>CM062813.1:609037-1978147 GCA_031772625.1 Pinus tabuliformis
GTTCAATCTTTTTTGCAACATTGACATCTACAAAGTTGTGCGTACTTCCTGTGTCCACCATCACAATAATGCTTTGCTTCTTGATGTAACCTTTAAGCTTCAATGTTTGTGGTTGAGCTATCCCTGTGCTGCTATGGAAATTCGTGGCATCTCGTTTTCTGATTCTGGACTAGGGTTTTCATTTTCTTCATTTTCCTCTTCGTCAGAGCTATCTTCTAAGGGTTCCTCTTCTTGCTTAGATTCACAATTGTACAACTTTTGTGTTGCGCATTTGTCCTGGATGATACTTGTCTCCACACTTCTAGCATTTGCCATGTTTTTTTTCTTTCGACATTAAATTGTTGTTTTCCTTCACTTCATAAGGGTGGTGGAATGTACTTACTAGTATTCTCTGACGCGGTTTTACTCGCCTTTCCTTTGAATTGGCTGTTAGTCCTGTCGTTAGTAACATATGGTGTTTTGTGCAGTTTATATTTTCGCTCAATAATTATGGCTGCATGTCTGGCCTCCTCAATAGTTTTAGGTTTATGCAATTTTAATTCTTCACGGATATAATCTTTAAAGCCACAACGGTACATTTTTAGCAGCTCCTCATCTGAAAACCCTCTCTGCCTTACTGCTAACACTTCCCACTCGTGAGTGTATTCACTCACTGATCCTTTTTGCTTCAGGTGAACAAATCTCTCATAGACATCATCCTCCTCTTCGTCATGAAACCTTTTTAATAGAGCACTTTTAAGGTTTTGCCAATTGAATGAGCACCCTGTGCATTTAGATGACGACCACAAAAACCAATCGTATGCTTCCGCTTCTAAGTAAGTGGATGCAGTGACGAATTTTTCTTGCTCACAGAGCAGAGGGTTTGCTAAAAAAATTGCATCCATCTTATTTACCCATACGACGACGCCCTTAAAGTTTTTCCCATCATATTTCGGTAATTCATTTTTGATTTTAAGATGGTTTTTCCTGGAGAATGCGTATAATATTGGCTCCATTCAAAGTGAATTTGGGGTATTTGTTGCTTCTCATGCCTCATGAAGCCCTGCCCTAGGGAAGTCTCCCCTTCTGGAGTCTTGGGGCTTTGTGTAGCTGAAGGTGGATCGATCTCTCCGGGGTGCCGGTTCATCATGCTTTTTATGAAGGAAATCTCGTCGGCCATCTAGTCCTGCTTACTAACTGACTTTTCGATGTTATCCATGCATTTGCATAGCTTACTGATGTCTTCTTGGATCTTCTTCATAATGTCATTGTTGTCGTTTGTCATTTTGTTCCGATTTTTTTTTGAAGACCCAATTTTTTTTGTTTTTTGTTTAATTAATTAAAATATATTATTTTAATTAATTAATGTTACCTAGATATATGTAATTTTTAATTATATATAGTTTTAAATATATATATCTAATTAAATATAATTATATTTTACAAATTATATATAGTTTTTAATTATATATAATTTAATTGAAATATATGTATATTATATATATGCTATGCGTATTAGGATTTATCAATTTAAATTTACGGAGTATTATGTTGTACAGTCACGTCCCCCCTGCCGATGGTCACGTTATATTTTTTTTTTTATGATAGTTCCTTTTGTGCGGATATCACCGCAAAGACTACTCCAATGTAACCGCAGGTCCACCACAACGGAACCGTAGGTCCTCGAGGGTTCAGCGTATTACTGCAGAGGGTTTGACCCTTAGTGACGACGACAGAGGTTACCACGACGGCAGCCGTAGGTCACCACAGATTCACGATGACAGCAGTCTTCCGCGGATATTTCAGCGTATCACCTTACGACGCTGCAGCGTGGTTATTGTGGTGTGAAATTGTCCGTACGTGGTTAGCTGTGGCTCGACGTAGCTATGTCCTGCAAAAAACCTGCGACTGGCTACTGTTTAGCCGCAAAGCCTGTAACAACACACTCCAGGCAGAACACGAATAGCCCACACGCACTGCTATTTTATGAAAAGCCCATAGGGCTTGATGGCCAACAGAACTTGTGGGTGTCACCAGTCTCGTGTTGGCTCTGATACCACTGTAGCACTAATTAAGTTGCTATAATTGATAATAAAACTTTAGATAAAATTCTAAATGTAATATTTATATATTTATTTGATAAAATTTGAATGATGATTACAAGGCTGAGGCGGTGCTCCTTAAATAGGAGTTGACTGGCCATCCCTGATCAAAGAGACATGTCCCTTGGGACTGATGTCTCTTCATTTTAACTAATTATTTGTTAATTAACTGATTATAATTAATAATTTATTTATTTAAATAATACTTTAATATTTTAATATCTTATTTAATTTGTTATGACTTTTAGTTCATAACAACCTTTCATAGGCTTTGTCCATACAATGTGATTCAAGTGATTACTGATAATGTTGCTGATTGTAATGGATCTGGAAAAATCCTTGAGGTTATGTATCCTAATTCCTAACATATTTTGGTTTGGGTGTTTGGTGCACATGTTGAACCTCTTGATGCATGATATTATTAGGTCAAAGGAGCATGGTTATAAATGAATTGGTGCACTATACAAGAAAGGGAAAGTTATGATAAAATTTATTACCAATCATAGTTATGCCCACTACATTTTCAGTAGGCACTCTAAGTGGGAACTAGTTAAGATTACAAACACAAGATTTTCTTGTTGTTGGATCACCTTCAAGCACCTTATAAAGTAAGAGAAGCATTGGCTGGTGTGGTATCAAGTGATTCATGGAGGGGTTTGATAGACATGATTGCATCTGCCTTCAATAAACATGAATTTCTGGAGGTGGAGAACACTGTTCTTAATGGTTAGTTTTGGGCACATGTTAGGTATGATTTGCAGTTCACCAAGTCCATTTATAATATGATTTGGTTTGTAGATATAGAGTAGCTAGTGATTGGGATGGTGTGTGAGCAGATGGACAACATTTGTAGCGTAGATCAAAGGGATTGTTGAGAAAAAAGATGTGATCTATTAAGATCATGTTCATAAACTTGTTTTCAAAAGTTGGGATAATTTGAATGTTCCATTCCATGCCTAACATATGTCTCTACACCCAATAATTATATTCTTCCTCTTGGTTGTAGCCCAACTAACACCTGGTGGCGAGGTTAGGAGAGAACCACACATAGATCAAGAGGTACAAAATGGCTATATATGCTTGTGTTAGACAAGTTGTTTTTTGATGATGAAGAGTGTGCTCAAGTACAAAGCAAATTGAGCAAGTACATCAATGAACATGAAGTCTTTGCTAATTTGCATGAAACTAAAGATCAAGATAAGTTGAATCCTATCAAATGGTGGAACATGTATGGTGCCTCTACCACACATCTACATAATTGGTAGTGAGAGTGCTTTCACAAGTTGTTAACATTTCTTCTACAGAGAGATGTTGGAGCACCTATAGCTTCATGCACAGTGTGAAGAGAAACAACTTGAATGTAGTCAGGCAAAAAGCTTGGTTTATGTGCACTACAACTTGAGGTTGTTGTCCCATTATTGTGAGGTAGTGAAGAATGATAGAAAATATGTGACTTGGGACAACAATCTAGAGGAGGCTAATTTGGAGGATGAAGCCATAGCTTTAGAGCGCTTGGAGGTTGAACTTTTTGTTGATGGGACTTATTACTGCTCAATTTAGTAGGGGCCCTAGAAGGGGTTCCAAAGGACTACTGCTAGGTCAAGTGGCAACATTGAGACAAGGACCCTTTGTCACTTAAGTCGATGTCCCCTGCTCTTTACGGGCTTTCACCGATGGGAGGAGTCTCGGTACAAGGAAATCACTAGAAACGAGGAGTTAATGATCGATAGGTAGTGATTTCTAGAGCCCATTCAAGTGAGAGTCAAATAATAGGGCTTACTTGATTTAGAAACAGGGTGAAGGGCTCTCTAAGAAGGCTTAAACCTAGGGATTAGGGTTATTCTCCAAATAGAGGATGTCCTAGACCTAAGACTCTTCTATAAACTAGGTTTCTAAGTGGCCTTGTGAAATAAGGAATGGTAGAGATGTGGGACCACAAAGAAGCCCAAGGGCACCCAAACAAGACCTAGGGTTTTAGGTGAATCTTCAAACAAAATATCTAGGTCAAGCAGAGGGAAATAAGGGATCAATGATAAGTGAACTTCCTTTGAGTTTTCTAGCATAGGAGATCCCTTGCTGCTAACCTAGAAGAACATAAATCCAAATGATTTTCGAGCTTGGGCTTGGTATATCTCACAAACCAATCGTGGGATTGATCTCAAATTTGGAGGGCAGGTGGAGGACACCACAATCAGTTCCTTACCAACTCGCTCACCAAAGTGATGGCTAGAATGGAATTCGTTGGATGTCCTAGCTAGGTCGTCTAGGGTTATGACATAAAATTTAAGGAAAGGAGAAAATCTAGGGTGATTACCACAGACTTGAGACCAGTGCCTAGCCAATTGTGGAGAATGGAGTCAAAGTGGAATTGATTAAGGTTTTTTTCTCTACGAAGGTGCCTTCTTGCAATTTCCCATGCCCTAGTGAAGCAACTACAAGATCACAAGAAAGATTTATACTTCCACTTTGCAAATTTGTGGAGTTTCAAGGTCAAGGGTATCAACCCACCCATAGGAATAGTTCGATCTACAAGTCAAGATGAATAACATATACAACCAATGAAGATTACATGTGTTTATTAATTTTGCATAGATAATTAGCTCACAAAATTAATCCAAACATAACTTTCCATACATTAAACAATAGGCATAAAAAAATTCGCATAAGAAGGCACTTACATGACAAGAAGATTATATCCATCCATTAGACTTGCAAAAATGAAGCTCCAAGGCAAATAACAAATATCCAAACATCAAAATGCATGAATTGATCTCCAATTCATCCAACAATAGCAGGTACGAATTCTTTTCTCCAAAGAGATACAAATCCAAGCGATGATGAGGAATGAAATGGACCTCTCATCAATTTATATGATCCTCTAAGGGATTCAAATTGCCTAATTAGGCCTAATGATGCCCCTAATAATAAAATAATGTACAAATAACAACCTTTTGGTGACAAGCCCACCAAATAGCTCCATAATATGAAAAATAAGCCTCTCAAGAGGGCCGAAATGATAGACAAGTAGCTAGGAGGGCCATTGGGAGGCCAAATGGAGTCCAACATGTGCCAAAATGAATAAAAGGGCTCCAAAAATAGTGATGAAGGGGATGGCCCCTTGATCTCCAAGCAAATGACCTGTGGTGCCCCTAAGTGGCTGTGGGGGCACAAAATCATCCTCATGGGTCTCCAACTGAATCGAACAAGCATGTATCCCATCTACAAGGGTTGGAACAATGATGCAAACCCTCCCTTTGTCTCCCATGGTGAGACACAACCCCATCTGGGCCCTGGATCAACTTCCAAGTAGTGTAAGTGCTTAGCCGGTTGGGCAAGGTGATTCGGGTGCATTATCGTCATCAAATAAGTGGAACACGAGCGAGCAATGAGTGGTGCTGAAGGATCCCATGGCATGGCTATCTTCTCTTTGCTATAGTGGAGGCCCATGGCTCTCAATGCACACCCTATAAATGCCAATATGACCCTCTGGAGGGCTTGGACCCCGTATAGGGAGACCAAACCCCAAGATGAAGACCCACCTGTAATCTTGCATAAGATCCAATGTGTCTCCTCACTTTCCAGTACAACAAATCATTCGAGTAAATGAGATTACAAGTCATGGAACCAAATGGGCACTTCATAGTGGCATACCCTTACATAATGGGCTTTACAGTGTACAAGTGTCTCCAAGTTCAAGGAGGAGGTTAATCAAGGACCCTATTAAGTGGTTTCAACCTCTAAGGAGTGACAGGTCCATGGTGCATCCGTCATATGGTTGGTGTCATGTGATATAATGATGGATCATGGAACAAAGTGGGGCATCAGGGAAGGCTCCAAGCCACATGCCATGGTACAAGGGTAGCTATAATGAGGGAGGCCCACACTTGGGTGTGTAGATGTAGGAGGGAGCAATTGTGGTACATGAGTTACCTTGGCCTTTGTTTTTCCACCCTTCTTCATATGTCTTTTGCCTTTTATTGATTTTTCTTTTATAACTGCTCGGGGCTCCAGGGAATGAGAGCATGATGTGTAAGATATAACAATGATTACCCCCTTAAGGTTGGGCAGTTCATCACCCACCAGGGGTTGGGACAATCATGGGTTCCTTAATGATGCAGGGGGGAATATGAGGGGCCCTAGGAACCAGGGTGATGGCCATGATGATAGGGGTAGAGCTCATGTTGGCTTTTGCCCATGTGCTAAATTTGTATGTCTTGACCATCTTTTGCATTTTATGGTACATTTCTTATTGAGAGTGGCCAAATTATGCTTTTTACTTTATTTTTAGCTGCATCAACCTCCAGGGAAAAGTTCTAGGCCCAACCCAAAGTGTGGACAAGGGGAGGGGAGGCTAACTCCTTGTGGACCCAATGGACAAATGTGGACCAAGATGGGAAGTATGTGAAAATGAGTTATAATGAGCCAAGGGAGTGATGTATGTGGTGCCACTTCTAAAGCTAGTAGCCAATAAAGGAGATCCCACGGGACTAGGATACAAGGTTAACCACCAAGTTGGACAAGGGGACAAGAGTACAAACCAAGCCCATTCTTTCCACCGAATCCCCCCACTAATCCATGCCTAGAAGTGTCCATGATAAGCAACAATACCCAACTACATAATGAAAGCCATATCTTCGGGGTTGGAAGGCCCACCTTCAAAGCTAATTTCATAACAAATGGGCGAGGGTACATAATAGCCGACTTAGGTGGCAGAGGTGGTGGCACATAGAGCTATCTGGTGGTTGCAAGGGGCCGCTGGTTGCTAGCTAAAGACAATCTAGGAGAAACATTTCTCCTATGGGTGTGACCCATAGGTGATGGGTAATAGAACTCATGATGGTGATCATGTAGTGGAGATGCCACCTGTATCCAACTTTATTGTTGGGACTAGCAGGTTTCCAGATGGAGCAGCTTTAGCTTCACAACTTCTATTGTTGCATGGTGGCTGTGTAGTTGATAGTTGTGTTCCACTTCCACCTACTCCTAGTCCTATTATTCCTAGATCATATTAAAATAAAGCTAGAAGTTTCTAGTGGCAAAATAAAAGCTTAGTTAATGGTAGAATTATTTGTCTTTTTCTATCTTGAATCTGGTTTTAGATTTCTGCGTTTATTATGGCCTATTTTCTAAACATTATATAGCAGTTTAAGTTTGAACTTTGAACTATTGACTACATATTACAACTCTTTGGTTGTGAATATGATGCTCTGTTTCATTTCATGGTTGATATTATCTGTTACAGTTTGTTGATGACAAATGTTATTTGTTGAAACTTGAAGGTTGATGTTATGGTTGATCATTTGATGACAATGTTATAACTGCTAGATGATTGATGTTATATGTGTACTAAATGGTTGATGCTTTAATGATCATCATTAATCTGTTAGTTAAATTTATGTTCAATATTTTTTGGAACTAATTTGATATTATGTATGGGTTTTTTTGAATATATATGCATCCAATTATATTTAAAAGGGCAACCCACACTTTCATGTATCGGTCAAATATAAATTGGCATTGATTGCAACAGTTGTCCTAAACTGACTAGTAAGTGACCTAGGATTGACACTTTACTGTATAGTGCCAGAAGCAATGGGATAATGTAGATGTGGGGGCAAATATTAACATAGTGACACCCAAACCTTCCTTCGGGGAAGTAGGTTAGAAACTGCATCTATGAAGTTATTCTCGGACAACACAATGAAGAAGCACTACCTTCAAATAGGGAAGCCTAAACCTAGGATTATGTTTAATATATTATATAAAAGATGTTTTTGGAACACTCTACTTTTGGAAGCTTTTGAAAATTGGTGCTTTGTGATCCCACTCTCATTGATGTAGCTCCATACACAAATTACCATCCGTTAATGAACCAAGAAATAGAAAAACCCAATAGAAACAACATGACAAACTTAAATAGAGTGAACATCCAACTATTTGTTCTTGGTTTCCTCAATTACATCAAGGAATTGTTACCATTCAATCTAGAAGGGTTCCTAGGAGGGGTTCCAAAAGGGCAACTACTAGACCAAGTGGCAACAATGAGACAAAGACCCACTATCACTTCAGTCAATGTCCCTTGCTCTTTACGGACGGACTTTCACAGATGGGACGAGTCTCGATATAAGAGAAATCACTAATAATGGTATATCAATGATTGAGAGGTAGTGATTTCAAAAGCCGATTCATAGGAGAGACTCAAATGAAAAGACATTACTTGTTCAAGAGGCAAGGTGTAGGGATCTCCAAGAAAGGCTTTGGAGGAAGCCTAGACCTAGGGATTAGGGATATATCTTGACAAGGGATACCCTAGACCTAAGAATCCTAAGAGAATAGGGCTCTTAAATTGGTCCTTGTGAAATTAGAGTGACAAGGTTGTGGGACCACAAAGAAACCCTGGTGGACCCAAACAAGGCCAAAGGTTTGGAGTGAATCTTCAAACAACAAGGGCTTGACCAAGATAGGGGGGAGAAAGGGATGAAAGAAATTAGATTTGACCGAAGTTTTTCAATACAATGATCCTTGATGAAGCCGCTAACCAAGGAGAACTTAGGGACATAAACGAAATCAGAGCTAGGGCTTGAGATATCTCCAAATCTAGATGTGGGAAATTATTCAAAATTTGAGAGGGCCTAGAGGAAACCCCACCACAATTGTAGGTCAATTTTCATTCAAAATGGATGGCTAAAAAGGATTTGGTGTGATGCCCTAGGAGATATTAGGGTTAGGGCTTAGAAAGAGGGAGGAAAGGTGAAGAAAAATATTCGTTGAGGTGATCACCAAGGATAAGATCAATGCCTTAGACTATTGGGAGAATGGAGTCAATAATGAGTGTTGATTTAGGATTTGCCTAATCAAGGAGCCCAATTGCAGCTTCACATGTCCTAGAGAAGCAACTACCCAACTACAATAAGGATTTACACTTGACTTGTCAATGAATGAAGTTTCGAGGTTAAATCTTCAAAGATAACCCCTAGGAACATTCACTTTTCTTGCCCAATGAATAACACATGCAATAGATCAAGACTACCAAGTTATTCAAGAGTTTCGCATAATTTAGAGCACAAGCAACATCATGATGCAGTATTCCATACATTAGACATATAATGAAAATTTCGCACAAAGAGAAACTTACATGGCAGAAAAAGTATATCCATCCATCACATTTGCAAGAAAGAAGCTCCAAGATTGAAAAGCAATAATCCAAGCATTAAAATGTATTAAATATCCTCCAATTCATCCATCAATAGCTATAGCAAATTTCTCAAGAGAGAGAGAGAGATACAAATCCAAGTGATAATGAGAATTACAAATGAGGTCTCATGTATTTATATGAGCCTTTAATAGTTCAAATGTGTCTAATTAGCCTAACAAACCCTTAAAAGTGTCTCTAATGTGCAAACTAACACGCTAATTGGTGACAAGCCCACTAAATAGCTCCATAACATGAAAATAAGCCTCTCAAGAGGGCTAAAATGATAGACACAATAGGTCGAAGGGCCATTGAAAGGTCTAGTGGAGTCCAATATGTGCCAAAATGAGTGGAAGGGCTTTAAATATAGTGATAAAGGGGGTGGCCCCTTGATCTTCAAGCAAATGACCTTTGGTGCTCCCAAGTGGCTATGCAGGCACAAAACATCCTCATGGGTCTCCAAATGGATAGAACAAGCCTGTATCCCACTTGTAATGGCTGAAAGAATGATGTGAGCCCCCCTTTATCTCTCAACCTCATTTGGGCCCTAGATCAACTGCTAAGTGTGTGGTGCAAGATGTAGTCAGTTGGGCAAGGTGGTCCAGGCAATGTTGCACGAAGCGCCCCTCCCCCCCCACGGTCCCAAGCCCTGAAGCACATCCCGTACGGAAGTGCCTAGGAAGCTTGGCCGGAAGCGCGCTTCTGAATTTTTTGCTGCTTCCTGGAAATTCAGAAGCATGGTACAGAAGCGCCGCTTCCGAAGCGCCGAAGCGCGCTTCGTATGGCACTTCGGGCGTCGGAAGCGTGGCGCTTCGGAGGAGGAAGCGTACGCTTCCCGTACGCTTCTGGAAAAGCGTTTAGAAAATCGTTTTTTTTTTCAATTTTTTTTTTTAAATTTTAGGTGAGTTTGCTTGTTGGGGGTGGGTCCACCTTGGGTTAGGGTGACGAATGAAGGCAAAAAAAAAATAAATATAGCAGATGCTCCCTCATGGTAATGTTAAATTCTTAAAGTAAAAGTGACATTCTCCTTTATTTTTCATTTTCATTCTTTTACTTAAATTTTTAACATTACCATGAAATGACTCAGGATGTTTGAGAGTGGTTCCAGCCTCATTGGACTTCATATGGAGAAAATAGAATTTCATATCCTATTCAAAATTCAGCAGACTTAACAGTTTTCAGGAATTCAAGATCAATGGGATTGTGGCATTTCATTAGATTATATCAAGTATGAAGGTATGCGATTAGCATTTAATCAAGAGCACCAAGCCCTATATGTACCCTAGTGCTGGTGGTGCTAATTGTTGAACTTCTTTGTCACGCGGCACGCCCTTAGCAAAAAAATACCTTTCAATCAAGTCAAAATCATCGATCAAGCATGTTAAGCTTTTTCTATTTTAAGTCTTGAATTAGGTAGTTTGATCAAAATTGGGCAATGTTGACTAATATCCCTAGACAATCGAGGTAGAGGCAAAGGCTAGACAAGAGGAGAAGAATCTAGATTCTAGATGGTTGATGCTCGAATAATTAATTATTAATGTACAATGGATGTTATATCTATCTTGATTTATGCAAAAATATGCATGTTTTCATGTCTTCTACAATTAATTTGCTATTTGGGATGTTTGTTTTGAGTATAAATGCAAAAAAATATAAATATAAATATATATATATATATATATATATATATATATATATATATATATATATATATAGAGCAGACGCTTCCGCGGACGCTTCACTTCCTAGATTTTTGGAAAATGACGCTTCCGCGTCCCCGCTTCCAAAAAATGCTTCCGCTTCGCCCCCGCTTCGTGCAACATTGGTCCAGGGGCATCATCATCATCATCAAATAAGTGGAACATGAGCGAGCAATGGATGGAATTGATGGATCCCATGATGTGGCAACATGCTCTCTGCTATAGTGGAAGCCCATGGCTCTCCAGCACTCACCCTACAAATGCCAATATGACTTTCTGGAGGGCTTGGATCCCATATAGGGAAATCAAACCCCAGATGGAAATACACGTGCAATCTTGTATAAGATCCAATGCGTCTCCTCACCTTCCAGTACAACCAATCATTAGTGCAATTGAGTAAATGAGCTTACAAATCATGGAACCAAGTGGACACTTCATAATGGCATGCCCTTCCATAATGGGCTTTAGAGTGTACAAGTGTCTCCAAGTTTAAGAAGAAGGTTAACTAGGGACTCTGTTAACTGGTTTCAACCTCTTAGGGAGTGACAAGACATCCATCAAGTGGTAGGTGTCATATGATATGATGATGGAATAGAGAGGGGCATCAAGGGAAGGTTCCAAGCCACATGTCACAGTACAAGGTTAGCTATGATATGGGAAGCCCACACTTGGGTGTATAGATGTAGGAGGGAGCAATTGTGGTACATGAGTTACCCCAACCTTTGTTTTTCCACCCTTCTTCATATGCCTTTTTCCTTCTATTGATTTTTCTTTTATAACTGTTCGGGGCTCTAGGGGATGAGAGCATGATGTGAATGATATAGCAGTGAATACCCTTTTAAGGTTGGGCAATTCATCACCACTAGGGGTTGGGACAATCATGGGTTCCTCAATGATGTAGGGGGCTCATATAGGGGCCCTAGGAACTGGGGTGATGGCCATAATGATAGGGGGTAGAGCTCATGTTGGCTTTTGCCCATGTGCTAAATTTGTATGTCTCGACCATCTTTTGCATTTTATGGTACATTTCTTGTTGAGAGTGGCCAAATTATGCTTTTTACTTTCTTTTTAGCTGCATCAACCTCCGGGGCATCGTTCCAGGCCCGACCCAAAGTGTGGACAAGGGGAGGGGAGGCTAACTCCTTGTGGACCCAATGGACAAATGTGGACCCAAATGGGAAATATGTGAAAAGGGGTTATAATGAGCGGAGGGGAGTGATGTATGTGGTGTTGGGAAGCGGGACCACACAACCAAAATCAAGATTTCCCAAGAAGCCACTCCTAAAGCTAGTAGCCCATAAAGGAGATCCCACAGGACTAGGATACAAGGTTAACCACCAAATTGGACAAGGAAACAAAGCTACAAACCAAGCCCATTCTTTCCGTTGAATCCCCCCACTAATCCATGTTCAGAAGTGTCCATGATAAGTAAGCAAAGATACCCAACTACATAATGAAAAGCCATACCTTCAGGGTTGGAAGGCCCACCTTCAAACATACGATCATAACAGATGGGCGAGGGTCCATAATGGCTGGCTCAAGTGGCGGAGATGGTGGCACATCGAGCTATCTAGTGGCTGCAAGGTGCTGCCGGCTGAGGACCATCTAGGAGAAAAATTTCTCCTATGGGTGTCACCCACAGGTGGTGGGTAACGGGAACAACAAAGGACTAACAAGGGTCTCACCCTTGTTCTTTACTTGATCAAAATCAATCCATAAGGGTAAGATAAACTGGCTAAAACAACCTTTGAGAAGTAGCCTTTATGTTAAAATTGGCAACTAGGGCCAAACTCCATGTGGATAACCTTATTTATGGCTTCTGATATTTTTCCTAGATTCCTCTCATTGAGAGGTGTAGGATTGATCTAAAGATCATCCGATTTTGATATATATTTATGGAGATATGAATTTATTTTGATTATGGACAAATTGTCAAGGTCGGCCAGCAAACTTATGTAGGCTCAAAAGCCCAACAGTCATGTCTATTCACACTCAACGTTTGCATATAAATACAAGGAGACTCCTCATTTGGACAATTCATTTCACTCATCTTCTCTCTCTCTCTCCTACGCATAAAAGGAGCCTCTCTCTCTCTCACACGTGTGGCTGAAAGGAAGACGTCCTAGGGCAAGGAAGACGCAAAAAGAAGGACGCTAGGATAGCAGGTCATCTCTTTGACCAACATTGACCAAGTGTTGACCATCCAGAAGTGCGGATTGGGTGTGGTTGCCTCTCCTAGGCAGGCCGCAATTTTTGGCATGAAAATCGAGGTGATCTGACCTCTGGTTTGACCGGTGTTGACTGCCCTAGTTTAGGGCTGCAAGTTGACTTCAGAAATCTACAAATTGACTGAACTTTTGGGGCTGTTCAAGGGCTGTTTCTTCAGGCTGTTCGAGGACAAGTTGACCGGAAATTGACCAAGTATTTTAGAGGTCAATTTCAACTAGTTTGACCAAGTTTGACTTTGCTGATCTAGGGTTTGCTGCTGCTGATATAAAATTACAGAATTCAGATTTTGTACTATTTCTCTCTGCTGAACTATTGAAGATAAAAGAAGATTTGATCAAAGGGTTTTCCCGCATTGGGGTTTGTCCCTAGCTAGCCGCCACATCTTGTGTCTCTTGTCTTGGCTTATTTTTTGTTGATCATTTAATGTTCTATCTGCACTTTACTTAATGTATATGTGATTGCTAATCTGTGGATAATAAGAAGAAAAATAAGTAAACTGCTCTAAGCATAGAACATACCATAATTTAACATGGTATCAAAGCTGAGGTGAAGACAAAGCCCAAGCAAGAGCAAGAGCAAGAGCAATCACCGAAGAGAAGGTTGGCAAGGCTATCTGGAATAAATCATGGAGTTCTCAACACACTTCCCTGCTGAAGACAAACTCCATGAGAAGTATGACTATCACGGATGGAAGATGTCTCTCGATCTAACATTAGAAGAACAGGAAGTGTTGGACCATGTGAGAGGCGGAATTGTTGAGCCTCCATCAAATGCATCCGCTGCTGCTAGGAACAAATGGACCAAGGGAGAAGTCAAAGCAAGGAAGATCATCCGGGACTCTATCGACAAGCGCTTGGTGGCCTATGTTTCCGAGCTGAACACCTCCAAGGAAATCTACGATAAACTGGTGAGTTTATTTAAAGTTAATGATGCAAATCAAGTCTTGTTGCTTAAAAATAAGCTGAAGGAAATTAAGAAGGGCAAAGATGAGAGTATGCAAGCATATTTCTTAAGGATCACCGAGATCAAGAACAATCTCCTATCTATTGGGGAAGTAATTCCTGACAGGGAAATGACACTCACAACTCTTGGAGGACTACCATCTGAATGGTATATATTCAGGACTACTCTTCTCAACAATAACGTAATTCCTGGATTTGAGGAATTAATGGCTAGATGCATTCAAGAAGAAACGAGGATGGAAGAGCAAGAAATGCCCATACTTAAAGGTCATTCCTTTGCCTTTTCTTCTCATACTAAAAGAAGAAACCATTCCGGTGCTAAATTCAAAGGAAAGGTTGGACCAAAGGGTGGAAGAAAATGACGATGTTACAATTGCAATAAAACGGGTCACTATGCAAGGGAGTGCCCTGATAAAAGGGACTCACATCGGGACGATGATCAAAATCCCTCTCAAGGCAATCAAAGGAATGGCAGGTCAAATGGCAGAGGTAAAAGAAGTGCTGAAAATCAAGGAAGAGGACAACCATTCAAGAAGGCAAGAAATTCTAGGTATGAATCTAACATTGTTAGCAATAAGCAAGATGAATACTATCTACCGACAGCTCTATCTACTACTGCTCCCCCGGACTCGCTGGGAAATTGGCTTATTGATAGTGGTGTCTCAAGGCACTTCACTAGTTACAAAGAAGCTCTCTATAATCTGATAGAGAAGGAAACCAACCGAGAAATTGTTCTTGGAGATAATTCAAAATATCCCGTGAAAGGCATAGGAAATGTCACTCTTCAATTGAATCAGGGTAATACCATCCACTTACAAGATGTATTATATATACCTGATCTCAAAAAGAACCTGGTGTCCATTTCGGCAATGGAAGAAAAAGGCTACAAGGTGGCCTTTAGCAATGGCAAGGTACGTGTATGGAAAAAGAACTTTAAAGATGCTTTTACTCTTGGGTTTCGAGTTGATTCATTATATCAGGTCGGAGGAAGTATGCTGGGTGTCATGTCTTGTGACACATCTCTTCAGTCCGAACTATGGCATCCAAGGTTTGCTCACCTTCATTATAAAGCTCTACCTGATGTAAGGAAAATGGTGACCGGGATGCCCGAGTTCAGATTAGAGCAAGAAGGTGTATGTCTAGGATGTGTTGAAGGAAAGCTCAAAAAGGGACCATTCCCCTCAAGCCAAAGCAAGACCTCCAATATATTGCAGTTGGTTCACTCAGACATATCCGGTATGATGTCTGTGAACTCCTTGGGAGGATATTTACATTACCTCATTTTTACAGATGATTATTCTCGCAAGACTTGGATATACTTCTTGAAAAAGAAGGATGAGGTGTTCTCCTGGTTTCGGCACTTCAAAGCCTTGATTGAGAATCAAACCGAAAAGAAGATCAAGACCTTAAGGACTGATAATGGGACTGAATATGAATCCAATGAGTTTCATGACTTTTGCAAAGAGGCTGGCATTAAGAGGGAGACTACTACACCATATACTCCTGAGCAGAATGGTGTGGTGGAAAGGAAGAATTGTACAATTGTGGAAGTTGTCCGTGCTATGCTCCATGATCAAAGACTTCCGAAGTTTCTATGGGCTGAAGCTGCAAATACCGCCATATATGTACAAAACCGATGCCCTCATCAAGCATTGGGTTCCAAGACCCTCGAAGAAATGTTCACCAGTAAGAAACCTGACGTATCTCATTTTAGAATTTTTGGAAGCCCTGTATATTTTCATGTGCCGAAAGAGAAAAGGAATAAATTGGGTGCATCTGGAAAGAAAGGAATCTTCGTGAGCTATAGCGAAAATACTAAGGGCTATAGAATCTATGTAGCTGGTCAAAGGGAAGTCGAGATTAGTCATGATGTCACCTTTGACGAAGATATGGCTCTTAGCAAAGTAGACAATCTTCCTACTTTAAGGGGATCTAAAGAAGTTGACACCGGGGAACCAAAGGAAAAGGAAGATGAGATGATGCTCGATGTGGAAGAACCTATGGATCCTATTGATCCTCCTCCACAAGAGCCTTCCTCTTCTAGGAAGAGGCCTTCATGGCTTAGGGGGACACTTGATGATGCTGAAGGACACATTGCACCCCGAGGAACCTTTCGTGAAAGTAAGAAGCCGAACAGGTATCAGGGATACCTGACCATCATGAGCACGATCATCCAAAATGAGCCTTCGTCATTCACAGATGCCGTCAAGCATCAAGTATGGAAGGATGCTATGACCGAGGAATATGAGTCCATTATGAAAAACGATGTTTGGGATGTGGTCCCCAGACCCTAAGACAAAGCAGTTGTCACTTCAAAATGGCTTTACAAGATAAAGCATGCAGTTGATGGAAGTGCAGAAAATTATAAGGCTCGTTTTGTCGCCAATGGCTTCTCCCAGAAGGAAGGTATAGACTATGATGAGATATTTGCACCTATTGCCCGATATACCACCATCCGCTCGATCATAGCCCTTGCTGCTTCGCAAGGATGGAACCTACATTAGATGGATGTCAAGACTGCGTTCTTACATGGTTCGATCAAAGAGGAGGTCTATGTGGAGCAACCAGAAGGATTTGAGATTTATGATCGAGAATCTCATGTGTGCAGTGTGAAGAAGGCCCTCTATGGGCTAAAGCAAGCACCCCGAGCATGGTATGAAAGGATCGATAGCTACTTGATGAAGCTGGGATTCACTAGGAGTGAAGCCGACCCTAACCTTTAAGGTTATAAATGACAAGCCTCTCATATTGGTGCTATATGTTGACGACCTCTTTCTAACAGGTGTAGACCCTTTCATTCACGAATGTAAGAGGGAGCTGGCTTCTGAGTTCGAGATGAAAGACCTAGGACTTATGCACTATTTCCTAGGACTGGAAGTCTAGCAGAAACCAGGGGAGATTTTCCCATCTCAAGGAAAATATGTGGTGAAGATATTGGAGAGATTCGGCAAGGACCTATTTTATGAAATGCTACTGAGTATCGTCAACTCGTCGGAGCATTAATGTTCTTGGTGAACTCTCGTCTGGATATATGCTTTGCAGTCAACACATTGAGTCAACATATGGTTGAGCCTCACCACTCACATTGGATTGGTGCCAAGAATCTGTTAAGATATCTTTGTGGCACAATCACTCATGGGTTAAGATACACTGTCGGAGATGTGAGACTACTTGGGTATACTGATGCTGATTGGGCAGGCAGTGTGGTGGACCAAAAGAGCACTTTTGCGTGCTGTTTTTCTTTGGCATTTGCCTCGATATCCTGGATGAGCAGGAAGCAGAAGTCAGTGGCTTTGAGCACTGTCGAGGAAGAGTACATTGCCACTAGCATGGCCTCCTGTGAGGCAGTCTGGTTGTGAAAGCTCTTTAGTGAGCTGTTTGGGTTTACATTGGATACCACCGTGATCCTGTGTGACAACCAGAGTGGGATCCGTTTATCAGAGAATCCCATATTTCATGATCGCTTCAAGCATATCGATATCAGGTACCACTATATTCGAGATATGTTGCAGCGAGGATCAATAAGGCTCCAACATATCGGTACAGATGAACAAGTCGCTGACATTTTGACAAAGCCCCTAGGAAAGGTCAAATTCCTGACTTTTCGAGAACGACTTGGTGTCGTTCAGAGACCCTCTTATGAGGGTCGAGCATGATGTATTGAGCTCTGGGAGCTCCACGGGGCGCGGGGTACTTCTTGGAGCGACATGTGATCACAGGGCGACTCACCATCCCCTGGTGGTGCACTATGTACAGGGTAAAGGTTCAACCTTCCCCTGTGACACCCTGTGGCGACTGTGGAACAAGATGATTAGTTCTCTTGTGGGCCAGGATGATTCGTTCTCCATGGCGACTGTGGAGTAGGATGATTAGTTCTCCTGTAGGCCAGGATGATTAGTTCTCCGTGGCATCCACTGGACAGGATGATTCGTTCTCCTGTGGACAGGATGATTAGTTCTCCTGTCGAGGCATCCTACCCATGCAGTCTAGGACTCATGGGAAGTACCTCTCATCTGATCAATGAGCAGGGAAATGAGGATAGGGACCATAGTAGTAATATCGATGGATGCATCGCTGTATCTATCGTACTCCCTATGCTAGGATGACCTCCATTGATCTGGGATTAGTGAGAGTGTTTCACACTCTGAGATTGACTTTGGGTTAGTGGAGGATGGTATAATACATCCTCGATCATTTCTTCTTCTTCATAGTTCGAGCAAGAGCAGAACAGAGCAAAGCAAAGCAGAGCAGAGTGGGGTCAAGCTGTACAGGATAGTGCATTTGATGGATGGATAGCAGCGACGGTCTGACAAATTGCAGATGAAGTTCTCCCTAGTTGAGAGGGAGTGCTAAAATTGGCAACTAGGGCCAAACTCCATGTGGATCACCTTATTTATGGCTTATGATATTTTTCCTAGATTCCTCTCATCGAGAGGTGTAGGATTGATCTAAAGATCATCTGATTCCGATATATATTTATGGAGATATGAATTTATTTTGATTATGGACAAATTGTCAAGGTCGGCCAGCAAACTTATGTAGGCTTAGAAGCCCAACAGTCACGTCTATTCACAATCAACGTTTGCATATAAATACAAGGAGACTCCTCATTTGGACAATTCATTTCACTCATCTTCTCTCTCTCTCCTACGCATAAAAGGAGCCTCTCTCTCTCTCACACGTGTGGCTGAAAGGAAGACATCCTAGGGCAAGGAAGACGCAGAAAGAAGGACGCTAGGACAGCAGGTCATCTCTTTGACTAGCGTTGACCAAGCGTTGACCATCCAGAAGTGCGGATTGGGTGTGGTTGCCTCTCCTAGGCAGGCCGCAATTTTTGGCATGAAAATCGAGGTGATCTGACCTCTGGTTTGACCGGTGTTGACTGCCCTAGTTTAGGGCTGCAAGTTGACTTCAGAAATCTGCAAATTGACTGAACTTTTGGGGCTGTTCAAGGGTTGTTTCTTTAGGCTGTTCGAGGACAAGTTGACCGGAAATTGACCAAGTATTTTAGAGGTCAATTTCAACTAGTTTGACCAAGTTTGACTTTGCTGATCTAGGGTTTGCTGCTGCTGATATAAAATTACAGAATTCAGATTTTGTACTATTTCTCTTTGTTGAACTATTGAAGATAAAAGAAGATTTGATCAAAGGGTTTCCCTGCATTGGGGTTTGTCCCTAGCTAGCCACCACATCTTGTGTCTCTTGTCTTGGCTTGTTTTCTGTTGATCATTTAATGTTCTATCTGCACTTTACTTAATGTATATGTGATTGCTAATCTGTGGATAATAAGAAAAAAAAAAGCAAATTGCTCTAAGCATAGAACATACCATAATTTAACACTTTATCAACATAAGTGATTTGCAGCAATGTATAACATCCGGTCTCCATTATAGTTGAGAAAAAAAATGAAAAACTCGGCTTTTCCATGAACCCTTCAATACTTGATTATCTATGAACTTAGCCTTTGAGGGGTTTTTTGTCGACCTGAGTTCCTCATGCAAATGAATCTTCTCTTATATAGCTTCTCAAAAGGCCCTTGAGTGACTTGGTGAAGGTACAGGAAAATGTTAAAATAAGCTCTCAACCATCTTTCTATAAAATATATTATTTTGAGGCCTAGTTTGACATCCTCATGCTAGTTGCTTCTCCTTGGTATTAATTATTTATGTTTTTTAAGGTGTGTGCAAGGGGCCTGCTTCCACACTAACCCCTTCTTCCAAGTGCTACCTTCGAATATGCCTCTAACATCTTTTCCACCTCAAGATTTGTGCATTGATGATTGTTGATTCTAACTTGGGTCCACATTAACCTTTTTCTTGAAGCTCTGCACATGTGAGGCTCCTATGTCTCTTGTGATACTGTGGTTAGTGTTATTATTAGGTCCACTTCTTCATTATCATCTCCAACTCCTAGCTCATGGGCACACATGGCATGGAAGTCTCATTTGTAAGCATATGTTCCACCTTCCAGGTTAACCACTCATGCCTAGGTAATATAGGAAGCATGTGAATCTCAACGAATAGGAAGCCCACCAAAACGCCTTCTCTTCTTGTATGCTTAGGCAAAATCGTAGACTATGATATACCCTGAAAATAGGTGCCCAAGCTAGGAATGAAATGATCTAAGATAATAGTCTAAGGTTTGCTGTACATACTGCAGAACAAGTCAAGAAAGGCCCCTACAGTGTTGAAATTTGGGCAGCTTCGGGATGAATTTCTGTGGAAGTAAACCCTACTGCCCCAAAGGAAGCCCGACAATCCCAAAGAGAATTTAATCAAAAGAAATAAATATTATTTGGGCAATCTTTATTAAAGAAATATATATTTAAAAGGGAAATTTGAATTTCGTATTTTTCCTCCAAAAGACTCAAGTCGGCCTGCCCTAAGAGTCGTGTCCTTTCATACACATGAACATCTATAGATTGGCATATAGCTTCCTCCATCTGGGCACATACAGTTCGAATCTCTTTGTGGCATATCTGAGGCTCGTAATAATCTCTAAGGTTCACATTATTGTTTCTAAAGCAACTCACATTCTTAAGCCATGTGGCATCACATCTCTCCAACAATTGTTTTCTTGTGGCTTGATATAACCCAGTGGCATCACATCTATTCAACAATTGATTTTCTTGTGACCTGACATACCTTGTGGCATCACATCTATCCGTATGACTTGAAATAGCTCGATACATGAATTCTGTGACTGGTATTTGGGATCTTATGATGGCATGTACAGTACGCAAAGATGACTCGCATTATAGGCTCAACGATGACTCGCTTTACAAGCCCACATGTGGTTTCTCTATGACTTGCATTACAAGCTTGCATATGATTCCTCTTTGGTTTACATTATGTATAAGGTTGGTTTTTTGTCATAATTCTGAGGCTGCTCGCATTCATTCGTTGGCTCAGATATCTATTCCTGTGGTCCAAACACTTTCTTTGTTACTGTGGCTCTTCGTTGGCTCACATCTCTTATATATGGTTTGCTTTAACGATGATTCATACTCCACGATTCATATTTCTCAGTGGTTCATTATGACCCTAATTATTTTGTACTTTATCGTTGTGGCGACATCTCTATTCTATACAAAGGCATGTATAATGACTCACTCATATTCTAAATCTTGATTTATGGTTACTTGCATTAAGTACTCCTTGGTTATGATATATGTTGACTATGAGATCTGTATGGCTATGATTGATGAATAATCCCATGAGACAGTGCACCATATATATATAGCATATTATGCTTATGTTGACAGAGTAAACTTCAGTGCCATTGTGGACAGTGAGACAGTAATTCACGAGACAGTAATATTTGTAATTCAGTGTTTGGAGACTATGACAGTAAGCTTTGTGACCTTGACATTATATTGACCTATACAACTGTGTAACAATGAGACAATAATTTGTATAACTATTAGACAGTGACATTGTTATTATGATAATAGTGAGATGATGACAATGATCATGCTTATGTGATGACGATATGATGACAGTAGTGGCTGTAACCTTTGATATGGGAATACCTTTAACATGGCTGTACATGACAATGAATGACTTGACAGATAAATGACTTGGCAATAACCTTGATGAATGACTTGTGACGGTGATCTCACTTATGTTACATGATGACAATGTTCTCATGGTGTACAACAAATGTGATATTGTATATGACAATGATGTAATAGTTGCTCTCTTGGACTTATATCGTTCAATTCACAATCAAAGTTGTGAACTGACTTGGGTTGGCTGTAGGAAGGCCTAATGTGATTGATGTACCCCACTCTCATTGTACTTTATATCTCAGCTGAACAATTGATGAATATATAGTAGAAGAAGAATCTGGATGGGTTTTCCCCCTTGTGGGGTTTTGCCTTTGTCTCTGACCTAACTCCTGGTGTCTATTATGTATGCTTTTCTTATGTTGTTCCTCACTGTTTCACTGCATTCTTGATGTTATTGTTCTTCCTACATAATTACTAATGATGTTATGATGTTATGGGGTGAATGCAATATGTAAATGATGAAAAGTTTGTAAATGCAATTATCAAAGAACAACCTAGCCCTAAAAAAATAGCATGGGATCAGAGCTAGGCTGAAGAAAATTCATTTAGGTCACCCCTGTGAAGACATGCATGATGGAATGAAAAATGGTAGATTGAGTGGGATGAAGATGGCAGAGAGCTAAAAGAATGCTAGGGTTTGAAGGAAACCCTAGGAAGCCTTTAGAAGCTAGGTTTTGGGAGAAAACCTAGGAATGATCTTGATATGAAAAGCCCTAGTATGATTCAAAATTATTCATGATATGATATGAACTCTAAGATATCATTTAGCTATTCAATAGATTTAGAGAAACCCTAGGAGATGGGTATGTTGCAAATCTAGTGGTCATCGTATACATTGATGGTTGGACTTCACTGTCGATGAAAGAAGATAAAGGATACAAGTGGTACTTATGAGGATGCATCCCGCCTAGAGATGACATTGGCATATGGTTGATGAACCATGGTGACTCAAGGAGACATGATCAATAGGGCACAAATAGCTTCCTACAATCCCCGTTAAAGATAAGTATTTTCAAGGCTCATGTTATCTTGTTTATGACAATGCTCTTGTTTAGATTTATCATTTTTGAAATATTTTTAATTCTTCTTGCACGAATATTTGAATGCTTCTTTTACTAACTTCTTGGATGAGGATGTGATCAAGGAAAGCAGATCCTGAAAACCATCGGGATGCAGGCTGGTGCAAGAAGAGTAAACTCCAAGAGGGAGCTGGTGCAAGATAATAATGAAGACACTGTCTTATTGAAGAAAAGAAATACAATTTTCCCACATGACCAGGTAAACTTTCTTTGACATTATGGCTCTCGCTCCTATTCTAGGGTCAACAGGTACATTAGATGGATGGAAGGACCTAGTCCTCTATATCGAGTTTGAGAAGATTAGAGTGACACTCGATAGAATGACAAGAGCTCAAACCTTGAAGGGAGGATCTCAGGTTGATATCTATGATTGAAGAAGGCTTCCTATTTAGAGGGAGCAAA
Source organism: Pinus tabuliformis (assembly GCA_031772625.1). NCBI lineage: Eukaryota > Viridiplantae > Streptophyta > Pinopsida > Pinales > Pinaceae > Pinus > Pinus tabuliformis. The sequence goes on from CM062813.1 coordinate 632,253, forward strand.
TCGTCATATTATGAGATGAAAAAAGGATGAGAAGCAATATGTCCTTCATGCAAGGACTATTTTAGATTTCAAGAAGTAGCAGTGACAGATGCTTCTGCGATATTAAGTCCAATAGTGATAAGAAATATGCTCTCAAAGGGAGAATACTATGACAAGTTCCTAGCTCTTGTTGCTAGATGTACGATTATCAGATGGATGTGAAGCGAGTTTCCTCCATGATGGACTTAAGGAAGCAACATATTTGGGGCCACCTTAGGGCTTTGAGATGTATGAGTAAGAGTCTCATGATTACAGATTGAAGAAAGTCCCATATGGACTCAAGATAGTCCCCTGTACCTAGCATGCCTGGATTGTTGGACACTTGGTACAAATTCTAATCTCTCTTCAAGGTTTTAGTTATGTCTCTGATATTTGGTTATATATGCTGGCAATTTATTTATGACAGATCATATCATCTTCGTGTTGTTGAGAAATCTAGGGCATAGCAATTAGGTGATTTCTCTATGATAGATAACTGCTTGTGAATGCTTTATACTTCTTAGATTAGAATCTTCTTTTACTTATGTTATTATAGTGTTCTTCTTGATCAAACAATTACCAATGCATAAACCATAAAGAGATGAGAGACACACAGTGTAGGCTATCAGCCAGGGCCAAAACCTCTTCTAATTGAGAGGAAAACCCAAATGAATTCTTCTTCTTATGGAGACTTCAATTGATGAATACCAAGACCCTTGACCTATTTGCCACTCCAAGACCAAGACACAAAGCCTCCTTGATTATATTCTTCTTGCTCGAATCAACAATAGTCAAACCTTTGCTTCTTCCTCCTTCTCAGCTATCTTTCAGAATTTGGCTTCATTTTCTCTGCTTCAAACCTGCACCTTATTTCGGCCTCCTTGGAAACCCTAGTTGCAGCACATGTGAGAGATATATGGTGATTCAACCCCTTAATCTCCTTCGCTTGGATTGAATGGATTTCTTCTCCAACTCGGCTTGATGAATTGACTTAAATACTTCTTGATTCGACTTCTAGCATAGCAAGGAAGACTTCAACCCTTTTCTGCAGCAGTGACACTCTTTTTCTTCGCATGTGTGAGTGGAGATCAACCCTAAAATAGTCCCTAACAACCTCGCTCTTCCTTCCTTCCTTTCGTTGGCTATAAGACTCCTTTCTAAGTGTTTTTCACACTCCTAATTGCAGACTTGCTTGACCGAAAATCTCTGCCTCAAATGAAAGCCGAGTTGCCCTATTTATAGTGGTTTGCTCATCAAATAAGCCGACTTGAGTGAGGGTGAGCCGACATGTCCTTTGGTGAAGATCATTTATTCCATCTTGTAGCTGACTTGAAGGAGATGCTTTTGCTTGGTCTTGGAGGGCCTTCTTATTCATTTAATGACTCATACAAAATTATAACATGCCAAAGAAGCATCCTTCATACATGACATTGACTCAGTTTGACTTTTATGACTTGATGGTAAAACCTAAAGGTTCACAATGGGAATCTTAACTAAAATAAAATTCCTTGATTATGAAACCCATGATTCAAGTGCTACAAAATAATTTTATTTTCATCTTTACATCAATTACATAAAATCACAATTACACATGTCTTTATGAAGACCGAACCTAGTTACACTTTTCAACGCTCCCTTTTAACTAGGGAGGTATTCATAATTGTGCTTGGTCATTCTCAATTTGAAGAATTCTCATAAGAAGAGTTGGATTGGTAACCCATTTGTTTAGCATCATATCAACCAACATTGTCACATAGCAAGGCCTTGACTAACAACTTTATCTCTCCACAAGATCTGAGCTCAATGCTGGCGAGACCAATGATGTATAGACATCCTTATCATTGTCTCTCTCGGAACATACCCCACTTGGGTTCTCAGGGTGTGTTCCACCAGGACTATTCTTATCTTGGATTCCCAGTCCTATCGGTCCTCTACGACTACTCTTATCTTGGATGCCCTAACTCATCCTCAAAGAGCATCGGATGCCAGATGTTTACCCAATCCTCCATTCTGTCTTCCCAAGTGAAGACAAGAATGATGTGTCTATCTCTCCCTCTCAATTAGGAAGGACATACCTATTCCAATGAATGAATGTACTCATTCCTACGGAGGGAATGTAGCTAAGCTCCCACTTGGCTTAGGAATTTTGCTTCCAAGTTTCTACCAAGTAAGAAACTTGTCTGAGGCTCCCTCTTAATTAGGGACCTACAACAGCTCCTTAGGTGGAGATGATGGGACAACCAACTGCTTGAAGAACTCCTCCTCACGATGTCATGAACTTTTTTTCTTTATTCAGGAGTCTTCATGTTTTGGGACTAATTCGTAGGGAAAAAACCATCTATCACTTTCATCCATGAGTCAATCATGTCATTATTCCTTTCATTGGAAAGTGATTCATCAGTACCTATATGGCCTTCCTTCATGCTATGCTTCCTTCTTCATGCCATGTTTTCTTAAGGATCTTTCATCCTACTATATGGACATCAGTGGTGGAAGATATTCACAGCTCTTCCCTCGACAGTCCTGCATAAGCCCATCCAAATATTTGTTCAAAAATAAGAAATGAACACTTAGTCAAAATTATCTTTGTGATGGTCTTTCATAATGACATCTCCTAGTTTGCATCAACATCCTGCATATGTATTGACACATCTCCAAAAAATAGACACTGTCAAGGGTCTTTTTCTTTTTCAGACTTCATCAAAGTCTTCATATCTTTCATGGAGATATCGTAGTCAAATTTTCTCGTTCTTGGACGTTGATTACCTTTTCCATGGTTGCACATTCCACGATCTCTTCCTTCCTTTCTTCACACATTTCATTCCCAGGAACTTCCAATCAGAGTTCCTCCAATTATTGTCAACCACCTCATATTACATATGAGGACATATTATATTGATTTCATCTAGTGAATGTGTGACCCATGCCTTCCTGCATCCTTTCAAGGGAGGAGATCCTTTCTCTTGATCATGCTCTCGAGATAGAGCATTTATCCATGCTACTTGCAAGCATATGACATGACTTTACAATATCGAATACAAGCATGCATACCTCATTTTCCTTTAGGTCATCTAGACTTCCTTGATTGAAGGAACTTCAATCCCTTGATCTGCTTCACTTCTTTTGTCATCATACTCTTATCCCATGAATTCCACAAGTTGGAATCCTTGATGAAACCCTTGCTTGCTTTTGATTGGTGAACCTTCTGACGAAGATTCCATTAGAGGTTCTTGAGTATCCTCATCCAAAAAATGTACCCTTTTGGTAGATATATGATGAGCCTTGTACCAGATGACTTTCCTTAAGTGCTTCGAATGAGGTTTCCAAGAGCTATATTCTTTCATAGACTTACTTTAGCTATCATTCATGCTTCCCTATGATGATGTCACGAACTCTTGCTTCTAATGCTTCTTATGATGCCATGATGCATCTTATCATGATTCCTAATAGTTATACTTTACAACAAGAAAATTTGAAAATAGAACTTGAAAGGAGAGAAAGACTATCTCAATCATAATAGAGATCTTTTACTTCCTCTTTCTTGGACTTCTTCTTTTCAACCGCCTCCACTTCCTTGCTGACATGGGCTTGTAGTCTTTTTTGTTATTGTCCTTCTTGATCTTAGGACAATCTCTTTTGTAATGCCCGTATTCTTGACATCCATAGCATTGAATCATAGCCATGCTCCTTTTCTTTTTTTGAGAACCAAACTTTCCAAATTTTCCCTTTTTGTCATTGTAGCATAAGCTTGATTTTTTTCACCTGATCCTACATCAGATTTTGCCTTTAGCCTAGATTCTTCAATCTTGCATTGTGACCGTAGATCCTGGAATGGAGTAGCTTTTTTCTTTCCATAAATACTTGAAGTAAAGTTACCCCACTCCTCTGGTAGTGCATTTAGTACAATAGTAGTCATTTCTCTATCAAACATGACTTCTCCCATATCTTGAAGTTGATCCCTGATTTCAGATATCCTTATAAAGTCTGAGGCTATTCCTTCTTCTTTCGACATCTTTAGCTTGTAGAATTCTTTCCTTAATGAGATGAATTCTCCAGCAGTGCTTACACAATAAAACTCTTACCAATTTTTCATAAATTTCTTTTGAAGTTTCGAGTTTTGATACACATGGAATGAGGGGATCCTTGATGGATTCTATGAGAATCCTTTGAGCCATAACTTCCCCTTTCATATACTTTGCAAGTGCTTGAGCATCTTCTTTTGTTGGTTTGGTGATAGATCCTTTTTCATGTTCCATAACCTCGTTTTCAATGAGATTCAAATCTGTCCGCTTCTTCCATGCAAGATAATATGAAGCCCCAACTAATTTGTTGCTTTCCTTGCAAAAAGACATTTTGACAGATTCATATATAAATATACTTGAGAATATGCTTCTTCCACTGATGCCTCCTTGAATTTGATGATAGAGAACTTCTCCTTGATGAGGATAGATCTCTTTAAGAGAGATCCTTGACTTCACAAAGACAAAGATCTCTTTAGATCCTTTGATGGAGATGCCCTTGTTGATGATGATCAATGATGACTTCTTGATGCTTCTTGGATGATCTTTTATAATGATAAGGTCCTTGCTTCAACGAGAGGAGACTGCCTTAGAACTTCTGAAGATGATGACAACGTCCTTGATCTTGCTTCTCTATAAAGAAACTTGATGTATAAGTCCTTTAAGTTGAGTAGGGTCTTTGTGGTCTCTTGAGATTACTTGAGGATTGCAAGACTTCTCGCTGGTGTCGACTTTCTTCTTCAATCTAGGGTTTTGTCACTTCCTTGTAGATCTTGACTTTGTTGATGATCTTCTTGGATTTGCTTTGATGTCTTTCTTGAGATTTGATCCTTGAGTGTCCCTTGATAAGATGCCCTTCCTTGACTTTGTCACCTTAGCTCTGATACCATGTTGAGAAATCTAGGGCATAGCAATTAGGTGATTTCTCTATGATAGATAACTACTTGTGAATGCTTTTTACTTCTTAGATTAGGATCTTCTTTTACTTATGTTATTATAGTGTTCTTCTTCATCAAATAGTTACCAATGCATAAACCATAAAGAGACAAGAGACACACAATGTAGGCTATCAGCCAGGGCCAAAACCTCTCCCAATTGAGAGGAAAACCCAAATGAATTCTTCTTCTTATAGAGACTTCAATTGAAAAATACCAAGACCAAGACCAAGACCCTTGACCTATTTTCCACTCCAATACCAAGACACAAAGCCTCCTTGATTAGATTCTTCTTGCTTGATTCAACAATAGTCAAACCTCTGCTTCTTCCTCCTCTTCGGCTATCTTTCAGAGTTCGGCTTCCTTTTCTCTGCTTTAGGCCTGCACCCTATTTTGGTCTCCTTGGAAACCCTAGTTGCAACACATGTGAGAGATATATGGTGACTCAACCCCTTAAACTCCTTCTCTTGGACAAAATGGCTTTCTTCTCCAACTCGGCTTGATGAATTGACTTCTAGCATAGCAAGGAAGACTTCAGCCCTTTTCTGCAACAGTGACACTCCTTTTCTTCGCACGTGTGAGTGGAGATCAACCCTAAAGTAATCCCAAACAACCTTGCTCTTCCTTTCTACCTTTCGCTGGCTATAAGATTCCTTTCTAAGTGATTTTCACACTCCTAATTGCAGACTTGCTTGACTGAAAATATCTGCCTCAAATGAAATCCGAGCTTCCTTATTTATAGTGGTTTGGTCATCAAATAAGCCAACTTGAGAGAGGGTGAGTCGACATGTCGTTTGGTGAAGATCATTTATTCCATCTTGTAGCTGACTTGAAGGAGATGCTTTTGCTTGGTCTTGGAGGGCCTTCTTATTCTTTTAATAACATACAAAAATGTAACATGCCCAAGAAGGGTCCTTCATACATGACATTGACTTAATTTGAATTTTATGACTTGATGACAAAATCTAAAGGTTCACAATGGGAACCTTAACTAAAATAAAATTCCTTGATCACGAAACCCATGATTCTGGTGCTACAAAATAATTTTATTTTCTTCTTTACATCAATTACATAAAATCACAATTACACATGTCTTTATGAAGACCGAACCTAGTTACACTTTTCGACACATGTTTAGTCCTAGAGAGAGCTGACCACTAAGTCCAGATGATCAGCATCTTGAGATTAGAAGTGTGATAGAGAGATGATGAGGACTTCCTTGTCAAAGGAAGTATGCTGTCAAAGACTTGGCATGATGTATTATACTGAAGCAGTTGAGAGAGACTCCTCTTCAGACTCAGATTTGATGGATCCCATGATGAGATGGCAATTAGATGAACTCTTCCTTTGCAACATGATCCAGATAGAGTCTGGATATGTATATATTGGGTTGTCGTTGAATATGTATTGGGATATCTGCATGAAACTATTAATCATGGACTGAGACACACTGCCGAAAATTTAATGGATACATCGATGCTGATCAAGATTTAAAATGTTGTTGACTGGAAGAGCACATCTTATTGCTACCTTAGGTTTGCCTTGGTTTCCTGGATGATTTCTTAGTGTAGAAATTTGTTGCTTTGAGAGACAGTATGCATTGTTACTAGCATGGTTGGCTGCGAGTCAGTATGGTTGAGAAAGCTCTTTGAAGAGATGTTTGAGTATATGTTGGGCACGATTATGATATACTGGGACATATTGTGGGGTCCGACATGCAAAAAATCTTGTGTTCCATGATAGGTTCAAGCACATTGAGATTAGATATGACTTTATCTGGGATTTGGTGCAGAAAGGAGTAATGAGACTCCATCACACTTTGATTGTTGAGTAGGCAGACAATTGGATCCTTGTTTTGTAGCATGTAAGCTTGTGGGTGACCCGATATTCTCTAGGTGTCATGCACTATGGCTAGGACTAACAATCCTAAGCCTAGTGAAAGCTCTAATGAGATGAAGGGGTCCCGACTGATCGAGGACACTGAGCTATGCTCTTCTCCCTTATTTGAGCTCTCAGGGTGGGAACGAAGCCAAAGAGATTTGGGGGTTGAGGGATCTTTGGACAATGGGTTAGTTTTGATCCTTACCCTTTGCGGTAAGTAGTATCTCGCTTATTGTCACTATGGTGTGTGTGATCCTTGCCATTTATGGCAATTTGGGTATCTCCCCTTATGATGCTTGGCCTTGATAGAGATACCCCAGTATGCATCCTACTCACAAGCTGGGCTTGTTGGGATTGCCACCCATTTGGCTAATGGGTGAGGATACTTGAGATGGTTGTTATTCTTACCTCTTATGGTAAGCATGGTTTTAAAAACTGGTCGGCATGAATCGAAAACTGGTTAAACCGACCAGTTCATTAGGCAATTAGGTCAAACTAGACAAAAAATCCGATTTAAGGGTTGGCTTCGCCAAAAAATCACAAAAATCGGTCAAACAGGTAGGTTTATGACGGAACATACTAGTTTATGGTCAAACCAATTGGTTCCATCATAAATAGGGCGGTTCATTGCCAAGGTCGCGACAGACGGTGATGGACCCACACAAACTCTTTTTGGAAGCTTCTTGGGTGTTTTGGAGGGAAAGTAAGGGTTGTTTCCCTCCAAAAACACCCTCTCCAAGCCTTTAAAAGGAGCTCACCCCCCTCATTTGCCTCACACATCTCATTTGGAGTTTTTGTGAGTTTCATTGGGAGCTTGGAGAGTGTTGAATTTTTGCTGGAGTAGTGGAACAACAGAGAGTTTGAGCTAAGTAGTAGCCACCATGCCTCCAAAAGCATGGACTCATTGTGATATGATTGATGGCAAAATGATCTGCAAATATTGCCAAAAATCTGTTGAAGGAGGGGGTATTAACAGGTTCAAGCAACACTTGGATGGGATAGGAGGCCATGTAAAGCCATGTGGAGCACCAAATGAAGTAATAGGGCATATTAGGGTAGACTACGTTTAGAAGTTTGAGACTCAAGTCACTGAACCAGTAGAGAAGTTTGTGACTCAAGTATTTGCGAAGTTTGGGAATCGAGACTCAACCAACTAAGTTTGATCATGATGAGAAGTTTCAACTTTCAAAATTTCAAGTGATAATGTTGATTATTAATATCATATTTGTAGACATGTAGTAGGCCAGTGGCCCCATAGCTTGTAGGCTATGTTTTTTGACTCTAGAGGCCATTTAGGGCCTCATTGATTATATATTTTGTTGCCGATATGTATTGCAATTGGTTCCATTTTGATATTTTCACTTTTACATGGTATATATATGAGCAAACTTTGCATATTTTGTGTCTATTGGATTGGAATCATGGTTTTAAATCTTAAAACAATTTTTTTTCATTAAAAACTAATTATTTCATGTGTTTTTTTGAAATTGGTTCATCGAGATCTAACCAGTCTCGGTTTGAACCCGGTTTATTAGGTAGACTGGTCCGGTCACCAGTTTCGATTTTTAAAACTATGAATTGGTAAGTGGTATCTCGCTCAAGTGATGGGATGCAGTACCACTTGACTCTTGAGGGTCAAGGCGAGAAGATCAATAGACAATGGGATGGATGTGATCTTTACCTCTCAAGGTAAGTTGTATCTTTCCTACTGTCGTCAGACAATAGGATGGTTGTGATCCTTGCTCGGTAAGTTGTATCTTGCCTATTGTCATTGGATATAGGGTGGTAGCTGGAGCTTCTCTATGATGATTCTTCTTCTTTAGATTGAGACATAATTATTCAACTGATTATCAAAGGAGATTCAAGCTGAGATAAGATGTGTTGAGATGGATATCTTGTTGATGCAACTGAGATTAAGGTCATGCAATTTGACCTAGAGATTTGTAGGGTTTGGAGGATCTAATTGCTCTCCCCTACTATAGGTTATGGATTAATCTACTACTTCTATGAGACGAGATGAGATGAGATGCAACAAGGATGACACATCCAAGATGAGATTTATGATGCATTTGGAAATTCCTCCCTAGCTGAGGAGTGTTGAAATTTGGGCAGCTTCGAGATGAATTTACCCAAAAGGAAACCCTACTACCCCAAAAGAGCCCAACAATCCCAAAGAGAATTTAATAAAAAGAAAGAAATATAATTTGGGCAAACATTTATTAAAGAAATATATATTTAAAAGGGAAATTTGAATGTTGTATTTTTCCTCCAAAATACCCAAGTCAGTCTCATGTCGATCTGCTCTAAGAGTCGTGTCCTTTCATACACATGGACATCTATAAATTGGCATATACCTTCCTTCATCTGGGCACATACAGTTCAAATCTCTTTGTGGCATATCTGAGGCTCATAATAATCTCTGAGGTTCGCATTATTGTTTCTGAAGTAACTCACATTCTTAAGCCTTGTGGCATCACATCTCTCCAACAATTGTTTTCTTGTGGCTCAATATAACCCTATGGCATCACATCTATCCAACAATTGTTTTTCTTGTGACCTACTATATCTTGTGGCATCGCTACTATCCATATGACTTGAAGTAGCTCGATACATCAGATGTGTGACTCGTTTTTGGGATCTTATGATGGCACGTACAGTACGCAAAGATGACTCGCATTACTGGTTCAATGATGACTCGCTTTACAGGCCCACATGTGGTTTCTTTGTGACTTGCATTCCAATCTTGAATATGATTCCTCTCTGGTTTACATTATGTATAAGGTTGGTTCGTTGTCATAATTTTGAGGCTGCTCGCATTCATTCGGTGGCTTAGATATCTATTCCTATGGTCTGCACACTTTCTCTGTGACTGTGGCTTATTGCTGGCTCGCATCTCTTATTTATGGTTCGCTTTAACTATGATTCATACTCCATGGTTCGTATTTCTCAGTGGCTCATTATGGCTCTAGCTATTTTGTACTTTATCTTTGTGGAAACATATCTATTCTATACAAAGGCATGTATAATGACTCGCTCATATTATGAAGCTTGATTTATGGTTGCTTGTATTAAGTACTCCTTGGTTATGATATATGTTGACTATGAGATCTGTATGGGTATGATTGATGAATAATCCCATGAGACAATGCACCATATATATATATATATATATATATATAGAAAATTATGCTTATGTTGACAGAGTAAACTTCAGTGCTCTTGTGGACAATGAGACAATAATTCATGAGACAATAATATTTGTAATCCAGTGTTTTGGAGACTTTGACAGTAAGCTTTGTGACCTTGACATTATAGTGACCTATACGATTGTGTAACAATGAGACAATGATTTGTATAACTATTAGACAATGACATTGCTATTATGATAATAGTGAGAATCGAGATGATGATAGTGATCATGCTTATGTGATGACGGTAGTGGCTGTAACCTTTGATATGGGAATACCTTTGACATGGCCGTATATGACAATGAATGACTTGACAGATGGATGACTTGGCAATAACCTTAATGAATGACTTGTGACAGTGACTATGCTTATGTTACACGATGACAATGACCTTGCTAATTATACATGATGATAGTGTTTTCGTGATGTACGACAAATGTGATATTTTATATGACAGTGATGTAATAGCTACTCTCTTGGACTTGTTACCGCTCAAACTAGAAGGGGGGGTCCTAGAGGGGCACATGCACATCTGAAGGATAGATCAACTAAAATAGGCGTGAAGTGATCTCAGGGACCCTTTCCTAGAGGAGGCTCAAGAATGGGACTTGCTTGCCCTTTAAGCAAGGTACAAGGTTTTCTAGGAGATGGGGATGAGGATTTAAGGGCTAGGTTTGAGGAGTGTGAATTGTAAAGGAGCTTTCAAAACCCTAAAATCCTTGTTGAATTTGGTTTCCCAAGTGGTTCTTGAAGAGTTGAATTTTCAAGGGTATGAGACCACACGAGACCGAGTGGACCCAGTTTAGGTCAAGATGAAGGAGTTTAGCAACCAATGATGGACTTGACCTAAACAAGGAGGAGAAGGGGATCAAAAAATTGATTTTCAGTTAAAGGTGCAAAATGATCCCTATGAGGAGCTAGCCTAGGGAAACTTAGTGCAAAAACCAATCTCGAGGCTAGGGCTTGGGATATCTCACAACCCCACTGTTGGAATTTCCTCAAATTTGGAGGAGGCCTAAGAGAGACACCAACGCAGTTGAGGCCAAGAGATCAAAGTTTTTCTATGGGTGGTTTGTTGGGAAAATGATGCCCTAGGAGCCCTAATGTGGCTAGACCTAGAATAAAGGAGAGGTGAAGAAAAATGTTTCTTTAAGTGATCACTTTATGGTAGACCAATGCCTAATCCTTTTTGGGAGATTGGAGTCAAGAAGAATATGAAGAATATGAGTGCCTAATCCTTTTCTAGGTCAAGGAGGCTCTAAGATCAACTTCGCTTGTCATTAAGGCAAAGGAGAGTGACCTTAAAAGCTTTTATACTTCGTTTTGCAAGGTGAAGTGGCTTATCAAGATAAATTCAACCATAGAATTATCCCTAGGAGAATTCGTTCAACATACATGGCCCATACATAGAGATATGCTATATAGAAACATAATTCCACAATTTCGTAGTAAATGCATGCAACAACTAGCCCTAGTATAGTGAAAATCTCATTATCAATGTATGTGACAAAGTAAAAGAATAAATAACATTAAATTTGTACTTACATGTAAGAGAATATATCAAACCACCAATAAACTTGCCAATCAAGAAGCTCCAAGATAAGAAAAGACAATCCATACATCAAAATTCATCCATGCTCCAAAATTTTGTCCACCAAGAAGGAATAGCGAAAATCTCAAGAGAGATACAAGTCCAAACCAAGTGATGATGAGAAATGAACTCTCATCATTTGTATTTATACACCTCTAAGGAGTTTGATTTAGCTATTTGAGCCTACATTAGCCCCTAAAATAACAATAATGTGCAAATAACTAACTTTTGGTGACAAGCCCACCAAACTAGCTCATAAATAAAAGAACAAGCATCTCAAGAGGTCGAATGATCAATAATACATATTGTTGGGCTCTCTAAGAAACCCGATGAAGTCCATAAGTGCCATAATGATGAATAGGACTTCCAAAAGTAATGGACAAGGGGTTGGCCCCTTGTTCTCCACATAATAAAACTGTGGTGCTCCTAATGGGTGTGAGGGCACACAAATGACCTCATGGGTCTCCAAGTAAGTCGAAGATGCCTGTAGACCATCTGTAAGGGCTTAGATGATGGTGTAAGTGATGCCACATCAGCATACAAGTCTTGGGTCATCTGCCAAGTGCATGGTACAACTGTGGGGCTAGCTAGGCAAAGGTGAACTAGGTGCATCTTCCTCGTCCAATAGGTGAATCTCGAGCAATCTTTGAACATCTCTGGGGATCCATGGAGTGTTGTTTACTGCTGTGGAGGCCCATGGCTCTCAACACATACTTGACATGTGCAAATGTAGCCATCTGGAGGGTTAGGACCCGTATTGGGAGACCAAATCCAAGATGGAGACCACCTGTAATCCTGCATAAGATCCAATGCGTCCCCTAGCCTTCCAGTACAACAAGTCATCAAGGAAATCGAGTAAAAGAGCTTACAAACCATGGACAACAGGTGGGGACTTCATGGCATACCCTTCTATAATGGGCTTTGGCATGTGCTAATGTCTCCAAGCTCCAAATGGGGTTAACCAGGTATTCTATTAGGTGGTTTCTACTTCTAAAGGGGATAATATGTCCAAGGTACATCCTTTAAAAGGTGGTGGCATGTGATAAAGAGATGAATGGAGTAGGGAATAAAAGGGGCAGCCCTGGGCCACATGCTGGGGTACAAGGGTAGCTAGAAAAAGGGAAGCCCACACTTGGGCATATAATGTATAGGAGGGCGCAATCGTGGTACATGAGGTGCCTTGGCCTTGATTTTTCCACCCTTCTTTATATGCCTTTTTCCTTTTGTGATTTTCATTTTTCTTTAATTAATTGCTCTGGGCTCAAGGGGTAAGAGCATGATATGTGAGATAAAACAGTGGATACCCCCTTTAAGGTAGGGCGGTTCATTGCCCACCAGGGGTTGGGACAATCATGGGTTTCTAAATGATAAAGGAGGCTCAGAGGGCCTGTAGGAACCAGGGTGATGGCCATGATGATAGGGTAGAGCTCATGTATTGGCTTTTGCCCATGTGCTAAATGTGTTTGTCCTGACCATATTTTTGCATTTTGTGGTACATTTCTTGTTGAATGTGGCCAATTGTGCTTTTACTTTTCTTTTTAGCTGCATCAACCTCCGGGTTGTCATTCCAGGCCTGACCCAAGGTGTGGGCAAGGGGAAGGGGAAAGCTAACCCTATGTGGACCCAATGGAGGAATGTGGACCCAGGTGGGAGAAATGATGAATGGGGTTACAATGAGTGGAAGGGGAGTAATATATATGGATGAGGGAGTGGTACCACACAACCAAAATCAGGGTTTCCCATGTAATTCCATCCCTAAAGCCTTAACGTCAGTAAAAGGGATCCCACGGGACTAGGGTACAAGGTTAACATCTAAAAGAGGTCTAGGGTACAACAGCACAGACCTAGTCCATTCTTTCCGCCGAATTCCCCCATTAATCCATGCCCAAAAGTGTCCATGATAAGAAAACTATAATACTCAATTACCAAATGACAAGGCATACCTTTAGGTTTGTGAGGCCCACCGTCAAACATACGATCATGGTAGATGGGTGAGGGACCACATGGTTGGCTTAGGTGTCAGACAAATGACACAACGAGCTAGTTGGTGGTTGCAAGGGGCTGTTGGTTGTCAGCTAAGGACCATCTTGGAGAAATTTTTCTCCTAGGGATATCACCCACAAAATGGTGGGTAACAAGACTTATATCATTCAGTTCACAATCGAAGTTGTGAACTAACTTAGGTTGGCCCTAGGAGGCTTGATGTGATTGATGTACCTCACTCTCATTGTACTTTGTATCTTAGCTAAACAATTGATGAATATCTAATAGAAGAGGAATCTGGATGGGTTTTCCCCCTTGTGGGGTTCTGCCTTGGTCTTTGACCTAACTTCTAGTGTCTCTATTGTGTATGCTTTTCTTCTGTTGTTCCTTACTATTCCACTGCATTGTTGATGTTATTGTTCTTTCTACATAATTGCTAATGATGTTATGATGTTATGAGGTGAATGCAATATGTAAATGATGAAAAGTTTGTAAATGCAATTATCTAAAGCAAAAAACAATCTAGCCCTAAGAAAATTACTGTACAGTACTCTAGAATGGCCATAAACAACACGTATTGGACCACAAACTGTTGAATCCTATAGCATGTGTAGTAGAATACAATTTTATGATCTGATAATTACTTCCTAATGATTTTCAAACAATGTTTCTCATGCCACTGATATCATTAAATGATTACACACAAATTTCAATTGTAAATGTAGTAGAAACAATAAAGATCATAGAAAGACAACCATGCATAGTGAACACAATATTTTTACCCTGGGAAACCCAAGCTTGGGAGAAAACCCAACAAATTTTTCTTGAGGAGAAGTTGTCAAGACAACCATGCATAGTGAACACAATATTTTTACCCTGGGAAACCCAAGCTTGGGAGAAAACCCAACAAATTTTTCTTGAGGAGAAGTTGTCTTTTCTGCAAGGGTTATAAATTAGAATTTTGTCGAGAAATCTGTGTCAACATTACAAGTCAAATCACCACAAACCAGGTCAAACTGCTGCTAGTCAATGTTGGTCAAACCAGTCAGAAATTCAACTCAAAAATCTGGAGTCAATGCTGTGAAATTCTATCACTGCAGCAACTGATTTACTTTTCCTACTTATTTCATCATAAGTTATTCATGAAATTACTTCAACAAACATTAAAATAAAATATTGTTGCAGATATCACATCTTAATACAGAAACAAAAATATGCACACATTGACACAGTTATTTTGGACTGATGTCCCCGGAAACACCCAATGTGGGAAAACCATTACAGCAAGGGAGGAATTTATTATTCAATAATTTTCTTGTATAACAGGGTGCCAAACTGGCTTACCCACAGATAGACAAACTTCCAGCACTTTCCTAAACCCAGCGTAGGCCCTACTGACCTCTGCTATAGCCTGAAACCCTTTGCGTCAGCTTGAAACCCTCTGCGTCAGCCTACTGAGGCTTTGCGCAGCCTCTCTGGGCTTCTGCATCACTCCTGCGGCATCTGCGTGGATGACACAGGCCCTTCTGGATCTGCGCAGTCTCTGCTACCTCTGTGTGGCTTCCTTTGGCTTTGTGTCTGCCTCTTCTGCGCTGATCTCCCGTCTCTCTGTTCCGTACTTGCTGCCTCCTGATTGCTCTCCAGACCACTGGTTCAATTTCTCAGCAAACCCCGCTCCAGAAATTGAACTGACTGGTCTTCCTCAGTGTGTTCTCCAAGTGCCCGTCAAGCCTCCTCTTATACTTTTTCTCTTGACATCTCAACGACCGAGATTAAGTCCCTAATCAACGACTAAGATTAGATCTGGCTTGATCCATGCCTTTTGGACCATACACAGATTCATATTAATACACATTAATATTTTATTTTCCCTAAGTTTAGACTTAGGTACTCCATTAAAAATATTAATTATTTTAATATCTCCTGATCTATTTAGAATCTGCCCAAACCCTTTCTAGGTATTGGAGATCTCATGTGCCCCAACCTTTCCACCAAATTTCGTGGTTAGAGCACATTCGATTCTACCCCAAATCAACACTCCCTCTTAGCGAGGATTGTGCTCTAGCAATACTCCTCACTGAGTATTACTTTGATCATCCGACATCGGTACCTGTGCTAATGTAGGGCTCCTTGACCAACATCCTCTATACTGCTGCATCCTGTACTGCTGCCCATGGTTTTGCCACTGCCACTGCTGCATTTGTACGACAACTCCCTCTGCATCTGTGTTGCTGCTGGTCCTTTTCTCCCAGCACTGCACCTTCATTTGCATCTGTGCTGCTGTTGGTCCTTTCTCCCAACACTGCATCTGCACTGCAACTCCCTCTGCACCTGTGCCGTTGTTGGTCCTTTCTCCCAACACTGCATCTGCACTGCAACTCCCTCTTCATTCGTGCTGCTAACACACTACTTCTGAAAGGGGTTCTTTACCATCCCCATCTTTTCTTTGAAGTAGTCAAATTTTGGTTTTCCAAGGGCCTTGGTGAGGATATCTGCCACTTGTTCCCCTGTAGGAGTGTGGCTCAACTGTACAACTCCACATTGGACACAGTCTCTGACAAAGTGACACCAGATGTCAATATGCTTTGACCTGTCATGAAATATTGGATTCTCAGAGAGTTTGATGCAACTCTGATTATCACACATGATCCTGGTCACCTCCATATTTCTTCTGAATAAGTTTACCAACAGTTTTCTAAGCCATATGGCCTCACACGAAGTTGTGCTTGCTGCCATATATTCTGCCTCAGATGAGCTCAGAGCCACAGACATTTGTTTCCTACTGCACGAGGAGGTTATTCCTGATCCAATGTTGAAACAGTACCCAGAGGTAGTTTTCCGATCCACTGAACTTCCTGCCCAATCTGCATCGATAAATCCACTGAACCTGATATCCTTCCCCTTGTTGTACAAGAGCCCATAATCAACTGTTCCTTGTAAATACTTGAGAACGTGCTTGACTGCTGCCTAGTGAGCCCTCTTTGGTTCCACCATGAACTAACTGAGGGTGTTGACAGCGTAGCAAATATCTGGCCTAGTATTGACTAGATACATCAGGGACCCTATGAGCTGTCGGTATAGGGTGGGATCGACATCCTTGTCTTCTGATGCATCAATCTTCTTCCAGTTGGTGATCATTGGCATAGCCATAGGTCTACAGTCTCCCATCCCGAACCTTTTCAGAATTTCTGTAGCATACCTTCCTTGCCCAAGGAAGATTACTCTTTTCTGCTGCCAAACTTCCAACCCTAGAAAATAGTGCATTCGTCCCAGATCCTTCATATTGAACTTTGTGGCTAGATTCTTCTTATAGTCTTCAAGGAGTCTGGATGATCCAGTCAGGAAGAGATCATCCACATATAATACTAAGATAAGTGGCTCGCTCTCTATGACCAGATAGTAGAGATTCGGATCCACGTCACTCTTGACAAACCCCATCTTCTGCAAGTAGCCATCTATTCGACCATACCACACTCTTGGTGCTTGCTTCAGCCCATACAAAGCTTTCTTCAGTCTGTATACATGAGACTTCTTCTCATGAGTTTCAAAGCCCTCTGGTTTTTCAATGTATACTTCTTCTTCTATTACCCCGTTCAGAAATGCCGTCTTGACATCCATTTGATGGATCTCCCATCCCATCTGGGCTGCAAGAGATATCACGGTCCTAATAGATGTATACCTGGCTACTGGGCAAAGGTTTCCTCATGGTCAATCCCTTCCTTTTGAGCATACCCCTTAGCCACAAACTTGGCCTTGTATTTTTCAATACTGTCGTCTGCAACGTATTTGATCGTATAGATCCATCTTGAACCTACCACAGATCTGTCTTGAGGCCTTGACACCACCTCCCAGACATCGTTTACCATTATGGAGTTATACTTCTCCACCATCGCATTTAGCTAGACCTGATGCTGACCTGCCTCCTTGAAGCTGGCAGGCTCTCCATCCTGAGCTACTAACGTCGGATACTTGTATGGCTGTTTTCGCTCCCTTTTACTGTTCTTTGGCTCTTCGATGAAGTTCTCTGCATAACGTAGAATTTGACGAAGTTCCCTGCTGGTTCTTCCTCTGCCAACGGGTGCTTTTGTTTGCTCCTCTTCCTCATCTTGATAATCTTCCTGATCTGAGGAAGGATTCTTCACTTCTGTTTGTTGAAGAGGCATGACCAACAGATCGTCTTTCGACTGCCCCTTGGAAGGCATTTTGCGAGATCTTTTGAAAGCTCTGTCCTCCATGAAATTTACATTTCGTCGTACTACTACCTTCCTGCTCCCTGGAAGAGAGATCCTGTATGCCTTAGCTTTCTCGCTATATCCTGCCAGATACCCCTTTTCTGCAGTCTGATCCAGCTTCTTCCTCTTTTCTTCGGGTATGCGACAATATGCCAAACTTCCAAATATCCTGAAATGTCTGACTTCAGGTGTCTTCCCAGTGAAGACTTTCTCTGGAGTGATCTTGCCCAATGCCCGATGAGGAGTCTTGTTCTGAACGTAGACAGTTGTGATGCATGCTTCTGCCCACAGGAATTTTGGCATATCTTGATCATACAGCATGGCCCTAGCTGCTTCTACAATAGTCTTGTTTTTCCTTTCTGCCACCCCATTTTGCTTCAGATTGTAGGGAGCTTTCCACTCTCTTCTGATGCCCTCCTTAGCGCAAAAATCAGTGAAGTCCTTATCGACATATTCTCCACCATTATTTGAGTGCAAGAATTTTATTTTCTTACCCGTCAGATTCTGCACTAGAGCCTTGAACTCCTTGAATCGACAGAAAACCTCATCCTTGGTTTTCAGTAAATAGATCCAAGTTTTCCTCGAGTGGTCATCAATGAAAGTAAGGAAATACTCGGCACCGTTGAGAGCTTTGACAGACATAGGTCCGCAGATATCTGAGTGTATCAATCCTAGTACACTCTTGGCCTTGTGGTTGCTCCTAGGAAATGCCGCCTTGGCATACTTTCCTAGAGCGCATCCCCTACATACATCATCTCGTTTCGTACTCAGATCTGAAACTCCTGTTACAGTGCTCCTGAGAATTCTCAGAGCTCCATGGTGCAAGTGACCCATCCTTCTGTGCCATAGTTCGTTCAAGTCTTTGTCCCCATCATTGCCTATTAGTGCCATTGGAGATTCTAGTTGTAATCTGTACAACCGATTACTTTTGATTTCGATTTGCACTTTCTTTTTCCAACTCGGGTGTTTGACGTATACCTTTTCCTTGATGAAGTAGACGTCATAGCCCTTGCCTTGTAATTGTGATACGGAAAGTAAGTTCATCCCCAATCCTGGCACATGCAGCACATTTGTGGCATGGAACCGCTCTCTCGATTTTGTTTGAAAAACAATGGTACCCTTTCCTACTGGAGTACACTTTGCCTTGTTCCCCATGGTGATCTGAAATTTCATCTTCTCTTCTCGATATTCTGAGAAACACTCCTTGATTCCCGTCATATGCCACGAGGCTCCACTGTCTATATACCATACTTCTGATGATGCAACACTAGTCATGCACGCCACTTCTTCTTCCAACCTGGAAGCCAACATAGAGAAATTGAAATCTCTCTCTCTTGTGCAATCTTCTGAAAATTTGCGTGAGTCCCTTGAGGTGGATGCCTCTGCATCGTGGTCTCGACCCATAACTGATTTTCCCTTTCTGTCTCTGATTACTTGCTCTGATACCATGTGAAAATTCTATCACTGTAGCAACTGATTTACTTTTCCTACTTATTTCATCATAAGTTATTCATGAATTTACTTCAACAAACATTAAAATAAATATTACTACAGATATCAAATCGTAATACAGAAACAAAAATATGCACACATTGACACAGTTATTTTGGACTAATGTCCCCGGAAAAACCCAATGTGGGAAAACCGGTGCAGCAAGGGAGGATTTTTTTATTCAGCAAGTTTCTTGTACAACAGGGTGCCAAACTGGCTTACCCACAGATAGACAAATTTCCAACACTTTCCTAAACCCAGCATAGGCCCTACTGACCTCTGCTACAGCCTGAAACCCTCTGCGTCAGCCTGAAACCCTTTGCGTCAGCCTATTGAGGCTTTACGCAACCTCTTTGGGCTTCTGCGTCACTCCTACAGCCTCTGTGTGGATGACGCAAACCCTTCTGGCTCTGTGCAGTCTCTGCTGCCTTTGCGGGCTTCCTCTGGCTCTGCATCTGCCTCTTCTGCGCTGATCTTTCGTCTCTCTGTTCTGTACTTGCTGCCTCCTGACTGCTCTCCTGTAAGGGCTGAACTAATTTAAAGAACCATTTCTGCAACTATAAAGATTCACTGAACTGTAAACATTGTAAAGAGATTTTATAGAGCTATCTATCCTGAGCAGGGTATGAAACCTTAAAATTTTGTTCTAAATTTATACAAAACTTCATATAACTAATTGATTGATGAGAAGTACTTAATTGGTCTGCTGCGGATACCTGCTGCGGATGAAGATGTTTCAGAACTTCTCCAATTCGCTCCCGTTTACCAAAAGACCGAAACCACCCAGCCAAACTGAGTAGAATCTCGCTACTCAGTCCAGTAAGCTTCTCAGTTGAAGCAGACTGTTCCCCCGTGCCCAAAAACCTCAGAACAACCAGCTCTCCTTCTGTTGGTAACTCAAGTTTATAAAGTTCCGCCCTTCTTCAGTATCCCCTTTCGTTCTTTCTTCTTCTTCCCGATGCCCTCCCAAAACTGTTCTCTCTGGTTTATAAATTGTTTCTTGGCGGTGGCCGCCCTTCCACCAGCAACCCACCGCTTCACCTCCTTGTGACACCCTTCCATGTCACGCCATATATATTTCTTTTAAAAGGTATATTGTTTTTTGTTGATTTAATATTTTTTGTTTGATTTTAATATAAAGGTTTAGACTTATATTAAAATACTTTATCATTAATTTATTTTTATTATTTTATTAATTGATTAATATAATTTATTTAATGTTTATTTTATAGCTAGGTCGTTACATCTCCAGACCACTGGTTCAATTTCTCAGCAAATCTCGCTCCAGAAATTGAATTGACTGGTCTCTCTCAGTGTCTTCTCCAAGTGCCCCTCAAGCTGCATCTTATACTTTTTCTGTTGACATCTCAATGGCTGAGAGTAAGTCCCTTATCAACGACTAAGATTAGATCTGGCTTGATCCATGTCTTTTGGACCATTCTAACACAGATTCATATTAATACACATTAATATTTTATTTTCCCTAGGTTTAGACTTAGGTACTCCATTTAAAATATTAATTATTTTAATATCTCCTGATCTGTTTAGAATCTGCCCAAACCCTTTCTGGGTGTTGGAGATCTCATGTGCCCCAACCTCTCCACCAAATTTCGTGGCTAGAGCACATCCGATGCTACCCGAAATCAACAAATGCTGGTTAAAGGTCAAAGTCTGCAGTCAAACTCACACATGCAGATCTGCAGTCAAAGTCTCCCATGCAGATCTGTCGTCAAAGTAACACGTGCTGATCTACTTTCAACTTTCATGTTGTAAAACTGGTTGTGGTCGAACTCAGTCAACCTTCCTGTGGTCAAACTTTGTAAACCTACGGTCGAACTCGGTCAAACCCTGCAGTCAAAACTTGGTCAAGATGTGGTCAAACCCTCAGTCAATCTCCACGTGTGGCTGTCAAAGTGCTGGTCAAACTCAATCAATTCTTACACGTGTGGCCTGCAAGAGGGAGATAGAATGATGGAGAAAAGATGAAAATGAGCAAATTTGCCCTTAGCTGAATTTCTCCTCCACTATAAAAGATTGAACGAGCTTGCTTTGTTGATGAGTGTCTCCTCACATACTCGTTTATTTATATAGAGCTCTGATGTTGAGTGGAGTCCAATAAGAAGCCCCTCATCACAAGTAACCCCTTCACTTATTGAGCCTACATTACAACCCAACATTAGACTAAAATTGTTTATTCCATTAATGGGTGAAAAACGCTATTAAATAAACAAATCAAATCGGATCTATAAAAAATAGATCACTCCATCCCAGAGCAGGCAATGTGAGTAACATGGGCCAATCTCTCCGAGCCAAACACCAAGGCTAATGGGAGAAAGACTGCCCCGGGTCATTCACCCCTTGCCAAATCAGTGTGGCCCCATGGGTGAATGTATCATTCCCCCCTAGTCAAATCGGCATGATCCTGTGGGAGAATGTCTGCCCAATGCTGCAAGCTACATAAACATCAACACAAACAACCCCCTTTGCAAGGCACATAATGACTTGTGAAGATAGGCATTCCAATTCGGCAATCCCCACAAGCATGACTCATGTTAAATTCACCCATCAGCATGAGATTAGGACTGAACTTGCCCAACAGCAGATCAACAGTGGACTCAAACAGAAGAGCACCCTTCTCCTTCCAAAATATCAGTAGAAGATCTCCAAAAATTAACATCTTTTCTTTTAAGAGTATCAATTATGCTCAACTCCCATGCAAGCAAACTTAGGTGGTGGATTTAAGGTCTTCTTCTCTGGTATTGTTTAATATTCAGAGTCAGGTCTGGTTCTATCTTTCAACTGAAGAGATGTTTTGTATTCTAAAAACACCATGCTGATTTATGAGGTAACATGCTAGATGGTGAAGTAAGTCAACTAACAGGATTGTTCAAAATCTAGGAATAGTAGTTGCATGAACTTGTTACCCAGTTCAACCGTAAAGATGAGGCTAGACGTACAGTGGAAAGTGTTCTATTGTAAGCTAACTGAAGCAAATTTGAGCATAACGTTGAGTTAGCCTCAAATAGACATTTTTTTTCCAAAGGAACTCTGCAATCTATGAAGTTGAAAATTAGTTTATTGTATCCTGTCTTGAGAAAATGTACAACAAATAGTCTTGAGGTAACTTAACCTCAATTGTGCGCATTTTCTTTTTCCAATTGATGCCTTACATTTCCTAAGTTGCAGATTACTCCCTTTTGGTTGCATCTCAAGGAATATGACAAACTATTATGGTGTTCTTTGAAGCTTAAACTTTGAGAGAAGCAATAAGGAACTTGAAATAATTGTTAGCAGTGAGCAAACATAGAACTAGAAGTGATTTTTCAGAATGTGCAATATTAGTTCAACAGTGGTCTTGCGACCTCAGCAGATCAAATGATTTTGGGAGTGAAGAGATCAAAGATGCGTATAAATGACCTTTCGAGTCAGAACATTGGCAAAGAAGGATAGAGGAAATTGAAGGAATTGTTAGCTTTGATAATGTTCTAGTAGTAGGCACAGAAGTTATTTAGTAGTTTTCTTGAGACCTTGACAGATTAAATGATTCGTGAGTTATTCTTTTTAATTTTCCAAACGAAAAAGTGTGACTGGCAATAATGGTCAGCTTGTTTTCTTGGGTGCAGGAGCTGTTGAAGGGAAGCTTACCTCTGCCTCTTGGGATTTCATCCAAAATGTATCAGCAGGTAGTGTAAATACACTTGATGAAGTTGGATGTGAAACTATACTTTTAAATTTTTTCATGACTAGAGAAATTATAACAAATTGTTTGAACTGTTGCAGAGACAAATCCACTGCCAAGAGTTCTTTTGACTCATATTCCTCTTTACAGAGCAGAAAATACTCCTTGTGGTGCACATCGCTCCTCACCAATTATAAACCAGGTAATGTCTGAAGATTAAGATGGGTTATCTTTCATTTATTCCATTTTTAATTTTCATTCTGGTTGTTCTCAACTTTTGGATGGACTATGTTAAGATAGCTTGAATAGTTTCTAGGTTAAATTCCAAATTCATAATCATCTTGAGTGTTTCTTAAAATTTCTCTTCTTGTTGATTTTGTGGTTTGTGTTCTTGCTAGAATGGACTTCTTGTCATCAAGTTTCCATAGTTTTTCAATCTGGCATGTTGTCTATATGCATGATTATTGATTAGAGGAATAGTTTAAATGTTTGGCACCTTTTTTCTAATTCTCAGGCTCATCCATGTTAGCTAGGATCATAGCCAGCTAGTTGTACTCTTTCATAGTAGATGAAGTACTTTCACATATGATTTCGTAAGCTTGTTAGTTCTGATCTCCATGACTGTAGTGGTAATCAGTTTCAACGTGTTTTATTGTGGCCAGAGGATTTCAATTGGAGGCCCAGGCTTTGAAGGAATTATGTAAGTGATGTTATTAAATTGCTTTGATATTAATCCTTCTTACCTTGAATTCAATTTCTTATCTTCCTTAGTTTTCTTGATAAGCACAAACCTGTTCTTTGAATTGAACACATTGAAGAAATATTTTTATGCTTGTTCAAAACTTGATTAGACAGCAGCAAAATCTGTAAAAGTCCCTTCATGAATTAGAGATAGCATGACCAAAAGTAACTGCCATACTGTAAGAGTTATGCTACTTTCCAATCAGTGAACCTGAATTTTAGTTTTAAAGTAAATTTATGAACTGGTGACTGCATTTTCCCTCAATAGCACAGCATACTAGGTATTTTTTCCTATTTTCCTGCTGTGAAGAAAATCATAATAACGGGTTATCATAGTTTTTGTATAGATTTTTGTGATCGAAATATTTTGCCAGACATCTTTGAGCCTATCACCTTCATTGAACAAACATTAGATTTTCTTAATGAACGGCTTTGGTGTAATCTTTTTATTTTTTTTAATCTTTCTCATAATGTGCAGATTTGTGTTACTGAAAATAGAGGAGGTCCTGTTTCCTCCCGAACCTGCACTCAAGTGATAAAACCTTGAAACACAAGTATAATCCTAGGGAAACTTAGAAAGGTTGGCCTTTCCCCCCACCTCAACCCTTTTTCTCACTTTAGACTGGCGCTCCTTTGTCATGATATGGGGATTTCACTAAGAGAAAGTAAGAGAATCTTTTAACAATAAATGGATGGTGGGATGCCAAGAACAGCGCCAATCCAATGGGTGATGAAGGTAATGCGACCAACAAACAAGAGGGCTCGGAGAGTATATAGAGATACATAGTTAGGTTGGTACAAACATGCCCTCTCAAACCATATGAACTCTTTAATATGCAGAAATTAAAGAAGAGGCCCTTCCAAAGGTGCACCAGGCCAACAATTATAAATAAGGAGAAGAGGCCTTCATTTGTATCTTTTGTCATTTAACAATTTCAACCTTAGTTCTCTTGAGCTGCTTAGCCAAGACAACCGTGTTGTTTAGCACAAGGAATTTCTAAGCGGGAATTTCAACTCTTCCTTTGGTGAACTTTGAGTGTCACCCTAGGGGAGTAAGAAGGAGTCCATCTCAAGGCTTCTCTAGGAGCTACATTTCAGACTATTTCCTATTGGAGTGTGCTTCTCTTAGGGCACAGAAGGAGATTCGAAGGGGTTGAGAGGAGCTAACAAACAATAGAGTTTTGGTTGGAAAATTTGCAAAGATTTATCCATAGGGAGGATGAGTTTTTCCTTAGTGATTTGCAAGGCAGAGAGTGTTGCATTTTGGAGGATCAAATTTATCTATTTCAGGGTCTGCATAGGGGTTCTGGACAGTTACTACGCAGATATTTTGACAGGGAGATTTGGGGAGTTTGGGCTAAGGAGAAATAAGGAGGATTGGAGGAGTGATTTGCAGGGGTGAGGAGATTTTCCAGGAATTGATTGCCCTTCTACAAAAATATTTTTTGTTTAGGGCATTTTTCGAGCTAGTTAGAACATCCCTTGGGGTCACTGAGGCACGTTGGTTTCAACCCAAATCCTTTCGGTGTTTTTGTGGCTTTGGTAAGAGGAGGCTAGGATTAATTTTACAGAATGTTCTGAGCCCTTCTGAGGGCAGAATTCCTAGTTCCATTCAACAGCCAACAACATAAATTGTTGGAGGAGGGCACAGTTTACCCTAGGACCATTTCCGCCACTTGGGTTCGTGAGATTTTTCTGGGTCTTCCCAGATATCTAGTGGAGAGGCCACCATCAAAGTTTCAGCTCATTCCGGGCACTCTTCAGAGCAGTTCTTCCAGTTTCCTCCCAGCCGTAGCTAACAATTCTCCTTGGGCATGCGAAGTTCTTCATGGGGAATCTTTTTAGCCATAGCTTGCAGCAACAAGCCTAGGTTCCTTTGATCTCATTAATTGTACTCATTTACTAGGATTAATACAATGAGTCAAAGTTTTTGCTCATCTTTTTATGTTCAATTATGTATGGTTGTGCATTTCTGAATTTTGTAGCTATAGCTAGTTCATTACTTTTGTTATCTATGATATTTTTCCATTTGGAATATTACACTATCAATCATGCCAAACTTTTGTAATATCTTGATCACATATTTTCCTTGATCAAGATAGATTTCACTTGGCTTTTGCCATACCCTAATCCCAAGTAGTAGTGCATAAGCCCAAGATCCTTCATGTCAAATATGGCTATCAACCGCTTCTTGCATTTTTGAATACAATGCTCTACACTTGTAACAAGTAAGTCATCAACATATAATAGTATGATCATGGGTTCATTCTTGACTACTTTGATGTAGAGGTCTGGATCTGCAGAACTATTTACAAAGCCAAGTCTTAGAAGATATGCATCCATTCTTGCATACCAAGCTCTAGGGGCTTGCTTCAAGCCATGTAGATCTTTCTTTAATGACCTGTGATTCCCTATTATGGACTTTGAATCCTTGGGTCTGTTCAATGTAAACTTCTTCATCTATTGTTCTGTTTAGAAACGTTGTTTTAACATCCATCTGGTGAATGTTCCATCCCATGGTGGCAACCGGAGAGATTAATGATCTTATGGTTGTATATCTAGCTGTAGGGGCAGATGTTTCTTCATAATCGACTCCTTCGTTTTGGGAGAAGCCTCTTGCCACAAACCTTGCTTTTTATTTGTCAATGCTCCCATCAACTGCATGTTTAATTTTGTATATCCATTTGGAAGTGACAACAATTTTGTCACTTGGTCTAGGAACAGTTTCCTAGACATCATTTTTCATTATGGATAGATATTCTTCTTGCATAACTTTTCTCCATTCTTGATGTGTTGCTGATTCCTCATAAGTAGATGGTTCTACTTCAATGAGCTTAGTTATGTAAGCTGCATACCTTAAATATATTTTTGGTTTCTTGCTTTCTATGAAAGTTCCTCTTGTTGCTGCATGCCCTTCGACTTCTTGTAGGGTTGTTCTTAACCAAGCTGGCCTCTTACGAGTCTTTGGAAAGATGACTTGTTGCACTGGTTCACTTGGTCCTTCAACATCTTCATGATTAGTTGTAGGTTCTTTATTTTTGTTATATTCCAAGATATCTTCAAAGATTGGTACATATTCTCGATAGGAATATCCTTGGATTTCTTATATGCAATACTTTTGTCAAAGATAACATCTCAACTTACTTAAATTCTTCGCTCTTCCTTGATGTAGACTCTATAGGCTTTGGATGATGTACTGTAACCAACAAAGATGCCTCTGATACCCACAGTTTCCAATTTGTTCCTTTTGTCTTTGGGAATGTAAATGTATACGGGGCATCCAAATATTTGAAGACGGTCAACACTTGGATTCTTTCCTGAGAATGCTTCTTTTGGAGTCATGTCATCGAGGATTTTGTGAGGACTTTGATTTTGAATATATACTGTTGTCACTGCTGCTTCTCCCCATAAGAACTTAGGTAGGTCTTGATCATGAAGCATGGCTTTAATACATTCTTCAATTGATTGGTTCTTCCTTTCAACCACACCATTCTGTTGATGATTGTAGGGAACTATTAGCTCCCACTTAATTCTTGCTTCCTTATAAATAGCCATAAGATGTTTGGAAGTGTACTCTCCACCATTGTCGAATCTCAAGATTTTTGTCTTTCTTTTTGTCAAATTTTCCACTTCTGCCTTGAACTCTTGAAAATTTTCAAATACTTCATCTTTAGACTTGAGTAGTTATATCCATGATTTTCTTGAGCGATCATCAATGAATGTCACATAATATTGATGACCTCCAAGAGAATTTTCTGCCATGGGACCACAAACATCAAAATGAATAAGATCTAGGATTTCATTGGATCTAGTGTCACTATTTGTAAATGGTTTCTTTATATTCTTGCCAAAAGCATATCCCTTAAAGACTCCTTCATGCTCTTCTTTTAGTTCAGGGATGCCATTAACCATATGATTCAGAGATGGCAAAATCTTATAATGAAGATGACCAAATCTTTTGTGCCAAAGCTCACAAGGACTTATTTCTAAATGTACTAGAGCTTGATGAAGAGGTGTAAGAAGCCTATACAACCTCCCCTCATGAATCCCAATAGTTTTAGCATCTTCAATACTAGATCCTTTACCCCATACAATTACTTTGCCATTAACAAAAGCAACCCTATCACCTCTACCTTCTAAGCAAGAAATAGAAAGTACTTTTTTTCTTCAAACTTGGAACTAAGAGTACATTGTTGAGATGAATGCTGCCACTGGTTTCTAGCTCCAAGGAAGTACATCGAATTCCCTTGACATAATAGCTCTTCTTGTCTCCAAGTATAACTGAATGGGAAGAAATTCCTTTTGATATGGTTTGAAGTTGTTCACATTCCCTTGTCATATGTTTGGAGGCTCCACTATCAATTACCCAAATACTATCATCTTCAAAAGTACTTGTGAGTGCAAAAAATAAACTTGCATCCATGACCCTTTTAGATAGCTTGGAGATAAATTTCATGATGCCACTTTTGATGGAGAGAAAGAGACTCCTAAGAGTCTTAAGTTCTTTCATCATACAAATTGCCATTGAAGAGTGAGAGAGAGAATAAATGGCTGCTTCAAGAGTGTCTTCCAATAGGATAGGCAATAATGATGTGATCTTCAACCTTCCTTCCTTCACCTTAGCTTTGATACCTGTTGAGAAATCAAGGGGTTTGTAGATTAGGGTTGATTTCTCTTACGTGATAATTACTTGTGAGATTTGCTGGTGTTTAATTACTTTATTATATCTTTTTCATCAAGCAGTTACCAAAACCATAAAGTACATGAATATCATAAGAACAAAAAGGAACACAAGATATAGGCTCCAGGACATGTTAGCCTCACTCTCTTAAAAAATCAATAATAAATCCAATTATTAAATTAAATAAATAAAATCATGAGAGTTCTTCAAACTAAAGATTCTAGTTTGGATGAGAGATTCTGTCCAACTAGCTCAACTAAATTAGTGTGTAAGTTGAGAAATTGTCTCAACCAAGTGAGTCTAAGATAGATGCACTATCTTAAGCCCACTTACTCATGTATTTAAATGTATTATTAATTTTTTTGAATAAGAGAGAATTACATGAGTATGAGAGACCACATGATGGCTCTCTGCCTTTTCTGCCAGTTTAATGTTTGTGAGTTAATTATGACAGTAGAGAGTAATTTCTTGAGAAAAGAGAACTAGCAGTGAACTACTTTTGTACCAAATGCGTTAGACAATTCCAAAAATACTTATGATGCACACTGAATGTAAATCAGACCTTATAACAGAGACAACAGTCCAAAAAGATTCCAGATTTTGTCAAATATAAATTGCCAAATTTATTTAATCAACCCCATAATGTCTAAGGCAATTTGTGAATAAATTTTAGAGTATTTTTATTACTGTTATGAGGTGATTAATTTGCCGAATTAGACAGTGAACAATGGGGTTAGAGATGGCAAACCAGCGAGGCTGAAGTCCAACACACTTGTCCACGATTTTTCCAAGGGCTGGACCACCTGCAAGTATGCAACTTCAGCTAGAAATTTTTGCAACACTTCAAAGATTAACCTAGAAAAATATCAACTGTGACTGAGATGAAGGAAATATGGGTTAAGGGAAGGAAAGCAGCTAAGGAGAGAGGCTTCAGAAAGTCAGCATTGAGATAGATGGGTCAAAGAGACCCTACAGCGAGCAGGAAAGAGGATAAACAGGGCTGCGTTAAAGAGGTGAGGGGGATTTCAGGGCAACACAGCCCAAAGAGGGACTGCGCTAAGCCAAACAGAGGCTGCTACATGCAGCAGAAAAGGGAAAAGAGGCAGCGGAATGGGAGAAGGATATGCGGCAGGGCTGCTGGAGAGGACCTGAGAGAGTTTGGGGCTGTTCGTGGCCCTAAAGTTTTTTTTAAACACAAACCCTCGCCCAATATTTAAACTTCACTTCCAAATTTGTGTATTTTGCCACAAAATCGATCTCAGAAATTTATGAAATCTCAGATCTGAAACTTTCACTGAATGATCTTGTCGTTTTATCCCTGCAAACAAAATTTGAGACAAGATCTTGCCCTCTAGTGCTTAGATTTGTCTCAAAACTCCAATTTTCCTTTGAAGAATTTCAGATCTACACTTGCACAAAATAAAAATAAAACCCTAGATCCTGAACATATACAAAAATAAAAAAAAACCCCAGAACCCAGATGTTAGAAATTAAGAATTATTTCAGATCTATACAATTAAAATAAAAATCTATCAGATCTGAGGAGTATGAGTCCAACTCTGCTGCTAGATTTGTAGATATAAGCTCTTCCTAGCCAGATCTATCAATTAACTCAATATATGAAAGATAAATAATTTTTAAATGAGGCACTAGCCAAGAAACTCTACAAGAGAAACTTTGTTAGATAGATCCCGAGGTTTCAATCAGGGAGGCTCTTCAGATTTTATGCTTTGTGAGTTGTCTGGTCCAACTAAGGACTTCCCTTAACGCCAAAGTTTTCGAATACAAATGATTTCTGCACACATTAGATCAAGTTGTTAGATCGATAGAGATATAAAATAACAATATAATCTTAAAGAATTAAAGATACCTATCAATTAAAGTGCTATCTTATATCTCATAACCTAAACAAGATACCTGTGCAATAGATTATTTCCAAAGGTTAAAAATCAACAACTTATAAGACTAGCAATTGTCCCAAAAGGTACAAAGAGAGGCCGATAGAATTATTAAATTGGAATTGTTGAATTTTTCTAGAAGAGTTAATTGGTTTGTGGAAAACCTTGTTTTCTTGGACTGGATCGTTGTACAATTACTTTTAGGAACACAATGAATGTCTTATTTCATTTTAGAGTAAGTTAATTACCCAAAATCAAGAAACCTCTATAGATGGCCAAGCATATACGAAGAATACATCTCATTCATATGCAATACCAAATCCATCTTTTCTTTTCTTTGAGTAAAATTTCAAAAGCATGAACACATGCCATTTCATATGCACAATAAACCCAACTTCTGAAATTTCAATGCTTGGATGCATCCCATTCATATGCTACAGTAAACCCATATTTTCCTTAAATTTCAATCCATAAACACATCCATTCATGAGCCATAACAAAACCACAAAAAAAAACCTAGCCCTGCAATGCCAGAGCATTATCCCCATTCAAAAGCAAAGAAGTAGCAAATATAAATGCCAGTGTTCCACAGTCTTGACTGCGCAAACCAATCATTTCCATCTGGAAAATCAAGAAAATAAAGACAATGACCAGTTAAGGAGATGATAGTGACCCTTTTTCTGGCCTTCTTCGGCCGCCTTTCACCTGGGAGGCTTCATGCTCGCACACATAAAGAAGAATGTTGACTTCAAAAGCTGCAACGTTGTCCTACGGCTGAACAAAATTGGACAACCTAGTCCTGGAAATAGGATCTGCCTAAGATTTCCCTAGTGGCAAGCTGATCAGAGTTTTTGCATAACAGGGCCAGGTACTTTATGCGCCTTCTACTTTATAACCCATATACAATTTGCACCCCACCCCTAAACCCTGGGAAACCTTGTTTTACACACACTTAGGTCATTTTTTTCCTGAGAATATACACACCAGTTTCTTCATATGCATACTCCGGATGCAAATCCTCATGGGGTACTTTCTCCACAGTGAAATAATTAGGACAAATCTGCCAAAAAAGTTGATGGGCTTCTGGAGATCGTATCTGATAACCTAATAGAATGACAGTATTCACTCTAAAAGGGCATTCATGGTGGAAATCAAAGGATCCACAGTATTCTCCAAATAAACAACATCCGTGACAACAATGAAATCAAATGGAGGCTTCAGTACCTGAATCTGCTTCTCGTTGTTCCAGTAGAGCTGAGAAATCTTCACTCTTCCAATGCCGGATCCCGGTTTTCCAGACAAGGCGAGGGAGGTCGCCGCTGTGTTTTTCTTCACGTTACGTTTGAGGAAGGGCAGAATGGGGGCGATGTCGGTCAAGACCACGTCGAGGCCGAGCAGGCCCGGGCCCATTCCAGTGACGTTGCAGCAAGTCCCGAGTTCGATTCCGCGTTAACGGGCATAGTGCCATTTTCTCCGCAGTCTCCTGGCTATTCAATGGGACGATCTTCTTCTGACCATAAGTAGGAATCCATATCTCATCATGCATTGAATTAGTTGTTGAAACGCTCTTGCAAGTATGAGATAGAAGGTTCATCTTAACAACGTGTACCTGTTTATCAAATAAAAGAACGCAACGCCTGAATGCGAAGCGAAGGTAATAGGCAAACGAACGCTAGCGAGTTTGCCTACGGTTTTCCATGAAGTGACTACATACGATGAATCTTTTTGCAGATTTATCGTTGCCATTTGGGAAAAATTAATAAAAAATAATTGGATTTCAATCTGGTAATTGGATATACGAAATCTGCTAATCTTATGAAAAAGCAGTAAAAATATCTTGCCATGCCACAGAGCGCACAACACAACTGGAAAAAACAGTCACACTTCAAATCAACGGTTGAAAGTGTCTCACCTGATCGAACGAAGCAGAGTAAAAGTGTTGACGATTGTTGATGCATAGGAAGGCCTATCGGCCTAAATATTATTCAGCAGAACATTAAGAACAATATTACCATATGCAACAGAAGAGGAACACCACCATCAATGAAAACCATAATGATTTTGCATTATTATTATTCCAAAAAAATTACAAGTGAGCTTCAAGAGCTAGTACACGATCCAAAGATCTGATGATTTGAGAGGTAAATGGCTTCTTATTTATAGATATATTTTCCAAATGGTTAGTTGGCTTGATCTCTGTCAAAGAAATCTCGACCGTTGATAAAGATTTGATTATCTTTTAATCTCCACCGTCGAAATATTTATTTTTTGAAGAATTTTCAAATTTCTCTTTTAATTCATTTTTAATTAACTCAAAGTTAATTATTTTGAGCTAATTTCCTTGGAAAATTGATTTTGACTTAACCACCAAGGCCCAAGGGTCCAAAATTTCTTGAAATTTTCAATATTCCCTTGATAGGAAGATCTCCAAAAATTAGTTTCTCTAGAGCCCACGATTTTTTTTTTTTTTTTTTTGGAGAATTTATTTTTCCTAAGACTTAAATTTGACTCGAATTAATTAAATTTTTGACTTGGGATTTATTTTTAGTTTATTTTTGCCAAAAAATTTAATTAATTGACACTTGAGGGGATTAATAATTTTTTTCAATCCTCTAATATTTTAGCATCATGGATAAAATATTATTTACATAAGATAATTACGTTTAATCCATGAAGGGGGAACACTTGTTCATTATAGATCCTCAATTATTTAGCCAATTCTGTGACTCAAATATGATCTAGTAGACCAGATGATCTGTAATAAAATAATTTAGCCAATTAACTAAAATTATTCCCAAATCACTTTACAAAAGGCTCGACTAGAACACGAGGACTTACCTAAGATCTTGACGATAAAATCCACCCTAGCTTTGTGATGAGGTTGGAGGGAAAAACTTTGCCGATCATTTTGTCTAAAAACATAGATGAATCAGTGAGATGAAAAACCTCCTAGGATAGAAATCGTCACCAAAACAATATGCTTACCTAAGTTGTTACATACATAATGGTCTTATTAATATCATTTATATTATAAACATGTAGAATGAGTTTACAACTTTAATATACTGAAGACTGATGATGAATCCTGGATGATCCAAACACTCGAACATGATGGAAACTCTTTGCAAAAAAGTGTGTCGCTATAGGGCAGTTGACATGGAGTGGTCAACAGTCCAAAAGAATTCCAGTTTCCAAGGTCCTTTATCAAGGAAAAAAATCAAATTTTTAACAAAAATTGAGCTTGTGGACCAAGGTGATTAAATCAAAAATGTTTTTTTGTGAAAAAAAGGTCAAAATAATATTTTTGGCTCAGGAAAAAAGCAAATTATTATGGAATTCGAATTTCTTCATGAAGATCAAGGGACAAGATTTATTTTTGGCATGGATCAAGCACCAAGTAGTTTTTATTATGCAAGATTAAGTAAAAGTTGTGCAACTTATTGGACCTAGCTGTTTTTCACTTGGAGGGGGATCTAGATCTCTCTATTTTCTATAGAAGGAAGCTATTTGCTCTTCATTTGACACTGAAAATTTTGTAACAAAGCTCTGAGTCAAGCTCCACTGTTGTAATATTTTTTTGGAAATATTAAAGAAGTCTTTGGGGTTTATTCATGGTGGTGTTCCTCTTTTGTTTCTTGTGGTAATATTTTTCTGAATCGTGTTCTTAATGCTCTACTGAAATTAAATTTTTATAAGTTATTATTTCATTAGCCAGTTGTTGTATTAACTATTTGCACATGGATCTTGCATTAGTTATTGGGCTTAGAGAAACATTTTAAGTTAATTGATCTAGCTGGTATTTCTAAATCTTGAGATTTATTATGTTATCTAGTCTCTAGTGATCTAATAACTTGATTTTAAGTATGTAGAGAATTTTATGGTATTCAAGTCTTGGGCGTGAAAGTCTTTGGTTGGACCAGCCAACTCCTAAGACAAGAAATTTTAAGAGCCCATTGTGTTAAACTTCAAGAATTATCTAATGATTTGTTTTGCAGAGATTTGGCCATTGCTCACAATAAAAAAATATTATTTCTCTTATCTATTTGAATTTCTTTGTGCTCCAATTGATAGATCTGCTAATTAGAGCTATTAATCACTCGACAAGGGAATGGAGCTAGACTTATGTTCCTCTTGAACTAGTCCATTGTTAATATTGTAGATCAATTTTGTAAATAATTTTTATCTAACCCTTGTAAATTTTTTTTTTCATTTTTTTTGTATATAGCATTTGAGGTTTGTTTAATTATTGCATATCCGAAGAGAAGAATTAAAATTGGTTTGGGCATTTCTCTAAAAATTTTTTGCAGGTGGTTCTGATCCATTGTTCCCTGAAGTATTCTAATTGTAAAGGGACCAATTTTGTAAGCTTGAAGAGAGAATTGCATCTAAAATTCCTAGTCATTGTAATCTCTCTTTAAGTTTTGAGGAGTACTTCCTTCTTGTCTTGAAGGGCCTCCTTCCCATGTAATTCTAATAATAAAAGATAATTTTTTCTCTTGGGGAGGTTGGGACTTGGATCCCTTGGAATTCTCCATCTCTTTATTTCAAAAGGAGAACTAACATACTAACTCACTTTTTCTTACTAATTTTCTCTTCTGCATTTACATTCTAACTCCGTTTGCATTGCATAGTTTAATCTTTTTGTTGCTTTTCATCGTTTTAAAATCACAATTAGCAATCTCTGTCTTTTAGTTAATTGTGATGATATCATTAAATTTTACTTGCTCCTATTCTCTATATCTCGTAAGTGAAGAACACTCTACTAAATGCTATAACTAAAGATTTTTCATATTGTTATCGTTATCGTTTTTTCATTAAGAGATCTTAAGTTTGCTTCATTAAGTTGCTATATTGGAAATCTTGTAGCCTTGTGATCTAAGTTGATTTCTCAAAAAATCTTGGTTATAAGTGGTTTACATCTTTGTATTGAAGCATATTGTCATTATCTCATCTCTTTGAAACTATCTAACTTGGTCATCATTTTGCATTTGCATCCTAGTTTAGATTGCATCCTTAAAATTTACTTCCAAGCCTAAGCTTGGTTGAAAGAAAATTAGGACCACCTTTTTTTTGTAGCTTGCAAAAGATAGACCCTATTTAGTAGTCAACACATTGTCATTGCAATCGTCAGAGCCATAGTCAATGCAACGCTGGAGGCATCGAGTCGTTAGATTTCGAGGGGAGGTATCGTTAACCAAGCCATATCTTGCTTCCCCTTGCTTTCTCTCCACAACTTACTCTAGAAACTAGCCTCAAAATAGCTAGGAAGAACGATTCATCTAGAATAGGCATCTTAATTAAAATTAACCAAGATTTTGCATTTCACATTAGCTTAGATCTTGCATTCATTCCTTGTTGATCATTGGTGACTGGAATTGTGGGCTAAATTTATAATATTCAAGTTTATATTGTATCTGGACATCATTGATGACTTGTTTGCTCCTTGTTATTTTACTAACATTCAGGGAGCTCCGCATGATTATCCTTATGAAGATGGTGAAGCCATAGATGAATTTCCTCCTTTTCGAGGTAACAATGCTTTTAGTACCGAGACTCACCTTTAGAATTTCAACCTCTGTGTGAACACGTGTCTCCCATATTCTAGCATGAAGATGTAAAGATGAAGATTATTGTTCTCACCTTTTTTGGAGATGCTTTGGATTGGTTTAATGAGTTTCTTGATAACACTTTTGATTCTTTACTATCAATCATTGATGCCTTTGAAGAATAATATGGAGATAAGAGAAAGGTCAAAGCAAAAGCTGAAGTAAAGGAAACTAAAGAAGTTGAAAATGATCTCATCAAGGAATTAACTCAAATGGTTAAAGATATGAACTGAATCAATATTAAAATTGGCAACTAGGGCCAAACTCCATGTGGGTCATCTTATTAATGGAAGTTGATATTTTTCTTGGATCCCTCTCATCGAGAGGTGTAGGATTGATCCAATTTCGATAAGTATTCATGGAGATATGAATTTATTTGTGTTATGGGACAATTCGGCAAGGTCGGCCAACAACCAAATAAACCCCACTTGTGCTCAATGTTTTAGTATAAATAGAGGTGGCCTTCAAGTCATTTCAACACACTTGGGATCTCTTCCTCTCTACTTGTCTTTGGGTTTTAGTAGGAGGAGAGATCCTAAGGGATAACGCTGCCTAATCCAGAGGGCAGAAGTTGGAATTGTCGGGAAAAGCCATAACTGTTGGAACTATCAGGAATAGCCAGAATTGCCAGAACTGCCGGGAAAAGCCGGAATTGTCGGAACGGGAAAAGCCAGAACTACTAGGAAAAGCTGGAACTGCCGGGAAAAGCCGGAATTGCCGGAAACTCCTGGAACTGCCGGAACTGTCGGGAAAAGCTGGGACTGTCGGGAATAGATGGAATTGCCAGAACCGCCGAAACTACCAGGAACTGCCGGAACGGGAAAAGCCGAAACTGCCGGTAAAAGCTGAAACTGCCGGAATTGTCGGGAACTGCCGGGAAAAGCTGCCAGGAATAGCCGAAATTACCGAAACTGTCGGAACTGCTGGGAATAGTCGGAATTGCCGGAATAGTCGGAACTATCTGAACCGCCGGGAATAGCCGGAACTGCCGGGAACAGCCGGAACTGCCAGAACAACTGGGAGAGCTGACGCAGAGGGCAGAAGCCGTAACTGCCGAACTAGATGCAACAACAAGCATGCAAAGGACAACAAGCATGCTAGGGACAACAAGCAAGCTAGGGACAAGAAGCAAGCAAGATGCAGCCAGCACATAGGTCAGTATGGCAACATGGTGCAACAATGGCACATAATGCAATACAGTGATGGGTACAGTCATGATTAATGAAGCATGATGAGATGCAACATAGTGATAATGGGTGCAGCATGGTGTAGCACGGTGAGGTGCAACATGATGACGAAATGCAACACAACGATAGGTGAAGGAGTCACCTTGGAGAATCAGTTGAAGCAGTATGTCTTGAACTGATCTCATGTATCATCTTCGTAGAGGTGATCTATGCTCTTATCTAGATAAGTCAAAGTGTTGAGTTTTGTTGTAAACATACTATCTCTCTCTCTCTCTGCTGAACTATTGAAGAACATATAAGAAGAATTGATCAAGGGTTTTCCCACATTGGGGTTTGTCCCTGGCTAGCGCCACATCTTGTGTCCTCTTGTCTTGGCTTGTCTTCTGTGATTTATGTTTATGTTCTATTCGCAGTTTACTTTAATGCTGATGTGATTGCTAATCTGGAAAAGGTATTGAGCTAACTGTGAAAATTGAAATAAATTGCTCTAAGCATAGAACATACCTAAAATTAACATGGTATCAGAGTTGAGGTGAAGACAATGCCCAAGCAAGAGTGAAAGAGCAATCACTGAAGATAGTTGGGAAAGGACAAAAGGATCAGTGGATTCCTCATCCCTCTTCAAATTCATCGAGGGTGAAGTCGAAGCAGAGACTATTATCAGAATAGCGCAACAAAAGTTTTTGATGGCTTACCTAAAGATCACTTCATTGGGAAGTCCGGATCTAAGGGTGGAAGGAAAGGCAGATGCCTTGGTTGCAATGAATTCGGCCATTATGCGAAGGAGTCTCCGAATGGCAGAGACACATCTCTTGATGAAGATAACAATCATTCCAGGGACATCTTCAATGATCAAAGGAATGACAGGTAATGTAGGTCATCAAGGAAATGGCCGACTCTTCAAAGAAAGCAAGGAACCCCAGGTTTGAAGAATCAAATGTTGTTTCTGATAAGATAAAGAAGCGTTATCTTGTATTGGCCCTCTCCTTCAGATTCTTTGGCTTATTGATTGTTGTGCTTCAAGGCACTTCATCGGATAGAAGGGTGCACTCTCTAATTTGGTAGAGATGGAAACAATCGTGGGATTATACTTGGAGCCGATGCCACCTATCTCGGAAAGGGTGTAGGGAATGTTTCCCCTCAATTGAATGAGGGTAATTCGATTCATTTACAGAATCTCTTTTATGTACCTGATCGCAAGAAGAACCTGGTGTCCATTTCAGCAATGGAAGTCAAAGGTTACGAGGTGGCACTCATCGATGGAAAGATACGTGTTTGAAAATAGAATTTTCATAGATGTTTTTGAGTTCAGGGTTGTATCAAGTTGCAGGAAGTCCACTGGGGACCATGTCCATTGACATAGCACCAGAGGTCTGTGAGTTAGATGGTGATAGGGATGCCTGAGTTCAAAAAGAGCATGAAAGTACATGTCTGAGATGTACTGAAGGAAACTCTTACAAGGGGACCATTCCCCTCATGTAGCAAGTCCACAGGTTTGGAACAACCCGAGGGGTTTGAGATTGATGATTAGGAATCTCACGTATGTAGGTGGAAGAAAGCCCTCTATGGCTTGAAGCAAAACTCCCCGTGCGTAGTATGAGAGGATTGATAATTGTCAGATGAAGCTGAGATTCACTAAGAGTGAAGCCGATCCAAACCATTGTTTGAAGGTTGTGGATGATAGACCTCTCATACCAGCATCTTATGAGGATGACCTATTTGTGACAGGTGCAGACCCTCTCATTTGCAGAAGTAAGAGGGAGTTGGATCCCGGATGTGGAATGATAAACTACAAGCCCGTGACTACCTCGAGGATCTTAACTTTCAGAAGTTATATGGTAGTGATGTCGGACCAAATTTGGGAAATGCCTCTAAGTTTCATAAACTCATTCGTGTTGATGTTCTTGGTGAACTTCTGTCTGGATATATGTTTTGCAGTTAGCATGGTGAGCTCATTTTTGGTTGAGCCTCACTAGATTGGTGCCAAGAATCTTCTGAGATATCTTCGGGGCACAATCTCTCATGGATTGAGATACACTGTCGGAAATATGAAACTGGATGATTATTCGAATGCTGACTGGGCAGGCAGTGTGGAGGATCAATAGAGCACCTCTCAGTGCTGGTTCTCTTTCGATTCTGCTTCGATATCATGGATGAGAAGGAAGCAGAAGTCGGTTGCTATAAGCACCACCGAGACATAGCTACGAGTATGATCTCGTGTGAAGCTGCATGGTTGCAGAAGCTCTTAAGTGCGCTGTTTTTACACATGATGAATACCACTGTGATTTTCTGTGACAACCAAAGGGGGGATTCAATTATTGAGGAATCCCGTATTCGATGATTTCTCCATCAGATAGACATCAGATATTGCCTTATTTGGGATATGGTAAGTCGATGAGCGAGGAGGCTCCATCGCATTGAGGCTGATGTACAAGTTGCATGCATTTTTTCAAAGCCTCGGGGAAAGGTCAAATCTGTGACTTTCCCGAACGACTTGGAGTCGTTGAGAGACCTTCTTATAAGGGTCCTACTTGTTGCATGCATTGAGCTCTGGGAGCTCTGGGGGGCTTGGGGTACTTACTGGAGCAACATACGACCACAGGGCAACTCACCCTCCCCTGATGGTGTGCTATGTACAAGATGGCAGGTTCAACCTTCCCCTGTGATACCCCGTGGCGACTGTGGAACATGATGATTAGTTCTCCTGTGGGCCGAGATGATTAGTTCTCCCATGGCAACTGTGGAACAGGATGATTAGTTCTCCTGTGGGCCGGGATGATTAGTTCTCCCGTGGCGACTGTGGAACAGGATGATTAGTTCTCCTGTGGGCCGGGATGATTGGTTCTCCCATGGCAACTATGGAACAAGATGATTAGTTCTCCTGTGGGCCGGGATGTTTAGTTCTCCTGTGGCAACTGTGGAACATGATGATTAGTTCTCCTGTGGGCCAGGATGATTAGTTCTCCCGTGGCATCTATGGAACAGGATGATTAGTTCTCCTATGGGTCGGGATGATTAGTTCTCCCGTGGCAACTGTGGAATAGGATGATTAGTTCTCCTATGAATCGGGATGATTAGTTCTCCCGTGGCAACTCTGGAACAGGATGGTTAGTTCTCCTGTGGGCTGGGATGATTAGTTCTCTCGTGGAAACTGTG
The DNA here is from genome assembly GCA_031772625.1 of Pinus tabuliformis. Taxonomy (NCBI): domain Eukaryota; kingdom Viridiplantae; phylum Streptophyta; class Pinopsida; order Pinales; family Pinaceae; genus Pinus; species Pinus tabuliformis. Next base: position 672,539 of record CM062813.1, read on the forward strand.
AAACAGGATGATTAGTTCTCTTGTGGGCCAGGATGATTAGTTCTCCTGTGGCGACTGTGGGGCAGGATGATTCGTTCTCTTGTGGACAGGATGATTAGTTCTCCTGTCGAGGCATCCTACCCATGTAGTCTGGGACTCATGGGAAGTACCTCTCATTTGATCAATGAGTAGGGAAATGGGGTTAGGGACCATAGTAGTACTATCGATGGATGCATTGATGTATCTACCGTACTCCCTATGCTAGGATGACCTCCATTGATCTGGGATCAATGAAACTGATCTGGGATCAATGTGAGTGTTTTGAGACACTCTCTTGTGACATTGATCTAGGATAAATAAAACTGACTTCGGGCCAGTAAGAGTGATGTGACACACTCTTCAAATGAAACTGACTTCGGGTCAGTTGAGAATGGTATGAGACGTTCTCTATCAATTCTTCTTCTTCATGGTTCAGCAAAGCAGAGCAGTGCAGGGCACTGATGGTAGAGATAGTACAGTCGGACATATGGATCAGCGGATGGAGTTCTCCCTAGTTGAGAGGGAGTGTTAAAGTTGGCAACTAGGGCCAAACGCCATGTGGGTCATCTTATTAATGCAAGTTGATATTTTTCTTGGATCCATCTCTTCGATAGGTGTAGGATTGTTCTAAAGATCATCTGATTCCGATAAGTATTCATGGAGATATGAATTTATTTGTGTTATGGGACAATTCGTCAAGGTCGGCCAACAACCAAATAAACCGCACTTGTGCTCAACGGTTTAGTATAAATAGAGGTGGCCTTCAAGTCATTTCAACACACTTGGGATCTCTTCCTCTCTACTTGTCTTGGGGTTTTAGTAGGAGGAGAGATCCTAAGGGATAATGCTGCCCTAATCCAGAGGGCAGAAGCCGAAACTGTTGGGAAAAGCCGGAACTGTTAGGAATAGCTGGAACTGCCGGGAACTGTTGAAACTGCTGGGAAAAGCCGGAACTGCCAGGAAAAGCTGGAACTGCCAGGAAAAGCCGGAACTGTCGGGAAAAGTCAGAACTGTCGGAATTACTCGGAATTGCCGGGAAAATCTGGAATTGCCAGAACTGCCGGAGTTACTGGGACAAGTCGGAACTGTCGAGAATAACCGGAATTGCCGGAACTGTCGGGAACTGCCGGAACTGCTGGGAAAAGCTGGAACTGCCGGAACGAGAAAAGCTGAAATTGCCAGGAACTTTCCCAGAACTGCTGGAACGGGAAAAGTCGAAATTGCCGGGAACTGCCGGGAAAAGCCGGAACTGCTAGAACTATTGGGAACTGTTGGAATTGTTGGGAAAAGCCGGAATTGCCAGGAATAGCCGGAATTGCCGGAACTATCAGGAATAGCCGGAATTGCCGGAACTGTTAGAACTGCTGGGATTAGCCGGAACTGCCGGGAACAACCGGAACTGTCGGGGAAGTTGACGCAGAGGGCAGAAGCCGGAACTGCGGGAACTGCCGAACTAGCATGGAACAACAAGCATGCAAAGGACAACAAGCAAGTTAGGGACAACAAGCAAGCAAGATGTAGCCAGCACATAGGTCAGTATGGCAACATGGTGCAACAGTGGCACATAATGCAGTACAGTGATGGGTACAGTCATTATTAATGAAGCATGATCGGATGCAACATAGTGATGATGGGTGCAACATGGTGCAACATGATGACGAAATGCAGCATAGCGATAGGTGAAGGAGTCACCTTGGAGAATCAATTGAAGCAGCATGTCTTCAACTGATCTCATGTATCATCTTCTTAGAGATGATCTATGTTTTTATCTAGATAAGTCAAAGTGTTGACTTCTGTTGTAAACGTACTATATCTCTCTCTCTTTGCTGAACTATTGAAGAACATATAAGAAGAATTGATCAAGGGTTTCCCCACATTGGGGTTTGTCCCTGGCTAGCGCCACATCTTGTGTCCTCTTGTCTTGGCTTGTCTTCTGCGATTTATGTTTATGTTCTATCTGCAGTTTACTTTAATGTTGATGTGATTGCTAATCTGGAAAAGATATTGAGCTAACTGTGAAAATTGAAATAAATTGCTCTAAGCATAGAACATACCTAAAATGAACAATCAAGCACATGTAATCAAGAATATGGAGGTTAACTGGGCTCAACTCATTAAGAGCATGGAACTTAATCAAACAAAATTAATCGTAGATCATGCTAAAGAAATGAGTTCCATGGAAGATAATCAGGTCACTCTTCAAAATAGGTTATTGGCTATAGAAGAAAAACATGCTAAGGAAATAGAAACCATGATGACTACCATGCAAAATCATTTGATTACCATAGAGGAAAATCATGTCAAGAAAATGAGTGTTATTCAAGTAAATCATAACAAAATAATAAAGGACATGGAAGTTGGTTAGATATCCCTTCATAATAGATTGTTGGCCATGGAGGAAAAACAAGTGCGATTAATAAAAACTATGGAATCAAGTCATGTAAAGGAAATCAATGCCATAGAGGATAACTATTGAAATCAAATTGCCACCTTGCAAATTTTTTTGGAAGAAATGTAAAGTTTGCAAGTACAAAAGTTCCAACTCGGGTCAGATAATAAGCCGCAAGGGAATAGGGAACTTTCAACAGATCATGGGCCTTCCCATTCGCTAAAGCAATATCATGAAAATGTCACTTGTCTGGTTAGAAAAGAAACTGAGGAAAATCAAGATCACAGTCTGAATGCTTGCAATATTTATCCATCATCCTTGATAGAGCAAATGCAAAATGAAGAAAGACATGTCATCAAAGTCTTGAATACTTCAAATTTTCAATCTGAGCATTTCCAAGCTTAGGCAAAAAATTATACATTGGTTGCATCATGATCAATATCGCAACCTACCAGAAAGAAAAAGAATAAAAGACAGAAAATAGATATAAAGGGTAAATCTTTAATGATAAACAATGTCAAGCTTTCGCATGGAAAAAATCAAAAAAGAAAAGGAAGGAAGTTTGATGCATCTGATGGCTGGGAGCAACTTGAAATTCAGATAAGTCAGAGTCTTGAGATGATCATAATTGGACATGGCACATCAAACAAACAACCCATTGATCTGCTTGAAAGTCGACAGATGTTCAAGGTGGACTTCATTGAACACATCTGATGCCATTGGGCATCCTCTGTATCGTATTCCTAACCCTACTCTCTGTCATTTCAGTTCAACATTTTTTTTCCATAGATTAATTTTGATTTCCGTCTTTAGATTAGATTTACATTTCATGTTAGTAACTTAGTAGAATAGTTGTTGGTTATAGAGCTTCTATTTCATGTACTTAATGTTATATGATGATTTTTTGGATTATATTTGGATGGATGCTACTTATATGAACTTGTGTGTTGCTTAGGTGCAAATTCATGATTCTCATATTCCTTTAGTAAAATAGGTCGCCAAGTAGAGCCAGATGTTGACCACTCTGTGTCAACTACGCTATAGCAGTAGACATTTTTACAAAAGAACGCCATCATGTTCGAGCAGTCAGATATCTAGGATTCATCATCATCATTCATTAGTCTATTAGAGTTGTAAACCCAAATTCTGCAAGTTTATTGTAGATGCTGTTAGTAATGACCACTTAATTATGTAACAAAACCTAGGTAAGACTTTGATTTTGGCAAAGAATTTATTCCTAGGAAGTTGTTTTAACCTCACCGAATTATGCTTGTTTCTAAACACAGATAATCAACATAGTTTTTCTTTCATGTTAAACCCCAAAGGTAGGGTGAAATTTATTGACAAGGTCTTAGGTGAGTCCTAGAGTTATATTGAGTCTTTAGTAAAAGTGTGTTTGGGAATAATTTAAGCACATTTCGCTAAATTATTTTATTCCAAACACACTTGGTCTATACTAGATCATATTGTGTCACAAAATTGGGAAAATTATTAAGGGTCTATGTGTAAAGGTGTTTTCCCCTTTCAAGGGTTGAATTAATTGTAATATCTTGATGTAAAAATATTTTGGTGCATGGTCCCTCATATTTAGACACCATGGCTAAAATATTTAAGGGTGGAAAGAATTATTAATACCTTTTAGTGTCAATTAATTTTTCTGGCTATATTTTAATTTAAAATCCTAAGCCAGAAAATTAATTAATTTTGAGTAAAAAAAAAATTATTTTTATTTTTATTTTTTCTAGCAAAAAAAAACAAAAATATTAGCCAAAAAATGGTCAAAAAATTCAAATTGAGAGAAAATAAAATTTTCTCAAAGTGGAAAAACGAATTTTGGAGATAGTGGTCATTTCTAGGGAAGAATTAAATTGACAAACCTAATTCCAAGGCGAAAAAATCAGAAGAAATTCTTTGGAACCAGAAATTAATTTTTTTTTCAAGAAAACTATATTTTCTGGGTCTTGTTAATTGAAGAAAATTCGTGGGTCCAAAATAAGTCCAATTTCCAAGGTCCTTTATCAAGGAAAAGATCAAAGTTTTATCAAAAAATGAGCTTATGGACCAAGTTGATTAAGTCAAAAATGATATTTTGAGGAAAAAAGGTCAAAATAATATTTTTTGGACTAGGAAAGAGGGGAATTATTATGGAATTCTAATTTCTTCATCAAGATCAAGGGACAAGATTTATTTTTGGCATGGATCAAGCGCCAAGTAGTTGTTATTATCCAGGAGCAAGTGAAAAATGTGCAACTTATTAGACCTAAACATTTTCCACTTGGAGGGGGATCTAGATCTCTCTATTTTCTAAATAAGGAAGCTATTTGCTCCACATTTGACACTGAAATTTTTTTGATGAAGCTCTGAGTCAAGCTCCGCCGCTGTAATATTTTTCTGGAAATAATAAAGAAGTCTTTGGGGTTTATTCATGTTGGTGTTCTTTTTTTGCTTCTTGTGGTAATATTTTTCTGAATTGTGTTCTTAATGCTCTACTGAAATGAAATATTTATAAGTTATTATTTCATTAGCCAGTTGTTGGATTAACTATTTGCACAGGTATCTTGCATTAGTTATTGGGCTTAGAGAAGCATTTTAAGTTCATTGATCTAGCAGGTATCTCTAGATGTTGAGATTTATTGTGTTATCTAGTCTCTAGTAATCTAATAAATTGATTTTAAATGTGCAGAGAATTTTATGGTACTCTGATCTTGGGCGTGAGGGGAATTCTTCGGTTGGACGAGCCAACTCCCAAGGCAATAAAGCTTAAGAGCCCATTGTGTTAAACTTCAAGACTTATCTAACGATTTGTTTTGCAGAGATTTGGCCATTGCTCACGATAAAAAATTATTATTTCTCTTATCTATTTGAATTTCTTTGTGCTCCAATTGATAGATCTGCTAATTAGAGCTATTAATCGGTAGACAAGGGAATGGAGCTGTACTCATGTTCCTCTTGATCTAGTCCATTGATAATATTGTAGATCAATTTTGTAAATAATTTTTACCTAACCCTCGTAATTTTTTTTTTCATTTTTTTGTATATAACATTTGGTGTTTGTTTAATTCTTGTAGATTTGAAGAGGAGGATTAAAATTGGTTTGGGGATTTCTCTAATAAATTTTTTCAGGTGGATCTGATCCATTGTTGCCTGAAGTATTCTAATTGTAAAGGGATCAATTTTGTAAGCTTGAGGAGAGAATTGCGTCTAAAATTCCTAGTCATTGTAATCTCTCTGTAAGTTTTGAGGAGTCCTTCCCTCTTGTCTTGAAGGGCTTCTTTCCCATGCAATTCTAATAATAAAGATAATTTTTGCTCTTGGGGAGGTTGGGACTTAGATCCCTTGGCATCGTCCATCTCCTTATCTCAAAAGGAGAACTAACATACTAACTCACTTTTGCTTACTAATTTGCTTTTTTGCATTTACATTCTAACTCCATTTGCATTGCATAATTTAATCTTTTTGTTGCATTTCATCATTTTGAAATCACCGTTAGCAATCTCTTTGTCTTTTAGTTAATTGTGTTGATATCATTAAATTTCACTTCCTCGTATTTTGTATATCTCGTAAGTGAAGAACACTCTACTAAACACTATAACTAAAGATTTTTGATATTTTTATCGTTATCATTTTTTCATTGAGAGATCTTAAGTTTGCTTCATTAAGTTGCTATATTGGAAATTTTGTAGCCTTGTGATCTAAGTTGATATCTCAAAAAAGCTTCGTTATAAGTGGTTTACATCTTTGTATTGAAGCATATTGTCACAATCTCATCTCTTTGAAACTATCTAACTTGGCCATCATTTTGCATTTGCATCCTAGTTTAGATTGCATTCTTAAAATTTACCTCCAAGCCTAAGCTTGGTTGAAAGAAAATTAGGGCCACCTTTCTTTTGTAGCTTGCGAAGGATAAACCCTCTTTAGTAGTTAACATGGTTACCTTGCAGTCGTCAAAGCCACAGTCTCTGTTGCACTGGAGGCATCAGGTGGTTAGATCTCAAGGGGAGGGATCGTTAACCAAGCCATAGCTTGCTTCTCCTTGCTTTCTCTCCACATCTTACTCAGAGACTAGCCTCAAAACAACTAGGAGGAATGATTCATCTAGAATAGGCATCTTAATTAAAATTAAACAAGATTTTGCATTTCACATTAGCTTAGATCTTGCATTCATTTCTTGTTGATCATTGGTGATTGGAATTGTGGGCTCAATTTATAATTTGCAAGTTTATTGTATCTGGAAATATCATCTTTTCTTGCAGTTTTCTTTCTTTAAGGTTCATTTCTCATATATCTGGTTATCTTGGTCTTTAATTTTCCGTGGTAACTCTTCTTGCAGCATTATTGTTATTGTAACTTCAAGTATCTATTTCTTGCAAGTGTATAATTTTCCATTGAGCATTGTATAGGCGCTGGTTTGTTACATTTATCTGCCTTATTGATCCCAATTGCATTTATCTTAATATATATTGCTCATAAACTCTCACACTTGTTTTAATTAATAATCAAGTTACATTAATAATAATTGCCTTGCCCTTAATCTCCTAGGACTTGTTGTTCCAACATGTTTTCTCTTTCATCTTTACCTTTAGGGACTAACCGCCTTGACTTTGCTAGGAGAGAGCCTAAATGGATTGAATAGGGATTTATAGTAACAACCCCTGTTCTGAGCGTTGCGCCTTAGGTGTGGACTTCAGGCGACAACATTTTTTGGTGCCGTTGCCGGAGATAAGTTCCTTCTTCTCAACGTTTCGACATTTCATCTGGAACTATATTTAGTTTTCGGTTTTGAACTAATTTTTTTCGGTTTAATCTTCTTGACCCGACCACACGACATTTTTTGGCATCGTTTCCACTGATAGAGTTTTTCTGTTCTTATTTTTTCGACTAACATTTCTGTTCTTGCATTTTGGTTTTTGGAATTTGATTCTTGTTCTAGTGGCGACTCCACTTATTTCATTTTATGCAAGAATTTCTACATGAAGCTTTCTTCTTGTAGAGTTCTAGCTAATCTTGGACAAGAGCCTATCTCTAGTATCCATTTGCTCTTTAAAGGTCAAGTAAGCAGGACATCATGGATGACTTGTTTGCTCCTTGTGATTTTACTAACATTCAGGGAGCTCCGCATGATTATCCTTATGAAGTTTGTGAAGCCATCAATGAATTTCCTCCTTTTCGAGGTAACAATGCTTTTAGTATCAAGACTCCCGTTTAGAATTTCAACCTTTGTGTGAAGAAGTGTCTCCCATATTCTAACCATGAAGATGATGATTTTTGTTCTCACCTTATATGGAGATGCTTTGGATTGGTTTACTGAGTTTCCTGATAACACTTTTGATTCTTTATAGTCAATCATTGACGCCGTTGAAGATAAATATGGAGATAAGAGAAAGGTCAATTGAAAGTTGAATTAAAGGAAACTAAAGAAGCTGAAAATGATCTCATCAAGGAATTAACTCAAATGGTTAAGGATCTGCTAATCAAGAATATGGAGGTTAACTAGGCTCAACTCATTAAGTGCATGGAACTTATTCAAGCAAAATTAATAGCAGATAATGCTAAAGAAATGAGTTCCATGGAAGATAATCACGCCACTCTTCTAAACAGGTTGTTAGCTATAGAATGGAAACCATGATGACTACCATGCAACACTATTTGATTACCATAGAGGAAAATCATGTCAAAGAAATGAGTGTTATTCAAGTAAATCATAACAAAATGATAAAGGACATGGAAGTTTGGTTAGATATCCCTTAGGAATAAATTGTTGGCCATGGAGGAAAAGCAAGTATGATTAATAAAAACTATGGAATCAAGTCATGCAAAGGAAATCAATGCCATAGAGGATAACTATTCCAATCAAATTTCCAGCTTGCAAAAAAGGTTGGAAGAAATGGAAAGTTTGCAGGTACAAAAGTTCCAACCCGGGTCAGATAATAAGCAGCAAGCGAATAGGGAACTTTCAACAGATCATGGACCTTCCCGTTCGCTAAAGCAATATCATGAAAAGGTCACTTGTCTAGTTAGAAGAGAAACTGAGGACATCAAGATCACAGTCTGAATGCTTGCAAGATTTATCCATCATCCTTGATAGAGCAGATGCAAAATGAAGGAAGGCATGTCGTCAAAGTCTTGAATACTTCAAATTTTCAATCTGAGCATTTCCAAGCTCAGACAAAAAATTATACATTGGTTGCATCATGATCAATATCACAACCTATCGGAAAGAAGAAGAATACAAGACAAAAAAGAGATGTGAAGGGTAAATCTTCAATGATAAACAATGTCAAGCTTGCGCATGGAAAAAATCGAAAAAAAAGGAAAGAATTTTGATGCATCTGATGGCTAGGAGCAACATGACATTCAGATAAGTCAGAGTGCTAAGATGATCATAATTGGACATGGAACATCAGACGAACAACCCATTGATCTGCTTGAAAGTCGGCAAATGCTCAAGTTGGACTTCACTGAACACATCTGACGCCATTGGGCATCCTCTGTTATGGTATTCCTAACCCTACTCTCTATCATTTTTGTTCAACATTTTTTTTCATAGATAAATTTTCATTTCTATCTTTAGATTAGATTTACATTTCATATTAGTAGAATAGTTGCTAGTTATATAGCTTCTATTTCATGTACTTAATGTTATATGATGATTTTTTGGATTACATTTGGATGGAAGCTACTTATATGAACTTGTGTGTTGCTTGGGTGCAAATTATGGATTCTCACTTTCCTTCAGTGAAGCAACGTGTGCCCAAGTAGAGCCAGATGTTGACCACTCCGTGTCAACTACCCTATAACATTACACATTTTTGCAAAAGAATTCCATCATGTTTGAGCAGTCAGATATCCAAGATTCATCATCATCATTTGTTAGTCTATTAGAGTTGTAAACCCAACTAGGTAAGCCTATGATTTTGGCAAAGAATTTCATGCTAGGAAGTCTTTTAACCTCACCGAATTATGTGTTTTTCTAAAGACGGATAATCAACAACGTTTTTCTTCCAACTTAAACCCTAAAGCTAGGGTGGAATTTGTTGATAAGTTCTTAGATGAGTCCTAGTGTTATATTGAGTCTTTTGTAAAAGTGTGTTTGGGAATAATTTAGGCACATTTCGCTCATATTTAGATACCATGGCTAATATATTTAAGGGTGGAAAAAATTATTAATACCCTTTAGTGTCAATTAATCAATTTTTCTAGCTAAATTAAATTAAATCCCAAGCCAGAAAATTATTTAATTTTGAATCAAAAAAGAATTATTTTTATTTTTTGGTTTTCGGGCAAAATGTAGCGAAAATGTTGTCATGAAATGATCAAGAAATTCAAATTGAGAGAAAATAAAATTATCTCCAAGTGAAAAAACGAATTTTGGAGAAAGTGGTCATTTCTAGGGAAGAATTAAATTGACAAACCCAATTCCAAGGCGAAAAAGTCACAAGAAATTCTTTGGGACCAAAAAATAATTATTTTTTTCAAGAAAATTATATTTTCTAGGTCCTGTTAATTGAAGAAAATTTGTGGGTCCATAAGAAGTCCAATTTCCATGGTCCTTTATCAAGGAAAAAAATCAAAATTTTAACAAAAAATGAGCTTATGGACCAAAGTGACTCAGTCAAAAATGATTTTTTGAGGAAAAAAGTTGAAAAAGGGGAATTATTATGGAATTCGAATTTCTTCATCAAGATCAAGGGATGAGATTTATTTTTGGCATGGATCAAGCACCAAGTAGTTCTTATTATCCAAGATCAAGTAAAAAATGTGCAACTTATTGGACCTAGCCGTTTTCCACTTGGAGGGGGATCTAGATCTCTCTATTTCATATACAAGGAAGCTATTTAGTCCTCGTTTGACATTGAAAATTTTGTAAAGGAGCTGTGAGTCAAGCTCCACTGTTGTAATATTTTTTTGGAAATAATAAAGAAGTCTTTGGGGTTTATTCATGGTGGTGTTCCTCTTTTGCTTCTTGTGGTAATATTTTACTGAATCGTGTTCTTAATGCTCTACTAAAATTAAATTTTATAAGTTATTATTTCATTAGCCAGTTGTTGGATTAACTATTTGCACAAGTGTCTTGCATTAGTTATTGGGATTAGAGAAGCATTTTAAGTTAATCGTTCTAGCAGGTATCTCTAGATCTCGAGATTTATTGTGTTATCTAGTCTCTAGTGATTTAATAACTTGATCTTGTGTGTAGAGAATTTTATGGTATTCAAGTCTTGGGCGTGAGGGAAAGTCTTCAGTTGGACTAACCAACTCCCAAGACAAGAAAGCTTAAGAGCCCATTGTGTTAAACTTCAAGACTTATCTAATGCAATGTTTTAAAACTCCGACTCCGACTCCGACTCGGTCGAGGGTTGACTCTGACTCCGACTCCGACTCGGTATCGACTCGGCCGGCTCGATTTCAATGACTCGGTCCTTGTAAAAAATACATCAAATATTTATTTTTTATAAAAACACATAATTTTAAAGATTTTCATTCATGTTTCCAAACACACAGCATTAGAATATAGATAGAAGACAACATATGATCAAAGTAGGCTCATGAATATATCCATTATATCAAAATGGCACCCAGTACATTGTCCAATACATACACGATGATGATATAGAGATCAAAACAAAAACACATAACCAAGGAGGCTATAAATGGCCTCTACAACAAAACTCTGTGACCAGTACTACTGGCTATTGCTAGAGTTGCCAACATCATCTGGCTCAGTGTTACTTGGGAGCAGGGGCGAAAGTGGGGAGCGAGAGCGAAAACGGGAGCGGGAGCGACATTTTGAGAAGCTCTTGGTTTGGGAGCGAATCCCAGAGGAGTTCGACAACCAATGTCACTAACATCAAGGTACATAGAGGGATTGGTGCTCTTGATTAATAACGAGTTCCAGAATCCATACCCTAATACATGACAAAATTCAATGGAAACATTGCAATCCTCCAATCCCGAAACCCTGAAAAACTGATAAGTCTGCTGGATTTTGAATGAAATCTAAAATTCTACTTTCTCCATATGAAATCCAATGAGGTCGAAACCACTCTCAAACATCTTGAGTCATTTCATGGTAATGTTAAAAATTTAAGTAAAAGGATGAAAATGAAGATTAAGGAGAATGTCACTTTTACTTTAAGAATTTAACATTACCATGAAAATTTATAACTGCTTGGAGTCCAAACCAACCAAAAAACAATTTAAAAATCCATTAAAATTTTATTAAATCGCAGTTTGACGTGATGCTGGGCGTTTTTTTGTGACTCGGCCGAGTCATAACGGAAACGGCCGAGTTGGCCGAGTCAGCCATGACTTGGCCGAGTCATTGAATGACTCGGCCGAGTCATGGCTGACTCGGCCAGTCGAACCGTTCCAAAGGCCGGGTCATAGAAAAAGGTATTGGCTCGGATCAACCCGGCCATTTCGGTTTCGAAACGGCGAAACGACCGTTTCTTAAAACAATGATCTAATGATTTGTTTTGCAGAGATTTGGCCATTGCTCACCATAAAAAAAATATTATTTCTCTTATCTATTTGAATTTCTTTGTGCTCCAATTGATAGATTTGCTAATTAGAGCTATTAATCACTAGACAAGGGAATGGAGTTGGACTCGTGTTCCTCTTGATCTAGTCCATTGTTAATATTGTAGATCAATTTTGTAATAATTTTTATCTAACCCTTGTACATTTATTTTTTTCATATTTTTGTATATAGCATTTGGGGTTTGTTTAATTCTTGCATATCTGAATAGGAGGATTAAAATTGGTTTGGGGATTTCTCTAATAAAATTTTGCAGGTGGATCTGATCCATCGTTCCTTGAAGTATTCTAATTGTAAGGGGATCAATTTTATAAGCTTGAGGAGAGAATTACATATAAAATTCCTAGTCATTGAAATCTCTCTTTAAGTTTTGACGAGTCCTTCCTTCTTGTCTTGAAGGGCTTCCTTCCCATGTAATTCTAATAATAAAATATCAACTTTTCTCTTGGGGAGCTTGGGACTTAGATCCCTTGGCATTCTCCATCTCCTTATTTCAAAAAGGAGAACTAACATACTAACTCACTTTTTCTTACTAATTTTGCTTACTCCTATTTTCTATATCTCGTAAGTGAAGAACACTCTTCTAAACACTATAACTAAAGATTTTTGATATTGTTATCGTTATCATTGTTTCATTAATAGATCTTAAGTTTGCTTCATTAGGTTCCTATATTGGAAATCTTGTAGCTTTGTGATCCAAGTTGATATTTCTAATAAGCTTTGTTATAAGTGGTTTACATCTTTGTATTGAAGCATATTGTTATTATATCATCTCTTTGAAACTATCTAACTTGGTCATCATTTTGCATTTGCATCATAGTTTAGATTGCATCCTTAAAATTTACCTCCAAGCCTAAGTTTGGTTGAGAGAAAATTAGGACCACCTTTCTTTTGTAGCTTGTGAAGGATAGATCCTCTTTAGTAGTTAACATGGTGACCTTGCAGTGATTAGAGCCACAGTCTCTGTAGTGCTGGAGGCATCAGGTGGTTAGGTCTCAAGGGGAGGGATTGTTAACCAAGCCATAGCTTGCTTCCCCTTGCTTGCTCTCGACAACTTACTCTAGAGACTAGCCTCAAAACAACTAGGAGGAAGGATTCATCTAGAATAGGCATTTTAATTAAAATTAACCAAGACTTTGCATTTCACATTAGCTTAAAATTTTTGATTTGCGGTAGCATCGGATGTGCTCTAGGCCTCATATTTTACGGGAGGCTTGAGCACATGTATTCCAAAGAACCTAGAAAGCGTTTTGGGAAATTGCACCCATAAGTGATTTTATTAAAATAATTAATAATTTTAATGGGGTTCCTAAGTCTAAACCTAGGAAAATTAAAATATTAATGGGTATTAATCTAATCAGGGGTGAAACTTCTAGAAAAAGACACGGATCAAGCCAAAAAAATCTGAACCTTTGATTAAGATTTAATCTAGGCCGTTGGTTGTCCAACAAGAAGATATAAGAAGGGGCTTGAGGGTCATTTGGAAAACACATAGAGAGATTGAGGAAATCGATTTTATGAAGTGAGAAGTTCTTAGGAGGAAAATCGATTGAGGAGATTTCTTGCAGTAGAGGGGCAGGGATAGCAACTTTCAGAGAGAGAGAGATTCTCAGCCGGAGAATCATTAGCAGAGAGAGGGAGAGAGTGATCCAGTAGCCTTGACACAAGGCTAAAAGGGCCATGCAGAAGCAGCGCAGAGGGAGAGAGATAATGTCGAAAATTAGTGCAGTGACTCAGTTTCAGCAGTCGGAAGCTGGGGTGTTAGACCGAGAGGCTGAGAGCAGTGACTTTGGGCTACTGATCGATTCCATAGTTGGGTGACGCAGTGCCTGAAAGGGTTGACGCTGGGACAATGTAGAGGCAGCACAGAGCCTGCCAGGGACACCTGATCGAGCGACCGGATCAACCGAGACTTTTTCTCAGTGATTGTGTGAGTTAATCTCACTAATCTTCTGCCATTATTTCTCTCTGTAACTAAATAACCCTGTGAGGTATTTAGTGATGTATTCAAAATTTGCTACTACTTAATAATAATACACCGTCAAAGTTGCTGAACAAGTTTTCCCGGATTGGGTTTTTCCGGGGACTATTGTCCAAAAATAATGGTGTCCTATGTGTTTCTATTTTCCTTGCTCAGTTTCTATGTTTCAGAATCATATTTAATTTGGTGTAGGGCGCTTCAGTAATTTACTTCAATGCTTCAAGAAGAAATCTAAAATAAGCTTGTAATGTAATCTACAATCTAGGTGAAGTAGATTCAGTTGGCTGCAATGGGATTCCTGAGATTGTTAGATCTATGAATTTTCACAAGAATTTGCATTCATTCCTTGTTGATCATTGGTGATTTGAATTGTGGTCTAAATTTATAATTTTCAAGTTTACTGTATCTGGAAATATCATCTTTTCTTGGAATTGTCTTTCTTTAAGGTTCATTGCTCATATGCCTAGTTATGTTGGTCTTTACTTTTCTGTGTTAACTCCTTGCGACATGATTTTTATTGAAACTTCAAGTATCTATTTCTTGCAAGCTTCTAAATTTCCATTGAGCATTGTATAGGCACTGGTCTGTTGCATTTATCTGCCTTATTGATCCCAATTGCATTTTCTTAATATACATTGCTCATAAACTCTCACACTTGCTTTAATTAATAATCAAGTTACAGTTATAATAATTGCCTTGCCCTTAATCTCTTAGGACTTGTTGTTCCAACAAGTTTTCTCTTTCATATTTACCTTCAGGGACTACCCCCCTTGACTTAGCTAGGAGTGTGTGTAAACAGAGTGAATATGGATTTAGAGTGCCAACCCCTGTTCTGAGTGTTGCGCCTTAAGTGTACACTTCAGGCGACGACGTGTCCAAAAATAGGTTTTTGAGCTGATAAACCTAGAATTCTTGGACTTTTTGGAGAGATAATGCTTAAGGATTTGCAAAGGGATAATTGCAAGGTGTTAAGGATGTTGATTGATCCGGTTTGCAAGCCATTTGAGTAGATGTGACAAAATGACCTGTAACAAATTGCTCCCTAAAGTACAATGTTAGAAGCAGTGGCTGAGAACTAAAGTGCTTTACTTTGTGACAAGTTCAGATCAAGAAGAGGTTGGTTGAGATCATCATTTGTTACAATACATAATCATCATGATATCATTGCTGAGGTAGGCATACCCATACTTAGCCTATAAGTCAATATTACATGTACAATGATCGAATGTCTCGTCCACTGATGACGAATGGTGGACCCATGCTCAGACGACTTTTTGAATGATCATAACCATCATACTTTGTGATCTTGTATGAATCTTGAAAGCGTAGCGCAAATGGATGAAACTAGATCTAGGGTTTTCTACCTTGTCACTCGATAATACGAGTCTAACCATGTGAATAAATGAGCTGGAGTTTAACATGGTAGACACCATCTGATTACCGACCAATGAGGTAAGCCATTAATAGGCACGAGAGGAACCACCGATAATGATAATGGCCCTCAAGGTACTAAGTATAATCGATGCAGTGGAATGAATGAGGTGAAGTATATTCCGGTCGAAGGCCAATGATGAGAATTTTTTGCCGAAAGCGAGGAAACCAGTCATTGAGGTATGCAAGTTCGAAGGAATTGAAGGGAGTTTCTAAGTCAACTCCTTGGATAATGTGTTGATGTTGAAAGGAAGTGACCCGTTGCAGGAGGGCCTTGATGTATTTCCCATCAATGACACGAGATAGGTATCAAGATCTGAGATAGAATGTGATAATCAAAAGCTGGTTTAGGAGCGACAAAGATGGAAGAAGGCTTAAGGTATTATAGTAGATGTCCACTGAGGAACTTCTCTTGAACATATCAGCAACACTGAATGGTGTTGGCGACATTGGCTCAAAGACCCATGATGAAGGTGTGATCAACAGTGAGGCAAGCGGATTCCCCAACCCAAAACAAGTCACGTAAATGAAGTGAAAGAGTGTCATGTTCAAGAGCGACTCGTTGCCATTAATAGGTAAAATGCCTTATTTTCCCAATTTCGCAAACATTTCTCGCTAGTATCTCTTTATTTTTGACAAACTTGAGGAGGATAACATATGATTGATCTATAAGTTCATCTTTCAGATGAATCCTTCTGAATATTTTTAATGAACCCTGAGAAGGAGTGGTTTGGTCCCGTCATGTTTGACGAATCCAATGTTGTTTAATAGTTTTACGATTCCAGTGAAGGCGTAACTCAACTTCTTTTTCATGTTTAGAGAGTTTGAAAAAGAGGTGAAAAAGAAAACTCCAAAGGTTCCATTTCGTAAATTTAGTCTCTTGAGTTTGAAAAGACATAAAATGATACTTAGGAGAACCTTTTAAGTTTTAGGCATGTTCGACTAAAGTATTCCTTTTTCATAAATAGTCCATACTAGCTCGGAAAAGGGTTAAACTTATATTGGGCAGACATCTTTTCATTTACTTTAACAAGTTCAAAAAGACATGTGCTTGACAATCTTTTCATGTTTTGGGAGTCTAAAAAGCGCTGAAAGAGGACTCCAGGGGGTTCCTTTTTCATAGGTTTAATGAGCCTGAAAGCGATAAAGTGTACTCATTCATCAAAATGACTTGTATTTAACCTATAATCTACATTACACCTTTCAATTAGCTTTTATCCTGCTTAGAACACCACAAAAAGCTTAAAAATACATGATAGATGCTGAAAATTAGGTAAAAATATTAAAAAATATTAAAATATATCAAAATAATGACTAATTTGACCATAAAAAGTGAAAATTTAATTCATTTCTTACCATTTTCATTTTTACCATTTTGAGTGAGCTCTGAGTGGGTTTTTACCTTCAATCTGCAGCAGCTAATTGCGGCCAATCCAGTGGACTATCTTCAATACCATTAGTTCCAAGTAAGAGATATATCTTTTCTCTTCATTTCTACAGTTTCCATTTCTCATTTCTGCATTTGTTTGAAGAATTTTTGAGTTTTTAGGTTTAGAAAGTTGCCCTCGGCCCATTGCACCCTCCCTATATCGTAAGGTGCGATGGGTTAGTATAAATAACACTGGGAAAGGCGACCCAACACACTCACCAGAGGGGGTGAGTGCAATGGGTTGCTCTGTCCAAGAAGAGATAGTGTGATGGGTGCAAAGGGTTTTCAAGAATTTGGTTTTTGAATGGTTTTTCTCCCAAAATTTTTCAAATTGCAGATCTTATGTGTATTTTCATGTCATTTTGCAGGCATTCATTGGAGAAAAATGGCTTTGACTTGGAGAGAAAGAGAGCATAAGGCCCAACACCTGGTTGCGCCAATGACCCAACAACAATTTAGGCATTGAGAAATTGTGGGGTTCTCAAGTTTTTCATGATTTCGAGCATGAGAGCCTAGTTAGAATCACTGGAGTATTTGGTCAAATGCTGAGACACACAGGGACAATACTTTAGGTTTGGAGTACACACAATCATGATAGATGTTGAGGAAATCTACTCACTGACATGGCTGTCACAGAGAGGAGCTCCTATTTTGCTATTTGGATTTAGGAGGGGTGGGGAGATAGTGAAGGATTACATTGCTGTTCATTATTGATCTCGTGTTTAAATAACCAAGGATGGGAAACTTGAGATAAAGGATGTTGTATGACTTCCTCTTAGGACAATCCTTTTCACTATCACTCGGTTGGCTAACAGTGCCGCGTTACGTTTAACCACCAAGACCCAAATGCAGTACACCTTAGAGTGCTTGGAACCTACAGTATTTAACTCGTGTGAAGGGGTTCTAGTCAACCCGAAGGAACAAATCAATTGGGCCAAGACAGGACGACTAAAGAACTTCGGGTATTGTTCTATCATAGTATCCTTTGCCTTAGAGAGGATACCATTACTTCGTCCTCAACGAATATCTTGTGAGTTTCCGGGACCTAGAGTGCCTCGTATGAGGCAATGGGTAGATCTGATGTCTCGTCACGGGGGAACACCTACGATGAGTTTTACCCCTACTTTCTTTAGATGGTTGTGAAAGCAACTAATTATGATTGAGGACTACCCATATGCTGGAATTGACTTCCGCGGAGAGTCAGACTCAGAGCTTGTTTTACTCGAAGGCGAGTAATGGAATGATGCAGGTAAAACAAAGTCATTTTGAATATTTTTGGTATTTTGAATTTTACAATTTTTTTTTTTATGTTTTTTATGTATCAGAGACTAACTATTGGTTTTTACATGTAGATATTGGACCTGTGCAACTAGTAGGCATGTCGCCTATTCATCGACGAGCACAACCACATCTTGTATAGGCTAAGGTTGCAGGGGTAGAGGAGGAAATGACTGATCCTGACACTGCGGAGATACTCACCGAATTCGAGCATCATATTGAGGGTTTGACCCACAGGTATATCGGAAAAAGGCATTAATGAGGTCCCCATTCGTCTGCAACGATACACCATAGAAGTGCTAGAGCGCATCAGTCGTTTGCTCTGCAAAGTTGCTCGGACAATTGTATGCTATCGAGAGCATCATAAGTACTAGTCGCTTAGGAGGCTTTTCAACCATATTTTGTCTTCATTTATTTTGATATTATAGGCCATGTGGCCATATGTGTCTTGGACACAATTTTTGTAAAACCAAACATTATATACAGTTTTCTATCTATGGATGTCTTCTACTTTTATTCTACTCTCTTGCACAATGTATGATTATGGTTTGTGTATTTACATATGTTGCAAATGTCTGTCCAATACATAATTGGCTAATGCATCCATTAATGTATTAAGACTCCTAGGAACATGTTGATATTGAATGTAATCAAAATTTTTTTGTAAGAGACGAACCCTCAAAAACATATATATTGGACTTTGTACTGAATAGACGTTATTTAAAATTTAAATGTTGTACGACAAGTTGTGAATCAGTTCCGACAACTAAATGGCAAATGCCATGTGAAGTAGCATCAAATAGCAATTTGATCACTATGCTATTTTCAACAATGTTATTAGTTGAGCGACTGATACAAATCACTTATAGACTCACTAACTTGTTATCGGGAGCATAGATTGCCCACGTTGTGGAAGAAAGGTTCTAAGTACTGCAACTAGCGGCATCGGCATAAGCAACATATAGCTGAGGGAAC
The DNA here is from genome assembly GCA_031772625.1 of Pinus tabuliformis. NCBI lineage: Eukaryota > Viridiplantae > Streptophyta > Pinopsida > Pinales > Pinaceae > Pinus > Pinus tabuliformis. The sequence continues at coordinate 691,575 of CM062813.1, forward strand.
GCTGACATCTGCAAATCAAATGAAATTCAAGATGAGTAGAGGCGGTATAAAACTCTAGAAAACCACACTGTAAACACACTAGCAAACCTATACAGTATGTACACAGTGACTACGCAAAAGAAATCTTAAGCATAGTCTTTTTTCAGGTACAACCCGTTTTGAGGTTGTGCCAAGGGAATTTCATTAACGTCAACTAGTTCATAGGCCCCTTTTGCTAGTATACGTTTGACTATATATGGACCTAACCATAATGGTTTGAACTTCCCAACTCTTAATTTGTCAGCTTCCTGGTAATATAAAAGGACTAGGTCACCTTCTGAGAAGGCACGAGGTTTAAAATTCTAGTCAAATTGTGCTTTGACATGTTTTTTTCGAGCGTCGTTGGTCATTGTGATGTCACGTCGGGTCTCATCTAGGCGAGCTATGTGCAAAAAATGTTCTTCTGTGGAAGTTGCAGGAAGAAGCTTGATGGCTAGTTTTAGGGATGGAATCTCACATTCAATTGGGAGAACTGCTGCTAGACCATACACCAACTGAAAGGGTGTGAATCCAATCGCTGTTCAATCAAATGTTCAGTATGCCCATAAAGCAGAAAAAAGAACGATATGCTAATTCGTCTTATGAATCTCTACCATACGTTGGAGCATCATTTTCAAAACCTTATTAATGGCTTCTATTTGCTCGTTAGCTTGTGGGTAATAGGGAGTTGAGTTATCATGTTGAAGGCCCAACTTAGCAGTCAGTTCAACTTTCAAACATCTTGTAATTTCTAAAATGTTTGCAATGGTCTGTTACGATGGTTTGGGGAGCACCAAATCTGGCAATAACATGGTTGAAAAGGAAGAATGCAACATTTTTTTTGCCGTTGTCAAACGTAGGCATCGCTTTATCTCATTTGGTAAAATTGTCTACAACAACGATAATGTAGCCATGCCCCCCGACCAAACGAAGCTTACAGGTTGTGAAGTCAATAACCCATTTGGAAAATGTCCAATGGCAATAACTGGATGCATAGGAGCAGGTGGAGCACGAGCTTTCCTATTATAAATCTGACATGCGTGACATTTCTTGACTGCCAGAATACAATCTTGAAACATGGTCGGCCAGTAATAACCAACACGTAGAATCTTTTGGGTGGTCGCATTACCAGACACGTGTTCACCGCATGCTGCAACATGACAATCATTCAAGGCTTTCTCGGCCTCCTCATGAGTAAGACAATGCCAAAAAATTGAATCAACACCACGACGGTAAAGAGTGTCGCCAATTATGATATATTGATGAGCTTGGTATTGGATTCGATGTTGATCAAAACGAGTAGTATTAGGCTCAAAAGTTTGGGTCTAGAGATAGATGATGATATATCCATACCAGGGATTGATATCTCCATACCAGGGATGGGAGAATCATTCAGAAACAATATTTCATCTGGAAAATAATTATCGACTGTTGATTCTGACTCAGAGGAGGGAAGGTCGCAAATCAGTTTAGCGAAGACTAGAGGTTTCTTAGACTTGGATTTTTTGAATTTCAAATCAAACTCTTGGAGGATAACTGTTCTTTTTGAGTACTTGCCCCCCCAATAATCGACGTGACAGAATGTAAGTCATAGGGTTGCAATCAAAAACTACAGTAGTCTTCCAAAGCAGGATATAGTGGCGAAATCTTTAAACAACTTTCACAACTGCCAAAGCTAACTTTTCGACATGCGAATACTTGGCTTCAGTCTTAGTCAAGTTTCGAATCAAGTAATATATGTGGTGTTCGTCTCCTATGTCATCTTCTTGTACCAGAACCATCACGATTGTGGTAACTGCCATAGCTAAATAGAGGAAATAATCTCATTGATAGTTCGAGGGATAAATCAAAGAAGCTCGAGCTAAGACATTTTTCAATGGAAGAGAAGCCCTTTTTTTAGTAAGCGAGTAAATCCTTTCGTAAGTTCTGCGTAGTTAGGGACAAATCTCCGTAGAAAGTTAGCCTTCCCTTGAAGACGTTGTAACTGAACGAGTGAAGAGGGAGTAGGCAAATCAATGATTGCCTGGATTTCCATAAGATTGATGCAGATTCTGTTCTTAGACACTACAAATTCTAGAAGGTGACCAGATTAGACACAAAACACACATTTGTGCATATTTCACCTTATGTTATAATGTCGATGGCGTAGGAAGATTGCTCTGAGATGCATTGGATGATCTTTATGAAGTTTGGAATGAGCAGGCAAGTCATCCAAGTAGGGTTGCACTATATGCTTGATATCATGGAAAGCATAGTTCATTTCCCTTTGAAAAGTTGTGCCAACGTTCTTCAGACCAAAAGGAAGTTTGCAATAGGCAAACGTACCCTACGGACAAATGAAGGCAGTGTTATGCTGGTCCGATGGCAAGATGTTTATTGATTGTAACCAAAGAAACCATTCATAAATGAAAAAAATTCGCTTCCGGCACAGTCGTCAATGATTTGGTTGATAAAAGGGGTTGGGTAGTTGTCCTTGGGACAAGCTCAATGGATATCCATATAGTCAATGCATACTCTGATCGTACCCTGTATCTTCATAACGAGAACAATATTCGAAACCCAATCGGTTAAAGGAATAAGATAGATAAAACCAACACGCAAATTTTTTTCGACTTCTGCTCTTATGGCAGTAGCTTTCTTCGGGTGAAGCAGACGTAAACGTTGTCGAACATGTTTAGCATTTGGATAGGTTTTAATCTCGTGCACCACAATGTTTGGATCTATGCCTAGCATCTCTTCGTATGTCCAAGCGAAAACGTCACAAAATTCTTGAAAAGGGTCCTTATAAATCTTAATCTCATCGGGAGAACAAGATGTGCCAATATGGACATTTTCAACAACTCTAGGTTTGATAGAAATATCGAGGGGTATGGTCTCCTCAATATTTGCTAAATTCTTCTCGGAATTTACCTCATGAATAAAGATAGAACCCCGAAGTGACTTAGTAACATTGGGTGAATAAAATCTTCAATATTGTTCTCAAGAATTTCAGGTAATGAGGATCGATGATGATTATTGTCCCATGGAGTTTCATCTGGTATTATGATCTCCATGATGCTTTTATCGGTGGAAAATATGCCATTGAAAGGGTCAAAATGCAAACCTGAATCTTAGGAATGATCAACCCACTTTAATAATGTATTAGTATCAGGATTTGCCGAACGGGCTGAGTAAATGGCTTCATACTCTAGGTCAATGGGATTTAGCAACATACGGTCGTCAAATGAGTCAACATTAGTCATCAGGTACTATCCAGGGATCAGTTGGAATAGTAGAAGATGAAATCATATTGATTGAGGCAACTGGGTTGGGAATGTCAGGAGGAGGGAGCGTGAAAGTTCCCATTAAGGATGAATCTTTAAGTAATCCTAACCCAACATGTTGATAAGGTTGTAGGGATTCAACTGCAAGTGGAATATTGCTAGTGATTTGGGAATTAGTGGCGAAAATGGCAAGCTAATATATGGCCACAATGCCCCCTTGGTGAGGGAAAGCAATCATCCTAAAATAGGTTGAGACCACTGCTGCCATGGCATAAACCCATGTTCACCCTCATAAGAGGTTATAATCTAGAGGTCCATTGATGACGTCGACCTCTACTAAGACTGTTTTACTAGCTAATTCTATTTGTAATGAATTCAGGATCCTGTAAGGTTTAAATCCTCTCCTATCAAAAGCTTTAAGGGTTGATGGTGACTGATTAAGCCGTGGAAAGCCAATGACTTTCCAACTTGAAAGAGACATGATGCAAGTTTTGGCACCTTCATCTACGATTGTGCGGTGGATAGTTGTATTTCTAACGACAACTTGAATCATGAAAGCTAATTGAGGCAGAAGTTTAGGAGTATGGTTCTCGTGATTAAATACAACAAGATTCGAATCTGAAGGGTCTATTGCTCCAATCGCTGCTAGTAAAGATTACTTTTGGGCAGGACAACTCTACAACACCTCGAGTGCTAACATAGTTGAAGGAGTTTGAGCTAAATTTTCAACTATATTGTAATTTTGTGCCGCTCTTGCACAAGGATTAAATCCCTTTAGGAGGTTGGATAGTCAATTCAACAACTGATTTCTCTATCTGGAGAGGACCAGAGGTAGGTTGAGTAGAGCTGGAAGGTTGATCATCAGCCTTTCCAGTCGAAGGATTCGAGTTTCCATAGTCCTTATTCCTTGTGGCCACGGAACACCATTCTTATTGCTAATACTTGTTAACATCATTACCTGGGAATAGGAAGATGGATTTTGCACAACCATATTGTTAAATTATGGTATGTTCTATGCTTAGAGCAGTTTACTTCTTTTCTTCTTATTAGCCATTGATTAACAATCACATATACATTAAGTAAAGTGAAGATAGAACATTAAACGATCGACAGAAAACAAGCCAAGACAAGAGACACAAGATGTGGCGGCTAGCCAGGGACAAACCCCAATGTGGGGAAACCCTTTGATCAAATCTTCTTTTATCTTCAATAGTTCAGCAGAGAGAAATAGTACAAAATCAGAATTCTTTGATTTTATATCAGTAGCAGCGAACCCTAGATCAACAAAGTCAAACTTAGTCAAATGAGTTGAAATTGACGTCCAATATGCTTGGTCAATTTTCCGGTCATCTAGTCCTCAAACAGCCTGAAGAAGCAGCCCATAAACAACCCCCAAAACACAGTCAAACTGTTGTTGATTGAAGTCAACCTGCTGCCCCATTTAGGCCAGTCAACGCTAGTCAAACCAGAGGTCAGATTGCCTCAGTTTGCGTGCCAAAATTTGCGGCCTACCTAGGAGAGGCAGCCACACCAAAACTGCACTCCTGAATGGTCAACGCTGGTCAAAGAGATGACTTGTAGCTTCTGCGTCCTTCTTTCTACATCTTCCTTGCCCTACAGCGTCGTCCTTCTTCCCACGTGTGAGCTGCTCCTTGTGTAACCCAAAGCTAAGGAGAGAGAGAGAAGAATGAGTGAGATGAGATGAGTTGATAATGAATCAACCTCACCTGTACTTATATGATTTGTTGGGCATGTGTGCCACACATTTTGCTGCTGGCCGACCTTGACAATTTGTCAAGTAAATACAAATAAATTCATATCTCCATAAATACTTGTCGAAATCGGATGATCTTTAGATCAATCCTACACCTCTCGACAAGAGGAATCTAGGAAAAATATCAGCTGCCATAAATAAGATGACCCACATGGAGTTTGGCCCTAGTTGCCAATTTTAACACGTATTTGTCTCCTAGTTTGGGATTGGGTCTGTCAAAACGATAGGTGTAGTGGATGCAACTTTCAAAATTCTATTGATCTCTACACGATGTGGACAGTCTTTCGTGAAATGTTCGTCATTACAAACAAGACATGGGTAACAAGGCTTTCGCTTCTCGTCAAGAAACTGATTCTTCTGCTTTCCCTGCAGAGGGTTCTCTTGTTTATTCTTTCCTTTACCCTTTTTATTACTTCCAGTTGCTGAGATTTTCCCTTATTGGATTGAACAACTTTTATCTTAGAAGTACTCACAAGAGTAGGATTGGGAGCATTTTGATTGGTCATGGTGGGAGCAAATTTTGAATTAGTTTGATTAGAAGATTTTCTCGCTGATTGTTGGCCAATGGAACCAACCACACCATCAACAACGTGTGATTCTTTCGAGGAGGGAGCAGGTGGAATAGTATGTTGGGGTCGCGGAGCATTGGATATCTTGTCATAGAGCATGTCAGATTGAGTATAAATCAAATCTAGATATTGAGCACGAGCAATGACTTGCTCGTCAGTAACTGCTCCGCCTTTAGCAACATTTTCAGTTATAGATGGCAGCAAAGATTTGATAAACCATGCTGCCAATAACTGATCAGGAATATAAGTTTTGACCAATTGACATCGACGCCTCCACTCATGTGTATGATCAGATATATGGGTGGAGTTACATTGTTTTAATGAAGTCAAAAGCTCAGTTCCAGTTTCGTAATGAATGGGCAATTGGAAATGGGTTAGAAACATAGTTTCCAAGGCATTGAAGTTGTTAAATGAAGCTCATGGTAATTCAACATACCACTTAGCTGCCGTACCAGTAAGAGTTCTTTGGAAAAGTTGTAAATGAATAGAATCATCATTCAAGGAGTTGGATGAACACCATAAATGATAGGTCATAATGTGAGTGGATGGATCTTCTCCAGGATTTCTATTAAATTTCGAAATGTCACTCGACAATTTGGTAGGAATAGCCGACCACCAAGGAGAATGACAAATGGGATCATTCATTAGTCGAGATAAATTTGGTAACTCAAGTGTTGCAACAAATGACAATTGCTTATTAAAGTCCGTTTGTGGAAGTTGACCTTGTGGATAAAGGTTAACTTGTGGTGGAGGGTATCCTAGGTATGATGGAATGGGTTGAGCAACTGGTATTTGCATTCTAGGATAAGGAGGATTTTGATAACCAGGATAACCATAACCAGGTTGTCCAGTTCCATGAAAACCTTGGTAAGGTTGGAACGACTGAGTTTGGATTTGTTGACCTTGATAAGGCATTTGTGGTATAGTAGCTTGACCAACAAGCATTTGAGGAATGCCTTGGAATGGTTGCCCAAATGGATTTTGCATCATCCCAATATTGGGTTGACTAGTTGGTATCTGTGTCATGCTATGCATAGGTTGGTTTACTTGCATCTGAGGTATAGACTGACCAAGAGGTGGAGTTTATAATGCACCTTGAAGAGGTTGGGTAGATGGGATTTGAGAAGTCCTAGATACCATTGGAGTAGTTTGTATTTGAGATATAGCCTAAACAGGTTGACTTACTTAAGGTGTAACTTGGGCAGGTTGAGGCATGGATTGAACAGGTTGGCAAGTAGGAACCTCGGGTATAGCTGGAACAAGTTGAGAGGTTGGTAAGACCAAACCAGATTGAATGGGAAACGTAGGATGCCAACTATTAGCAACCATTCCTGGAAATGGAGGATCCGTAGGAAGAGGACTCGAATAGGATGGAGCACCAAATTGTAGCATTTGATCAACAGATGGGAACATTTCAGCAACAAGTTGCCCCCCAACCGAAGGATAAGGAGTATATGGATGGAACTGTCAACCAATGGGAGGGTAACCAGGATAAGACAAATAAGGTTGCTGTGGATGTCCCAATCTACTAAAAAATGCGCCATACTGTTGCTCCAAAGGAATTTGGGGCAAAATAGGTTATGTAGGTTGTGAGGTGCTTGTCAAAGAGGAAACCGATGGTATTCCAAATGAAGATGATAAAGGAGAAGTCCATGAACTAGTCGACGCACCAGAAAAGGTTCTAGATAATGACTAGTAGCTAGGTGGCACTAATGGACCACCATACAAAATACAAATGAGTTTCTGGTGAAGTTACAAACATGGAAGTTGTTGCAACTTTGGTTGATTCACTCATGTTAGTAGACACAGGTTGAGACATCGTCGTTGACTCAGTCCTGGTTAAAATTCTCAAAGGAGCTTGCCATGGGAGGTTCAAAGCTGAATTAAAACTAGGAGTCTGAGGTGAAGGACCTTGTGTTTGAGTATGAGGGGTAAGAATAGGATGAGCTTGATAAAGAGGAGTCCCTCTTAAATGGATGGGATATTGAGGTCGAGACCCCTCTTCAGTATTGTCCTCAATACTCAAAAGCTCAGGTGGAAGTTGTTCTCCATTAGGACTGAAATATACAGGCTGTGGTTGAGACAAAGGAAGAGGAGAAGAAGAAGTCCTTGAAGTAGTAGGTTCAATTATCCGAGGTTCCTCAAGTTGTATAACCTCAGGTTGTAAAGTATCTGAATATGGAAATTCAGGTTCAATGACCTCAGGTTCTAATGTTTTTGGGGCTTCAGTTTCGACTACGTTAGACTCACCAGTTGGTAAGGATGTAATTTTGGGTTCAATACTTATGGGAAGTGACGATTTTGGTTGATTAACTTCAGATGTGGTTCAAGAAGGGTTAGCTTCCAAAGCACGAGGTTCGATAGTTTGCATTTTTTTATTCTTATGACGACTAGGTGTTGCCTTTGGAGGTAAAGGAGGCAATATTTGCATTCTACGCAAACAACAAGGTTGTTGAGGGTGTTCTTCCATGATGGATTAATCAATTTTAGAAATTAACAACACAAATAAAACAAAATAGGGGTAACTAGGCAAAAGGGTTTACCAAGTAACTGTGAACTGCAATATACCGTTTCTAGTACGTGTAGGCAATCTCCTTAAATGCTGTGTTTGGTGTATCAGAGTAAACAACGTGACCGATTCGGTTACCTAAGGCAAGATAACAACCTAATGGGGACTTCCAAAATATACCTGGAGGTACGTGGAAGTGCAGTTTGTGGTAGTGTTGTCTAATGCATCCTATACGATAGGGAGTATTCCGATATACTTTTCATGAGGGAATGTCATCCGATATTGTTAATTTTAGGCAACAATGGTATGTTTTATGCTTTAGAGCAATTTTACTTCAATTTCTTTATTAGCCCAATATCAATATTCAGTTTAGCAATCACATCAACATGATAGTAAAATGCAGATAGAACATAGACATAAACAGTGGAAGACAAGCCAAGACAAGAGGACACAAGATGTGGCACCAGCCAAGGACAAACCCCAATGTGGGGAAACCCTTGATCAATTCTTCTTATAGTCTTCAATAGTTCAACAGAGAGAAAGATAGTACAATTTACAAATCTGATAGTTTATAACAGCAGCAAAAGAGTCCTAACCAGAAAAGTCAACGTTGGTCGGCAGGGCAGATTTTATCCTCAACAATTTGGTCAACTTCGTCCTTTAAATAGCAAGATGAATCAGCCCTCAAAACAGTGCGAAATCAACCCAGTAAAAGTTTGGTCAAACAGTCCACCTGCGGTTAGCCTAGCTATAGTCAACACTGGTCAAAGTCAACAGTTTGCCTCGATTTCTGTGCCCAAAAATGCGGCTTGCTGGGACAAAATTTCTCCACCAAAAATTGCAGTCAAAGAGCTCAATGCTGCTAGTCAACGCATGGTCAATTTGTCCCGGAATTTCGGTCAACGCAGTCAACACCAAAAATAGAAATTTCACTTTCTTTCCTTCGCACGTGTGGAGAGAGAATGCTGCCCAGAAATGCGTACCCAATCAATGAGGAGAGGGAGAGATGTGTGAGGATGAGTGTGTCCAAATGAGGCTAAGGCATCGTGTATTTATAGCAAAAGTTGACGATGAATAGACGTGACTGTTGGGCTTTTGAGCCTACATAAGTTTGTTGGCCAACCTTGACAATTTGTCCATAATCAAAATAAATTCATAACTTCATTTGTACATGTCAAAATCGGATGATCTTTAGATCAATCCTACACCTCTGAAAGAGAGGAATCCAAGAAAAATATCAGTTGTCATAAATAAGATGACCCATGTGGAGTTGGGCCCTAGTTGCCAACTTTAATGGATATACCCGAAGGTACGTGGAAAGTGATCCAATATACTTATGTACGTGGAATACTGACTATCCCTAGAATGTAACACAAGCAAATAACGACAACTCTCACGTTAACGACGTCAGAACACATCTCTAGTCTAGACCTCTATGTGTGTCATGAATGTTCCAAATGCTCCTTAGATTGATTGAATAAATTTTATTGTTGATCTTCAATTAAGTTTCGATTTCAAGGCTCAAGATACGAATTCCCCTGAACTTCCTATGATGCAACTGGCATGATGAAAAGAACTCTTTCATTTCAATGAATATCTATCTATAGGAAGGAAGAAACAAACGATGATGCAACAATCAAAGATGCAACAAACAAGGACTTCCTAATTAGATGTTTCAATGTACTATTGCAATGCAATTCAAAACCCTATATGTAATGCAAAAATGGAATTTTTTCTTCTTTTCCTTTTCAGTTCTCAAATGCAATGAAAATGAAAATGAAGCTAGATCATTGACCAAAAGAACCGACACAGATTGCAATTGTAATATGAAATTCTTAATCTAATCAACAATCAAGCCCAAGTGTTCACAAACCCTAATTGATAAGAAGAAAGAAAAACCAAACAAATCCTCATCAAAAGGCAATCAAATCCAAATGTAAACACATTGATGGCTTTACAGAGAAAATGACTGGTTTAGAGACTCAGGAAAATCCATTGGATCAGAACAAAACTCAAAGAAAGGCATAAAAATGCAATTTTAGCATCCTACAACAACCATCGCAGTATAGGTGAAGGAACTGGTGTGATGCATCGCACTTACAGAGAGAGACAATTGTGCTGAGTTGCTTTGTCTTAGCCAGAAAGTGCGTTGGGACCAATTTTGTTCAAAAAGCGAAACAAAAACCCTACCAAGCTCAGAATTATGTTTTCCTAAGACTAATTACTCTGTAAACAAGTCAATTTAAGTCAGATTGAAAGGTCTAAAATGAATAAGCTAAGGAAACCATTATAGGAACATCTTGTTCCTCAGTGGAGTCGCCAAGTTGTTATGTGTAAAATTATCTTCTGCGAACAAAAGTGAATCCCCTAGATCTAGTCTCTTGATCTAGAAACAAAACACTTATGCTTTTCTTAGAGAGATTAGAATATGGAGAAAAGACTTACCTTGGGTCCAATGCAAGTTTTCCTCTTCTCCCTGCTTGTGAACTTTGGCTCCAACTCCAATTACTATAAATGGAACCTTCAAAACAATTATAACAAGCATGAGGACTCTAAGATATACATAGCATAGACTAATATCTCCTAAGTCACCTGACACGTGGACACGGGACATTCAGGACACAAAAATTCGATTGTCCGACACGGGCACATTGAGCCCCCAAAACAGGACACATAGGACACATTATATATTATTTTATTATATATATATATATATATATATATATATATTAGATATTTCTTACATAAATTCTCATCCATGATACAAATTCAGACATAGATCTAGATTCTACATTGTAAATTTAAAATTTGTAAGTTTTACAAAGTAACATTATGTATACAAATACAATTGTGACAGATTCATCAATGATCCAATAGGAGAAAGACAAGAAACTGTAGTTTTCTCATTAAGTTATCAAAATCAAAATGTGTTACATAGGTAGTAGCAATGCCAATGGCAAATAGAAATAAAAGATACAAAACAAGTACAAGTACAAGGTAGTAGGTAGCTCATGAGTCATTAATCATCATCATCAAAATCAACATCATTGTCATGGTCACCACTGTTCTCCTCTGCTACATCCTCCTCCTTTGTATCCAATGTCATCTCTGCATCTGCTGGTGTGGAGGATGACCCCTCAACAATATCACTATCAACCAGTGCTAGTGGAAAACTTTGCAAAGGCATCCTCCACCTCATCATGGGATGCTCTATCCTGAAAAATACGCCTCAATGTATCCTTCCTCCCTTGTGAAATTTCACCATCCATGTGAGGAGGGAATCTGCGGGAAGGTCCACCATTCAACCACTCATGGCTATAGTATTTTGGGTTCAATGAGTGAGCGAAACAATGCAAAGGTGTGTAATTCTCGTCCCATCTGCTGATAAGAATATCCTGTATGGTGGTGAAGAATGCCTCTGATGATGTCTCACTCAGGGCACTCACTATGTAAAATAATGGTCCTCATGGACTCAATTATGGAATCCCATCCCTCATAAATCTCTCCTAGGATGGGTTGGTGTGTATCCGCAAATTGTAGCAAAGAAATGATATGGTCCATGATCTTAATAGTGAGATCTACCCTCTCCCACCAAGCATCATCTAACGCTGTGTGCTTGACTCTTTTTGAGGTAGCTTGATCTGTCTTTCTCCAAAAAGACCAAAACTTTGAAATAACTATCGCCCCAAGAGAAGTATTGACCTCCCTCAACCTCCACAACACGATGAATGAAGAGGTAAACTGTGTATCTGCAATCTTCAACAATGATAGATGGGTGTATTCCTTGTAGATTGTGAGGGCATTTGTATGATTTTGTTCAAAATTGCGGATATGTCGTGCATCCTCAATAACACTTCGAATCCAAGGCACATTAGAAGCAATAGATTTTAGTGCTAAATTCAAGGAATGGACAATGCAAGGTATCCAAAATACTTGTGGATATTTAGCTTCCACAATCATGCTAGCAACCTTGCAAACAGGTGCATTATCTATAATGATTTGCACACAAGAACCAACACCTACATCTTTAATAACTTTAATGAGCAACTCACCAATATATTCTGCATCCTTGTATTGTCCAAGTGCATCAACTTATTTCAAGAAAACTGGTCCATTAAAGGAAGACACCATGAAGTTGATGAGTGGGTGGCGTGCTGGATTTGTCCATCCATCAGAAACAATACTAACCCCAAGTGTTGGCCATGCTGATTTAACAGGCTCAAGCATTTTTTCCACTTCTAACTTCTAAGCTTTTCTGACCCAGGAGGCACATACCTTGATGGAGCCCCTTGAGTTAGAGTTCAACACATCTCAAAAATAAAGGTGAGCATACAACATTAAAGGATATGAAGTTCTAATAAAAAAAAAAGCAATGGTGAGATCCATCTCTTCCTGTTTCTCTTTCTGAAAATTCTTGTCCATTCAAGTGCTATTGCCTTTCTTTTTGCTTCTTGACCCACATCCCCACCAGAACTCTCAAATGGAAATTTGTTGCTGCTTTTCCTCAAGAATGGAAGGGGATCATCATTCTTGTTTTTCTTAGATGATGCAACCACCCTTGCCACACCAACATTGGCCTCTTTTTCCATTTCTTTCCTCTTAGCGAAAGACACTTGTGTACATGCTCCAATCCCATAGCTTGGTAAAGCCAACAAATGACCTTTCACATGGTAATACGTACTCTTGAAATGATTGTTGCAACAATTGCATTTCCAAGCAACATTGCCTCCTCCCTTCAACTTGCTTCCTGACCCTTGATCTCTTGTGACATACTTCCACAAGGGATATTTGTTTTCTTGAGCCCGCTATCTTTCTAAATTCATTCTGCCCTCAACATTTGAACCTGTTGTTGTAGCCCCACTTCCAATAGAGGGAACACATGCAGGCCCTGATGAAATCGGAACAAGAGGGGCATCACCAATGGGGACATTCTTCCTCTTCCTTTATCTCTTTCCTGCTGCCCTTGATTGAGCCATGAATGTTGTAAAAAAATAAAGAAAAATGGCACAAACTTGTAAAAGAAATGCACATGCAAACTACTGTAATAAAAACTCAAAAAAAATAGAACCAAAATGCACTTACCTGTAACTTGAATCACCTCCAAAATGCTTCCAAACTCTTTGCTACAAGCTCCCACACACTCACACTTTTTAAGGGGACATGTGTCCCGAAATTGGGACACGCTGGAGACGTTGTCGGAATTAGTGTGTCCTTCAAATCCCACCTCTAAAACACGTCGGACACACTGAAGGGACAGGTGTCCCAACGAATCGTGTCGATTCGTGGGATTTAGGACACGCCAGGGGTTTTAGACGAATCCGATTTCTTAGAATATCTCTAATCAATGAGTCAAGAAGGCATTGAAATACATATGCATCAAATATATGCTTGCATAGGAAAACAAAGCTTTTTGCATTAATGAAATGTAGGAGAAGATTGCACCTCTTTTGCAGTTCTTGACAATGTAGATGTCCCCCACCAAACTTGTCCTTCCTTAGCCACAAAGCAAACCTTCAATCACAACTCAAGGATGTTTCTGGATCCTTAGGGAAAAAGCAGTAGCATCAGGGCATAGTTAAGAGTCTCCAAAAGCCAACTCAGACTTTATGGGAGGCAGTGAATTTATAGGGTAAATAGGCTATATTGGGTTTTACCAATCTAGGACTTGGATCCACATATGAGGGAAGATAAGCTCTAGGGATAAGAGATAAGACCTCTAGGATAGGAATTCAAGATCCCAATCAATAGTAAATGGTTAAAACCACCTTAGAAGCTTCTGGAAAGAGAAGTTTCATAAATATTTTTTATATCACACCCAAAACAAAGGCAACATGTGCTGGACGCAGTTTCTTAGTTATGCAACATGCGATAGTGGAGGTTGCGTAGAAGACAGGATGCAATGGGTTCAAAATAGGTTTTTGAGCTGATAAACCCAAAATTCTTGGACTTTTTGGAGAGATAATGCTTAAGGCTTTGCAAAGGGATGATTGCAAGGTGTCAAGGATGTTGATTGATCTGGTTTGCAGGCCATTTGAGCAGATGTGACAAAATGACCTGTAACACCAATTCTACTACACAAAGTGAGCCTAGTTAACCTTTACAGATACCCTAATTGATTTAGGTCTTTCTTTTGTATAAAGTTAAAGGAGAGTTACTCAGGTGACAATGGCCAATCTCTTGAGTTTCACAAGGCTAGCATCGATTTTTGAGACTTTAAGTTAAAAGTGCTAGTTTGCATGGTAACAAGAGATTGTATCTATCATTCAGATGAGCTGTAATGAGGTTGGGACTCGGGAACCCTCTAAACATATGAAACAATTAATGATAATATATAAAAATAATGGAATCCTTTACTTCAAGAATTTTATATTATAGTTCTAGGATTGCCTCAAAAGCCTTGGGAATACGCTCCAAAAAAGCACTCCTAGGATGGAGTGATTTGGAAGCATGCTATCAAGGGCACTTATTAAACAATCCCTCTTGGAGCACGCTTCAGGAGTGAATTAGGGTTGAGGGGGCAGGGAGTGCTCCCCTGGATCTTAGATGTATGCACACAACGGAGGTCAAATAACCACTATGTAAGCTATCTCCAACTATAGATCCATCACAAACCATCTCTCATGTACAAATCCATCAGAAACCATCCAAGGGATGAACATGCTATGAATAAATTATATAAAAATAATGTAAATATAAATAATGATAACAATCATAGTAATGATTAATTAGTGATTAGTATTGAAGAGGCATGTCTAATGGGACATGACCGTTCATGAAGCCCTGCCTAGTTATATAAGGAGGCCTCATTTGTAACAATCATTTCATCTCATATCTTTAGTAAACTCTTATATAATAAATTTGTCCTATCATGGATATTTACATATATCATATCTTTTGAGTATTTTTTTGCGTATACAAACTTTGTTCATTACGTTGGTATTAGAGTTTTTCGATCCGCTGGCCGTTCAATCATTGCATAGAGCTAGTCTGATTCCGGTCTTTGGCCATCAACTTTTTGTGAACCTTTTTGCTGTTGTAATCGAAGCATTTTTCTACATAGTGTTGGAGGTTCTCCATCTGCCATCAAGCTTTTGGCCATATATATCTATATATATATATATATATATATATATATATATATATATTTGTTTATTTCTTTATATTATCATTTTTTTTAAAGATTAAAAAAAAGTGTTAAAAAAATGAAGTGAATATATAAATATATATATTTAAAAAAAATTAAAATTAAAAAAAGGTCCAAAAATATATTAAAGAAGGGGTTAAAAAACAAGTCATATATCTATATATATAGTAGAGAAAAAAAAGCTAAAAAAATAACTAAAAGAATAAAAAAAAATATTAGAATTTAATAGATTTAAAAAAAAATATATATTAAAAATAAATAAATAAAAACTTATTACCTACGGTCGTGCACGTCCACAACCCTGAGTTCCAAGTCACTCAACACTATGGCACCGCCAACCACATATCCGCCCAACATCACGCTGCGCCTGCTGGTCTTGAGTGTGAGAATTCTTGAATCTAACACATTAGAAATCCCTATCGCAGTTTCTGGTTTACTATCTCCTACTTGTTCTTTACATTAACAAGTTATTTAATTACATAAATATTGAGTAAACAAAAATGCAGCCTTCACAGATATACAAATCATGCACTGAAGTAAATAGAAACAATAACACAAGGGACACCGTTATTTTTGGACAATCGTCCCCGGAAAAATCCAATTTGGAAAAACTGGTGCATCATATAGAGGGTTTGTATTATTAAGCAGATTTCTGAATACAACAAGGGTGCCATAAATGGCTCACCCAACAGAGAATGTTCTCGGTAGTAGTACCTCTATCCGGAGACAGATATTCTGGCAAATTAGCAACCGGATGATCAATCCCACAATGACTCCCACTGTTCCTTGTGTTGGACAGCGAAAGCTGCTCTAAGCACTTCTCTGGAACTGCGTCACCCTCTCTTGGCTCTACGTCCGTTGATCTGCTTCTAGTTTGTCCCACATAATCTCATAGCGCTGCCTTTGAAGCCTTCTACGACTTCTGCGTCAGCCTCTGCGGCTTCTGCGTCCTTTGCGTCAGCCTTT
Organism: Pinus tabuliformis; assembly: GCA_031772625.1. Lineage (NCBI taxonomy): Eukaryota > Viridiplantae > Streptophyta > Pinopsida > Pinales > Pinaceae > Pinus > Pinus tabuliformis. Next base: position 707,818 of record CM062813.1, read on the forward strand.
GCAGCTTCTGCGTCAGCCTCTACGGCCTCTGTGTCCTCTGCGTCAGCCTCTACAGCTTCTGCGTCAGCCTCTACGGCCTCTGTGTCCTCTGCGTCAGCCTCTACGGCTTGTGCTCAGCCTCTACGACCCTCTGCGTCCTCTGCATTGGCTCCTATGGCCTCTGCGTCAGCGCTCCTAGGCTAGCGCTGTCTCTCTCGACACTTCGCTACCTCTCTCTGTGTATTCTTCAACCTCTTGCTGAACGACCCCTCACTGCAACTAATCACTTGCTTGATTTCCTCAGCAAACCTCGCCCCATAAAATTGAACTGACTGATCTCTCTTGGTTTGTCTCCAACTAACCCTCAAGCCTCCTCTTATACTTTTCCTGTTGAGGAATCAACGCCCGAGATTAAGTCCCTAATCAATGGCTAAGATTAGAACTGGCTTGATCCTCGTCACTTAGAACTTTCTCACCCATTTTATATTAATACACATTAATATTTTTATTTTCCTAAGTTTAGATTTAGGAACCCATTAAAAATATTAATTATTTTAATATTTCTTCATTCAGGTGGAATTTCTCCAAATGATTTTTGGGTATTGGAGATCTCATGTGCCTTAGCCTCTCCACCAAATTTCATGGCTAGAGCACATTCGATGCTACCAAAAATCAACACTCCCTCTTAGCGAGAAATGTGCTCTAGCAATGCTTCACCATAGAAGCATCACATTGATCCTCTGCATCAGTCCTCTGAGATGATGCTTGGCTTTACTACCCCACATCCACTACACTGCTGCTTCCTGTACTGCTGTCGATGACACTGCAACTGCCACTGCTACATTTATACTGCAACTCCCTCTCAACATGCTGCATCATGTTGCCCATAGCACTTCCACTGCTAACTGCTGCACGCAACTCAGTTACTAAGAAGTAAGTAACTGACTTCACCCAAATACTGGCATCCTGGTTAGTCTGGAAGCCTTGTGATGTTGAAGCCACCTCTGTTGCAATCCTATGCTCCCTCTACTACCACTGCGCTGCTGCAACCTCTATTGTGCCTCTCGCATTGCCTTACCGCTCCATCACACCTTGCTCCACCCGATGCCTGTCATCATGCTACTGTCGTTAAGGGCTCTTGTAGCCGTATGTGATCCAAGAGTTTGGGCACCTCAAGGATCCTGCCCCTAGTTCTGTAGTCCCCTTGACTACAGCTCAATGTCTCCCCACCTCTTCTCTAGAGGCACATGAGCAATCATGGCACAATCGTCATTAGTCTCGACATCCTTCTCCGCCTTTCCTGGGGCAGCATTTGAGATAGATGCTTCTCCCTTACCTTTCTTCCTCGGGCACTGAGAGACATAATGTCCCAGTGCCCCACAATTGAAGCACTTGACCTTGGAGATATCTTTCTTCTTCCTCTTTTGAACCCCTTGTTGTCCTGTAGATGCTAGAGATGCATCCTCCTCCTCCTCTTTCTTGATTCGAACTACCTTACCGCTACTCCCCGCCTTAGTCAACCTCCTGATCTCTTCCAGTCGAAGAGCTTCCCACATCTCCTCCCAATTGCGGAGAGTCGCTTTGCCAAAAATGCTTTGGACAAGCACCTCCCAGTACTCGAGACTGCATTCAGAGTAGTCATGACCATAAACTTTGGATCTGGTGTAGACCCCACGGAAGTAAGCTGGTCACAGATTCCTTGCAACCTGAGAAGGAATGGATCTATCTCCTCTCCTTTCTGCATCTGATATGACCTCAACTGATTCTCTAATAACATCTTCTGCTGCACGAAAGAGCCTTGGTATAAGGTGGTCAACGTCTGCCAGATCTCCCTTGCTGTGTTCTTCTTAGCAATATGTGGTATGACATGATCCTTGACCCCGTCTAGAATCATGCATTTTGCCTTTGCCTCGGCCTCCTCATACTTCTCATTTGCATTCAGGTCAACTAGGACAACTACAATTTTCAAGGCATAGACCTTGATATGATGTTTATCTAGGATTGCCAGGATCCTGGCCTTCCAGATGGCAAACTTGGAAGCCCCATCCAATCTGTCCTGATCCCTCAATCCGTTCACTGCCATCTCTCCTCTTCTTCTCTAGACTCCCTTCGAGTCCTGATTTCCCTCTCGGAAATCCTCTGGCAAACTGTCGAATCACTCCTCTCCAATACTCCTTTGCGCTACAACCTGGATCTAGATTGCTTGGCTAGAAATCTGTCGAGGTAGTGCTTCCCTCTACCTTGGTTTAGTCTCCTTAGACACTGTTCTACACTCACAAAAACAACGTCCCACCAACTTCTAAAATCAAAATTTGCACAACTCCCTTAGCCTCGACAACTGAAGAATCTGAGCCATTCTGGCTCCGCACAATCACAGTGAGAGCTGGATCAGCTCCTCCTGGCCACAACGTTAATCCTTCCTGGTTGAGAAAGATGACTTGACACTCTGTAGCCCTGATCTATCCCCCTTCTGCCTCTGTGCTGGCCTGGATAGCTGACGCAACTACTGCGTGGGCTCCTCCCAGCTATTGTGTCACCTACACCTAGCTCAGAGTGCTGGCGCAGGCACTGCATGAGCCTCTACGTCACCTTCTTTGCACTCCGTCCCTCCTCCTTCTGCGTCTCTGGCTCTTGAACAATGCTATCTCTTGGGAGAGTTGCTTCTCTACTGCAAATTCTTTCTCGGCTAGTATCTTCAGTCGCCTCTGATCTGCAATCTCTCTGATACCATGTGAGAATTCCTGAATATAACACATCGGAAACCCCTACTGTTGTTTCTGGTTTACTATCTCCTACATGTTCTTTACATCAACAAGTTATTTAATTACATAAATATCGAAGTAAACACAAATGCAACCTTCACAGATATACAGATCATTCAACAATAACACAAGGGACACCATTATTTTTGGACAATCGTCCCCGGAAAAACCCAATTCGAGGAAACCATTGCAACATATAGAGGGTTTGTATTATTAAGTAGATTTCTGAATACAACTAGGGTGCCAGAAATGGCTCACCCAACAGAGAATGTCCTTGACAGTAGTACCTCTATCCAGAGACAGATATTCCGGCAAATCAGCAACTGGATGATCAATCCCACAGTGACTCTGGCTGTTCCTTGTGCTGCATAGCGAAAGTTGTTCCAAGCACTTCTCTGGAATGCGTCACCCTCTCTCGACTTTGTGTCAGTTGATCTGCTCTTAGTTTGTCCCACAGAATCTCCCAGCGCTGCCTCTAAAGCCCTCTGCGGCTTCTGCGTTAGCCTCTGCGTCCTCTGCGTCAGCCTCTATGACCTATGCATCCTCTGCGTCAGCCTCTGCGGCTTCTGCGTCAGCCTCTATGACCCTCTGCTTCCTCTGCGCTGGCTCCTACGGCCTCTGTGTCAGCCCTCTTAGGCCCGCACTGTCTCTCCCAACACTTTGCTGCCTCTCTGCTGTGTATTCTTCAGCCTCTTGCTAAACTGCCCCTCATTGCACTGATCACTTGCTCAATTTCCTCAGCAAACCTCGCCCTAGAAAATCGAACTGACTGATCTCTTGGTGTGTCTCCAACTAAACCTCAACCCTCCTCTTATAATTTTCCTGTTGAGGAATCAACGACAGACATTAAGTCCCCAATCAATGGCTAAGATTAGAAGTGGCTTGATCCTCGTCACTTAGAACTTTCTCACCCATTTTATATTAATACACATTAATATTTTTAATTTCCTGAGTTTAGACTTAGGGACCCATTAAAAATATTAATTATTTTAATATCTCTTCATTCGGGTGGAATTTCTCCAAATGATTTCTGGGTCTTGGAGATCTCATGTGCCTTAGCCTCTCCACCAAATTTCATGGCTAGAGCACATCTGATGCTACCAAAAATCAACATTGAGAACTTTTGATGCCATATCTCATTGGAAGAAAAAGCGCAGCACCACTGGCCTCCAAATTACAATTGTCGTCCGACGAGCCACATAACCGCTCTCGCCGCTGTAACCACTAATTCCTCTATTGTCGCAATGAAGGCCTTGTCATCCCTGTTCACCCCTGAACCGTTGCATTTGATCGCCTTGTCAATTCTTTGTTGCGTCCAACCATCATCATGATGACATTCACACAATAGAGAAATATTGACGACTAAAAGGGGCCTCCTAAGGAATATTATAAAATAATAGTGGAGATAATAAAATAAGGTTATATTACATCATCAAATTTTAGAGGGAAAAAGGAATTTTTTTTTTTTTTTTCAATTGGTATTTTCAACTTGTCTCCCTATGATTTTAATCAAATTTCGAGCTACAGGACTTGTTGGATGCATAATTTAATTCTTCATCCAAGGAGTACTCACGTTGCATACTTTTGATGGACTTTGCTACACGAAAAATGAGAAATACATGAAAAAACGTGTAGCGGGGCCCATCGAAAGTATGCAGCATGTGTACTCCTTGGATGAAGAATTAAATTATGCATCCAATGCGTGCTCCCGCTCAGAATTTGAGTAAAACAGTAGGGAGATAAGTTGGAAAAGTAGTTTTTTTTTATTTTTTTACCTTTTTACTCCAAAAATGGTGAATCATCCCCCATGGTTGACATCATGATCTTGAATCCTATTGGTTCTTATAAAGTTGATTTTGATTGTATATTTTTGTTTTGAGGTCCATTCTAGACCTCAAAATTTCTCTAATGTTCCTCCGCCATCCATCTTCCGTAACCTTGTCTCCCTTGTAATTGTGATTATGGAATTATTTTCGTGTAACTGCAACATTGTAGCTGCCATATACGATCTGCAGTCCGACCGTTCCTGCACTTACTACATTCCAAGAGAAGAGAGAAGACGTGATGGTAGAGTAGAAAATTTTATTTTCTTATGTGATTTTTTGGATATATCTGTAAGATCCCATGTAATCACAACATTCTTCAATCTGAACGACCATCAACTGCCAAATTGTTGTTGTATTGTACGGTAAACTGCCGCAACAACAACCTTCTTTCCACACGAATGGGTGCATACGAATAGGTGTGTTCTTTTGAAGACAATCTTTTATTATATTCCCAATTCATATTTAATTAAGGGCATAGCATAAAAACCATAAAGTTTTTGTTATAACAATTAGAATATCACAATATCCCAAATATTATAAAGGGAAAATAATACTAAGTGGTAAATTAAAAAGGTTAAGAGTATATGTATTATTTATAAAAGTTAAAGGGAGAACCATATTGTCATATTATTATATCACCAAAGGGGAAAAGGGAAAAGAGTAATTACAAGGTGATTATTATATCCCCAAGTAATTATAAGGTGATTATTTAGTTAGTGAACGTTTTAGTTGCTAAGGTGATATATTATAAAAAGAGAGACAAAAAAATATATTATTATAAAAAAATTAAAGCAGGGTTAATTAAAAAAATGGGACTTTAATTTGAAGAATTTAGTCTCATACAAAGAATATAAATTCCTTAGTTGAAGTATCGTTAACGAAATCATCGACAAAGGCACAATGGAGTCAACTGTTGTAGAAGAAATAATGAATTATAATCCGCAAATGAAGGAAGAAAGGATGAGTCTCGTAAACAAGTCTACGTTTTGGACCAGATGTCCATTTTGTAAAATAGAATTTGAGTATTCATCGGATTTTAAAATCACAAAGCATTCTGTCTGAAATGTCGGAAATTGTTTACTTTTGAAGAATATCAAGGTAATACACAAACACAAATTAAAAGATTAAAAGATTAAAGGAAGAATTCACAGAACTTCAACAAAAAAATGAAGCATCGGAAAATAAATATAAAGATTTTGAAAATCAATTTTATGAAGAATCAATAGAAAGTAATAGAGAAATTTGGTGTCTAAGGGACCATACTGAAAAATAAATTGCTAAGATTAAGAAGTCCAAAACTACAAAGAAAAAATTAGATGAAGAAAACGAATGTCTTGGAAAAAATATCATCGAGAATCTGTTGAAGAAGGAAGAAGAAAATTTGCATTTAAAAGCCCTTAATCAAAGGTTGTTAGAACAAATTAGAGATTTAAAAAATGAAAAGCTTGAACGCCAAAACTCTAAAAATAAGGTTGGTGAATCGGAAACGAAAGAAATCATACGTCTCAAAAATCACAATAAAAAATTACTAAATCAAATTAAGAAATTTAAGGATGATAAGAAATCATTGAAAAACAAATTAGAATTCATCACGAAAGACGTATCAAAGTCTTTAGACGTAATAGTCCAAGTTGAAGAATAAGGAACAAATACCAATCCAGTCAATATCACAACTCAAGTTGATGAGAAACCAGTGGAAGTAAAAGCATATTCAGATGTTGTAGTGCAAGTGACAGAGATTTCAAGTGAAGATCCAACAATTAACCAAATGACTTTCGTACGTAAAGGAAATCAAATACTTCAAGTAAATAGAAAAATTGACACAAACAAGTTAAGGGGAAATCAGATCACAAGAAATCCTTATCGACACCTGCATTATAAGAGCAGACATCTCAATCAGTTTGTGTATTTGTATCGTTCAAAACTGATCCGGATTTAAACAGGAACGCAACAAATTACAGAGATAACCATATACACAAAGATGCAGTGGAAATAATACTTCATTTCATTAATGGAAAATACTGAAATATGCTTACAACCAGAAATGGAAATAAACCAGCTAGGGCGATGGTAGCTTATCTCTGAGAAGAGATGTGATGGCTACGTGCCTCTGAACTGTGTTACAATGAGGCTCGAAAGCCTATTTATTGTTGAGAAACAATGGAAAACCCTTAACATTCCAAAACCTAACCCTAGGAGATGAAACGCCAAACTGTGGGCCCCGTTTGGGGGTAAGTTGGTACATCAACTTCCCGGGGTCGTAACTTTGGCATATGATCTCCGTTTGGCGCGTACAATAGCTCATTAGAAAGATCTATCCGAGCACTATCATTGTTGGAACGTGCAACATTGGTCCATACCATGGACCCATGTTGCCCCCGGATTCCCAAAAAAACGTCGTTTAGGGCCTCAAAACGGCTCCGGAAGTTCAGGACCCGAAAAACTGCTAAAAATAGTAAGTTGTGCTACAATTAAGGAAACTGAAAATGCTGAGAAAGACAATGGTGGGGGTCCAGGTGGACTTGGCAGGTGGCCACCAATATCCACCTGGATCATTCCTCCCCCCTTAGGAAGAAATGGTCCCCATTGCGTTGAGCTCCTCCATGAGATGAGGAAACTTCTGCTGAACTTGTTCCCTGGTGAGCCACTTGCCCTGCTGAAGGAGTTGGCCTGCTTTGACAACTCGATACAGTTGGATATTCTGTTGGCGAGTGTTCTTGATCTGTGTGTCCATGATCCGATCAGTTGCAGCTTGTTCCATGCAATCTGGATTTAATTCTGTGGGTTTGAGCTGTTCTGCAATGTCGGATGTGTCTAGCAATGGTGGAAAGTATGGCCGAAGGCGGTCCACATTGAACACTGGGTGCAGGCCAAGGAATGGGGGAATGCTGAGCTCAAATGCATTGTCTCCCATAGCCTTAGTAATGGTGTAAGGACCATATCGGAGTGGTCTCAATTTCCGATAGGCTCCAGTAAGGCGTTCCTTTTGCAAATGCAACCAGACTTTGTCGCCCACCTGAAACTTGTGTGGCACCCGATGTTGATCATGTCGCTGCTTGTACTTGGCATTTGATTTCTCAAGAATGTCATGGACCTGCTGGCGAATATGTTGGATGCGCTCAATGAAGCTGGTGGCCTTATCTGTTTCGGACTGGACATGAGCTGAATTCATGTGAGTAGCTGCAAGTGGCATGGCCACATCAATGGGGCATAGTGGCTGGAATCCCAAACCCACCTGAAAAGGGCTATGGCCAGTGGAGCTGTGAAGAGCTCGGTTGTAGCTGTGCTGAACATAGGGGAGGCTCTCGTCCCATGTGCGTGGATGCTTTGAGTTATACATGCGCAGAATGTGCACAATCATCCTATTGACAACCTCTGTCTGGCCATCAGTTTGAGGATGGAAGGCTGTGGACTTCGTGAGTTTGGTGTCCAGCATTGACCAGAGACTGGACCAAAATGTGCTGAGAAACCGACTGTCCCGATCTGAGATGATAGACTGTGGGATCCCAAAGTGCACCCACACTCGTTCAAAGAAGAGTTTAGCAGTGGCTTCTGCTGTGATATTCTTCTTGCAGGCCATCATAATGGCCATCTTCGAGAACCTGTCGACGACCACAAAAACACAGTCATTTCCATGCTTAGTGGAAGGAAGGCCTGACATGTAATCCATGGAGATGGATTCCCAAGGTCGACTAGGGGTAGGCAACGGGGTATAGAGGCCGTGCTTCTTAATGGTCGGTTTGGCAATGGCACAGGCAGTACATGATCGGATGTACTTCCCAACATCCTGTCGAAGATTCGGCCAATAGAAATAATTTTGCAGTACTGCCACTGTTTTCTCGACCCCGAAATGCCCAGCAGCCCGACTGTAGTGTGCTTCCCAAATCATCTTGGCACGCTCGCTTGAAGGAACACAAAGGTGACCGAGGTGGCATAATAGGGCATCCTGGAGGTGAAAATCTGCAACCTGCCGACCCTCCAAGAGTGTCTGGTATGTGTGGCCGAATTCTGGGTCGCTTTTGTAGAGAAGTGGCCAATCAGAAGTCTCGTGCCCACAAGAGTTGAGCACGGTGGTTAGCGCCATGATCGGTGGTCGACTGAGGCAATCTGCAACATTATTGGTGCTGCCTTTTTTATACTTGATATTCAAGTGAAACTGTTGCAGGTATGTAGACCACTTCTGATGGCGATCATTCTGCAATTTCCCTTGGGTCTGTATGAACTGCAGAGGTCGGTGGTCTGTGTGGATGACCGTTTCCTTCCCCAAAATGTAATGCTTCCATTGTCGGCAGGCCTGTACAATGGAATACATCTCTTTATCATAAGTGGGGTACTTCCGGACTGTGTCTGAAAGTGTTTCACTGTGATATGCCACTGGATGTCCATGTTGAGTAAGGACTGCCCCAATAGCATAGTCAGAGGCATCTGTCTCGACCTCAAATGGTTGTTGTAAATCTGGTAACGCGAGCACTGGTGCCGTGCAGAGGCGATCCTTCAACTCCCTGAATGCCTTCTGTTGAGATTCAGACCAAAAGAATTTTGCTTTCGCCCCGCCCTTGGTGACTTGACTCAAGGGCCAAGAAATATGAGAAAACCCCAACACAAACCTGCGGTAGAAGTTGGCAAGACCTAGAAAGCTGCGGAGCTCTGTTAGAGTGGTTGGAGAGGGCCAATCCCGAATGACTTGGATCTTGGCTGGATCGACATGCACCCCCTGTTCATCAATGATGTATCCCAGATACTGAACCTGGGTCATGCCAAAAGTGCATTTCTCCAAATTGGCACATAGCTTGTGTTGCCGCAGTGTTTGGAGAACCTGTCGGATGTGGTGGAGGTGCTCTTCCCAACTCTGGCTGAAGATCAGAATGTCATCCAAGTATACTACTACAAAGGAGTTGGTGAATGGCCGCAAGATGTCATCCATTAGCCTCATAAAGGTTGCAGGAGCATTCGTCAATCCGAAAGGCATGACCAACCATTCGAAGAGGCCCTCCTTGGATTTGAAGGCAGTCTTCCACACATCGGAGGGTTCGATTGGTACCTGGTGATATCCTGACTTCAGATCGATCTTGCTGAAATATTTCGCCCCCTTTAGTTGGTCTAGGAGGTCATCAATCCGCGGGATCGGGTACCTATTACGGACAGTGATCTTGTTCAGCGCCCGATAGTCAATACAGAGTCTCCACGTCCCATCCTTCTTCTGTACCAACACGATCGGGCTCCCACAGGGCGATGAACTCGGACGGATGTGACCTTTCTGCAGGAGCTCCTGAATCTGCCTCTTGATTTCATTGTTCTCCAGAACGGAGCGCCGATAAATTGGTCCATTGGGTAGCGGCGCACCTGGGGTCAGATCGATGGAGTGCTTGACTTGACAGTGCAGAGGAACCCCTGCCGGGGAGGTGAAGATGTCCTCGTACTCCTCCACAATCTTGTCCATCTGTAGTTGTCGTGCAGAGGGACCCCGTTTGGAGGCCGCGGCCACTGTCTTCTTCTTTCCTTGAGGGCGTATCATCAGGAAAACAAATTTCCTGGTTTTGGAAATGATCTTACTGCATTGTTTTGCAGTAATCAAAGAGATGGCGGCAGGTGGTGCTACCTCTGGTATCCTGAACAACTTATTTCCCAATGTAATAATAACAGCACGGGGCCTTGATTCATACACAGCATGTCGCTTCCACAAGTATGGTTGTCCTAGTAATACATCACAAACTTCAAGGGGAGCAATGTCACACAATACCTCATCCGTGAAGGGCTTGATGTTGTATGGAAGGCGACACTGCTGGCTCACGCGAAGATCTCGTCCTTGGTGAAGCCACCCAATGGTGTATGGTTGTGGATGTGCTGTGGTCGGTAAGCCCAACCGCTTCACGACCTCTGCCGAAATGAGGTTCTTTTGACTCCCGCTATCAACAATGAACTGTATCGGGGAGCCCTTTACCCACATCTGGGAGTGGAAGAGACGCTCCTCCTCCTCTGGATCTTCGGGTTCATTTTTCTGGATCTTTGCGGTAGCAACAGTGGCGCTGGGATCCGCATCAATGATCTGCTTCCCTTTTTCATACCCCTTATCGGGTTCTGACTCAGAGTCGGAACATGCATCTGATTCTGAAACCTTTAGCTCAGCCACCAGTGACTGCTTGGCCCGACACTCACTTGTGTTGTGAGTGGAGCTCTTATGGAACTCGCACCATTTTCCAGTGTCCTTTCTCGGCTTCGCGGCGCTGTTCTTTGCTTGCAGCTTCGGCTGGTTGTCTTGGGCTGTCCCGCCTTGGCTTTGTCCTTTGTTCTGTGGTTTAGGGGCACCTTTCCCCTGCTTTGGATTCGCAGATCCAAAGTCTCGCTTCTTTTGTTTAAACTTCTGCTCGACCTTGACGGCATACCGGTATGCTGCGCCGAGCGAGGGGATGTTTAGGAATTGTATTTCTTCCTGGATGTACTTGTGCAGGCAGCCACGGTATTTGAGTATCAAATGTTGCTCTGAATCCTTGATACCCAACTTTGTGCGAAGGGTATGGAAAAGATTGGTGAACTCCGGCACGTCTTGGTCCCTTCCCTGCCGCAGCGTGGTCCACTTTATGTATTCATCCTCATAGCTTCCGACAGGGTAGTACTGCTCCTTGATGGCATCCCGGAACGAATCCCAGGTGGGTGCGGCTGAAAATAGTGAGCCAGTACTTTCATCCTTCTGCTCGCAGTAGGTTTCCCACCAGTCCTTGACGTGGGGGGCTGCTTTGAGAAGAGCAAAAACAATCTTTTCCCGACTCGAAAATTCATGAACAGAAAAATAACCCTCTAGCAGATTTAACCATTTATCTACGGCATCTGCGTCTATCTGACCCTCGAATATGGGGATTTCAAAATTAACTTGTACCTTAAAGGGTGTGGCGTTTCCAGAGTAGCTGCTGGAAGCCGATGCGTTGCTTCTGGGTAGCCGCTGAAGGATCTGGGCAAAGCTGTCCATCATCGCGTTCCGTTGTCGCTCGAGGGCTTCTTCGAGCAAGATTTTGATGGGATCTCCTGCCCCCTCGTCTTTCTTCTCGTCCGCCATGGGAGGCCGTCGGGATTTGCGAGGCTGGTCTTGCAAAGGTTCAACCAGTTCAAGCCCTAACTCCTTATATCCCGACCTTGTTGGGGACATGCAAAGAAAAACAGAGAAAAAGCAGACCGCTCTGATACCACTGATCCGGATTTAAACAGGAACGCAACAAATTACAGAGATAACCATATACACAAAGATGCAGCGGAAATAATACTTCATTTCATTAATGGAAAATACTGAAATATGCTTACAACCAGAAATGGAAATAAACCAGCTAGGGCGATGGTAGCTTATCTCTGAGAAGAGATGTGATGGCTACATGCCTCTGAACTGTGTTACAATGAGGCTCGAAGGCCTATTTATTGTTGAGAAACAATGGAAAACCCTTAACATTCCAAAACCTAACCCTAGGAGATGAAACGCCAAACTGTGGGCCCCGTTTGGGGGTAAGTTGGTACATCAACTTCCCGGGGTCGTAACTTTGGCATATGATCTCCGTTTGACGCGTACAATAGCTCATTAGAAAGATCTATCCGAGCACTATCATTGTTGGAACGGGCCCCTGGATTCCCAAAAAAACGTCGTTTAGGGCCTCAAAACGGCTCCGGAAGTTCAGGACCCGAAAAACTGCTAAAAATAGTAAGTTGTGCTACAATTAAGGAAACTGAAAATGCTGAGAAAGACAATGGTGGGGGTCCAGGTGGACTTGGCAGGTGGCCACCAATATCCACCTGGATCAAAAACAGAAGCAACGAACTTATATTCCGATGAATAATGATGTTAGCGTAATCCAGACTGACGATAACAGTTTGTCCCAACTATCAAGTAATTGCAATGTTCCACAGAAGATTGATTTAGGATGGTCAGATCCCTTTTCAGTTCGACAATTTTATTTATCACTTAGAGGATCCTATCTTCTTGTATCAATGAAGATGACAACTCCAAGAATTCATAGAAGATGTGAACATATTACAAGAAACCGATGACACACCTTGTCAGCAATAGACTTTGAGGACACAACTTTTTGAAGATGAAGATAACGTTATGAATAAAACTAAATAAAAATATTGTAAATATAATAATAATAATAACAATCTAACTAATCATTAATTAGTGATTTATTGAAGAGACATGTCTAATGGGACATGACCATTCATGAAGAGGCACCTGCCTAGGTATATAAGTAGGCCACATTTGTAACAATCATATTATCTCATATCTTCAGTACATTCTTATATAATAAATTTGTCTTATGCGGACTTTGTTCGTTACATTGGTATCAAAGCATTCTTTTGAGTATATGAACTTTGTTCGTTACAAAACATAAACTATTTACCCCAAATCTCATGAAGTACCTCCAAACATGGTGTATAAATTTTGGAGTTTCCTCAAAAGCTAATACCTTCCTTGGTCCTTTGAAAGTCAGACCACAGGTTCCTGTTTTCTCCTTTCTCTTTGTACTTCTGTGCCCTTTCTGAGGTTACAAGCTCAGCAAGAGGATGTTACCTCCTGCTGTCAATTGTCTTCCCATCTTCCTCCATGCACTGTGTCTCCACCTGCCTCTTCTAGGCTGTGACAGTTTCTTGAGGAACTGTTCAGTGTTACCATTCATGGTGATTCTATTTTCTTTTTCCCATCCGGATCTGAAACTACCGTTTTTCCTAAGTTAGCGGAAACTCTTGAAGAATTTTCCGGAAACGCGGATCCCCGTTTCCGATACATAAACGGATACAATTCTTGTGCGAAACGCCGTAAAAACGTTTTTGTGCCGTTTCAAAAAATCAGAAACTTTAGATTTGGAATTGGATACTTTTCCAAGCGATTTAAATTTTTTTGGATTCGTTTCCAGATTTCAATCCGGAAACGGATCCACGAAAATTGTGATCAGAATCCACCCTTAAAATGTTGAAAAGCTTGAAAATTTGTATAGCCATGAATAAATAATAGAAATGAAGAAATCAAATAAACTCACTATAAACAGAGTCTCATAAAGTCTTTTCTAAATCTTTAGAAACAACGACACTCCATATATTTATCAAGGCTTCTTACTAAGAAAAAGATAGATGTTCAAAAATGCAAATAGAAGGGTTTGATGAATGTCCTCGTAAAGAGATTTATTTGAGCGATTAATTTTCATTTTGGTTAAGGTTTTGTTAATTGTCACTGATTTTGCTCTTGATTTCATAAATCCCTCCAATATAACAAATCTTCTCTAACCAATCTTGTGCTTGCATATAGTCATGAGACCAAGTTGACATTGAGAAGATTGAAATGTTCAAATAGGTCTTGATGGAATATCCCAATGATCCCATGGGCCTTTTAATTGTCATGCATGGAAGATAGATATTATCTGCCATGCATGACACGTTCTTTGAAGGAGTTGGACCCGAAAGCACAAAGGCTGTAGCATTTCTGATTACATTATTAATGGTGATGATAATATGTTGAATGTTATAATAATCACTAATAATGATGACAATGTTTATGCTGAAATGATGATGATGGTTTGTTTATGTTGAATTCATGACGATGACTATGCATTTTTAGATATAGATTCTAGATTCTAAAAGATGAATGGTAATATATATATATATATATATATATATATATATATATATATATATATATATGCATGCCGTTTCCTTGCTGTATCGTATCCTGATATTTTGAAAATTTGTCGTATCCGTTTCAAACCCTGTATCCGTATATGTTCTCGTATCCGTTTCAGTGCAAATTAGCGTTTTTCATGTCCTGGACAGTTGCTGGTGACATGGTGATAATGTGTGCCACTGGAAGGATTTTTCGACAGGATCCTACACAGATCATCAGAATTGTAACTAACGTTATAAGCAGATATTATGGTTATATATTTTAAGCATAAATGACATTCTAACATCTGTTTTGTACCTCGTCTGATGCCGCATTTTTGGCATATCCTGAACTATACACTTCATTCTATGTTTAATGGAACCTTAGGCCTTTTGCTGCCATAGAACTGTGTGATCTCTCTTTGAATTTTGGAGCTAATGTTTAAGAGCCAGTTTCCAACATATTACTTGACATCTTTACAATCACTAGTGTTGAAACCTTAAGACATTTTGTTCATTGCATCCCAGTCATATAATTTTCTTCTTACCCAAGCAATGCTCATAGATTAAGTCGTATGTTTACTTAATCTGTTCTTTATTTTTGCATCCACTCTAATTTACAAAATGGGCATTAAAGCCTGTAATTAGTTTAGATATTAGACAGATATCTAAAGGAGAAAAAAGAAAGCCAGTTGAGAGATATTATGTATTCAATTGCTTGGTGGTGTTGGTACAGGTATCAAAACTACTTAAGTGAGCAGACGTCAAGACGTATATTGGAGCTAATCAAGCCTGTATGGCATTCTAACTCTTTCTGCATTGCAATTGATAATTTTCTTTCATAATTCTTTTGGTTATTGAGTAACAAGAAAATTAAGTTAGAGAGTAGAAGATTACTAGAGTAAATGAGGTCATGGATTTGAAATTTTCAATGCATTAATGTCTAGATATTTGAACTTATTATCAACAGAATTTGCAATATCTGTCCTAGATCCTTGTCCTGTCTGGCCATGACCATGATCAATGTACACTATCCCATCCAGCACCAAATGGAGCAGTTATAGAGGTGAGTCCAGATTTGATGGCAAATTTCTGCTATGATATAAATTGATTTTTAAATTGAATTGAAAGATTCTATTCACTCTTCTTTCCACCCCTGTTTATCTACATATGTCCGCCTAAATAAAGTTACATTCCTGGAAAGGGCTTCATTAAAGTCTTCTGAAATTCATCTTCATCGTGTATTTCTTACAGCACACAGTTGGTACTTTCAGTTGGCAGCAGGGAAATCTGTATCCTTCATTCATGTTGTTATCTGTGAGTGCACTATCATCTTCTCCGACAACCAACCAGGAGGGAGTTGTAGCAAGTCATTTGTGTTTTCTTCCAATGCAAACACACATATACTTGTGGTAATTGCAGTGTTGACTCTTGAGGTTTACAAGGCTAGTGTGTGTTATTTCAAATTGTAAAACTGTCCAGAAGTGATCAATTTGTTTCTTGTTTTAGTACAGAAACCTCATCTCAGAGTTGTTACTCATCAATTGGTTTTGTTTTGCAGGTATGCAAGCTTGTTTGTTATAACTCTTGTTCTTCTTCTTTCCTGGCCAACCAATGGTGTGGATGTTTTGTATCATTTTAGAAATTTGATAGAATTTGCAGCGACTGTAGTAGGAACCAAATCAAAAAGTAGTATGAAAGAAAAGGACGAGGATGCTAATTATGAATATGAGATGGTTTGGGATGCAGAAGGAGCTATGCATCTCATCAGGAAAGGATATTCAAAAGTGTCAAGTGGTGGTTCTGGTGAAGTTCGACCCACTGGAAGGTTCGTAGTTGGGTGATTTAATCCTTTGCTATAATTTCCATATGATGTCCTCAACTGGTAATTTGGAAATTAATTGAATATGCATTGAGGTTGGCATATTTCATATCCACATTCTTGTGTGTTTAACACTATGAATCACCCAATTTATTTTGGAAAGTAACAAAAATAATTCCATTTGGAATCTTTCACATCATCTCAGTTTCATGGAATATTTGAAGTAGAACTCTGGCAAGATGAATTTATCGAGGATATATGAGCATGCATGTGTGCATTTGTATTTGCATCTCTGCATCATGAATTTTTTTGAGATAAGCATGTGCATTTGTATTTGCATCTTTGTTTTGTGAATGGATCCTCAACAACTATGGCATACAGATCTTACAAGTAAAGTGCTTGGAAGTAATCCCATTCATTATTAGATAATAGATGACGCAATTATGAGACTTACACATTTTCTTGAAGGTAGCATTTTGCTCTTAGTTTTTATTTTGTTTCTTATTGTTTATGTGAAGCTAAGTAACAAAGGTATGCATAGTTGATTACTTTGTCCCTGTGTGCAAATCCATTTACTGGAAATATAATGTACTCATACCCAAGTGTACTGACCATAACCTGCAACACCTTTGTGTACCCTGCCGCACATTGAGTAAACTCAGAGAAGTACCCTGATTTTGTGTACATAGACACCAATTTTTGTTAGTTTGTGTAGCTCAGACATGTGTTCTAGTCTCAGATTGTGTCTTAGAGGCTAAGGAACACATTTTCACCAATACCCAGAAAACTTTTCGCTAGAAAGGCCTTGATTAGAATTAATTAGTCAGTTAAATTGGGGTAAATCAGTGTTAATTGGGGTAAATTGATTTTCCTCTATAGTTTTCCAGAAAAGTCATGAGATGGGGTCAAGATGATCTTAGCCATCGATTGAGATTAGATCATGACCATTGATTCATCAATGAGAGATTATAAGAGAAGATTGTTGGGCACTTGGAGATTACACGCAAAAGATCAATGAGAGATCTAGACACAACATTGCAGTGAGATCAAAGGTGTAGAGGTAGCAGAGGGACATCAAGAACATGGGTTTCAACAATGATTGAAGATCAAAGTTCCAGAGAGAAAATGTTCACAGTGATTTCCAGATTCTCAGTGACAGAGGGAGATCGATATTTTGCAGAGAGGCTGAATTTCTTGGGAGGATTGCGAATTGATTCGGGAGGTCGAGTTGTCAGAGGAAGAATGAAATTCCCAGAAGAAGGTCGATTTGCCTAACAAAATTCAATTTACCAAAGAAGTTAGATTTTCCAGCGGAAGTCGTGAATTTCCCAGCAAGTGTGAGTTGCCAGGAGGGCTGAGTTTATCTGCAAGGCCACACATATGAGCTAGATCGAA
The DNA here is from genome assembly GCA_031772625.1 of Pinus tabuliformis. NCBI lineage: Eukaryota > Viridiplantae > Streptophyta > Pinopsida > Pinales > Pinaceae > Pinus > Pinus tabuliformis. The sequence continues at coordinate 725,232 of CM062813.1, forward strand.
TAGCCAGAGGGAGGCCGAATTTGATCTGAGGGGCCGAGTTGCTTCCAAGAGGTTAGGTTGACTTGCATAATTGAAGAAAATATTTTGCCGAGAGGTTTGCTATTTTACGACAACCATTTGTAATTTTAATCATAGATTTTGCTGAAGAATTAATAATAAAGCCCTCATTTGTAAAATTGGTTTTACCTTCAGATTTTTTCCAGCGACATTTGTCCAAAAATATTGATGTCCTTTATTTATGTGTGCACTGTGGTCTTGGACAAGAAAAAGTTACAACAATGTGGACGACTTGTTCTTGAGAGGTTCACTGGGGCTCATAGAGGAAAGCAAGAGAAATCTTGCAGCTGAGTTCGAGATGAAGGATTTGGGGCTCATGCACTATTTTCTAGGCGTGGATGTATGGTAGACAGATGGTGATATTTTCCTTGGTCAAGAGAAATATTGCATAGAGATCCTAAGGAGATTTGGGATGGAGGATTGCAGAGCCATGCTTACTCCCATGATGCAGGGCCAGTGAATCAGCATTTTCCAGGCAAAAAGGGTGTCACACAAACTTCCAAAATAAAAAACATCTCCCCAAATTGATCCCTAAAGCAAACTTGATCTATAATAAAAGCAGTAAAGAAGTATACCATCAAGATCATTTCATAATGGAACAAAAAGTCTGAACTATTTTCATCTTTCCAATTTAGAGGCACAGTCAGAATTTAGATACTCTTCTGTAAGCAAGAAGTTCAAGAAAAGGAACTGGATATAAGTCAAGACAAGGAAAGATATTATTCGACAAGGACAAGGCTATTATGGGCACAAAATTCTCAAGGTTTGATAGCAAAGAAGTTACAACAAGCTACATCTATCTCTCAGGACATTGGAAAAGACCCAATCTCATTTCAAGATCAAGCAAAAGTTCTGGCTACAAGTCCTTCACCAAGAAAGAAGACCTCCACATTTAAAGTGACACTACATCACTATTTCAAAAAGACTTAAGGTATAATTCAAAGAAAATTGAAGTCTGTTTTGCATCTCAAGATCATCAGCAACAACCTTAGAACCTAAGAAAGATAGATCTCCTCAAGAAGACCAAGAATTACATATCATCATTAATTACATTTTATGTAGAATCGAATCCAAAATGGCACTAAGAAGTACATGCACCTCTCATACTCTCTTGATCAGTCATTCAAAAGGGATTGATAATCATCTATATATTTCTTTAAAATAAACAATTCATCTACAGGCAGAAAGTACAACGAGAAGAATTCTGTTATGAATATAATTATGTAAAAGTAATAAATATAGATAATAAATAATAATCACAATAATATGTAATTAACGTAATAACTTGTTAAAACAAAGAGGCATGTCTAAGGAGACATGACTGTTCATAAAGGGACACCTGCCTAGGGTATATAGGCAGGTCCCTCACTCTCATTTGTATCATTATCATTCATACATTTTAATATATATTCTTGTATCCTAAATGGAGATCTATATATTCCATGTTTTTGGAGTATTTAACTTGAAGAATGAATTTTGTTCGTTCCATTTGGTATCAGAGCTGTTCGATCCTCTGGCTGCTCAACTACTGCACAAGAGCCTTGTTCTTCAATCCAGGTATTTGGCTGTTAAAATTCGTCAACTTCGTGGAAGCGTTTTGGTACAAGCTTTTGGAGTTTCTCTATTTTCGTCAATTGGCCCTTGGCCATTAAAAAAAAAATATTATAAAAGAATTAGATAAAAAATATATATATTAGAAAAAAATCATATAAAAAAATATAAAATTAAAAGGGAAAAAAAAGACGACTTGATATATTGAAAAAAGAAAAAAAAGAGATTATTAATTAATTTTTGTTTATTAAAAAAATAAAAAGAAAAATAAAAAGGGGTTCCATATATATATATATATCAAAAAATTAATTAGAAGGCATAAGTGAGCTCGATCTACCTACGCTCGACAAGCCACACAAACGCAAGATGCCACACAGAGACACTGAGTTGTCGTTTCCATTACCATTGCCGCCCAAGAGCTGACGTCGACCGTCTCCAAACCATCCATGCTTCCGTCTCATTGACCCTGCCGGAATTTCTGTCGCCACAACCGTCTGACAGCAGTTGTTCCTGACAACACTCTATCACGACTTTCTCCTCCTTGGACGTTGTTGACCAAGCAATCTACCATCTCAGTAAGTTGTTTGTTGTCTAATCCCAGCATCAAAGCCATTCGGGTTAGCTCTTTCCTGCAACACATTTGGCCCACACCGTTGTTGCGGTAAATGTTTGACGCCGCCAAAACTTTTGCAACCGCCGCACTTCAATTCTTCTTCGCTGACCCCTCGACCCCCTGCTCTGACCACGTGGTCGATCTTCACTGCCGCGGTCCCCAAAATTCTCCATTGTCACATGCTATTGTTATCATCCTTGTCACCATCCTTGCTGCCCTATCTATTCACTCGCCTCTGCTCATAGTTGTAAGCTCCAATTGCAGCTATAGCCACAACCACAGTGTCCGTGTCCATTCGAGAGCCATCGCTTGCAAACTCTGCTACTTTGCCGCATTCAACCCGTAGAATCGAGCCGCTTACCATAGTTGTAGTCCCTGTAATCCACACTGACCACAAGCGTTTAAGCGACCATGTCCACTTCTCCGTACCTCCCAAGAGTCACAACTAGTCAAGAATTATAAATTTATATTTATAAACTTTATATTTTTAAAAAGGGATCACCTTATCACCTTAAAATCGTGACCGGTGGAGGCAAATCTATAAACAAAATAAAGAAGGAAAGGATAATAAAGGGTATATTTTATAAAAGGTTGTCTAAAATTAATATATATATATATATATATATATATATCAAAGTTATATATAAGGGATACTTTGAGTTTGAAGGTTCAAGTTGATTAAAAAGTCCGAGATATATTTTATATCACTAAAGGGAGAGATATTATATAAAAAAAATCTTTACAAAGTGTAAATCTTTACAATCAACAATTATAAAAGGGTTCAAGTGAAGATTAAATTGAATATTCTTGGTTATTTACAATGGATCTTGAGAAGTAAAATCGTTAATTAAGGTGTACAAAATTATTGGGGAATACATAATGGAGTCAATTGCTAAAGACAAAAAACAGATCATAATTCGTAAATCAAGGCCGGACGATTCCTAGAAACTTCATATAATTGTGCTTTAGTGCTATTTAAAGTAAAAGGGACTTTTGCAGGAAAATATGTTACTATTTCTATTGCACCCGCTGAAAATAAAAATGATATAAAACCTAAAATCACAAACCAATTAGTGATTCCCGAGTCAAATATAATCGAAAATTAGACTTAGAAGAAAAAAACAATACAAAATAATGGATTTACAATTAAACATTGGGGATTATACATTTATGTCGCAATTCTTTGTTCAATCCATATGGAATGATCAAGTTGATATTATGCTGGGATCACCATGGATGGAAACTCTAGGGACCTTCATCCTAAATATGAAAAAAACGTTTTTGACATTTTCGTACAAAAAGAAAAATATAACGCTACAGGATGTTGCATTGAAGCCAAATTTAGTAACACCAGAAGACATACAAGATATTTCAAAAGCAATTTTTCGAGAAGGTAAAAAAGTACTACAAAATATGCAAAAAGAAGTTGAAAAGATCACTGCTAACAAAAATGAAGAAGTTTCTCAGTTTAAAGACCATAGTGAAAAATGATTAACACAAATTAAGAAGCTTAAGAAGGGAAAAAGTCGTGGAAATAAGGTACAACAACTTATTGAGAAGGAAGCATTGAATTCTTCAAATAAAGAAATTCATGTTGAAGAAAATGGAATGAATACCGATCTAGTGAATATCACAACTCAAGAAGAAGACACGTTAGTTAAAGAGAAAACACACTCAGATGTTGAGATGAAGGAAATTCCAAGTGAAGATTTTGTAACCAATTTGACGACATCAGAACCTGAAGTAAGTCAGAATCTTGCCACACACATGATAAGGGAAACCAAAAGAACTCTTTATCTACATCTGAATCACAAGAACAAACATCTCAATCAATCTATGAATCCATATCACTTAGAACATAAACAACAAAGTTATGTTCCGAAGAATAGTGAAGTGCGCACAACTCAAACCAGTGATAACGGTTCATCACAAGTTTCCAGTAATCAAAAGATTTAACAAAATATTAATTTAGGATGGTCAGATCCTCCCTCCATGTGACAATTTTATATATCACTCCAAGGATCATATCAACTTGTATCGACAAAGGTGATTGTCCCGAGACGAGATGACATTCGTAGCGGAAAAAGAGATCAAGCCCTTTCATCAACAAGCTTTGAGGACAAAGCTTTTTGAAGAGGAAGGCAATGCTATGAACATAATTATGTAAAAGTAATAAATATAGATAATAGATAATAATCACAACAATATGTAATTAAAATAATAATTAGTTAAAACAAAGAGGTATGTCTAAGGAGACCATGACTGTTCATAAAGGGACAACTTGCCTAGGGTATATAAGCAGGCCCCTCACTCTCATTTGTATCATTATCATTCATACATTTTAATATATATTCTTGTATCCTAAATGGAGATCTACATATTCAAGTCTTTTGGAGTATTTAACTTGAAGAACGAACTTTGTTCATTCCAAATTCCCTTATGAAGTTCTATTGTACAAAAGCCTTGTAGCCTTCAAATATAACATAAACAAGCTACAAGAATTCCATGTCTTAAAGGAATTCATGGAAAAGCATGTCCCATCAGAAGAACGGCAAAAGAATTCTGAAAGATAGCAATAAGGACAACATGAATACCTTTGTGAAGAAACCAAGGTATCATAGGTAGGTATCTATAAGGTATGTATGATATTTTTATTTTTATTTTTAAAGTGGTCCATCATAAGGTAGGGTTAAAGTTATGGCTCTAGGGTTTGTATTTTGAACTATAGATAGCTCATAAGAAACCCTACTATTTAGAAAGCCTAATCTCAAGATATTTGTTCCCTATGATTTGACTTCTAGGGTTTGTTAATTCTAGGGCATGGATAAACCCTAGTGTGACATAAAATGGTCTAGGGTTTGAACTTAAGAAACCCTAGGATGACCTCTGAATTACATAGAAGCCCTAGAAAGATAACTTGACGTCATGCTTTGGTATTGTATTCTCTTCTTGGAGAACTTGTTAATTAATATTGCAGGTACAAGAAGTAAAGATGGATGGGATGATCCTTTAAAAAGCATGATAGGAGGGAACTATATGGACGCTTAGATCTTCAGACTCCATTCATGATGTAAAAACTATGGATAGCAAGGACGAATAATAGATGAAAGATGTCTACCATGGTTGAAGAATCACCGAATGCATCATGTCAAGGAGATGGCTTCATGAAAGCATACAATTAAAGCAAGAACTCGTGACATCATCAAGCCTTGAAGATAGCTAAAGAAGAAGTCTATGACAATCACCAATAGAAGGATGTAACTCTTGGGAATCTCATTAGAAGCATAAGTGATAATTATGAGAAAAATAAAAGGTTATCAAGTACAAAGCTCATCATAAAAAAGGGAAACATTTGTTGGATGAGGATGATCAAGATCCTCTGTTGAAATCTTCATTGGAAGGTTCACCTACTGATAAAAGCAAGTGTCTAGCCGAGAACTCCACCTTGAATGGATTCATGGAATGATGGTATAATGTCATAAGAGGCAAAGTAGGTCAAGGCATTTGAAGTTCTTTCAATCAAGGAAGCTGCTGAAGGAAGTCTAATTGACCTAAAGGAAAAATGAGGTATGTATGATTATATCTAATAAAATAGAGTCATGTCATATGGTTGTAGGTAACATGGATGAATGCTCTACATCGAAAGCATGATCAAAAGAAAGGATCTCCTCCCTTGAAAAGATGTAGGACAACATGGGTCACACATTGATTAGATGTAATCAACATAATATGTCCTAATATGAAATATGAGGTGGTTGACAATAACTGTAGGAACTCTGACTGGAAGTTCCTAAAAAGGAAATGTGTGAAGAAAGAAAGGAAGAGATCATGAAATATGCAACTATGGAAAAGGCAATCAACATCCAAGGATTGAAAGATTTGACTATGATATCCCCATGAAAGATATGAAGTCTCTGTTGAAGTCTGAAAAAGAAAGAGACCCTTGATAATATATATCTTTGGGAGATGTGTCGATATGTATGCAGGATGCTGATGCAAACTAGAAGATGTCACAATGAAACACCATCACTGAGGTAATTTTAATGTTCATTCTTTTATTTTTGAACAAATATTTGGATGGGTTTATGCAAGGATGCCAAGGGAAGATCTATGGATGTCTTCCACCACTGATGCACACGTAGTAGGATTAAAGATCCTTAACTAAACATGGCATGAAGGAAGGCTAGATATGGATTGATGGATCACATTCCAATGATGACATGGTTGACTCATGGACAAAAGTGATGGATTGTCAGTGCCTTATGTAGAAGTCCCAAATGTGAAGACTCCTAGATAACGAAAATAAGTTCATGACATCGTGAGGAGTTCTTCAAGCCACTGGTTGTCCCATCATCTCCACCTGAGTGTTGTAGGTCCCTAATTAAGTGGGAGCCTGGAAACAAGTTTCTTACTTGGAAGAAACTTGGAAATTCCTAAGCCAAGAGGGAGCTTAGGTACATTCCTTCCGTAGGAATGAGTACATTCCTTTATTGGAATAGATATGTCCTCCTTTATTAAGAGGGGGAGATAGACACGTAATTCTTGTCTTCACTTGGAAAGGCATAATGGAGGATTGGGTAAACATCTGGCATCCGATACTCTGAGAATGAGTTAGGGCATCCAAGATAAGAGTAGTCGTAGAGGACTGATATGTTGAAAAGTGTAATTAGGTTCGGTCTTCATAATGACATGTAATTGTGATTTTTGTAAATGATGTAAAGAAGAAAAATAAAATGATTGTATACTTCACTCATGGGTTTCATGAGCAAGGATTTTATTTTTAGATGGCTCCCATTGTGAGCCTTTAGGATTTGTCATCTAAGTCAAAGAGTCAATGTCATGTATGGAGAACCCTTCTTGGGCATGTTACAAATGTATATGAGTCAATAGAATGGTCTAGTAGCCCTCCAAGACAAGCACAAGGTATCCTTCTTCATGTCGGCTTCAATATTAAATGAAAGAACTCTTCAATATTAAATGAGAGAACTCATGTTGGCTCAACTAATGGAGACACACCTAGTCGGATAACACAGGTTGGCTTATTTATATGGGATGATAACTATAATTAGGTGTGTAGGATATTCACATTTCCACAGTCAAGTGATTCAGATTACCTCTGAAATTTGGGTGTCAAATCAGAAGGAACTCGGATGGGTAAGGAAGGGACAACAAGGATCTGTTTAGGGCTAATCACAGTGAAGAAGTTCGGATCACACTGAAATTCGGATGAACAGTCACAATCAACAGTTCGGGTATCCATTCAGGAAAGAAACTCAGAGATCATAGTGTGGATTGGAGTAGAGAAGTTAGACTATGTTTCAGTGATACCACAGTGACATTCCGTCGCCGTCTCGGTACTAAATCATAGTCAGGATATCGACATAATCTTTGTCTCACAACAAAGGAGAATTCGGTGCCACCACTGCTAGAAGAATTCAGTGCCACACAAAAAGAAGGTCGCAAGTGCGTGTGACAAGGTCTCAATATTGTTACAAGGAAGAAGGTCTTGATAGTATCTCAAAGGGCAGTGCCTATGGTTCAGTGGTATGTCTTCAGGATTCGGTGTTACTGCTGAAGGAGAGGTTCAGTATCCTTGATAAACACGGTGACCATAGTTTGGTGTCATCACATATGGTGTGAAATCTAAAGAAGAAAGAAAAGAGAGAGAGTAATCGAGAAGGTGGAAGAAGACTCATGTCTTGGTCGTGGAGTGGCAAATAGGTCAAGGGACTTGGTCTTGGTATTCGTCAATTAGAATCTCTATAAGAAGAATTTGTGCGGGTTTTCCTCTGAAAGAGTGATAGGTTTTGGCCCTGGTTGATAGCCTACATTCTGTGTCTCTTGTCTATTTATGTTCATGCATTGGTAGTTGTTTGATGATGAAGAACACCAATAACTTAAGCAAAAAGAAGATCCTAATCTAATGAAGTAAAAGGCATTCACAAGCAGTTACTAATTAAGATAAATCACCTAATTCATGATTCCCTAGATTTCTCAATGCGATATTCTTTGATGTTGGGAATCCAAGATAAGAATTGTCCTGGTGGAACACACCCTGAGAACCCGAGTGGGATTTGTTCCGAGAGAGACAATGATGAGGGTGTCTATACGTGATTGGTCTCACCAACATTGTGCTCAGTGTTCATGGAGAGATATAGCTGTTAGTCAAGGCCTGGCTATGTGTCAATGCTGGATGATATGATGGTATACAGATGGGTTACCAATCTGACTCTTCTTATGAGAATTATTCAGATTGAGAATGTTCAATTACCTTGTATAGACTATGAATACCTCCCTAGTTAAGAGGGAGTGTTGAAATATGTAACTAGGTTCAGTCTTCATAATGACATGTGTAATCATGATTTTATGTAATTGATGTAAAGAAGAAAATAAAATTATTTTTGTAATGCTTGGGTCATGAGTTTTATGCTCAAGGAATATTATTTTATAGTTAAGGCTCCCATTGTGAGCCTTTAGGGTTGTTCATCATGTCATAAAGTCTATTAAGTCAATGTCAAAGATTGAAGACCCATCTTGGGCAAGTTACATATTGTAAAAATAATTTTTCTTTGAGTAAAAAAGGTGTAAAGGAACCCTCCAAGACCACGTCTAAACTCAAGCATCAAGTTGGCCCACAAGCTATAACATAAAGGCAATATATTAAAGACTCGACTTCATTTCTGTGTCTTTATTTAGTTCATGTTACATAGTACAGAAGCTCGATAAAAAAAGCGAAGAAGGAGATGAACAGAAATTTGAAGGATTGTCCTTTGGGTTATCTATCTCACTCGTACAAGTCTAGTTGGGGTTCCTTCCAGTGGCAACAAAAATTGAAGTTACATTCAGCCTAGAAAGTCGAGAAAGTGAAGTGTCAAAAAACTGCTAATGAAGCCGAGTTGTTAAGGAAAGAAGATCTCCCATAACAAAGAAGTGAAGTCTAGAAAATATGCCATATCCAGTCCATATATGAAGAATTTCAGAGATCACAGGTAGACCGAAAACATAGACCTGTGATAGGTATCGAAAGGATGAAGAAGAGTTGAAGTGTTGTGACGTGGTCTTGGGGGGTGTTGACCATTGCGTGTCAACGACCCATAGCAGTACAACCCCTTTTTTTTTGCAAAAGGGATAGTGCTTGATCGATGTGTTCGTACCGTCCAACTATTATCATCAGCTTGATCATTATCTTATAATGTAAACTCAGTCTGCATGTGTATAATGTAAATAATCTCAACAGATTCATTTCATGTATGTAATTACCTAGGTAAACCTACTTTTCTGGTGACGATCTACATTCCGGGAGGTTTTTTGTCTCACCGATCCATTCTCGGATGGTCAGCAGAGTTTTCCTTCAGCCTTACCCCAAAGCCAAAATGGATTTTGTCATTGGGATCTTAGGGAAGTCCTAGTGTTCTAGATCGAGTCTATGTAAAAGTGATTTGGGAATAATTCTAACTATTTGGTTAGGTTATTTTATCACAAATTGCTTGATCTGCTAGATTATATTTTGTGTCGCAGAACTGGGTAGTCTGTGAGGGTATTTTGCAAATGGATTTTCCCTTTGAGATGTAAAGAATATAAAAATCATGATGTAAAGTGTCTTGAGGGTTAGAAAAATAATTTATCCCCTCATAGGTTAATTAATTAAATTTTCTGGCCAAAATTAATTAAAATCCTAAGCCAGAAATTTGATTAATTCTAGGTCCTAGGTAAATTTAAATTCTCCAAAGGCAAAATTCGTTGGTTCTTAAAAAATTAAAGTTTAAGAGGTCCAAGGACTAAGGTAAATTTATTAAGCCTTTGGTCCCTGGGGTTAAGTCAAAGTCAAAATTTTGAGGAAATTAATTCAAAAATTTAATTTTCGAATTAACTAAAATGCATTTAATTGAAAATTTTATTTCCTCAACAATCTAAAATTTCGACAGATGAGATTAAAAGAAATTTTAATCCTCATCAATGGTCGAGATTGCTTTGACGAGGATCACTTGAACTAGCCGTTGGAGGATTTATCTTTAAATAGGAGGTCATTTGTCAGTCAGTTCATCCGATCTCTGGATCGTGTACTAAGCGAAAAGCTCTCTTGTAATCTTTTTCCGAGCAATAAAGAAAGACTTTGGGGTTAATTTCTGCTGGTGTTACTCTTCATGGAAATACTGTAAGATGTGTCATTTTCATGTACGGATTTCTTTTTAGCCATTGATGTAGCTTTCTGAAGAGTGATTTGAGTACAGGTATTTTACTTAGTCGCTGGGGCTTGAATGATAATTTAAGTTTTGAATATAATAGCAGGTATCTGTATTGAATTTGAATTTTATTATCGTTTTCTCGCTCTATGTTGATGGTTAAATTGAGTTTTGTAGGAAAGTCTTGATTTTTAGATCATCGGGCGTTCGGGAAGTTCTTGGTTGAACCATCCAACTCCCAATCCGTGTTTTCTGAAGAGTCTAGTTTAAATTTGATCCTGGGCTCATCATAAGATATTTTTTTTATGGGTGATGCATGAAGGGTTTTGAGCTCAGTACCTCTAAAAATTCAAAAAAATTAATTTTTCTGTGCTAAATTGTTAGATTTCGCTGTTGAGAGCCTCAGATCTTCAGATCTGGGAGCGAAGTCGGACTCACACTCCCTAGATTTGATAGATCTGCCATTTATGTACATAGATCGGTAATTTTCTTCAGTTTTTTGACTTGGGTTTTTTGGGTTTCAGTTTTTTGGGTCATTGTCTATATCGCTTGGGTGTTTTATTGTTGTCCTGTAGCTACAAATCAAAAAAAGAAAACTGTGCAGAGTCCAAATCTAGGCCCTGGAGGGTAAGATTTGGATCTGTGAGGTTCGTTAACATAATTGTGCAGGGAGATTATTCAATTAATTTTACAGTCTAAGGGTTTTAAGAGCTTCAAATCTGAAAAATTTTGTAAGATTTGGGAATTTCATAGCAGGTGAATTCAAAATTTTAATTAAAATTTCCAAAAAGACTTCAAAGGGTTTTTGGGATTTGTTTCTTGGTTTTTGGGTTTCATTGTGCAAATTCGATTTTTTTTTAAAACCCTCTTAGCCCTAGAACTCCTGTCAGCTCTTGGCTGTTCGTTGCACCATTCTTCTGCATATCAAACAACCCTCTCATCGCAGGCCTCCCTGGACGCTGCTCATTTTCCTTCAAACCCTTTGCCCTCATACCTAGCTACACCCTCTTCCGATCTGTGTCCTCCCTTTTCTATCTTTTTGCAATTTTTCCACGTTGTTTGCAGCTGCCTAAACCCTATTTCTTGCATATTCTTTGTTGCCAAACCTACACGCACTTTTTTTGCTGCTCCACTACCCTTCTTTTCTTCCAAACCCTCACTCAGCTGCTAACTGTTTTCCTTGCTGCCAGAACCTGCGTTCAAAATCTCCCATCCATTCATCGCACCTCTGGAACCTGCATTTACTCTCCATTTCTCGCTGCCCTTGTCCCCTCCGCATTCTCCTTCCACTTCTGCTGCCATACCCCTGACTGCAAGCCTTTAGCTCCATATGCCGCCTGTCCTCTACACACAACTTCTTCTCATTGCCCACAACTCGACCCTCATTCCAGTCCTCGCTGCTGCTCATTATTCTCACGCTGTCTATTGATTCACCTTTCCACGTTGCTAGAACATTGCTCCATTCCCCATTGAACTCCTCTTCCGCGATGCCATCCTTCTATCCTTGTTGACCTGTGTATTCTCCCTCAGCCTCCTCTTGTTGCTGCGATTCACCCTTACATCTCCTTCCTACGCCTTTTCTCACCTGCATAGCACAACCACAATAAAATAAAAACCACTTCTTTTTTTATATTTATGTGTTAGGGTCAGCGACAGAACAGTCGATTCCCTTTTTTTTTATTTGTATGCATGTACATTAGGTTAGATAGATATTTTCGATTTCATGTCTTTAGTTAGGTTTCATTAAGGTTTTAATAAGTAAAACAAAAAATTGATTTGGTTTTTATTTTTTATTTTATTTTGATTTCATTCTTTTTTTTTTAATTTTATGATTTTTATTTTTGATTCTAAAACTTAAAAAATCTAAAATTTTTAAAAATTTAAAAAATCCAAAAGCTAAAACATCCAAAAATTTCTAAAAATCATAAAAAATTCTAAAATAAAGAAAATTAAGAATTCTAAAAATCAGTGTTGATAATATCGGTATCAGGAAAATATCGGCGAGGGTCCAGAAAATATCTTATCGGCAAAAATATCGGCAAATATCGGCAAGCATAAAAAAATGCATAATATATTCATTTTTTTTTCAGATTTCTAAACATATAAAGCAATAACAACATGAACTAAACACATTGGCACATAAATATGAAGAAGGCACTGATATATATGATGTCAAATAGAAATGATACATCATGATCAAACTTCAAAGGCGATATCAAATCCCGTTGATCCCTGATAATTGTCCAATCAAGGACTCAAACAAAATAACATCACATATCCTGCTGATCCCTGATAGTGATAATTGTCCAATCAAGGACTCAAACAAAATAACATCACATATATAAAACTTTAAAAGTATTTCATCATCATGAGTTATAAACTTATATGTAGCAAAAGTTGCAAAACAAATAAAACTAGCAGCTATCTATCTGAGACCATTGGCCTCTCCCTTGCAGCTTTATTTTTGTCTTGTTCAGCAATTGCTTCACGAGCTCTTTGTATAACCTCTGCACTAGAAACCATACAAGGCATGACATCTGCATCATATGCAAAGAGTCTAGCCAGAGGGTATTTCAATCGTGTAACCCCTCCTGACATCTTGGTCCCACACAAGTTGCATGAGATATATGCCTGATTTGCCCCACCAACAGCGTCCCCATACTCCCAAAATGGGTCCAAGGCTTTTGGCATATTTGACATTTGTAGTGAACTAATTCAAACCTAGGGCACAAAAAAAAATTGGCATTAAACCCCCAACACAAATTGAAAAAATAATAAGTAATAACCACCTCATTCAAAAAAAATTACTACATTATTTGCATTTTGCAATGTGAACGAAAAATGGCAATAAGAGGGTGCATAAGAAAGTTGAAAAAAAAAATGAAGCTTGCTGTCCAAATATGGAGAAAACCCTTGCATTGGTTCATGGGCATGAAAATCATAGCAAATGGAAAAAAAACAAAAAGACAAAATGTTGGTAGGCAAAGAGGCAAGCAAGCATAACCCTAAATCTATGAAAAAATCATTAACATAGGAGTTTTTAAGAACATACCTATTAATGGAAGAAATGAAGTTTGTTTCACTATTCTTCAATCTTTGATCCACAAAAAAATCTTAATTGGTGGTGATAATTGTTGTTTGATCTTCAAACCCTCCTTGACAAGCACCACAAAACTCTTTCCCTTCCTTCTCCAACACTCAGAAATAGAAATGAAGAAAAAAAAACCAATTTTTCCTTTTTGTAGCCGCGGAAAAACACGCCCGACGATATTTTATATCGTCGTGCGATATTTTGCTGAAATATTGCCGATATTTCAGAAATATCGCGATATTTACGCTATTCGGCGATATTTCACCGATATTATCTACACTGCAAAAAATCCTAAAAAACATTAAAAATTAAAAAATCATAAAAAAATTCTAAAAAATCTAAAAGATAAAAAATAAAAGATCTTAAAAAAAAACATTAAAAAAATTCTAAAAATTAAAAACTTTAAGAATTCATAAAAAATCTAATTTTGGTGGCTAGAGAAATAAATTAAAGGACTTGCCTTTCACATTGAAAATTTTAATGTGGCCTATGGCCCATTAAAATTTCGATTTATTGATCCTTTTGATTCACTTTGTCATTGAAGAAAGTTTGATTTCTTCATTTGCTGCATTTAATTAATTTCCTAAGGAACGATTGAAATGCTAATTTTAAATTCTTTGGTGTTTCTAACATTAAATGCTAAATCTTAAATGCATGTTTTTCTATGGTCGAGGTGCAACAATTGTTTTAAGTTATATTGACTGTTGGAGAAAATTAAAAAAAAATTGGATCTTGGTCATTAACGATAATCACCTTAAATATGGAATATCTTGCGTGATACAGTTTTGGGCATTTATATTGATTATTCATGATTGTCATTATTCGTCACATATTGAAAATCGTTTTGGATAACTTGTTTTATTTAGTTGATGGTTAATTCAAATATTAAAGGCACTGGTCTATAATTATTTATATCTTGTGGTCGTATCTTGGTTTCATTAGAGTTTAATCTATTCATCTGAATTAATCGAGATTCATTTAGATTCATCAGGTTGCCCATCATTAAACTCTCCTAGAGCCCGTGATCCACAGGCTTTCTCATCCATTTACCTTAGGGACCTACCCCCCTTGACTTTTCTAGGAGAGAGTCTAAACAAAGTAAGGATCGAGAGTGACAACCCTTACTCTGAGTGTTGTTGCGGTGCATAGACATTTTGTGCGACAACAGGGGGTTCATTTGGTCAAGGGTCTAGGTCTTGGAATTCGTCAATTGAAGATTCTATAAGAAGAAGAGTTCTTGCGGGATCTCAGTTTGGAGAGGTTTTGGCCCTTGATGATCGCTTATATCTTGTGTCCTCTTGTCTCTTTGTCCTTTATGTTTTGGTAATTGTTTGATGACAAGAAAACAATAATAATCAAGTTGAAGAAGAATCTAAATAAGATAAGTAAAAAGTAATCACAAGCAATTATCATCCAGGAGAAATCACTCATTCTGCTGCCCCTAGATTTCTCAACACATCTCTCGCAATGTTAGATTGTGGACGAGTTTGGCCTCGTAGAAGTAGCGCGTCATGTCAAAAGAAAAGGGAGGCACTTGGTTTAGCCAATGTCCAAGGGTTCGAAGTTATGGCACCAAATAGACTCATAGCTTTGTTGTGAGTTTGTTGTTGACCAGAGAGCATGGTATTGGGCATTCCAAGTACATGTGGTTCTAGAAAAGATGTTGGACAACTTGAACGATTACAAAGGTGATCTTGTTGAGGTCGTTCTTTCAATTATTGAAGAAGAATGGGACCTCTAGGGTAACACTGGGTTAAGTGCAGGCTTACTATGAGTGCCTAAGATTTCAAGCAACGGAAAAGAGGGAATTTATTGGGCTATATACGAGAAGCACTCTTACGACTTCTAAGCGGACCTTGTGAAATAAGGTCGAAGAGCTGAAAGAAGATATAGGGTGAAGAATTTAGGGAGAAAACATAGGAATGGAGCCATAGGTGCTGCATCTTTTATGGTATCAGAGCGGTCACACTCTTTGGAAATTAGAAAGGAGAGTACATCCCTTTGTTTGAAACTACAAAGGTATGAAGGTTTCTGAGAAGAACACATTAGCAGAATGAGAAAGAGGAGTATAACTAGAGATCCCAAGTAGCAACCATTACAACCAGAAAAACTGTAGTAGGGGAACCTCACAGTAGGAGGAGTTGTGATAAAAAAAATTGAGGTGAGAACCAATGGTTTTCTCACGGATTGTGGCAGAAAGGAACTCTTGTAGCAAGGATGCAATAGAGCGGTTGAAGAGTGAAAGGGTTGGGAATTCCTTGAGAGGAGAGAACCAGAGAAGTTCTCAAAAAGTGAGCTGAGGGTGCAACAGATAGGGAGGAGAAAGGAGTGCTCAAGAGGGTTCTAGAGAAGGGAACTAGAGGAACACCAATAGCCAAGTTGAAGTGAGGCTTGTTACAGGGCTAGGTTGCATCTCACAATGGGCATGGAGAAGCTCATGCAAAAGGAAAAGAAAATGGCCATTGCTAGTCATGAGGGAGATCCAAGTGCAAGCCACAATAGAAGAAAGAATGACATCAAAGAACATGGCATGGAGAGGAAAATGAGTCAAAAAGAGTTTGATAGGGAGATGATTGTGTTAAAAGAAAGATTCAATATAGTAAGCAAGTTGCTACAAAAGAGTGAGAAGGAAGACCAGAAGTATAAATTTCCTGTCAAAAGGAAGAGCTTTAAGAAGAAGACCCCTAAAGAAATGGTGAAGGGGATGAAGTACGTGCTGAGTACTTTGTTGATAGAGCCTAGAGTTATTAAATCTAGTGTTGAAAAACTTCATGCTTTTGAACTTGGTAAAGATGCTAGAAGAGAGGAGATGAGACCAACTAAAAGTCTCATGGACTATGTGAAAGGTCCAGAACAACAAATGATGTTAGGACCATCAAAAAAGGTCCAAGTGCCTCATGTCTTTAAAACTAACCTACTGTGTTCATATTCAGGGCATGAAGGCCATGAGGGAAGACAACCGACTCAAGTTGTTACAAAGAGAAGAAATTGCAGAATTGTCTCTAAGGGATAGAAACAACCCCAAAGTTCCAAAGGAATTATCTCTGCAAAAGAATGAGGTAGGCACAACACGGTGTCCAAATGTAATGTTCGTAGAGCGAAATGAGGAAACTGAGTTGTTGGAAGAATTTCAGCTAGCACTTGATGAAGATGAACCTGAGTGGTTGGAAAGGAGTGAACTTTGCGTGGGATTTGCAACTCCAGTGCCATTTGATTTTACTGATCAATACGGAGAATTAAGTTCTCAGGAAGGAAGGCTAGCAAGTTTGAAGGTGCACATTCAACACACTAAACTGGAGTTGGAAGAGGGTGTGGCTAAGAAATGTAACCGACAGGATGAAGGAGAAGCATGTGAGCCAACATTGGATAAGAATTTTGCGACTCTTGAACAAAGGGGAGACCGTGAGCAGAGATTGAATTTAGAAGGGGATTTAGATCAGTTTGGAGGTCTGAGTGCAAAGATCTCTAATGGGGCTAGAGAACCTTATATTTTTCATAGTATTCATACTGAAACTTTGTGTATGGTTGCAGGTTATGAGAGTAATAGGGATGGACATCCATGTGCAACTGTCTTAATGACGGAGGAGGATAAGGCAATACCTCTTCAAAGTACTAAAGAGTGACAAGAAGCACAATTTGTCATAAAAGAAGAAGAGACAATACAGTCACATAAAAGTTGCCAAAATGAGTCCCATATACAAAGAGAGGAGTTATTGAGGGAGATATCAAAGGCAACACAAAGACCTTGTGATGTCTAAACTAATGATCTAAGTGGCAAGCTTGCATGTCGAGAACATGGACCAATTGTTCACTAGGAGGGTGAGCGGACGAATCTTCCCCAAGGAAGTCAAAGAGCAAGGGATTCGACTAAGGAAGGACAACCCTTCGAGACTGTCCCAACAAAAGAAGAAGACTCAAGGGTTGCTTCACAAAAGTAAGGCGAAGAACAACAATTATTAAAGGTTGCCTTGAAATGTAACAAAAATGAAGAAAAACAGGCAATAAAAGAATGGAAGGTGCTGGAGGCAATTGACTATTTTGGTGAGTCACTACCTGACATGAAGATTGTTGAAGTGATGGAGGGAGGATAACAAGTACTGTCAACTCCAGAGAAAAGGAAGAAGCATGAGAAAAGTTTATCTCATGATGATGAGTTTTTGCTTCATTTTCAATCAAGAAATATCGAGCAAGTACCTGTCCCGAGAAAGATTGTGGTGGACAACAACAGATGTAAACACACCAGTCTTCATTGATCAAGTGTAAAGAACTTGTTGTTGAAATGAATGAGATTGAGTTGGCTTGGGAGGATATTAATGTAAAGGTGTTAAATTATGGTATGTTTTATGCTTATAGCAGTTTACTTCTTTTACTTTTATTAGCCACTGATTAGCAATCACAACATAAAGTAAAATGCAGATAGAACATTAAATGATCAACAAAAAACAAGCCAAGACAAGAGACACAAGATGTGGCAGCTAGCCAGGGACAAACTCCAATGCGGGGAAACCCTTTGATAAAATCTTCTTTTATCTTCAATAGTTCAGCAGAGAGAAATAGTACAATGCAGAATTATGAAATTTTATAACAGCAGCAGCAAAACCCTAACTAGCAAAGTCAAAGCTGGTCAAACAAGTCAGATTTGACCTCCAATCAGCTTGGTCAATATCCTAGTCAACTCGGCCTCCAATAGCAAGAAGAGTCAACCCAAAACAGTTTGAAATTACAGTCAAACTTCAGTCAACACTGGACAGATCTGCGGTCAACCTTTTGACAGTCAACATTGGTCAAACCTGAGGTCAGATCACCTCGGTTTGTGTGCCAAAATTTGTGGCCTGCCAAGGAGAAGTAGCCACACCTAATCCGCAGTCAAAGAGGAGTCCACGCTAGTCAACGCTGGTCAAAGTACCTTCCTGCAGCCTTGGTCAAACTTGGTCAACGCAGCCCTAATCAGAAATCTGCGTCTTCCTTTTTCAGCCACACGTGTGAGAGAGAGAGGCTCATCTAATGCGTAGGAGAGAGAGAAGATGAGTGATGAGATGAGTTGCAAATGACTCAACCTCTCTTCTATTTATATGAAACGTTGGGCATGTGTGCCACACACTTCGCTGCTAGCCAACCTTGACAATTTGTCAAGTAATTAGAAATAAATTCATATCTCCATAAATACTCGTCGGAATTGGATGATCTTTAGATCAATCCTACACCTCTCGACGAGACGAATCTAGGAAAAATATCAGTAGCCATAAATAAGGTGACCCACATAGAGTTTGGACCTAGTTTCCAATTTTAACACTCCCTCTCAACTAGGGAGAACTCCATTTGCAATCCGTCTGACCGTCGCTACTATCCCAGCCATCAAATGCACTATCGTGCACAACTTGGCCTTGCTCTGCTCTGCTCGAACTATGAAGAAGAAGAAATGATCAAGGATGTATCATACCATCCTCCACTGACCTGAAGTCAGTCTTAGAGTGTGTCATAACACTCTCACTGATCCCAGA
Source organism: Pinus tabuliformis (assembly GCA_031772625.1). Classification (NCBI taxonomy): domain Eukaryota; kingdom Viridiplantae; phylum Streptophyta; class Pinopsida; order Pinales; family Pinaceae; genus Pinus; species Pinus tabuliformis. Next base: position 744,228 of record CM062813.1, read on the forward strand.
TCAATGGAGGTCATCCTAACATAGGGAGTACGGTAGATACAACGATGCGTCCATCGATAGTACTACTATGGTCCCTAACCTTATTTCCCTGCCCATTGATCAGATGAGAGGTACTTCCCATGAGTCCCAGACTGCATGGGTAGGATGCCTTGACAAGAGAACTAATCATCCTTTCCACAGGAGAATGAATCATCCTGTCCAATAGACGCCACAGAGAACTAATCATCCTGGCCCACAAGAGAATGAATCATCCTGTCTAATAGACGCCACGGAGAACTAATCATCCTGGCCCACAGGAGAACTAATCATCCTGTTCCATAGTTGCCATGGAGAACTAATCATCTTGGTCCACAGGAGAACTAATCATCCTGTTCCACAGTCGCCACGGAGAACTAATCATCCTGGCCCACAGGAGAACTAATCATCCTGTTCCATAGTCACCACGGGGTGTCATAGGGGAAGGTTGAACCTTTCACCCTGTACATAGTGTACCACCAAGGGATGGTGAGTCGCCCTGTGGTCACATGTCGCTCCAAGAAGTACCCTGCGCCCCCCTAGAGCTCCCAGAGCTCAATACATCATACTCGACCCTCATAAGAGGGTCTATGAACAACACCAAGTCGTTCTCGGAAAGTCAAGAATTTGACCTTTCCCAGGGGCTTTGTCGAAATGTCGGCGACCTGTTCATTTGTACCGATATGTTGGAGCCTTATTGCTCCCCGCTGCACCATATCTCGAATATAGTGGTACCTGATATCGATATGCTTGGAGCGATCATGGAATATAGGATTTTCTGATAAACGAATCCCGCTCTGGTTGTCACACAGGATCACGGTGGTATCCAATGTAAATCCAAACAGCGCAATAAAGAGCTTTCGCAACCACACTGCCTCACAAGAGGCCATACTAGCAGCAATGTACTCTGCCTCGGTGGTGCTCAAAGCCACCGACTTTTGCTTCCTGCTTATCTAGGATATCGAGGCAGATCCCAAAGAGAAACAACACCCTGAAGTGCTCTTTTGGACCACTACACTACCTGCCCAGTTAGCATCGGTATATCCAAGTAGTCTCACATCTCCGGCAGTGTATCTCAACCCATGAGTGATCGTGCCACGAAGATATCTCAACAGATTCTTGGCACCAATCCAATGTGAGTGGTGAGGCTCAACCATATATTGACTCAATGTGTTGACTGCAAAGCATATATCCGGACGAGAGTTCACCAAGAACATCAATGCTCCGATGAGTTGATGATACTTGATATCATTTCATAAAACAGGTCTGGCAGCACTACCGCTTAACTTCTTGAAGTCAAGCTCCATTGGGGTAGTTACGGGCTTGTAATCCACCATGCCGAATCTCTCCAATATCTTCACCACATATTTTCCTTGAGATAGGAAAATCTCCCCTAGCTTCTACCAGACTTCAAGTCCTAGGAAATAGTGCATCAGTCCTAGGTCCTTCATCTCAAACTCAGAAGCCAACTCCCTCTTGCATTTGTGAATGAGAGGGTCTGCCCCTGTTAGAAAGAGGTCGTCAACGTACAACACCCGTATGAGAGGATTGTCATCTTCAACCTTAAAGTAAAGGTTAGGGTCGGCTTCACTCCTAGTGAATCCCAACTTCATCAAGTAGCTATCAATCCTTTCATACCATGCTCGGGGTGCTTGCTTCAGCCCATACAGGGCCTTCTTCAACCTGTACACATGAGATTCTCGATTTGAATCTCAAATCCTTCGGGTTGCTCCACATAGACTTCCTCTTTCATCGAACCATGCAAGAATGCAATCTTGACATCCATCTGATGTAGGTTCCATCCTTGCGGAGCAGCAAGGGCTATGATCGAGCAGATGGTGGTATATCGGGCAATAGGTGCAAATATATCGTCATAGTCTATACCTTCCTTCTAAGAGAAGCCACGAGCGACAAAACAAGCCTTATACTTTTCCGCACTTCCATCAACTGCATGCTTTATCTTGTAAAGCCATTTCGAAGTGATAACTGCTTTGTCTTGGGGTCTGGGGACCACATCCAAAACATCGTTTTTCATGATGGACCCATATTCCTCGGTCATAACATTCTTCCATACTTGATGCTTGACAGCTTCTGTGAATGACGAAGGCTCATTTTGGATGATCGTGCTCATGATGGTCAGGTATCCCTGATACCTGTTCAGCTTCTTACTTTCACGGAAGGTTCCTCTGGGTGCAATGTGTCCTTCAGCATCATCAAGTGTCCCCCTAAGCCATGAAGGCCTCTTCTTAGAAGAGGAAGGTTCTTGCAGAGGAGGATCAATAGGATCCATAGGTTCTTCCACATCGGGCATCGTCTCATCTTCCTTTTCCTTCGGTTCCCTGGTGTCAGCTTCTTTAGATCCTCTTAGAGTAGGAAGATTGTCTACTTTGCTAAGAGCCATATCTTCATCAAAGGTGACATCATGGCTAATTTCGACTTCCCTTTGACCAACCACATAGATTCTATGGCCCTTAGTATTTTCGCTATAGCCCACGAAGATTCCTTTCTTTCCAGATGCACCCAATTTATTCCTTTTCTCCTTCAACACATGAAAATATACAGAACTTCCAAAAATTCTAAAATGAGATACGTCAAGTTTCTTACCAGTGAACATCTCTTTGGGAGTCTTGGAACCCAATGCTTGATGAGGGCATCGGTTTTGTACATATACGATAGTATCTGCAGCTTCGGCCCATAGAAACTTAGGATGTCTTTGATCATGGAGCATAGCACGGACAATTTCCACAATCATATGGTTCTTCCTTTCCGCCACACCATTCTGCTTAGGAGTATATGGTGTAGTAGTCTCCCTCTTAATGCCAACCTCTTTGCAAAAGTCATGAAACTCATTGGATTCATATTCAGTCCCATTATCAGTCCTTAAGATCTTGATCTTCTTTTCGGTCTGATTCTCGATCAAGGCTTTGAAGTGCCGAAACCAGGAGAACACCTCATCCTTCTTTTTCAAGAAGTATATCCAAGTCTTGCGAGAATAATCATTTGTAAAAGTGAGGTAGTATAAATATCCTCCCAATGAGTTCACAGGCATCATACCAGATATGCCTAAGTGAACCAACTGCAATATATCGGAGGTCTTGCTTTGGCTTGAGGGGAATGGTCCCCTTTTGAGCTTTCCTTCGGCACATCCTGGACATACACCTTCTTGCTCTAATCTGAACTCGGGCGTCCCGGTCGCCATTTTTCTCACATCGAGTAGAGCTTTATAATGAAGGTGCGCAAACCTCTGATGCCATAGTTCGGATTGAAGAGATGTGTCACAAGACATGACACCCAATGGACTTCCTCCAACCTGATATAATGAATCAACTCGAAACCCAAGAGTGAAAGCATATTTAAAGTTTTTTTTCCATACACGTACCTTGCCATCGTTGAAGGCCACCTTGTAGCCTTTGTCTTCCATTGCCGAAATGGACACCGGGTTCTTTTTGAGATGAGGTTCATATAATACATCTTGTAAATGGATTGTATTTCCCTGATTTAATTGAAGAGTGACATTCCCTATGTCTTTCACGGGATATTTTGAATTGTCCCCAAGAACAATTTCCAGGTTGGTCTCCTTCTCTACTAGATTAGAGAGAGCTTCTTTGTAACCAATGAAGTGCCTTGAGGCACCACTATCAATAAGCCAATTTCCCAGCGAGTCCGAGGGAGCAGTAGTAGAGAGAGCCGCTGGTAGATAATATTCATCTTGCTTATTGTTAACAATGTTAGATTCATACCTGGAGTTTCTTGCCTTCTTGAAGGGTTGTCCTCTTCCTTGATTTTCGACATTTCTTTTACCTCTGCCATTTGACCTTCTATTCCTTTGATTGCCTTAAGAGTGATTTTGATAGTCGTCCCGGTGTGAGTCCCTTTTATCAAGGCACTCCCTTGCATAGTCGCCCATTTTATTGCAATTGTAACATTGTCCTTTTCTTCCACCCTTCGGTCCAGCCTTTCCTTTGAATTTAGCCCTGGAATTGTTTCTTCTTTTAGCATGAGAAGAAAAGGTAGAGGGATGACCTTTAAGTACGGGAATTTCTTGCTTTTCCATCCTTGTTTCTTCTTGAATGCATTTGGCCATCAATTCCTCAAATCTAGGTTATGTTATTGTTGAGAAGAGTAGTCCTAAATATATACCATTTAGGTGGCAGTCCTCCAAGAGTTGTGAGTGTCATTTCCCTATCAGGAATTACTTCCCCAATAGATAGGAGATCGTTCTTGATCTCGGTGATCCTTAAGAAATATGCTTGCATACTCTCATCTTTGCCCTTCTTAATTTCCTTCAGCTTATTTCTAAGGAACAAAACTTGATTTGTATCATTAACTTTAATAAATAAACTCACTAGTCTATCGTAGATTTCCTTGGAGGTGGTCAGGTCAAAAACATAGGCCACCAAGCACTTGTCGATAGAGTCCCGGATGATCTTCTTTGCTTTGACTTCTCCCTTGGTCCATTTGTTCCTAGCAGCAACGAATGCATTTGATGGAGGCTCAACAATCCTGCCTCTCACATGGTCCAACACTTCCTGCTCTTCTAATGTTAGATCGAGAGACATCTTCCATCCGTGATAGTTAGACTTCTCACAGAGTTTGTCTTTAGCAGGGAAGTGTGCTGAGGACCCCATGACTTCTTTAAGATAGCTTTAACAGCCTTCGGTGATTGCTCTTGCTCTTGCTCGAGCTTTGTCTTCACCTCAGCTCTGATACCATGTTAAATTATGGTGTGTTTTATGCTTAGAGTAGTTTACTTCTTTTACTTTTTTCAGCCATTGATTAGCAATCACAACATAAAGTAAAATGTAGATAGAACATTAAATGATCGATAGAAAACAAGCCAAGACAAGAGACACAAGATGTGGCAGCTAGCCAGGGACAAACCCCAATGTGGGGAAACCCTTTGATAAAATCTTCTTTTATCTTCAATAGTTCAGTAGAGAGAAATAGTACAATGCAGAATTCTGAAATTTTATAACAGCAGCAGCAAAACCCTAACTAGCAAAGTCAAAGCTGGTCAAACATGTTAGATTTGACCTCCAATATGCTTGGTCAATATCCTAGTCAACTCGGCCTCCAATAGCAAGAGGAGTCAACCCAAAACAGTCTGAAATTACAGTGAAACTTCAGTCAACGCTGGACAGACCTGCGGTCGACCTTTTGATAGTCAATGCTGGTCAAAACTGAGGTCATATCACCTCGGTTTGCGTGCCAAAATTTGCGTCCTGCCAAGGAGAAGTAGCCACACCTAATCTGCAATCAAAGAGGAGTCCACACTGGTCAAAGTACCTTCCTGCAGCCTTGGTCAAACTTGGTCAATGCAGCCCTAATCAGAAGTCTGCATCTTCCTTTTTCAGCCACATGTGTGAGAGAGAGAGGCTCATCTAATGTGTAGGAGAGAGAAGATGAGTGATGAGATGAGTTGCAAATGACTCAACCTCTCTTCTATTTATATGAAACGCTGGGCATGTGTGCCACACACTTAGCTGCTGGCCGACCTTGACAATTTGTCAAGTATTAGAAATAAATTCATATCTCCATAAATACTCATTGGAATTGGATGATCTTTAGATCAATCCTGCACCTCTTGACAAGAGGAATCTAGGAAAAATATCAGCAACCATAAATAAGGTGATCCACATGGAGTTTGGCCCTAGTTGCCAATTTTAACAAAAGGTCGACGAATGTGAAGAGCAACTTTTCGATGAACTGCTAATGGAGTATGATGGGAATATAGATTTGTTGATAGAAATAAAATCCTTGGAGGAGAGGATGGAAAACCAAATGGTGCAAGTTCAACATGCCAAATTGTAGTTGGAACAAGATAACTGCAGCAAATTTGAACGAGGACAAGGCTGGATGACGAAATTGACATAGTGTGGCTATTGACGAGGAAGGTGCCCAAGGAGAGATACAGTGAGAAGAAAAAGACAACCAACAATACGGTGCGGCTGACTATGCAAGATTGCCTCAACAAAGCAAGTCGCATATTGCAGAATCAAATATGGGATCCTGGAAAGTTGAGATCAACCATGGGGCAACAGCCAATCCAACACCTGGACAACAACAACATTTTGTATGGGGCCTAGGAGGAGCAAATTAATTGAAATTCATGACTAGGAGGTCATGGAAAATTTTAATCTAGGGAGTCTGGTGCAGGAGCATCAACGCTAATGAACCACCATTTTCTAGGCAAAAAGGGCGTCACAAAAACATCCAAAAGAAAAAATTCTCCCCAACTTTGCATGAGATTATATAAATTAATGTAAAATGTAGGTGTCCAGATTTTTCTAGAAGATAGGTAGTTTTACTGAGTTGGGTCATTGTAAAAATGCCGAGTGCTAGCCTAAGGTGTTAAGTACGATGTTTTAAAAACTGAACCAGTGACCGGACCGGTCCACCTAATGAACTGGGCTTCGAAACGGCACTGGGACTGGTTAGGTCTAAACAAACCGATTTTAAAAAAATACATTAAATAATTATTTTTTAATTTGAAAAAAAAACATTTTTAAGATTTAAAACCATGATTCCAAGCCAATAGAGACAAAATATGCAAAGATTGCTCATTTATATACCATGCAAAGGTGATTATATCAAAATGGCACCGAGTGCAATACATATCATTGACAAAATACATAAGCAATGAGGCTCTAAATGGAGTCTAGAGTGCAAAAACAAAGCCTACAAACTATGGGGCCAATGGCCTACTGCAAGTCTACATATATGATAATAATGATCAACATTATCACTTGAAACTTCTCATGAGTCATCATGATCAAACTCAATTGGTTGAGTCTTGACTCCCAAACTTTGCAACTGCTTGAGTCACAAACTTCTCTATTGGTTCAGTGACTTGAGTCTCAAACTTCTGAAGGTATTCTGCCGTAATATGCCCTATTAAGTCATTTGGTGCTTCACATGGCTTTACATGGCCTCCTATCCCAGCCAAGTGTTGCTTGAACCTGCTAATACCCCCTCCAATAGATTTTTGGCAATATTTGTAGATCATTTTGCCATCAATCATATCACAATGAGTCCATTCAGTATCCTTGGCTTTTGGAGGCACAATGACTACTGCTTAGCTTAAACTCTTTGTTGTTCCACTACTCGAGCAAAAACTCAACACTCTCCAAGCTCCTAATCAAACTCACAAACACTCGAAATGAGAAGTGTGAGATGTATGAGAAGGAGAAGGGCCTTTTAAAGGCTGGAGAGGGTGTTTTTGGAGGGAAAGAACCCTTACTTTCCCTCCAAAACACCCTAAACACTTGGAAAACAGTGCTGCGTGGGTCCTTCGCAACCGTGGCAGCTAACCAGCTGGTTTAGGACGAAACACGCTAGTTCCGTCCTAAACCAGACGATTAGGACCGGTTTGTCCACTTTTTTGGTGAAATGGAGGGTCAAACTAGGTTTTCTCTGTTGGTTTGACTCGATGGGATAGTTAACCGGCTAGTTTGACCGGTTACCGATTCAAACCTACCGATTCTTAAACACTGGTTAAGTAGTTTTTGAATTTGTTAAATAGGTGTCTTGGTTTTGTTAGGATATTTTCTTCCTAGACTGTGTACAGTGGAATAAAATGACCAGACTCTTGCTTGAGGGAAATAGGAAAGAGAGCTCACGGGGATTGGAGAGGAACAAAATCCTCTTAATAGTAAGATTGAGGAGGTTCGACACTGAGCATTGTAAATTGCCTATAATTACTCTATAATAGAATGATATTTAATTTATCCAATCAATCTTTGTGTTTAATTGTTGAGTCTGTATTAATGGCGAGTAAAGTAATGAGTGTCTTCGTGAATTAAGGCCAGGAGAAGCCATATTTGAATTATTATAGTGTATCAGTTCAGTGCCACACACAATGAGAAAAGCGAGGGAGGACTTGATCAAAATTCAGTCCCTGGACATATACATAGAGTCTAGTAACCCAAGTGAGGGCCAATTAATCGAGTTTAAGTTGGTCAACCAACTCTCGACCTCAGTCGGGTAGTTGGTCTCTTCGTGGATTTTGGTGTGAGCATTTTGTTTCTTTTCCCGACTGCCTGACCAAGCAAAGTTTTTATACATGCCCTGACCTCAGTGTTGTCTGACCTTGTGGCAGCCTTGACCTTGACTAGAGTTTGGTTAGGCCAAAGATTGAAAAGATTGCCATTATAACAGACCATCGGGCCCACTTAGAACTCTCCTCAGCCTCAAAAGAAAATCAGTTGAGTTGGATGCTTGTTGACATCCAACGAACCATTGATTGTACATCTCTCCCAACGTTAGATCGTGGTCAAGTCTGACCTCGTTGACATAGTGCCTCACGTCAAAAGAAAAGGGAGGCACCTGGTTTAGCCAATGTCTAAGGGTTCGAGGTTATGGCACCAAATAGGCTCAGAGTGTCATTGTGAGTCAGTTGCCAACCATAGAGCATGGTATTGGCCATTTCGTGTGCATGTGGTTCTGGATTAGCTGTTGGACAACTTGGATGATTATAGAGGTTAGCTTGTTGAGGTTGTTCTTTCAATTATTGAAGAAGAATGGGACCTGTAGGGTAACACTATGTTAAGTGTAGGTTTACTATGAGTGCCTAAGGTTTCAAGCAACGAAAAAGAAATATGATTTATTGGGCCATATAAGAGAAGCACTCTTACGACTTCTAAGCAGACCCTGTGAAGCAAGGTCGAAGAGTTGAAATAAGATATAGAGCAAAGAATTAGGGAGAGAACAGAGGAACACAGCCAGAGGGGTTGCGTCATCCCATGATCACTAATTGGAGGAAGATAGATGCATCCAGGGAGGAGGAGGTAGACCCCACTTTGTATAAGCATTAGATAGGCTCTCTCATGTATTTGGTCAACACCAGGCCATATATATCCTATGCAGTATACTTTCTCAGTTAGTTCATGGTGGAGCCAAAGAGAGTGCATTGGACGACATCAAAACATATTCTAAGATATTTGCGCGGCACTATCGAGTATGGGATCAGGTATGCTCGAGGTGATCGTGTCACGTTGGTTGGCTATACTGACACAGACTGGGTAGGTAACACCGTAACACAGTGGATTGGAAAAGCACTTTAGGGTGTTGATTGGATTCAACATGGGATCATGAGTTGTTTCTTAGTACAACAGGAAGCAAAAGTCCATGGCACTGAGTTCTGCAGAGACAGAGTACATAGCCGTGAGCATGGCTGCATGCAAGTCTATAGGGCTTCGTAAGTTGCTAGTAGCCTTGTTTGGTCAGAGGATAGAGGTGACAATGATACACTGCAACAATCAGAGTTGCATTAGGTTGTCAGAAAATTCAGTGTTTCACGATAGGTCCAAGCATATAGGCATAAGATACCACTTTATCAGGGATTGTGCAGTGCATGTTTGGTCAACTACAATATATACCCACATATGAGCAGGTAGCAAATATACTGATGGAAACTTTGAGGAAGGTGAGATTCATCTTCTTCAGAGAAAAGTTGGGTGTTATGCAAAACACCTTCCTTGCTAAGAGGGAGTGCTAGTTTGTGTAGCTTGGACAGGTTTTCTAGCCTTCAATTGTGTTTATGAGGCTAGTGAACACATTTCCTCCAATATCCAGAAAAGGTTTCACAAGAAAAGGCCTTGATTAGAATTAATTAGCCAGTTAATTAATTTTCCCAAGTCTAGCTTAGGGAAATGGCTTGATTAATCAATATTAATTGGGGTAAATCGATTTTCCTCTAAAGACTCCCAAAAAAGTCATGAGATGGGGTCAAGATGATCTTAGCTATAGATTGCGATTAGATCATGGTTGTTGATTCATCAACGAGAGATTATAAGAAGAGATCAATTGGCACATGGAGAAGACACACAAAAGATCAGTGAGAGGTCGAGACACAACATTGTAGTGAGAGCAAGGGCGTAGAGGTGGCGCAAGGACATTAGCAACAAGGTTTTCAGCAGTGATTGAAGATCAAAGTTCTGGAGAGAAAATCTTCACAGTGATTTCCAAATTCTCAGTGACAGAGGGAGATCGATTTTCTGCAGAGAAGCCAAATATCCCAGGAGTGCGAATTGATCCAAGAGGCAGAGTTGCCAGAGGAAGTACGAAATTCCTCGAAGAGGATCGATTTGCCTAAGGGAATTCGATTTGCCAGAGAAATCAAATTTTATAGTGGAAGCCGAGTAAATTTCCTAGCTAGTGCGAGTTGCCAAGAGGGTCGGGTTTATCTGCCAAGCCTCACGTGTGAGCCAAATCAATAGCCAAAGGGGGGCTAAATTTGATCGGAGGGACCAAGTTATTTCCAAGAGGTTAGATTGTGAAGCAAGTGCAACACAACTTATAGCTTGTTGAATTAATATGTTAAAAATACATGAGGTATTTTGTAATAATAATTTATTATATATAAAATGTACAAGTGATGTTGAATGTTACAATGAGGTCCTGCTTATATACCTAGGCATCTGTCCTTTCATCATTGGGCATGTTTGCTATTTTATGGTAGAAGTGAAGAAAATATTTTGCCATATGTTTGCTATTTTATGGCAACCAGTTGTAATTTTAATCACAAATTTTGCTGAAGAATTAATACTAAAACCCTCATCTGCAGAACTGGTTTTCCCTTTCGGGTTTTTCCAGAGACATTTGTCCAAAAATATTGGTGTCCATTATTTTTGTGTGTGCGTAATTTTCTCAGTTCATGTGGTTACTGGTTATTTATTTTTTAGTGAAGTTGTAGTTGTGTTTTATTCAGTATTTGCTGCAAATAATTTGCAAAAGACAAATAATCATTTGATAGAAGAATAATAACCAGCTAACTGCAACAGTAATTAAAATTTCACAATTTTGGTATGATAACAAAAAAAAATTATAACTAAAAACACCCAATAAGGTTGCATTTAAGGTGGTTACAGAAGGAAACACTTGAAAGTTAAGTGCTGACCTCTTTTATACCGTTAAACTCCAATTTCAAGCTGAGCTCTGCATCTGTAGTTGGGCTATGTGAAATTTGGAAGAGACCAACACAGATCAGAAGAGGGGAAGTAGGGCATTGTTCATTCTTTTCATTGCAGGAAATTAGTGTCTAGTCCGGAAGTTCACTATTATGCATTCTTCATCATCATTGGCATTCTTCACTCCATAAGTTTCCACATTTCAATTTCATCAAGTTTCAAGTTTCAGTTTTTTGGTTGTCATTTCTGCACCACTTCTATAAAGGGAAGAAATGTCAATTATGAATGGTGGGCGTGGAATGATTTGTTTCTTGAATGATTTGAATCTAAAGTGAATTTTGATTTACATTGATTTCAGTTCTCCTTTCTTTTTTTCCATTTATTATTGTATATATAAAATTTGATATAGATACCCCTGATGTACCCCTGTCCCTGTTTCAGAAAGTGTTGTACCCACACCCGTATCTGCACCTATTCCCAAATACCCATACCTTGGCAACTTTGGTGTGAAGCTATGTATGGTAACTGGTTGCACATTCATTACTGCTATTCAAATTTCAAATGACCTGCAGTAGACCTGTGCTTGATTTCTTCTTTGCAAGATAATTGTCTATGCAGATTAACATGATACAGTGAAGGCATGTGACTGGTTCTTGCCTTATTGCACATTTTCGAAACTTTTCTAATGCTTGCTAGAACACTGCAGTCTTCTAGAGACTAGATATAATTTCGGTTATATCAATATGCAATACAAATGAAAAGAGTTCTCTGTATATTTGAAGATACGTACATTCAGATAGTTATCCATCATATGCTTTCTACTTTTGGAGCTGAGAAAACATTTGTCTTGCCAGAGGTACAGCAGTAGTGAGACCAGCTGCAAAGAAGCAAACCACAGAGGAATCAGATACGTCTTGCTTGGTAATTGATTCAGGCACAAGTTTTGAGCAGATACCAAGGGCCCAAAGAATGGTTAAAGGAAAGACACGATACATAGTTCGACGATTAATTCGGACACTTGGTCATGTTGCAGTCCTAGCTGCTTTCAACGTCCCTCTATATATCATGTTGTTGTTCAAGGACTGGACATGATTTGTCCCAGAATTGCAAGGTAAGAAACAATTTTGTTGGTAACGAGGCTGAACAAAAGTTTGATCTTTCATTGATTACTTATAAAATGGAATTTGTTAATTTTTAAGTTTTTAGTGTATAATATTGAAGGAAACTTTATGCATAGTGCATCAGCTGAGCTATCCTTCCTTTCTGTTAGAGTTGCATTTGATATTCGAGTTCCTGGATGTGTCTGGTGCCATTATTTATATAAAAAATCAAACTTTGTCATTCAGTTTTGTGCAGTATTCTGATCTGAAAGAATCAACTATTTCAGGGGAAGAGAGGCTTTATCATGCGAGCATACTCTGATTCTTAGTTCATTTGAGCAGCAAGTGACCTTATTATAAACTTCTCTTTCTTGCCCATATCACATGATTGATTTGATCTCAGAGAAGGTTACATTTTGACCAGTAAATAATTATATTATTCCGCTGAAAATGCGAAATTTCAAATATGGAGGATATGCATTATTGAGGTGTTTTAATTACAATAAAAAAATCTCTGAACTCGAAAGGAGATATCCTTCCACGGTAATGCATTGCATAGATCTTGACCAAATAACAGATGGAGAACTTTCTTAATATTTGTGTTGTCCAACGCTTAACTTAGAGCTCTGTTTTGTATTGCCTCGTGGTGATTAGTTTCAATTAAATTGAATTTATAAAATGTTGGTAGGAAAGTGAATTTCCATGTCGAATGATTTTTCATCTTCCATACAAAAAGTTCTATCCACACAAAGTATGCACGTACTTTTAGTTGCTCAACCCTGTACCTAATATAGCCTAACAAGTTTGTCTTATATTGGTGTTGCGTGTGCACTGTCTTCTAGGTAAGGCATTGTTTCTCGAGTGAGACAGATATGTCCCATTGGAAGCGTACGGTGAAAAACCATGGTTGCAGTTCGTTCTCAAGACATAGTTGACACCCTTACACATGAAGAATATGGATACAAACAAAAGGATACATCTTTAGTGGAAAATTATGCATGTGATCAGATAAGTAATGTATAGCAATAAAAGCATTTAGATGAAATACATACAATTACAACCAACAAGATTCACGAGCTTTATGAGAGAATATTGTCTTTGAGTGGGCCATTTGGGAAAGATATTCAAGATTTATCTTAATACATACCAGCAAGTCTAAAGTAGATATGTTTGCGGTGATTGTCTCTAGATTTTTCGTTGTTTGTGATGGCAAAACATAAATGTGAGTTATTGAAGAGTGCAAAGTGGCAAGATCTAGCCCAATTTGAAGCCATCCTTGTTTTAATATGAAAGACATAAAAGCGGGTTGCGTATAAGACCGTGCTATCCAAATAAACTTCGTGGAAAGGGGAGGGGGTATTTTAAAGTCATTCAAAAAACTATCACCAAACTTATCGAACTTGAAACCATTGTTAATTTGATAATATTACATTTAATGGGTAGGGTTATGTTATGGTTTTAGAATTAACATTGTGCCAAAAGGTGTTTTTTATCCTTAACAATGCTGCTATTTTTCAGTAAGGATCTAAATGAACTGTTATACACCAGTCTCTAAAGGCTATTCAACACTTACATAACTAGAAGATGAGATGTTTGTAGAAAATTAGGGTGCCACTTTTACATAAAATTGTTGAGAAAGAATAAATAAATGACTTTGTTATTTAGGTTGCAGTGATACATTTCTCACACATTATAGATCTCCATATGTGATATGTTTAGCACCCATAGTTTGTTAAGTAACCACTTACCTAATGACCTCAACATTGGATATTACATTGGTTGCGAGTCACTTTCACATAAAGAGACAATTATTAATAGGCCCTAACATGAATGTGTGTTACCACTAACGACCCTCCTAACACTAAATAACACTTCTCGTTTTTACCATCTTAATGCGAAAGATCAAATATTTTAACTCAACAATTGTATAAACTTTGTTGATGTGAAGATCTCAAATGGGTCAATGCATAAATAGAGTCTGATGTGTAACTCTTTATGGTGCTCATAGGTTTTCTACAAGAGATACATAAATATGTAACATGTCTTCAATGGTCCAAAAGCCATCATAAGTACTCCCTCTTGTTGTCATCACACTCATGTTGAAGGTGGAATTTACCCAAACAATTGCCCATGTTGAGCATCCCCACTACCTAGAGACTTCCCTAATATGCAACCAATTTCTAATATACCCGTTTTCTTCATTCTGTCATGGAAATAAGCATTTTCTTCTTTGTGTTGCTTGACCAATAGGGAGAGAAACATAACCCTTTCTTATTTCTATTTTTATTGTGGGAGAGGTACCATGTGAAAGTATGAGACATACCAAATATCATGAATAAGAATTGCTAAAAAGGGTAAATTGTGTTTTATCTCTTATTTGATAAGAAAAAAATCTTACGAAAATCCATAATTAGTGTTCTATTTGATTGTCATCACTCTCATGTTGAAGGTCGAAGTCACCTAGACAATTGTCCATGTTGAGCTTCGTTATTGCCTAGAGAATTTCCTAATGGGCGACAAATTAATGAAATACCCTTTTTCTTCTTTGTTTCATGGGAATAAATATATTTTCACCTTCCACATTAAATTAATTGATAAGGAGAGGAATGAAATTTCTTTATTGTGGGAGAGATGGCATGTGAAAATATGACATTGAATATTGTTAATATGAATTAAGTTAACTAATAAGGAGAGGAATGAAATTTCTTTATTGTGGGAAAGATAGCATGTGAAAATATATGACATTGAATATTGTGAATATGAATTAGTAGAAAAATGTTAAATGGGTTTTCGTTCTTTTTTTATAAGAAAAAAGGGCTTTATTTGTATGTGTCAGCTTTTTCTTATTCATATAAACATAGTTATTGACTTGAGGAAATCGTAATATCCTTTAGGGGAATTTACTATTAAGGTTTAAAACAACACATGAAAAATTTATGCTAGTATCACAATATTCCTTTTAAATTCAACAAAGATGATATTGAATGCATAACAGTATAAACAAGTTAGTGTTATCAGGACTAGACCGAATCTGTCTAAATCGCCCTGTCCGATCATTGTGAGGCAAAAATTGGTTTGGACCGGTGTTTGAATCATTTTTGGCTGGTGCAGTACAAAATCAATCGATAAATCCATGTAGAACACAAACAAGTGGGCTCTGTTTTGTTTTTTTTTCTTTTAATTTTTGTCTTAGCACTAGCCCACAATATCAAGAATATGAATTACTAGAAAAAATGTTAAATGGACGACCACTTAAAAGCGACTTTCTTCTTTATCTTTCATTTTCATCCTTTTACTAAATTTTTTAACATTACCATGTAATCGATCAGGATATTTGAGAGTGGTTTTGACCTAATTGGATTTTATACGGAGAAAGTAGAATTTTAGATTTTATTCAAAATTCAACAGACTTAACAATTTTTCAGGATTGGGGGGATTGTAATGTTTCCATTGGATTTTGTCACGTATGAAGGTATCGAACTAGCAATTAAATCAAGAGCAACAATCCCTCTATGTACCTTGATGTTAGTGCCATTGATTGTGGAACTCCATCACGATCCTACTATTAATGTACCCACCACTCAAACAAAATCTTAAATTGACACGTTAAACATTTTTTAATCTTATTTTAATGCTTAAAGGGTGATATTGATGACGAGATCCTACTAAAAATGTACCCATTGCTCAAACAAAATCTTAAATTGACATGTTAAACATTTTTTTATCCTATTTTAATGCTTAGAGGGTGATATTGATGACAAAGATCCCATTATAGGCAAAATTTTTGATGAAATGTAGATATTTGTTGTAGCATATATTTTTTTTGGATGCTAGAGGCAATCTAAATCTTGATTTTTGATGTATTTTTGGTTCAAAGATGGATTGCACTTGGTGTTATTTTGGTTATGTGCACCCTTACATGTTCTATGAATGAGAAATTTCACTTATTTGTGTATAATGGTTTGAGTTCATATTGATGCGCTTGAATATATGTGGTTTTCTTTAAAATTTGAATATTTTATGTGTTTTTGGTTGACCGGTTTTTTTGCAGATTAGCCTCCCTTTTTTCCTTTGTAACTTGATCTAAACTTGAGACCTGATTTTTATTGTGAATCACAAACATCTTCTCCATCTTTAATCCTTCATAACCAACGTCATGGTCCCCACCATGAGTTTCCAAAACAGGTCGCATAAACCATTAATTGGAGGTATCAATATTAACAATATTTGTGAGTGGGATTATCAACATCCAAGGATGGTGTAAAGCCATATTTTGCATTGGTATAAGCACAAATGTTGGACCAACATTTCTTTGCGTCCTAATGTTGTACCCACCTTGCAACAATTTCAATAACCTGTCATTTCTCTTCTCCCTTCCCATGATCAAGGATTCCTCTCCTCTTAGCTTTAATCTAGGTGTCTGAGGTTGTTCATCCTCAGATTTCAAAGATCATCCTCATCATCATCACCCAAATCCAAGTTTGAAAAGTGACTTGCTTTAGCACTGGAAGACCACATCCTTTTGTCCACTCTCTGATCTTGACAATTGAAAGTTTCCTTCTAATTTTGTTCTTCCTTGTCGATTGTGCTTCCACTTTCACCTCCATGCACAGGGAAGTCATCAAAATCAAAATGGGCATCATCAATGCCATGAACCCTCGTACTATTGAGCGAATTATCATTGGTGATATCTCAAACAAGACGCACAGGTGCATTATAATTGTGTAGTAGAGAGGGTATTATCCTTTCAGGAATGTCAACAAAGACAAACCATTCATCCTCCTTTTCAATAGGAAGGATTACTATTGAAACAAAAGGACCTTCACTAGTAAAGGACTACAAAGATTCTCCATTATGGATTGATGAAAGAGGTAGATCCTTTTCGTGGGATTCCATCACCCCAAGGGCCACATATATAAACATTGGTTCTTTCATTGATTGACCTGTAGTAGGGGGGGTTCTCTTTCCCTAAGGGTTGTAGGATGATTTCACCTTTACAGATCCCCTCTTGTGAATACCATAACAAGAAATTTGAAGGAGATGAATTACTAGTATCACGCATGGCAACAAAGAATTCTTCACAAGTTACTGCTTGACTAGTTTCCCTGCACTGCCCATGTTTTGCTCTCCATTTTCTAAGCTCATCCTCTCAGGAATTTAAAGGCAAAACTAAAGAAGGCAATAACGAAGCAAACGAGGCAAAGGGAGCTTGATCGTCTTCAGATATTGGCCGAAGCCTCTTTAGCCCAGCATGACACTTAATGAAGAAGCTCCAGCCCAAATTTCAATAAATTTGGGGCATTTTTGGCATTTTGACAAATTTTAGCACAAAAAACAGGGTCTTTCTCCCTATGCGTCGCGCCACGTGGCGCGCACTTTTTCTATGGAGCTCCAAAGTGCAAAAAGTTTACATTATTGGATTTGGCATGAAAAATCATGAATGTTGGTGCATGGCCAAAAATTTTGGCCGAGTTTTGAGTCCTCGGGAGGTCAAAAGCACTCACAAAATGACCTCTCTGCCCCTATTTTGACACACAGGAAGAAGTCCTGGGAAATTGTCGTTTCGGAGCGCAAAATGACTTCCAAATTGAAAAATTCCACTTGGGTTGGAAGGTAGACATGCAAGTCTTTTCAATGAGCTATCTTGGACTCAATTTGGACTTCAGGAAGTGCCTCAAACTCAGCCTCAAAGTGGCGTGATGCATAGAGGATTTGGCGCGGCGCATAGAGGATTTTTGCTGAATTTTTCACCTTGCAGCTCAGTAATTCGGCCAGTTTGACTAGTTTTGCTTTTTTATGCAATTTTTTATCTATCTTGATGTAATTGGATAAACATGATTTAATTTTGGCACTTATTTACTTGTTCTAGAGGATTCATTCACTAAAAAGTGAAAATTTAATGAATGAATCAGTTTCCTACCTTATAGAGCCAAGTTGTTTTGATTGCCTAGATTTTAGTGCTTTGTTTAGAATTGGTTGAAACAGCTCCTAGAATGATGAGATCGACCCCTAGAGGCAAGGGAATGGGTTGGGCTAGTCTATATCATGTAATTCCTAAGTCATTTTCGGGGTTGGACACTAGGGATTGCTTTGGCATATCATTGTACATTCTATCTCCGCATTTTTGGCTAAGGAAAGACCAGGGTTTTGCAGCATTGTTTGGGATCCATGTGGCTTTATGTTTTGATGGTGTTCTTCTCTAAGTAATTGTAAGTTCATTAGTGTTATGTGTATCATTTTCCTATCTCTTCCTCTAAATTTGAACAAATGAGTGATTAAGGTAGAATCCATTACTGTTATGCTTTGCCTTTAAATTTGTTTAAATTTCCATGTTTTCATCTGTTTAAGGAGAATTCTTGAGACTCTCTTGCTCTCCTTAGCTCTTCACCAGTCTGATCTATCCATTCACTCACTTTAAAGCATCAAAATGATTGCCTTCCTTGCCCCAGTCAGAACTCTGCAGAAACTGTGCTTCATCCCCGAGCCCAATTTGCCTTTCCCTGTTTCCAGAACAAACCCCCAAAAACTCAAATCAAACCCTTGCACTTCATACCTAGCCTAAAATTAGCTTTTATTTCAGTCATCTTGAGCCCCATCACTTGTCTTTTGCCGAGATCGACCCGGAGAGAGCCCTCTCCTGTCCTCGTAGGGCTAGCTACGAGGCTAAGCGTGGTTTGATGTGGACCTAGACGCTTGCCTTTCCAGCCTGCGGCAAATCTAGGCTCTAACATAGTGGCAACTCCGCTGGGGAAGAAAGTTTATTCTCATTGTTTGGCTTTGTATACTACAGATGGAGCCTGAAGTTAGCCAGGTAGCCTTCGAAACGCTTTTGCTTTGCATTAGCGCAAGTAGATAAAAGCTACTTCAGTCAATCTCCGGTCTAGTTTATAAACTGAACATCTGATCTAAACGATCACCCCAGTACATGTATCAAGTTCAGATCTGATGGTTGATGGTGGAAAACGATCAGACATAAGAAGGCTGAAATCATTCACCTGGTGACTCCTGTAAAGACTCCACTGGAGGACTAGCTCTTTATCTGAGAAAATGGAAGGATCTTACACAAAGTTCGGGTATCCAAAGTGGAATGGTATTCAGGATCTAGTCTGCTTTCTTGTAAATTACTTCTTTGTTGTTCTTGAAGCTGTCCTGAAAGTTTTTCAGAATTTGTTGTATGATAAAGGTGATCAAAATCTTCACTCGATCTATTCAAAAAGTGTAAATACTGAGTTTCCCTTTAATCCTGGCCTCCTTACTTTTCCCACATCTCATGATGACTCTCTTCAGTGCGATGAGCCTAAAGAAAACAAACCTGATCCTGTAGCTCTTGTATATACTCCTACAGTCCCGGATAGGTATAACCCTCTTGTTTTACCTTCTGTTCTCCATGCTTTCCCTGCAAATTATTACCTATATTTGCCGAGATTTGACAGTGAATGTAAGAATGTCAATGCTGAGCAACATGTGCAGAATGTTGAGACTTTTCTTGATCTTTTTGAAGTTGATGAAAAAGATGTTAGTATTAGGCTTTTTGCTCATTCTTTGCAAGGCAAAGTCAAGAGTTGGTTCAAAACCCTGCCTGATGCGAGCATCTCAGATTTCCAGCAGTTCGTCAAAGTTGTCCTCAACAGGTGGATGATCAGACAGAACCTTTTCTTGATTACAGAAGAGTATAACCAGCTGAAAAGACTGCCAGGGGAGACAGTACAACAGTTTTCTGCCAGATTTAATCAAGTTTATTATTCAATGCCGGTTGATATAAGACCTCCTCCTAGATCTACTCTCTTGCACTATCCAGTGCCTTTGATCCGAAAATGGAGTTTCAGCTGAGAGAAAGGAATCTTGCAACACTTGAAGAGATACAGAATAGTGCAGTAAATGTAGAGGCTCATCTGCTGATCCGAAGGGAAAGGTTGAAAGAAGAAGAAATAAAAAACGTAGATCCGGAGAAATCGACATCTCTAGAGGTAAAGCTTGACATTTTGGTAAGTGCAGTAGAAGAGATGATGCAAAGGATCACCGCAAGGAATGATTATGATGTTCAAGCCCATGGCTCGCTGATTGAAGAAGAACAAGTGGCTGATCCAAAACATTTTGTTTCTTATCCGAGTTGTCATAGTGATTATTTTATAGATCATCTTGGAGAAGAGAGAACTGTTGATATGACATGTATGCTTGATGATGTGTTTTATACTGATGATTTGCCTCAGTTTGATCAGTATGATGATGACGATTATGTTCTCCAAACAGAAGCTAATATTGCAGACAAATCAGCAGCTAGTTTGTGTGAGGAGGAAGAAGTTCACTTACAGCAGCTTGAACATAGTGATCAGCCGATGCATATCAGCTATGACAATGACGAGGAAAGTGCAGCAAATTGTGAAGTAAGTGAAGGATCTTTGCCTTTTTGTTTTGATTCATTTCAGTTCATCAGAGACAATGTTCATGCAATCAGAAATCAACTGTCAACAAGTTTTGATCTGGACCATCTTGAAGGCAATAAAAACCTTGTTCCAGACTTCTCATATTCAGCTTTGCAATCCCCGAAAGCCATTGCTTTTCAAATTGTAGATGAAGACATGGAAGTTGGCACATGTGATCAAATGATACAAGAAGATTCCATACCATTTTGTTTTGAATCATTTCAGTTTTTGAAGGGTAAATTGCGTAGTAAATCTTCAAATGAACAGCTTGTAGGAAGTCAACAATCTTTCAGATTTAATACTGAGGATGAAAGTCAGATTACAGATGAAGATGTGGCAGCCGAAATACATGATCTAATGATGCAATAGGTACCCTTTTGTTTCGAAGCATTTCAGTTTATAAGGCAGAATCTTCGTAATATCTCTCAAGAAAAAGATGAACAGCCAGCAGGATGTCAGACAATTTTAATGAATACATCGCAACAGTCTTCTCAAGTTTTTGATGATCCTATTGCTCGTGTGTTGGATGATGTTTGTTGTAAAAGTTTTCCCCCATTGGCTAACCATGTGCTAGATAAGAATGTTGATAATAATCTGATTCAAAAGTTACCTTCATTGTCTTGTTTAACAGATTTTTCATTACAAAACTCAGATCAAAGTTTGCAGTCATCTGAGGAGATTGATAAAGGAGACTTTTTTTCTATTTGGAATCAGCAACAGAGTTTGGTTATTCACGAAATTCAGGATCCTTTTGACAGCTTGCTGCAATCATCAAAGAAAGACTGCACAGATGTGAGGAAAATCTTAATATTCAACTATGAAGACTACTTAGACCAGAGCAGTAATGTGTTAATGGAAATCAATAGCGATGTTTATGAAGATCCTTTTGCAGTATTCTTGAAGTCATCCAGTCAATTCATGTTTTGCAAGTTTATCAGCAGTCAACTTGAGTCCAAGTTTTCATGGGAGTTGCCTTTCGATTCATCCCTTTTCCTGCGCATCAGAAAGCATTTGGGAAGAAATCAAATAACAGCCAAGATGCTAACATTTTTGCATTGGTTGTTCCATTTCACTTGATCGAGTGGTGAAAAGAACAATTAGAGTAGGTTTGATGAATAAGCTCAAATATGAGCATCTTTCCAGTTTGTTAGTTATGATTTAGTCATGTTTGGTTTTATTATGGTTTTCAGTTTTAGTCTTGAGTCAAAGTTAGTCTGCATAATGTCAATTTTCGTGTTTGACCCCATTGCCCAATGGTTGAAGGCACTGTCTGCTCTTCCAAAGATCTGCCGTTCTTGGCACCTCCCAGGAGCTACCATCCCCATTGGAGCCAATGTTAGAGTCGGTCTGTTCAGCCCTCCGTCATAGATCAAAATCTCTTTTGTTGCATTTCATTTTTAGGTGTCTCGCTCGTTTCACTCAATTGCATTCTGCTAGGGGCACGCCATAATCTGACGGAAGGGTTTGGTCATTCATCACCCCTCATGCTTTGCACTGCTGGCTCAGGTGTGTTCATCAAAATCAAGTTTTCATGTCTTTTGATCAGCAAGAGTTATTTTCAGTCACTAGGTCTAGGGTTTCACAAATTGTGTCTTCACAATGCCCAATAAAGCCAGCAGGCCAGAGGGAGGTTCTTAAAAAGTTTTCATTCAAATATTTTCATCATCATATGGATGAATTATGACTCTTCTTCAAAACTCTGTTTTGAAGAAAAGTCGACATTTCGTTTTTGTAATTTTTTAAAAAGTTTTTTCTAGTTGTTGAATTCTTCAGACGCAGCCCTGGTCGCCTTTGCCAAATTCTATGTCAGCTATCCCTACAAAAAATAACCGAAAGATTCATCATTCAAGATAAAATTAAAGAGGAAACAAAAAGACAGAGTTTGTATTACTTGTGAAAATGTGCCAAAGTGTAAACATTACAAAAATGGGTTTGAGAAAAGAAAAATCAAAATCCATGCCTATATGAGAGATTTTCCATTTTGAGAAATTCATTTGCATGCCAAGAAGCAAAGACTAAACTATTCAAAGCAAGTTTGGTGCATAAGAGTGAAATTGGGTGAAGCCGGGTCGGCGCGGCACATAGAGCAGGTGGCGCGGCGCACTGGAGAGGCGTGGCGCACTGGGAGGAGAAACCCAGTGTAAATTTCCTCAGGCGCAGCGCACTGGGACGGCGCGGCGCGTTGGGTATGCGGCGCGGCGCATACAGTCCAAAGCCCAAAAACGTTTGAAATTTCTCCAAATTGCCATTTATTTGCGTGGATTTGCCAGGTAGGGTCGACATCTTGATGTTTCATCCATTTTTGTGCTGAGTGATGGTGGTTTATGGATGCTAATGATTGAAACAAAAATCCAAACCCTACTTCAACATGCCTCAAAAGAAATTGTTGTGGTTTCCACAATTCACTGTTTTGCTACCAAAGTCACTCCTCCTTCCCATTCCTCCCTTGTTTTTATCATTCCCTAATTTTCTACCCCCCTAAGCTCATTAATTCCTTCTCCTAAATGCTCTGTCCCAAATTCTCCAATCTCACACCTCAAACCCTACACAACAATTCCTAACCCTATACATCAAATCCTACATCAAATCCCTCAAAACCCTCCTACATTTCCCTAATCCCTATAGTCCCAATAGTCCCTAATCCCTTACTACTTTCCCTCTTCCTAACAGTCCTTTGTTTCATTTGTTTCCCCTTGGTGGCAGAATTTGAACACATCACTAAAAGAGCAGTTCAGCACAGTTTTCCTACACCAGCATCTTTTTCTCCAAGGCAGTTTGAAAAACAGCAATCATGGCATCTGAGTTTTCATCGGATTATGAACTAGAAACCCAAAGTGACTCCCCCATGGAGGAACACGCACCTCGGAGGCCTCATAGAGGAGGTAGACATATCAGAGAAGAACCAGTCACCCTCAATGAATTATAGGCCTGCCCTCTTGCCATGTTTTGTTTCCAGCATCAGTCATGCTATGAGTTTTGTCAAAAGGTGGCTAATGTTCAATTTCATCATGATTTGGCTGGTCTATTTGTGCTGCATTTACATGGAGATCAAGCTACCTTAGCCGGTGTCACCTTCACACTTACACCAGAATCTGTCTCACTAGCAACCGGCATACCAAACATTGGGGAACCATGGACCAAGAGGAAGAAGATTGACCGGCAGCATTATGAGCCATACATTAAAGCCGGTTTCTTAAGGCAACTCAAGAAAGTGTTTTCATTCCGATATCTGAAAGATGAATATGCTCCACTAATGAAATTGATCATGAAGTATTTCAGCTGTGAGGGACAGTTCTCTCGTTTATATGCTTATCACATCAGGTTGCTCATGCATTTCACCAGGGTACGGATGATGAACATTCTGTATTTCATTTGCCGGAACATAGAGAGGATGACCACCCTTGTGCAGCACAAAACCCCTCAGCAGCAACTTAACAGTGTTTATCATTTTGCTCTTATTAAGATTTTGGTGGTTCATCAGCTTGGATTACAGGGCATCACTTGGGATGATTTCATCTCTCGTGACTTCTTCAGAGCTTCACGGGGATTATCAGAGGTTAAGCATGAGACAGGTGGGCCTTCTCATCAGTATGAGCACCATGAGACCGCTAATGTGCCGGTATTCATCACATATGAGAGGGGCACTAGACATTTGTTTGCAGCAGCGAAGCGAGTGTTATCTCCACTCGGGGTGGAAGGGGCCTCGCTTCCTCCATCAGGATCACAGGTACAGGCCAAAGGCAAGAGGCCAATGCAGGATGAGGGGCCTTTAGGTGAACAAGGGACCGACTTCATTCTCATTCATGATGATCATACATATATGGGCCCACAAAGTGCCAAACTTAGGGAGATCATCCAGGAGCAGCAAACAGAGATCCAAGCCTTATCCCTTGACTTGGAGAGAGCTAAGTGGACTATGAAATACTTGGAGCAGAGGAACAAATAGTTTGAAGATCAGCAAGCAATCATGGAGTTACAAAACATCAGCAAGAATCGCCAAGTTGCACAAAGGAGAAGAATTGAGCTCACGTCATTGGAGCAAGAGATTAATGAGGATCGGGAGTCTAATCTCAAGAGAATCAACATCCACTTGGAGAGACTGCTGGACAAGGCCGATAAGGACCATGCATTGCTGAGACACATGGCTTTCCACTACATGGCATGGAACAAGGTCTGCAAGGCACGAATTAGGAATTTAAAGGCAAAACTAAAAAAGGCAATAAAGAAGCAAACAAGGCAAAGGGAGCTTGATTGTCTTCAGATATTGGCCGAAGCCTCTTTAGCCTAACATGACACTTAATGAAGAAGCTCCAGCCCAAATTTCAAGAACTTTGGGTCATTTTTGGCATTTTGACAAATTTTGGCACAAAAAATAGGGTTTTCTCCCTATGCGTCGCGCCACGTTGCGCGCGCTTTTGCTAGGGAGCTCCAAATTGCAAAAATTTTACATCATTGGATTTGGCATGAAAAATCATTACCGCTGGTGCATGGCCAAGAAGTTTGGGCAAGTTTTGAGTCCTCGGGAGGTCAAAAACACTCACAAAATGACCTCTCTGCCCCTATTTTGACACACAAGAAGCAGTCCTGGGAGATTGCTGTTTCGAAGGGGCAAATGACATCCAAATTGAAAATTTCCACTTGGGTTAGAAAGTAGACAGGTAGGGCTTTCCAATGAGCTATCTTGGGCTCAATTTGGACTTCAGGAAGTGCCTCAAGTTCAACCTCAAAGTGGCGCGATGCATAGATGATTTGGTGCGCGCATAGAGGTTTTTTGCTCAATTTTTCACCTTGTATCTCAGAAATTCGGCCAGTTTGACTAGTTTTTCTTTTTGAGGTAATTTTTGATCTATCTTGATGTAATTGGATAAACATGATGTAATTTTGGCACTTATTTACTTGTTCTAGAGGATTCATTCACTAAAAAGTGAAAATTTAATAAATGAATCAGTTTCCTACCTTATAGAGGCAAGTTGTTTTGATTGCCTAGATTTTAGTGCTTTGTTTAGAATTGGTTGAAACAGCTCCTAAAATGATGAACTCGACCCCTAGAGGCAAGGGAGTGGGTTGGGCTAGTCTATATCATGTAATTCCTAAGTCATTTTCAGGGTTGGACACTAGGGATTGCTTTGGCATATCATTGTACATTCTATCTCTGCATTTTTGGCTAAGGAAAGACCAGGGTTTTGCAGCATTGTTTGAGATCCATGTGGCTTTATGTTTTGATGGTGTTCTTCTCTAAGTAATTTTAAGTTCATTAGTGTTATGTGTATCATTTTCCTGTCTCTTCTTCTGAATTTGAACAAATGAATGATTAAGGTAGAATCCATTAACTGCTATGCTCTGCCTTTGAATTTGTTTAAATTTCCATGTTTTCATCTGTTTAAGGAGAATTATTGAGACTCTCTTGCTCTCCTTAGCTCCTCACCAGTCTGATCTATCCATTCACTCACTTTAAAGCATCAAAACGATTTCCTTCCTTGCCCCAATCAGAACTCTGCAGAAATTGTGCCTCATCCCCGAGCCCAATTTGCCTTTCCCTGTTTCCAGCACAAAACCCCCAAAAACTCAAATCAAACCCTTGTACTTCATACCTAGCCTAAAATTAGCTTTTATTTCAGTCATCTCGAGCCCCATCGCTTGTATTTTGCCGAGATCGACCCGGAGAGAGCCCTCTCCTGTCCTCGTAGGGCTAGCTACAAGGCTGAGTGTGGTTTGATGTGGACCTAGACCCTTGCCTTTCCAGCCTGCGGCAAATCTAGGCTCTAACAGATCCAACTCTTAATCATTTCATTTGGAATGGGCTAGACACTATTCAATATCATGTAATACAAGGCGACTGTGAAGACATTGCTAAACTCATACCTAAAAGAGATTATGCCCTAGTCATTGCAAATATTCCCCATGGTTTCAATATTCCAAACATTGACTATGATAGTGACCCTTATACTTATCAAGCTCTTAGTAAAGTGGTTGCAGGATTTGTAAAAGTCACGTCATCACCATTATGGAGATTTGTGACATTTCATTCAAACACACAATTGGCAATGATATTGTCAAGCTTCAAGGGGAAAATAAATTCAAGGATGCAACTTACATGGTAAGACGTTTTAAATGTATATTTTATTAATGTTGAAAAATTCATTTATGTACAAGTTAATTGAACTTTTACTATTTCATGTTACAGGCAAAAGTCAAATCTTCTTAACAATGAAGATCAACAATTTATAAATGATTGTGAGTTCATTCATATGGATAGTTGGGCAAAAAATGATAGCCATATGTCTATGATTTTTAATCAGGTAGACGGAAAGAGTCATAGCCAAACACTGACTTATGATGCTGTTGTGAGAAAATTAACATATGAAGACAAAGAAGCAAAAGGAGAGATAGTTAACATTTATCAAAAACTACAATTATTGATTAACTATTTTATAGACATGTTCAAATGAAGGAGATTGGGTTCTGGATTTATTTTCTAGCTTAGGTAAGTTTTATTATATGGAATTGAATTTCAATATGTTATCTTTTAATTAATATGTCATTGTACTAATTTAGTTCATTATTTCTTTTGTGCTTGATAATTAGGTACACACTAGCATGTTGCCTTCAAAAAGGAAGAAATTGCATTGCAATTGAAAAAGATCTAGTACAGTGCAATTTCATTCAGCAAAGAATTAATGCTCTTCAATTTCTTCCAGATGCAATGCAAGAGATTGGGTTGAAGAAAGGGGACTTTAGTGAATCACGTGTGGCAAAAAAGGCAAAGGAACCCCAACCACCATTACATGGAATGTTTGGAAAGACATACATTGGGAGATTTGTAGACATCAAAGATCCATTAGAAGAGGAAAATGAGCAAAAGGAAGCAGAAAATATTGTAGAAGAAGACAATGATGAAACTCTAGAGGACGAAGAGTTTGGATTAGGTGACATTGTTGATTAAATTTAAGTTATGCTTGGAAATCAAGCTTTGCAATGTTTTGACTTTAACATTTTATGAGAATAATAAACACTCAATTAAGGTTGTTATGTGTTCAATATTTGTAATATGTGATTTCCGCATTGATTTTTAAGTTAATCATTATTTTTTGAAAAAAAAGTGATTATTATTATTTTTTGACATGAAATTCGTAAAAAAAAAAAAAAAAAAAAAAAAAATATATATATATAATAAAAAAATATTATTTAACCATTTTTAGTTAAAATTTTTGTATAAAAATTGTGATTTTGACATGTCCATTCTAGCAAAAAAATATCAAAACGTGTAGTTTTTTAGTTATATTTATGTTAAAAATGGTTTTTTTTATGTCCATTGTTAAAAAATATTATTTTTTAAAAACAGTTATTTCATGTGGATTGAAAAATTAATTAAGGATGTATGAATATGTAGAATATCGAAAATTCAAAATATCGACCTTCTAATTTAAAAATGCAAAATAATAAAAACCTCACTACAAAATAAATTAAAATTCAAATAAAAAACAAGAAAATATGAAGAAAACGACCACTTCAAAAATTATCAAATTTACAAAATAATTATTTACATTTCATACATTAGAAAATTTAAAGCCAAAAAATAGGTCTTTTAAAAAAAGGGTTTGATGCAGAATACCCACTTTTTTAAATCAACATGAAAATCACTACCATTCTAAAACGTAATGTATATAAAAAAAATTAAAGTGCCAAAAACTATGCTCTAAAAAAAACATGTGTGTTTTGTTAGCACTCAGGTTGTCCTTAAGCTCTGGAAAAGGATATGGCCGAGGTAACCACAGACCAACTTTGGACTGCAGGTTCTAGCCAACTTGCAATTAGAGAGGGCTCTCTCTTTTAGGTTTAGCTTTGTTTGGAAAGGATTTTAGGCTAGGTCTTGAGTTCAGAGGGTTTTTGTTTTGTTTTTGGTGGGAAGGAAGATGTTTCAAGTAGAGAGGCAAAACATAGTCTGGTAAGCTTCAAACCATTGGGCGTGGAGTCAAGGAGTGGGACTGCTGGTGCGTTTTCTTGGTCACAAGAGAAATAAGGAGCAAGGTAGCCGCTCATGACACAACACTTAAAGCTTAAAAGGATGGAATGAGGGATAAGGAATGAGAGGCAACAAAGAATCTCTCACTCGGCTTAAAAGGGAGAATGTGAATGAGCTCTGTCTAGGAGCAATTAAGAATTCCTAGACAACTGTCAAAGATGAATGGATTAGGGGAAACATGAGCCATAGGGAATTCATATTCATTACTAACCCAGATGAAAACATAAAGAAATAGCAGAAAATGAGCATAGAGGGCAGTTAAACCAATTCTAGACTATTCTTTCTTTCTACTATTTTAGATGGTATATCAATGGAAAAACAGAGGTAGGAAAACTTATTGAGTCATGTTGCAGCACAAGAATTCCAAATTCACTTCTTCAAAACCATTAGACACAGAGCAGATAGTCTTTCCTCCAAGCCTTTCAGCAGTCTTTGATTACAGAAAACATATCAGGTATACAATGTGAGTCTCCACTGAAGACTATCAACCAACCGACCCTTTAAACAATACAGAGGGTGGTATATATAGGGAAGATTTATCCAAATTTATCTATTACAGCCGACCTAACAGGTCTGACAGAAAACTGATTACTTTAACCTAATCTTATCCAGAAATAAATGCCAGAAAATATCTTTGAGCTATGCTGGGGGCAGCTGTATCAAAATGAGTTAATGTCTGTCCTGGTGGCTCTGTGTTGTTCGTCTGTCATAACTGTGCATTGGTCTTTGCACCATTGCTGTTCGGCAGTATTGAATGCTTTTGACTGTGATTTGAGAGCTAGGATGGGCTTACTCCTCTTGATTTGACTTTCTAGGGGGCTCATCAATGTTCAGGTGCTTTGAGCCCCTAAAAAATCTTGACTGATACTCTTTGGCTCTTCTTCTTCCTCTGATACTCTTTGGCAATAAATTGATGTTGTTCTGACGTGCTGTGGGTTAAATCATCATTTAATGGCCCCTGTTCGGCCTCTGCTTCCTTCAAAACTGTTTTCTGCTCCTTCCGGCAAGCTTCGCGAAGAAAAATGGTCATTCGGTGCCTTTCAGGCTTGCTGGGGGCCGTAGAATGAAAAGATTCCCTGAAGATTCCCCATTCAAGGCTCCGAAGTGCGACTTTTTCCCTTCGCGCCAAAAAAGTGCTGATGACGTCAGCATGACGTGACGTTGTACAACGAGTGACGTCAGCGATGATGTCAGCATGATGACGTGGCGGGATGACGTCATCATGTACGGACGGTGACGTGGCATGACACGTGGTAAGGGGCCACGCAGGCAGATGACTCGACATGTGACTGGGCAAAGGGGGGTGACATAAGCGGTGACTGTGCAGGGGGGTGATGTAAGCGGTGACGTCACCGGGCACGAGGCGGTAAATGGTTTTGTGGCGCACCACCTTTGGGGGGGGAGCGGTTTTGTCAGAGGGGGCTCCGCCACAGCCCAGGAGATGACGCGTGGCGGGAGGTACGGCGGTAATACCGCCCATCTCCCGGATGCTAAAGCTCGGGCGTTTTGGAGATGGGATGGCCCGCCCACCGTCGATCTGCGGGGCGGACGATCGGACGGCTGGCGGGAAGGACGAGGCGACGGCGGGTTAGGGCGGGGAATATGCGCAGAATATTCCCTTTTAAATATAACGCGCGGTGGGTTTAAAACTTAGGTTTATGTGGGTTATGGGGGTTATATGGGTTTAATACGTGCGGGTCAATGTATTTGTGCACAAAACTTTGGTTTAGGGGCGGAAAAGGGGGTTTTTGAGGGTTTAGGGCTAGGGGAGAGGTTATTAATCTCTTTTAAGACACGGATGGGCTAAAAACAACCCCGGATGGACCGTTTTTTCCCGGACTTATAAAAATATGGCTATATTGCCAGGGAGGGGATATTCACATAGGGGAATTTTATATACAAAGTTTTAGTAGGGGAAGGGGGAAGACTGGTAGGGAGTTATATAATACTGTTAGTAGATAATATGAAGGTGATCAACAAGCGCTAAAGTCAGGGACCTTAGACTATTTTGGGGAAAAGACTTTGAAATGGAGTCCTTGAGTGAAGCAGATCTTCACCAAGGCAACTGATATGGATGATGATGAAACTAAGAAGAATCAAGCAGATCTTGACCTCTTTGGGAAGTTAGTAAGTGACTCGGGGATTTAGAAGAAGGGGGAGTTAGTGATATCCAGCTTTGAGCTCCTTTGCATGAACACTGCCTGCACTGTGATCTATAAAGATAAAGCACTTTGTAACACAAAATTGGTCATAAATTATCATTCTGCAACCACACAGCTACCTACCCAGCCTACTCTCCTAACATTTTTTCTTCTTTTGAATTGGGTGCACTTAGACTTGCAAACCCAGATTTACAATTTTTCTTTTTGAATTTTTCCTATCTAAATCTACACTTATTTCTGCCAGGGCCCAGATTAAACAGTTGAGTCCCTTTGATTCTCTACCTATCTACAAATCTGCCAAGATTAAACTGTTTGGACAGATATCATTCTCTATATTCTAAAACAGGAAATTGAAACCTAGGGAGACCAAGATTAGACTGTTTGGACCTCCCTTAACTGAAAAGCTCATCAAAAATGGAATACAGCAGTGGCATTTGGATCAGCACACTTTCATGGCTTCTTGTGGAAATATGGAACACTGCAGCTTGCAAAGTATGACATATTTGGCATGTAAAAATGTCAATCATGAAAGATGAATACCTGCTACAGCAGGAGGCTAACATGTTCTGCATCACCCCTTTTCAAAATCAAGTCACTTTTTTGTTATCTCTACGAAACGGGTAACAGTATCAGTTCCCGTTTCAAAGTTTACATTGTTGCTGGATATAAGAAGCAATTCAATTCTTTTGCTACCTTATAATGAATAAAATTGTGGGTACTTCCTGAATCAATCAACACTATTACCTTTTTCTTCTTGATTTGTCCTTCTATCTTGATGGTTTGAGGAGTGGTAATTCCAGCCAATGCATTACAAGATATGGTCGGATTCATTTCTTCTTTATCTAGGCTTTGTTCTTGGAGTATATCCTCTTCTTTTGACAGTTCTTATTCCTTTTCTTCTTCCTCTTTACAATCTATGTAGAATAATTTCTTCTCAGCACACTTATGACCTTTAGTGTATTCGCTATCACAACTGTAACAAAGCCCTTTTGCTCTTTTTTCTTCCAATTGTTGTGGTGTCAACCTTATAGGTTGTGGAATACTAGGGGCAACAACACTTCCATCTTTATAGTTGTGAGTGGTATGCTTCCTGGTTGCCATAATTTTGCTTTCCATTTTTCTTGCTAACCTGAATGCCTTCTCTAATGAATCAGATTCCCAAAGGCGAACAACATGTTGGATATTATCCGTTAAAGTCCCTATGAACACATCAATCATATGCTCCTCTGGAATATTTTTTTACCCTTATGTTCAATTTTTGGAACTCCTCAATGTGCTCCATTATAGAACCCTTTTGTTTGAGAATTATCAATTGGCTAAAAAAAGTGTTGCTTTTTGTATCCT
Organism: Pinus tabuliformis; assembly: GCA_031772625.1. Lineage (NCBI taxonomy): Eukaryota > Viridiplantae > Streptophyta > Pinopsida > Pinales > Pinaceae > Pinus > Pinus tabuliformis. Next base: position 776,202 of record CM062813.1, read on the forward strand.
CATAATGTGCTATCAATTCTTCCATAAAAATTGCCCAAGTGATAATTTTTTTACGAGAGCAAAGCCATTGATATCATATAAACTAATTTGGTTCCAAATATAAAGTTGCAATATGTACCTTTTGTGTGTTTTGCACATTATTGAGATCGAAAAATTGCTCCATCTGTAATATCCATGTTGCGGGATCCTTGCCATCAAACTTCCTCATATCGATTTTTGAAATATGGTGGGTCTTCAATACAACATTAGAGTCTATGAAATCATGATTAGCATTTCTTTTGTTTGCCTCATGAGTTTCCTTTACTACCCTTTCACCATTAATAAGTATTTCTTGTAGAAAATTTGTCAAATCTGTCTTCAAATCTGCCATGCCTGTCTTCAAATTTGTGTTCAAATCTATCTTCAAATTGTCCATCTTAGCTTCCATGCCATTCATCTTAGCTTCCACGCCATTTATCTTAGCTTTTGTTAACTTTGTGAGAGTGACATTTGTTGCACTTGGTTTTGTAATTTTGATATATCATGTAGCATTTATTCCTCTTCTTCATGAGTCATGCTAGAGCTTTCAGGTTGCTTACTAGGTGTTTGCATTTTCTTTCCTCGGGGCATCAGTTACCGATAATAATGCTCTACTATGCCCTTTGAATTCCTTCAAAATAATTTTTCAAACCAAGCTTAAGCAAGAATTTAAAAAAATCTACACACCTTTTTTCACTTTGTAGGAGCTCGATATTGACTCTGATGTATCTCTGTAATTTCGGATCATCTAGTTTTGAAATTGCAATCTGCAGTAGCCCTTTGTGTCCTCTTTTCAATGCCACCAGGCTGATCCAAATTGGATTCTCCAAGGAAGAGTTATGGAAAATCTCCCACAGTGACCTAATTATAGACTAGTTCAGTAGAGCGAACTTGTACGACGTGCCACGTGTCCCTGTTTCGACCTTTGGCTCTGAAAAATACATACAAGAAACTACAGCCTGTCCTCTTTCTATACCTTCTTACGAAATTTCAATCCGATGCTCAAAGAGAAAGTTATGACGATTTTCTGCAGTTCACCTGTTTGGAATGTAATTCAGGAGTCTACAAAAAGACCAACTTCCTCAGATCATATCTCCGAAAATATAGTGCGAAAAGCTCTGAAATTTGGACCTGAGGTTTAGTGCGATTTCGTCTCAAATGGTTTTTTTTTTTTTTTTTGCTTATGAAATGTTGCTGAAAAAACGTTATAGCGAAAATTCCACGATGACCTATTTGGAGCAACAAAACCCTAGAATCCAAAAGCTCTGATACCAAATGTTATGAAACCAGCTCACAAAAAGATAGAAAAGATAGATCAACGCCTTAGAATTCAGCCTCTTCGAGGGGGAAACCTCCTTTACATCACACAAATGAATGATTCCTTCATGATTCAAATGACATAACCTCTTTTCTATATATAGGAGTCTAAGGAGTCACAATATAACCCAGTCGACTTAACAATAATAATATAAAGGCGCAAAAATAACAATAAAGGGATTCTATTGGGCACAGTAATAATAATATGGGGACAATAGGGGTACAACAATATTAATAAGGGATACAACTACAATAGTAATGGGGTAATCACTACTATTATAGGGACCTAACATCGGGGAACCTGGAAGGTGAGTGTATGCATGGAACGGGGTGACCAGATTTCCCTAGGGACATGGTAGCAGAGAAGGGAAGGTCGAGGATGATTTTTCTTGTCATTAGAATTGTCAGATGGAATCAGATGCACATTGGGAGTGCTCCCTGGAACAATGAGTCGGTAATTGTTCGCTGAGAGGACAAGTGGTGCAAGATTGTAGCATTGGACATTGGATGTGTCTTTGACTTTAACAATGGATTTTTGACTTCATGGGAAGGAGGTGAATCTTAGTACTACTTTTGAGGGTGGAGATGTGAGCCTGTGGATTCTCTTGTTGCTGATGCAAACATCGTATCCTTTATTTGTTGGTTGAGAAAATGCGCACATGTGTATGTGTATATTGTTGTAAATATTGTATCGAGCGAGATTTATAAATCTCTATAGACAATATGGTAATTTGTTGTTTGAAGCAAATGTGCATGAGTATATGTGGGTGTTATTGTAAATACCATAATGAGCTATGTTATAAAGCTCTAGTAAGCGGTATGCTTGTCATTTTTTCAGCAGTGGTCATTGAAAATACTGCAACGAGTTATGTTATAAAGCTCCTTGGTTAGTTTGTTCGGTTGCAGCAGTCTTGCTAGTTATAAGTGTCATTGAACATCAAGGACTGTGTTCCCCCAAGGGGGAGGGTTTTGTAACATGCCCTGGTCAAAATTCCATGTAAAAGTTAATAAAGGCAAAATAATACCAAAGTCATGGGACACTATTCTAAGCTGAATGGTGGGAAAAATATGCTAGTGGGTGTTCATTTCAGTTATTATGGCTAAAGGAATTTGGAAAAGGCAATGGCAAAGGCTTTGGAAAGGAAAAGACACATTAATTGGAATTTATTTATGAAAATAATTGAAGTTAGGAGAAAAGGAAGGTGATAGGTTGCATGTGAGGAGGAAAATGAAGGAAAATAATGGAAAATGAATAAAATAGAGGCCTCATTGATAAAATGGCTTCTAAGGATTAGTTGGCAAACTTTTGTTAAGGCTTGGTTAATGTAATCTTTTGTCAGTTTAGTTTTGGAGATATCTCATTACTCTCTCTCTCTCTCTTAGACACTTAGATTTTTCTTGGAGCACTTTGGCATTGAATCAAGAAAGGAAAAAAAGGAAAGAGGAAGGAAGAGCAGGATCAAGTAGCTACATCGGGATTCTTGCAGGTATCAATTTGCGTGTGTCACTTCCTTGCTATATTTGGCATGCATGGTGTTGCATGTGTGTTCTTGGTTCTTTTTCTGTCATTGGCATGGGTTTTTCCAGGTGTGAAAGTGTTTTTAAACCTATCCTTTCCATTTTCGGATAGCCATGGTGTGATGGGGTTCTCATGTTTTGGTTGAGTTGGATTGTCAAATGGATTCGAAGCTGAGTGAGGTGGATCTTTGAATAAAACAACACATGGCCTAGTAACCACTAAACTAGATTGTGGGTTGTGGTAAAGTCATATTTTTTGTTGCCTCGGTGGGCCTAGGAATCCTCGACCAATGAATGGTGGGATATATGGTAAATCCTAGAGGTGGGTACTCTCCATCAGGCCTAGTAATCTTAGGATGGGATATATGGTAAATCCTGGAGAGTGGAGTCTCGGTTAGGGCCTAGTGATCTAGTGTGGATTGCGGTAAATCCTAGAGACTAGGAGACAGGAAAATTCCTCATGGTGTAGGTGGATAAATCTAGTGGCATCCATGCTTGTTTTATCCTAGTGATCTGGTGGAGATCATGGTAAATCATGTTATTACATGTTTATTGTTTTGGCCTAGTGATTTAGTGTGGATTGTGGTAAAGCGTGGTTTCTATTGATGAGGGTGAGGTCGTTTATCCTCAGGATGCCCTAGTTGGTTCTTTTGGTTTGAGTCCCACATTCATGCTTGGAATATGGAACGAGGGTGATTGGTTGAAGAGAGATTTGGTCAGCCAATCTATGGTCGAGTGGAACATGGTATTCCCATACCAGGTTGGATTTTTCATTCATTAATAGGAGGCTCGTTCCTTGGTATCTTATGTGTAAATGTATTGGTTTATATGTGGATTATATGGATGATGTATCCTGGATATTTCTATTGTTATTATGTTGTTATAAGCATGTATTATGACAGTGATGATATATGGCTCCCATCGTGTTTTTACTTGTAAATGAATGAACAATGAACCTATGACCTAATATATGATAGCACACCTAATGTGATAAAGAAACATTGCCTCATAGTGAATCTCAGATAAGTATGAGACCCCTATGCTCAGTTCTGTTGTTAAGATCTGTAGCTTTCATGCTTGTGACATGTTTGACAAAATTCCTGTCATGGTTAGTAGGGGTCCAATCAAGTCCTCATTCAAGTAATTTCATTTGTATCATTATTATGTTTTTATCTTTCAGTTATGAAAGTGTCATGGAGTTCTGGGTAGATTTGGGCCTGACAAAGTGGCACAAATCTCGAAGTCGAAGGCATAGTACTGAGGAAAAAAGTCCTCAGATGCATCCATGCCTTGTTGTGGGAGAGATTGGAGCCTCCCAGACACACCCTTGTCCATATCAAGGGAGAATCCAAGGTTTTAATGGTCTAAAAATGCAGTGGGACCTAGGGACTAGTCATGGGGATAACTAGGAAGGCTTATGGGAGTCCTGTAGCAAGTATAGAAGGCCTGTGTTGTGGATTTTCTTCGATTCCACTTCCTTAAGGTCAGCTAGTAGGTTTAATCCCATTATAGTGGCCTCTCATGGTATATTTACCCTAGTTGGTCGATTACTTGGGTAGATGTGGGATGAGGGTGTTACAAGTTCGAATAAGGTCCCTGCCATACAAGAAAAACCCATAGCCAAGTCAGTTGCGGCACATCCATTTAGAAGCTTAGTTGATTGAATTGGCACGATGAATGTCAAGGTTCCCTAATGAACCCATGTAACTCGTGTCATGATGATTGGTCACACTATGATTGCGTGCACAAGCTCTGATCCATGTCAACGAGGGGAATATGTATGGTGATTGGGTCCTGTGCCCTCTTCATTTGAACTCTCATTCATTGAAAATTATACATCATATGTGTTGCTAAATAAGAAACACAGATTAGTGCAATTGGTATTGAGTTCTAGTGGGAACCTCGAAGTCATAGGTTTGATCTCCGTCAGTTGATAGGTTCGGTTTGTGATTTTTATTTTATATATTTTTGACATTATGTCGCGTTGTTATCAACTCGTTGATGGGAATTTTGTAGCAATGGTCTTTGGGTATGTTAATTTTGTAGAAGCACATCGAGAAAGGGAGAATTTATAAAACCAATAATCTATTATATGGTTTGGTTTTGTTTTTATGAGTTTTGGGGCTTAATATTGGTCCAACTCGAGTTCTGGAAGAAGCATGGTGATTAGGAATTAGTGGTGGATGTTTCTAGAGCTTCAAAGGCCTTGTTAAAAAATATTTGATTATCAAAATCTCTATTTTGTGTTTTGAATATCTATGAGAAGGTTGCAATGGTTGTGGATACATGATGAAAACAGGTTTTGAGAAGTAGTTTGAGTGACCAAATTGACGAACAAGTTGAAACAGAGTCTTGACAATAGCATAACAACCTATGATAACACTTGATATGATTGTTTTTGCAGTGGTAATAGTATTTGCAGGATGTGAAAGTGATTTTTTTGCCATTGCAGTTACAATATTTACATGTTGTAGTGTCATTGATTGCAGTAATAGTATGTGCAAGTTATGATTATAGTGATAGTATGTTTAGGTTGTGATGGTGACAATTGTGATTATTTCTCGTTATCAATCATAGATGATGATAGTGGATCTAGTTTGAAAATGATATGAAATATAGGTCCACGAGGAGTTGAAGAGGGAGGTAGGTGTTGTCGACCGGATAAATTGTTCTTGCAGACAAGACCGATCTCCCTAGTATCAACAGATATCTAGCGACAAGTAGAACAAGCAAATATACCTTTCTCTAAATATATTGCAATTTATAAATAAAAACCAAGAGGTGTTTTAGACCCTACCTTAAGTCCAATGCTAGTTTGTGGCAGCCACGCTTCGACCATCCAAAGAAGTTTCCTTTTAATAACCTGCAGTAACAAACAAGCACACATCAAATAACACCTACATAGCTAATATAATAAATCATATTCATCATGGTGATCAAGGAATCCATGAAATAAACCATAAAACACAGCTTATTGAGAAAAATAAACTTGATTGTATTAACTTTAAGAATAGAAGAACTTTACAACCTTTGGTGCCTTGATGTTGTACAAGCTCCTCCCAGGGTCCAAGAAAGAATCTCCTCTACTTTGACAAGCCTCACACTCTTCCCAATGAGATCAAAAAGGTATGTAATCTCTCCTCTCAAGCTCAATTAGGAAGACTAAATTCCAACAACATTTCACCTCAAAAATATTCAGCTTTCAACCTCCTCAGTAACCAGCCCAATGCCTCATTTTATAGTGCAGAGGAAGGAAGTTACAGGTCCACCTATGAAGGGATAGAGTCCTCCTTCAAAGGGATAAGCTCCTCACATCAAGGGGTTAGCTCCTTAAGGTATGGGATGCATGAACCTTAAAGGAGCGAACTTTCCACCTCAAGATTCCCTCTAGAAGCTTCCAGAAATAACCCAAAGTGAGTTTTTAAGAATGTACTTGTGCCTTTTTTACTTTTATAGGGATTCGCACCCATTACACAGAGACAGAGCAATCAGGTACGCAGGGGACATGACCAATAGGTGCGGGACCGCAAGTAATGCTAAGAGAAAGTGCGGAACCAGAGTTTTAGAGATTTTTAAGGGCTTTCTCTCATTTTTCAAGGCTTGACATGAAGAACTGAGGTTTAAGACTTGCAAAGGAGGAAAGTATGAGTGGTGATAGACTCATACTAAATGTAGAATGTCATGGTGACAATATTTTGTGCAACAGGTGCCTCCACTGAGGTTTGAGCCTAGAGTAGGTTGGAGCCCACTCATCATTGAGGTTTGAATCTTAATCAAGTTGGAGCATAGATTAGGTTGGTGCCTCAATCAAGTTGTAGCCTATAGTGATAAGTTGCTTACATACTGAATATTTTAACCCTGTATAGAAATTACCTACAAATGAATTCTAAAAAATAGAAATATACAATGGTGAGAACAGAAAATATACACATAATTTTTTCTCCTAGAAACCAAAGCTAGGAAAACCAGATTGAGTTTTAATTATATTCCTTTCAGTGTTATAATATATTATATACATGCAAAAACATTCATAAACCCCCAATCCATTAACCCTGGATTAGAACATAATTGTAGTTCCCTTGACCAAATCTACAAAATACCATGGGAAAAACCATGTGCAAATCCATGGGTGGGTATACCCCACCATGAGTGGGTCTGCCCAAAAAAAAAAACTAGGGCATTGCCCTGAACCCCATGCAGGGGGGTTGTCGCCCCGGCTACACCCGGTGCAATGTAACAACACCTAAGGCTATTCGAGCAAAGAATATAACGCATGCTTTCAAGGTTGGTGCCTCAATCAGGTTGTAGCCTACCACAAGTGGCATCTTGCATTACTTGGGCATGGTTGCCGCCAGTAGGTCGGAGCCTTGAAATCTATGTATTGAATTGAAAATAAATAAGAAGGATTTTTGGTTTTCTCCTGTATGGGTTTCCACGTAAAAATATTATGTCCCTTTGTGATGTGATGGTTTTTTGATGTGTTATTGATGTGATGGTATCTTTATGATGCATTGTTCCTTTTGATAATATGATGTTAATGGTTATGTTTCATTGATATATGATTGTTTGATTTTCAAAAATTATAAAATGATAAAATTTGTCTCACACTGTTTCACTATACCCTTCCTCTCATGGTGATCATTGGGCCAATACCAACAAATCCATAAACCATGTAGATAAAAAAAAATGAATCAAAGATAAACATAGCAAAAGAAGTCGAAGAAACCTAATACTTGAAACAAGAATTTGTTAAGATGATAAAACAATAGCAAAGGAAATTGCATCATTTGAATAATTTGCAAAGGTGTTTACATTTATATACCATGAAGTAAAAATGATATCAAAGGAATTCAAAGAATTAAGACTAAGTTGCAACCAAAGGCAAAACCAGTCAAACAATGACCATACAAAATGAACCCCCAATAGAAAGTAAAAATCCAAGAGGAAATGAACAAATTTCTCAAGGAAGGAATTATCAATGAAGTAAAGGAAAGTGAATGGTTGTCACCCATTGTAGTGGCTAAGAAGAAAATTGTAAAATGAAATACCTACATAGATTTTGAAAAACCGAACACAAAAATTGTTAAGGATCATTTTCTAGCATTTTTTTCAGAAGAAGTATTAGAAGCAGTTGAGGAAAAGGATATTTACTCATTTATAAATGGGTACTTAGGATACAATTAAGTGTGAATGAGAAGGAAATATCAAGCATTTACCAAATTTTCAATAGAATGGGGAGTTTTTACATATATAAGAATAATTTTTGGATTAGTAAATTCACCGCCATGTTTTCCACAACTGTTGTAGAGATATTTAAAAACTGCATTCACAGATCTCTAGAAGTCTATTTGGATGAATATGAATTATTTACTCATTTGAACTATTAGTGTCCTATAAATATAGTAGTCCAGGTATGGTTATTTAGCCATTTATCCCACAGGGATATTGTAAATTATTTTTTATTTTAAATTTTTAGTTTTAAATATATATATATATATAGAAAAAAAGAAAAATATAAAAAGAAAAATATAAAATAAAAGAAAAATATAAAACAAAAGAGAAATATAAAAAACAAAGAAATAAAAATAGGAATAAAACTCTAAAGGGCGCGCTCGTTCAAATGTCGCCGATTGAAAATTGTTTTATTAAAGTTTGTTTTAAAAGTTTGAAATAAAGTAGATACGACGTTTTGTCTTTTTTTACAAAGAAATTTCACTTTCCGATAGTTGTGATCGTCCCTACCCAGATCAACAGCAGGGGATGATGTTCGGACCCCCTCCCCCTAAGCTTTCGAGACTTAACGAAGCGGGGGCGGGTTGGGGGGGGTGGTGAAATGTGGTTTCCAAATAAACCACCCAAGTTACATGTCATCTTCGTAGTTTTTTTGGGGAGGTCCCCTCTCAATACCATTTGCCACCCTTGCCCCCACCCCCCCCACCCCCGAAAACCACCATCTGACGCTCTCTTCCGCTCATTTAATCCTGTTCTATATACCCATGCCATTTGTCACTCATCCATCTGTCCATGTCATATAGTCGTTACCGTTCAAATCACTGGCCAACAGTGATGTAAATGTTGGATAACAAATTTCTCCCACCAACATATGAATTTATCATTAATGGCATGCTCCAAAAACAGTAACAATCTTGTTAAATGCCCTCAAATTCCATTATAAAAATCCCACCTCAACCTGCAAAATTCCCTTTCAACAATTGTTTAATTTATGTAGGTTTAGCTTGAAGCATCTCTGAAGCCTACTAGTGCCCTCTGCAAATCTCAGTTAACTACAGTCTGGTAACTTTATTTACCCAATTTTCCCATTGAAATTAAGATGTCTTCGCACAAAAGAAAAGGAAATATGCCTAATGATAATCCTATGGTACCCCCTGTCCCTGATTTAGATAGGACCCATTTAATTGATACTTAGTAAAAGATAGCAGGAAATCAATGTGAGTTTGATCTGTACGAGCTGCATAATTGGGGAAAGCAGAAGTATTTAGACCATAGTGGTGATTTAAATATTTAGGAATCACTTATACCTAAATTTACCTTTCCCCAGGCTCATGTTTTCGCATAATTCGCTACCTGGTGTCATCTCAGGTACCTCCCAGCCAAAAAGCATTAATCGCCCAAAACAATGAAGTCATGTTTTCAATTTCCCCATAAATCATTTGTCAATATCTTCAGATAAATTTGTAGGCCTCTCTGCACCCATTTTCCACTGATGCACTCATGCAAATATATAAAAAGATTACTTCCCCCAGTGAGCCCATATTTTTAAATGTTTTCTACCTGAAAATTTTGAATTTCCTAGAACAAATCCAACATACTCTGCTTCTATCTTCCCATGGATGTCAAGACAAGTCATTTCCATGGTTACTTGCTTATTAGGTTATCATACAGACCAGTGCGTAGATGAGGTAGTGTTAGGGTTTTTATCAGTATTTTTAATTGGTCAGAAGCCTTCAAATATTTTCAATTACAGTCAGTTCTTATCAGATGTTATACATGAGCAGTTTCTCAACTTTAAAGTTGAAGGTGTGTTCAAACACCAATCAGTTTTAGTATCTGATGTTATTTTACTAGGAAGATAGGTTCAAGTTCCAACTACATAAAATGGATGATCAGGGAATCCCATTATCAGTCATTCACTGGACTTCTTTAGTCTAAAGAAATTTAGAAGATTATTCATTCACCGATTTTGTGGATACGTTTTTACATACATCCTTCTGTTTACTTAGTAGTGATGCTATACCAAGGATTCCACCAGATATCAAGAAGGTTTTGTATCTTTTAGAGCAGTCAAAAGTAGGAGACTGGTATCTCTACCATAACTATATAGATATTCAGATCTATGGGTATGAGCTTCTTCCCTATAGATTACCAGTTTTTGTACTAGTGAGGATTTTTGCTTTGGAATACACTAGACAATGTTAAACATAGATTAATTTCATTTTGTATCAAATAAAAAGAAAGCACGGTTTAAATTGAAGTAAAATGTTGGGCCTTATATTGTAAATACCATAGTAGCAGCAAAGGAAGTGGAGGAAATATTAAATAAGTTGAAATTTAAACCAAGCTTCACTTGGTCTTATGATCCACTAGGGATAATTTCAAAGTTGAGAGTTAAGCAGAAGTCTACTCCATATGCATGTACACCTAGGCCAGAGATAAAGAAGTATGCTAATCAGGATCAGTGGACAGAAAACACACTACAGCAGGCTGAAGAGAAAATAGACAGTCAATCATCTCTGCAAACTCCTATCCCAAAAGACAAATAAATCAAGAGGCCAAGGGAAAGTATGTCCCCTACTGATTCAGAAGTATGCTAATCAGGATCAGTGGGCAGAAAACACACTACAGCAGGCTGAAGAGAAAATAGACAGTCAATCATCTCTGCAAACTCCTATCCCAAAAGACAAATAAATCAAGAGGCCAAGGGAAAGTATGTCCCCTATTGATTCAAAAGCTTAGTTTGCAGACTTCCATGTCTTCAAGAGGAGAAAGTAAGATCCAAAGAAAAATACTAAGACTGGTCCTCAGGTAATAAATATTTAAGAAGAATCCACAGAAGAAAAATATTCACGAGAGTAAAGTACAATGGTTTTTACAGGTACTCCTACCACTTCTTTCCCATATGTAGAGGAGACAACTGAGTCTCCTATCTCTTCTACATCTCATATTCCATCACAATAGAGTATTTCTGCAAGATACAAGGAGATAAAATTGAAGAATGAAGCTTTGAAAGCTTCAACATATTCAGATTTTGGAAGCAAATTGCCACGACCCAACACAATTTTCTAGCTGCATTTGACACAGAAAAGGGGTAGTTCCAAATGGACTTTTTGGAACCTACATTGCCAACCCCCATAAGTGCAGAAGATTACAAAGCTTCAATATTTTATATTGATACCAAAAAGGTTCATGCAATCGATCAAATCAATTTGCATAAGCAAGTGAAATGATTTACTCAACACTGACCAGTTCAGCCATGGATGCCTCCAAGTTACAAACATATCTAAATAATATGCACTCACAGTTGAATATAGAAAGAATGTCTATTCTGGCCAAAGACACCAGAATTAAAACTTTAGAAATTTAATTATCAAACGAGGATATGATCTAATGATGTCAAGGATGCCGAGGAGATAATTAAGAACAAAAATACAAATATTCAAGCCCTCGGGAAACAACTTAAGATTCCAACAACAGAGCACCCTCAGGCCAAATAAGTAACCAATCTTGAAATGGAAAAAAAAATTGTTGAAAATAATAGTTGAACAAAATGTTCAAATCCAAAAGATGGAATGGGACATGGAAGCATTGTTGAAGGAAAAGAAACAATTGGAAACAACAGGTACATCAACACAACAGGAAGCACAACAAACAGCACAAGCATCAACTTCAGATTCTTCTGAGAAGCTAGCCTAAGCTTTAGGAGAATTATCATTAACAAATAAGGAAAAGGAGAAGTTAATAGCAGAACACACAAAGATGGAGGAAAGAAAGATCAAAATAGACAATGCATACCTAGCAGAGGTACAAAAGAATTTTAAATTAATTCAGCAAATTCAAAAATATGAAGATCAGTCCCTTACAACTCAAATGTTAGCAGAAGCCAAGCGTAGCATTTGGCACAATATTAATGCAAATATTACAGAATTATGGCCATCTATTCATATCATTTTTTAGCAAGAAGAGATGGTGCAGAATGTTAAGGCAGTAATTGAGCAGACAAAAGTTGAAATTGAGCACAGACCAGCAAAAGCACACATGATTATAAAAATGTTGAATTCCAAAACTAAAGATGAGCTTGAAGAGCTCAACATTCAAGATAGAAAAGATGCAGTGATGGAAGTCAAAAGAGTGTTGACAAAGAAAAATCTTATGGTGCAATTAGAAAATAAGTGCAAAGAATTGGAGTTACAGGTAAAAAGATTCAACAGAAAATTTAATGTATTGCAAGAGAAAGAGCTCCCAGCCTTAAGAGCTTCTAATGGAAAATTGATTCCATTAGAAAAATATCAAGATCAATTATGTAATATTGTTGCAGATGCATCTAAATTTGCTAAATTCATAGGAACTATAAGTGGAGAATTTTTCATGGAAGTTCTACAGCATGATGTCTTTATTTAGCATGAAATCCATCATCTATTTCTAAACAATCCAACTTTTCAGACATACACAGAAGTAGATGACAGATTCAGGAACATGGTAAATTTTGCCATTCCAAGTGAAGAGTGATGGGATAAGTTACTAGAGCAGTTTTAATAAATACAAGCATAAATCCTACAGTTTTGGGGAGCAGGCAAACAGAAGAAGCACAAAAGTAGCTACAGTCACCAACAGTTCACCTCAAAATCTAAACAGAAAATCTAAAATAGTCTAGATTTCCTATTACTTGGTTCTATTTGGAAATATCTACATGTTTTCGAGGAAAATTATATAAATATTTTGTAAAATTACTTTGTAAGGGTTGGATTATGTATGAAGAAAAGAGCTCTACCTTAATGTAAGTTGTGAATTGTACTCAAAGTAATCAATATCAGAAATACAGGGGCATTTTTGTTCCAGGATTCTTGTGTCAAACAAATGGTGATGTTTCCCTCTTTGTAAATTTTTTTTCCTTTCGAATTTTCACATGAATGTTTCCCTGCTTAAGTCATTTACAAGAAGATTAAGAGTTGGATTTACCTAAGTGTACTCTACTCTTTCCTTTTCAAACAGCCTTAATGTTTTCATTCTGAGATTAAATATAAAATTCATTAAATATGCTTTATATTTAATTGATCATCTACTTTATCATCTCAGCCACAACATAAAATATCTTAAGATCCAGGAGTTTTCCTACCTTGCCTTCTTTCAGTTATTATGTTAATTTGTAATTCATTACCTAGAGTTTTAATGACTCCATGCACAATTAACTTTTCCTTAATTTTACAACCAAAATTTTGAAAAATCTAATTTGAACTTTAATATCTAGCCTAAGACCTTCAAAACAGAAAATTAAATCATACAGAGAGAGCCCTCTTTGAAGCTGGAAGGGCTAGATCCCATCTTTAAAAGTGGTTTGTCTTTTCCTCTGCAGTTTCCTTTTCAACCTAGGAAAACTACGGAGTGCTAACATTCTGGCGACCATACTGGGGACTTCTTCCCTGGTAACTTTGATTACAAATGCTTAAACCTATCCCCTGTGGGTGACAATGAGTTAGGAAATCTTTGGGCTGAATTCTTCACCCATAAGTTGTATATATACCCAGCTGTAAATAATTTCTTTGAAGATATCGCTCCTAGAAATATTTACAATCGATCCCATCCAAATCATAATCCTCCCAAAGTTGTAAATAATCATGAGAGGTTAATTAGAAAAAATATCTTTATAGAAAGTCAAGCAACCAATAATCCTTTGTCGAGATCTAATTCACTCCCAAAAATTTTTATAACAGTTGAGGATATTGAGTTTGATTTACCCTTTGAGCATAGTATTTTCATAAACAAATTAGAAAGCTTTGTCCCTAAGACAGTCTTTGATGAATCCATTTTGAAACCTCATATCTCAGCACATAAGCCTGTCATTTTAGATTCTAATAAAGATGTTGTACAACAGTTTGAAAAGCTTGAAGATCTGGTAACCTAATTGAATCAGACTGCTCAAAAACCATTTGAAGTTCAACAAACTACCATTTATTCTTCTACCTCACCATTGACCTCCCCTATGATTTCCCTTTTTTTCACTATTCCCATTTCATCTCTCATCCAGACTTCTTTTATAACAACTTAGCAGGTCACAATTCCACCTCCTTTACCACCCCTAACATTAAGCACAACTATAGTTTCATCTTCCTCTCATATTCCAATCATGGCATCTTGTTATGCCCCTTTGGCTTTACAAGCACCTTTGAATGCCATGCCACATAATCATGGAAAATGCATACCCCAATTTGATGGCACTAGGCCTATCTCAACACAACAACACATAGACAAAATGAATGACTTCACAAACTTACAATAAGTTGATGATGATGATGTGAAAATGAGGCTCTTTGCACAAATTTTGGCAGGGGAAGATAGAAAATGGTATAGAGGGTTTCCTGCAGGCAGTATTGCATATCTACAAGAATTTCACCAAAAATTCCTTTCAAGATGGGAACTGAAAAAGAATCCCCTTCAGATCCTTGTAGAATATGAATGTTTAAGGAGAGATCTAGGTGAAACAGTTCAGGATTATTGCAATATATTTATAATTCTATTCCAACAGCAATAAAACCTCCACAGGGACTAGATTTAATTTGATTTCCAGATGGGTTTGATGTTGATATGGCTTATCAATTGAGAGAAATAAATCAAGATACCTTGGAAGAAATGTAAAGAAATGTTGATAGTGTTAAGGAAAATTTGTTAGCCAAGAGAGCAAAGTTAAAATCTGAAAGAAGAGTGACCATTAAAGAAGAACCTCCTTCTTCATCAAATGTAAAACTGGAAACTTTAGTGAAAAATATGGAAAGGATGATGGAAAGAATGACTTTATCAGATATACCTCCACCAAGATAACTACAAGGGGGTCCTCATATTAGGAATCCAAATTTTAGAAGGAACCAGCCCAAAATTAAACAAAGAGAACCAAGAACCCCAGTAGATCAACACCAAATTAGACCTCCTTTTCAGGAAAATTATGCAAAGGAAGCAAATGAGACAACAGATGAGCCAGAAGAGAATCAGATTAATCTTTTTGGAGAAGGAAAAATAGATAATGTTTTCTTGACTAAATAGGAACAAGATTTATTCTTGTTAGCACAAAAAGATGTTATGCCTATTGAATCAAAGGATTACAAAAAGGGTTATCAAAATGTTATTATGGAAGTGCACAAACAGTATAATCTGAGAAATAAGAAAGTTGCAACAAATCCTTCTAAAAAGATCCAAATTGATACACCTTCTACAAGTCAAAAAAATGTTGGTCCTCCAAAGGAAACCCTTCAAAAACAAGATACAACTCAAAAAGAGGTAGAAAAGCCTCAACCTTCTTTCAACATTGAAAATGAGTTATCAAAAGTTAAAATTTTTGTTCCTCTAACTAAATTGGTGAAAAAGGATGTGTATAGAAGTCAATTTATAAAAGCACTAAAAACAGAGGAGGGAATAGATATTGTAAACTTAAGTGATGACCAACCTAAATTGTTATTTGGACCAGAAGTTGAGGGAAAATCACAAGATGGTAATGTGCCACCTTTTTATGTTAGTCTTAACATTCATGATTTCATTTTGCATAATGCCATGTTGGATTCAACTTAAGTGGTGACCAGCCTAAATTATTATTTGGACCAGAAGTTGAGGGAAAATCACAACATGGTAATTTGCCACCTTTTTATGTTAGTCTTAACATTCATGATTTCATTCTGCATAATGCCATGCTGGATTCGGGTGCTTCACATAATCTCATACCCAAAGTGATTATGGAGAAACTCAGATTAGATATAACCAGACCATATAAAGACATTTTGTCTTTTGATTCAAGCAGAGTAAGATGATTAGGCTTGATCAAGGATTTACGTGTAACCCTTTCGCAAATCCCAGCGAAAAGTGTAGTCATGGATATTATTGTGGCTAATATACCTCCTAAATATGGAATGTTCTTGTCAAGATCTTGGGAGCAAAGTTGCAGGGCACCTTGCATATGGACATGACATATGCACTTATTCTTGATTTTAGGCAACAAAGGAGGTTGTGTAGGGAAACTCTAATGAAATACATGGTAAGCATCCACGACAAGCCCAATAATTATCCACTTTATTTTGTACATTTAGACATGGATCCTTTCATTTTATATAATGACATATGTTTAGAGGAGGAAATGTCAAATATAGAAAGTCAAACACAGAAAATAGAGGATGTGAAATTAAAGACTGAAACAGAAGATAATCAAGATGAAGGCCTTTTGCATATGGATTTTGATGGGGTAATCAGTAAGGAAGGAGCAGGATTTGTTGTATGGAGCTTAGACACAAATTATGGTATATCAAGGACATATTCCTACATTATTTATTTCCAATGTACCAGCAATGTAGCTGAGTATGAGGCACTTATTTTGGGGTTGCAGATATTGAAGAGATCAGGAGCTAAAATAATTTCAATCCATGTTGATTCAGAACTCATCATAAATCAAATCAATTGTGAGTATTCATATAAACATCCTAGGTTGAGGGCATACAGAAATGTTGTCTTATATTTTTGCAGTGCTTTCCAGAGTATCAGTTGTCTTTGATTCCTAGAAGTAAAAATGTTTAAGGCATTGCCTACCTCAGCAAGTACATGTAAAATTCCTTCCACCCAAATAAGAAATATGAGATTGAGGTAAAACATACACCTATTGTCCTGGATAACATAAGGTACTGGCAAGTGTCTTACAATGACAAACTGTTAGACATTTTTTTACAGTTAAAGGGAGAGCTTGAAAATTTGCTTATTGATATAGAAAATAATGTTAAAGATGATGGAAAACAAACTGTTTTGGATCAAAACAGTGATAATTTTGACAAAGATGAAGCAAAACTTAAAGTCTTGCAGTTAAAAGATAATGTAATACCAAGAAGTTTGATACCACTTGAAGAATTATTTGATTTCAATGATGTGGCTCAAAAGCCCAAAATGCAACCTATGGGAGCCAAAGTAGAGGATTGTAACATAGGGACTGAAGATAATCCAAAGATTGTGAAGCTTTCTAAGTCTTTGCCTTAGGAAGAGAAAGATAAATGCATTGATCTATTAAAACAATACTCTAATGTTTTTGCATGGGGATATGAAGATTTGAAGGCCTGTGATACCAGTATTATTTAGCATACTATTCCTATCAAAGAAGACCAGAAACCCTTTAAACATAAGCTAAGGAGAGTGAATCATGTTTTGTTACCTTTAATTGAAAAAGAGGTAAGGAATTTGTTTGATGAAAAAAATATTGTACCTTTGAGATTTTCTAAATGGCTATCAAATCTAGTACTAGTGAGGAAAAAGACTAGATAAATAAGGTTATGTGTGGATTTCCGAAACCTTAATCAAGTTTCTCTCAAAGATAATTACCATTTACCAAAGATGGATTAAATTTTTCAAAGGGTAGTTGGTTCGAGCAAAATTTCACTGCTTGATGATTTTTCGGGATACAACCAGATTTTAGATGCACCAAGATGATCAAGACAAAATAGCCTTCTCAACAGCATGGGGAACTTTCATGTATGTGAACATGTCTTTTGGGCTTATGAATGCATGAGAAAATTTTCAGAGAGAAATGGATATTGCTTTTGTAGATGAGAAACACTGATTTATTGTGATATATCTAGATGACATCACTATGTTTTCTAAAAGTGATGAAGATCGTTTGTTTCATTTTAAAAAGTCTTTGAGAAATGTAGGAAATTTGGTATTTCCTTGAATCCTAAAAATTCTTTGTTTGGTCTGGAAGAAGGTAAACTGCTAGGTCATATAATTTCTAAAGATGTTATCTATATTGACCCAAGTAGAATTGAAGCTACCATGAAAATTGATCCCCCAAGAAACAAAAAGGAAGTATAGTCTTTCATTGGTAGAATTAATTTTCTGAGGAGGCTTAAACCAAATCTAGCTGAGATCTTAAGAGATATCACCAACATGTTGAGAAAGGACAGTGAAATAAAATGGAATGTAGAAGCAAAAAGATCATTCAGTGAGGTAAAGTCAAGTTTGACTCATGCTCCTATCTTAGCGAATCCTTTTTTTTTTTCAGAGGGAAAATCAACATATGGCCGAAGCCCGCAGATATTTACATATGGCCGAAGCCAGCAGATAAGCAGAATTTTTGGCCGAAGCCAGCAGATGAGCAGAAGTCGCAAATAACACCATAGCGTGGGGCCTCAACCACCGCCGCAGGAATTGATCCTGGCTGGGGGGAGCGAAAGCCATCCTCCCCAGCCATCATGTCATGCACGTCACGTGCTATCTTAGCGAATCCTTATTTCACTAGGGATTTCATTATTTTTTCTTTTGCTTCAAAACATACTATTGTAGCAGTACTAATGCAAAAAAACAAGGAAGGATATGAGCAACCCATAGCCTTTTTCAGTAGGGGGTTAAGAGATCTTTCTTTGAAATAAAATATTATGGAAAATCAAGCTTTTGCTTTGGTAAAAGCTTTGAAATATTTCAGAGTGTATATCTTTCATTCTCACATAATCACTTGCATTCCCAATGTAGTAGTAAAGGACATCCTTACTCAAAATGATCCAGATGGAAGAAGGGGTAAGTGGATAGTTGTTATTTTAGAATATGATATTTAGATTAAGCTTATAAATCTTATTAAAGGTCAGTGGTTAGCTAAATTAATGGCTAAATCAAATTTTCATGCATTGGACATTAATTTTATTATTGCTCTAGATGGTGAAGAAGACTATGTCCAACAAGTAGCAGAGATTTTTGTTACTTCCCCCTAGTACACAAACATTGTTTATGTTTTACAACATTATAATCTCCACCAGATTTGACAAAGACTAAAGCAAGATTTATGAAATTAAAAGCTATTAAATTTTGCATTATGGATCAATCTTTATATTGGAAGGATGCTGGGGGGATTTTATTGAATTGTTTGTTAGAGGATGAAGCAGATAAGATGATGGAAGAGTTTCATAAAGGTGACTGTGGAGGACGCCTTTTCTGGAAGACTACAGTAAATAAAATCTTGAGAGTTGGCTTTTATTGGCCTACTTTATTTGCTGATGTGCATAAAAGGGTTTCTACTTGTCATCAGTGTCATATTTTTGAAGGAAAAAAGAAAGTCTTACCTTTGCCTCTGAAGCCTATTTCAGTAGAACTACCTTTTCAACAGTGGGGTTTAGGTTTTATTATGGAAATTCATCCTAGTTATTCAACCCAACACAAATGGATTCTGACGGCTACAGATTATTTCACCAAATGGATAAAATCAATTCCAACTAGGCAGGCTACAGACTTAGTAGTTATTCAATTCATGGAAGGTAATATTCTTTCTAGGTTTGGTTGTCCTCACAAAATCATCATTGATAATGTTGTTGCTTTCAAATCTAAAAAGATGGTAGATTTCTGCAATAAATATCATATATTTTTAGGAAATTCTACTGCCTATTATCCTCAAGGAAATGGGTTAGCAGAATCTTCTAATAAGAGCTTGGTCAACATAATAAAGAAGTTGTTACAGGAAAGAAGTCTTGGCACAAAAGTTGATAAATTCTCTATGGGATGATAGCGTTAGCACTAAGAAATCAATTGAAATTTCACCTTTCCAATTGGGTTATGGAGTTGATGCAGTTTTCCCTACCTCCCTAGGAATTCCAGTGATGAAAATATTGTAGGAATTAGAATTTGAATCAAATGATGTGCAGAGAAGGATAAATCAAATGGTGCAATTACAGCAAACCAGAGAAGAAGTCTACAACAACACACAGATAATTCAGGATAAGATTAAAAGGATTCATGACAGAAGAGTGAAAGTAGATGATTTCCAGCTAAATGATCTTGTTTTAAAATGGGATGCCAGAAATGAGGAAAAGGCAAAACATGGAAAGTTTGACAGTTTATGGAGAGTCCCCTACAAGATTGGAGCTTTCCATGGAACCAATGCATTTCTATTAGGATATTTGACAGGATAAACATTGCCATGGGGGCATGTTAATGGCAGGTTGCTCAAGCACTACTTCACCTGAGTTCAGTTGGTTACAAAACAACATCATCGTATATATCATTTTATTATTTCAAGTACTGTAGGTGTGGGTGGTTGTCATCAGAAATTGAAGCCTAAAGTGAAGGCCCTAAGTTTCAAATGAATTTTCTGCCATATGTATGATTTTTTAGTTAATCAGGTTAGTCTCAATTGTTTGATGATTAAATAAATGCCCAATGGAGAAGGCTACTGGTATATGGTGTTCTTGACACCTCACAAGGAGGATTTCATCTCCACTAGAGCCATTGTTAGGGTCATATAAATATAGTAGTCCAGATATGGTTATTTAGCCATTTATCCCACAGGGATATTGTAAATTATTTTTCATTTTAAATTTTTAGTTCTTCAAAAAAAAGAAAAAGAGAAAAAGGAAAAGAGAAATATAAAAAAGAAAGAAAATAAAAATAGGAATAAAACCTCAAAGGGAACTCTAGTTCAAATGATGTCGATTAAATTTTTTTTTACTTAAGTTTGTTTTAAAAGTTTGAAATAAAGTCGATACGACGTTTTGTCATTTTGTATAAAGAAATTGGACTTTGCAGAAGGGGGGGGCTCCAAATAAACAACCCAAATTATGTGTCATCTTCACAGTGTTTTCGGGCATCCCCTTCCGATACCATTTTCCACTCTTCCCCCCCCCACCCTTGAAAACCACCATCTGACGCTCCCTTTCGCCTGTTCATTCCCGTGCTATCTGACCATGCCATTTGTCACTCATCCATCCATCCACGCCACCTACCCTCCACGTCATATGACTGTTACCATTCAAATCACCCGCCAACAGTCATGTAATTATAGATTTGAGGCTTCTACGATCTGTATTTTGTGTTACTTTTTTATTAGGTTATCATATAAACCAGTGGGTATATGAGGTAGTTTTAGGGTTTTTATCAATATTTTTAGTTGCTCAAAATCCTTCAAATCTTTTCAATTACTAAAAGTTCTTATCATATGTTATACGTGAACAGTTTCTCAAGTTTAAAGCTGAAGGTGTGTTCAAACACCAATCATTTTTAGTATATCTGATGTTATTTTACCAAGAAGACAGATTCAAGTTCCAATTACAGAAGATGGATGACCAGGGAAGCCCATTATCAGTCATTCATTAGATTTCTTTAGTGAGAAGAAATTCAGAAGATTATTCATTCACCGATTTTGTGGATAAGTTTTTACATATATCCTTGTGTTTACTTAGCAGTGATGTTATACCAATTATTTTACCAGAGATCAAGAAGGTTTTACATCTTTCAAAGCAATCAAAATTTGGAGACTGGTATCTCTACCATAACTATATCGAGATTCAAATCTATGGGTGTGAGCTTCCTCCCTATAGATTACCAATTTTTGTACCAGTAAGGATTTTTGCTTTGAAATACGCTAGGCATATGTTAAACATGGATGAATTTTATTTTGTATCAAATGAAAAGACGACACGGTTTAAATTCAAGGCAAATGTTGGGCCTTATATTGTAAATACCAGAGCAACAACAAAGGAAGTGGAGGAAATATTAAAGCAGATGAAATTTAAACCAATCTTCACTTGGTCTTATGATCCATTAGGGATAATTTCAAAGCTGAGAGTTGAGAAGAATTTTACTCCATATGCACATACATCTAGGTCAGAGATATAATAGTATGCTAATTAGGAGCAGTGGACAGAAAAAACACTACAGGAGGCTGAAGAGAAAATAGTTAGCCAGTCATCTCTGTAAACTCCTATGTCAAAAGACAAACAAATAAAGAGGCCAAGGGAAAGTATGTCCCCTACTGATTCAAAATCTCAAGATGCGGACTTACACGTCTTCAAGAGGAGAAAGAAAGATCCAAATACTAATACTAAGATTAATCATCAGGTAATAAATATTCAAGAAGAATCCTCAGAAGAAAAGGATTCACAGGGGCAAAGTACAATGGTTTTGATAGGTACTCCTACCACTTCTTTCCCATATGTAGAGGAGTTAACTGAGTCTCCTATCTCTTCTACATCTCAGATTCTAGCACAACAGAGTAGTTTTGCAAGACACGGGGAGATCAAATAGAAGAATGAATCTTTGAAGGCTTCAACATATTCAGAGTTTTGGAAGAAAATTATCACCACCCAACACAGGTTGCTATCTGTGTTTGACATAGAAAAGGGGCAGTTCCAAATGGTATTTTTGGAACCTACTGTGCCAACCCCTAGAAGTGCAGAAGATTACAAGGCTTCAATATTTTCTGTTGATACCAAAAAGGTTCATGCAATCGATAAAAACGATTTGTATAAGCAAGCAAGTGAAATTATTTACTCAACACTTACCATTTTAGCCATGGTTTCCTCCAAGTTACAAACATATCTAAATAATATGCACTCATAGTTGAAGATAGAAAGAATGTCTTCTATGGCCAAAGTCACCGGAATTAAAACTTTAGAAGATTTAATTATAAAACTAGGATATGATCCTAGTGATGTCAAGGCATCCAGGGAGATAATTAAGAACAAAAATGTACATATTCAAGCCCTCAAGAAACAGCTTAAGCTTCCAACAACAGAGCACCCATAGGCCAAAGAAGTAACCAATATGAAAATGGAAAAAGAAAAATTGTTCAAAATAATAGTTGAATAGAATGTTCAAATCTAGAAGATGGAACGGGACATGGAAGCATTGTTGAAGGAAAAGGAATAATTGGAAGCAGCAAGTACATAAACACAACAGGAAGCACATCAAACAGCGCAAGCATCAACTTCAAATTCTTCTGATAAGCTAGCCCAAGATTTAGGAGAATTATCATTAACAAATAAGGAAAAGGAGAAGTTAACAGCAACACTCACAAATATGGAGGAAAGCAAGATCAAAGCAGACAATGCATACCTAGCAGAGGTACAAAATAATTTTAAATTAATTTAGTAAATTCAAAAATATGAGGATGAGTCCCTTACAACTCAAATGTTAGCAGAAGACAAGCACATCATTTGGCACAATATTAATGCAAATATTATGGAATTTTGGCCATCTATTTAGATCATTTTTTAGCAAGAAGAGCTGGTGCAGAATGTTAAGGCAGTAATTGAGCAGACAAAAGTTGAAATTGAACACAGACCAGCAGAAGCACACAGGATTATAAAAATGTTGAATTCTAAAACTAAAGATGAGCTTGAAGAGCTCAACATTCAAGATAGAACAGATGTAATGATGGAAGTCAAATGAGTGTTGATAAAGAAAAATATTATCGTCCAATTAAAAAATAAGTGAAAAGAATTGGAGTTACAGTTAAAGGATTCAACAGAAAATTTAATGTAGTGCAAGAGAAAGAGCTCCCAACCTTAAGAGCTTCTAATGGAAAACCGATTCCATTAGAAAAATATCAAGATCAATTATGTAATATTTTTGCAGATGCATCTAAATTTGCTAAAGTCAGAGAAACTATAAGTGGAGAAGCTTTCATGGAAGGCCTACAACATGATCTCTTTATTCAACATGAAATCCATCATCTATTTCTAAACAAGACAACTTTTCATACATACACAGAAGTAGATGAGAGATTCATGAGCATGGTAAATTTTTCCATTCCAAGTGAAGAGATATGGGATAGGTTACTAGAGTTGTTTGAATAAAGACAAACATAAATCCTATAGTTTTGAGGAGCAGTAAAATAGAAGAAGCACAAAATTAGCTACAGTCACCAACAGTTCACTTCAAAATCTGAATAGAAAATCAAAAATAGTCTAGATCTCCTATTACTTGGTTCTATTTGGAAATATCTACATGTTTTCAGTAGATATTGTTTTGTAATAAATTTTATTTGAAGTCTAAATTAATTCGAGGCAAAGTCTATAAATATTTTGTAAAAAGACTTAGTAAGGGTTGGACTGTGTATGAAGAAAAGAGCTCTACCTTAATGTAAGATGTGAATTGCACTCAAAGTAATCAATTTCATAAATACAAATGTTGTTTTGTTCTAGGATTCTTGTGTCAAACAAATAGTGATGTTCCCCTCTTTGTAAATATGTTTTCCTTTCAAATTTTCACATGAATTGTTTCCTTGTTAAGTTGTTTACAAGAAGATTAAGAGTTGAATTTACTTAAATGTACTTTGCTATGGCTTGTTCAAATAGTCTTAATATTTTCCTTCTGAGATTAAATATAAAATTCATTTAAATATTCTTTATATTTAATTGATCATCTACTTTATCATCTCAGGGATAACATAAAATTTCTTAAGATCCAGGAGTTTGCCTACTTCGCCCTGTTTCAGCTATTCTATTAATTTGTAATTGATTACCGAGAATTTTAATGACTCCATGCTTAATGGACTTTTCTTGCATTTTACAACCAAAGTTTTTTAAAATCTATATTTAACTTTAATATCTAGCCTAAGACCTTGAAAATAGAAAATTAAATCATACAGAGAGAGCCTTCTGTGAAGCTAGAAGGGCTAGATCCTTGCTTTAAAAGTGGTTTGTGGTTACCTATGCAATTTCCTTTTCAGCCTAGGAAAACTACGGAGTGCTAACATGAACAACCATGTGGTAGACCTATGGATGATGTTAAACAGATGTAGATGTACAAGAATCTCTTTAGATCCAAAAATATGCAAGTTCCTTGATTTTTGGTAAATTGCTCGAACACATAGTATTGAAGAAAGGTTTCACAGTGGCACCCAATAAAGAGAAATTCATTAGAGATACAACACCACCCACAAACTCATCTAAGGTATAAAAAAAATGGGGCACACATGATACTATAGGAAAGTTGTAAAAGGTATGCCAAAATAGCTCATCCCAATGGAATAGTTACTCAAAAATCCTAAACACGATTCATATGGAAAAAAGAATGCCAAAAGGGATTTTAGGAACTCAAGATTGTTGGGTCTGGAGCCTGATTATCTTCTTGATTGTGGTCAGAGGTTTTTTGTTTCAACCACGTTGAATACATATTCCTAATGGGACAGCAATGTTGCATGTTTAATCGTCGCCAGGGGGCCCGAGGGGGGGCTCGAGGGCAGCGCCCATGAAGCTAAAAATAGATGAAAAATTACCTTGTAAAATATTGTAATTTCGTAGTCAATCTAGGTTGTTCATTAGGCGGATTATCTGAAGGTAGAAGTTATGTTAATTTAGGGTTTTTTTCCCTAGAAGAAAACCCTTGATTTATATGAGGGAATTGTATTGTGGTTGTGTATTATTATTCTAAGAGATAAAGAAAGAGGACATTGTGTGAGAGCGAAGAGGAAATTATAGCAAATCTATTGTAGGTTGTATCTCTTCATTTTGTTGGATAATATAAAAGGAAGGACTGGTTGTTTCTCTGTGGACGTAGCCCAAATTGGGTGAACCATGTTGATCCAGGTGGATATTGGTGGCCACCCTCCTATTCCACTTAGACCCGCAAGACTGTCTCTTTCATTTTTTCAGTTTCCTTAATTGTAGCATAGTTTGCTATTTGGCAATTTTTTGGATCCTAAACTTTCGGAGCCGTTTTGAGGCGCTAAACGACGTTTTCAGGGAAAACGAATAGACTATATAAATCTTAGATAGGTTTTGCTATTTTTTTCTAGCCTCCTCTTTGAGATATTCGAAACGAGGTATTATGATAGCCAAATGGAGATCGTATGCCAAAGTTACGACCCAGAGAAATTGATGTACCAATTTACTCAAACAGGGCCCACATTTTTGGCGCCTCATCTCCTAGGGTTAGGTTTTTGGATGTTTAGGGTCTTCCATTGTTTCTCAATAATAAATAGGCCTTGGAGCCTCATTGTAACATAGTTCAGAGGCATGTATCTGCCACATCTCTCCTCAAAGATAAGATACTATCACCCGAGCTAGTTTATTTCCATTCTATTTCTAAGCATATTTCAGTATTCTGATATTAATGAAATGAAGTGTTATTTCTACTACATTTCTATATTTATGGTTATATATGTCATTTTTTGTGTTCCTGTTTAAGTTTGGATTAGTGGTATCAGAGTCGATCTACTCTTTCTCTATTTTTATTTGCATGTCCCCAATGAGGTGGGGTATAAGGAGTTAGGGCTCGATCTGGTTGAACCTTTGTAAGACTAGCCTCGCAAACCTTGATGGCCTCCCATGGCAGAAGAAAAGAAAGACGTGGGGGCAGGAGATCCTTTCAAAATATTGCTCGAGGAATCCCTCGAGCAACAAAGGAAAGCGATGATGCATAACTTTGCCCAAATCCTTTGACGGCTACCCACAGGCGACGCATCTTCATCCAGCGACCACTCTGGAGGCCCCACTCTTTTTAAGGTACAAGTTAACTTTGATATTCCCAAATTTGAGGGCCAAATAGATGCAAACGCCATAGATAAATGGTTGAATATGTTGTAAGGGTATTTTAAGTATATTTATGTATGCTTATAGAATCAAGTGGCATACCCATGTTTTCGACCAAATGGTTTTCTAATAGAATGTTCTTTGGCCTCAATGAGAACATTTTAACTGACAACTATCCACTATTTGACATCTCTATTGCAAGAACGCAGTTCTAATTTTTTAAATTCATGCTGAAGTGTGAATGATGACAAATTATATGTCAAAGATTTGATCTTCATCAAACACTATTTGCCACTACCTAGTTTCACAACACCATCCATGGTTATTGCTCTATAATGAGCATGCATATTTTTCAACTTCATGCATGGGCTTATGATATTGGGACAAGTGGGAGGATATTGTAATCTTCAAGAGTGTTAAGCAAGTGGATTATGGAGTAGACCAAGGTGTCTATGACAAATCCTACAATGCCAACCCATATGGAGGTAAATGCTTTTGGTTTTCATATGTTGAGTAGGATGTTGTGGATAAGAGCTTGACTCTCATGCTGATGAGATTGAATCCCATCAACATTAATCCTTCTATTAGGTTATGGTTTTCCACTTATTATATTATTTGCAAAAAAGGGGGAAAGGGAAAGCATGCATGTAATAACATGTTAGAGATAACAATGCACATTTATTCTCTACCCTAAGAATTTTTTTTTAATAATAATAGACGTAACAACATTCTTCGATATATCAACCTTCTCCAATAATACTTTATTCTATTCAACCATTTTTTTAACAAAATGGTATTGTACATCAATGTGCTTTTCTTGGAATGATAAGCAAGGATCATTTCCAGAAAAATTGCACTCGAGTTACACAAGTTATTATGCTTACTCTTTAAACAATACAATTACCATAACACCATATTTGTAACCATATTTCTTCCTTACACACATGATTGTATGCCATGTACTTATCTTTTGTAGTTAGAAATACAGCTATAACCTACTTCTTACTCGTACAACTGATTACTCCACCAACTAAGTTAGAAACATAACCACTTGTAGATATTTTGTAGTCAAGATTTATAGCTTTACATCAACAAGAAGCCATATATATATATATATATATATATATCCCTATGATTTTAGGTATTCCTTGGTAGCATGATGGAAATATGTAAAGACCCTCCTTCCAATTGTCCAATGTTCCTTCCTTGTTTTTGAAATTTTCTTTCTCAAAATTCCCATTGCGTAGGTGATGTCTAGTTTAGTACAAACCATGACATACATCAAAATTATTACAACACTATAGTATAGGGAATGTGGGACATGCATTATACCTCTTCTTGTGCTTTGGGACACAATTTTCAAATAAATTTGCATCTACACGAACATGGACATTTGCATATTTGCATTGCTATATATTAAACCTTTGCAATATTCTATCAACATATTTCCTTTGATTTAATCAGAATTTATTATTTGCACTATCTCTTTTAATGTCCATGCTCAAATTAAAATTTGACATCCTTTATTATTTCCATGTTGTTTCCAATCAACAACATATCATCAACCTATAAGACCACATGAATAAATTGATCACCAACTAACTTGGAGTACACATATTCATAAACTTTTCTTCTTCAAAAGCGAAGTCCTAATATATAAGCATCAAACTTTCAATACCATATTCTTGGTTATTATTTTAATCCATACAAGGACTTCTTTATCTTGCAAACTAGCTCGTTTTTCTCCTTCACTACAAAACTTTCTAGTTGTTTCATGTAGAATTCTTATTCAATATCCCCATGTAGAATGTTCACATCCATTTTCTCTACTTTAGTATCAACAGAAATAGTAATTGATCAAATAAACATAATAGAAATAATTTTGCACAAAAGAAAAATATGACCAAAACAATTCCCTTCACCTATGAATATCCCTTTGCTACTAGGAAAATTTTGTACTTCTCCACCTTATCTTTTTCATGAAACTTCTTCTTAACATCCATTTTCTACCAATGGGCTTTCCATTAGCAAAAAACTCAAAAAGACCTCAAGTCCCATTTTTATCCAAGGCATCCATTTCTTCAACCATGGCATTCTTCTAGAGTTTACTATCCTCTAAAACCACTACCTCCATAATAGTTCTAGGATCATCATCAGTAACAAATAGAATAAAATTTGACTAAAAATTAGATGATATATACCTTTTTGGTTGCCTTCTATCCTAAACTTATCTCCTCAAGACTAGAGTATGGGATTCTTTTTCTTCTGGTTCATCTTCTTTTATTCAATTAGATTTTTCACTCTCTAGCTCAAACTCTAATATCTTTGTTTATTCTTCCTATTGTTGGGATTCTTGTTTGGAAATAGCTTCAACCTCTCTATATACTACACCCAAACTATAAACAATATTATTTATTGCTAGGTTCCAAAGTTTATATCATTTTCTACCATCTTTATAACCAATAAAGATACATGTTTCAACTTTGATATCTAGCTTACTTATATTTTCCTTGGGAACAAGCACATAAGCATCACAACAAAAAACTATGGGATTGTTGAAGCCTCGAAAATCGCTGCAACAATATTGGGAGATAACCACCCAGTCCAGACCTTAAAGCAGTTCTTTTTCCATTTGGATTAATGGCTCCGACTGGTTTAACTAGGTACAGTTACCTTCTCCCCATCGCTATTGGTTTATGATGTATCTTTAACTACCAATATACAGGGATATCAGATCACTTCTTCTTGCTGATCAAACAAGAGAATGACCCTTAAGCTGATTTGGTTTCAGCCAAGCCACAACTAAAAATTTTCCTCTTTTGAAAAGAGGACTTAAAAGAATGTAGAAATTACTCTAAATGCAAACTTATTCTATAATGCAAGCAAAATAAACTAATCTTAATCCTATCTCAATTAGGCATATATAGATCTAACCCAACCAAGAGCAAGATATTTAAAGTATTGGGATTTAAATATGTCTTGTTTATAATGAATATCAAGTTAATGAAACAATTCAATTAACTGACATTATAGATACCAAAACACATCCTATTGAGACTTATTAACTTGAAATAATCAGTCAACAACACTCAGGAAGAAATTCACAAAAATGTTATTGATTGTCAAATCAGTGAATCTAATAATTAAACAATAATATGCAGAAATAGTTCACAACACATTACCATTCAATAAATCAGTTTTATAAGACAGATTTCTAAGTAAATAGTTACTCAAAAATCAAAAATTGATTCATAAGAACAGAGATACATAATAACAACATTGAGACAAATTACCCATATCAACAAAAGTGCAAAAACATGAATAAAATGATACATTCCTGTTACCATAAAAATGAAACTGATATTTGAAACAGTAGTATTAAAAATACCAATTTATTGCATCCATTTCTCTGTCCATGGTCTCCAACAACTCTTTACATTGCTTGAACTTCTACTTTCAAAGCTAAAGAAATCATAGTGCAAATTTTGCCCTTCATGCATAATGCAAGATACAAAGGCAAAATCCTCAATAATCTCCAGACCTGAGATTTTCTGTCCTCCCTCCTACAATTTTAAATTCCTATTGCAGAAATGTTTTTAGAAGTCCCAAAATTGCAGAGAAGAGCAGCCCCTCATTACATTCTGCAATCTGCTATTTATAATATTTGCAAAGGAATTCTTGAGAAGAAAATTTGTTGAAGAAAAATCTGCCCAATCCAATTTTATTTGCTCAAAAATTCCATTCTTTAATTGCGAGAGCCTTTTCATTGATTGAGATCTTTTTTCCATATCTCTTCTATTGTTTTTCCTGCAAAAAGAAATCAAAATGAATTAAAATGCAACAATAAAATCAAAATATCATTTCTAGCATTAAAACAAATCCAATCAAATTCTATTTAAATAAATAATTGAAAATAAAATGTAAGCTCTCTATTAATGTCTATGATGGTTTAATTGGCCAAGGATATTATTGACGAATGGATATGCAATTAGAAAAGGCTTGGACAAATGAAAATGCAGAAAATAAAACTCAAAAAATTAATTTTGTTTTAAAATTCGTAGCTTTATCTTCTGCCTAATTTTCGACCCAATATATGACCAATTCTATTATTGAAACCTCATCATAAATGTTCTCATTGATTTTATCTTTCCAATGAGCCGTCCTGGGCCTCATTTGGCCAAGTGAAACTCAATCTGTGAGCCTCCAAAGTCAATGAGTCAAATCTGACACAATTCTGGAATTTCTGTCGCTGAGCTAAAAAAGATCAGAATTTTAATTAAAAATCTAATCCTAAATTAGAATCTAATTATCTAATAATTAGCTCTCATTTACTTGTTAATTATGAACTAAACTAATTAATTAATAAATTGTTATTAATTAATCTATTAATTAATATAGTTAATTATTTATAACTAATTAATATTAATCTAAATAATATTTAAATTTAAATTTAATTTAATTTTATATATTAATTAATTCAATTAATATAAAATTTAAAATTAAAATAAATAATAATTAAATTTAATATTAGATACCTCTACCCTACCTTCATTCACTCACTTACGTATGAATGAGTCTTGAAACAAAACAAAACCAAAGTTTTTAAACATACTCCCTTTGACTTTTGAAAGATCGTTTATCAGCATTGGGGAAGGAGGGTGGTCAGGGTTAATAAAGATATGTGTGAATTAAAACCTCCGATCTGATCCAAAGCCCCGATGCGATCAAATTTCTTTTTATTATTATTTTTTAAATTATTTTATGTATTAAATTTTATTTAATTAAATTAAGTATATTTTATATATTAATTAATTTAAAATTTAACAATAAATATTAATTTTAATGAAGTTTTAATTTTTAAACTATAGTTCTTTAGAAAATAAACATAAACTACAGCGATTTTGGCATTTTGATTTTTCAAGATTAGTAATTTATTTAAAAAATTTAGTAAATTATTGAAATTTCGATGCTGCATGATTTGACTATATAAGTAAAAAAATGAAAAATGTTAGTAATAATTAACTAAGGGTTAATATTTAAAATAAATGCATTATTGAACTAATGTATTTACAAAAATGGGATATTGTACATTTTATGTTTTTTTAACCCAGACTACATAAATGATTAGACTTTCAAAGGAGTGCCATTTACAAACCAGTTGACTAAATGAGGTAAAATAAGCTTTAATGAAAAGTTTATAAAAAATTGATTTTAACAAAGCAATCAAAACAGGAATCCAAAGAAAATGAAAAATTAACAAACGTGTAGGATAATCAACTAAATAAAAATCCTAAAAGGTCTTTAGCCAAAAAAAAATTATAGAGAGGGTCCCCATTATTTGAAGTGAACATATCAAAAATCGGGCGGTTGTGTTTTACCACAACAATTGCGACACACGGAAGAAGAACCAGTTATCTCTATTTGATATGAATGAGATTTTCTTAAAATTAAAGTAAAAATAATTAAAGAAGAGATAATTATGTTTGAAATGTTTGACTAAATTCATTAATTTGAATAAAAACAAGAATCATCTCACTGTAATTTTTCTTAAAATTTCTCATAAATTAAAATATTTCAAAACTTTATATCAGTCCTTAATTAGTTGTAGAGATAAAGCAGGGATCACTTTACAACTTAGCTTTTAAAATATACTCATTTGTCACAGGTAAAGCCACTGCTGCCAACAAACATCTATAGTCTCGACAGGGTTACCTTTTAATCATCAATGATTTAGAATCTCATCTTTTGAAGAATTATTAACCTAGAGATAAATACATTTATATATGTTTGTTTTCTTTGTATTTGTTATTTATTTATTTTATTCTTAAAAGCCATTGTCCTCGTTTGGTAGCCAGATAGTTGACAATACCATTCACTTATTATAATTGAACTGAACAAGTTGGCTCTTGATGAGACCCCTTGTTTTAAAAAATTTTGCAATCATAAGCCATTACCCTGGTTTGTTTAGCATGTTGGTAATGTCAGCCTATATTTCCCCTATGATCATGGTAAACAGACTCATGATGAGACCTTTTATCTTTTAAATTTAAATATATTTCTGGATTATACTCTAGAAAAATAAGACTCTTTAGAAGATGGGGAATCATTCACTGCTTAAGAGTTAAGAATGACAATTTCAGAGTTAAAGGTGCTTTGCTATAAAATGTCTTTACTTGGTTATAAATAATTTTTCTTGACTGATAACAGAACTTTGAAAGATTTTAATAAAATATTGAAATCTCAAAATGATAACAATTTTGATGAAAAATGAAATTTCTCAGATTTTATGATACTTTGCCAACTTCTCTTGTTTTATAATCTCTTCCTTAAATATGTCTACCTTTATAATAAGAAAAACAAATTTTATTAAGAGATTTTAAGAAAAAGCTAATAATAGACTATTAACAATTTTTCCCTATGTATGTCGATCATTGTTAGATAACAAAAAAACCTTCCATATCAATCATGGCAAAGTCACCAAAATCAAAACTGAAAACCAAAGGAAAAGAATTCTTAAACCAAAGTGAGAAAAGAAATTAGCAAACAAAAATAAAAATTAAGAAATTTAAAAGTAGAAAGGAAAATCCAAGTTTTGAAATACAGACTCTAACAAGAATGGTTATACCAATGTCTCAACAACATGAAGTAAAAGAAAATAATCATGTAATCATTCCTTCTTATGCCGAGATTAAGAAAAATTATACCTCGCAAGGTTGTAAATGTTTTTAGGCTTTTAGATAGCAGTGACGATAAAATTCAGCCACAATGAAAATTTTTTGTCTAATGCCAATCTTCTTGTTTCAAAGCATCATCTTAATCATTTTCTAATAAAAGAAATGCTTAAAGAAACAAACTAAAGGTTCAGAAACTCCCTGGTATAGTTGTTTCGAGAAAGATTATCGCTGCTTATTGAAATAAAGTCAGGAAAAGAGTATAGGACTTCGAAAATATGATCCAACAGAAGATTAAAAGCTTCAAATGGAGAACTGCAAAACAGATTTTTTATATCAACATACTTTAAAAACAAAACTAAAATAATGAAATAGAAATTAATGAAAGTGGGTACATGGATCTTACCATTAGATGATTGCATTTGATCTTACCTGAAAAGTATCAGTTTTTCCAAACTCGTTGACTTCTCATTTTAATTAACATTAAAAAGATGAAGAAGTCAAACTAACCAAAATGCTATAACCCAAAATCATTATTTATTTTATTTAAACTAAAGCAAGCAGTAAAATGCAAAAAATGAAATGCTTAGTGTTAAAGGGAAAACAAATGCATCAAAAATGAGAATGAGAATTTGCAGTAATGACTGTTTCTCAAAATATTATAAGTTTCATATAAACTTCATGATTTTATAAATTGTCCAAAATCAAGACCAAATCCAAGATAATAAAATTTAAATATGAAGATAGAAAGGTCTTGAATTCCATATTTAATTATGGAATTATATATTTAAAACTGAAATATATGAGAAATCGAAATGATTTAAATATGCTGCAAATTGGTCATTAACTACTTTCTTACCATAGTGGTTACCCAAGCTCGCTTTTAAAATAACACATCGCCATATCAGATGATTCGCATCACATGTTTCTTCACCATGCTTCAAGTTTAATCTGCAAGACTTCACCTTTGTTGCTATGCCATATATCGATTAAATGTTAATGGCTTAGAGGCATGCATTGGAAGCTATCGCATCGGAGGTTGCAATGGAAAATTGTTGATATGAAAACATGCGATGAGATGGAGCGATCGCATCATTGAAGAAATATTATATCGAGGATCGGGGAATATTTACATTGTGCTTCCCACATTGCACAATGCACATCACAGATTCGGAATTATGATGTGAGCATAAATAAAAATGCGATGAAGTAATTGCGATATCGGCGATGCGATGGATGACGTGGCTAATCGGCGATCTTAAGCACATGAGGTAACAATTCTTGATACGCCGATATGCGATGAAGAGTGGACCCAATAACTTTATGATTCTTGCGACGCCGATATGCGATGAATGATGTAGCTAATCGGCAATCGACAAACTTTAGGTACCTGATGTAACACAATATGATTCTTGCGATGCCGATATGCGATGAAGAGTGGACCCGATAACTTTATGATGAAAATTTAATAACATATCGGATCCGAGACATCGGCCCTTTTAAAGTTATGCTCCTACCATTATTGCGATTGAGCGGACACGATATTTTTTATGAATTTGATTTGAATTTCATATTGGGTCCGGAATTATGTGGTCGTCGCAATATTGGTAAAGTCGATTATCGGAGATCAACGATTCACGATAATGGAAGTATACTTCAACTGCAAACCTCCGATATGCGAAATGCGATATGGCATATGAGTGAGGTAATACATCGGAGATCTTTTATGAACAATTTGTTATCAAAAATGCTAAGAGCTACTTCCGATGAAATCTTATGATACAAATGGTTGTGATATGGATGATGTGACATCATAATGAAATAATTGACGAAGATGAGCGGGATGAGAATATTGCAAATATTTTCACTGAAATATCAGCAATATAAAAATCAATATGAATCCTATGATATTGCTTGAAATTTCAATTAGGTTTTCTGATGGTTGAAAGCAAAGTTAAAAATGCTCCAATTCTAATGAATCACAAATAAAATTTCCTTGAACTTGTTGCAAATTTGAAATGGGTTTGTTGTTTACTCCAAATTTTGAAAACAAATGAAACTTGCAAATAAAACAAAACAAAAATCAAAAATAAATTAAGGAAAAGAGAAACTAATAATAGATGATAATGAACTTGTGAATGCGTACCTGTAAGGAAATTCTCTGTAATTTTTATCTCATGAATCTTCAAATTTTTCTTGATTTATCAAAATTTTGTCTTTGTTCAAAATTATCTCATTATTTATTCTAAATCAGAGTGAGCAATCAGCCTAAATAAAATCTGCTTATTCATGTTTAGGAAATATAAAATTTACCAGAAACAAATATGAAAATAATCTTCCCTTTTGAATTGAAACAGCGATTTATTACCTATGCTTATTCCGAATAACTTGAGAAGAATCTGTATTGTTATAATGACTGTTTAATAATGTCTTTAGTAAATGAATATGATGTGTATTGCAACATCAGATAATAAACTAAAGATCCGAATGGGATAAAGCCACTAATTGTGGAAGAATATCAACATAGCTTTAGATGTGTGCCAGGTGCATACTCAATTAAATTCTATCAATACATTATTTGAAATAAGCAGAGATGTATTCATGGGTAGAGGTATCGTTGCAATAAATTTTAAAAAGGAAAACAAGAATTAAAACTTTATGATAGGTATAAAATGTTTCACTGAACATGTATGAGAAGCGCTGATTGCTTTGTTTTATTTTTTAATCTGCAAAACTGTTGAAATAAAAATAAACAAACTAAATTAATTCTACTATTATTCTAACCATATACATGAAAATGGCTAGGTATAGTCATATTTCCAGTGTAACCATTTTCTCATTTTAATTGCTGCATGTATGTACAGTTCAACCATTAATAATAAAAATACAAATCTAATTGAACTAAGAAAATTAAATCTGTAAGTAGAATGCACAGTTATTGTTAGCAACTTAATTAAAATCTCCTTCTCTTGAAATTTCCTTTCCAATTGAATACCAATTGGATCATAGAAATCTGGATGGATTTCTATTAATAATTGGGAAATGTTCAAAAGAAGAGATAAAAGGCCAGATTGTGGATATGAACTTTTACATTCAAAGGTCTGGAAAAAATTGTTATTGTTATGTACAAATGTTAAATTATTAACAATTTTCTTGAAGGAAAAATTTTCAAACAGTTTTCAAATAAGCTAATGAAAAATGGATGGAAATCTTTCAAATAAAATGGAAAATTATTAATTGAATTGGATTGCTGGCCAGATTGTAAAAATACATTCTCTTGTTGACACTGTCTTTGAGAAGATAGAAGCTTTTGATGAAATATTAGCATTGATTGAAATTGAAATATTAATAGCTTTTGATGCTTATAATTATAATACGAAAATTCACTTTCCCAATAAGGCAATGCATCAATTGACTGTTTGATAGTAAAGTGCTCAATATGTCAGCGTAAAGTATAAAAAAATCTGAAAAATAAAATTAGAAATAAAATCTGATTTTAAACAAAAAAAATTGAGGAAACAAAAATAAAATGAAATCACTATTGTTACAACTAATGTTACAGTACAATTGGGATCGTTTTGAAATAATTTCTTTTTTACAAGGATTGGCTAGAATTATGAAATTTGAGTAATTGCCAATTCCAACTTGTGAATTAGAAAACGAATTATGATTATGAGTAGGAATGAGAGTTTGATCATAATATGAATTATAAATTGGAATGTTTTCTTGAATAGTGAAATCATGAAGATAATTCGCTGCTTTAGAATGAAGATTGGTTGGGATAATTTCTAAATTGGAACGCTCCTCATTCTCAGATGTTATTTGAATTTTCTCATGAGGATTCCCTTGAGAAGAATAGAAATCAACATCCTCAATGTCAGAGTAATTATCATAAATGACTTCACAATATTCTCTAGAATTTCCTTTGATTTCGTCCAATATATCAAAACAAGGAGGAATGAACATTTCATGTTCATTAATGGCAAAAGAATGATCAATAATTGTTTTTCTATCTTGATAAAAACTTACTGGTAATTCATTTAGATCAACCTCTTTATTTTATGAAATATCATTAATACCAAGAGGGAAAAATTACCATCATTAAAAATATCATGATAAAAGGAAAAATGTGAATCTGAAATAATGCAATTAAAAATGTTTCTGTTTGAGAACTCTTGTGCGTTCTGTTCATTATAAATTTTAGATTCTAGATCATTCCTTTGTGTACTCCCGCTTTCTTGAAGAAGGCTGCTTTGCTGCTCTGATTTCTCCATTTGTTCATCATAGAAAAATTCATAAATTTGTACAGTAGTTTGCATGCTATTTTTTACTTTGATTGTGGTTTGTACTTGATGATTTGCAATCTGATTTTCTGAATTTAATGTAGAGTAATTTTCAGATTCCAATGTAGCTTTTTCTCCAAAATTGTTATTGTTGTCTTTTTGCATTTGGTAAGAAATATTTTTCAAGCTTTGTGAGACCACTTCATCATAATTTATTTGCACATTCATATTGGAATTCTCATTTATGTTAGAAGGGGATGGAACAAATCTTGAACTAATTTCATATGGATTGGGAATTAGAGGAAGAGAGCAAATATATTCAAACCAATCTAATGATTCTTCTTTCGTAGGTTTATCTTTAACTTTAAATCATAAACAATTCAAATGAAATTGAATATTAAAATCAATAACAGACTCATTTTCAAACCTTCGTAGATATTCAATTTCATCACATACTTGTTCATAATCATAGTTGTCAAATTAACAAATGAAAATTGTAACAAATTGATCCCAGCTGTGGACTGAGGCATCTAAAAGAGTTCTACACCAATTTCTAGCTTTTGTCGCGAATTTGAGAGTAAAAATTCTACATAAAATGCCTTCATCAATTCCTTGAAAATCATAATTTGAAACTTTTTTAATAAATTGAAAGGCATGATTAAAAGCAGAAGAATTTCTCTTACCATTGAACTTTACCTGAGACAAGAGTCTTACCACTTCGGGTGGAGTATTGGAAGAT
The DNA here is from genome assembly GCA_031772625.1 of Pinus tabuliformis. NCBI lineage: Eukaryota > Viridiplantae > Streptophyta > Pinopsida > Pinales > Pinaceae > Pinus > Pinus tabuliformis. The sequence goes on from CM062813.1 coordinate 814,237, forward strand.
GCACGTCCATGGATACAACTCCAAATTGAAAGTTTAAGAAGAGTCATCATGATTAAAATAAAATGTTAAAATTGAAAAGGTTCCAATAAAAAAGAAGTCTCAGGCCCTCCTTCTAGTGCCAAAAATGTTGATGCCTTGAAAATTGCTGCAACAACATTGAGGAATAACCACCCGGTCTGGAATTTAAAGCAGCTCTTTTTCCGTTTGGATTAGTGGCTCTGACTAGTTTAACTAGGTCCAGTTACCTTCTCCCCATCGCTATTGGTTTATGATGTATCTTTAGCTACCAGTAGACAAGGATATCAGATCACTTCTTCTTGCTGATCAGGCAAGAGAATGACCCTTAAGCTGATTTGGGTTCAGCCAAGCCACAACTAAAATTTTGCCTCTTTTGAAAAGAGGACTTAAAAGAATGTGAAAATTACTCTAAATGCAAAATTATTCTATAATGCAAGAAAAATAAACTAATCTTAATCCTATCTCAATTAGGCAGATATAGATCTAACCCAACCAAGAGCAAGATATTTAAAGTATTGGGATTTAAATATGTCTTGTTTATAATGAATATCAAGTTAATGAAACAGTTCAATTAACTAACATTATGGATAGCAAAACACATCCGATTGAGACCTAGTAACTTGAAATAATCATTCAACAACACTCAGGAAGAAATTCACAAAAATGTTATTGATTTTCAAATCAATAAATCCAATAATTAAACAATAATATGCATAAATAGTTCACAACACATTACCATTCAATAAATCAGTTTTATAAGATAGATTTCTGAGTAACTAGTTACTCAGAAATAAAAAATTAATTCATAAGAACAAAGATACATAATAACAACATTGAGACAAATTACCCATATTGACAAAAATGCACAAACATGAATAAAATGACACATTCCTGTTACCATAAAAATGAAATTGATCTTTGAAATAGTAGTATTAAAAATACCAATTTATTGCATCCATTTCTCTGTCCCTGGTCTCCAACGACTCTTTACATTGCTTGAACTTCTACTTTCAAAGCTAAAGCCACAATAGTGCAAACTTTGTTTTTCATGCATAATTCAAGATACAAAGGCAAAATCCTCAATAATCCCCAAATCTGAGATTTTCTCTCCTTCCTCCTACAATTCTAAATTCCTATTGCAAAAATGCTTTTAGAAGTCCCAAAATTGAAGAGGAAAGCAACCCCTCATTACATTTTGCAATCTGTTATTTATAATATTTGCAAAGGAATTTTTTAGAGGAAAATTTGCTGAAGAAAAATCTACCCAATCCAATTCTATTTGCTCAAAAATTCTAATCTTTAATTGCTGGAGCCTTCTCATTGATTGAAATATTTTTCTCCATATCCCATATATTGTTTTTCTTGCAAAAAGAAATCAAAGTGAATTAAGATACAACAATAAAATCAAAATATTATTTCTGGCGCCCCGATCGGGATGAGAGATGGGAAGATGATGTGGGAACGGATCGTGGAAGGGAATGGATGGTAGTGTTGGCCTCCTAACATTGCCATAATAAAACAGGACGTGGGGGAGGCATGCAGATGGGACAACCGCCCGAGGAATAGAGCTGACAAGGGAGTGGGGGAAGAAATAGCAGAAATCGGCGGCGCCGGATTGATTAGATGTGGGAAAATTGATAGAAGGCAAATAAGAGAGGAGAGGGTAATGAGGTTGGTCACAAAGAAGCGAAGGAGGAAGACAGCGGGAGCGAAGGACAAGCTGGTTTCACCAGAGGCGACGCACAGGTCCGGGTATGTTTTCATAAAGCTGAATCTTGTAATTTTCTTAACTATTGATAGTTTGATGGAAGAAGAAGGAGAGCTAGGATTAGCAGAGAAAGGGAGAAGTATATCAGAGGGGGTTAAATCCTTTAAAGATGGCAGTAAGGAGAAGGAAGGAGGGTCGAAGGAAAATTCAGGGGAAGGGCACAGAATGGGAGGAAACCGAGGCAACCAGGGCAAAACCCCTCTAGATTTCTACAAGGGAGATTATCAGGGACCGCTTGAGGAGGACAAAGAAACAATCTGAGAAATGAGAAAGACTATAAAGGTTACCCAATTATCTGGGACAAGGGGAGGAAAGATTGAGAGCAGTCTGACCAGAGGGAGAAATTTTAGTGTGGAAGGCCAATTCAAGGGAATGGATACTCAGGAGAGGAGAACAAAGGCAATGGTAGAGAATCTAACCTTCTCTGAGGCGACAATAAGAGGCAAAATGGCACGGACGGGACGGGGAATGGGGCATGGTGGAAGGGGCCGGTCTAACCAACCTGGCCACAACAATAATGCAACCTCTTCGATCGCCCCACAGAGACGCAGCCGAAGAACAATGAGGAAAACCATCCAAGAGGTGGAAAGGGCGTATAGAGAGGGCATAGATGAGGACATACGCAGACTAATTAAGGAGCTGGAGGAAAATTTAATGGAGGACGACTCAGAGCCAGAAATGGAAGAGTGGGGGGATCTCATCCTAGACTCGGGTAACACGAGAGGTCACATGACCCTATATAAACAGGCCTTGCATGTTTACTAGGTGTTGAAACACCTACTGGCAAGGGCGCTGGAGCAAGTTTCAGGAGAAATGGCGGAACTGGCCCAAGGCATACCTAACATGAAAAAAGAAATGAAGAACCTGCAAATCACCATGATCATGCAAGATAGTAAGATGGACGAAATCTAGCAACAGCTGAAGCAGCTCATTCTAGCACATCGAGCAGAGGTGATACCACCCCTGGGTGGTCAAGAATGACCCTTAAGCTGAGCTGCTACCTCCATGGCTAGATTTTGAGGACAATATTTCATCCTTTTTTCCTATTTTCATGACTACTAGATATATGTTTAGTTTTTTCTATTGTGAAGTATAGTTAGCATGGATTGATAGACTTACCCATTTTTGTTACTGGATGGCATATTTTAATTTGAGGTGGCCAACAGACTCGGTTTCCCATTTGGGTGGGTTGAGGCCACCAAAATGATGTATATGGCTTAACCTATATTTATATGAATAGAAAAAGAAAGGCACTACCTCAGCTTACAAATATATATATATATATATATATATATATATATATATATATATATTATTTCTGGCATTAAAACAAATCCAATCAAATTCTATTTAAATAAATAATTGAAAATAAAATATAAGTTCTCTATTGATGCATGTGATGGTTTACTTAGCCAAGGATATTATTGACGAATGGATCTGCAATTAGAAAAGGCTTGGACAAATAAAAATGCAAAAAATAAAACTCAGAAAATTAATTTTGTTTTAAAATTCGTAGCTTAATCTTCTACCTGATTTTCGACTCAATAAATGACCAAATCTGTTAGTGAAACCTCTTCAGAAATGTTCTCCTTGATTTTATCTTTTCAATGAGTCATCCTGGGCCTCATTTGGCCAAGTAAAACTCAATCTATGAGCCTCCAAAGTCGATGAGTCAAATCTGACACAATTCTGGAATTTTTGTTGTTGAGCTAAAAAATTCAAAATTTTAATTAAAAATCTAATCCTAAATTAGACTCTATTTATTTAATAATTAATTCTAATTTAATTGTTAATTATGAACTAAAATAATTAATTAATAAATTTTTATTAATTAATCTAACTAATTAATATATTTAATTATTTATAACTAATTATTATTAATCTAAATAATATTTAAATTTAAATTTAATTAAATTCCATATATTAATTAATTTAATTAATATAAAATTTATTATTTAAATTAATAATTACTCAATTTAATATTAAATACCCTTACCCTACCTTCATTCACTCATGTTTCAAAACCAAAGTTTTTAAACATACTCCCTGTGACTTTTTACCCTTACCCTACCTTCATTCACTCACTCACTCACGTATGAGTGAGTCTGGAAACAAAACAAAACCAAAGTTTTTAAACATACTCCCTTTGACTTTTTTAAGGATCGGTGATCGGCATCGGAGAAGGATGGTGTTCAAAGTTAATAGAGATATGTGTTGATTAAAACCTCCGATCCGATCCAAAGCCCTGATGCGATCGAATTTCTCTTTTTATATATATTTTATGTATTAAATTTTATTATAATTAAATTAAATTATATTTTATATATTAATTAATTTAAAATTTAACATTAAATATCAATTTTTTTATTAGGTTTTATTTTTAAATGAAGTTTTAACTTTTAAACTACAACCATTTAGAAAATAAAAATAAACATAAACTACAGTCATTTTGTCATTTTGATTTTTCAAGATTAGTAATTTATTTAAAAATTTTAGTAGATTACTGAAGTCTCGATGCTTCATGATTTGGCTGTATAAGTAAAAGAATGAAAAATGTTAGTAATAACTAACTAGGGGTTAATATTTAAAATAAATGCATTATTGAACTAATTTATTTACAAAAATGGAATATTGTACATCTTATGCATTTTTAACCCATGCTACATAAATTATTAGACTTTCAAATGAGTGTCATTTACAAACCAGTTGATCAAATGAGGTAAAACAAACATCAATGTGAAGTTTATAAAAAATCGATTTTAACAAAACAATCAAAACAAGAATCCAAAGAAAATGAAAAATTAACAAACGCGTAGGATAATCAACTAAATAAAAATCCTAAAAGGTTTTTAGCCAAAAAAAATTATAGAAAGGGTCCCCATTATTTGAAATGAACACATCAAAAATGGGGGGGTTGTGTTTTACCACAACATGGATGTTTGAGGTTTTTTTTTTGTAATTTTCCATGCCTCGTGGAGTTTTATGTACGAATGTTGATGTAGGTGATTGATTTACCAAGCAATATGTAATACCCACTTCCTCTATGTAGAATTCTAAGGATAACCTTGCACCATTAAGCATACTTCTTCTTGTTTCCATCAACATCCAATTCATTCTTTTGCAAATCCATTTTGTTGAGGTGTGTATGGAGTATTTGTTTTCCTTGTTATTCTGATCTTTTACACAATTCCTCTAATGTTAATTTTAGTTAACAATGATGTGTTCTATGCTTAGCACAATTACTTCAATGTTACTTTAGCACCCCAATGACAATTTCCAATATAGTTTTCCAATAGCAATCAAATTAAATATAAATTACATTGGTAATCACTGTAAATAGAAAATAAAATAAAATGTAGAAGAAAAGCCAAGACAAGAGAACATCATATTTGGTGGATGCCAGGGAAAAACTCCAATGTGGGGAAAACCCTTTGATCAATTCTTCTTATTATTATATCAAATATTCAACACAGAGAGAGAGAGAGAGAGTACAAAAACTAAAACTTGACTTGCCAATTCAAAGTCAAAATAGTCATGTCAAATATGTAGTCAACTACAGTTAAATTCAACCCTAACGAGAAAGTCAGTGGCGGTCAAAACAGCAGCGAAATGTCTCTTTTGAAGCTCGGTCAAACCTAGTCAAACTCAGCCTAAAGAGGAGGCCAAAATCAACCCAAAATAGTCCAAAATTCAGGGTCAAACTTGATCAAACTTCTACCTTGAAGTCTGCGATCAACCTACAATTTTCTGCTACAGTCAAAGTGCCCAGAATGCCTCGATTTCTGTTCCAAGGTGTAAGGCCTTCCCAAATAGAGATTTTTCCAAAAAATCAAAGTCAAAATATACCTGTAAAGTCAAATTCAACGTAGGTAAACACTGGTCAAACTACAGGAAAATCTAAAATTTGTGGCCCTATAATTCTATCTGGAATTTGTCCTCTTTTGCCACATGTGTGAGTGAGACAATATGCCCAATAGTTATATGAACCAATGAGAGAAGGAGAGAGAAGAATGTTTGAGTAACGATGATGCCAAATGAAGTGAGAGGTCAATTGTATTTATACAATTCATTGAGGGTGAGGTGACATGTCTCTTGGGCTTCATGAGCCTACATGATGATGTGGCCGACCTGAACAATTTACACATTCGTGGGCATAAATTCAAAAACACACTTTTTCTTGTCCAAATTAGATGATATTTAGATCAATTTTGGTCCTCTCGAAAATAGGAATTCAATGCAATGATCACCTCCATCAAATGAGTTGTCCAAGCTGGAATTTCTCCCTAGTTTTCAACTTTAACACTCCCTCTCAACTAGGGAGAATTACACCTGCCAATCCATCCATCATCATCGATCATCATGCCATCCTTTCATCGTGTACCATCTTTGTATCTCATCTCATCTCTGCTCTACTGAACACTGATATGAATAATGAAGAAGAATCAATCGAGAGTGATTCACAAGACCTTAACACTCTCCACTGACAAAATTCATTCTAGAGGTATAACCTCAGACTTGATCCCAGATCAAGTTGTCGAACACCATGAATCCTAGACATAGGGAGTACGGTAGTACATGATGCATCCATTGGTAGTGCTATGGTCCCTATCCACTTTTCCCAACTCATTGTCCAGATGAGAGGTACTTCCCATGAGTCTCGAACTACATGGGTAGGATATATGTTGGGGCATCATCAAGAAAAAGTGAACCATTCATCCTATTCATATTCCATAGGTGAAGGTGAACCACTCATCCTATGCATATGTTAATTGTAGGGGAAGGTGAACCACTCATCCTACACACGTGTCATCAATCATAGGGGAAGGTAAACCACTCACCCTCACACATGTCAACCATCATGGGGTATTACAGGGGAATGTGAACCACTCACCTTGTACACAGCACAACAATAGAGGAAGGTGAACCACTCACCCTATGGTTGGCCATAGCTCCAAGAAGTACCCCAAGCCCCCAGGAGCTCCCAGAGCTCAATGTCCAACTCAAGTGGGTCCCTTATGGGAGGGTCTTTCCACGACTCCAAGTATCTCTTGAAAGACTATGAATTTGACCTCCCCTAAGGGCTTCCAGAGGATGTTTGTGACCTGCTCATCAGTCCTAATGTGTTTTAGCCTTATTGCTCCCCGTTGTACCATATCCCAAATAAAGACGTGGTACTTGATTCCAATGTGCTTGGAGTGGTCGTGGAACACGAGATTCTCTAAAAGGTGAATCCCACTTTGGTTGTCACAGCATATTGTGGTGGTATGCATCACATGCCATTAAAGAGATTCCTAAACCAAACATCCTCACAATAGGGCATACTAGTTGCAATGTATTCAGCCTCGACGATGCTTACAACAACTTATTTTTGCTTCCTGCTCATCCAATAAATTGAAGTAGACCCCAATGAGAAGCAACATCCAGATTTGATTTTATGATCCACCATACTGCCAGCCTAATTAGCATCAGTGTATCCATGTAGCCTCAAATTCCTAGTAGTGTATCTCAATCCATAGTTGATTGTGCCATGGATATATCTCAAGATATTCTTAGAAACAATCCAATGTATATGATGAGGCTCAATCATAAATTGACTCAATGTATTCACAGCGAAGCATATGCTAGGATGGGATTTTACCAAGAACATTAGGGCCCCCACAAGTTGTATATATTTAGAAGGGTTTGCTAATTCAGGCCCAGCAGCACTTCCACATAGCTTTTTGAAGTTGAGTTCCATCGGAGTAGACACGAACTTGCAATCCACCATCCCACATCTCTCGAGTTGCTTCACATTTTATTTTCCTTGAGAAATAAAAATATCACCTGGATTTTTCTAGACCTTCAAGCATAGGAAGTAATGCATCAGACCTAGGTACTTCATTTCGAAATCGAAAGCCAACTCCCTCTTGCATTGATAAATGAGAGGGTTTGCACCTGTCAAAAAGAGATCCTCTACATAAAGGACCAAAATGAGAGGTGTGTCCTTTTCAACCTTGAAGTATAGGTTAGGATCAGCATTACTTCTTGTAAATTCCAGCTTCATAAGATATTTATCAATCCTCTAATACCAAGTCCTAGGGGATTGCTTCAACCCATAGAGAGCTTTCTTCAACCTGCATATGTGTGTCCTTTGATCTTGTACTTTGAACCCCTAAGGTTGTTCCAAATAGACTTCCTCCTTAAGTGATCCATGCAAGAAAGTAGTCTTAACATCCATTTGATGTAGGCAATATCCTTGAGAGGTAGCGAGAGCAATAATAGATCGAATAGTGGTATATCGAGAAATCAGTGCAAATATATCGTCATAGTCCACTCCTTCATTTTGAGAGAAGCCTCTAGAAATGAACCTGACCTTATATTTCTCAGCACTCCCATCTGCTCCATGTTTAATTTTGTATATCCATTTTGAGGTGACTATGGACTTGTCCTTTAGTTTATGCACTACATCCCAGACATCATTTTTCATGATAGATTCATATTACTCATTAATTTCATCCTTCCATACTTGGTTCTTTATGGCCTCTTCAAATGTACATGGCTTAGTTTGAACAATAGTGCTCATAGCAGCTAAGTACCCTTGATACATGTTTGGCTTCTTACTTTCACAAAATTTCCCTCTTGGAGCAATATGTCTTTCATCATCTTAGAGAGTATCTTTGAGCCACAAAGGTCATTTCCTTGAGGTAGAGGGATCACCAGGAGGTGGATCAATGGGATCCATTGGGCCTTCAAGATTGGTCACAGGCTCATATGTTGAAGGTTCATCCTTCTTTTTTGCAGCATCATCGTTATCCTTCCTTAGAAAGGGGAGATATTTGGCTTTCCCAAGGGCAGTGTCTTCATCGAAGGTGACATCATGGCTTACTTCCACATATCTTTGACCAAGCACATAGATTTTGTATGCCTTTAAATTTTCACTCTAGCCCACAAATGTACCTTTCTTCCAAATTCTTCTAAATCGTTTCTTTTCTCTTTAGGCATATGAAATCACACGGTACAACCCAATATTCTAAAATGAGAAACATTAGGCTTCTTACTAGTGAAAAATTCTTTGGGTGTCTTGAAATACAATGCTTGATGCATACTCTTATTTTGAACATACATGGAAGTGTTTGCAACTTCTCCCTATAAGAAATTTGATAGGCCTTGATCATAGAGCATGGCACAAATCACTTACATGATTGTTCGGTTCTTCCTTTCAGCAATGCCATTTTTCTCACTATTGTACGGAACAATTATATCCCTCTTAATGCCATCCTATCTGCAAAAGTCGTTGAATTCATGTGATTCATATTTGGTTCCATTGTCAGTACTTAATACCTTGAACACTTCATCCTTCTTCTTAAAAAAATAGATCCATGTTTTGCGAGAGAATTCATCCACAAAAATTGCATAGTATAAGTGTTGGTATCAAAATATGACTGTCCATTCCACTTAAAAATCCTCTTTTGATTATCATTTTTGACCATCTAACCTTCATATTCCAGCAATAATCCTTAGAAACGAAATGATATGTTGTCATTATTATTATTTTTAGCTTGAAATTATTGTGTTAAAAATGACATTTTTCAGAAAATTACAAAAAGTTGTAACTTCCTGTAATTGCTCCATTGTTTGACATGTTGCATAGCAAGTGGGTGAATTTGAAGATTATGGGCATGAAGAAAAATGTACACAGATGGGGGATTACCTATCCACTTTTGGTTTTGAAAAAAATAGGTGTCTAGTCAACGCTGGTCAAACCTAGCCACTTCAGCGAAATTTCCAGATTTTGTGAATAAAATAATTTCTATTTTGAGAATTTTTGCATAAATGAAGGAACTGATTCAATTTTGACCTTTTGGGATGTAATTAATAGAATTCTATTAGGATAATATGGAGGAGGAATAGCTTCTTTTGTTAGAGAATTTGTGATAAATAATTTAGGAGGAGAAACTATGTTGCTGCTAGATTTTGGACACATGAAAGTACAGTTTATGCATTTTTAATTTCCAGACTTAATATAGACTTCACTATTGAGTTTATGCTTTCAGATCCAATAGTCATATTCTTCTTAATCATTTTTCAGTGTGCTTGTGAAGTGTTGAAGGGCCCTCATCACTACGCTGGTACACTCTGTCATCAAGTTTCTTTACTAGTTGCATAGATAGATTTAAAACTCTGAGATTATTTTATGTGCTATAAGGAAATTATGTGATTGAAATTTTTAATTGGAAAGAATTTGCATGTGTTGTGAAAAGAGCCTTTTAAAAGGACTCAACCAATACTGATCTTGAAGATTGACATATATATGCTTGCTGTTGTATAATTTCGATATCTGCTTATTAGCTTTAATTTCAAAAGTAGTTCATGGTTTGATTTCCAAGTGATTCAGATTTGTAATTGTTAAATTCAATTTGCAGTTAGATAAGTTATTCTTGTAAGAGATTCAACTATCATTGGTTTGCAACGTTACTTATCTTATTTTTTGCTTGGATTAGTTAAGGTGTTGAAATTGCTTTGAATTGTTATGATCTGAGGATTAGAAAGGATTCTATTGAGCAAGATTCTTGTAAGGGAATGATAGGATTTTTAACCAGTCATTAATACTCTGTTTTTGTTACCTAGGCAATCAGAATTTCATTAGATTTTTTTTCATCTAGATTGATGTTTAAGTGATTGAAAAGACAAGGCAGGACCTCTTGTAAGAGAGCACTATTAATTTCATTTCACTAGGCTATCATTAGAACCTTAAATCCTTCTAGATCTATATACATTAGATGAGTGCCTCTAAGTGTACTTTCCCGGGTTGATAAAGGAATTAAGAGCTTAAATTACCTTATTAAGTAAAGACCAAACATTTTGGCGCCGTTTCCGGGGATGTGCAACTAGAAATATTTAAAAAAACAAAAAACAAAAAAAAACAAAAAACAAAAAACTTTAAAATCAACAAAACAACAAAAACATAGATTTAAATTTAATTTTTAGTCATGTTTATTTATGTCTAGATTCAGGGATGAGAAATGAAGATTCACAAAAACCGCCCAACCAACAACTAAACCACCATTAGGAGCAGAACCATTAGAAAGGATTGAGTACACAACACCAACTGGAAAAGTTATTGCGGAAAAACTTGAGAAAAAACAAAGATCAGGCCAAAGACTTACTCTCGTTGAAATACAAATCCTACTAGCTCATGAGGCAAAGAAAAGATATATACCTAAGACTTCTATAGCCTATCTTTGAACAAATTTTCCGTCAAGAACTAAAACAAGAAGAAGAGATAGAAACCTTAGACAAATCACATATCACAATGGCTAAAGATGGAGGATCCAGAGGACCTACTGCAGAACAACTAAGAGAGTATGAGAGACAAATGGAAGAAAGGAGAAGAAAAAGAGAGAATGAAGAAAAACAAGGAAATGATACTCTATTTGGAGGAAATCCAAATCCACCAGAAATAGAGGAATCCACATTTAAATTTCCACTTCAAAATAGAGGAGAGTATATGGACGAGGAAATTAAAAAGAAAAATATACTGCCATCTGTACTACCAAACTTTTATGGTATGGCATCTAGAGACCATGATTCATTTTTGTTCGAATTTGACATAGTATGTTGAACCTATGGATATACCGATCATGCACATAGACTTCGACTTTTTCCTGCTACATTAAAAGCAATAGCACTTAGGTGGTTCATGGGATTAGGTGAACAGTCACTGATTGGGATGACATGAGAAAAATCTTTTTGAAGAAGTATCAACCTTACTGTCGATCAAAAGATTCTAAACATGACATCTTTAGAATGAATCAATAAGAAGATGAGACCTTAGAGGAATACTTGGAAAGATTCTCATATAATCTATAAAAATCAAAACACAGAACCATGTCTGTTGATCATATTCAGACAATATTTCTTAAGGGAATCCAGGATGAGTATCTAGATGACCTCAATCTCATGGGTAAAGGGGACACTTCTAATTTACCTTTTGAGGAGATTTCTAACTTGTGTCAAAAGTACTCTAGAAGTAGGGCAAGAAATGGAAAAAGAGCTACGACATCTAAGATCACTAAATCTGCTACAAGAAATATTACTAGCGTTGAACTAGGCAATCTATTTGAAGATTTCAAAACAGACCTTCTAAGTACTTTGGGGAATCAAATAGACACTTTGAAAACAAAGAAAAGAAAAGATGAACAAGAACAAGAGTTATCTATATTTTGTCCTAAATGCAGACGAAAACATGCTTTGAAAGAATGTCCTTTAGATAATGTGCAGATTTGTGGGTTTTGTACCGAAAGTCATGACACCAAGGATTGCACAAAGATGAAAATTTTGCAGAATTATAATTTGGAAGCTAACACAAAAATGGAAAACATGTATTTCATGGGAGCTAGAAGGCCATGGCAGCCAAGACCTCCAGGTATGTATCAAAATCCAAATTTAGCAAATTATAACATGCTTGTTCAAAATTCTTGGAATGTTCCTATGCCTTGGCAAAATTGGTTTAATCAACAACAGCAAACTTATCCACAACAAGGATGGAAAGGATATTCTTATCCTCAACAGTTTACTCAACAACAACCTCAGCAATATCAGCAACCATTTGCTCAGCCATATCCCCAACACTATCAGCCACAATATTCTCAGCCATATCCACAACAATACCCTCAGCAACCAGTTGCTTATCAACAACAGAATCCTCAACAAACCTTACCTTCTCCTCCACAAATAAATTCACCACAGCTACAATTACCATCCAACCAACCTCCTAAACCCACACAGCTACCAGTTCAACCCATAGCTAATCCAAACAACCGAATAGATAGACCATCTTACAGCGTAGATGAGGGACCATTGTACCCAACTCTGCCACTGCAAAACATTGAACTAAGGTCAGGTCGAACTCTGCAAAAAGAACCTCCACTTGTTCAAACGCAGTCACAAAAAGAGATTCAAAATGATGAACAAGAAAAACAAACATGCAGCAAACAAAATGACCCAACACAAAACAATCTAGAACAGGGTCAACAAATCAAAACACTACAATCACCTCCATTTCCATAACAATTAATTCAACCAAAATTACCCACACCATTGGCACAATTTGATGTTTTTGATGAATTGAGAAATATGTATGTCAAAATGCCATTACTCCAGGAAATCAAGGATATTCTGATTTATACCAAAGCCATTAAAGAGCTTTGTCTCAAAAAGCCTGCAAAGAAAAGATTTGATCCACAAACAATACATGTTATTGGCAATTTAGCTGGCCTGATGTCAAATATCATATCCATGGAAAAATATGTTGACCCAGGCATACCTAGAGTCACAACAATTATCAACAAAATTTCAATTCCAAACACTTTGATTGATTTAGGAGCTGCAATAAATGTAATGACATTGGACACAATGAAAACTTTGCAGCTAACAAATTTACAGTCAACCCCGATTGTTTTGGAATTAGCAGATCACTCTAAAGTCATTCCTAAGGGGGTACTGGAAGATATAATTGTTTCACTGGACTCTTGGGAGTATCCAGTTGATTTCTTAGTACTTCATCCAAAATCCAACTTAGGAGGACAGCCACTCATACTTGGCAGACCATGGTTGGAAACTACTAATGCATTCATTGGGTGTAGATCTAGTAACATGATCATTTCTAGAGGCACGAAGAGAAAACAACTTACCTTGTACCCATCAGCACAAGCTCCAACAGTAACACAAAACCTATGGCTTGATGACAAATACAATGATAAGGAAGAAATATACTATGTTTTAAGCATCAATCAAATGTATGATATCGAGGAGAATAACAATGAAGATTTAGTGGAAATGTTTATCTCTCAACCTGATGTTTCAGAAGAATTGAGAAATGAACAATACACTGTTGCAAATCACATATTGGCACAAAGATTTCAGGAAACTTGTACCATGTATTCTTTGAAAACATTATTTGAAGAGATCTTTCCAATCAACTCCATTACAAACACACAAAGCAAGACTATAGAAATCAGCCCAGGAAAGACATTAAACATTGGGGCATTTCTAGAAACATCTCAGGAACAAAAATTGCTTGATTTGCTTACCAAATACCAAAAGGCATTTGCTTGGGACTACACTGACATGCAGGGAATTCACCCAGAAACTTGCACTCACCATATCTATACAGACACTAGTATCCAACCAGTGAGGCAGCCACAGAGATGGATGAACCCCATGCTCAAAGAGATTGTAAGAGACGAATTGCAGAAGTTACTAAAAGTAAAGTTCATTTACCCCATTTCTGACAGCCAATGGGTATCTCCATTAGTAATAGTTCCCAAGAAAAATGGTAAGTGGTGAATTTGTGTTTACTATTGAGAACTGAATAAGGCCACCCTTAAAGACTATTTTCCATTGCCATTTATTGACCAAGTTTTGGATATATTAGCTGGAAAAATGTCATTTTCCTTTCTCGATGGTTTTAGTTTGCTACAATCAAATCAGCATAGCATCAGAAGACCAAGACAAAACAACATTTACCTGTCCCTGGGGCACTTATGCTTACAATGTACTACCATTTGTCTTATGCAATGCTCCAGCGACATTTCAAAGAGCAGTATTAGCAATTTTTGCTGATCTGGTCCACGAATGTGTTGAGGTATATATGGATGATTTTTCAGTATATGGTGATTCCTTTAACAATTCTTTGCAAAATCTAGAGAAAGTTTTACAACGATGTATAAAAACAAACTTGTCCTTAAGTAATGAAAAATGTTATATGATGATGAATGAGGGAATAGTCTTAGGACATCATATTTCTCCCGAGGGAATCAAGGTAGATCAAACAAAAATACAAATTATTGCAAATTGCCAATTCCAACAAATCAAAAAGATGTAAAAAGCTTTCTTGGTTATGCAAACTATTATCGAAGATTTATTGAAAACTTTAGTATGATAGTTTTGCCTTTGTTTAAACTTCTTGCAAAATATGTATCCTTCAATTGGAATGAGGCTTGTCAAAATGCTTTTGAGAAACTAAAAGAGAAACTAAGCACTGCTCTAGTTTTAAGGGGACCCAATTGGACTTTACCTTTTCACATCTCAACTGATGCATCTGATACAACAATAGGGGCTTCATTAGGGTAGAAAGAAGATGCTTTAACTTATGTCATTTACTTTATCAGTAAAAATTTGACTCCTGCTGAACTCAACTATACAGTAACAGAAAAGGAAATGAGTGCAATTATACATGCGGTGAACAAATTTCGCCACTACATAACCGGATATGAAGTCCTCGTTCAAATAGATCACTCTGCCATTAGATACTTAATGAACAAACCTATTATTAGTGGCAGGATCACCAAATGTTTACTCTTACTGTAGGAATTTAATCTCACCATACTAGACAGACCAGGGAAAGAGAACCAGGTAGCAGATTACTTTTCTAGACTACAAAATCCAAGTGAAGTTGTCCAAGTTGAAGATTCATTTCCTAATGAACACTTGTTTTCAATTTCAGTGTTAACTCCATGGTATGTTGATTTAGCTAATTACTTGTCCACAGGAAAAGTACCTCCATTTTTCAGTTCAAAGGAGAAGAAAAGGCTCATCAAACAAAGCGCAAGATATTCATGGGTTAATGGCGATTTGTTTTACACTGGTTATGATATGATCATTAGAAGATGCATTAGAGAGGATGAAATTATTGATATACTAACATCATGCCATGATCAACCTTATGGTGGCCATTTTGCAGCTAAGAGGACAACACACAAAATTCTTAGCCTTGGCTACTATTGGCCATCAATTTTCAAAGATTCAAAGAAGTATGTAAGAAGTTGTGACAACTGCCAACGCATGGGCAGACCAACCACCTCCGATGAGATGCCACTACAGCCACAAGTACATCTAGAGCCATTTGAAAAATGGGCTCTCGACTTTGTTGGACCCATCAATCCACCATCCAAAGGTAAGAAGTACATTCTTGTATGTACCGATTATGTGACTAAATGGGCTGAAGCAAAGGCACTTGTAAGGGCAACTGAACAAACAGTAGTCAATTTCCTTTTTGAAGAAATATTTGTTAGATATGGAGTGCCCAGAGAGATAGTAACAGACCAAGGGACTCAATTCACTTCTAGACTGGTTCAAGAAATTATTGACAAGTACAAAATCAAGCATAGAAGGAGTACACCTTACCATCCACAGGCCAATGTCCAAGTGGAATTTACAAACAAGACATTAGAAGGGATCATGACAAAAACAGTAGCAACAAACAGGAAGGATCGGGCCGATAAACTCAATGAAGCACTCTGGGCATACAGAATCACCTGGAAAAACACAATATGGTTTACGCCCTATCAGCTAGTGCATGGAAAAGAAGTCATGCTGCCAATAGAATTTCAAAGACATACTTATAAACTGGTTGTAGACTTAGAATAGATCTCTCTAAAGCCCAGCAAGAAAGCATCATGCAATTGAATCAATTGGACGAGATGAGACAGCAAGGAGTGCAAAGGACAACAATGATACAACAGCAAAGGAGACAGTGGCATGATAAGTTAATTAAGAAGAAAGAATTTCAAGTTGGTGACTGGGCAATACTCTTTGACTCAAAATTCAAAGATTACAAAGCTAAATTTACAACCCATTGGATGGGCCCATATGAAATCATTGAAGTCTTTGAGAATGGATCAGTCAAACTCACTACAATTGACCAGGAAGGACAGACATACCTAGTGAATGGACACAGGCTAAAGATCTATCATAAGCCTGTCAACAAAGAAGATTTCATGAAGACAGTATCACAACAAAAGGAGCTACAAATAGTACAACAGTCAGTTGTAATATCTAAACCTTAATCAATTTTTGTTTTCTACATGAAAATTTAAAAAAAAAAACCAATAAAAAAAAAACATAATAATGTTTAGATATGAAAACCAGATATGGCATAGTCTAAACACGAATTATTACGAGAAAACCAAGCTTGGCTTGTAAGAATTCCTTTTTTAGTTTGAATTGCAAAATAAAAGGATTCTCAAAGAAACATGACTTGAGGACAAGTCAAATCATCAGTAGGGGAGAAGAAAGTCTGAACCTGTTCATGCTTTTCCATCTCCCTAAGTTCATCTCCAACAGAGGAAGATATTTGTCTTTACATTTTCTAATGGATTCTCAACAAGAAATGTTTTTTGTTTAGTTTTTTTAAAGGATTTGATCAAACTTTAAACATATCTCAGAAAGGAACCTGTTATATACAAATTTTCACTTTTCAGAAAGGGACCTGTTATCTACAAATTCTCATTTTTATAGAAGGGACCTGTTCTATGCACATTATCAAAATGGGACCTGTATAAATGAAGATTGCATTTGCAAAGAAGAATATTGCACCTAAAAAGAAGAAGATTGCAAAGAAGCATACTGGAATGCACCTAAGGAAAAGAGACTACACCTAAGAAAGAAATGGACACCATCACATTCTGCTATGCCTGAACATATCAAGAAACAAAAGCTAGCTTCCAAACAAAGAAATATCATAGGGCTGTAAGAATTTTCATTTTAATACTTTTAATTTCTTTTATTAATTCCAAGTTTTAAGTAGTGGTTTATGACGTTAATTGATTTTAGTTTCTAATATCTATCCTATCCTATATCATACATGCCCATTTTTATATCCTGTAGGAGTCATTCCTACTTTTAGCCTATCCTATATCATACATACCCATTTTTATATCCTGTAGGAGTCATTCCTGCTCTTAAAAATTAGATTTTCTATCCTATACATACATTTCTAATTACATTAGTCCTATTTTCTATCTTGTACATATCCCTAAAATTGATTTTTAAAGCCTATCTTGTATCCTGTACATACATTTCTAATTCAACATTCAACCTACAGTGGTAAGTACCAATAGACCTACTAAAACTAAGCACGCAAACTCAGAACTAATGAAATCAAAAACTACAAGATTAGTAGCTATCAATCAGAGGCTATAGATCCGAATTTTGGAAGAAGGGGATCAAGTCATGACGATGAAAGATTTATAAAATTTTATGGTTTTCAACCTAAAATGTTTTAAATCTGGAACATAAAATATTTGATAGACAAAGGGTATGTTATCATAATAAGGATTAACGGCTAGTTCAAAGAAATCATAATGACTTGATGCCCTCATGATTTGAAAGCACCATAATGATCTGTAGCTCTCAAGATTTTAGCAAAGGGTTTGCACCATACCCAATTTCATCATTCAAAGACTGTTGCCATAACTGCTCAGGTCGTCATTAAAAATCCCTATGTAAGGAACTGAAAGATTATCTTTAAAATATATGTTGCGTGAAGGGACCGAGGGTTCATTGCATAATCAAGTAATGAATGGAGGCAGTAAGGTTCATTACGAATGAAACCCCTATGTTAAAAACAGGGAAGTAAACATTGTATTTCTCACGGAGTATAGGTAGAAATCCGAACCTATAGAGAACGCTGCAAATTTCTCCTAGTGATTAGTAAGAGCTGTTTAACATTCTGAAGATTAGAAAGAAATCATCTTTGAAATACGTAGGGGTATAGCATTACGAGTATGTTGACAATAACAATGTCAACATACAAGTAAGAGGGCCATGACATAGGGAGATTTTGTAGAATCGGTTGAAGGGCATTTCAATTTAATTGACAGAGTCATCCACTAAAACAGAGACACGCATAGCACTCAGGCTTAGGTAGTTTTCTTATCGAAACTATGGTGAATTTTTACAGCATAAGGGAAATGCAGTAAATTTTTACAAACTATGGTAAAAAAAAATCACAACTATAAATTCTTCTTACAGCACAAGGTAACCGAAGGTAAAAAAATTTCTCATGGCAAACCGAACAGAGCCATAACAATTTGACCCTTCCAAATACCATAAGGACTGTGTATACATTTTTAGGGCAAAACAATGGCTGACATTCTTAGAAAAATTCAATGGGCACAATGAGCTAACAGCAAGGGAGTTTGCCTCTTCATTCACTAGAGAGAGGGCCATTGTAGGAAACTTGTCTTTTAGGGTCTCAGAAGACACAATTGCTCAAGCAATAGGCATAAGCCCAAAAGGGGAGAATTATTTTAAAACCAAGTAGTTCAAGGAGAAAACATGGACACATTTCATATCCAGGACAAGGGTATCATCAGTTGACTGGAAATCAGGGATTCCTAGGAGTTGGCTCATTCATCCATGGGATGAAATAGTCTATGTCATTCAAAAATTTATAATCTGTGAGGGAAGATACAGCATTTTATTTCTTTATCATATCAAATTGTTAATGCATCTAAGAGGAGACTACATTATAAGCTTGCCTTATTTTCTTTTGCAAAGCTTGACTAAGATGTCTAAGACCATACAAAATCAAAGGAAAAACAAGGATAGGAGCCTATATTGTTTTGGTTTGGTAAAAATCTTAATTGAATTTGAACTACAAAAGATAAGTGTGACATGGAAGAAATTATTGGTGACTAATGAGTTTATGGCAGATGAGGAGCAAGCAAAGCAACGGAATTCATAGGAAGAACAACAGAATTTAAAGGAAGGGTAGCAACATGCAGAGCTATTGATTGATGTAGATGCTATAGAGGAAGACTTTTCAGTGCACAGACTAAGTAACTATGTTCCATCCAGCAGCAGTATCAAAACAAGGAGAATGGTAAGAGAGGAGGCTAAGAGGGCTAAATAGGATAAAATTTTCTCCACTTACACAAGGAGGTCCAGAAAGACTAAGTTTGGTCGGAAAAGGAAAATAGTAGAGGAAGATGATATTCTACAACAACCACAGTATGACTACATACAAGGATTGGAAAGTAAAGACAAGGAAAAGGAACAACAAGAACATAAATTCTCAGGTAAAAAGAAAAGAAAACTAGAAAGGAAAGTTGAGAAATTACAGCAGCAGCTTATGGAATCAGAAGTTTTGGAAAGAGTGGTGAAAAGAGAAAATGAAACACTCAAAATACAAAGCAAAAAGTTTCAAGATGAAAATGAAAAATTTAAAAAGAAGGTTAAGAAACTCACAACCTATAAAATGAAAATCTGTAGGAAGGCCTATAAACTTTACGAGCAAAAGAAGGAAATTGAAACCAAGTATAAAATCTTGAAGACAGAGTATAAAGCCCAAATGAACATCAATGCTTTACTTCAGGCAGTAGAAGTAGAGGCAGAAGGAAAAATTTGACAGGTTAGAATTCATTTGCATGAGGACATGCAAAATCCCGAGTTTGGGGGAATGTTGGTATCAAATTATGATTGTCCATTCCACTTAAAAATCCTCTTTTGATTATCATTTTTTACCATCTAACCTTCATATTCCAGCTATAATCCTTAGAAACTAAATGATATGATGTCATTATCATTATTTTTAGCTTGAAATTAATTTTTGAAATTATTGTGTTAAAAATGACATTTTTCATAAAATTACAAGTTGTAACTTCCTGTAATTGCTCCATTGTTTGACATGTTGCATAGCAGGTGGGCGAATTTGAAGATTGTGGGCATGAACAAAAATGTATACATATGTTAGATTACCTATCCACTTTCGATTTTGAAGAAAATAGGTGTCCGGTCAACGCTAGACAAGCCCAGCCACTTCAGCAGAATTTCCAGATTTTGTGAAGAAAATAATTTCTATTTTGAGAATTTTTGCATAAATGAAGGAACTGATTCAATTTCGACCTTCTGGGATGTAATTAATAGAATTCTGTTAGGATAATATGGAGGATGAATAGCTTCTTTTGTTAGATAATTTGTGATAAATAATCTAGGAGGAGAAACTATGTTTTTGCTAGATTTTGGACACATGAAAGTACAGTTTGTGCATTTTTAATTTCCAGACTTAATACAGACTTCACGATCAAGTTTATGCCTTCAGATCTAATAGTCATATTCTTCTGAATCGTTTTTCAGTGTGCTTGTGAAGTGTTCAAGGGCCCTCATCACTACGCTAGACTCCGTCCCTTGATGCTTATTGGGTGGCCCCTCTCAAATAAGTAACTAAAGGTTGGTCGAGCCATGCTTCGCATCCTCTCCTTATCAGTCGAGCATGCATATGCATCCTTATGGTCGAGCCCCTGCCGGTGATGGCGACATACACTCTGTCATCAAGTTTCTTTACTAGTTGCATAGATAGATTTAAAACCCAGAGATTATTTTATGTGCTATAAGGAAAATTATGTGATTAAAATTGTTAATTGGAAAGGATTTGCATTCGTTGTGAAAGGAGCCTTGTAAAAGGACTCAACCAATAATGATCTTGAAGATTGACATATATATGCTTGCTGTTGTATAATTTCGATATCTGCTTAAGATTAAATTTAATTTCAAAGATAGTTCATTGTTTGATTTCCAAGTGATTCAGATTTGTAATTGTTAAATTCAATTTTCAATTAGATAAGTGATTCTTGTAAGAGATTCAACTATCATTGGTTTGCAACGTTACTTATCTTATTTGTTTCTTGAATTATTTAAGGTGTTGAAATTTCTTTGAATTGTTATGATTTGAGGATTGGAAAGTATTCTATTGAGAAAGATTCTTGCAATGGAATGATAGGATTTTTAACCAGTCATTAATACTCTATTTTTGTTACCTAGGCAATCAGAATTTCATTAGATTTGTTTTCATCTAGATTGATGCTTAAGTGATTGAAAAACAAGAGAGGACCTCTTGTAAAAGAGCACTGTTAATTTCATTTCACTAGGCTATCATTAGAACCTTAAATCCTTCTAGATCTATATACATTAGATGAGTGCCTCTAAGTGTACTTTCCCCGGTTGATAAAGGAATTAAGAGCTTAACTTACCTTAGTAAGTAAAGACCAAACAATAAGTATCCTCCCAATGATGTTACGGGAAACATACCAAATAGTTCAAAATGGATCAATTGAAGAATGTCAGTAGTTTGGCTTTAACTTGAAGGCAATGGTCCCCTTGCAAGTTTCCCAACAGCATAACCCTACAAACTCCTTCATGAATCATGTTGAAATCGGGCATACATATAAGGCTTTGTAATGAAGGTGGAAAAATCTTCGGTGTCATAATTCATATTGAAGAGAAGTATCGCAAGCCAGGGCTCCCAAAGGACTTCCTCCAACTTGATAAAGACCATCGACCCTAAATCCAAGTGTGAATGCATCCTTAGGGTTTTTTTGCAAATAAGTTCATTTCCATCAATGAATGCTACCTTGAAGTCATTATCTTCCATCGCAGAAATAAACACCAGGTTCTTCTTCAAATCGGGAACATACAATACTTCTTGTAGATGAATGGTTTGACCTTGATTTAAGTGAAGAGTGATAGTACCTATTCCTTTCATGGGGTAGGTGGCATTATCCCTAAGTATTGTGAAAGGGATAGGTGGAATTATCCCTAAGTATTATCTCAAAATTAGTCTTCATTTCAATCACATTTGAGAGGGCCTCTTTGTACCTAGTGAAGTGCCTTGAGGCTCCACTATCAATCAACCAATGATCCAAAATATTCGAAGGAGAGGTAGTAGATAGAGCGGAAATGAGATAAAACTCATTTTTTTCTACAACATTACTTTCCTCATGCATGGAATTTCTCGTCCTTTTGGGAGGTCCACCATTTCCATGTCGAGCAGTGGGAGCATTCCTCTTTCCTTTATTGTTGAACCTGTTGTTTCTTTGATTTCCATTGCCTTTGTAATTGTTGTTGTTTTTGTCGTCATCCCTTGGATAATCCTTCTTGTGATGACACTCTCTAGCATAGTGGCCAAACCTGTTACAATTGTAACACCTTCCTTTCCTTCCTTTGAATCCCTATTTGAACCCTTGACCCTATTGTTATGTGGAATTTATGACTACATACAGAAGTATCTTCCCTAGACCTAGTGGACTAAGCTAGAACAATATAAAGAAAAGAATATAAAGTTTCCATTAGGGAAATTGAAGAATGGAAAGAGGCTTACTTGGAATTTGTCGCAAGCTCTTCTCTCCTCCCGGCTTGTAAGCTGAAATCGTAGCTCTGATTGCCATAATTAGAACCTACACATACAATCATCACAAGCCAAAGATCTATGAAATCTATGTAGAATTATCCAATTACTCTATTCAATGGTTTAGAAAAGCATTGAAATATATGAATGCAAACATAACATAAAACATATAGGAAAATGGTATACTCTTTGTATTAATATGAATAGGAGAGAGTTTACAACCAAGAATATTAGTTGATATTGTAGATATCTCCCCAAGTTTACTTCTCCTTCCTTGTTACAAATCACACCTCAATGTCACCCTACTACATGAATATGATGACTCTCTTCAATTCAAGGCAATAGCATGAGGGTATGATTGGTCTCCAAAATCCAACCCTGATGTTATAGATGGTTGTAAATTTATAGGAGAGGGATGGTAGTTTAGGAACTCTTATCCATTTACCAATCTAGGTTTAAGACTTGCTTAAGAGGGAAGTATGAACTCAAGGGATAAGAGATGAAATATTCAAGGTAAGATAAAATAGGATTCAAACTTCTTATCCAAGGTAAATGGTTAAAACAACCCTTGGAATCTTCTGGAAGAGGAATCTTTGGGATTTTTTTTAATTTTCCTGAATTTCTAGAATCAACGCACTCTCAGCAAGGGAAAACCTGTTGTTGATCCACGTTGGTGCATAATGGAGTAACTTGTTGTTGAACGTAAGTCTCTAAAGGGGTAGGGTGCATTGGGCCTTAAAAGCACTGATTTTTGGCAGTTAGACCCAGAAAATCAAGCATTTGGAAAGGTCATGCTTAGGGATTTGTGTAGGGATGATGACGTTTACATATGATGATTGATATGATTTGCAGGTCTATTGTCTAGATACGAAAAAATGGCCTATAATAGATATCCCCCTAAAGCACAAAGTCAGAAACGATAGTTTATGACTGAAGTGCTTTACCTTGTGACAAGTTCGAATTAAGAAAAGTTGGTCGAGATCATCATTTGTTACAGTACATTTAAATCATGATATATCTGTTAAGTGAGGCATACCCATGCTCAGCACATAAGCTAATCATTACATGTACAATAATCAATAAGTCATGTCAATTGCTGACAAAGTGTGGATCCATGATCGAATGATTGTCTGATCATGGCCATCATGCTTTGTAATCTTGCATTAATCCTAAAATCATAACCTAGATGGATGGAACTAGATCCGGGGTATTCTATCTCATTCACTCAATCATCTGATGTACGAGTCTAACCATGTGAATAAATGAGCTGAAGTTGAACATGGTAGACACCATCTTATTACCAGCCAATGATGTAAGTCATTAACAGGCACGAGAGAAACCATCGATGATGGGAATGTGTCTCAAGGTACTACAGTACAATCCGTATGGTGCGAATAAATAAGTTGAATTCAAACACCACACAGAATCGCTTAGTTGAAGGCCAATGATGAAAACCTGTCAAGGAAACTTATCATTGATGTATACAAGTCCTAAGGTACTGAAGGTAGAGTTTTTAAGTCAACTTCCTTGATAATGAGCTAATGTTGACAGGAAATGACTCGTCATAGGAAGGCCTTGATGTATCCCCCATCAACGACATGAAATGGGTATTATGATTTGAGACAAAATGATGTCGATGTGGAACTGGTTCAGGAACAAAAGACATGGAATGAAGGCTTAAGAGTATCGTAGAAGATAATAACTAAATGACTTCTCTTGAACACATCATTGAAACTAAATGGAGTTGGCAGCATTGACCCAAAACCGAAAGTGGAGGTTTTGATATGGTATGATGAACCAAAAGACAAGTAGATTTCCCAACCCAATAGCCACCAAGATGAATTGGAAGAGTGTCATGTTCAAGAGCGACTCGCAGCCATTAATAGTCAGAGTACCCTGTTTTCCCAATTTCCCCAACTATTTCAGGTCAATACCTCTTTATTTTTTAACAAGCTTGAGGAGGATAACATATGTTTGATATATAATTTCATCATTCGAATGAATCGCTCTGATTATATTTAAATAACCTTGAGAAGGAGTGGTTTGGTCCCGTCATGTTCGACGAGTCCATCGTTGTTTAATGCTTTTACGAGTCCAATGAAGGTACAAATCGGCTCCTTTTTCATGTTTAGAGAGTTTTAAAAAGAGGTGATAAATAAAACTCCAAAGATTCATTTTCATAGATAGCCTCTTGAGTCCGAAGAGACAGAAAACAATACTCAAGAGAACCTCTTAGACATGTTTACTAAGGTATTCTTTTTTCGTAAATAGTCTATCTCAATCTAGAAAATGGTTAAACTTATACTGAGTAGACGTCTTTTCATTTACTTTAACGAGTTTGAAAAGACAAGTGCTTGGAAATATTTTCATATTTTGAGAGTCTGAAAAGAGCTGAAAGAGGACTCCAGGGGGTTCCTTTTTTGTAAGTTTACAAACTCCGAAAAAGTGATAAAAGTGTGTTTTTGTTCAAAATGATATGTTTCAATGTAGACATCACTAAATATGTTAAACACCTACCAACCTACTCAAAACACCACCAAAGGATTAAAAATACATGTTTCATGATAAAATTGAATAATATTTAGGTCAAAACATTAAAATATTAAAAATAATGATGAAAATGACCATAAAATATGCAAAAGGTAATTCATTTTTACCAATTCACATTTTACCTCTTGGTGTGTGAGCTCTAAGTGTTTTCGCCCCCAATTTGTTGCAGTTAATTGTGACCAATCTAGTGGACCATTTTAATTGTTTACTTCTAGGTAAGAGCTATAACCTTCCTCTTTCTTTTCATGCATCCATTTTGTCATTTCATGCAATTTTTTTCAGTTTTTTAGGGCCTTAGGGCTCTAATTTCTCGCCTTAGGTCTAGCGCACCCCCAACAAGTCGAAAGGGGCACTAAAAAAGCAGAAAATACATTGAGGAGCACATTGTAATTCTCTTTCTCCCCTTAGGGGATGCGCTGAGTGCAATTCCCAAATATATTTTTCCTGTTTCTCTCAAAATTTCTCTAGTTTTTTGCATGATGTTTGTCCTAATGATCCTTCTTGTGATGTTTCAGGTGTCTACCAGAACAAAATGGATTTAATATGGAGAGAAAGAGAACATGAGGAACAATATTTAACTGCATCTAATGATCCTGCTACTATCCAGGCTTTGAGAGATTGTGGGCTCTTGAAAAAAATATGGCTTCCTGGTATGAGGCAATAGATGGAATTGTTAAGGTATCTTATTTGATCATGGGATGTTCACGCTTAGGAATTCAGAATTGGTGCACATATGCTTAAGATATAGGTGGAAGATATATACTTCTTGACAGGTATATCACAGAGAGGTGCCCCCATCTCTTTATTTGGTTCGAGGAGGGGTAGAGAGATAGTCGTGGATTACATCAATGCACGCTATAGACCGAAATATCAGCCAACCAAGGATGGGAAGATCGAGATTAAGGATGTGGTTTTATTACCTCTAATGATGATCCTATTTATCATTTCCAGATTGGCCAGCAATGTGATTCTACATTTGGCCAATAAGTCTCATATGCAGTATACTCTAGAGTGTATGGAGTTGGCAGTATTAACCTAAAGTGAGGGAGTACTAGAAAACATGAAGGAGCAACTAACCAAAGAAAATGATGGATGGTTGAATAAATTTGGCTATGGTTCGATTTTGATTTATTTTTCCTTAGAGAAGATTCCATTGCTCAATACATAGCATATTTCACTCGAGCCCATAGATCCAAGAGTCCCACGGATGAGGAGGTGGGTGGATCTCATGTCCAAACATGTAGGTCCTTCATCGATTAGTTTCACACCAGTCTTCTTCAGATGGTTGCGCATGCAACTCATTATAATAGAGTACTATCCATATGCAGGGATGGATTTCCATAGAGACTCGGAGCTCGTGCTTCCTAATGGAAAGCGATGGTGAGCCATAATTAAGACAAGAAACATTTTGACCATTTTTTATTTTTTAAGTTTTACAAAAAAAAATTGATTTTTTATGTATATGAGACTAAACCATTGATTTTTTCACATGAAAATATTGGACTCGTTTGACCTTTGGTTTCTTCTCATCTTCATCGTGGAAAAGACCCACAGTAGGCACTAGCAGTAGTACAAGTTGCTGCAACAGGACGAGAGGTACTACAGGATCTCAATTTAGTCAAGACCCTTGCAAAGGTTGAGCGTCACATGGAGGGGTTGACCCACGGCATAGTTGAGACTAAGATCGACCAACCTCCTATGAAACTACAATGACATACTATTGACATGCCTGGCTATATCAGTCAGCTATTGTGCAAGATGGCTTGCGTAGTGGCGTGCTACCATAAGCGTTATGATTAGTCTACCAGAAGGCTTATAGCCATATTTTATCTACATGAATATTTTGATATGATAGGCCGTGTGGCCATATGTGTCTCAGGAACATTTTTTTGTAAAACTAAACTTTGATATATATATATATATATATATATATATATATATATATATATATATATATATATACATATACATATATATATACAACTATCTTCAGTGTTTCTTATGGTTCTATTATCTTTTTAAATGTATGTGATATGTATTTAATTTATTTGACATGTGTCACAAATGTCTATTTAAAATATGATTAGTCAATGCATCTGTCAATGTGTTTATATTTCTAGAAATGTGTTGATATTGGATGAAATCAAAGTATCTTTCCAGAAGGAAAACCTTTAAGAGCATACGAAGCATAGTTGGACCCTAACTGAACAGACATTAGTGAATTGTAGTACTACAAGTTGTGAATCGATTCTGATAACTATACGGAGAATACCATGGGAAATAGCATCCGACAATAGTTTGATCACTGCATTATACTCACCGATGTTATTTGTAGATTTAATGATACAAATCCATTGTAAACTCACTACGGAGCATAAATAGCCCATGTTGCGGAAGAGAGGCTTTGAGTACTACGATTAGCACCATCGACATAACCAACATATAGTTCGAGGTATGTCGACATCTGCAAACCAAATGTAAATAAGATTAACATAAATCGTAGGAAACTCTGAAGGAAACACACTCAACCCACTTATATACAACATTTACATAGTGCACTACGCAAAAACTCAAGCATAGTATTTCTTAAGGTACAACCCATTTCTAGGTTACGCCAATGGAACTCCACCGAAATCAATAAGATCATAGGTCCCTTTAGCAAGAACTTTTTTACAATGTATGGACCTAGCCACATTGGCTCAAACTTCCTTGATCCTAATTTATCAGACTCTTGATCATATAACAAGACAAGGTCTCCTTTTGAGAAGACACAAGGCTTGACACTCTTGTCATATTGCGCCTTGATACATTTCTTATGGGCTACATTAGCCATCACGGCATCACACCAAGTTTCATATAAGTGTGTCATATGTAAGAGACATTCCTCTTCCGCAGAAGTGGCAGGGAGGAGTTCAACAGAAAGTTTGAGTGACGAAATTTCACCTTCAATTGGAAGGATTGCTTCCAGACCATAAACCAATTAGAATTGTGTGAACCTGGTATAATTCCTAATGGAGGTTCGATACGCCCACAAGGTCGCATAAAGGATCAGATTCCAGTATGATTTGTGGACCCCTATCATACATTAAAGCATATTTTTTAGAACCTTATTGATTGCCTCAACTTGCCCATTTGCGTAAGAGTAGTAGGGAATGGAACTCTCATGGGAGAGTCCCATCTTGGTAGTTAGTTTGGACATCATGTGATTGTGAAAATGTTTTCCATGGCCTGTAACTATAGCCTATGGAACACCAAACTGTGAAATTACATGATTGAATAAAACAAGAGTAGTTGTTTCGCTGGTGTTATTGTATGTAGGAAACGCATTGGCCCACTTGGTAAGATAGTCAACCGCTACGATGATATAGTCATTCCCCCTGACCGAGTGAAGGTTACATGTCATGAAATCAATGCCCCATTTTGCAAAAGGACCAATGACGCTAACATGATGCAAAGGAGCGGGTGGAGTATGAGTCTTTCAATCGTATATCTGGCATGCATGACACTTTTGGATGGCAAGGATGCAATTGCGAAATATGGTAGGTCAAAAGTGACCAGCATGCAGGATCTCTATGTGATGGCATAACCACACATATGACCACCACATGCCCTGGAATGGAATTCATTTAGAACTTTTTCAGCCTCCTAATGTGTGAGGCACCTTCGAAAAACTGTAGTGATACCACGATGATAAAGGGTGTCGCCAATTATAATATAATTTTTGGCTTGATATCGGATACGTCGTTGCTCAAAGCAAGAGGTACCGGACCGAAAAGTATGGGTCTGGAGATATATGATATTGTCTCCATACCACGGTTCAGATGACGCGATCAGGAACAATGAATCATCTGGAATAGTATCACCAGACATTGTTTCAGTTTCAGCAATGGGAAGGTCGCAAATTAGCTCAGCAAAAAAGAAATATTTCGTGGACTTAGATTTGATGAACTCTACATCAAACTCTTGTCGGATGACAATCCACTTAGAGTATTTACCCCCCAGCAACTGTCGTGAAAAGATGTACGTCATGGTGTTATAATTGGAAACAACCATATTTTCGAGGAGCAGTATGTAATGGCAAAACCTTTGGACATCTTGGATAGCGCCAAAGCTAACATTTCAACATGAGTATATATTACTGAGATTTTGACTCAAGTAATAAATAGGAGGTTCAATCCCTACATCATCCTCCTGGAAAAATACCATTGTGATGGTAGTAACTGTAGCAACAAGGCACAAGAAGTAATCACATTGGTAATCTGGGGGATATAACAAGGATGCCTGAATCAGAACATCTTTCAAGGCATCGAATGTCTTTTGAGCAATGTCATCCCAATGGAAGGGAACCCCTTTCTTTAACAAGTGATTAAATCCTTTTGTTATTTTTTCGTAGTTGGGAATGAAACTCTAAAGAAAGTTATCCTTCCCTAGGAGTTGTTGAAGCTGAAGGAGGGAAGAAGGAGCAGGCAAATCAATGATTTCCTGAAATTTCAATGGGTCAATACAAATTACATGTTTCGATATGACGAAAATGAGAATTCAACTAGAAATCACACAAAAAACACACTTGTGTGGATTGAGTCAAATGTCATAATGTCTACAACATAAAAATATGGCCCTAATTCAATGGGTCAATACAGATTACATGTTTCGATATGACGAAAATGAGAATTCAACTAGAAATCACACAAAAAACACACTTGTGTGGATTGAGTCAAATGTCATAATGTCTACAACATAAAAATATGGCCCTAAGATGCATCGGGTCATCAACTGGATGTTTCGAGTGAGCAGCAAAATCGTCCAAATATGGTTGCATAATATGTGTGATGTCATGGAAGGAATAATTCATTTCCCTATGAAACATAGCCCCAACATTCTTCATTCTGAAAGGGAGCTTTCAATACTCAAATGTTCCCCAAGGAAATATGAACGCAGTCTTATGCTAGTCCATCAGGATGTTGATCTAATTATAACCGGAGAAGCCATCCATAAATGAAAATATCTCACAGTCAGCACAATCATCAAAAATCTAGTCGATGAACAGGGTGGGATAATTGTCCTTCAAATAAGCATGACTAATTTCTTGATAATTGACACACATACAAATTATCCCATGTTTCTTCATGATAGGAACAATGTTAGACATCCAATCAGTTAGAGGTATTGGGTAGATGAAACCAATGCGTAGAAGTTTTTAAACTTCGACTTTAATAGTGGAAGCTTCTTAAGATGCACTGGATAGAGGCACTACCAAACAGGTTTAGCATCAAGATACATCTTAATTTCATGCACAACGATTTTCAGATCTATATTTGGAATCTCCTCATAATACTAGGCGAAAAAGTCTCTAAACTCCTTGAGAAAGGCTTTATAGGTCTTGATCTCATCGGGAGAGAAATATGCACCATTATGTAGATTCTCCACAATGTCAGATTTGATCGAAATATCGTGAGTAATAGTATCTTCAATATTCGACAAGTTCTTATCATAATCGACATCATGAATGGATAAGTAATTCATAGACAACTCAATGATATTGGGTCAATATAATTCACTAAGATTATCCTCGTAGGAATCTGGAAAGGAGGAATGATGGTGATGATCGCCCCATGGTGCATGGTCTGGCATCATGATCTCCATGATGCTCTCATTGGTAGAAAATGTACAAGAGAAAGGATTATGTAACGACCAAAAGTCATATACGTAGCAGAAATCTTTAAAATACTTCAAAGACATAAATGTCCATTGTAAAACATGTAACTATATATTGAATATTGTATAAGAATTGATATGAGATATGAGATGATTAAAAAATGAGAATGAGGGTCTACTTATATACCCTAAATAGGTTCCCTTTCATAATGGTCATGTCTCTAATACATGCCTCTTCATTACTAACTAACTAACCATTAGTTAATTAATTATTATTTATTATTATTATATTTTTATTTTTATATATTATTTTTATATGAATTATATGCATAACATTACATCTCTCTTCAAGAAGTTTTGTCCTGAAAGCTTACTGAGAATATCTTCTCATCTCTAAACTTTCATCTTTGTTGATACAAGATGATATGATGAGTGATAAACAAAATTGTCGTATTGAGAACGGATCAGACCATCCGAGATTAATCTTATGTGGAACCTTCTGATCTCTAGAAATTTGTGATGAATAGTTATCGTAGAACTAGATTCTGTAAACTTCAGTATTCTTGGGAGCATAAATTTGTTGTTTATGTTTTGAGTGATACTGGTACGTATATTGATTCAAAATTCTGCTCTTGTGATTCAGATGTCGATAAATAGTTCTTCTGGTTGGAATTTCCCTTATCATGTTATTGTTTGTTTCTTGATTTCCTTCAGGTGTTGTTGTTGTTGAGTTGGCTACTTAATCATCATTTGGAATGTCCATCATTTGAAATGCAACTTCTTCATGTGTCTTCACTTCAATAGGTTTATCCTATACTTGAGTTACAATTTTGACTAGATCAGTATTTGTTTCTTTATCTTCAACTTGGACTGAAAATACTGGAGGCTTCGATACTACTTCTTGAAGTTGCTCTAACTTGTCATTTAGTGATTTCTTATCACTTTTAAGATTTTTTATTTGTGTAAGTAAGGATTGGTTATAATTCCTTAGACGTGAAAGTTCGTCATTTTCTGAATCGTTGACTTTGTCCTTAGTATCTTTCTCTTTATCTTTTAAATTTTTTATGTGCTCTAATAATTTTTTATTAAGGGTTTTTAGGCACATTTTCATTTTCTTTTTTTGATAGATTCTCCTTTAGTTCCTTAGCATAACCTTCCTTTTCTTGTTTTATTCTTTATTTCTTAACCTTGGATTTTTTTATCTGTGAAAGTAATTTCTCATTGTGGTCCCTTAGATGCCAAATTCTTCATTTCTTTCTATTGATTTTTCATGAAACCAATCTTCAATATCTTTATATTTCTTCTTCGATGCTTCGTTATTTTGTTCAAGTTTTTCGATTTCTTCCTTTAATCATTTTATTTGCATCTGCTCATTGTCTTGAATTTCTTCTGTGCTAAATAATCTCCCACGCCTTGGACAATGTAAATTGCAATTTTTTTTAATATATGTATATCCAATTTCGTCTAGACAACTTGGACATTTAGTCCAAAATAGTGATTGTTGTGTGGGACTCATCTTGACTACTTACTTCATTCTTTTTGAATTAGGCTCCATTTTTTTCTTAAACTCTCTTCTTTTTTTATAATTTATTTAACATTTTTTTCCCTTTTTTACTTTATTTTGTTTTTTTTTTTTTATAAACTTTTTTTTTCTATATATATTTATAATCTTTCTTTTTCTTTTTGAAAAGTTACAACCCTAGTGAAACTTGGTTATTCACCTCTTTGGGGTATAATATAAAATATATGTCCACTTATGTGTCTTTGACTCGGTTAATTTTCTCCGTGTAAAATTAAAACTTACCATTCACATAGAGATATTTTGTATTCCTTTTGTTCTTCTTTTACCTTGAAAATACCATGGGCAATTACCATGGGTTGCTAAAACTTCGACCTTGTTAACTACTTAATGAAGAATCAAGATAATATTATCTACTCTTCCTTCTCTTACGTATAGCTTTAAATATATTTGGAAATATTCCCTTTTGACTTTATCATGCACTTTTTATCAATAATGTAGAACATTTATATATATATATGAATGTTCTCCTTCAAAATTTACATTGGACTATGTTTTTTTTTTACTAGAATATTTTTTATATAATTTTTTTCTTTAAAAATTTTTTTTAATCTTTATATGTACTTCTTTTTTTTCTTTTCTCTTTTTTTTAATGGCCAAAGCCTTGAATGACGAAACAAAGAAACTCAAAATTTGTGTAGTAAAACGCTTCAATTGTGACGACAACAAGGTTGAAGAGGAATTAATTTCCAAAGGTCAGATCAGACTGGTTCTCTTTAGTGGTTGAGCGTCCAGAGGATCGAACAGCTCTGATACCAATGTAAAGACCAAAAGTCGTATATGCAACAGAAATATTTAAAATACTTCAAAAACATAAATATCCATTGTAAGACATGTAACTGTATATTGAATATTGTATAAGAATTTATATGAGATATGAGATGATTACAAATGAGAATGAGGGTCTGCTTATATACCCTAGGCAAGTGCCATTTCATGAATGGTCATGTCTCTAAGACATGCCTCTTCATTACTAACTATCCATTAGTTAATTAATTATTATTTATTATTATTATATTTGTATTTATATTTATATTTATTATTTTTATATGAATTATATTCATAATAGATCAGAGGATGTGCCATAATATAAGGAATTATCAACCCAATTGACCAAATAGGATGGATCATAATGAGTTGCAGATGCCAAATAAGTGGTTTCATAGTCGAGCTCAATGGGGTTGAGCGGCATATGGTCACCAAATTCATCGATATTAGACTCATATAATACAATCCATGGATCAACTAGAGTAGTACAAGAAGATATCATGTTGATATAGGCAAATGAAGTAGATTTTTTGGGAAGTGAAGGAGGAGGAACCGAAAAGGTTCCCATAAGAGAGGAATCCTTAAGCATTCCAACCCCGACATGCTGATATAGGTGAGGGATTTCCCCCACGAGAGGGATGCTTCCAGTAATTTGAGAATCGGTGGCAAAGAAAGTGAGTTGATCAATGGCTACTATGCCACCCTTGTGAGGAAAGTCGATAATTCCAAAATATGTCAAAACAACCGCAGCCATGGAATAAACAAGCGTACGAACCAATAAAAGATTGTAATCTAGTGGTCCACAGATAACTTCAACTTCCATGGATACAGTCTTGCTGCCTAATTATACTTGTATCGAATTCAAAATTCCACAAGGTTTGTAGCTTCTTCCATCAAAATCCTTCAGAGTGCTCGATGAATGACTAACTAGGGAGAACCAATGGCCTTCCAACAAGATAGAGACATAATATAGTTTAAGGCTCCCTCATCCACAATGGAACGATGGATTTTATTACCATGAACAACAACCTGGATCATGAAAGATAATTGAGTCGGAAGTCGAGGTGTATGATTCTCATGGTTAAAAACTACTAGGTTGGAATCTGAGGGATCAATAAATCCAATTGCAGAAAGCAAAGCCTTCTTTTGGGCGGGACACTTTTGCAACACCTCAAGAGCCGACATAGCTGAAGGAGATTGATCCAGATCCTCAACTATGTTATAATTCTTAGCGGCTCTCGCATGAGGGTTGAAAGCAAATTTATGGATAATGCATTTGGGAGGCTTAGTCGTTAATATAGTAGGTATGGAGTAAGATCTGATGGAGATGCAGTCGAACTGGTAGGTTGTGTTAGCTACCTATACCAATAGGTTTCATTTTTCATGATTGACTGGGGAAGTTCCAAATATGCCCTACTTTGATGGTGCAAAGATCTCATATTTGTGTGGAAAACACCTATCTGCAGTTGTTTGGTGTTGTCCTACTCTTGAATGGGTGATCCAACAGTCTAAGTTGGGTCATGCCACATTTCAATTGTTGTTGTAGATTAGAGAAAGAAATCTGTCCAAACTGTTCAATCTTGGCATATCAGTAGTTAGGTAGAGAATGAAGGTTCCCAACTGCTTAATCTGGGGCCTTGGAAGTGATAAGGCTAGCCTTAGATAGAAAATCAAAAGAAAATGCCAAAGCAAAAGAAAAAGGCACATGAGGGTTTGCTAGTCTAAGTGCACCCTCCTTGAAGTAACAAAAAATGCTAGGCAATAGAATGGGTAGGTAGATGGGGTTGCAGAAGCATGAATTCTTTCATAACACTGGCCTAAGCAAAGGAAACACATGGTGGCCAGTGCAGATCTTCCTATTCAGCAGTTTTGTAGCAACAAAGTGAAGCATGTCTAACTTCCCAATCATCCCCCATCAAACCCCTTTCTAACATCCCAATACCACCTTTGTTCATAAGAGAAGTCAAACTCTTTTGTTGATTCTTGTTTCATAAAGAGCCACATTTCTTGTGTAAAAATCTTTTCATTTTGATCTACTCTCCTAACTAAGTTTGTTTCCTAAAAAACTTAGTCTTTGCTTCCTCTCTCCTATATCCCCATCCAATACTAACTACTAACTCTATCTATACTTAACTCCCTATGTTCCCCTTTCCCTATTACTATAGCACTATTGTGTATAAAAACCCCAAAAAATGTATATTCCCTCTCCCTTAGGCAATATAGCCTTATAGTTTCAAAGGATGGAGCACCAAGAGATTTAGGCGCAAGTTGCAAAAAAGCGCCAAAGGCGAAATCTTGGGATTAAACCAAGATCTGCTTGGTTTAATAGTCTTAACCCATTTTTGCGAATAAATGCCAAAAACCCATTTTGCCTATAAAACGCCGCAAAAACCCATATTTTTCTTGATCTCCAAAGTCCCGCCCAGGCGCGCTTTTCGATAAAAATCATTTATTTAATATCAGCGCCCCGCCGTATCGCCCGATCACATCAGTGCCCCGTCGACCGTCGGATCTGGGCCCTCCCATCCGACGGCTCCCAGTGATTTCAGACCGCTCCCGATGGCGGTACGTTACCTCCCGAAAAGTGTCAGAGGGTGACGTCAGGGCTCGGCCACGCGTCGTTCCCAAATTGTATCGGGAGGCCGCCTGCCAAAACCGTTCCCGTACAACAAGCGGTCCGATATTACCGCTTACCGCCTTTGTTTACCGCCCACCATGTCACGCCTACGTCACTGCCACCTCAGCGTCGCATCACCGCTCCATTCGCCATCGCCCTGAGCTGTCCGCCACGTCCCCCATCCACATGGACCGCTCACAGACCGCCACGTCACCTTTCCGTACCCGACCCCACCCGATGACGTCATGCTGACGTCATCCAAAAAACGCGCCAAAGCCCAAAATGTCCATATTTGGCCAAAAATCACGGTTTTTTCGCACTTTTCGACAAAAGAACACTGTGCTCCCTGCATGCATTTTCACGACCATTTCGCCGCCAACCTGCTGAAACTCACTCCAGAGTTGTGGCCGCCTACAAGTCAACTCGAACCAAGCCTCCGCCATTGCGCTGCGACCAGGTATTTACTACATTCTTCCTGCGCCTGGTCTATTTCGTTCTGCACTGTTAAAGCACCGTAAAACTGCCAATTTCACCGTGAATTTAAGCTGCATTGCCCTGCAACTAAGTCAATTGCCCTCATATCAACCAATTGTGCCTAGTGGTACCTCAGTTACCCTGTTGTCACTGCAAATCCTCCAAGTTTATATCAACCTACTGCGCAAGCGTTGCATTTGCCCGCAATTCGCTAAAATTCTGCTTAA
The DNA here is from genome assembly GCA_031772625.1 of Pinus tabuliformis. Taxonomy (NCBI): domain Eukaryota; kingdom Viridiplantae; phylum Streptophyta; class Pinopsida; order Pinales; family Pinaceae; genus Pinus; species Pinus tabuliformis. The sequence continues at coordinate 850,840 of CM062813.1, forward strand.
AACACACAAAAACCATGGATACACCAGTGGCATTGAACGTTGCACCCTTAAATGCCCCACAAAGAGAGCTAGAATGGCAGGCCCTGGCTGACAGAGACTACCAGATGGCAGAAGTAATCCCAATGTACAGCAAGTATCATATTCATGTACTAAATGAGCTGAAAGCCAAACATCTCAGTGGAACTGATATTCTAGGGATTTGGGACTCCAACTTGCCCATTTTTAATCTTCCTCAAGTCAATGTCCTCCCAGATTTGATTCATAGATGCAGTGCCAACTATGATCCATGTCAAAGAGCTATCCTCAGTCCCTCAGGTCCAGTTTTGTTCCATGTCACCCCTGAGGCTATAAATCAAATGCTGCACTTTCACACTACAAAGCCATTGACCCCTCTGTCTATGATGCACTTAATAGACCAAGGAGGCAAGTTGTCCAGTGCCCAAATCCTAAAGATCAATCAATTATTCATTGAACCAGGCTCTCAAACTGTGAGGACCCCTCCTATAGGAAATGTATATTTCAATGAGTTGGGCAGGATGCTTGTGGATATGATCAGTTATGTCCTGGGTTACTGGTCAAGTGAAGATGCTGATGAAACCATTCTGGCAATGATGTCTATCTTCTCCCCTGGAAAGCCTCCTTCTGTTCACTATGATTATGCTGCATATATTGCCAATAAAATTCATGAGCAATTGATGAACCTAGAGAGGGAAAGGATATTTAGATACACTTCTTACATCTATCACTTGATCTTATTTTACCAGCCTGATAGCTTCCCTATTACTCTCAAGAAGCTTGATGCTCAGGGAAACCCAAGGTCTGTGGTATTTTGGTCTTCAATCTTTCATCATACATCTTATTCACCATACAACTACTGTGAATTCATAGACCTTTTTATACATCCAGCCATGTCCTTGATGTTGAGTGCCCCTCCTCCAAGATTGACAGATGAGATGCAAAGAATCCTCCAGCTCTCAAAGGCCTACAGCATTGGGGATTGGTACTTTTACCAACACCATACAGTAATCAGAATATATGGCTATGAGTTGGCTCCATATAGGCTACCAAGATATGTCCCTATGAGACTTTTTGCTTTAGAGTATTTCAGACAATTTGGAAATGCAGACATGGTCCATTTCCACAGCAAGAATAAGAAGGTACAACTCAAAGTCAGGAACCAGCTAGGCCCATTTATTTATAATAAAAGAGAAGAGGCATGGCAAGAAACAGACAAGATCCTAAAGTGCCTCGAGTTGCAAACCAGTTTCCTCTGGATACCCTATGATCCCAATCATTTCATTAGTCTTAGAAGGGTCAAATATAAGTTGGCTAGCTATGATCATGTCAGAATGCCTCATATTGAAAAGTATGCAAATCTATTAAGATGGAAAGAGGGCACTCTAGAAGAGGCAAGTACTAAAGAAGAAATAGCATTAAAAGAAGCCAAGAAACTTGAGAAGGAAGTTGACCTGGAATATTGTGGGCAGGTTTTTTCTCTTTCTCATACTCAACTTGGAGCAGTTGCCTCATCTTCTACAGCTCCTCAGCAAGCAGCTCAAACTACTCCTTAGGCAGCCAGCACAGATAAAGGGAAAGAAATGGAGCAGGATCAGCCGCTCCCAACAGCAGAACAGCAAAAAGAGAAGACTAAACAGCAAGAAGAAATGGCTGAGGTCCCTGTATCTACAGAGCAACAGGCTCAAGAGAGTGTGCCTCCAAGGCAGGAAACAGTAGTGGATACCTCGGTGCTCCAAACCCCGTTGAATGAAGAGAGAACCAGGAAGAGGGATAGACAGCAAGAAACTCCCCTCACTACATCAGCAAGCCAACAAGGGGAGAAAAGGCAAAGATTAAATCCTTTTTCTAAAGAAGAGATGCCTATTGGGCCATCCATAGGTATGGGCCCCCCTAGCATGGAAGCATCAGCCAGTTCCTTCCAACAGGAACAAGAAAGACCACTTGGAGGAGAGGTCAGCTCCTCTAGCCAGCAAAGAAGGGCAGAATCCAGCATAAAGCAACAATTCATTGATATTAAGAAGAGGAATGAGCCAGTTAGACTTCAGCTTTACAATCACTTACTCAAAATGGCTCCCACAAACCAACAGAGGCTTATGTCAGCATATGACATAACAGAGGGGAAGATGACTATGAGTCATTTCATGCCTACTATGTTGCAGCCACAGTCAGCTGCAGATTACATAAGAACCAACCTTGAGGTATTTGCAAAGGACATCCACCCAATGGACCAAATTGAGCTACATAAGAAAACGGGTGAGATGGTCTACTCCTCTCTTGCAGACAAAACCTTTCTTGCACACAAATTGCAAAATAGTCTCCATAATACCATTGCCCAATTAGAATTGGAGAAAGCATCTTCTCAAGCCAAAGACAACAGGATTAGGTCTTTGGAAGACATCATTATAGAGCTTGGGCATGACCCAAGTGATCCCAAAGTTGTGCAGGCATTACTAAAGGAAAAAGAGGCAGATATAGCAGCTTTGAGGAAGATGGTCAAAATTCCTGCAACCCTTCACCCTCAAACAGAAGATGTTGCTCAGCAGAGAAAGGACCAAGATGAAACAGCCATGCTGCTAACACTGCACAAACAATTGGTAGAAACAGAGTGTACACTGCAGGCAGCCCTGAAACAGAAAGAAGGAGGGTAGACATCTCAGCCCCCTCAGCCAGTGATTAACCTTGAGGAACCTCCTCAAATTATCAGTCCTCCCACAGGACAAACAGCTGGGGCAGGCCCTTCAACATCAGCATCAAATACAGCAGCAGCACCAGCAACAACATCAGGACAGGCACCCAACCTGGATATGCAAAATATGATGAAAGAACTTCAAGTTCTGGAGGCCCAGATGGCAGAACTAAATGAGGCCAAAGAAAAATTGGCTACACTTAATGAAAAGTATGATAAATCAAAGCAAACTGTAGCTGAAAAAACAAGAGAGGTGAAGGCTCTTGACAAGAAGATAAAAGAACTGGAGAAAGAGCTCTCTCTTGACAAAGTGGTGGCTGAAATCAAGAAAGTCCTATGGGCCAACATTGGTCAGTCTATAACAGATCAATGGCAATATATTGAAACCATCCATGAGCACATAGATCTCATAGGCAGGGCCCAAAAAGAAAGCCAAAGAGCAAGGGCATCTCTAGGCAATATGCCTGAGATAGCCAATAGGATGATCAATGTCCTTAACAACCGCACAGGCCCTCAGCTGGCAGCAATGGGCATCTCTAACAGAACTGACACTATCTTACTAGTAAAAAGGGTGCTCACTTTGAGAAATCTTGTGCAAACATTGGATAGAAGATGCCAGGAAATGTAAACAGAGGTGAACAAATTCATGGATAAATTTACAGCATTGCATAACAGGGGCCTTCCCAGCTTACTAAACAGTGCAGGAAGGCTACTATCCCATGAAAACTATGCCAAGAGGGTAAATACATTTGCCACCAATCAGATCACTGCAGCATCAAGTACCCCAGAGGAAACAGGGCCTGCATCTGGGCAGAGCCTCTATGACAGAATAGAGAATTTGTTTTTTATCATGAATGAGATTAGACATCTGTTTGAAGTGCCTCCAAATTACTACAAATATACTGAGGCAGATGAAACCTTAGGCACAATTTTGAGACATCAGTTGCCTACTCAGGAATGGTGGACAAGCATGATACAGACATTACTGTGAACAAACAGATTTTTCATCAAAATTTTGTGCATAAAATATAAATCATCATGTTCAGATAGTTGATATATTCATTATGACTGGAGATGAGTGGACAGAGCCAACTCAACAAACAAATGTGGACACTAAAGCAACACCGACAGACGCAGATGACAGGGTTGAGATAGCCGCACCTCGACCAAGCAATAAAGAGCATATCATTCAGAATTAATACAAAGTGCCCAACCGACTCAGTGGCCTCCAAAAGTCAAAAAAGTTTCTGACAAAATTGAAGGGTATTCATTGTATATTTAAAATAGCAATAACTTTTTTATCTGCTATTCTGAAAGTTGGTGAACGTAGTTATTGAGCAAATGACTCAGCGTTCAAATATTTTGTAAAACCGATTGTATATATATCCCCTCGCATAAGCTTGCGGGGGTTGTTGATTTCTTCTTCTGGAAAACTTATGTTGTAAATTTCAGACTTTGAATACAAGGAGCTGATGGAATTTCTGAAGTTCTGAGTTGTTTTGATGTGTTGTGGTGTGATTGCTTACTGCTACAGGATTCCTGCATATTTCATGGCACAATAAGTTTCCTGAACCTTCTTGTTATGTATTTCATTCTATCATAATCCGCTCATGCTCTATATTTCACAGTTTAATAGCACAGAAAAAGAATAGTTCAGGATTTGTTCATTAAACACCCTGAACTCAATCTATGCTGTTATGAATGTTTTCTTCAGTATTAGCTATGAAAGTGTAATTCTTAGTTGCTTCACCTTCATACTAAAACTTTCACAGTGAGTATTATTCAGGAATTCAAAGCTGCTCCTGAGTGATATATCCTTTTCCCACATCACCAGCTTAGTGAAAGAATCTTAGTTGCCTCTCACTGGCTAGACATATTTCATCTTTCACAATTTTAAGTTTGTTTCATGATATATCTATATGGCCCTGCAGTTTTAGCAATCTTACTCAATATCTCAAACAACCCATAATCACAGACTCCATTGCCCAATGGACTGAACCTTCTGAAGATCTCATCTCAGCTACTGGAAGACATCATTCAACCAAAACTTTAAACAAAACTCTCACCTCACAACTAGCCTAAAATCTTCAAAAAACAAAGTTAAAACTAAAAGAGAGAGCCCTCTCTGATTACAGGTAGGCTAGAACCTGTAATCCAAAGCTTGGTTAGTGGTTACCCCGGCCGTATTCCCTCAGGAGTCAAAGGGAACAACCTGGGTGTTAACATAAATGGCGACTCCACTGGGGACCTGAATGAAATTCATAAACCCCTGTCTGATTCTTAATACTGTAGATAAAGCCTGAGTGACAGCCAGACAGCCTTAGAAACTGCCTCTGCTTTGCATTTGCAGGAGTATATAAAAGTTGCCTCAGTCAATCTTTATTCAGTCTTAAGTTCCATGCAGTTGTGCTATACTTGTTCAGTCCTTGTCAAATATCATTATCTTCTTTGAAAATTCTCCCAAAGAAAATCATAGAAACTGGCTCCTAAGAAGAAAACTCGTTATACAAGATCTAACCCAGATCCAGATCCATCACTTGAGTTTCAAAATCCAAACTTGATTTCAAGAATCCTTAAGAAACACAAATCAGAAGGGACTTTGTCAGATTCAAGTTCTGAAGCAGGATTTCAAACTGATATTCCAACCCCTGCTAAGGTTTCTCTACATCCTCATACCACCGTTCCACAACCTCCTAGTTCTTCATCTACTTCACAAGGTGTCCTTTCAACCCCTCCATCAACTACACATACCCTTCTCATCCCCTTTCCTCCACTTGTCCCATTAGTTCCTGTTATCCCTATCGTCCCACCAAACATGGCTAATAGATATGCTCCACTGCAGTTACCTGCCAATCCAGGGCCTATGCCTCAAGATTACCAAAGCAAGATTTCATATTTTGATAGTACTGGCTCTTATCCAGCCCTTCAACATACTAAGAAAATGCAGGACTATTTTGAAAATTATGAGATAGATGATGATGGGGTTAGAATGAAAATTTTTGTGCAAAGTCTAACTGGAGATGTAAGATCATGGTTTAGGTCACTCCCAGCCAACTCCATAGCTAACCCTAAAGCCTTGTATCAAACCTTTATCAACAGATGGGAGAAGAAAAAGGATCCACTTCATATTTTATCTGAATACAATACTATCAAAAGAGGTCCCCAAGAAACTGTCTTGGACTATTGTGCTCGGTTCAACAATGTCTACAATGTTATTCCCCAAAATCTCAGACCCCCACCTGATCTAGCTCTATATACCTTTCCTGATGGGTTTGATTCAGATATGGCATACCAATTAAGAGAAAGGGCTCCCCGAACTTTAGCTGAGATGCAAGACATAGCAGTTAGTGTAGAAGCCAACCTGATAGCTAAGAGAAATAGGACCAGAACTGAAAGAAAGACTACCTTCAAAGAAGAGCCTTCAGGCTGGGATCAGAAATTAGATGCAATAATCACTGGTATGCATAGGTTAGGTGACAGAGTAGAATCAGTTGAGAGGAAATCATCATGGGAAGCACCACAGAACAATCCTATCAGGAATCAAAATTTTAGGAGAAATCAAAATCCTAATATTGGCAAGGCCAGCCCTGAACCAGAGATTAGGCCTCTGTTCCAAGAAAACTATGCTGAAGCATCCACTTCTAGTGAGCAGATAGATGATACCCACATCAATTTGATGGGCCTAAACGATGATCAGCAAGTTTTTCTGAGTCAAGAAGATCATGAAGATGAAAACATAAATCAGTTCCAAACCAAATCAGGTGAATCATTTGATTTCAAACAAGGCTATGACACAGCTGTTTTTGAAGTTCATAAGCAATACAAATTGAGAAGCAGAACTATAAATGTGCCACAGCCTGAGAAAACAAAGGATAGCCTGCAGCCTAAGAAAGCTACTGTCACAGAGCCTATTAACAAAACTGATTCAATTACTAATGAAGTAACAGTTGAAGAGGTAACCGAAGCATTTCCCTCAAAACAACAACCAGTGGTTGCACCACCTTTACAGCACAATCCAAGCAACACTTTCCAAAAGATGAGTAAAAAGGACAAACCTCAAAATCAGATTGAGAGTCAAGAAGAAAACTTAATTGACAAAGAAAAATTTGTTAACCAGAACACCAAGATCCAGTCTGATAAACCTTTTGACTTAGAAGCTGAAATTGGTAAATTAAAGATAGCCATTCCTCTTTCAGAGCTAGCCAAGCATAACATTTACAAACAACAAATCAAGAAGTCCCTTCAACTGACCCACAACAAAGATGATGTCAATGTGTTGGATGATACCCCAGAATTGCTTTTCGGTCCAGAAGTCGATGGAAAGAATGGAGGTACTGGAATCTTACCTTTTTATGTCAGCTTGCATATTCATGATAAGATATTACACAATGCAATGTTTGATTCAGGCGCTTCTCATAACCTTATGCCTAAGTCAGTAATGGAGAGATTGAATCTAGACATCACAAGACCATATAAGGACCTATTTTCATTTGACTCCAGCCAAGTTAAGTGTTTAGGCCTGATAAAAGATCTATGTGTGTCCCTTGTCCAGTACCCAAATAAAACAATATTAATGGATGTGGTAGTTGCTGATATCCCACCCAAATATGGAATGTTGTTATCAAGATCATGGGGAGCCAAACTCCAAGGTTCCCTGCAATTAGATATGTCATATGCCACTATCTCTGTTTTTGGGCAGCCAAAGAGGCTATACAGAGAGTCACTCATGAAATACATGGTGAGCAGTGAAGAAAAACCTCAAAATTTCCCTATTTATGCAGTCCATTCTGACATGGATTCTTTCATTCTGTTCAATGATGATATAGGTCCAATATGTGATGACAAATCTGTCTTACTTGAACAAGATCTACATATGAGTGAGCAATCAAGCTCCCAAGAAATCAAGATTGAGAAATCAATTGATGAGACAATTCTAGAAGACAAACCAGGTGAAAAACAAGATCTCCATCTCATAATTCCAAGTCATAGAGAGGCTGTCAAATCTCCCCTAAATCAAGAGATCCTTTGGTTCCTTGAGTTTGATGGATCAGTCAACAAATTAGGGGCAGGAGCTGGAGTGTGGATTCATAACAAACAAAGCGATCATGCAGAGGGTCAGTCTTATAGGCTTAATTTCAAATGTACTAACAATATGGCAAAGTATGAGGCTCTTCTGCTAGGCCTCAAACTAGTAAAATCCTTACAGGCCACAAAAGTTTCAATCATGGGAGACTCAGACCTAATTATTCAACAAGTGAAAGGAAATTTTGTCACCAATGACAAAAGACTAAGATCATATAGATCTGCTGCTATTGAAATACTTAAGGCTTTCACTGAATTTCAGATGACCAAAATACCTAGGACCCACAACCTTCATGCACACAGTTTAGCTACATTTGTCAGTACATGCAAATTGCCTTTTGAACCCAACCATTGCTTTACAGCTGAGATAAAACACAGACCTTCTATCCCAAACAATATTAAATATTGGCAAGTATTTGAGGATGACACACAGATAAATAGTTTCTTGACCTTGCAGCATGAATTTTCAGGTTTGAACATTGATGTTGATTCTGTGAAAGACACACAACCACTAACTAAAAAGGACCAAACAACTATATCACCCAAAACAGCAAATCAAATACTTTGTCCAACAACCTTTGACAAGAAAAAATACAAGAACTTGAACAATTGCATTTTGATGAAATAACTGGTGCAGAGGTAGAAATCATACAGCTAAAAGACAATTTTCTACCAACAGGCCTGACTCCGTTGGAGGACATTTTTGACTCAAATGATGTTCCTAGAAAACCAAAAATGCAACCCCTTAATGCTGCAATTGAAGAATACAACATTGGAACTACTGAAAAACCCAAGATAATAAAATTGTCTGCCTCTTTACCTCCTGACCAGAAGCCTAAATACATTGACCTCTTTAAAGAGTTCCAAGATGTGTTTGCATGGAGTTATGAGGATTTGAAATCCTATGACATCTCTGTTATTCAACACACCATCCCTCTCAAGCCTAATCAAAATCCATTCAAGCAAAAATTGAGAAGAATTAATCCTATGCTTCTCCCTTCAATTGAGAAAGAGGTACAAAAATTTTTTAAAGCTGGTATCATAGCACCAATCAGGTTTTCAGACTGGATTTCAAATTTGGTCCCCACAAGAAAGAAGACTGGTGAGATTAGGCTTTGTGTTGATCTAAGGAATTTGAATCAGGTATCCCTCAAAGACAATTATCCCTTACCTAAAATGGATCACATTCTCCAAAGAGTGGTAGGGGATTCAAGAATCAGATCCTAGTCCACCCTGATGATCAGGATAAAACAGCGTTCACAACCCCATGGGGAACTTTCAAGTATGTCAAAATGCCTTTTGGGTTGAAAAATGCAGGAGCTACGTTTCAAAGAGCAATGGATATTGCTTTTGCTAAAGAGATTCATGAGTTCCTTGTTATTTACTTAGATGACCTAACACCCTTTTCGAAGTCTGACCAAGAACATCTAAAACACTTGAGACAAATATTCATAACATGTAGGAAATATGGAATTTCCTTAAATCCTAAGAAGTCTCTATTTGGTTTGGAAGAAGGTAAGCTATTGGGTCATATCATTTCAAAGGAGGGCATTAGAATTGACCCAGACAGAATACAGGCCATCTTGCAAATGCCCCATCCAAGAAATATTAAAGAATTACAAGCCTTCTTGGGAAAGATCAACTTTTTAAGGAGATTTATCCCAAACTTAGCAGAATTGATCAGATTACTAAACAACATGCTAAAAAAGGATTCAAAAGTGAAGTGGACAGTAGAAGCAAACCAGGCTTTTGAAGGTATTAAATTGGCCCTCACCCAAACCCCAGTCTTAACAAATCCTCAATTTGACAGAGAATTTATCATTTTCTCTTTTGCCTCCCAGCATACCATTGTTGCTGTCTTATTGCAGAAAGATGACCAAGGGAATGAAAAACCTATTGCTTTCTTTAGTAGAGCTCTTAGAGATGCACCTCTGAAATATCAGATCATGGAAAAGCAAGCTTATGCTTTGGTCAAAGCCATCAAAGACTTTAGGATCTACATCCTATACTCCCATGTTATTGCTTATGTACCAAATCCCATTGTGAAAGACATACTAACTCAAGAAAACTTAGAGGGCAGAAGAGGAAAATGGATTGCTAACATATTGGAATTTGACATTGAGATAAGACCTACAAAACTGATAAAAGGGCAAGGTTTGGCTAAATTGATGTCAGAAGCAAACTTCCAAGCCTTGGATATTAACCAACTGGACAATGAATCGGAGCTGGCGACTCCAAAGATCAATGTAGCCTTTGAACAATCCCTGTGGTATTCTGATATCTGTTATATATTGCAAAACCTGTGTGCTCCCCCAGGATTGTCCAGAACCAAATCTAGATTTCTAAAAATGAAAGCTTCAAGATTTTGTGTTATAGATGGTAATTTACTATGGAAAAATCATGAAGGTATACTGCTGAATTGTTTGAATATGGATGAGACTAACAATGTTATGAAAGAATTCCATGCAGGTGATTGTGGTGGACATTTGTACTGGAAGTCCACTGTGGATAAGATATTAAGGGCAGGTTACTATTGGCCCACTCTGTTCTCTGATGTTAAAAATTTCACCACTACATGTCACAAGTGTCAAGTGTTTGAGGGAAAAAGAAAGTTACTACCACTTCCCTTAAAGCCTATTGCAACAGAAAGGCCTTTTCAGCAATGGGGCTTGGATTTCATTGGGGAAATTCATCCTTCATCTTCAGGCCAACATAGATGGATTCTAACAGCCACAGATTACTTTACTAAATGGGTTGAGGCTGTCCCATGCAGACAAGCAAATGATTCTACTATCATTCAGTTCCTTGAAACTAATATTCTTTCCAGATTTGGTTGTCCTGACAAGATTATAACAGACAATGCTGCTGCTTTCAGATCCAAGAAGATGGTGAACTTTTGTCACAAATTCCATATTACTTTGGGCCATTCTACTGCATACTACCCTCAGGGAAATGGTTTAGCTGAATCATCTAACAAAAGTCTTATCAACATCATTAAGAAGATACTAGAAGAGAATAAGAAAAATTGGCATAAGAAGCTTGTAAATGCCTTGTGGGCAGACAGGCTAACAACCAAAAGATCTATTGGGGTCAGCCCATATGAGTTGGTTTATGGAATGGAAGCCAAATTCCCTTCATCATTAGGGGTCCCTGTCATGAAGCTACTTCAAGAAAGTCAAGCTGAACCAAATGACATGCAAAGAAGAATAAACCAGATAATATGTTTACAGCAAACCAGAGATCAAGTGTATAGCAGAGTCCAAGTCCTACAAGAGAAGCTGAAGAAAGCCTTTGATAGAAGAACCAAGGCTCAAGATTTCTTTATTGGGGATAAAGTGCTTAAATGGGATTCAAGAAGAGAAGACAAGGGAAAACATGGCAAATTTGACTCCCTTTGGAGGGGACCCTTTGTAATTCAAGCAGTGCAAGGAAATAACACTTACTTCTTGAAGAATTTGGATGGCACTGAAGCTGAAGAGGGCCCTGTAAATGGCCGGATGTTAAAGCACTATTTTGATTACTTTCCATGTGTATAGCATGGCTCTGCCCTGTACATTATTAGTTGTATATAGTATTTTCTTTCAACACATAGATAGTTCAGTTTCAGAAGTGTTGTAAATAAGCAGGAAAAGGCTTTTATTCCAGAAGTTCCACAATGGTGACAGATTCCAGTTTTGAAATCCAAAGAGAAAGCTCTCAAGTTTTGATAAGAAGTCAAGGGCCAAGGCATTCTGACCTGCTGTTCTTGGTCTTTCAAAGTAGAAAAACCATCCCCAAGTGGAGCCACTGTTAGCTACCTATACCAATAGGTTTCATTTTTCATGATTGACAGGGGAAGTTCCAAATATGCCCTACTTTGATGGTGCAAAGATCTCATATTTGTGTGGAAAACACCTATCTGCAGTTGTTTGATGCTGTCCTACTCTTGAATGGGTGATCCAACAGTCTAAGCTGGGTCATGCCATATTTCAATTGTTGTTGTAGATTAGAGAAAGAAATCTGTCCAAACTGTTCAATCTTGGCAGATCAGTAGTTAGGTAGAGAATGAAGGTTCCCAACTGCTTAATCTGGGGCCTTGGAAGTAATAAGGCTAGCCTTAGATAGAAAATCAAAAGAAAATGCCAAAGGAAAAGAAAAAGGCACATGAGGGTTTGCTAGTCTAAGTGCACCCTCCTTGAAGTAACAAAAAATGCTAGGCAATAGAATGGGTAGGTAGATGGGGTTGCAGAAGCATGAATTCTTTCATAACACTGGCCTAAGCAAAGGAAACACATGGTGGCCAGTGCAGATCTTCCTATTCAGCAGTTTTGTAGCAACAAAGTGAAGCATGTCTAACTTCCCAATCATCCCCCATCAAACCCCTTTCTAACATCCCAATACCACCTTTGTTCATAAGAGAAGTCAAACTCTTTTGTTGATTCTTGTTTCATAAAGAGCCACATTTCTTGTGTAAAAATCTCTTCATTTTAATCTACTCTCCTAACTAAGTTTGTTTCCTAAAAAACTTAGTCTTTGCTTCCTCTCTCCTATATCCCCATCCAATACTAACTACTAACTCTATCTATACTTAACTCCCTATGTTCCCCTTTCCCTACTACTATAGCACTATTGTGTATAAAAACCCCAAAAAATGTATATTCCCTCTCCCTTAGGCAATATAGCCTTATAGTTTCAAAGGATGGAGCACCAAGAGATTTAGGCGCAAGTTGCAAAAAAGCGCCAAAGGCGAAATCTTGGGATTAAACCAAGATCTGCTTGGTTTAATAGTCTTAACCCATTTTTGCGAATAAATGCCAAAAACCCATTTTGCCTATAAAACACCGCAAAAACCCATATTTTTCTTGATCTCCAAAGTCCCGCCCAGGCGCGCTTTTCAATAAAAATCATTTATTTAATATCAGCACCCCGCCGTATCGCCCGATCACATCAGTGCCCCGTCGACCGTCGGATCTGGGCCCTCCCATCCGACAGCTCCCAGTGATTTCGGACCACTCCCGATGGCGGTACGTTACCTCCCAAAAAGTGTCAGAGTGTGACGTCAGGGCTCGGCCACGCGTCGTTCCCAAATTGTATCGGGAGGCCGCCTGCCAAAACCGTTCCCGTACAACAAGCGGTCCGATATTACCACTTACCGCCTTTGTTTACCGCCCACCATGTCACGCCTACGTCACTGCCACCTCAACGTCGCATCACCGCTCCATTCGCCATCGCCCTGAGCTGTCCGCCACGTCCCCCATCCACATGGACCGCTCACAGACCGCCACGTCACCTTTCCGTACCCGACCCCACCCGATGACATCATGCTGACGTCATCCAAAAAACGCGCCAAAGCCCAAAATGTCCATATTTGGCCAAAAATCACGGTTTTTTCGCACTTTTCGACAAAAGAACACTGTGCTCCCTGCATGCATTTTCACGACCATTTCGCCGCCAACCTGCTGAAACTCACTCCAGAGCTGTGGCCGCCTACAAGTCAACTCGAACCAAGCCTCCGCCATTGCGCTGCGACCAGGTATTTACTACATTCTTCCTGCGCCTGGTCTATTCCGTTCTGCACTGTTAAAACACCGTAAAACTGCCAATTTCACCGTGAATTTAAGCTGCATTGCCCTGCAACTAAGTCAATTGCCCTCATATCAGCCAATTGTGCCCAGTTGTACCTCAGTTACCCTGTTGTCACTGCAAATCCTCCAAGTTTATATCAACCTACTGTGCAAGCGTTGCATTTGCCCGCAATTCGCTAAAATTCTGCTTAAAACACACAAAAACCATGGATACACCAGTGGCATTGAACGTTGCACCCTTAAATGCCCCACAAAGAGAGCTAGAATGGCAGGCCCTGGCTGACAGAGACTACCAGATGGCAGAAGTAATCCCAATGTAAAGCAAGTATCATATTCATGTACTAAATGAGCTGAAAGCCAAACATCTCAGTGGAACTGATATTCTAGGGATTTGGGACTCCAACTTGCCCATTTTTAATCTTCCTCAAGTCAATGTCCTCCCAGATTTGATTCATAGATGCAGTGCCAACTATGATCCATGTCAAATAGCTGTCCTCAGTCCCTCAGGTCCAGTTTTGTTCCATGTCACCCCTGAGGCTATAAATCAAATGCTGCACTTTCACACTACAAAGCCATTGACCCCTTTGTCTATGATGCACTTAATAGACCAAGGAGGCAAGCTGTCCAGTGCCCAAATCCTAAAGATCAATCAGTTATTCATTGAACCAGGCTCTCAAACTGTGAGGACCCCTCCTATAGGAAATGTATATTTCAATGAGTTGGGCAGGATGCTTGTGGATATGATCAGTTATGTCCTGGGTTACAGGTCAAGTGAAGATGCTGATGAAACCATTATGGCAATGATGTCTATCTTCTCCCCTGGAAAGCCTCCTTCTGTTCACTATGATTATGTTGCATACATTGCCAATAAAATTCATGAGCAATTGATGAAACTAGAGAGGGAAAGGATATTTAGATACACTTCTTACATCTATCACTTGTTCCTATTTTACCAGCCTGATAGCTTCCCTATTACTCTCAAGAAGCTTGATGCTCAGGGAAACCCAAGGTCTGTGGTATTTTGGTCTTCAATCTTTCATCATACATCTTATTCACCATACAACTATTGTGAATTCATAGACCTTTTTATACATCCAGCCATGTCCTTGCTGTTGAGTGCCCCTCCTCCAAGATTGACAGATGAGATGCAAAGAATCCTCCAGCTCTCAAAGGCCTACAGCATTGGGGATTGGTACTTTTACCAGCACCGTACAGTAATCAGAATATATGGTTGTGAGTTGGCTCCATATAGGCTACCAAGATATGTCCCTATGAGACTTTTTGCTTTAGAGTATTTCAGACAATTTGGAAATGCAGACATGGTCCATTTCCACAGCAAGAATAAGAAGGTACAACTCAAAGTCAGGAACCAGCTAGGCCCATTTATTTATAATAAAAGAGAAGAGGCATGGCAAGAAGCAGACAAGATCCTAAAGTGCCTCGAGTTGCAAACCAGTTTCCTCTGGATACCCTATGATCCCAATCATTTCATTAGTCTTAGAAGGGTCAAATATAAGTTGGCTAGCTATGATCATGTCAGATTGCCTCATATTGAAAAGTATGCAAATCTATTAAGATGGAAAGAGGGCACTCTAGAAGAGGCAAGTACTAAAGAAGAAATAGCATTAAAAGAAGCCAAGAAACTTGAGAAGGAAGCTGACCTGGAATATTGTGGGCAGGTTTTTTCTCTTTCTCATACTCAACTTGGAGCAGCTGCCTCATCTTCTACAGCTCCTCAGCAAGCAGCTCAAACTACTCCTCAGGCAGCCAGCACAGATAAAGGGAAAGAAATGGAGCAGGATCAGCCGCTCCCAACAGCAGAACAGCAGAAAGAGCAGACCAAACAGCAAGAAGAAATGGCTGAGGTCCCTGTATCTACAGAGCAACAGGCTCAAGAGAGTGTGCCTCCAAGGCAGGAAACAGTAGTGGATACCTCGGTGCTCCAAACCCCGTTGAATGAAGAGAGAACCAGGAAGAGGGATAGACAGCAAGAAACTCCCCTCACTACATCAGCAAGCCAACAAGGGGAGAAAAGGCAAAGATTAAATCCTTTTTCTGAAGAAGAGATGCCTATTGGGCCATCCATAGGTATGGGCCCCCTAGCATGGAAGCATCAGCCAGTTCCTTCCAACAGGAACAAGAAAGACCACTTGGAGGAGAGGTCAGCTCCTCTAGCCAGCAAAGAAGGGCAGAATCCAGCATAAAGCAACAATTCATTGATATTAAGAAGAGGAATGAGCCAGTTAGACTTCAACTTTACAATCACTTACTCAAAATGGCTCCCACAAACCAACAGAGGCTTATGTCAGCATATGACATAACAGAGGGGAAGATGACTATGAGTCATTTCATGCCTACTATGTTGCAGCCACAGTCAGTTGCAGATTACATAAGAACCAACCTTGAGGTATTTGCAAAGGACATCCACCCAATGGACCAAATTGAGCTACATAAGCAAACGGGTGAGATGGTCTACTCCTCTCTTGCAGACAAAACCTTTCTTGCACACAAATTGCAAAATAGTTTCCATAATACCACTGCCCAATTAGAATTGGAGAAAGCATCTTCTCAAGCCAAAGACAACAGGATTAGGTCTTTGGAAGACATCATTATAGAGCTTGGGCATGACCCAAGTGATCCCAAAGTTGTGCAGGCATTACTAAAGGAAAAAGAGGCAGATATAGCAGCTTTGAGGAAGATGGTCAAAATTCCAGCAACCCTTCACCCTCAAACAGAAGATGTTGCTCAGCAGAGAAAGGACCAAGATGTAGCAGCCATGCTGCTAACACTGCACAAACAATTGGTAGAAACAGAAGGGAGATTGGTAGAAACAGAGGGTGCACTGCAGGCAGCCCTGAAACAGAAAGAAGGAGGGCAGACATCTCAGCCCCCTCAGCCAGTGATTAACCTTGAGGAACCTCCTCAAATTATCAGTCCTCCCACAGGACAAACAGCTGGGGCAGGCCCTTCAACATCGGCGTCAAATACAGCAGCAGCACCAACAACAACATCAGGACAGGCACCCAGCCTGGATATGCAAAATATGATGAAAGAACTTCAAGTTCTGGAGACCCAGATGGCAGAACTAAATGAGGCCAAAGAAAAATTGGCTACACTTAATGAAAAGTATGATAAATCAAAGCAAACTGTAGCTGAAAAAACAAGAGAGGTGAAGGCTCTTGACAAGAAGATAAAAGAACTGGAGAAAGAGCTCTCTCTTGACAAAGTGGTGGCTGAAATCAAGAAAGTCCTATGGGCCAACATTGGTCAGTCTATAACAAATCAATGGAAATATATTGAAACCATCCATGAGCACATAGATCTCATAGGCAGGGCCCAAAAAGAAAGCCAAAGAGCAAGGGCATCTCTAGGCAATATGCCTGAGATAGCCAATAGGATGATCAATGTCCTTAACAACCGCACAGGCCCTCAGCTGGCAGCAATGGGCATCTCTAACAGAACTGACACTATCTTACTAGTGAAAAGGGTGCTCACTTTGAGAAATCTTGTGCAAACATTGGATAGAAGATGCCAGGAAATGCAAACAGAGGTGAACAAATTCATGGAGAAATTTACAGCATTGCATAACAGGGGCCTTCCCAGCTTACTAAACAGTGCAGGAAGGCTACTATCCCATGAAAACTATGCCAAGAGGGTAAATACATTTTCCACCAATCAGATCACTGCAGCATCAAGTACCCCAGAGGAAACAGGGCCTACATCTGGGCAGAGCCTCTATGACAGAATAGAGAATTTTTTTTTATCATGAATGAGATTAGACATCTGTTTGAAGTGCCTCCAAATTACAACAAATATACTGAGGCAGATGAAACCTTAGGCACAATTTCGAGACATCAGTTGCCTACTCAGGAATGGTGGACAAGCATGATACAGACATTACTGTGAACAAACAGATTTTTCATCAAAATTTTGTGCATCAAATATAAATCATCATGTTCAGATAGTTGATATATTCATTATGACTGGAGATGAGTGGACAGAGCCAACTCAGCAAACAAATGTGGACACTAAAGCAACACCAACAGACGCAGATGACAGGGCTGAGATAGCCGCACCTCGACCAAGCAATAAAGAGCATATCATTCAGAATTAATACAAAGTGCCCAACCGACTCAGTGGCCTCCAAAAGTCAAAAAAGTTTCTAACAAAACTGAAGGGTATTCATTGTATATTTAAAATAGCAATAACCTTTTTATCTGCTATTCTGAAAGTTGGTGAACGCAGTTATTGAGCAAATGACTCAGCGTTCAGATATTTTGTAAAACCGATTGTATATATATCCCCTCGCATAAGCTTGCGGGGGTTGTTGATTTCTTCTTCTGGAAAACTTATGCTGTAAATTTCAGACTTTTAATACAAGGAGCTGATGGAATTTCTGAAGTTCTGAGTTGTTTTGATGTGTTGTGGTGTGATTGCTTACTGCTACAGGATTCCTGCATATTTCATGGCACAATAAGTTTCCTGAACCATTCTTGTTATGTATTTCATTCTATCATAATCCGCTCATGCCCTATATTTCACAGTTTGATAGCACAGAAAAAGAATAGTTCAGAATTTGTTCATTAAACACCCTGAACTCAATCTATGTTGTTATGAATGTTTTCTTCAGTATTAGCTATGAAAGTGTAATTCTTAGTTGCTTCACCTTCATTTTAAAACTTTCACAGTGAGTATTATTCAGGAATTCAAAGCTGCTCCTAAGTGATATATCCTTTTCCCACATCACCAGCTTAGTGAAAGAATCTTAGTTGCCTCTCACTGGCTAGACATATTTCATCTTTCACAATTTTAAGTTTGTTTCATGATATATCTATATGGCCCTGCAGTTTTAGCAATCTTACTCAATATCTCAAACAACCCATAATCACAGACTCCATTGCCCAATGGACTGAACCTTCTGAAGATCTCATCTCAGCTACTGGAAGACATCATTCAACCAAAACTTTAAACAAAACTCTCACCTCACAACTAGCCTAAAATCTTCAAAAAAACAAAGTTAAAACTAAAAGAGAGAGCCCTCTCTGATTACAGGTAGGTTAGAACCTGTAATCCAAAGCTTGGTTAGTGGTTACCCCGGCCGTATTCCCTCAGGAGTCAAAGGGAACAACCTGGGTGTTAACAGGTTGATAAGTATCTTAACCATTTGAGGTATTTGCATTACCGTAGTCTTTACTTCAGGTGGCCACCATAACATCATTTTTTGGCTTAGTGGAGGAAAGCATCAAAACCGAGTTAGAGGAAGCGGGATCCTAGGAAACCACATTGGTCTCCTGATTCAGAAACAGATCTGTCAACACAGCAGGTGTAGCGGATGATTTTCACTTCCACCTGGTGTGGAAAAACATGAGTGAAATGCTCCTCATTACATATCAAACATGGCTAATGAGGTTTCTTCTTTTCTTCAGAAGACTCATTGCTTTATTTATCCTGTGGAGGGTTATCTTTCTTCCTTTTACCTTTACCTTTCTTCTTACTTCCTGGTTGCTAAGATTTACCTTCGGATGATTTAATGGAATTGATCTCGGAAGTAGAATTTGCATGAGTAGTGGAAGGAGGGCTTTAAGCATCCACAACAAGAGTCGAACCATATGGTTTACTCGTCAATTTTTAGTTGGAAGAAGAAATCACGCCATTGGCGACATGTGATTAAGTTACTAGGAGCTTAAGGAACAATATTGGAAGCTCACGGAGCATCTGGTATTTTATCATAAACCATGTTAGATTGGGTATAGATAAGATCCAAATACTGGGCATGAGCAATTACCTGCTCTTTGGTCACAACTCTGCCCTTGGTGATGTCTTCTGTGATAGATGAAAACAAAGACTTGATGAACCATTTAGCTAACAATTGGTCGGGAATAAAAATTTAACCAAACAATGACGATGTCACCACTCATGAATGCGATGAAAAATGTGAGTGGCACAAGTTTTTTTGAAATTGGTTAAAAGTTCAGTTCCAATCTCATATCGAATGGGTAACTAGAATTGTGTTAGGAATGTGGTAGCCAAGGAACTGAAATTATCGAACGAAGCTCTTGGTAATTCAATATACCATTTTGTTGTTGTACCAGTGAGTGTATGGTGGAAAAGACGCAAACAAATAGAGTCATCATTGAGAGAGTTCAAATAACACCACAAATGATAAGTCATCACATGTGTGGATGGGTCTTCTCCAAGATTTCCATTGAATTTTAGGGTTATCACTAGGAAAAATTGTGGAAATAACCGACCATCAAGGAGAATGAGAAATGGGATCGTTGGTGAGCCTGGTCAAATCTGGAAATTCGAGAGTTGCTACTAAGGGAAACTTCATGTTGAGGTCCATTAGAGGATACCCTTGGTAAGATGGAATGGCCTAAGCGAAAGGTATTGTGTTATGGGATAGGGAGGATTTTGATAACCAGAATACACATAACCTTGCTTCCTAACTACAGGATAACCTTGCAAAGGTTGAAATGACTGGGTTTGGATTTGTTGACCATAAATCATTTGAGGGATTCCTTGATATGGTTAATATTCTTGCCACGTAGAATTTTGCATCATCCCAACATAAGGTTGGTTAGGTTGTGCCTGTGCCATACCATATACATTCTAACCCATTTGAATTCGAGGAATGGCCTGGCCAAGTGGTTGTGATTGTAAGTTATCTTGAAAAGGTTGGGTATACAGGGTTTGAGAAGCGCCAGATACCAGTGGGATAGGTTGAGTTAAATATTTAGCCTGTAAAAGTTCGCTTATATTCACTTCAGCTTGAACAGGTTGAGATATAGTTTGTTGAATAGGAATATGAGATGTAGGTGGAATAGATGAAAAACTAAAGATGAAGCCACAACTGAACCAAGTTGTACAGGAACGGTAGGTTGCCAAACATTAGCAACCATTCTTGAATATGGAGGACTCATATGAGGTTGAGAACTAACTTAAGAAGATGGAGATATCCCTATAAGAGGTTCCCCCCCACTAAAAGAGGAGGGTTATACAGAGGAAACTTCCCCCCAAGAGGAGGGTTCCCAATCAGAGGTGGATTAGGTTATTGTAGGTGTCCATACCCACTAACATAAGGACCAGTGTGTTGCTGAATTGTAGGAGTAGATGGAGGAAGAGGAGAAGAATGTGTAGTGCTAATCAAAGAAGTTCCAAATGGAATTCTAGATGCAGATGACATGGGACAGGTCCATAGACTGGATGTTGTGCCAAAAAAGCTACTAGACAAAGATTGGTAACTAGGCGGGATGGACGGGTCACCATAAAAATGTGTTTATGGTGATGTTACAAACATGGATGAAGTTGCAACATGGGTTGTCTTGGTAATGGTAGTGGATACAGGTTGAGAAACCATAGTAGATTCAATCATGGTAAATTGTCCCAAAGAGGGTTGTCGACATAAACTTAAAGGCAAGTTGAAAGGACAAGAATTAGACAAAGGAAGTTGTAATGGAGTATGAGGATAAGTAAAAGGATGGACCTGGAGAGGAGGGTTGAGGCTCTTACTATGGAATCTCTTTGATACACATAAGACCAGGTGGAAGTGGTTCACCGTTGGGTCCAAGATATAAAGGTTGTGGTTGGGTCTTAGAAAGAGGAAGAGAAGAGGAAGGTCCTAAAATAATAGGTGTCGATAACTGAGGTGTCTCAAGTTGGGTGACCTTAAGTTGTGTCAACTTTGATTCAGTATAATCAGGTTCAATAACCTCAGGTAATGATATTTCAGGCGCTTTAGTTTTGAATGTGTCATGGAGAAGTAATCTCAGGTTCAGTACTCATAGGAAAATATGATTCTGGTGGATCAATTTCAGGAGGAGGACCAAAAGTAATAGCCCCTAAAGTACTAGATTTGGAATTTTGCGTTTTTTTGTGTTGTTGACGATGGCCAGGATTTGCCTCAGATGGAAGAGGAGGCTTATTTTTCTTTCTAGATGAACGATAGAGGGTAGGGTATTGTTCTTCCACATTGGATTAATAAATTTTAACAATTAACAAAAAAAATAAAAAAAATCAAAGAGGGTAAACTAGGCACAAAGGTTTACCAAGCAACTATGAACTACAATATAAAACCTTGGAGAACCAAGGATTCACGTATCGGAAGGAAATCTCCCTGAATGTTGTGTTTGGTGTATCACAGTATACAAGGCGGCTGACTCAATTACCTATGCTGAAGATAGCAAACTATGGTGGAATTCCAAAATATACTCGACGGTACGTGGAAGTGCAATTTGTGTTAGTGTTGTATAATGTGTAACCGTACAATGAGAGTGTTCCCATATAACTTTCATGCGTGTAGCATCATCCAATATACCCAGAGGTACGTGTAGAACGGTTTGATACACTTACATATGTGGAATGGGATATCACCCCTGGAATGCAACGCTGGAAAAAAACAACAACTCCTATGTTTATAGATGTCAGAACACATCTCTAGCCTGGACCTCTAGATGTTTTCATTAATGTTTCAAATGCTCCTTAAGGTTGATTCAATAAATTTTAAATTTTATCTTGAATTAAGTTTCAATTTTCAAGGCTCGCCACGAATTTCATGTGAATATCCTAAAATTGCAAGTTGGCATGCTGAAATTAAACTTTAATTTTAAATGAAAATCTATATATGAGAGGGAAGAGAACAAAGAATATGCAACATATAGGATACCACAAAAAATTTTGTTGAATGAAATTCCCCCAATACAATTGTTCCAATTCCAATTCACACACAAAACCATACATGCAATGCATGATGCATAAGATTTTTGTTAAGAAACTAACACACAAAAAGATAGAAAAGATAGATCAACGACTTCAAAATTGGCCTTTTCGAGGGGGAAACCTCCTTTACATTACACAAATGAGCAATTCTTGGATGATACAAACTACAAGACCTCCTTTCTATACATAGGAGTCTAAGGGGTCCCAATACAATCAAAGCCTACATAAAAATAATATTTTAGGGGCACAACAATAACAATAGTGGGCTTCTATGGGGCATAATAATAACAACATGGGGACTATATGGGCACAATAATACAATAAGGGGGTTTCACTAATAACAATAAGGGGTTACACTAGTAGTATAGGGACCTAACATGCCCCTCTCCTTCAAAAAGTGTTGTCTTCAACGCTTGAGTAGTTCTGGATGCTTTAGTATAAAATTATCATCCTCCCATTTGGAATCTTCAGTTGGTAAGTTCCTCCACTTGATGAGATACTCTAAAATTGATCGATTTCTTGATTTTATGACTGCTTCTGGCTCCAATATGACTTTTCCTTCCTCGTCAATTTCTGGAAATATTGTTTGAACTGGGATCTTCTCACCTATAAGCTTCTTTAAGCATGAAACATGGAAAACTGGGTGCACTCAAGAAGATGCAGGAAGCTCCAATTTGTATGCCATAGTACCAATCTTTTGTAACACCTTGTACGGACAATAATACTTTGGTGATAATTTATTATCCTTTTTAGCTTGCTTGAGGGACATTTGTTTGTATGGTTGTAGCCGTAGAAATACCCAGTCACCTACATCAAAACTTATTTCGCTGCGATGTTGATCTTCCTATTGTTTCATTCTATTATGCGCCAAACAGAGGTTATCCTTTAAGAGTTTGAGAACTTTTTGTTGATTCTCGAGGTGATCTTCCACTACTTGAACCTTAGAATTTTCTATTAAATATGATGTGATGGACGGTGGATGATATCCATAAAGTGCCATAAATGGGGTCATTTTTGCTGGAGTATGGAAGGAAGTGTTATACCACCATTCAGCCAAAGGAAGCCACTTGACCCATTGTGTTTGTTTATCAAAAACAAAGCAATGAAGATATCCTTCCAAACATTTGTTCACTATCTCAGTTTCCCCATCAGATTGAGGATGATAAGATGAGCTATGAGCTAACTGAGTACCCAAATATTCCACCTCTTGTACTCCAAAGAAACATTTAGAGCTTTTTGCATATAATTGTTTCTCCTCCAATAGTTTGAGCACCCTCTCAACATGTTGAACATGATCCTTCCAAGACTTTCTATAGATTAGTATATCATCAAAAAATACTAACACAAATTTTCTAAGGGTTTGAAAATGGAATTCATCAAACCTTGAAATGTAGAAGGTGCATTGGTAAGGCCAAAAGGCATGACCAAAAATTCATAATGATCCTCATGAGTTCTAAATTTTTTTTTTGGAATGTCTTCAGTCTTCATTCTGATTTGATGATATCCTAAACGAAGATCCAACTTGGTGAAGTAAATTGCTCCATGTAATTCATCCAATAATTCATCAATGACAGCAATGGGAAATTTATCTTTAATAGTAGGCTTGTTGAGACCCATATAATCCAGACACATGCGTCATGATCCATCCTTCTTGTGTACCAATACCACTGGAGCAGAGAAATAACTTTGACTAGGTTGAATTATACCAACCTCTAACATTTTTGCAACCATACGTTCAATTTCACTCTTTTGGGCATATGGACATATATAAGGCTTGATGTTTGGGGGAACAATTCGTGGAATCAAATGAATAGCATGATCATGATCATGAATAGGTGGGAGGCCTTTGGGAGTCTCAAATACTTTGGAATGATTGTCCAAAAAATTTTGGATGTCTGGAGAAATAGATGATTTCGATGTGGGAACCTCTAGTGAACATAATTGTGAAATTGTGCCTCGTTGTTCTTTCTTTAGAAGCTTTGTCATGTTGTTAGAGTTGATTATCTTTCTCGCTTTCCCTGCAATATCTCTTAATTCAACTTCCTTTCCTTCCCAAAAAAATTTCAAGAAAAATTCTTGAAAATTAAAGCTATCGTACCCACAGATTGTAGCCATTAGACTCCTAGTACAACATTTGCACCACCCATTGGAATGGAAAGCATTGGACTATTCAAGACATATTCTCCCATGGATAGATTAATATTATGGCACTTTCGAGATAAATTTATGGTTCCTCCATTTGCAACCATTACTTGAAACTCTAGTGCTGGATATAGGAAGCAATTCAATTCCTTGGCTATCTTACAATGAATAAAATTATGGGTACTACCTAAATCAATCAACACTATTACTTTTTTCTTCTTGATATACCCTTCTATCTTAAGAGTTTGAGGAGTGTTAATTCTTTTCAATGCATTACAATATATGGTTAGATTCATTTCTTCTTTTTCTAAGATTGGTTCCTAGTGTATATCATCTTCTTTTGATGTTTCTTGTTCCTTTTCTTCCTCATCTTCACAATCTATGTAAAATAATTTCTTCTCAGCACACTTATGACATTTAGTGTATTTGTTATCACAACTGTAACAAAGCCCTTTTGCTATTTTTTCTTCCAATTCTTGTGGTGTCAACCTTGTAGGTTGTGGAAGGCTAGGGGCAACAACACTTCCATCTTTATAGTTGTGAGTGGTAGGCATCCTTGTTTCCATAATTTTTCTTTCCATTTTTCTTGCCAACCTAAATGCCTTCTCCAATGAATCAGGTTCCCAAAGGAGAACCTCATGTTGGATGTTATCCTTTAAATTCCCTATGAGCACATCAATCCTATGCTCTTCTAGAATATCTTTTACCCTTATATTAAATTTTTGGAAGTCCTCAATGTGCTCCATCATTGAACCCTTTTGTTTGTCAAGATTTATCAATTGGCTAAAAAAGTTTTTGATTTTTGCATCCTCATAATGTGTTATCATTTCTTCCGTAAAATTGCCCAAGTGAAAATTTTATTACGATAGCAAAGCCATTGATACCATACAAACTGATTTGGTTCCAAATATAAAGTTGCAATGTGTACCTTTTGTGTGTTTGCACATCATGTAAATCAAAATATTGCTCCCTTTGTAGTATCCAAGTTACCAGATCCTTGCCATAAAATTTCCTCATATCTATATTTGGAATATGGTGGGTCTTTAATCCAACGTTAGATTCTATGAAATCATGATTAACATTTCTTTTGTTCTCATCATGAGTTTCCTCTACTACCTTTTCAGCATTAGGAAGCCTTTCTTGTAGTGACTCTGTCCCACCTTCCTTCAAACCTTCAAAGTCTTTCTTCAAATATTCCAGGTTTCCATTCAATATGTATTCTATACCATTTATCTTATTGATCATATCTTCGATCACATTCTTCAAATCATCCCTCCAATTTTGTTGACTAGGTGTTTCTATTTTCTTGGTTCGAGCCATTATTTTTCTTGCTTTTAGTAGCTCGGTCTTGAATCTATTGTATCTCTGAAATTTCGGATCTCCAAGGTCTGAAATTGGTACCTCTAGTAGCCCTCTACATCCTCTTTCTAATGCCACTAGTCTGATCAAAATTTGATTCTCCAAGAAAGAGTTATGCCCAATCTCCCAAGATGACATGATTATATACCTTTTCAGTAGAGTAAACTTGTACAAAGTTCCACATGTCAATGTTTTGACCTTCGGATTTGAAAACAATACATAGAAAGTTACAGCCCGTCCTCTTTCTATAACTTCTTACGAAATTTCAATCTGATGCTCAAAGAGAAATTTATGACAATTTTCCCAAGGTCACCTATTTGGGATGTAATTCGAGAGCCTGCAAAAACCCTAAATGTATTGGACCGTATCTCTGAAAATATAGCGAAACAAGATTGGAAATTTGGGTCCAAGTTTCATCAAGATTTTGGCTCAAAAGAGTTTTAATTTTAGCTTCTGAAATGTCGTATAAAAAAATTTATAGCAAAAATTCCAAGATAACCTGTTTGGAGCAGCGAAACCCTAGAATCCAAAGCTCTGATACCAAATGTTAAGAAACCAGCTCACAAAAAGATAGAAAAGATAAATCAACAACTTCAAAATTAGCCTCTTCGAGGGAAACCTCCTTTAAATTACACAAATGAACAATTCTTGGATGATACAAATGACAATACCTCCATTCTATATATAGGAGTCTAAGGGGTCTCAATACGATGAGAGCCTATATAAAAATAATATTATAGGGGCACAACAATAACAATATTGGGCTTCTATGGGGCATAATAATAACAACATGGGGACTATATGGGCACAATAATACAATAAATGGGTTGCACTAATAACAATAAGGGGTTACACTAGTAGTATAGGGACCTAACAATTTTTCTTTTGAATACCACTTAATTTTCAGACAAAAACTAAGATATTTCCCTAATCACTTATAAAAGAAACTATTCAGAACGATGAATGAAACACCAGTTCTTTCAATCAATTGGTTTGCTAATGACCTAATTCACAAGAACAAAGGAAAATCTAAACAAATTATTATCAAAGACACTCAAAATCAAAATCAAACAAGATGAAGGCTTCTAAGAGACCAAGACACACTCAGGGCGACAAGGAGGACCAACTGGAACAAAGATAATCAGAGAGAAAATCAAAAAAAGGTAATTTTTTGTATGAAACAAGGGTCAACACAAGGGTTGAAAGGCAACTAGTGCTCTATAGTGCAAGTGCAGAGAAGGTCGGGGAGCATTTCAACACTTTGTCTCTAGACTAGTGATGAGCTTCTAAATTAGACATAAATTAAGGCTCGTGCCTCTAAATTAAACATAAATTAAGGTCCATCTAACCATCCTTTAGCATATTAAACCTCTCTTCTTGCATTAGATAATTTATTTTTAACTTTAATATATTCATTAGGAAGGTTTATGAATAATTGGATATTTGTGCCTAATATTATTTATTCTTGTGGAATATTATGAGAATATTGGGCAGATTATGAAGATTTGGAGGAGGAGATAATTTAGTGATCTGAATTGGATCCATGAAGAGCTGTCAAAAGAACCATGACTATATCAGGTTGGGACAGACATCAACGAATTAAGAAACAACAATCAAAAACACCTCTGAACAGTGGCAGTTAGCAGCCAGCATGGAGCGATGAGGACCTCAGTCAAAGCGCGCTGACCGAGGCCCATGGAGACTGTGCAGGAGGCGAAACTAGCCCCTGGGAAGCCTGGATTGGGAAACAGATGCAGATTTTGATGCGCAATTAGCACTAATCGTGCATCGCTAGGAAACACCCCTCAAGAAGGAGAGGCCTCGAGCACTCAGTCGCATGAGAGCCGGTAAAACCGTGGGGAAAAGGCTAAAGGTCAAGGTGGGACCCACGCTCTGAAAACCAGTAGTATTGATCGGGGGCACCCTCAAGCGGTAAGCAGTTTTAGTGAAAACAGAGCGATTCCACTCAGCGCCCGACGCATGGCAAGTGGAGGAGAGAGAAAAATGCCGTTGATCGCGCACTAACGGTCGAGCAAGTCAACTGCGCGAAACGTGCGAACGGCGTCGGATCTGGAGGCCCTAGATGTAACGGCTGAGATTGCACCCGATGGGGAAGCCGAAATCGACGGGGGATTAAGCCACGATTTATAAGAATTTGGCATCTGATTTGACTACCAAGGTGGCAGAAGACTCGTTCCACGACGTAACGGAAAAACCAAACCGATGAAGTGAGTTAGCGCAACTGCAGGAGGACATGTGGCCACTCCCTGTGAGTCTGATGATGACGTTGGAACAGGGAACTCCAAGCGAAGCTGTAGCAGGCGAACCGATGGAAGTGGAAGGGGAAGTGAACAGCCATGAGCTCGAATGGCCTTAAAGCCATGCACAGGTAAATCAGAAGGATACAGGAACCCCGAGAGGAGGACAAGAACAGAGAAAGAAAAGACAGTGAAGCAAAAGCAGAATGGAAGACAAAGGATCGAGCTGACCAAAGGCAGCATCGAGCACCTGAGAGCTTGAGAGATTCAAGCCATCCCTAAGAGGATCTGTCCGGACGGAGCACCCCATTGGGCTCTCTCCATTAAAGACCAAAGGGTCACAGAGCTGGTAAGGAAAAGAGTCTGTGTACTCTAGTGGCTTGGGGCATCCAAGAACCACCTGCCAAGAAAATCTGTTTCTGGAGACTCATATTGAGCTCCTTCATTGTAATTCTCTACTTTAAGACACAATAAAAGAAGGCCACCACTAAGAGCTGGACCGGAGACGTGGCCCTAGAGGATAGGATGAACTCCTTATTAAACTCTTGTGTTCTTATAATTGCTTACTGTATTTCTCTATTGTTTTCCATTTCAAGTGTCTGTGTATTTGCAATCTGATCAATCTGTTGCCTAAATAACATAGACACACACCAGCACATGAGTCTGTAATACCTTCATGTAATAAATCTTTAACTGAGGTCACTCATAGGGTGATTATCATATCAAGTGGTATCAGAGCTTTAGGCTGTAAGGTTAGACAAGCTTGTGTTGGTTTAGTTGTTGAATGCTCACTAGATCAAAGCTCAAATTAGGAGAAGAAGAGTTGGTGGAAACTAATCCTCAAATTGGGAGAGTCTATCCTCGGAAGACAATGTCAGAGGAAGGCTATGTGGGGCCAGACCCTCAATTCATAGAAAGCTTCCTAGCTATAAAGTCCATGGTAGAAGAAATGTATAGGGACTTTAGAAAACATAAGGATGAAGACTCATCAGGCTCTAAACAAGACAAAGAAGAAGATGAGTCTCACTTCCATGACCACTCCAAAGGAAAAGGGAAAGAGGAAAGCTTTCTCACACCTCCTAATAGCCCTGTGCATAACAAGAAAGCATCTTTGATCAAGCTAGATGTTAAATTTTATTTGCCTATATATGATGGAGAGTTAAATGCAGAAAAGTTGGACAATTGGATTAGACAAATTGATGTTTATTGCAGAGTACAGAACATCGACTAAGACAAGAGCAAGATTCAGCTGGCAAGCCTACGCCTAGGAGGAACTGCCTTGGTTTGGTGGGAAGGCAGAACCCAAGCTGATATAGAAAGACATGTTAAGACTATCTCTGTCTGGAGTGAATTTGTTTCTGTAATAAAAAAATAGTTCTATCCATTGGCCTACATGCAACAAGCCATGATGAGTTAGCAAACTCTTCGGCAGTTGAAAGAACAAAGTGTGCAAGGGTACACTCAAGACTTTAGAAAGAGAACATTGATTCTAGGAATCTCATTAGACTCACCAGAAACTCTTTTGAAGTACATTGGTGGTCTACATAGCTACATGAGGCATACCATCCTCATGTTCAATCCCACTAGTATAGATGAGGTGTCTGTACAAGCTACTCATCTAGAAGCTAGAGGAAAGAATGGAAATCCAAAAGTTAGGAGACCATCCCAACCCACTGCAAGTAAGAGCAAGGAGAAAAGAAAGCAAAAGTGGAAAGCAAGGAAGGCTAACACTGCACAGAAAAGAAAGGCTTCATGCACTCACTGTAAAAAGGATGGGCATGATGATGAGCATTGTTGGATTCTGCATCCAGAGTTGATACCTAAGAAGTTTGAGGGCAAGAAGAAGAAGACTGCTGCAGCTATTCAGAAAGATTTGGGTCGGACTCGGGAGATGAAACAACCATTGCAGCCACAGGTATAAAAGGTAAGAATTCTGAAGCATCTACTAGTAATTCTGCTCAATCTGTTATTGATGAAGAAAATGAGAGAAAAAGACATGAGCTTTTCCATATTCAAGTTTTTTCCAAATATCAAAAGATCGATACTTTGTTTGATAGTGGCTACAAGTAAATTTAATTTCTGAAGCAATTGTAAAGAAATTGGGATTAGAAACCACACCTCACAAGAAACCATACCCATTAGGATGGTTGAATGATAAAGCACAACTGCAAGTGACTAGACAGTGCAAACTCAAATTTTCTTTTGGGTCAGCGTTTATAGATGAGGTGGAGTTAGACATAATTCCTTTGGATATATGTGGAATTGTTTTAGGAAGTCCTTACTTGTATGATAGAAGGGCTATTTTTTATAGAGCTGAGAACAAGTATCTACTTGTTAAAGATGGAATCGAATACTTTGTAAGAGCTCATAAGCTAAAGAATAATTATACTCTCATAAACTCAGGGCAGATGAAAATAATGATAAATTCATGCAAACAATGCTTACTGATGGTTGTCAAGGAAAAGAAACCTGATAAAACCAATGTATTTGAGGGTTGTAATGTTAAACTGCAAGCTGATATAGAAAATTTTGTTTCAGAATATGATATCTTGTTTCAGGAACCTAAAGATCTGCCACCCAAAAAGGAAATATTATATGATATTATTTTGCAACAAGATGCTCCATTGCCTAACATTGGGATGTACAGGTTGTCAGCTTTAGAGAATGCTGAAATCAAGAAGCAGGTGCAGGAGTTGCTCGAGAAGGGGTTCATCAGGCCTAGCACATCACCATGTGGGTCACCAATCATTTTGGTGAGAAAGAAAGATGGCTTGTGAAGAATGTGCATTGATTACCGAGAACTGAATAAGGTAACGATCAGAAATCGTTATCCCCTTCCTTGCATAGATGATATTTTAGATTAATTGAAGGAAGCTGTTTATTTCACCAAGCTAGACTTGCACAGTGGATACCATCAGGTCAGAGTTGCAGAACAAGATGCATGGAAGACTGATTTCAAAACAAAGCAGGGATTATATGAGTGGCGGGTTATGCCTTTTGGCTTAACTAATGCTCCTGCTACTTTCATGAGATTAATGAATGATGTACTCAGACCTTTTCTTGATGATTTTGTTATTGTGTATCTGGATGACATTCTGATTTTTAGGAAAACATGGGAAGAACACTTAAAGCATTGTAAGTAGATACTAGATGTTTTGAAAAGAGAAAAAATTTATGTTAAACTCTCAAAATGTGAATTTGGCAAAACATCTCTAAACTACTTGGGTCATATAGTAGGGGGTGGTGAATTGAAAATAGATCCCTCTAAAGTGGCTGTCATTGTGAACTGGCCTAAACCCAAGTCTACTATAGAAGTGAGAAGCTTCTTAGCAGCAGCACAATATTGGAGGAAGTTCATTTCTAACTTTTCCTCAATTGCATCTCCCTTACATGGTTTAACAGGATTGAACAAGGTGTTTCAATGGGGAGGCAAACATTAGAAAGCCTTCAATGCCTTGAAAGAAAAGATTAGTACAACCCCTGTACTAGCATTGCCTGATCTGCAAAGACCATTTGAGATCCAAACTGATGCCAGTGACTATGCCATGGGAGCAGTGTTGACACAACACGGTAAACCCATATGTTATCATTCTGAGACTTTTAATCCTGCAGTAGTTAACTATCCTACATATGATAAATAATTTTATGCATTAGTTCAGAGTGTGAAAAAGTGGAAATATTACTTAATGGGCAAAGAGACAATAATACATACGGATCATCAACCACTTCAATATCTACACTCCCAAACTAAGTTGCAGCAATCAAGACACTACAGATGGATGGGTTTTCTACAACAATTTCATTTAGTCATCAGATATAAAAAGAGCATACATAACAAAGTTGTAGACATGTTATCTAGACCTATTATAAATGCATCTACTATACTTAAGCATAATTCTGTGCTACATGAAAGCTACATTGAACAATATGCTCAAGATATAGACTTTAAAGATGTATATGCAACCTTGGGTCAAGGCAAGAGAGTAGAAGAATTGGATTATCATGTAAAGGACCGACTCTTATATCATTGTGGGAAACTCTACATTCCACAAACTGAGAGAGTAAAGATAATTAGAGAAGCACACACTTCCCTGATATCAGGTCACTTTGGAGTAAGTAAAATAGTTGCACAACTACAAAGATTTTGTTATTCGCCAAAAATTAATGAGACAGTTTCTAGATATGTAAGAGGATGTACCATGTGTGCTAAAAGCAAGCCCAGCAACAAAAAACTAGGCTTGTACACTCCTTTACCAGTACCTTCTCACCCTTGGGAAAGTGTTTCCATGGATTTTGTTGGAGGATTGCCTAAATCTAGGAAAGGTCACGATTATCTATATGTTGTTGTGGATAGGTTTAGCAAAATGTGTATTTTGATACCTTGTAATAAGCAAATTACCGCTGAACAGACTGCAAAATTGTTCTTTGAACATATATGGGTTCATTTTGGGTTACCCACTTCCATTGTATCTAATCAAGACACCTGATTTGTGGGGAAGTTTTGGTCAAGTCTGTGGGAACTAATGGACACCAAACTAAAGAAAAGCACAGCTTTTCATCCACAAACTGATGGCCAGACAGAAGTAGTTAACAGGACAGTGATCCAGTTACTGAGAGGATACTGCAGCAAACATCCTAAGCTTTGGGATGAACATTTATGTTATGTGCAGCATGCTTACAATAGAGCAAAACATTCTTCTACACAGAGATCTCCTTTTGAGACCTGTTTTGGTTTCACACCAAGGTCTCCTTTGGATTTTGTCTTTAGTAGAGATACCATGGTTGATGGACACAGTGATGTGGACAGGGCAACTAGGTTCATTGAACAGATCCAAGAGATCCACCAGGCAGTTCAGGAACAACTGGAAAAGAGCCAAGCCAAGTACAAGGCTAAGCATGACAAGCATCGGATGGAGCATAGTTTCCAAGTTGGTGACCAGGTCTGGTTGTATATCAGCAAAGACAGGATGCAAGGTGAAGGTAAGAAGCTAAAGCCTATCAAGTATGGCCCCTTCAAGATACTTGAGAAGATTGGTGAAAATGTATTCGCCTTGATCTACCAGCTTACATGCACATCTACTTAGTCGTAAATGCAGATTGCTTGAGATTGTTTGAACCTTCAATGATTGAGGACCCTGAAGAGCAGAGTCATTTGCCTTCTATTGATGACCTGCTACCTGAATATCTTAATGAATTACAGGAATACACAGTGCTAGATAGGACGGAGAGGACGATGCGCAGGGGAGATGTGGAGTACCTTAGGATTGGGCTCAAAGGTTCAAAGCCGAGCAGTGCAAAGTGGATTGAGATTGGACAAGTGAGAAACCAATTCCCTCACTTAGTCGATGCTTAAAAACCAACTTTTGGTGGTCCAAAATCTTTTTCAGTGGGAAGGCCGTGATCCGAATTAGATCCATGAAGAACTGTCAGAAGAACCATGACTGTATCAGGTCAAGGCAGACATCAACGAATTAAGAAACAGTGATCAAAAACACCTCTGAACAGTGGCAATTAGTAGCCATTGTGGAGCAACGAGGACCTCGATTAAAGCGCACAGACCAAGGCCCATGGAGACTGCGTAGGAGGCGAAACTAGCCGGGTGGGAAGCCCGGATCGAGAAACAGAGGTAGATTTTGATGCGCGATTCGCACTTAGCGCTAATCGCGCACCGCTAGGCAAAACCCCTCGAGAAGGAGAGGCCCCGAGCACTCGGTCGCATGAGAGCCAGGAAAACTGTGGGGAAAAGGCTAAAGGTCAAGGCAGGACCCACGCTTCGAAAACTGGCGGTATTGATCGGGGGCACCCTCAAGCGGTAAGCAGTTTTAGCAGAAACAGAGCGATTCCACTCAGCGCCCGACGCTTGGCAAGCGGAGGAGAGAGAAAACTGCCATAGATCACGTGCTAACGGTTGAGCAAGTCAACCGCGCAAAATGTGCGAATGGCATCGGATCTGGAGGCCCCAGATCTAACGACTGAGATTGCGCCCGATGGGCAAGCCAGAATCGACGAGGGATTAAGCCGCAATTTATAAGAATTTGGCGTCTGATTTGACCGCCAAGGTGGCAGAAGACTCATTCCACGACGTAACGGAAAAACCGAACCGATGAAGCGAGTTAGCGCAGCTGCAGGAGGACATGTGGCCACTCCCTGTGAGTCTGATGATGACGCCGGAACAGGGAACTCCAAGCGAAGCTGTAGCAGGTGATCCGACGGAAGTGGAAAGGGAAGTGAACAGCCATGATCTTGAATGCCCTTAAAGCCATGCACAGGTAAAGAAGAAGGATACGGGAACCCCGAGAGGAGGACAAGAACAGAGAAAGAAAAGACAGTGAAGCAAAAGCAGAACAGAAGACAGAGGATCGAGCTGACCAAAGGCAGAATCGAGCACCTGAGAGCTTGAGAGATTCAAGCCATCCCTGAGAGGATCTGTCCGGACTGAGCATCCCATTGGGCTCTCTCCATTAAAGATCATAAAGGTCACAGATTTCGTAAGGAAAAGAGTCTGTGTACTCTAGTGGCTTGGGGCATCTAAGAACCACCTGCCAAGCAAATTCTATTTTTGGAGACTCATATTGTGCTCCTTCATTGTAATTCTCTACTTTAAGACACAATGAAAGAAGGCCACCACTGAGAGATGGACCGAAGATGTAGCCCTGGAGGATAGGGTGAACTCCTTATTAAACTCTTGTGTTCTTATAATTGCTTACTGTATTTCTATGTTGTTTTCCATTTCAAGTGTTTGTGTATTTGCAATCTGATCAATCCGTTGCCTCAATAACATAGACACACACCAGCACATGAGTCTGTAATACCTTCATGTAATAAATCTTTAACTGAGGTCACTCATAGGGTGATTATCAGATCATTTAGGGACTTGTTCCCTACTATAGGAAAATGATTAATAAATAATAAATCAATAAGATATTATGGAATTATGGCATAGATTGTTGAACTCCAATGATTGAGAAAATCTACGAATGTGTTCCACTAATCAAGGGACCAGATCCACTAATCAAGGGATTTTGGTGGGGAAAGCTTCCTCCATTCATGGGGAATGATTCCTAATAATTTTTTATAAGTACCAAGTCAAATTTTCCTCTAGGGATAGATTTTCATTAGTGTTATTGTGGAGAGAACTCGTATTTTTGCAGCTCCATTGTATTTTCTTGCAGGGATGTAATTCTATTGATGGAAATAATGAAGATTGGTGTCATGTTCAGGTTCTAAATATTGTTCTCCCCCATAGTTCTCTGAGTTTCCTTGGGCTTGACCATCCCAGGAGCCTCAGAGACCTTTTGTATCATTTTCTTTCCTTCTTTTCACTACTTATTCACATGCATCTCTTGATTTTATTTCTTTCTATTTTTGCATTTAGTATTAATGGTTTCTTGTTCTAAGATTGAGTTAAATTGTTGATGTAAGTTCTTTGTTAGGATCACAAGCACTATTTTATCCTTGGAAAATCTTTGGAAGTTCATAGTAACAATTGAGCTGCTTGGATTAGTCTTCTTATTCCCAAGTCTAAATTGTTGGACCTCCATTTTAGCAAAGAACAGTAAATTTCTGCTATTTTTTAGAGCATGCTAACAAGCTTCAATCAAGTTGGTTCCACTTGCATTAGATCACAAAAACATTCTAGTTCATAACAAAAATTACCCCATTGCATTTTCACTTGATTTGGTTAGGCATTTTTTAGATTTACTAGCTCACTAGTTCTTGAATTTCTAGATTTTCGACTAGTAATGTTTTTTTATTTTTTTTGCATGGGTTAACAAAGGTATTTTTGAATGATTTCACTTGGAATATGGACCTAAGACATCCTAGTTAATAAAAAAAAAATTCCCATCCAATTTGGATTTGATTTTCTTGGTCATTAAAACCTCACCAATTTCATCATTTCACAAGGAAACTTCTCCAAGATTTTTAAGCAAATCCATCCATCTCCCAACTTTGGTTTTGAGTTCTAGAGTGGTCCTAGGTTACTCCCTTGCCTCATTCCATCCACAAAACACAATTCCCTAAGCTTTCCATCACCTTCAACATCCATCCTTTTTTCTCTCGGCTGTATCCTCTAGGTTTTTAGTACATCCTGTAGGTTTTCCTGTAGTGGTCTGTTTTGAGGCCGAATTGAGGGAAAACCTCCAGGAAGCCACACAAGGTCACCTAAGGGTCTTCCAAGCCTTCCAACCATCCACCATCATATCCAAGCCACCTGACACATCACCAAAAGATATTAGCTTTCACACTCTCACATGAAAAAAAGACAAAAAGAAAAACAGATTTATTTTATTCATTTACATGCACAATAGTAGAAGGTTTGATGGTTTGAATCTGCATGCTTAGGATAGTAGGATTGCATACATGTTAACTTAGACTTCTTTTGAAGCAAATTCTCTTGGCAGTTAGTTAGAAAATGGTGTGTTTTAGCATTGGATTTCAGTCTCTTTCCTTGTACTTTCTTTCTTGCAATAGGTTAAGGTTCCATTTCAAACATTTCATTTTCTGCAATTAGTTTAGGATTTGAATTCAGTACATGAACTCCATTACATCATGGCAGCAAAGGAAGGACACATTGTATGCCGCACATATAGTGACGATACCTCTTAAGTTTGTACGAACCCGGGTTGATAATTAAACTCGGTAGCCTTGGGAGTTGCAGCATTTTTGTTGCAATACCGAGGCTCATCACTTTATGGCATCGTTACTGGGGAGGTGTCAAATTATGCATTTTTTTCTTCCCTAGTTGATTCATTTCTTTTCACTTTTTGCAACAAAAAAAAAGAATTGCATTAAGCATATTTAATTTCAAAAGTATAAAATTGCATTGCATTATAGTTTTCATTCAATCATAAAAACAAAAAATCTCCAACACCAACTCACCCCCCCATTTGATCATGTAGTGCAGTAAGAGCCACATCACCATTCACTTTTGTAGGTAGAAGAAGAAGATGACAAAGAATGTAGAAGAAATGGATGGAGATGATGACAATGAGGAAGATCCTCTCAGATTTTCCATTCAAGATACTAATGGTAGTGTGAGCATGAAGAACATCCCTCCATCTTTTCTTCCAAAATTTCATGGTCTAAGATCAGAGGATCCAGAAACATTTCTCTTTGAATTTGAGATTGTTTGTAGATCTTATGGTTACTTATTAAAAACTCAAAAACTGAGATTGTTTCCTTCAAGTTTGAAGGATAGAGCTCTTAAATGGTTCATGAGTTTAGGGATTAATTCAATAAGATCATGGAATGATATGCAAAAGATATTTATAGAAAAATATAAGATCATGATCTTAAAGAAGAAACCTTTAGAATGAATCAAAGAGAGGATAAGAGTCTAGAGGATCTAATAGAGAGGTTCATGTATAATGTTAAGAGGGGAAAACTACATCATTTAGGATCCGACACACTAAAAACCCTCTTACTTAGAACAATTAAGGATGAGTGGATTGATATTATTGATCTCGTGAGTAGAGGTGATGTATACCAATTATCATTTGAAGAAATTTGTGAAACATGCAAACACATATCAAGAGGAAGGGCAAGAGTAAGTCAATCAACATCAAGATCGGTAAAAAAAGCTAAACTTGGAAATTTGTTTAATGACTTTAAAACAGAAATTCTTAGCAATCTAACCGAACAAGTAGAAATGTTAAGAATGCAAGATGAAGGAAAAGAAAATGTTGATATTTGTGTTGCAGAATCACATGATGTTAAATGTTGCTCCTCATCGCCAAGGTTGAAGGAAGTTCACCAGGATTAAGATGGAGCAAGTCAATTGCCAATGCAACAATGTTATGTAGCTCCAAGAGGACCATGGCAACCTATTCAGCCTGATATGATGCAAGAGCCTAATTCACAATTTCAAGCTTATGCACATCCACCTCAAAGTAATTGGAACACACCCTTTCCTTGGAAACATTGGCCATCTCAACCTCAAAACCAATCTTGGCAACAAGGTTGGCAAGGAACTTATGGGAGCCATCCACAATATCCTCAATATCCTCCATACCCAACTCCATGTTATCACTACCATTCACCTCCATGACAACCACAGCCCCATCCACATCCATCTCAAATATACACTCCCACTCAACTACCTGTACCACCATTTCCAAACCCACACATTGAAGTAGCTCAGCCCACTTACAATGATGAGATACAACACTTCCAAACATCTCCTCTTGAGATCAATGTTATTTACCATAGCTCAAGAAAATTATTGCAAAAAAAATATTCTCTTCATATCATTGAAGGACTACATCTAGAAGAAGAAGATTTGAAAGAGAAGATCAAAGAATCATGGGTTGCACTTGATGAAGAGCAGACATCAAAATTAGAGATTGAGAAAGCTCCCTCATGGTTACCATCAAATCCTCCATGTATTCAAGAGAAAAATCCACAAAAAGAGGAGGATTTGAAGGTCATGGTAGAAAAAAACATGAAGAATGATCCAAATCAGCAAAAGGCCAAGGACATCACAACTATATCGAAATATGGTTCCAGACAGTCACTGAATTGCAACAATACTCTCTTCTTCAATTTTGCTTGTATACATCAAAGTCAAAGCATTTGATCACTCAAATTCAGGTACATGTCAAAGCATACATTCAAGCCTGCACATCAATTTTTCTGTCATCTTGATGTGCACATGGCTCCATTGGAAGTATTCTTATACTTGAAAGTGATTTGTTTTTTAAGTAGAGTAGGGTAGAAGAAAAAAAATGATGAAAAAAAAAAGAGAAAAAATAAAGATCTCAGGTGAAAACCTCCTTGGAGACGCCTGAGATTGGCTCATTGATTGAAAACCTCCAGGAGGTGGTCAATGGGTTGGGAAAAAAGAAAAAAGTATAAAAAAGAAAAGATCTTAGGTGAAAACTTCCTTTGAGGCACCTAGGCAAACCTACTAGTTGAAAACCTCATTGAAGTGGCTAGTAGGCCTAGAAGAAAAAAATAAATAAATAAATAAATCCTTGCTCTATGCATCTCTTTGATGAATGCATGTACTCTCCAACATCTACAAGCAACAAGAACAAGTTGGTACCAAAAGGAAAATTGGTCAAGCCTAGTCAAAAGAAGTCAAATTTTGACTTTCTCCTCCTTTGCTCAAATGCTCCGACAAGGCCAAGGCCATGCCAATCCATCACCCTCATCTATTTCCACCATCCACCCATCATTCTCAAGCTTCTACCATTCAATTTTCTCGTTGTCCTAAAAAACTACAAGATGCTCTTTTTTACTAGAAGATACAAAAATATAGAGCAGAAATTTGTTTTTGTCATAACTTGAAAACCATACATCCATTTGCCAAGCTATTTCAGGGGGCAATGCATATGAATGATGGTAATGTGTTGAGTCTATTACATATTTTCTATCCTGATGATGGATCCCCTTTGGGGTTCGAAACGTCGATCTAATGAACAAAGTACTATGGATAATCCGAGTCATAATTTTCTGATGGTAATGTGCTCAAGCAATTTCAACAAATTCCAATGCACAGTTTTCAAGAAATCAACCACCATCACCTACAGCCATTTTTTCATTTTCTTGATATTTGTGCATCCATTTAAAAATTTGTTTCATGGGGAGATGCATATGGATGATGGTAACATGCCTAAGAAATTTCAGAAAATTCCAGTGCACGGTTTCTAAAAAATCGGTCTCCATCACCTTCAACCATTTTTAGTTTTTCTCGAGATCCGTGCATCAATTAACCAAATTTGTTTGATGGGGAGGTGCATAATGATGATCAAAATATGCTCAAAAAATTTTAGGTCAATCCATTCTACTGTTTGGGAGATATGGACAAAACAAGTCGTTGTCCTCAAAACCTACAAGATTCCCTGAGATCCTATAGGATTAAAAACAGCACCTACAAGATTGGCAGTGAGCAGTTTTTAAAGGGAAAAATAGAGGTTGGTTTCATCAAGCAGTGTTAAG
Organism: Pinus tabuliformis; assembly: GCA_031772625.1. Lineage (NCBI taxonomy): Eukaryota > Viridiplantae > Streptophyta > Pinopsida > Pinales > Pinaceae > Pinus > Pinus tabuliformis. Next base: position 890,607 of record CM062813.1, read on the forward strand.
GAGGTAGGCTCTACATTTCCCCACATTTTTCCAAGTGAAAAGGAACATAAAAAACCCTTCTAGTTTGTTGAAAGTAATTGCAGCATAAGGGAATTGTATACACAGAATTTTTAAATTTGGTATCAAACCTATACAAACCTCCATCCATCAAAGAAAATGACAGGGAGAACCCATCAACACAGTGAGGATTCATCAGCACCCTCCTGTACTAGAGATATTCACAAGGCACAATTGGATGGGTTTCTTTGAAAAATTGAGGGGATATGATGATGAAGTAGCCAGAGATTTGTAGTCAGCTTCAACATGGAGATCTAGAGGTCAAAGAAGCTCCTCTAGAGCTTAGCAGCATGCATGTCTCTCCAAAAACCATCAGGTAGGTATAGGTATGAAATATTCTTGACCTCTTCTCTTGAGCATATTATAGTTAGAGATTTGTTGTCAATGCATGAGAGATGAGGTTTGATAAGCTAAGGATGGGTCAGCAGTCTCAGCCATCTTCAACTAGTTAATTGCAGCTCACTCCTTCACTCATGCAATGTTGAAAAGTCAAATTATGAAGGGTGATGATTTCAAGGAATGAGGAAAACAGTTAAAAGAAGAAATTTTTGCAAAGGCCAAGTCACCACAGCATTCCAAGTCCTCCATCCACTTCATATTCACTATCTATCCATCATTCATCCATTCCATTTCATTCTTGAGAAAAAAAAAAAAACAAACAGAGCATCCTCTCCATTTTCACAAACCTACACTACTCCCTTTGAGCCCTAGCATCATCATCCAATCCCTCTTCATCATTTCTCACCACTCCCATATAGTTAGAAGACTCTGAAGGAAGAAGGAATGACTACTACAGGAAGGCAGAATGCTGCTACAAGAAGGAAGAAAGATTGTGCTAAAACCCAACATGACAGTGCCTAAAAGAGACCTAATCAAAACAGAGAACTCCAAGGTCATTAGGCAATCATCTAGGCCACAAGGGAGAAGAAGAAGACAACAAAAGGAAATGAGGCATCCACCATGAAAACAGAACTCAAACGGCAGTGATGAAAAGAGGCTTTCCAAAAGACCTCTAATATCTTTCTAGCTTTTGTCCAAGGCCTAAAAGATGTTATAGAAATGAGAGAAAGGCATGAGAGTCAAGTTGAGGGCTTGTCCTAGGCTCGGACTATCATTTATGCTAAAAAATATTTTCCTATAGTTTTAGCAAGGTTTCCTATAGGTTTCTTGTAGTTTTGACAAGAATTACTACAAGATGTCCTAGTTCTCATCTAAATGCATTTTGAAGGTGTTAGAGGTGTCCAAATGGCAGAACAAGGTAGCAGAAGGTTGATAAGGGTGTGCAGGACCTTGCCAAATTGAAAAATATTCAAGAACCCATCTTGAATAAGGGGAAGAAGGCAAGATAATGGTCTCAAGAAACAGTGATTTTCTTTGCACAAATATGTTTTTACGCTTGTCCTTGCAGAACTTTCAGCCAATATTCTTAATGCGCAAGAGAAAGTCCACCAGGGCCATGGATGAGGCACAATGAGGTCACTAAGTTTCTCAGAGGATGAGAAACACTTTCAGCAGGGAGGTATGATGGGCCTCTAAATTAGACATAAATTAATGCCCATGCCTCTAAATTAAACATAAATTAAGGTCCATCTAACCATCCTTCAGCATATTAAACCTCTCTTCTTGCATTAGATAATTTTTTTTTTAACTTTAATATATTCATTAGGAAGGTTTATGAATAGTTGGATATTTGTGCCTAATATTATTTATTCTTATGGAATATTATGAGAATATTGAGCAGATTATGAAGATTTGGAGGAGGAGATAATTTAGGGACTTGTTCCCTATTACATGAGGATCAATAATAAATAATAAATCAATAAGATATTATGGAATTATGTCACAGATTGTGGAACTCCAATGATTGAGAAAATCTAGGAATGTGTTCCACTAATCAAGGGACCAAATCCACTAATCAAGGGATTTTGGTGGGGAATGTCACACGGAATCTGTCAAGGGTGCGGACACGACTGACCTTCCTAGAAGTCTAAGACATTCTAATGACAAACAAGACAAAATGGAGTGATCTTTCTCTAAATACACCTTTTACAACATGAAAACTACAAGTGTTTAGGCTTACCTTATTCCAAAACGCTGTTGTTGAAGTCCGTTCTTGACGATCCGGATGAGCTCCTCCTTCAAGTCAATTCCTGCAACCACAAACAATCAAACAATTACCAAGCACTTGCATTTCATATAATAAAACATATATTCAACATGCAGACCAAGGAACACATGAAATAACTCATTAACACAAGCTATTGAGAAAAATAAACCAGTTTGTATTAATAACGAAACAAAGAAACTCTTACAACCTGGCCTTGGTGTTGTGCAAGTTCCATCAAGGGTTTTCCTCTACTTTGACAAAGCTCACCCTCTCCCAAGTAGAATCAAGTGAAGACAATCTCTCCTCACAAAGGCTCTAATGGAAGACCTAAATCCTGCAGCATTTACCCAAAGAAAATGTATAGCTCCAACCTCCTCTCCTTCTGGCTCAATGCCTTCATTTATAGTGCTGTAAAGAGGTTATTCAGGTCCACTATCAATGGGATCATCCCCCTCTATGGGTGGGATAGCTCCCTTATTGATGGGATAAGTTCCCCCTTAATAGAGATACATGAACCAACTGGAGGCGCATCCATTTCATCAAACCGACCTCTAGAATGTTCTAGAAGTAACCACAAGTAACTTTTTCAAGATAAAACTCGCGCATTTTGCCTTTTACAGAGGGACGCACCTGTCCCTTAACATACAGAGCGTCCATGGACGCAGATTTTGTGAACAAGGTCCGCGTCCCCGCAGGTAAGACTAGAGAGAACCTGCGACCCCAGAGATAAACATGATTTTTACAAGACTTTCTCTCTTCTTTGAGTTTGAGATGGATAACAGAGGCATGAGACTTGCCTAAGAGGGTAGCATGACTGTTGATTTGAGCCATACTAACTGTAAGTAGTCAAGGTGACATTTTTTAGTGTAACAGATTGCCCCCTAAAGTGCGAAGCCTGGAATAGAATAGGGTTTTGTAATTCTAGGAAGGGTGAAGCGCTTTATCATTTCAAGGATTGCCTTGTGGATGGCCTGGTTGGAACCTGCAATTTTCAACACAAAATACATGGATAAGATTATATCATCACTGAGGTAGGCATTCCCATACTCAGATTCAAAACTTTAACTAATGGACTAACTATTCTGATACAGGAATGATCTTGCAGTACATTATTTTTATAGACTTTTGTAGACACAGTATGGACGCAGCCATCTGTTTATGATAAGTCTACATAGACAATGAATACAAAACTCCTCGCAGCCTGGATGGTAGAAACTAGATCCAGGGTCTTCACTTCTACTTCCCGAATTGGTACGATTCTAGCCATGTGATTAAATGATTCGATGTCGAACATGGTAGAAACCACTTGATTACCAGTCAATGATGTAAACTGTTAACAAGCGTGAGAGAAACCACCAGTAATGTCAATGGTCCTCAAAGTACCAAGCACAACCCGTGAAATGTGAATAGATGTTTTGATGTCGAACACTTCACGGAATCCTCTGATCGAAAGTCAATGATGTAAACTGACGTCAAAGGCGAGAAACCTGCCATTGATGCATGCAGACTTCAAGGTACTGTCGATTCCTAAGTCATCTTTCTAGATAATGTGTCGATGTCGATAGAAAGCGACCCGTTGCAGGCAAGCCCGCAACACGAAATCATTGTTCAAGTTGAAGAAATGTTGCTGTAAGGACTGACTCAGGGATGGTCAAATGGATGACAAGTATTTTGCAGATGAAAGTTTTGCTTGCAGACCTCTTGAACACATAACGACACAACAGATGGTTTGGTGACGAATAACTCAAAGTTGATCCCTGAACCCGGTTAAAGATTTTCAAAGTGATTTAGTCAACTGTGAGGTAAAAGATTTCCCAACCCAGGTGAATGAAAAGTGTCGTGTTCAAGAGCGGTAATAAAGTTTCTTCTGAGACAAGGTGACAAATAGGTTCATTCTTCTCTTTTTTCCCCCACCATTTCTGGCAAGTACCTCTTTATTTTTAACAAGCTTGAGGAGGATAACATATGCTTGATTATAAGCTCATCCTTCGGACGAGTCCAACCTAGTTTAAATGCGAACCCTAGGAAGGAGTGGTTCGTTCCTGTTTGTAATTGAACAGGTCCTTTACTGTAAAAGTTTAACGAGCCCAGTATAGGAGAAACTCGGCGTTTTTCATTTTTAGAGAGTCTGAAAAACTTAAGGAAACTCCACGTTGAACTTTTTCGTATATTTGTGTCCCTCAAGCCCGAAAAAGTATAAAATAATACCTGGGGGAACCGCTTGATCTTGCGACCAAGGAGTACTTTCATAATAGTATCGTTGACCTGAAAAGTAAAAAGCGATCAAAGACACGTCGTTTTATTTCCTTATCGAGTTTGAAACGACAAAAACCCGGCAATCTTTTCCTGATTTTGCGGTCAGAAAAGAGCTAAAAGGGGACCGTCTTTTAATTCCGTTTTAACGAGTGAAAAAGAAACACTCGGCGATCTTTTCATGTTTTAGGAGTCAGAAAAGGGCTTAAAAGATGACTCTGAAATTTTGTTTGTGAAAAATTACAATTTCCCTCGAAATCCCTTCGTCCTGCACAAAAGCGACACATTACTCATACCTGTTTAAAATAGGCAAAAATACATTTGAAAACATCTTTTCATGGTAAAAAATGAACTAATTCATCCAAAAAACCTATAAAAAGACCTTTTACCATGTCATTTTTACCGTTTCACTGTTGAGGTTGAAAAAGGAGCTTTTGACAAGAAACTTCCCGTGGTTGCTGCGGAAAATCTGACCGTCGGAATCGAACGCCACTTCACCGAGGTATTTTACACATCCCACTCTTCATTTTTATCCGTTTAGTTTTTTGTTTTTGGTCTCTGTTTCATTTTTTGGGGGGGTTTTGGGTTCAAAATGCGCCCCTCGGCGGACGCAGGTGCCCTTCGGGTGACCCGCGTCCCCCGACTTTTTCTCACACGGGAAAAAGGTCGGGGGACGCAGTCCACCTTCAGGCGAGCTGCGTCCGGACGCCCTGTGCTACAAAGCCGGGGTGCGTCTTCCGCAAAGGGCGCATTTCAAAACCCTAACTCTCTCAAAAAACCACCAAATTTTCTCAAATTAATTTCTAATTGACTCTTTTGATGTGCAGGACCTAAAACATGTTAGACTGGAGAGAGAGAGAGCACGTAGAGGACGATGAAGCTGCGATTAACCACCAACCCTCTCTGGATGCCTTAAGAACATGTGGATTGTACAAATATTGGACCATACCGGGCATGAGGGGCCAGGTAAGATTTTTGGAATGGCTGGTTGAGCGATGGAACGTTCAAGATCAATGTTTTTACATTGGAGGGCACCAGCTCGAGATAGAGCCCTCGGATGTATACTTTCTCACTGGCTTGCCAAACAGAGGTGAGCAACTCAACCTTGCGGGGACCAGGCCGGGTGGCCAATCCCTTGATGATCTCCGCGAGGAGTGGTGCAGACCAGGGACTCGCCATAAAAAAGGCGTGGAGATAAAGCACATCGCTCTGGCGGAACTTAGAGTTATTGCATTTACGGTCACTAGGATTTGTGGCGCGGCCGCCTTGCACATTGCCTCCGGATCCCAAATGCGGATGGCAGTTGACTGTTACCAAGGCACCATCTTCAACTGGTGCGAAGCTGTGTCGGCTCATATGAAGAGCCAACTAACCAAGGCAAAGAACGGACGACTAAAAACTTTTGGATATGGGCCTCTAGTCGTGAGCTTTGCCTTGGAGAGAGTTCCTATGCTGATCCCTCAGCAACTCACTGTTGATGACTTGGGTCCTCGGGAGCCAAAGCTTGTTCGATGGGTTGCGGTGATGGCCCGGCATCCTGACGAGGGTGCTGCAGTGGTTCGATTCTCAGACAGTTACTTCGACTGGCTAGAGGGCCAGCTTTTTGTGATACAAGACTTTCCATATGCCGGAATGGATTTCAGAGGTGATCCGGACATGGTTCTTCCACAGGGAGAACAATGGGATGACAGAGGTACTTTCATTTTCACAAGTTTTCTAATTATGTATTTTTTTTATTTTTCATATATATCGTCTCAAAGTAACAGTAAAATTTTAAAAATGCAGATGTTGGACCACAGCGTCCAGCCAATCTCCGGCCTTACGACAGACGACATCCAGCTGCACCGGCACCGGCCCTACAGGATGCGACAGCAGAAGTACTAGCCGATTTGGAGCATGATCTAGAGCGTCTCACGGCAGATATACCTGAGACTACTATGGATGATATTCCAATGAGGCTTCAGCGCTTCGTGGTCGCGGTCCCTGGACCGTTTAGGAGATTTCTGCGCAAGATAGCCCGCGCAGTGGTGTCGTACAGAGAGCACCACCAGTGATTGACTAGTCACTTTTGTAGTCACATGTGACATTTTTGACTTTTTGCACTATCATTTTGCCGATCATAAGGTGTGTTAAACCTATGATCGAAGACGATGTATATATTTTTGGACACACTTCTATCTATATCTATATATCACTATTACCGGCTTATCTTGTTTAACATGTATGATGAAATGTCTTTAAATTTACTTGCATGATTATTATAAATGTCTGTCCAACACTCGAGAAGCAATTGCATCTGCTAATGTATTCAAAGACCTTGGAATATGTTGATATTCAATGTAATCAAATTCACGTTCCAAGAGACGCACTCTCAAAAACAACCTTAATAACACAGGATTTCTAATGGCATAAACTCTATTAAGCTGTAATACAACAAGTTCAGAATCTAACCTCACTATCAAACGTCGAATTCCAAATGAAATAGATTCGGATAATAATTCAACCACTGCACTGTATTCTGCAATGTTATTCGTTGTTTGACCGAGGCTTACCCCATGCATAGAAACTAACTCGTCAGAGGGTGAATAGATAACCCAAGCTGCGGAAGAGATATTCCGTGTACTACGACAAGCACCATCAGCAAATCCAATGTATGTTTGGAGAGGCGTCGACATCTACAATATCAAGAGTAAAACCAAGATGAGCCAAAATAATGACGAAAAACCACACTTGCTAAGCTAAGCACACTGACTAAACTAACACACTTGCTAGCTAGAAAGGAAATCTAACCTATCTAAAAATTTCTCCATCCATCATTTTAAGCATAATACCTCTTTAGGTAAAGTCCATTTCTGGGTTTGCCCAAAGAGTCCCCATCAAAATCAACTAACTCATAAGCCCCTTTTGCTAGCTTTCGCTTTACAATGTAGGGCCCATGCCACATGGGAACGAATTTTCCAGCACCTAGCTTATCGTTCGCTTGATCATATAATAGTACTAGGTCTCCTTCCGAAAAACTTCGAGGGGTTACATTTTTATCGTACTGAGCTTTCATTCGTTTCGCGTGAGTCTCGATAGCTAAAGTAGCGTCACGTCGAGTCTCATCTAATTTAGCTAAGTATAACAACCGTTTCTCCTCTTCGGAAGTAGCTGGAAGTAATTCGACAGCCATTTGAAGTGATGGGATTTCGCACTCAATAGGTAACACAGCTTCTAAGCCATAAACTAGCTGAAAAGGGGTGAAACCTGTTGAATTTTTCACTGAAGTTCGATATGCCCATAGCGCCGAAAATAACATGTTATGCCAATTCGTTCGATGGATACCAATGATCCGTCGAATCATGACGACTAGAACTTTGTTGATTGACTCAACCAAACCGTTGGCTTGCGGATAATAAGGTGTAGAGCTATCGTGGCGCAAACCAAGCTGGCTTGTAAGTTCAGTCATCATGACATTTCGAAAATGGCTTCCATGGTCCGTAATGATTGCTTGTGGGACACCAAACCTAGTTATGATATGATTGAATACGAAAAGTGCAGCTGTCTTGCCGCTTGCGTCGAATGTAGGCATCGCCTCGGCCCACTTAGTAAAATAATCAACCGCAAGGATGATATACGCATGCCCCCCGGCCGAGTGAGGGTTACAAGTAATAAAGTCAATGCCCCATTTGGCGAATGGACCAGCGGCAATTATAGGGTGGAGAGGAGCAGGTGGAGCGCGCATCTTGCGATCAAACACTTGACAGTTGTGGCATTTTCTGACGGCAAGGATACAATCTTTAAACATAGACGGCCAGAAATAGCCAGCGCGCAACACCTTCTGAGCTGTGGCATACCCAGACATATGACCGCCACATGCTCCAGAGTGACAATCATTCAAAACTCTCTCAGCCTCATCGTGAGTTAAACAACGTCGAAAAACTAAGTCTGCCCCCAGGCGATAAAGTGTATCTCCAATAATTCTGTATTGCTGGGATTGAAACCGAATTTTTCGACGGTTTTCCTTGGAAGCTTCAGGCCGAAAGGTTTGGGTTTGGAGATAGATGATTATATCCCCATACCACGGATCTACAGTGCTAATAAGAAACAAAGATTCGTCCGCAATGGACTCCTCTGCCACAGTCTCTGTGTCAGCACTCGGGAAATCACACATCAATTCCGCGAAGACTAAAGATTTCTTAGACTTGGACTTCTCAAACTCCAAGTCGAACTCTTGCAGGATGACGATCCATTTAGAGTACTTGCCCCCTAGCAGTTGTTTTGTCAAGATATAAATCATAGGGTTGCAATCCGAAATAACAGTAGTTTTGCGGAGAAGAATGTAGTGACGAAAACGCTGGACAGCTTGAACGGCTGCCAGGGCCAATTTCTCCACATGTGAATATTTTAACTCAGTTGGATTTAAGGTTCTGCTAAGGTAATATATCACATGCTCTGCCTTGAATTCATCTTCTTGAACTAACACCATTCCAATGGTGGAATGCGAAGCTGCGAGGTATAAGAAGTAGTCCTGGTTGTAGTTGGGAGGATGCAATAACGGTGCATGGGTCAACGCGTGTTTCAGTGCATCAAAAGATTGTTGAGCAATCTCGTCCCAAAAGAATTGTACGTTCTGTTTCAACAACCGTGTAAAACCTTTAGTGACCTCGGCGTAGTTAGGGATGAATCGGCGTAAAAAGTTCGCTTTCCCTTGCAAACTTTGGAGTTGGCGCAAACTCGAAGGAGGAGGCAATTGGATGATAGCCTCGACTTTCGAGGGATCGACGCGAATGCCGGTTTTGGAAACAACAAATCCCAGCAATCGACCTGTTTCTATACAGAAAACACACTTGTGGGGATTCAACCGAATTCGATAATGCCTACACCTCATAAAGATTGCTCGTAAATGGACAAGGTGATCAGCTCGGTGTAAAGAATGAGCAGGCAAATCATCGAGATAGGGTTGCACAATGTGCTTGATGTCATGAAATGCATAAGACATGGCCCGTTGAAAAGTAGCACCGGCATTCTTAAGGCCAAAAGGTAATTTGCAATAAGCAAATGTCCCCCATGGACAAATGAATGCCGTTTTTGGTTGATCGGCAGGTAGAATATTGATTTGATTATAACCTGAGAAACCATCCATGAAGGAAAACATCTCACTTCCGGCACAATCATCAATAATTTGATCGATATAAGGCGTAGGATAGTTGTCTTTTGGACAAGCTCGATTGATATCCCTATAATCGATACAGATTCTTATTGTTCCTTGTTTTTTATTGACGGGAACAATATTCGATACCCAATCCGTTAACGGGATCGGATAAATGAAACCTGCTTTCAACAGCTTTTCGACTTCGGCTTTAATTGCAGCTGCTTTTCGAGGGTGAATCTGACGCAACCGTTGCCGAATGGGTTTAGCATCCGGGTAGGTTTTGATTTCATGAACAACAATGGCAGGATCGATTCCTGGCATTTCTTCGTAGGACCAGGCAAACACGTCGCGGAATTCTTGGAATAGGGCCTTGTAAGTTTCAATTTCTTCGTCAGTACATGCGGCACCTATATGAATGTTCTCCTTGATTCCGGGCTTCACTGAAATATCAATGGGAATAGTACGAGAAATATTCCCTAAATTCAGCTCTGAATCAGAATGTTTCGTTGGATCCTGAGCGTCTTTGACATATTCAGCGGTAAAGATAGATGAAAAATCATTTTCAAAGGCATCATCCTTAGGTAAAAACGAAGATCTGTGATGGAGATCTTCCCATGGTAGATCATCTACACTTAGGATTTCGCGAAGTTGTTCGTCAGATGACACTTCTTCGGGAAACGTTATCCGTTCTAAGGGTGAGGTGAAAAGTGACTCTTCACTGACCACATTCATTTGGTCGGTTGAATGAAAGTCGGTAAAAGACATAAGAGCTTCATAAGCAATCTCATACGGACTCAACGGCATAACATCACCGAGTGAGTCTAGCTCAGAGTCAGAGGGAACATACCAAGGATCATCATAAATAATGTTTTCTGACGTGATCATATGAATTGTTGCGAACGAAGGGTCTGCATTGAGTGGAGGGAGAGGAAAAGTTCCCAGTAAACCGGAATCCTTAACTAAACCTACACCAATGTCCCTATAAGGGATTGTCGTTTTACCAACATGCTGGATAGTTTCTAAAGAGGTTGGGTCGGATGAAAAGTATGTCAGCTGATCAATAGTCACGATCTTACCGTTATGTGGAAACTTAATGACTCTGAAGACCGATGAAACGACCGCTGTCATAGCATATGACCAACTTCGACCCAAAAGAAGGTTGTAGTCTAGAGGGGCATCAACCACTTCCACATCCAGACTAACGGTTTTACCTTCGACCCCTATAGGCAATTCTTGTAGAATACCAAACGGACGGAACCCACGGCCATCAAAGGCCTTAAGGATGGTGGGGGATTGGTTCAACGAAGGAGAACCAAGCGATCTCCAACATTGAATCGACATAATACACGTAGAAGCTCCCTCATCAATCACAGTCCGATGAATAGGCCTGTTTTTGACTATCACTGGAATTTGGAAAGCCATTTGATGGGGGAGACGCGGTGTACTACTTTCTAGATCAAAGATCATTAGGTTCGGGTCCTGAACATCGACAGCTCCAATAGCCGACAAAAGCAATTTTCGTTGCGCTGGACATGATTGCAGCACTTCGAGTGCCGACATTGCTGAAGGTGAAACAGCTAAGTCTTCAACAATGTTGTAATTCTGGGCTGCTCTCGCATGTGGATTGAAAGCAGACCTTCGAAGTACACCCTTGGCGGGCGGCTTAATCACTAAGTCTGGGTTAGGTTTTTCGATCTGTAGTGGATCGGAACCAGGAGTTGAGGTTGATGGGTTAGAGTGAGAAGATTCTGCTTCTTTACCATCAACAGGAGCCTTACTACCATAATCTTGCGATCGAGTCGCAATCCTGACATGAGACATCATCAAAATGGGTTCTTCACTGGCATTCGAAGAAGAACCTATCATCTTATTTTCCTGCTCGGGAAATGGATTTTTTAACACAGCAGGAGTCGGAGAACCTTTGACTATTTTCACTACCTCGGCCCGATGAGGGCAGTCTCTCGTAAAATGATCTTCTTCACAAATAAGACAAGGATAACGAGGTTTGCGCTTTTCGTCATTGGTTTCCGACTTTTCCGTTTTCTCCTTTGGAGCCTTGTCTGCTTTAGCCTTCTTCTTTCCTTTCTTCTTTCCACCGTTTTTGGATTTGGCCGTAGATGACTCTACAGCGTGAATGTCGGCGGTAAGTTCAGGAGGAGAAGACTCTCCTGTCGGAGAATCAGGCAAAGTGATAATTGGAGTATTGGAGGTCTTGGAAGACTTCTTCTTACTCTTCGTAGTCACGATACCGATCATACCATCAGCGGCATGAGATCCCGAAGGAGCAGCAGCGATTTGGTTTGACTTTGGAAGATCCGGAATTTTCTCGTGTAACGTACCCGACTGAGTGTAAACTAAGTCAAGGTATTGTGCCTGAGCAATGACTTGCTCCTCAGTAACTACGCCGGCCTTAGCTACATCTTCAGTAATTCTTGGTAATAATGATTTTACAAACCATTCAGCTAAAATTTGGTCCGGGATAAAAACTTTCACTAATCTTCTTCGACGTCTCCACTCATGGATGTGATCAGAAATGTACGTGGATGTCGATTGTTTTAGCGAAGTTAATAATTCTGTACCATTATCGTATCTGACTGGTAACTGAAAATGAGTTAAGAATGAAGTAGCTAACTGGCTAAAGTTGTAAAAAGAAGCCCGTGGCAACTCAATGTACCACTTGGCTGCGAGACCAATGAGTGTACGCTGGAAAAGACGTAAGCGGATAGAATCATCTGAGATGGAATTTGATGCACACCAGAGGTGGTAAGTCATCACGTGATTAGACGGATCCTCTCCAGACTTACCTTCGAACTTGGGTATATCGCTGGGCAACTTATTTGGCATTGGCGGCCAAAACGGAAGATATTGAATTGGATCGTTCGTTAGGCGCGTCAAGTCGGGTAAATCTAAAGTTGCAATAAATGGTAACTGCCGGTTAGGATCTCTGAAACTCTGAGTCACAATACCAGCCCCAGGAGGAGGATATCCAGGATAACTAGGAACAGGATTCGCATTGGGGATATTATATCCTCCTGGAAAACCAGGATTAACCGGACCGTACTGGGGTTGTTGAGGTGGTTGATAATTGTACCCAGGATACGGTTGATACTGGTAAACCGGTTGTTGGGCAGCTTGCCCAGGTTGATACTGTCCCTGGTACGGAGGTTGAACAAATTGAGGTTGAGTAGTAACAACCGTACTTGTACCAGGTTGACCTGCAGGCATCTGGACTGTGGTTTGAACCGTGGGTCCAGACAACGGTACAGATGTCTGAGGAGCGGTTACAGGGACAGTAGAAACCGGAGCTGCCGATACTCCAGATGTAAGCATGGTAGATGAAGCGGTAGTTGCTGCAGCCGTGTGAGGTGGAGTACTCGGTGCAATTGGCGGCTGAGTAACTACAGAAGTTACAGGGGTCTGAACACTTGACTGGACAGGTTGCGGTTGCTGGGGTGGACCAGGAACTGCAGGTTGTCCTGCTTGAGGTACCGACTGTATACTTGGTTGCGACATCTGTTGACCCTGTGACGGATCCCATGTTAACATTCCAGGGTATTGACTCGTAACAGGTTGAGGATACTGAGATCCATAGCCGTATTGAGGATAGGGTTGATAACTGTAAGGTGTAGTCCCATATGATTGCCCTTGAGGTGGTTGATAACCTTGACCAGGGTATTGACCCGTAGGTTGATAACCTTGAGGTAAATACGAATACTGGGGTTGACCTTGACCTTGAGGTTGGTATCCTTGAGGTTGATACCCTTGGGGTTGCCATCCTTGAGGTTGCCATCCTTGAGGTTGATACTGATACTGAGGTTGACTTTGGGGTACGTATTGAGGCTGGGGTTGATACCCTTGGGGTTGATACCCTTGAGGTTGCCCCCCAGTCACAAATGAAGTACCTTGAGGTTGCCCCCCAGGCATTAACGAAGGTTGCCCCCCAGGCGGTAATTGGCCACCTTGAGGTTGGTTAATGGGAGTTGAACCTGACATCATATAAACTTCACCTATACTCAATGGTACATTACCACTGTTTCCAACTAATAACCCATGATCAACAGGTTGAGGAGATGCTCCCGCAAAGGTACCAGAAAGTGATTGATACCCAGTAGGAACAGAAGGACCGCCATGTAAAAATGATTCAGGACTTTGTGAAAACACAGATGACTGACCAGACATATTTACAGGAGAATGAATTCCTCTAGGTGGAACCGGAGTACGAGGTGTAGAAAAACCTACTGAGTTGTCTAAAAAATTGGTTAATGCAAGGTACCAAGATTCACTTCTAGGAGGACTGTAAAAGATGGATTCACGCTCCCTTAGATCAAGGGTAATTAGATCTTCAGAATCAGAAACGCCTATTTCTTCCTCTGGAACAAGTTCTTCTATAGCAATTAATCCAACAGGAAGATTTTCGGTGATAATTCTTTCTATTCTTGGTGAATCAGGAACACTAGGAGTTGGAGTAACAGGTTCTGAAATTTCAGGTTCTTCGCCTGTTTCACTGGCAGATGAAAAACTACCAGCAAGCTCGGAAACTGTAACAGCTTCGGGATTGTAACCTGTTTCTAATCTTTGGTAATCTGGATGGACTACCAAAGAAGATTCTCCTTCTTCAGGTGAACCTACTCTACTGCCACTAGGAGGAGTTACAAGGACCTTTAAACCCTCTAAATAACTGGGGTCGTCTCGAGGAGGTGAACCCCTAAGTTCACGGGATCTTCTCAACAATTCGGCCACAGAAACAACTTCAGGAGACTGGCCCGCAATGCGACGGGACCTTCTCGGTAATTCCGCCACAATTAAAGATTTTAACTACAACACACGAAATCAAAGTAAAAAATTTCAAATCAAACCACCTAAAGTCTTCTAAAGAACCAATCAAATTTGAAGCACACGCCTAAATAATCTAGAGCGTCAAACCACACACAAACAGAAGTCTTCCGGACCAAAAGCGCTAGTTGGTGATTAGGCCCAACCTCGCAGGATTCAGTACAGAAATAGTGGGTGGAACAGTTACCCCGGCAACCTGCTTAATGAATAGACTGGACCAAGTTCCTCCACTTTAACCGTCTCGAAGTGAAGCGAACCCCCCAGAAAATCCAAGTGAGTATAACCGACGTCTGCTCCAGGTACAGTGGGACCTTCCCTCCACCGTCACCTTGGGTAGAATCCTAGATATTATGGCCACTAAGGTTACCAATCACAACAATTACACCTGGGGGAACAGTCTAAACTCCGACAGCACGCAAGGGCAGAGTAGCAAGCTCCAATCCCCTTACCGGCTCCTTGACAACAATCCAAGGTTTACCGATAAGTGACCCCTGGCTCCTCGACAATGGTTAATCCGAGGTTTACCGTTTGTAATACGTACTGCCTGGCGTCGTTCCCAACGAGGGAGGAATGATCCCCTCACTGGTTCGGACACGAGCTCGTGCTTCTCCTTTAAGAGGAGCTTTCCCAGAATGTAACTGAAACAATTGGATTTGTTCTACTCAAGATAGACTATCTGTTTGGTTTTGTAGTCTTGGAGAGTTAAGTACTCACCTACTCCAAGACCCTAGCCTAAGCTATGTTGGTGCTTCAGAGCCCTAGAAAAATAAAGATTACTAGATTGATTTTAATTTAAGCGTTACTTTTAAGGTTGTTTCTTAAGTCAAAAGGTGATGGAAGTGAAACTAGTGGTGTGTTGACTCGACTCGAAACCACTACAAAATGCACCTAAAATGATTTATCCACTACTTTACTTTTTCGATGAATTGCTTAACTAAAAAGTTGAGAGAATGCAATCTTTATAAAAGCAACTTCTTAATTGAAGACAATCAAAGAAACAATTCGTTTTTCTTGTTCAAGCATAAAAACATAACTTCTCTTTACATGCACGAAAAAAACTCTTTTCTTCTTTTGAAAACAAAAAGCTACTTAAAACAAGACTTTTTAAGAAGATGTTTTTGTATTTTTCTTTTAATAAAGCAAGTAAATCTAATGTAACCAAAAATCAATCTTAACAACTCTTAAAATCTATGAAAATGCACTCATAAGCAAACTAAAAGCAAATTTACTCTAAGCAATCTTAACGAGGCCAAAACTAACAATGATTATTTCTAAGGTGTTTTACTTGATCACAATCAAATCAAGGACTAGCTTATTGCAGAACCAAAAACTAGTCAAAACAAAATTCTAATCTTTTTGTCCTTTTTGAAAATGGAAATCAATACTTTAAAAACAAGCAATGCGAAATTTGACCCAAAACAACTCAAATGACAAGTTGCTCAAACAAGGAGACTTTACGACAGGCTCAACTTCTAAGAAGGTTGACTAACCAGAGATATCTAAGGCTGGACAACTTTCTAAGCTCAAAGTTACTACAAAGCCTTTCCAAAAATCAAACCCTAGGTCTAAACTTCGTTGAAAACCACTAAAACACTCAAAGCTCACAAAACTAGTTCAGGTGAGAATTCTTGACAGGGTACTAAAGGATCTGGGCAGAAAACACTAAGAAAAAACAAAATCTAAAAGTAATTTAAAGCAAAAATGGAATTTTCTTAACTTTTACAGGAAGACGCAGGCCACCTGTTGTCACAGGTGCGGCCCCGCACTGTGCAGTCGACAACAGCGCGTCCAAGGACGCACTGTGCAGCACACAGAGACTGTGTCCTTCTGGAAAAAGGAAGAAAAACTAAAGCCAACTAAATCTACAGCTAAGCCACCCAAATACTAATTCTCACAGTCAAAAACCAGAAAATAAAAATGATTTTCTCAAAGCAAAGTTCATATAAAGGAAAAGACTCTCTCATTAATGGATTCCCCAGTGGGGTTGCCAATTTGTCACACGGAATCTGTCAAGGGTGCGGACACGACTGACCTTCCTAGAAGTCTAAGACATTCTAATGACAAACAAGACAAAATGGAGTGATCTTTCTCTAAATACACCTTTTACAACATGAAAACTACAAGTGTTTAGGCTTACCTTATTCCAAAACGCTGTTGTTGAAGTCCGTTCTTGACGATCCGGATGAGCTCCTCCTTCAAGTCAATTCCTGCAACCACAAACAATCAAACAATTACCAAGCACTTGCATTTCATATAATAAAACATATATTCAACATGCAGACCAAGGAACACATGAAATAACTCATTAACACAAGCTATTGAGAAAAATAAACCAGTTTGTATTAATAACGAAACAAAGAAACTCTTACAACCTGGCCTTGGTGTTGTGCAAGTTCCTCCCAGGGTCCATCAAGGGTTTTCCTCTACTTTGACAAAGCTCACCCTCTCCCAAGTAGAATCAAGTGAAGACAATCTCTCCTCACAAAGGCTCTAATGGAAGACCTAAATCCTGCAGCATTTACCCAAAGAAAATGTATAGCTCCAACCTCCTCTCCTTCTGGCTCAATGCCTTCATTTATAGTGCTGTAAAGAGGTTATTCAGGTCCACTATCAATGGGATCATCCCCCTCTATGGGTGGGATAGCTCCCTTATTGATGGGATAAGTTCCCCCTTAATAGAGATACATGAACCAACTGGAGGCGCATCCATTTCATCAAACCGACCTCTAGAATGTTCTAGAAGTAACCACAAGTAACTTTTTCAAGATAAAACTCGCGCATTTTGCCTTTTACAGAGGGACGCACCTGTCCCTTAACATACAGAGCGTCCATGGACGCAGATTTTGTGAACAAGGTCCGCGTCCCCGCAGGTAAGACTAGAGAGAACCTGCGACCCCAGAGATAAACATGATTTTTACAAGACTTTCTCTCTTCTTTGAGTTTGAGATGGATAACAGAGGCATGAGACTTGCCTAAGAGGGTAGCATGACTGTTGATTTGAGCCATACTAACTGTAAGTAGTCAAGGTGACATTTTTTAGTGTAACAGGGAAAGCTTCCTCCATTCATGGGGAATGATTCCTAATAATTTTGTATAAGTACCAAGTCGAATTTTCCTCTAGGGATAGATTTTCATTAGTGTTATTGTGGAGAGAACTCGTATTTTTGTAGCTCCATTGTTTTTTCTTGCAAGGATGTAATTCTATTGATGGAAATAATGAAGATTGGTGTCATGTTCATCTTCTAAATCTTATTCTACCCCATAGGTCTATGAGTTTCCTTGGGCTTGGCCATCCCAGGAGCCTCAGAGACCTTTTGTATCATTTTCTTTCCTTCTTTTCACTGCTTATTCACATGCATCTCTTGTTTTTATTTCTTTCTATTTCTACATTTAGTATTAATGGTTTCTTGTTGTAGGATTGAGTTAAATGGTTGATGTAAGTTCTTTTGCAAGATCACAAGCACTATTTCATCCTTGGAAAAGCTTTGTAAGTTCATAGCAATCAATGAGTTGCTTGGATCAGTCTTCTTATTCCCAAATCTAAATTGTTGGACCTCCTTTTTAGCAAAGAACAGTAAATTTCTGCTATTTTTTAGAGCATGCTAACAAGCTTCAATCAAGTTGGTTCCACTTGCATTAGATCACAAAAATATTATAATTCATAACAAAAATTACCCCGTTGCATTTTCACTTGATTTGGTTAGGCATTTTTTATATTTACTAGTTCACTATTTCTCGAATTTCTAGATTTTCGACTAGTAATGTTTTTTTATTTTTTTTCATGGGTTAACAGAGGTCTCTTTTAGTGATTCCACTTGGAATAGGGACATAAGATATCCTAGTTAATAAAAAAAATTGTCCCATCCAATTTGTATTTGATTTTCTTGGTCATTAAACCCTCACCAATTTCATCATTTCACAAGGAAACATCTCCAAGATTTTTGAGCAAATCCATCCGTCTCCCAACTTTGGTTTTAAGTTCTAAAGTGGTCCTAGGCACTCCCTTTCCTCATTCCATCTACCAACCACCTTCCCTAAGCTTTCCATCACCTTCAACATCCATCATTTTTCTCTCGGTTGTATCCTGTAGGTTTTCAGGGGATCTTGTAGGTTTTTAGTACATCCTATAGGTTTTCCTGTAGTGGCCTGTTTTGAGGCCGAATTGAGGGAAAACCTCCAGGAAGCCACACAAGGTCACTGAAGGATCTTCCAATCCTTCAAACCATCCACCATCGTCTCCAAGCCACCTTCCACATCACCAAAAGAGATTAGCTTTCACACTCTCATATGAAAAAATGACAAAAAGAAAAACAGATTTATTTTATTCATTTACATGCACAGCAGTAGAAGGTTTGATGGTTTGAATCTGCATGCTTAGGATAGTAGGATTGCATACATGTTAACTTACCATTATTTTGAAGCAAAGCCTCTTAGCAGTTAGTTAGAAAATGGTGTGTTTTAGCATTTGATTTCAGTCTCTTTCTTTGTACTTTCTTTCTTGCAATAGGTTAAGGTTCCATTTCGAACATTTCATGTTCTGCAATTAGTTTAGGATTTGACTTCAGTATATGCACTTCATTACATCATGACAGCAAAGGAAGGACACATTTTATGCCACACATATAGTGTTGATACCTCTTAAGTTTGTACGAACCTGGGTCGATAATTAAAGTCGGTAACCTTGGGAGTTGTAGCATTCTTGTTGCAATATCGAGGCTCATCAACCACGGGGAGCACTGATCAAGATAAAGCCAAGTTTCGACACACAAAAAATCAAGTGAAGCTCAATGAAAGGTCTTCCTAGGGCCAATTTAGACTTAGTGAGGCAATGGAGGTTTTTTCAATAAGTGAAACAAGTCTTAGGGACAAGGAATCCACTAAGGGAATGAAACATTCCCCATTATGGTCGCAAAATTGTTATGCAGAATTTACTACTACGAATGGAAGTATCTTCCCTAGACCTAGTGGATTGATCTAGAACAACAGAAAGAAAAGAATATAAATTTTCCCTTAAAGAAATTGAAGAATGGAAAGAGGCTTACTTGGAATCTGTCGCAATCTCTTCTCTCTTCTTGACTTGTAAGCTCCAATTGCTATAATTAGAACCTGTAAATACAATCAACACAAGCCAAAGAACTATGACATATATGTAGCATTATCCAATTACTCTATTCAATGGATCAGCAAAGCATTAAACTATATGAATGTAAACTTAACATAACAAACATAGGAAAATGGTATACTCTTTGTATTAATATGAATAGGAGAGAGTTTACAACCAAGAATAGTACCTTATCTCATAGAGATCTCCTCAAGTTAACTTCTCCTTCCTTATCACAAAGCACACCTCAATGTCACCCTAACGCATGAAGATGATGACTCTCATAGATTCAAGACAGCAACATGAGGGTATGATCAGTCTCCAAAATCCAACCCTGATGTTGTAGATGGTTGTAAATTTATAGGAGAGGGATGGTAGTTGAGGAACTCTTATCCATTTACCAATCTAGGTTTGAGATCCACTTAAGAGGGAAGGATGATCTCAAGGGATAAGAGGTGAAATCTCCAAGGTAGGATCAGATAGGATTTGAACTTCTTATCCAATGTAAATGGTTAAAACAACCCTCCTAGTGCATCTAGTCATGTCGACTCTAGTGCCACTATTCTTCCCCATTTAGAAGAACCTCTTAAGTCCCATATCACTTCATATCTTTTTTTTTGCTGAAGCAAGAGCCAAACCTTCTATTTCATTAATTCAAAAGATATTTTACAAAGTGTACAAAAACCTGTCAATAAAGATCACAGGAGGACAGGTACCCCTGTCAAGGACAAGGATCCACCCACTACCTCACAGAAGCACCTAACTATAGGGAAACCCAGAAGGACAATAGAA
Source organism: Pinus tabuliformis (assembly GCA_031772625.1). Taxonomy (NCBI): domain Eukaryota; kingdom Viridiplantae; phylum Streptophyta; class Pinopsida; order Pinales; family Pinaceae; genus Pinus; species Pinus tabuliformis. The sequence continues at coordinate 910,884 of CM062813.1, forward strand.
AAACGGCCAAAACCCCACCCGGCAACTACCCACGACCGCAGTCAGTACCGACCCCCCAATGCTCATAATGGAGGGAACAGATGGGACGCGCTAATAGAAAACAAAGAAGTGGCCCGACGGGCCCCACAAAACCACACGGGAAATCTAAACCGTCCAACCCAGAGGCCAGATCCAACAGCTAGGATCAATATCACAGCGCCGAACCCAACCACACATTATCACGTGATGAAGGGCAGTTTCCACAACTGCCCCCTGCCACGTGTCGTGCATGCTATGGGATCGCTCTCAAAATAACAAAACCACTTACCACTTAGAAGCCGTGCGATCACCGGAACCCGCCTTTCGTCATGACCGCTATCCTGGAAGCAGGAAGAGGACGCGCCAACAGAAAATGGAGAGGTGGCCTGATGGGCCCCACAAAACCCCACAGACAATCTCAATCGTCCAACCCAGAGGTCAGATCCGACGGCTAGGATCAATATCACAGCGTCGAACACAACCACACTTTAACGCACGATGAAGGGCGGTTTCCACAACTGCCCCCTACCACGTGTCGTGCACTCTATGGGATCGCTCTCAAAATAACAAAACCACTTACCACTTAGAAGTTGAGCGATCACTGGAAACCCGCCTTTCGTCATGACCGCTATCCCGGAAGCGAGAAGAGGACGCCTACTGCTGCATCCCATTAATGTTCATTCCGCCCACTTGTACCGTGTACCCTGGAGATGATCTCGAGTTTATTAAGGAGGTAAAACCACAAAGTGCCACCCAAAAACCTGGGAAACCCTGTCGATATGAACCGAGAGTAGCTGCACCCCAACCAGACACTCAGCCTCATTGGAACAACCTGTTGGGCCGAGTAGGAACCCTCCGGCAACATCAAATCGATGAATTCAACCCCGCACGAAATCTGAAAACCTCCCTGTCCTCTGCAGCTGGATCCTCGCAGATAGCCTTTAGACGACTTGGAGGAATTTCTTGCCACTTTATCGCCATTCCACACTCTGCACTGCTTGCCCCTTGATTGGCCAGTAAGTCAGCCAGTTTATTGGCCTTACGTTGAACGTGGTTGAAACTTATGGTACGAAGGCCCTGTAGATGCAGTTGGATTCTTTGAAAAACCTGGATAAGTTTCCAATGACTCGAGACTCTTTCCGGCCCAGAACCACCGCTGATTCTTTTCACTGCGTTGATAGTTATCTCCGAGTCTGCTTCCACAATGATATTAGAGCACTGATTCTGAGATAGGAACTCAAGGCACTGCTCCAGCGCCATCACTTCCGCCATGTTATTGGTAGCCCTGCCTAAATGGTAGTGGAAGATAAATATAATATTGCCCTCGTCATCTCTTAAAGCTCCTCCATAACCAGCAGTTCCCGGATTGCCTTTGGAGGCACCGTCAATGTTGAATTTTAGAAAGCCTTTAGGTGGGGGTTGCCAGTAGTCCTTTTCTGTTACCATGGTATTATTCTTTCTATTTCTACCTTGAGGAAATATCCCCAGCAATCCCAGTTGCCTGAGAATTCTTTGTTCATCATCTGAAGGGGGAATCGAGGGGATAATCTTAACAGTAGAGCTGACTATCTCTCTGATCTGTTTCAAGATAAGATCAAGAATATGTTGTGCTAAAGACTTACCATTCTTGAAAATTCTTTTATTTCTCTCTTTCCAAACGCTCTAGATAATAAAGCAAGGTGTGAAGGTCCAGGCCAGATTTAGGACTTCATTCTCCTTGAAGTTATTTCTCCAATGATTTAGGGTGTTTGTGATACTTCCTCTGTCCCTATCAAACTGCTGGAAAATTGCAGAGAACGAATCCCACAGCCAGGTGGTATAAGAGCAGCTATTGAGAATATGTTCCATTGTCTCCTCTTGCTCCTCACAGAGCTGGAATCTAGAGGGCCCCATAATTCCCTTTTTCCTAATATTCTCCCAAGTTAATATTTTCCTGTGATGAACCAGCCACATGAAAGTATTGAGCTTCATCCAACCTTGCTGCCTCCAAAGATGTGTCCAGGTCTTATCTGGAACACTATAATTTAGCCCCAGTAGACAACCTTTAGCTTCCTTGAGATTAAAGGCTCCTTACTTGTTATTACCCCATCTCAATTGATCTTGTCCTTCTGTTTTTAAGATCAAGCTTTTCTTGAGCAAGTCCCCAGAGCTTCTGCTTTGATTTTTAGGGGGTTGTCTTCACCACATTTAATGTTTCTCCAATTTCTCCATTTTCCAGGGGTCTGCAAAAGATCCCAAAAATCCTTAACTCTGATTAACCCTTGGGCCTCTGTTTCCTGCTTGAGGTTAACAAAATTCTCTGTTAACAGTATTGGTTCCTATTGCCATTTGTCCTCCCAGAAAAGAGCCAGATCTCCTGCTCTAATTTCCCAAAAGCTATTCTTTTGAACTAGAGTTCTGTTCTCCCAGGCTCTATTCCATATGCAGGAGCCTTTTATAGTTCCAGCCATTCTTATGAGATCATTATTTTGCCACGAGCTGGCATACTTCTCTTTCCATATCCTGGCCCACTGAGATTTTGGCTCCTTCACCCATCTCCACCAGAGTTTGGCTCCTAGAGCTTCACAAAGAATCTCTTGATCGTCCAGGCCCAGGCCCCCCTGACTCTTGGGTTTGCAAACTTTTTCCCAGGAAACCAGGGCCCATTTCTTTCTAGTTTCCTCCTTTCCCCACATGAAGTCTCTTTGAATGTCTCTGATTTGCTCTAAGACACCTTTTGGAGCTGGGAGAGCTGATAACATAAAAACTGGGATGGATTGAAGAACAGCATTTGTTAGAACTAACCTGCCAGCCAGGTTCAGGGCACGGAAGGTCCACTTATTAACTCTATCCTGCATCTTATTAAGTACTGTTTCCCAAATACTCTTATGCATGGGTCTAGCAGTAAGAGGTATTCCTAAATATTTAGAGGGGAGGGAATCCCTTTGAAATCCAAGAATCCTTGAGATGTTTCTTTGGATGGCAATGTTAGTGCTGAAGAAAAACATTTTAGATTTAGAGAGGTTTACTTCCATACCTGTAGCCAGGGCAAAATCTTTAAGAATTTTTTTGAAGGCCAAAGCCTCTTTGACTGTTGGAACACCTTGCAGTAAGGTATCATCAACAAATTGTTGATGAGTCAGCATAGAGCCATTCTTCGAAATTTGAAGACCCCTAATTTTACCCAAATCCTTGGCCTGCTTGATAGATCTCCCAAGCCCTTCCATCATAAGAATAAAAAGGAAGGGAGAAAGAGGGTCTCCCTGCCTGAGGCCTCTAGAAGGATTGAATATTTCTGAGGGGGATCCATTAACTAGAATGGAAAAGCTGGAGGAGGACACCAGTGCCATAACCCATCTGACCCAGTTGTGGTCGAACCCAAAGGCATAGAGAACCTTCTTGATATAATTCCAATTCACTTTGTCATACGCTTTGGCAATATCCAATTGCATGAGCATCCCCGCCTGTTTTTTGCTGGTTAGCGTGTGCACCACCTCGTGTGCTTGAATAATGTTGTCAAGAATCTGTCTTCCCTCCACAAATCCTGATTGTTCTTCAGACACAAGCGAGGGGAGGAGAGGTTTGAGTCTATTAGCCACTAATTTGGATATTATCTTGTAAACCACATTACATAAGGCAATTGGTCTGAACTTGTCTGCCGATTGAGCAGTGTCCTGTTTGGGGATAAGAGAAATAAAGGAGGTATTGAGGGCTTTCAGGATAGTTTTGCTTCTCCTAGAATCCTCAACCACATTCACAATGTCCTCTTTGACAATATGCCAACACGCCTTAAAAAAATCCACATTGAACCCATCTGGGCCTGGTGCTTTACCATTATGCATATCTTTGAGAATCTCGCTGACCTCCTCCTCCTCCACTGGTCTATTGAGGTTAAAATTGTCCTCTTTGGACACCAGTTTGGGGATATACCCTGTGATTCTCCTAATGGCCTGATCCCTGTCAGGAGTGTTTTCCTGAGTGATATTCTAGAAATGTTGGACCAGCCCCGCTTCAATATCTTTATGAGTGGTCTGGATTTCTCCTTCCTCGTCTTTAATCATGGAGATTATGTTGTGAGCTCTGTTAGCTATTGTGGAGATGTGAAAAAATCTAGTGTTCCTTTCTCCTTCCTTGAGCCATTGTATTCTGGATTTTTGTCTCCAAAATATTTCCTCTTGTGTGCATAAGTTTTCCCAAACTTGATGGTATTTATTAGCCTGCTCACTTTTAGCTTTATCAAATCCATCATTTATCAGATCCTTATTGAGTTCTAGCATTTTGATTTCCACTGCTTGTTTCTCCTCAAAAATGTTACCAAAATCTTTCCGGTTCCATTCCTTTAGTCTAGACTTAATGTGCTTTAGTCTTTTATAAAGAAGAAACATCTTAGATCCTTGTATTTGCAAGTCTTCAGCCCACCATTTTTCAATGTTACTAATGAAATCTAGATCGGAGAGCCAGATGTTTTCGAATCTGAAGGGTCTATTCCTAGGAGAGTCAATACCCTTGATTTCCAACTGAATCGGCCAGTGATCCGAACCTCCAAAAGGAAGTACTCTAGCTGTTATTTCACTATTTAGAAACATTAATTCCTCCGATATCATGAACCTATCCAACTTAGACGCTACCTGCACCTCACCTCCTCTTTTATTGTTCCATGTGAAAAGGCCATTGCTTGAATCTGACTCAACCAATTTCATATTGTCTGTAAATGTTTGAAACACTAAGGAGTCTTTGTTGAGCATTCTGGACCCTCCCTTTTTTTCTGAGAGACTTTTGATCATGTTAAAATCTCCCCCCAATATCCAAGGCTTTCCAATCTGTTTGCTCCTGGGGTCACTAAGGGCTTCTAACAATCTGAGTTTATCCTCTAATTTTTGGAGGTCCGTACACATTTTTTACTAGGAATGTTTCCGAAACCCCAACAGGTTGAATGACCACTGAAAGATAATTCCTTGATTCCTCTGCATCCAAAATGTTGATCCTTTGGGGATTCCAAAGAGTAAGAATACCCCCCACTGTGTTCTCAGATTTGACCTCTAGAAACTCATATCTCATGAGCCATTTGCTGTGTATAAGTCTTATTTTTTGAATGGAACATTTTGTTTCCTGGATGAAAAGCATGTCCGGCATATCTTGTTTCATTCTAGAACTAAGCAATCTTTGTTTTCTTTTACTTCCTAAACCTCTGATATTCCAAGATGTAAATTTCATATTTAAAGATTTGTAAAGGAGTAACTGGTTAGGTCTTTCATCTTACCCGAATCTATCATTAGCTTTCCACATTCCATCAAAAGTTCCTTCTGCTTTTTCCAGCCTCTCTTTTTACTAGCATTTCTAGGAGCTAGTCCCGGGGATGGTTTCATTGCTTTCACTCCTTTGATTTCCATCTTGTCAGTGGTTAATCCTGTTTCTGACCCTCTTTCCTGAGTCTTCCATAAAAACAGCTGCTATATTCTGTTGCAGTCCTCTTGGGGTAGTGAATCTATCCCTCCCTTGGTTCCCTACAGCAAGAACCCTTCCAGATCTAGGTGTTCCTTCTCTAGGATTTCTTGTAGTTCATGGTCTTCCAGATCTATTTCACTTTGGGTCATTTCCATATCCATTTCTGCTTCAGTCTCCCTATTCATAGTTTCTTGCCTGTTACAAATCTCCTGTGTTATATTGTAGTTCTCCCCCTTCTCTTGTTCCTCATGTCCTTCCTCCATTGCTTGGTCTTCACTTGTCATTTCTTCCTTTTCTTCCAAAACTTGAAACCTGTTTGGGTTGTTCTTCTACCCCTCGCTGTGCTATTGCCTTGAGCCCTTTCTGCCTCCTTTTCCTCTACTTACCACTTTCTAAAAGTTTTTAGAATCCTTCACATTATTTGGTTCTCCTTTATTGTCTCCTTTACTAAGGGGGCAGTCTCTAATCAGGTGCCCATGTTTGTGGCATCTACGACATCTGAACGGGATAGGCTCATAATCCACCGTTTGGACCCATTCCTTGTCTAAAACTTCCAGGATTACTTCATCTGGGAGAGCACCTGATAGATCCATTTCTACACAAATCCTAGCATAGGAAGTATATTTACCCCTTCTTGTGGCTTCCGAAGCTTTTACAAAACGACCTAGTTTATCGCCTATGGCCGCAAGCGACCCATGTTGCCAATAATCTAGAGGTAGGGAGTAGAGCCTTACCCATACTGGTACCGAGGTGAATGTCTCCCTTTCTGGAACTAAATTCATCTTCCACGGCCTCATATAGAGACCTGCTGCTGCAAAAAAGTAGGGTCCTCCTTCAAATATTCTCTCTTTATCTTCAATATTAGTAAATACCACAATAAAAAAACCCTTTGACCCCAGATGGAGATCAATACTGCCTTTGGGTTTCCAGTGGTATTTGATCCATGTTTGTAATGCCTTTTCAGATGGCCAGATTCCCATGAATTTGCAGATTATGGCGTAAGTCCCCATATGTTCCCTGTGCTCCTGCAGAGCAGGATCATTCAACACTACTCTCGGAGTAATCCCAGTTTTGGGTTTGCACGGTCCCTTTTGATCTTTGTCCCTTGTTCCCTAGCTTTTGTCTTCTTCCTGTTTGTCCTTAGCGCTACTATTTTCCTTGGTTCTGGCCCCATCTAACTTCTTTTCATTATTTTTCCCCCTTCCTCACCAGAACTTCTGATTGTACCCATTGGTGACTTGCCTCTACCAGCCGTTGCTTCCTTGTAGGAGGGAGTGGAGCTCCCTCCTCTGTTGCACTCCATCCAGGGCAACCTCCGAGCCCCTCTGTAACCCTACCTTCGCACCCTCGAGTTCACAGTTTTTCGTAACCACACTTCGGTCCCCATATCACTTCATATCACTCTAGGGATGATCCACTTAATAATTCCTCCATCTTACATCAACAACCCAGTCCCTTTGACATTGTTGTTGTTCAACCACAGTGTCATCTAGGTGAGCATCAGTTCATTATATCTGAAGCCACTCTTTGTTATAGTGGCACCATGTATGCAAACCCAAAAATTCAGTCCATTTTATTCATATATGTAGTGCCAAGTGAGATTGATAATCCACCATTTCCTTTCTCATATTGCACGCATCATCCATTAATCCCACAAGAAGAAATCCATAACATAAATAAATGGTGAACCACATCATCAAAATATGTTTAGAGTCCATTATTCTAAATACATCTTTTTAGGGTCCTATAATATAGGAATCCCAATCACTTTTGTATTACTATTTCATTTGAGGTCATTTTTGTAAATATTAGTCCACATTTCATGAATTTCATGGTCTAAAGGGGTTTTTTGTATAAAGAGGTCAAATTTGTCAAAGTGACATTATAAATATTTTGAGTTTAAAAAAGAGTCTTTGTGCCATAATTCGAATTGTAAGGTCATAAGGAGTCATGATTTGAATTGGAAATCATGAGGGGTCATTTGTCATTATAGAAGAGTCTAGGGGTCATATCATCAAACCTTGGTTATCATAAGTTAGTCATCTAAATATGGAGATCGAGTCTACATCAAAACAATCATGACAAAGGATTGGGCACAGATTTGGAGGTTTTGTCAGGTCAGTCTAGATGTCATTTCAAGAGTGGTTATGACCTCAGCAGGAGTACAATGGTCATGAGGACAATCAATTTCCTTTCCTCAAGTGCTGCACTTTCCAGGAGATGTTGTGCATTCATTATCACGATTTCAAATCCAATTTTTCACTATAAACTCCACTTCAGGATGCTTTAAGAGGTTATTTACATTGCTCCCCTCATCCTACATCGCTTAGTTCTTGCTCATTCACATCGGAGGCTTGTGGTTTGACTGTGCTACTTTGTTGTGCAAAGGAGGCAAGGGTGATGTGTTTCCACACACGGTTATATCACTCACAAACCACTAGTCAATTCTCCTTCACAGGTGAAAATCTAAGTTTATCCTTGTTCCTTAATGTTGCAAGAATCCCCAAATTGCATGTGTGCACTAGAAAAATTAGTAGAAATACTGCAAGATATATAGTTTTATCCTCGTTGTGTTTATGTAGTCACTACGTTTTCTCCTTGTTACATTTCCACACAGTGTTATTTTTCTTCTCAATCCAAAGTCCAAAATCTTTTCACAAGTGAAAAATTGACTCACTCTTTGTTCCTTGACTGTAAGAAATTGTAATTTTCATGCATGAACTACAAAATTTGTTCAAGACCAGAAAAGAGAGCCAATTCATAATCGTTGTGTTTTTGGTAATTTACTCCAAGGACATGTTGCACATTTTGTATAGTCTTTTATGATGAGGATATGACCCAATTATGAGGTTTTTGGTTTTCTTGTAGGATGTTATAAGGATGCCACAACACCTACTTGTTGCCTCCAACACTTTATATCAGAGGAAGCCATTATATGCTCAAAATTTTGAAGGTGTTGCGAAAGCTAACAGGTGTTGTGAAAGTTGGTAGTTTGCTGCGAAAGTTTGCTATAGGTGATGAGGAGGTTTGCAAGAATTGTGAATACTATCTCAGAATTTCAACACCATAATAGGGATATTTTGAGACTACCCATTTTCTCCATTCTATCAGATGAAGGATGAAAACATTCAGAACCTGGAAGGTTACTCCATTTGCTGTGAAACTAGCAAATTTGTTGCATTTTTTCCTATTTTTTTCATCATTTTCAAAAGCGTTTTATCACCAAATGGAAACTAATTTCAAAAAACTAAAATAGGTTTTTGCCAAGAATGGCCCAAAGAAAAAAAAAAAAAAAATCCTTCATTTTCTTCATAGGTGTTATATTTTGGAAAATTCAAATGCATCTTTAGAGCCTATGTTTCAGGTTTTGTCATTTCCTGTTTTGGTTATGATGTTTAGGTGTGGATTGTGAAGAGATGGAGAAATTTTTTTTGAAACTAAGATAGTTTTCTCTCAAGGACACTCTCATCTACAAAAACCTCCTTCTATTTTGTAAGATCTTTCAGGATTCAAGAGATATAAGCTAGTTTTTTACCCCTATTTTCCCAGAAATCCAGTCCCTATTTCGTAGCAGACATGTTATGAATGCGCTGCGAAACTGGACAGTCATCTTTTTGAGCTAGTTATCTTAGTCAAAACATGATTTAATTTGTTTTTTAGGTGTTAGTAATTGTAATAAAAAATAGGACACTCACAAGCTCGATTTGGGGCTGAGGAATTAATGTAAATGCTTAGAAAAGAATTGGTTTAAACAAGTTCCTAGTTTTTAGGCAATTAGTTCTATTTTCATTGCAAGGATTTAGATACAACATTCCTGATTAGGAATTTGACCCCTAGAGGTGGGAACTGAATAATTTGAGTCTATTTTATGTTGTGCATGTAATGGAAAAGGGGTTGGTTGGTCAGTTTGAAGAAGCTAGTCTGCAAATCTTGCATTTTTTTTATCATTTCCTCAAGTGAATAGAAGAAGGAAAAAGGTGTTTTGACAGGGATTCTTGTGTCAGATGTATGTTGGTATGTGTATTCTATTTTTTATTAGTGTTTCTTATGTTTTCATGGTGTGAAAAACATTCTCCATGCTCATCTTAAAGAATTTTTCACTGTTGTGTCTTATATTAGTTGAACGTTCATGTGTTCCCTTTTCTTCTAATGGAAATTTGAATTCATATGTAGTTTGATGCTCTTATTCTAACCCTTTGACTATACACTCATCCACTCACTACAACAAAACTTGGTTAATTATCAACAGATTTTCCTACCCTTCCCATGTTGAAAGTATCATCATCATCCCTTATTCACTCGAATCATTAACTATACAAAGCCTATTCGAAGTGGATCTTCCTTCTTTCACCTACCTTCAAACAACAACTTAAACCTACCTTTTTTATCCTCATAACCAGCCTAAGATCAAGAAATATTTCAGTCACTTGATTGACTGAGTGAAACCCTAGTGAGAGAGCCCTCTCCAAGGCTAGTAGGGTTGGATCCTAGCCTAAAAGTGGTATGTGGTTACCTTTGGAATTTCTCTCCTCAACCTAGGGTAATTTATGGAGTGCTAAAATTCTAGCAATGTTTCCAGGGAACGAAAGGTTCCATCTTCATCATTAAAAGTTTTAGATTTGATTGTTGATCGTGGATAGCATTCAAACGTGTGAAGCTTGAACCATTCACCTAATGACTCCAATCAAGTTTCAACCTAATCCAAAGACTCCACTGGCAGCAGGATCCAAAAATTAGGGTTTTACTGACAACAGGATCCAGAAATTAGGGTTTTACTGGCAACTCCACTTGTCAAAGATGAATTCTCAATCTAGAAGGTATACTCCTTTAAATCAAGATCACATTCCAGGTTTTGTAAATTGCATGCCTCATGTAGATTGGAAAACTTATTTGCCAAACTTCAAAGATCAGAAAGGACATGATGTTGCTCTTCATTTGGTCAAATTTCACATGCATGTACGTAGGCTTAAGGTTGAATTTCATGAATATTGTCTCATGAGGATGTTCATGGTATCCTTGGAGGGAAATGCACAATCATGGTATGAAAGTTTGCCAAATGCTTGTTTATCTTCTCTTAGAGATTTTCATACAATGTTTTATGAGAGATGTAAAGAATGTCATACTTCCTTGTTCCTAGTCAAAGGTTGTTCCACTCATTTTAAAAAATTTATTGAGCATTTGGAGAGTTTTTATCAAGATAATCAGTTTATGGATGATGAGATTATAGAAGAATTTCATGAGAACCCTTTTCATCACCAAGAATAAATGGTAGCCTCTCTCTTGGATGAAAATGAAACCGAGCAGGATTTTAATGATGACAGTCATGTTCCATCCTCTGAAGTTGATGAAAATTTGCAGCAGTTTTGTTAGTCTTTTTGTGATCAAAAGTATGAGAATTATTTTAAACAACATAAGGAAATGGTAAATGATGAGGACATATTCCATGTTATTTAGGTGGATTACCAATAAGAAGTAATTTCTTCCTTAGCTGAAGATGAAACTAATTAGGAATTTGATGTAAATATTCATGTTCATTATCTTGAGATTGATGAAGTAATACAACGGGTTTATCCTCATGAGCTTGATGAATGTATTCAGCATGATCAAGAAAAGGAAATAGACAGTCAATTGGTTTATTCATCTTATGGGTCAGTGATTGAAGAAAAGCGGATTATAAATCCTTTTGGAAATTCTTATTGTCAAGAGCATGAGAAAGTGTCCCAAGATAATGAGAATAAAAAGGTATGTGACATAGAATTGGATCTTACTGTACCAGTTGTTGAAGAGAATTAAATTTAACCTTCTTCAAATATATGTTGAATTTGTTGTTCTAGAAATTCCTAATTCAGACACACATAAAGGATTACTCAAGAATCCATTTTCTCAAGGATATAGGCATGAAGCTTCATATTTTGAGGATGTTAAGCTTCAAATTGACCATCATAAGCTACAGGAAAGCAGTGAAAAGGAAATGGTTGTTCTAGATCCTTTTGAAAATGAAGACTTCATTTGAGAAAATCTGCCTCTTGAAATAACAAACACATAATATTTTGAAAATAAATATCATATTTTTGCTGAAGCACATGAAAGGTTGACTCTTGGAACTCTCGTTATACATAATGTAGTTGTTCCATTTACAATCTTTCAAGAAAGTTCAATTTTTTTTCTTGTGGATGAGAAGAGTGAGAAACATACCATATTTTCACTTAGAACTAATTATGAGTTTTGTGGTGAAAAAGAAAACTTAGAGCAAGCAATAGTTGTAAGTGAAGAATGTATTTTCCTTCTTGCTAATCAACAAGATCTATTCATTCATGCTTTCTAGGACCTTTCTGCAAACATGTTGGACGCAGTTGTAAAGTTGGATTTTATGTTATTCATCAACACAGGGATTCATTTCAGTTATCAGGTTGAACTTTCATCAATTGAATACAAGCTTTTGTCAAGTGGTCATTTGCTTGGTTGGCTGCATTGGAAGGATCATTTTACATGATTGTATGGCTATCTTCAGCAGGTTAGAGTAGGAAATGGTGTCTTATTTTTATTTTCAGCTTTTGAGGCAGTTGTCACCAGAGTTTGAAGCCTGAGGAGAAGGCCTTAAGATTCCAATGAACTATTGCCATATGTAATGGAAAGGTCAAGTTAGTCAAAGTCAGTTTAGTCATTTAAAGTTGGACTCAGTTACCCAATGGATCAGGCTACTAGTCTATGGTGTTCTTGGCACCTCACAGGGAGGATGCCATCCCCATTGGAGTCAATGTTAGGGTCCTATGATATAGGAATCCCAGACACTTTTTGTCTTACTATTTCATTTGAGTTCTTTTTTGTAAATATTAGTCTGGGTTCCATGAGTGTCATGGTCTAAAGGGGTTTTTTGTATAAAGAGGTCAAATTCGTCAAAGTGACATTGTAAATATTTTGAATTTTAACAAGAGTATTTGTGCCATAATTTGAATTGTAAGGTCATAAGGATTCATGATTTGAATTGGCAATAATGACGAGTCATTTGTCATTATAGAAGAGTGTAGGGGTCATATCATCAAACCTTGGTTATCATAATTCAGTCATCTAAATATGGAGATTGATTCTACATCAAAACAATCATGAAAAAGGATTGGCCACATATTTGGAGGTTAGGTCAAGTCAATCTAGATGTCATTTCATGAGTGGTTATGACCTCAGCAGGAGTATAATGGTCATGAGGATAATCATTTGCCTTTCCTCAAGGGTTGCGCTTTCCAGGAGATGCAACGCATTCATCATCACGATTTCAAATCAAGTTTTTTGCTATCAACTCCACTTTAGGCTACTTTGAGAGGTTATTTACACTTCTCCCCTCATCCTACATCGCTCAGTTCTTGTTCATTTGCATTGGACGCCTGTGGTTTGATTGTGCTACTTTGCTGCACAAAGGAGGCAGGGGCATTACATTTCCACACAGCATTATAGCACTCACAAACCACTAGTCAATTCTCCTTCACAGGTGAAAATCTAAGTTTATATGTGTTCCTTAATGATGCAATAATCCCCAAATTGCATTTTTGAGCAAGAAAAAATTGTATAAATCCTGCAAGATATATAATTTTATCCTCGTTGTGTCACTGTTGTCGTTGCATTTTCTCCTTGCTGCATTTCCACACAATGTTATTTTTCTTCTCAATTTGAAGTCCAAACTCTTTTCACAAGTGAAAAACTTACTCACTCAATGTTCCTTGACTATAAGAAATTGTAATTTTCATGAATGAGCTTCCAAAGTTGTTCAATACCAGTAAAGAGATCCAATTCATAATCGCTGTATTTTTTGTAATTTGCTGCAAGGGCATTCTTCACATTTTGTATAGTCTTTTATGATGAGGAGATGACCCAATTTTAAGGTTTATGGTTGTCTTGTGGGACGTTATAAGGATGTCACAACACCTACCTATTTCCTCCATCACTTTATATCATAGGAAGCCATTACATGCTCATAATTTTGAAGGTGCTACAAAAGCTAACAAGTGTTGCGAATGTTGACAGTTTGCTGCGAAAGTTTGCTACATCTGATGAGGAGGTCTGCAAGCACTGTGAAGCCTATATCAAAAGTTCAACACCATCACGAGGATATTTTGATACTACCCATTAACTCCATTCAATCATAAGAAGGATGCAAACATTCAAAACTTGGAAGGTTACTCCATTTGCGGCGAAACTGGCAGATTTGCTACATTTTTTATTGTTTTTGTCATCATTTTCAAACGAATTTTTTAACCAAATGGAAAAAAAGTTCGAAAAATTGAAATAAAATTTTTCCAAGAATGGGCCAAAGAAAAAAAAACCTCCTTTAGTTTATACACAGGTGTTATATATTGGAAAATCCAAATGCACATTGAGAGACTATGTTTCAGGTTTTGTCATTTCTTGTTTTAGTTATGATGTTTAGGTGCGGATTTGTTAAGAGGTGGAGAAGAATTTTTGGAAAATAAGAGAGGTTTCTCTCAAGGAAACTCTCATATACAAAAAAAATCGTTTTGTTTTGTAACATTTGTCAAGATTCAGGACATATATGCTAGTTTTTTACCCCTATTTCATAAATTCAATCCCTGTTTCGTAGTAGACTTGCTACGAAAGTGGACAACCATCTTTCTATGCTAGTTATCTTAGTCAAAACATGATGTAATTTGTTTTTTAGGTGTTAGTAATTGTAATAAAACATTTTGACACTCACAAGATCGATTTGGGGTTGAGGAATTAATGTAAATGCCTAGAAAAGAATTGGTTTAAACAAGTCCCTAGTCTTTAGGCAGTTAGTTCTATTTTCCTTGCAAGAAGTTGGAAACAGCATTCGTAATGAGAAATTCGACCCTTAGATGTGGGAAATGACTTATTTGAGTCTATTTTATGTTGTGCATGTAATGTAAAAAGGGTTGGTTGGTCAGTGTGAAGAAGCTAGTCTGCAACTCTTGCATTTTTGTATCATTTCCTCAAGTGAATAAAAGAAGGTAGAAGGTGTTTTGAAAGAGATTATTGTGTCAGATGTTTGTTGGTATGTATATTCTCTTTCATTAGAGAAATTTTGAGGTATAAAATGGGCCTCTTAAAAAAAATGTACAACCAAAATAAACTTTATAAGAACCAATAGGATTTAATACACTGATTTCAACCATGGAGGATAATTCACCATTTTTGGGGTAAGAAAATAAAAAGATTAAAAAATAATAAAACTACTTTTTCAACTTGTATTTTCAACTTATCTCCTTAAGCCTTTGCTCAAATTTCGAGTGGGAGTACTTGTTGGATGCAAAATTTAATTCCTCATCCAAGGCGTACCCATGTTGCATACGTTTGATGGGACCTACCACACGAAAAAGAGAAATACATGAAAAATTGTGATTGCAATCACGTTTTTCAAGTATTTCTCATTTTTTGTGTAGCAGGGTCCATCGAAAGTATGCAACATGGGTAATGCTTGGATTAGGAATTAAATTATTCATCCAATGAGTGTTCCCACTCGAAATTTGAGTAAATCCATAGGGAGATAACTTGCAAATACGAGTTGAAAAAGTAGTTTTTTCTTTTTTCCCTCTAAAATTTGATGATGTAATCTAATCTTATTTTATTATTTCCACTATTATTTTATAATTTCCTTAAGAGGCTCCATGGAGTGAAAATAATTCTTCATGCTCAGCTTAAAGGAATTTTGCATAATTCACTTTGTGCTATATTTTATATTAGTTGAACATTCATGTGTTTCCTTTTCTTCTAATGGCAATTTGAATTCATCTATAGTTTGATGCTCTTATTGTCACCTTTTGATGCTACACTCATCCACTCACTACAACGAAACTTGGTTAATTATCAACAGAGCTTCCTATCCTGCCCCTACTCAAAATATCATCATCATCCCTTATTCACTTGAATCATTAACTATATTGAGCCTATTTGAAGTGGATCTTCCTTCTTTCACCTACCTTCAAACAACAACTTAAACCTACCTTTTTTATCCTCATAACCAACCTAAGATCAAGAAATATTTCAATCACTTGATTGACTAAGAGAAACCCTAGTGAGAGACCCTTCTCCAAGGCTAGTAGGGTTGGATCCTAGCCTATAAGTGGTTTGTGGTTACCTTTGGAATTTCTCTCCTCGGCCTAGGGAAATTTACAAAGTTCTAACACATTTGGCATGCCCAAAGCATGCTATAACCATATATACAAAATTTGGGGGCATATATGCCCCTATATCTCCTCATCATCCTCTGCAGTATCTCGTTCCAATTGGGTCAAATGCTTAAATCGCTTATTTGAGCACTTGGAACACAGTGGCACTCCACAAAATCATCCAGCTAGGGGCCTCATTCCCACCTTTGCATACCCGATAAGTCCCCTCCATCATCATATGTTTGGGGGAAATATCTCATGCTTGGGGGCATGATGGCACCACTGGTAACCTTCTCACTTGATTTCCATAAGTCTCGTCCTAGACCTTAATGATCTAGGTATGGTCGATTATCCTTTCATTCTTCAATATTTTGTCCTATTGACCTCTTCGGTGAGCCATATACACATCACATATCATAGATGCTTGATACCATATATTCAAGCATTCTACTCTATATGATACCACATTTACCACCCAGTCCCCCATGTTTGACTTGGTGGGAAGGGATGATCCTAGACCTTTTCTATTAATTTCATTCCTATATTCCTCTTTCCTTAATTCCTATATTCCTCTTTCGATTTGTCCGCTATGATCTCCTCATGATTTAGGGCCTTCTCCTCCTCTCCAAATTCTCCAACGAATAACTATACAAATGAATTGGATTTGGGGGAAAGAAGCCCTTTTATAGGAAAAACCCTAGTTTTTTTGTTTCCCATTGTGACTAAACAGTAACTCAGTTTGACGAATCATCAACATCGTTAGAAATATCTCATTGAGTTCTATAATGGGTTTCTTTTTGTTTTGGTCAATTTGACACTTCACCATGTAGCCATTTTTTCCACAAGGTCTCACTTTGCCACTTACTAAAATCGAATTTCTTCATATGAGCCACCTATACTCTAGCACCACTTTACCTTTGCACCGATCGACTCACACATCGATTTAAATCATGAGTAACCATGTTTACTCATGTTTTTCGAGCCTCTCACCTATGGCAGCATCATTGAGTCATCCTTGTTCAAAGCATCATATATGGGTCACCCTTGAATCTATGGAATCGGCTTCGAGTCCCCTTAAGTCTAGTTATAGTGTCCTATACATCTTTGTGTTGCATTTGTCCCATTTTGCTAATATTTGGCCTCTAGATATATTGCTCTGTCTTTGAAAAGCCTCCATCTAAGTAATTGACCATCCCCTTTTGAATCGAGTCAGTGGATGTTAGGTTACCTGTGCATATAATGCTATGACAAGGGAATTCCTCAGTTCACCTCTCATCTTGCATCCTTCCATCATCATCCCCAGTGTCAATCCATCAGTCACATTGCTATGGCCTTCGTGCCTTCGTTGAGGAATCCTCATTGCCTCAACTCTAGTAGGCCCTCTTCCATCGACTTCAGCACATTTATTCCAGGAGAGTAGTCTAGAGGGCAGTGTACCTTAGTTCCATATTTCATCGTTGTTTGGTGCCTCGGATCATGTAAAGGGAATCATCATTTCTCGTTGACTTGGTTGTTTCTCGCGTGCTCAACTTCAGCTCATTATCGCATGATCAAGAATCATACACTAGATGGTCCAATGATCCAACAGATTGAACCAGTATTTCACAGGTGTGTGTGAGATGTTCCAGACCTCATGAGGGGATGGCCCTTCAGGCAGCCCCCCACATGCTCAGATGTCAGCAGATCATGATCCAGCCTCATATGTACTTCCACAAATTTAATGGGTTCGGTTTCTACCCACTTGCAATGTCCGCAGCATGCATGTCTCATTCAAACAATCCATTCATATATTCTTGTGTATCAAGGTTTATTTGGTTGTGATCCACCCCCCCTCACCATGTCAGCTTGAGGGGAATTATGTCTCATGTACTCAAATCAGCAGATGTTATTGTATTCATTCCTAGCTTTTGTTTTCTATGAACATTATGTATATGGGATTCATTGTATTATTGTATCACATTTTAGCCCATTGATATCATAATATCATGTATCATGTACTTTGTAGCTCAGACCCACGTTGTTGGGCACACCATTATTATTTGTACTCAGTTATCTCGGCGGGTATGGGTAGGCCTCCCCCGCCTCATTTGAGATCATGTACTTCAAAATAAAAGGAAACTTATATCAACCTAGTAGGTCTCACCCCCACCATTCCTTCATCCTTCCTTGCATTGCTTCAGCTCTCTCTCTCTCTCTCCTTCGGTGTCTCGTGGAAGTGTAACCTACAACATATTTCGGTCATAAGATTTTCTCCTGACGCTCGTACGTTGGGGGGAAATCTGTTATCTCCTAGCCATTTCTAACTAGGTGGATCGAAATACACCATGTAGGATTTATTTTACCATAGTAAAATCACTTTCACCATAGGAAATAATTTAGTAAATCATTTTTATTAAATTATTTTTGTTTAAAATCAAAAAACCCCATGAGAATAATTGAATAAATCATTATTTATTTAATTTTTTCTATAAATAATTATTACATCATTATTTGATAATTGTTTCTTAACGCATTTGACTAAATCACCTAGGAATAAGTAAATAAATCGCTATTTATTTATTATTCCTTAATTTTATTTTTGGAATAGTTGTTAAATCACTATTTAATAATTATTTTAAATTCACACTTTTCTTAATCCTTTCAAAGTGATTAATAAATCATTTTCTTTGTTAATTAATCCAACCATTTTCTAAATAAATATATTTGACCACTTTGAATATCTTTTTCCTCTCCAAAAAATATAATAAAGTATTCCCAATAGTTAGATCATGATTTGATCAATAATATTTTATTATTGTCCAATTTCTAATCTAGCCCAATACTCTGTTATGAATAAGAGGGTTATCCATCCACTCTTCACCATGATCACTATCATCGTCACCATTATCGTCTCATTCCATTTGAGCTCCCACTTGAGTTATAACTTGTTTTGGGTTTTATGCATATTGATAGAGAGAAACAGAACATTGAAGCACAAGGACATCAAAGTACCCATCCCATGGAGGGGGATTTACAAACCCATGTTCTAAATATTCTTCTCTAGGTGTTATTAATAAAAAGATTATTCATTTGAACTCTTCTTCTATTAGGTTATTTCATTAGTTTTTTCCTGTTGTTCTATGTTTTATATTGCATATGATATTTTTCCTGCAAGGTTTTTCTTCTTTTGTCATTGTAGATTTGAAGTGTAAAAAGCCACATCTTATTGTTAGGGTCATTTGTCACTAGTGACTTAAGTGAAGTATTTTTGGTACACTTGCTAAGAATTTTCATACTAACAATCTTATCATCATATTTGAATTAAGATGTAGCAGCCATTGAGGCTAGTCCAATAATCTTGTCCAACATATCTCCTGTAGTGATTGTTTTTCTCTCTCTTGCTTTGGCTTTGTATTCACCTGTGCTCTTACCATGTTAATTTTAGTTAACAATGGTATGTTCTATGCTTATCACAACTACTTCAATGTTCCTTTAGCAGCCCAATGAAAATTTCCAATTTAGTTTTCCAATAGAATTCACATTAACCATAAATCACATTGATAATAATTGTAGATAGAACATAAAATAAAATGCAGAGGACAAGCCACGAAAAGTGAACACCAGATTTGGAGGATGTCAGGGAAAAAACCCAATGTGGGGAAAACCCTTTAATCAATTCTTCTTATTATTATATCAAATGTTCAATAGAGAGAGAGTACAAAAATCCAAATTCGACTTGCCAAATCAAAGTCAAATAGTCCTGTCATATATTTTTTCAACTACAATCAAATTCATCCCTAACCAGAAATTCAATAGTGGTCAACACAGCAGCAAAATGTATCCCCTGAAGCTCGCTCAAACCCAGTCAAACTTGGCCTAAACAAGAGGTCAAACATAGCCCCAAATAGTCCAAAATTCAGCGGTCAAACTTGATCAAACTTCTTCCCTGAAGTCTATGGTCAACCTGCAATTTTTTGTTGCAGTCAAAGTGCTCAGAATGCCTCTACTTCTATGCCAAGGTGTACAGCCTTCCCAAATAAAAATCTGCCCATAAAAGTGAAGTCAAAATCTTCCTAGAAGGTCAAAATCAACACTGGTCAAACTAGAGGAAAATATGAAATTTTTCAGCGTTGTAATTGTGTCTGAAATTCATCCTCCTTTACCACACATGTGAGTGAGAGAATATGTTGAATAAATGTACGAACTAATGAGAGAAGAAGAGAGAAGAATGTGTGAGTGATGATGATTCCAAATGAGATGAGAGATCACTTTTATTTATACAAGTTGTTGAGGGTGAGGTGGCATGTATCTTGGGCTTCAGCATGATGATGTGGCTGACCTGAACAATTTACACATATGTGGGCATAAATTCAAAAACACACTTTTACTTGTCCAAATTAAATGATATTTAGATCAATTTTGGTCCTCTCGAAAAGAGGAATTCAATGCAATCATCATCTCCAACAAACGAGTTGTACAAAGTGGAATTTTTCCCTAGTTTCCAATTTTAACATCTAACCTATGTCCATATAACTCTCCACCATTCTCTGTCCTCAACACCTTTATTTTATTGTCTGTCTAATTCTATACAAGATCCTTAAACGTTTTAAATTTACCAAAGACCCAAAATTTTGTATATGGAAATAAAACCATGTGTTCCTTAAGAAATCATCTATGAATGAAACATACTAGATAGATTTACCTAGTGATGGAACATGAATAGGTCCAAACACATCACTGCGTATCATCTCAAAGATTCATTTTTATCTTGTAGCACCAAAAGGAAATCTCAAACAATATACACAATTATGTATATTGTATCTATAATGATTGTATAAACTGAAATCTAATGAGAAATCAAATATACCTTCAATTGTACCTTTGCTATGTAATGGTTAAACTTGGACCTTCACTCCAATATGTCCCAACCTATGATGTCATAGCACAATTTTCTCTTCAAAGACAATAGGGGTCTTGTCTTCTTCATTGTTATTCTCGGGAACAACATAACTATTACGCCCATCATTAAAAGTTACTTGAACCATCTTACATGTGTCCTTTTCAGACACATTATACACACCAACTTCCTTAAGATATTTGGTTGTAGCCAAATCTATAATTTATAGAACCCAAAGGAGACTTTTAATTTTTCCATATTTGAGAAATAACTTGACCCTTCCACATCCTATCATTTTCGTTGTCGAGTCATCTCTTATAAAAAGTTCACATCCATTGCAATTCTCATAATCACAAAACCACTCCTGTTGAGGAATCATATGAAATGAAACACCTGAGTTGGTCAACTATACATCATGGTCTATATGTGTACTTATAGATGTTAGTTAAACATCACCTCTTTCTCTCATGGAGGTTTTTCTTTCTATGGAAGGAGCATCATCAAATCCCTGACCTTTATCAACTTTCTTAAATCTACAATCTCTGTTATAATACTTATTTATACAACATTTCAAACATTTTCTTAAATATTTCCTTGGATATTTATATCTACATTTAGATTTACATCTTGGCTTCGAAGACTCGTTTTGTCTCTCCTTGGAAAAACCTCTTACGAATAAAACATCCTTGGCCACACCTTCCAAGTAATTTCTCCTTGTTTCCTCTAATAACAAGGATGCAACTACACCCCCAAACTCTAATGTAAATTGAGTGGTATTACCAATTGTTATAGCCAAAGTATCCCAAGAGTATAATAGAGAATACAATAAGATATGACATTTTTCCTCTTCCTCTATCTTAACATCAACAAACACAATTTGACTCACATAAGTATTGAAGGCATTTAGATTATCTGCCATAGAGTTTCCATCCTAAGCAATATACCTTGTTTTGAAGAAATAACTTGTTTAGAAAGGACTTTGACTAATAAAAATTCCATAACTTTTCCCACAACCTCTTTGTAGTGTCTTCTCTAGAGACATTCATCGACATCAAATTTGAGAGGTAAATTCACATCATGTTTCTCACCTTTCTCTACAACTTTTCCTAATCTTATTTTGACAAGATAGTAGGTTTTGTACATGGATCCATGGCAACCTATTGTCTCTATCTACAAGATATTCCTCCTTAGGTTCCACAAATCAAAATTTTGGTCATTAAACTTCTCTTTCTCTATCCTTGAATTGTTTGTTGTTTTTTTTGCACAAGATTCACTATACATCACTCCCACTAAAGCACAAGCTTTTTGCAAACCAAGATACCCTTATTCTTCACTGAAAATAGCAACAAATGCATCCCCTTGAAGCTAATAAGCTTACTCTAATTGTTAGTGTACTTTTTTGGAAAAGTGTACCAAAATCCCTTACTTGAGTTATAGGTGACTGATAACGCTAACAACAAAAGTTGGTTACTTCTATGCTTTGGATCTGCAATAAAACATGAAGAAAAACCTTGCAACATGATGGATATTGCAAATAGAAACATATAACCTAATAAAATAAAAGTGCAATAACCCAATGGAGGACTTAATCAAATGATAATTTTATTAATACACCTGGTGAGGATAAATTACAACATGGGTCTGCAATTCCCCCTCTGTGGGATGGGTCCTTTTCTTCTCCTTGTGCTTCAACAACGTGCTTCTCTCTCTCAATTTGTAATGGGCAAAAAACAAAAAGGGAGTTTGAACTTAAGTGGGAGCTCAAATGTTATGAGACGATAATGTTGACGATGCAAATGGTCATGGCGAAGAATGAATAGAAAACCCTCTATTTATAACGAACTATTGAGCATAATTAGGAATGAGAAAATAATGAAATATTATTGACTAAATCAAAATCAAGTTGTTGATAATACTTTATTATATTTTTGAGAGGGAAAAGATATTCAAAATGGTCAAATATCTTTATTTAGAAAGTGGTTGTAATAATTAACAAATAAAAGTGATTTATTAATCAGTTTATGAGAATTAAGGAAAATACAAATTTGAAATAATTATTAAATAATGGTTTAACAATTATTTCAAAAGGAAAATGTGGAATAAATAAGGAATAATACATAAACAATGATTAATTTAATTATTACAAGGTGACTAAGTCAAAACCGATGGGAAATAATTATCAAATAATGACTTAATATTCATTTCTAGAGAATATTAAATAAATAATGATTTATTGAATTATTCTCATGGGTTTTTTGGATTTTAATGAGAAATAATTTAGGAAAAATGATTTACTAAATTATTTTCAATGGTGAAAGTGGGTTTACCATGATAAAATTAATCATACATGGTATATTTCGATCCACCTAGTAGGAAATTGCTAGGTGACATTTTTTGGGTGATAACACTAATACCAATTAAAGAGTTTCATAAACCTAAGCAAGAAAAATAATACTAACATAATCTAAAATCTTAATCATAACAATGGCACATGCACATAGTACAAAGATATTTTCTTAGAAACCCTTAACTATGAAAACCAACCAACTTCATAGCCCGTTCACTCTCTTTCTCTTAACTATTCTCATTACAATATGTAGGTATTCTATGTCATCTAAAACCTTGATCCATTAATCCATATTTGTTCGCAACCCTAATTCCTTAATCAAAGTTAAGTTATAATGGGTTGAAAAACCATTGGTTGAAAATGTAGAGAAGTGATCAAAAATAAGCCCATTTTTTTCTTTCATAGATGTTGACCATGAACCCCAAACCCCTTTATCATGTAGAACCTACAAAGAATACAACACATGTCCAACAATAAATTCACTACCAACTTAAATAGATACATTATAATACCAACTCCAATTTACTTATGTATAGTTATTTATTTTGGCTCACGTCAATAGTAATCCAACCCCTAAGGTTCAAGAAAAACTTGGGAAATGTACATATATCAACCTTCCTATAATTATACAAAAATGTGGCAAAATTTATAGAGATGTGAGGATAAGGAGGTGGGTTGATGAAGAAGAATGGAAGGAATATGTACTTTTGAGAAATAGGGTCGATTGTCGATAGAAGCAATTTACAACTAGTTTGAAATGGAGGAATGCTTACATGCTAGGGTTTGGGGGTTTATGAAACATGCCATATTAATACCAAACCATGTGAGAAGCATAATAGAAATCAAATAACAAGAAAGAAAGTCAATATTACAAATAAATACTTATTAAATAAGAAGCATAAAGGAACACCTTTGAAACCCAGATGGACATGGACGAGGGAAGAATTCACTAAGGAGTCTATATGATAGTCAACCATGGAATCTACTAACCTTACATGTATTTTTTCCAAAAATAGAATTTTATCATCCCAATAACATGTTATTAAGAAGGTATATGAAAGGAAAAATTGGTTGGAAAACATAATCATACTAGGAAGAGGGATTGAGAAGAATACAAAAATCAAGAAGTCAAGGATTAGCAAGAAAAATCATAATTTTCAATAAAGAAATTCAAACATCAAAATCATAAAGACTCAACACTAAGGAAGAAGGTTGGTTTAGCTCCAATGTGTCATTTAAGGAATATGCAAACAAGAGAATAGGAATCCCATAAAAACCATAATGAACCTAAGTGACTTAAAAGTGGAAATAGCAAAAGAACAAGACCATTGGAATGAAGGAATTAGTAGAGAAGTGGAGGAATTCATTACAAACCTAAAGTATAGAAATTAGACAAGGAATTATATAATAAACTAAAGGGATAAGAAAACGAAGCACTCAAATATGTGGTAAGATTAATGTGAATGGGGAAGCAAAAAGAAAAAGCCAAGTCTAGGTGGAAATAGACCTCATAACGAAGGAAGTGTTGAATTTTGTAGCTATGGTCAGTCTTCATAATTAATTTTATCCCTCCAAACTAAAATAAAATGGCAAATATAAATTGTATTTCAAGTAGGCTTTAAAAGAGGGAAAAATCAAATTTTGAAACATAAATTTTTCCTTCCAAATTGTAAGGTCAGATCCAAGTCGGCTCATCCCAATGGATGCATCCATTCAGGATCCTTTGACCACTATATAAAGGTCATTCGACCTCCTCTATTGGGTAGATTTTGGATCAAAACAAGGATAAGTCTAAGGTATGATCTGAGGCAAAAAGAGGATGAAATATAAGGCCAAATGGAATGACAAATTCTAAGGAAAATTAAATTCTCTTAGATAGACCAAATCTCTATGGTACAATAGACCAAACTTCTTGGGCTAATAGATGGAAGTTTGACCTGGGTTTGATTACTGATCAATTTATCTTAGTTTTTACTAGAAAATTCATAATGTATCTCCTGTTGAATTGGACAAATTTCTCAAAGGTAAGTTTGTTGGGTTTTTCCCCTGGTTTGGGGTTTTCCTAGGATAAAATTTGTCTCTTAGTTGTTTGGTTGTATCTTCATGATCCTATATGTTTTATTATTTATATTGTTGGTATTTTCCATGTGTAATTGCTTAATGATAAATGTGACACTAGACAAAATAATGAAGCAATCATTGGAAGCAATTATCGTTATGTGAAATCATTAAAAATCAACATGGTATCAGAGCTATGGTGAAAAAGTAGCCTTAGAAAAGTCAAGATAATTTAAAGCTAAGGCTTGTGTTAGCCCTCCTCACTTCAAGATGCCAATATAATAAGAGATGTTAGACCATACGAAATTTTTGGTGTATATTGGTTAAGGACGAAGAAAGACAAATTTTTGTAATAGGAGGTCGAAAATCCCATAGTCTAACCATAAGTAGGACAAGAAGGCCTCAAAGATGGCTACAGGGGGTCGAGAGACTTCAACATTGGCCTTAGGCTATCTCTTATAGGTTGAAAGGACTCAGATCAAGGACGTCGTTAGCAGGAAACTGAGAGTCCTCAAGGGGTGATCAAGAGAAGCCAAAAAGACTTGAGAAAACACGCCTAAAATACCTCAGTCAATGGAAAAATTAGCACAAATTGTTTCTCATTAATGAGGTCTAATAAAACTTGTTTGTAAATTGCGGAAGGCACTGTATATTTAGGTCACAGAAAGGAGTCCCTCTTAAAAAAGGAATTGTTTGATGTTTTATGGTTGATAAGTGTCTTAAATGTTTGGACCATTTCAAGTATCACAAGCTTATATCAACTGAATATTCCTCAGTTCTCCTTGAATACATATTCTAGCTACAAGGACTAATAAAAGAACTAATAAAAGAAGCATTAGCAAGCTCCATGTGTACCAAGAAAATAAATAGTGGTCAAAGGTTTGAACTAAAGGCTGTTGTGAAGCTGACCATACTTAGAAGTTGAACCAAACTTTAAAACGTCTAAAGCTCCAATGTTTCCTAAAGTGTCAAAGTCTTATCATCCTAAATGGCATATTAAATTCGTAGATATTACAATGTCTGTAGCGAATTGTAAGGACATACTTTGTTAAGGGCATCTCTATTACTCCATGATTTTCATATTTTTTAAGGGAAAAGGTTAAATTGAATATACCTCGGTGGCATTACTTATATGGCATAGTTTTAGAAATATGATTCAATCAAAGGATACATCTCTAATTGATCCACAAAGGAAGTGCCCATCTGAGCCAGAGAAAGTTAAAAGGGACAATGGAATGAACATCTGAAAGTAGTATTGTACAGGGTTGCCTAAGCCAAGTGGACAAATTTTCACCATGATAATTCTTTGAAGAATATATTCAACCATTGTTTGAAGAAGGAAAATCCTGGACTATTAACTTGAAGTAGACCTTTTGAGGTATCTTACAGAATTTAGTGGTTTTAAGTGTCATGCTAGGACATTTTGGTGATTTTAAATTAAAAGACAATGAATTCCTGTTTGATTTTCAAGGGTTGAGTTCAATTTTGTTGACATTGTAAATTAAAATGGAATTCATAAGCTTTTATCTTTAGTAAAGGTAAAATTATTTTTGTTGCTACAATGGTTTTGAGGAGGCCAAGTTACTTGATTTGGAAGGACTGACAATAACCATCTAAGATTTGTAAATAGTTTGTCCTACACTTAGGAAAGAATTTGCTAATGCCTCCTCCATAAAGGAAGTCTAGACCATTATATTTTACTTATAGATATTATACAGGACATTGGAATGCCATACCCTCATTGAAGATTTGTATCTACATTCGTGCTTTTTTTATAGTTGGAGGATGTTGTTTCTTTACAGTGCTATATGAAATCAAAATGAACCATTAATCTTGATACATTTGCTTGGAGTGATATCAAGATAGATCATCCTTGATTGTTTGGTGAGATGATGGATTTCATGAAAATCAATTGTTTTGGACATTTGTATATGAAAAAAAAATGTATATGGCAAAGTTTGTTGCAAAAAGACTTGAATCCTTGGATGTGAATCCCTAGGGTTTGTAGATAAAAACCTAGAGCTAGACCTAAATCAATGTTTCTGCTGAAGGAAAATAATTGATAATGAAATGGTGGATGATAAATAATTTCTAAAAGATGGCAAGGATCAAGAGGGAGATTACAAATTACCCTCAATCCTCAAAAGATAAGTGTATTACATCTCTCTTCCTTGATTATTATTGTTGTTGTTTTTCTATTAGTTAGCCTCTTGTTGGATTGTAATCATTCTTCCATGGCCTCCTATTGAGGATTGTAGGTATATTGTGAAGATTGTCCAAGCTCCGGCAACAAATGGAAGTATTGGAAGAAATTGTATTGATATCTAGAATTGTGAAGGGATCCTAGTTCAGAAGAAGCAAGAAATCCAACAAGTTTGAAGTATTTCATTATGCTAAGATATGTGGAAAGTTGGTGATGACTTCAAGGCGGATTTACAAGATCAAGCATTTGATAGTACCATAGAGCAAGGATTCTCCTAAGAAGACGTTGGAGAATATACTCCAGTTAAAAGGTACACATCTATTAAAATGATTATTTCAATCGCTTCTATTATGGATTGGAAATTACATCAGGTGGATGTGGAGACCACTTTCCTCAATGGAGTAATTGAGCAAGAGAAAGAAGTGCACATAGATCTACTTGAGGAATTTGACATACATGAGATCTTAAGTTTGCAAACTGAAGAAGGGCTTTGTATGGACCTCGAGCATGACATTCTCTGAGTGATGGATATCTGATGGGTCTTGGTTGATCTTGTTATCTCATGACTTTTTTCTAATGAAGAGAAAAAGGACTCACATGTCAAAAGGAGCAACAATGGTAGAAAGATTTACCATTGTGATAGAGGGGGCAGTCAAGACAAAGAGAACTGAGTTCGAAGTTCAAGATGAAGGATCTTAGTTGGATATATTACTTCTTGGGACAAGAAGTATGACAAAAACCGAATGAAATGTTTCTTGGTCAAAAAGGATATATATTCTTATGATCCTTCATAGATTTGGATGACAGAGAGAAAGTACATGGTCATTCCCATGGTATCCAATCTGATGAAGCTTAGTGGCAAAAGGGAGAAGCCTGAATTGTCTTTGAAGGAATTTTTTTAGCATTAGAATGACTAAAAATAAGTTGTGGTGATAAATTCTAGTTGGTCAGTTTACAATTGAGCCAAGGCATGTGGCACAACATTTGTTGAGGTACCAATATGGTATTGGGGATTGAGATATGTTTCATATGGTAAAGCACAATTGTTGGATATAATATATTCAGATTTAATATATATTGCATTTTGTTTGGAAATTCGTGAAGCAGGATAGCTTCAAGATTGTTTGATCAAGTGTGGGAAACGGTCGTGATGACGGATCATAGCATGTGGTACAAAAGAAGCAGTGAGGCTCCTATGTATTTATATGGTCGAGATAGTATCTAACATTCTCACTATCCCTTGATGATGTTGGCATACTTCTGGGACAATATTGGACTGATTGATAATGTTACCTTGATTAAAGGAAGTGTCAATGTTGTAGCATCAAGGTCTAGATTTCTCCTCTGGTCATGGGATTTGACCTCGAATCCATGGAGTTTGGCTGAGGAGACTGTCCCTATAAGCATCAAGGCTTGGATTTCTCCTTCAGTCATTGAGTTCAACCTAAAAGCTGTGGAGTTTGGTTAGGGAGACTGGCCCTTTTAGCATCAAGGCCTGGATTGCTCCTGAGTGGGGTTCTGACCATATTTCCATGGGGTTTGGCTAATGGGTTGAGCTTGTGCCTTATATCATAGGGCAGGTATTTACCATTCAACAACATGTGATGACATGTGGGAATGGTAAATGATCCCCGAGATTCACCATGGGTCAGATGGGGTTCCTTACATGTCTCCAAGTGACAACTTGTTGATTTGGTGACCCTAGGACTAGTGGGTGACTAGTTCCTCCTTTGATGTTGATGTAGGGATGATTTCCTCGTGGTTTTGGTGTTGAACATGAGGTGGATAGATTCATCAACATAGTTGAGCTCATTCAACCTTTTCTTAGATTAGAGAAATTTTGAACTAGATAACAACTCAAGAAGTTATAACAAACACCTCCCTAGCTAAGAGGGAGTGTTGAATTTTGTAACAACCCTGGTGAAAACTTCATGTAATAAAAGTAAATAAAGGAAAAACAAGGCCACAAGTAAGGGACACATATTCCAAGCTGAATGTTGGGCAACGATATCCTGGTGGGCATCACTATATGTGTGCTTTGGATAAGGAAAATTGGCAAAGGTTAAGGCTAAGGCTAAGGCATTAAAAGGAAAAAAGGCATTTTTGGCACATTAATTTATGAAAATAAAGGAAAATAGGAGAAAAGGAAGGTAAAAGGTCACAGGTTGCATGTGAGGAGGAAAATTAAGAAATTAAAGACCTTGTTAATAAAAGGTTTCTAAGGATCAGTTGGCAAGCTCTTAGCCAATGTAAGCTCTTGGCTCAAGCTTGGTCAGTGTAACTTTTTGTTAGTTCAAGTTTGGAGCTCTCCATTATTCCCTCTCTCTCTCTCATTCTTGGTCACTTAGATTTTTCTTGGAGCACTCTAGCTTTGGAGCAAGAAAGAAAAAGCAAGCAAAGGGAAAGGAAGGAAAGCAAGGATCGAGGAAGGAAAAGCAAGATAAGGCAGCTTCAGCAGGAATACTTGTAGGTAACCTTTTGCATGTGTTATTTCCTAGTTGGTTTGGACATGCATGGATTTTCATGTTGGTATATGGTTCTCTTGTTGTCGGTGGCATGGTTTTGTCGGGTTATGATAGTGGTTTTTCAGCCTAGCCTTGCTTTTTTCCAGATGCCATGGTATGTTGGAATGTTTATCTTGGTTTTGATCTTTGGTTTTCCAGATGGATTTCGGAATCCGGGGTGGAGGTGGTCTCAAGTTTCATTCCCAAAGGCCTAGGAATCCCTTGACCAGTTTGGCGGGATACATGGTAAAGCCTAAGGGAGAAGTCTCAGTTTAGGGCTAGTGATCTGAGTTTGGATTGTGATAAATCCTTAGAGACTAGACTCAGTTTAGGGCCTACTAATACGGGATTGGATTGTGGTAAATCCTGAGAGACAAGGAGACAGAAAATTCCTCAAGGATAGTGATGGATTCTGGATATAATTCCAAGTTCAATCTGGCTGTGATTGGGGCACCGGGTTTGGTGTGATCACGGTTTTATGAGGATGAAGGAGGTTTAACCTCTGGATTCCCTTGATTATTCTTGGATTGGTTGTTCTATGAGATCCCACATTCATGCTTGGAATATGGCACAGGGGTGATTGGCTGAAAGAGAGATTTGGTTCAGCCATGTCTATGGTTGTGTGGTACATGGAAGTCCCAAACCTGGCCGGATTTTCCTATGATTAATAAAAGCCAAGTTCTCTTAATTTTTCACTTGTTTATATGTGGATTTAATGGTTGTCATGTCCCTAATATTTATATGGTTTTATGTTGGTTATAAGCATGGTTATATGATTGGTCCATGTCATGGTTATTTCATATATTTACTTGTAATTGTTAAATGGATGGATGCAAGACCTAATTGATGATATAATAATTCAATGGAGAAGGTGGTGATCCTGAGGTTGATTTTTGATTTGTTTATATTGTCATCATGTCTTTGATGGATTCTGAAGGTTATAAAAAGTTCTAAGCAGAGGCTGGAATTCTAGGCTAGAAAAGTGGCTCAAATCTCAGGGACGCTGGCATAGGTTTGCTGAAAAGAGTCCGGGGACGCTGGTACATAGGCCTATGAGAGCGAATTTGGCTTCTAGACAATGTCTTTTCTATATCATGAGAGTGACCAAGGGTTAAAGGGCTTTTAACATCAGTGGGACTCAAGGACAAGATGTCTGAGTGTCTGACATGTCTCCTGAGGGTGTTGTTGCTTATGTGGATGGGTTTGTTTGATATGTTTCATCGATTCCATTTCCTTAAGGTCACCAAGGAGGTTGAATCCCTTATAGTGACCTCTCTCGTCGCATGTTTACCCCGACTGGTCGATTGCTTGGGTAGACCTGGGAGGAGGGGGTGTTACAAATTTTTTAGCTACGGTCAATTTCCATAACTATTTTTATCCCTCCAAAATAAAACAAAATGACAAATATAAATTGTATTTCAAGTCACCTTTAGAAGAGGGAAAAATCAAATTTTGAAAATTGAATTTTGGCTCCAAATTTTAAGGCGAGCTCCAAGTTAACCCAGCATAAGGGACATGTTTATTCGGGTTCCTTGATCACTATATAAAGGTCATTCGAGCTCCTCTAATAGGAATATTTTGGACCATAGCAATGACAAGTCTAAGGCATGATCTGAGGAAAAAATAAGATGAAATTTGAGGCCAAATGGAAGGACGAATTCTTAGGCTGACCAAAATCTTTGTGGTACAGTAGACCAAAATTATGAGGCTAATAGAGGGCAGTTTGGCCAAGTTTGACCTGGGGTTGGTAACTGGTCAATTTAATAAGTTTTGACTCGAAAATTCATAATGTAGATTCTCTTGTTGAATTGGGAAAATCTCTTTAAGAAAAATTTGTTGGGTTTTTTTTCCTTAGTTTGGGGTTTTTCCAAGATAAACTTTGTGTTATTTTTGTTTGGTTTTCTCTTCATGATCCTACTAGTTTTATTTTTTACATTGTTGAGATTTTCTAAGTGTAATTTCTTAATGATAAATGTGACACTAGACAACATAATGAAGTAATCATTGGAAGTAATTATCAGTATAGGAAATTATTAAAAATCAACATGGTATCAGAACTATGGTGAAAGAGAAACCTTGGAAAAGTCAAGAAAATTTCATTGTAGGGCTTGCATTATCCCTCCTCACTTCAAGAGACCAATCTCATAAGAGATCTCAAACCATCCAAAAAAAATTATGTTTACTTGTCAAGGACGAAGAAAGTCGAATTTATGCAATAGGACACCAAAAATGCCTTAGTCTAACCACATGTAGGTTGTCAATGCCTCAGATCCAATTGTAAGGGGACGAGATACCTCGAAGTTGGCCTCAGGCTATCTCTTACAAGACGAAAGGCCTCAAATCAAGGTTGTAGTCAATAGGAACGTGAGATTCCTGAGAGGGGTGATCAAGAGAAGCCAAAAAGGCCTAGGAAAATGGGCCCAAAATACCTCAATCGATGCAAAAACCAACAAAAATTGTTTCTTGTGCATGATGTCTAATAAAATTTATTTGTAAATTGTTGAAGGAATTGTACATTTAGGTCACAAAAAGGAGTCCCTCTTAAGAAATTATGTGTCTGATGTTTTATGGAAATTAAGTGCCTTCAATATATGGAGCATTTCATGTATCAGAAGGTCATATAAACTAAAGATTGCTTAGTTCTCCATGAAGACTTGTTTAAGCTACAAGAACTGATAAAATATGCATTAACAAACTCCATATGTAGTAGGAAAAGAAATGGTGGTCAAATGTTCAAACTGAAGTTTTTTGTGAATCTGATCATACTTAGAAGTTGAACCAAATCATGAGAAATCTAAGGCCCAAGGTTTCTTTAAGCATCAAAGTCTTATCAGCCTGAAATGCATATTCAATTTTTAAGTACTACAATCTTTGTACCAAATTGAATGGACATACTTTGTTAAGGGAATCTTTGTTACTCCATGACTTTTATATTTGTTAAGGGAAAAGGTTAAGTTGAAGGCGCCTCAGTGCCTTTAATTATATGGCAAAGTTTTAGAAATATCATTGAATAAAAGGATACATCTCTTATTGGTCCACCAAGGAAGTTATTGTTTGAGCTATAGGAATTTAAAAGGGACATTAGAATGAACATGTGCAAGCAATATTTTCATATGGTTTCCTGAGCCAAAAGAACAACCTGTTGTAGCTCCTAGAGACAACCCCCAAGTAAAGGAGAGGTAAGTGCCTATGACATC
This sequence comes from Pinus tabuliformis, assembly GCA_031772625.1. Taxonomy (NCBI): domain Eukaryota; kingdom Viridiplantae; phylum Streptophyta; class Pinopsida; order Pinales; family Pinaceae; genus Pinus; species Pinus tabuliformis. The sequence continues at coordinate 943,647 of CM062813.1, forward strand.
TTAGTCTCTCTTGAAGATAATTTGGTGCAGCTCAAGAGATGAATGTAAAATGATTTAGATGTTGGTTTAATTTCCTTTCTCAAAGGCAGATTCAGTATACACATGAACAAGGTATCATTCCCAAGAATAAATGTTTCAGGTCTAGTGTCTAACACACAGAGAATGTAGCTTAAACTTTTTCATTGTAGTAAAGGTGGAGCGGAGAAATATAAGAGAGGAACCTGGTGCAGAGGGCTAGATAAACACATAATCCTATGCAACAAATCCCAGTAGAATCGTGAAAAATAAAAAGGAATGAAGTGCAAAAATTATGGAGCGCATTTTAAGGCTTTCATCTCAATGTCTCACGGGTATTATATGCTATCACACAACATAGGTAAATCTGAAATCTCACAGGTACCATTTGCTATCACATAACATTAGTAAATATGTGATTTCACAGGTACCATCTGCTATCACATAACATAGGTAAATCTGTAATTTCACAGGTATCGTATGCTACAACATAACATAAGTAAATCTAGGATTTAAGAGTGAATCTGGCAGCTACAATTACATAATTTCTGAAGAAGAAAAACACACATGAAGTGAAATACAGAGGAAGAACACATACTGCATATCCTAAATTCTTGGAATCACCAGAACTTCTTCATTGATCTTTGAGAATGAAATACATGTCACATGGCCCAAACTTGCGAAATATGCAAAAATAGTTACAACCTCAAGGAGAAGAAAATAGAACCACCGGAACCGGAAAATCTAGAACCCTTCTAATGAGTTTTTCCTCCCTCTTTATAGGGAGAGAGTCCAAAAAAACATTACAAAATATATTGAAAGCTCCATTTGTTTGAACTGCCCAGTTGTTTGAGCATGCAAATGGCCTAGCTATCCTAATGATTACATAATTTGATTATTTTTCTTGAAAATGAAATATTAACCCAAACATGAGAAACAAGAGGTGGCATGATTGACACAACGAAATAGCTTCCATGTTGATTCCTTTGATTGTCTCTGATCTGGCCATGCCTCTATCCTAGTATTCCTCCACAATTATCTGCCAATACGCATGTCACTTTCTCCCTTTTAACTACTTTAATTCCCCCTTTTTGTAGTTGAATGTGGTCGAGAGTGGTGGTATCATAGGTGCTCTATAATTGAGTTGTTGACCCATCCATCCTTTGTAACCTATGTGTTGCAATATCAAGCCTTAATATATCGTAACTCTTATTAAAAGAATGTTACGAAATCACAACATTTTGATGCCTTCATTCCCTTTTCTCTTAGCCCCTTTACATTTATCGAACATAGAACCACTGCCTGTGACCACTAGTTTAGCACTTAGGGGCTGCAGTATCGGAGCCTTCGTCCATCGTAACTCTAGCTAAAAGAATTTTATGAAATCAAAACATTCTGATGCCCCTAGCTCCTTTTTTCTTAGCCCCTTTTCTTGTTTCTTCTCCATGGGACTGGGTTTTGTGACCGGTGGCTTGGCTCTTGGGTGCTAAAGCCTTCGGGCTCCTCTCACGGGCCTATTTCCCTTTGTAATCATGTTATGCCTTTGGTTCCTTTGAATGCTTGTGACCAAGTGTCTCTCCCCGTCGAAGCTCCTCTCATCAGAAGTTCTTCAATTTGGAATTAAAAACAAATATGTGATGTCACCTTCCTCTGATATTTTCTATAGCATTTAGGTGCTCAGCCCACTCTACACCCTTGGTACACTGAGTCCTCATGACCAAGTTCCACTTAACATTAGAGCCCCTTCATTGGATCGAAAATTTTTATAAAACAACTTGACAGGATTTACAAAAACTCCATCCTCTGAAAAACTAACGTCCAAAATGACATCACATTGACATCATCATCTCGATGTGGTGCCTCGTTAGCTCCTCGAAGCCAAGTATTTGATGTCATGTATCTTCTTGGAGGAGAGAGAAAGGGTCATTGGAGTCCTTGGTTTTGTGATGATTTCCTTTGCATTTCCCCTTCTCGGCAACCTTGACACTTTTCAAAGAATTTTAATTGTCAAGGAGTTACGAAACGCCAAGGTTCTGATATAATTCTGCTCTGAGGTCCAACCTTTCAATATCGAGCCCTAATATACCTTCCTTCCTACTGCCTACTCTGATATTATATTTTAGGTTCGTCTTTGAATAGACCATCGAGTTCCCTTAGTTATGACCTCCGATATCCCGATATGACTTCTGCTCCAAGGTCTTGATATTGGGTCCTGATGGTCGGTCTTTCCCTTTTGATTTCAGCTTCTGGAATTTCAGCCCTTTCTATTAGCTTCGGCCTCCAAATTTCGGCTCTCCCTTTGTTAGTTAACCAAGATTACGTCAGTCCTACTCTCTATTAGGGATGAAAAATAGGAGCATTTGACATAATTACAAGAGGGTATGATAGGTAACAACACCGACTCCAATTGGGGACAATGTATTGCAGGAAATGCATTCAAAACCTATAGACTTGTAGCCTTCACCATTGGGCATGGAGTCAAAATATATTGAATTCGTAAAACCAAAGAATCTCACTGGAAATTTATTTGTTGGGAGTCCTCTCCTCATAAAAACCAAAATGCAAAACTATAACTTCTAAAAACTGGAAATTAAATTCTCACCTAGTGATCTTATTTATGTTCAACTCCTACATATGCACAGGGATCAATTCACCCAAGTGAACTCAACCTTCCAATGATACCAGCCCAACATCTGAGTACTGGACCTTATGCCTTTGCATTGTTGGGATTCAGGAATCAAAACAGGCATGCACCATGTGAAATTTTCAGGTAAAACATTTAATACATAACGCATTATTAAGACATGTTTCTGACCAAAAAAATATGACATATAGTCATCTATTGGATCATAGAACTGATGAGAAAAATTTACAACACCTCCCTTTCTTGAATAGTTTCCAGACATGAATCTTTTTGCAAAAGGCAACCACAAACACTGCTTGGTTCTTCAACTTTGGGCTCTTCTTGAAAATGTTGTTGTTGGTAATATTCTCCCCACTTTCTTGTAAGAAACCCCATTTCAAAATATGCAACAATATCATCCTCCTCTGAATCATATGAATCATAAATCAGAGAATCTTCATCAACTTTATTACTAGCTTCTTGAACTTCAAAAACAAAGGTAGGTATAAACATAGGCCAGTAAAACTGATCGGAAGCCACTAATATATACTCAGAAGAAGAGGTTGTCTTTATTTGTTGGGAATCATTTTCTTCTTGTGGTTGTCTTGGGCATATGCTAATACCTTGTTCTCCATCTGAAGGATGTAAATCATAAATTGGAGCCTCTTTGTTAACCACATTGTTAGCTTCCTCTTTTTGAGCAGCTTCCCATGATTAGGACTATTGTGGTTCTACAGCACCCAACTCCCCATCTGAGTCATACAAATCATATAAAGGAGAACCATCAAGTTCAACATAATACGATCTCTGATGGTTTATTTGCAGCTCAACAATGTCTCCTTCTTCCTTTTCTTGATTGTTGGGCAGTGCTACTTGATGCAAGTATATTTTTTCTTGGAGTTGATCTCCACAAATATCTTCAACAGCATCATTAGTCTTGGAAATATTTTCAACATTAAAATATTCAAAACAATATTTAAACAGAGAAGTTGGTGGATATAATCTTTTGTAAAAATCATTATATGTTATGTGAAAGCTCTTCAGAGAATATATGCTTCCATGAGGTAGTGTTATGTACCAAACCCTATCATCCTTATCAAAATATTATAGGAAAATTTTCATTTTCACATCTTCGTGAACAATACCATGTTGCGCCATGCATTCATGAAAGTCCTTAAGGTGTTGGTTCAGACTTCCATGTGCGCTTACATCAAATCTAGGCAAATAGGTAGACCATTCTTGAAATGGAGGAACATGATGGGGGTAACCAATGATGGAAGAAAAATCTAATGGGGAAAATATGTTGGCCAAGAATGCAGGAAGAGCCATTTTGAAAACCCCTTTAGGTGAGGGATCCCATGGTCAAATTCAGGGGGAGTTTTCTGTCAAGAATTGTTAGAGCGAGTATGAGGCCTTTTGAAATCTAGGATGCTCAAATGAAGATTTAAACAATGGGGTCGCAAAGGTGAGAGATATTCAACCCACACCCCCTCTTGCTCACCTAACTGAGGGGTGTACAAGTATCTACCCAGGGAAAAATATTCTAATTCGTTCCCTGGCAACGGTTCCAGAATATGTTGTGGCTCCTAGAGACAACCCCCGGGTTGAGGAGAGGTTAGTGCCTAGGACATCTTAGTCTCTCTTGAAGGTAATTTGGTGTAGCTCAAGAGATGAATGTAAAAAATGATTTAGATGTTGGTTTAATTTCCTTTCTCAAAGGCAAATTTAGTATACACATGAAAAGGGTATCGTTCCCAATAATAAATGTTTCAGGTCTGGTGGCCGACACACAGAGAATGCAGCTTAAATTTTGTCTATGTAGTAAAGGTGGAGAGGAGAAATATAAGAGAGGAACCTAGTGTAAAGGGTTGGATAAACACTAAATCCTATGCAACAAATCCCAATAGAATCATGAAAAGTTAAAAAGGAATGAAGTGCGGAAATTAAGGAGTGCATTTTAAGGCTTTCATCTGAATGTCTCACAGGCATTATCTGTTATCACGCAACATAGTTAAATATGAAATCTCACATGTACCATCTGCTATCAAATAACATTAGTAAATATGTGATTTCACATGTACCATCTGCTATCACATAACATAGGTAAATCTATAATTTCATAGGTATTGTTTGCTACAACATAACATAAGTAAATATCGGATTTAAGAGTGAATCCGACAACTACAATTACATAATTTATGAAGCATAAAAACACACATGAAGTGAAATACAGAGGAAGAAAACATACTGCATATCCCAAATTCTTGGAATTGCTATAACTTCTTCATTGATCTTTGAGAATGAAATACATGTCACATGGCCCAAACTTGCGAAATATGCAAAAATAGTTACACCCTCAGGGACAAGAAAATAGAACCACCAGAATCGAAAAATCTAGAAGCCTTCTAATGATTTTTCCTCCCTCTTTATAGGGAGAGAGTCCAAACAAACATTACAAAATATATTGAAATCTCTAGATGTCTGAACTACCCAGTTGTTTGAGCATGCATATGTTCTAGTTGTCTTAAAGCTTACATAACATATCTTATTCCTTTCTTGAAAATGCAAAAATTAACAAAACATGAGAAATAGGAGGTGTCATGATCGACACAGCAAAATATCTCCATGTCGATTCATCTGATTTCGTTAGGTGGAATCAAGCTTCAATGTTTGTATTAGTGGTGGGTTAATGATCTGGTCACATCTCTGTTATGATATTCCTCCCACGGTTATATGCCACTTCTCTTGTCGCCTTCTCCCTCTAACCGCTTTGGATCATTCCCTTTTGGAACTGGGTGTGGTTGAGCGTGGTGGCATTAGGGGTGTTCTGCAACTGAGCTACTAACTCATCCATCCTTTATCATCTTTGTGCTACACTATCGAGTCCCAATACATCTCTTATCATTACTGTAGCACAACTTTGGAGCCACAACACCTTGTAACTTCAGTTAAAATGACATTACAAAAACATGTAATTTTGATGTCTTTGCCCCTTATGTGCTTAGCTCTTTATTGCTTATGCACCATAGAAACACCCCCTGTGACCACTAGTATAGCACTTGAGGGTTGTAGTATCAGAGCCTTCATCCATCGTAACTCTATTTAAAATAAACATTATGAAATCAAAAAGTTATGATGCCCTTAGCTCCTTTTTTTCTTAGCCCCCTTACCATTTCTCCTCTTTAGGACTGGGTGTCGTGACCAACGGAGTTGCACTTGGGTGCTAAAGCCTTCAAGCTACTATCAAGGGCCTAACTCCCTTTGTATATGCTCTTCTTCCCTTGGTTCCTTTAAGTCTCCCACAACCATTAGCCATCAACACGTCAGAGCTCTTTTCATCGAAAGTTATTCGAATTGAAATTAAAACAAAGCTATGATGTCTTCCTCTTCTGATGATATTTATAGCACTTAGGTGCTCAACCTTCTCTATGCCCTTGGTTCTTTTGAATCCTCATGAAATTCCACTTAAAATCGAATCCCCTTCATCAGATTGGAACATTTATAAAATAATTTGACAGGAGTTACGAAAAACTGACCTTCGAAATGACGTCATGTTGATGTCATAATCTCCAGGTGGTGCCTCGTTAGTGGTGACACATGTCACCTATATTTTCCCCATTGGGCCCTCAAAAATGTTGAAACTGACTGTCACGTGGCCACCACAAGGCCACGTCACCCTGACGTCATCTACCTCATCTGCTCCTCGAAACCATTTATCTGTTTCCATGTGTCTTCTCAGAGGAGAGAGAAAGGGTCCATGGGGTCCTTGGTTTTTGTTGATTTCCTTTGCATTTCCCTTCTCAAAAACCTCGGAACTTTTCAAAGAATTTCAATTGTTAAGGAGTTACGAAACTTCTAGGTTTTGATATCACTCTGCTTTGAAGTCTAGTCTTCTAATATCGAGCCTTGATATTCCATTTCGGGTCCACTTTTTAAATAGACCGTCGAGGTCCCTCATGCTCTGACTTATGATATCCTGAAGTCTTGATATATTGTCTATCAGTACTTCTGATGTCGGGTTCGATATGATCGGCACCCAAATTTCGGCCCTCCCTTTTGATATCAACCTTCGAATTTTGGCTCTACCATTTGATTTTTTCTCCTGATTAAATATCAGCCCCCTTTCTAAATTTCGACTCTCGATTTTCGCCTCTCCCTTTGTTAGTTAACCAAGATTGTGCTAGTCCTCCTTTGTACTAGGGATGAAAAATAGGATCATTTGACATAATTACGAGAGGGTATGACAAATAACAACAAGGGACATTAGAATGAACATGTGCAAGCAATATTGTCATATGGATTCCTAATCCAAGAGAATAAATTGTCACCATGATAATTATTTAATGAAGATATTCAACCATTGTTTGAAGAAGGAAAATCTTGGAATATTAACCTGAAGCATACCTTTTGAGGTCTCTTACAGAATTCAATTGTTTTAAGTGGCATGCTAGGACATTTTGGTGATTTGAAATTGAAAGACAAAGAATTATTGTGTGATGTGGCATTCACAAGGGCCAAGTTCAATTTTGTTAACATTGTAAATTAGAAGGTCATTCATAAGTTTTTCTCTTCACACCTGGTCAAATCATTTTTTTGTTACAACGGTTTTGAGGAGGCCAAGTTACTTGATTTGCAAGGACCGAGAGTAATCATCAAAGATCTGTAAAATAGTTTGTCTTAGTCTGAGAACATAATTTGCTAATGCCTCTTCCATGAAATAAGTGTAGACCATTTTAATATTGTTTACTTATATATGCTATAGAAGACATTTGAATGTCATATCCTTGAAATTGGATATTTGTATCTATATCTGTCCTTTGTTAATAGCTATAGGATGTCGTTTCTTTATAGTGCTAGATGAAAACGGAATGGACTATTAATCTTGATACATTTTCTTGGACTGATATCAAGATGGATCATCCTTGATCATTTGATTACATGATGGATTTCATGAAAACTCTATGATTTTGGGCATTTAAATATGGAAATACAAAATTAATATGACAAATTTTGTTTCAAAAATACTTGAAGTCTTGGATGTGAAAGCCCTAGGGTTTTAGAAAAAACCATAAAACTAGACCAAAATCAATGTTTTTGTGGAAAGAAGAAACCCTAGCTCATGCAAGGAAGGAAGGAAAGTAACTAATGATTAATTCATGGATGATAAATAATTTATGCAAGATGGAAAATATCAAGAGGGAGTTGAAAATTTTCTCTCAATCCTCAAAAGATAAGTATTGTATATCTCTCTTCCTTGATTATTATTATTGTTGTTTTACTATTAGTTAGCCTCTTTCTAGATTGTAAGCATTCTTCTATGGCCCCCTAATGAAGATTACAGATATATTATGAAGACAACCTACACAGGCTCTAGCAGCAAATGGAAGTATTGGAAGAATGAAGCAAAGTGTGTGGCAAGAGGATTCCCCCTGAAGTGATTTGTGAGAAAATATCTAGAATCATGAAGGACTTCTAGTTTAGAAGAAGCAGGCAGGCCAACAAGTTTGAAGGATGTCATTGTGTCAAGATCTGTGGAAATCCAATGATTAATTCAAGGTGGATTTACAAGATCAAGTATTTGATAGTAGAATAGAGTAAGGATTATCCCAGGAAGAGAGAGGGGACTATGATCCAGTTGATAGGTACACATATATTAAAATAATTATTTCAGTTGTTTCTATTATGGATTAGAAATTACATCAGGTGGATGTGGAGACTGCTTTCCTCAATGGAGAAATTGAAAAGGAAGAAGTGTACATAGAGTTACCTCGGGACTTTGAGGTACATGAGATCTCAAGTCTGCAAACCAAAGAAGAGCATTAGATGGACCTCGGTCATGACACTCTCTAAGTGATGGATATTTGATGAGTCTTGGTTCATCTTGTTATATCATGACTTATTTTTAATGAAGACTAAAAGGACTCACATGCCAGAAGGAGCAATGGTGCTATAAATATTTGCAATTGTGATAGAGGGAGTAATCAACACAAAGTGAATTTAATTCTAAGTTTGAGATGAAGGATCTTGGTTGGATACAATACTTCTTAGGACTAGAAGTGTGTAAGAAGCTATATGATATCTTCCTTGGTCAAAAAGGAAGTATATTGTTACAATTCTTCAAATATTTGGATGACAGAGAGCAAGTCCATAGCCATTCCCATAGAATCCAATCTCATGAAGTTGAGTGGCAGAGGGAGCAGCCTTGATTGTCTCAACAGGATTTGTTTTGGCATTAGAATGACTGGAAAGAAGTTGTGGTGATAGATTCCAATTGGTTAGTTTATGGTTGAGCCAAGGCATGTGGCATAACATGTGTCAACTTACCAATATGGTACTAGTGATTGAGATATGTTTCATATGATAAAGTACAATTATTGGATATGACATATTCATATTGAATATATTGTTGTTTGTTTAGAAAGTTGTCAAGAAGTGTAACTTCAAGATTGTTTGATCAAGTGTGGGAAATGACCGTGATGACATATCATAGCATGTGGTACAAAAGGAGAAGTGAGGCTCCTATGAATTTCTATGGTCGAGCTAGTTGTTGACATTCTCACTATCTTAGATATCAACTTTTGGGATTCAACTGTGTTAATAAAGTAATTCATGTATGACCATTTCCATGAGAGGTAGTCGTAACTAACTAATTTCTCATGATTTTTAATAGTCCACTTAGCACTCATTGCATCGGGTGATGCTCATAGGGGTGAAGAAGTGGGATTGAAACTAGTGAAATGAATCATATAGCATCAATCATCACTTCCGGGGCTTGCACCCGGTAACCAAGACTTCCCGGGAGGTCACCCATCCCAAATCGCCTCTATCTCAAGCGCACTTAACTGTGGATTTTCCCCACATTCAAGCCCACTTAGCTTGCTACCCCATTTGCAAAACCTTAGCAAGTATTGTGCATCATGAACCATTCAAGTAGAGCTCCCTTCACTCTTATAAGTATTGAGGGTCTTTTGCAGTGCATTATATTAGATATCATCTTTTGGGATTCAACTGAGGGGTTTTCCCAGTTGGGTTCCCCTCGAAATCCCTGGATGAAGTTGGCGTACTTCTGAGACAAGCTTGGATTGATTGAGAATGTTCCCTTTATTGAAGGAGTATTGATGTTGTTGCATAGAGGCCTGGATTTCTCCTTCGTTCATGGGATTTGACCTATGAGCCATAGAGTTTGGTTGGGGAGATTGGCCCTATAAGCATTATGGCATGAATTTCTCCTTTGGTCATGGTATTTGACCCGGAAACCATGGATTTTGGATAAGGATATTGGCCCTTTTAGCATCAAGGCATGGATTGCTCCTCTGGTCAGTGGGTTCCTGACCATATTTCCATGGGGTTTGACTAATGGATTAAGCTTGTGCCTTATAGTATCAGGCATGTATTTACCATTCAATAATATGTGAAGACATGTGGGAATGGTAAATGGGCCCTGGGTTTCGCCATGGTCATGTGGAGTTTCTAACATGTCTCCAAATGATGACTTGTTGAGTTGGTGACCCTAAGACTAAAGGGTGATTATATCCTCCTTTGATGTTGATGCAAGGATACTTTCCTCATGTTTTCGGTGTTGAAAATGAGGTGGATATACTCATCAACATAGTTGAGATCATTCAACCTTTTCTTCAAATAGAGAAAGTTTCAACTGTAGAACATTTGAGGAAGTCATTATGAATACCTCCCGAGTTGATCCATAAATTGTCATGGATTTTCCATTAGATAGTTTGTCATAACAGATCTAATAAAATTATATTTAAAATATAAAATTCTACAATATCACAGTTTTATTAGATTTCTGGATCTATAGATTTGCTGTTAATAGTGCATGCATGCGAATGAAAATTATTCAAAAAATAGAGAAAAACAAAATAAAATATCACACACACATTTGACACAAGATATGCTCTAGGAAGCCCTTTCAGGAGAAAAACCTATAGAAATTTCAACTGCTCAATATTTCAAACTGAAAAACAAGAGACACAATTTTACTCTACTGATCCGCGGAATGGAAACCACAATTTAGAACAACATGCAATAAGAAAAACCAAAAATACATAGTGATTTCGAGGGGAACCCAACTCAGAAAACCCCTCAAGATTATTTGCATTAATTAGTTGAATAGAGAAACTATTACAATTGTTAGCTTTAGCTCTAAGCTCACCCTGCAAAAGAATAATTGTTCTCTCTACTCAAATCTTTCTTCTTGCCATTATTTTGGCTGGATTCATGTTTGCTCTAGGTCTTCTTCCCTTTTTTCTTCTTCCTCTTTCCAACCAAGGAAAAATTATCTTTATACTCAGCTTTGGATGATGTCCCATCTACGTTATTTCTCCTGAACTCTTCTTGATCTAAATTGGACCACAACCTTTCCCAATTTGGTAATTTTTCCCTTCCATTCATAGAGTCGTGGTAGTTGTGTCAGGATTTTGGAAGGCCTAGAAGAGCTAGACTGACCAGGTCATCTTCTGCAACATTCACACTAACCCCTCCAAGCTCATCTCAAACTTGTGTAAACCTGGAGAGATATTGTGGAATAATATCATTCTTTTGCATTCTTAAGTTTCGAAGTTTGTCTTTTAGGGCCAATTTTCTATGGTAACTACTATTTTTGAATAGCTCAGCTAGTGTCTTCCACATAGACAACGGTGTCTCTTTTCCATGGATATTTGAGCCCACATGGTCTCTCACACCTTCCAAAATAATTCTCTTAGCATTTGCAACATCCTTCTTCCATTAGGCTAATTATTATGCTTCAGATTTTTGGGTTTTTGCAATGTCAGGTTTAGCACATTCTAACACACCATTTTCATCGAGCACTGCTTCCATTCAATCCTTCCAAGATATGAAATTTGAAATACCCTCCCAGGCATATTCCAACCTTAGTCCATTGAAATTCTCTTAATAATGAAGAAAAACTATTGCACTAAAATCGAAAATACTAAGAGACAAGTTAGAAATACTAGTTCTAATGTGATTTTAGGGCTTTGATACCGTGTAGAAATTTGATAGAAATTGAAAATACTCAAGATTTCAAACTGAAAAATAAGAGACACAATTATACTCTATTGATCTACGAAATGGAAACCATAATTTAGAACAACATGCATAGACATGTGATAAGCAAAACCACAAATACACAATGATTTCTAAGGGAACACAACTAAGAAAAACCCCTCAAGCCTCTTTTAATTAATCAGTTGAATAGAGAAACTATTACAATTGTTAGCTCCAACTCTAAGCTTAACCTACAAAAGAATAATTGTTCTCTTTGTTCAAATCTTTCTTCTTGCCATTGTTTTGGTTGGATTCAGGTGTGCTCTAGGTTTTCTTCCCTTTTCCCTTCTTCCCCTTTCCAACCAAAGAAAAATTATCTTCATCCTCATCTTTGGATGATGTCCCATCTCTGTTATTTCTCCTGAACTCTTCTTGAACTAAATCGAACCACAACCTTTTCCAATTCGGTAATTTTTCCCTCCCATTCACAGAGTCCTGGTAGTTGTGTGAAGATTTTGGAAGACCAAGAAGAGCTAGGCTCATCAAGTCATCTTCTAGTAACAATAAAACCCAGCTGGAAGGTGAGGTCACTTCGCTCTCCTTCTCCGAACGGAAATATGGTTGTGAGTATAAGGAAGTATGGCCTATGGCCCGTGGTTTGTTGCAATACACAAATCCTCTCTGTGTGCTCTACCTCCAATCCCTCTTAGACATTTTCACCCAACTATGGAACAAATTTACTTGAAAGAATGGAATCGTTTTTACTCCTAGTGGCCTGGTTATAACATAGCCTGATAGCCTACTAGATGTTAGGTTAGACTACCTCAAATCTTAAATAAAGTTACAATAAAGACTCTTTTAGAGTCTTTTACATGAATAATGTGGGCTGACATGGCATCCTCTTGAATTATGGTAGTGAAAATAGGAAGGTCAACTTTTGAGTGGCATAACATTCACATACATATTCAAAGTAAAAATGGTCTCGTGAGTTGATTGCTCCTCTTTTTCCACCTTGAATTCATCAAGATGGATGAAAAACAATATAATGATCCAATCTAAATCACACCTCCCCATTTTTGGAGGATTTTGGTCCCCAAAATATTCTACTGAATGAGGTGAGGAAATTTTTCCTCCACCTCGTCTCCATTGTACATTTAGGTTTTCCTAGAAATTGACCTTTCAACCCATTTTTCCAAAGGTCATGCTTCGCCTATCTTGTAATTCTAGACCTCTTCTACAAAATTGTATATTTTGTTAACTTTGCTTAAGCATATGGTGTCAAATCCTCCAAAGAATCTAGGACCTATTCCTCTTCTCGATTTAGCATGGATCGATATATTAAGAGAGAGAGAGAGAGAGATGGAATATATAATGATAATATGGAAATACAATAAATTATGGGTAACGAAATCAATAAGAAATTGTAAAGTGGTGAATTTATTTCCATATTTCTATGTTGGCCAACTAGGAGACATCTGATATTTGCAAAGGCCCAAGGTTATGTACGTAGAGGAGTTCCCTGATGTTTTTATTTATGCAAAGGAGAGTTGCTTTCACCCACCTCAAATTTCTAATTGTTGTTAGTTTTTCCTCATGGTACCATATTCTAGATAGGGGTGTCCAATTTTAGAGATCATTGGTTAAGATGAGCCTAACATTGGGTGGAAAATGCTTCTTCCCAAATTGGTTTTCAACTTGAAATTTTAAGTATGTGTTGCCTCTAATTCCTATGATTATTGTTCATTTTCTATTTGAATTTTGTTGGTAAAGTTATAGATGAAAAATGCATGCCTTTTCTTGTATGGAATTCAAAATGTTATATATATGTTAAATTCTGGATTTAAGACAGCCGACATCTCTTCAAAAATTATTAATTAATAATTAAATTAATTAATCTGAGACAGCCGACATCTCTTCAAAAATTATTTTTCAAATATTGACAGCCGACATTCTTCTTTTTTCTCTCCTCATTACTATTTAATCCCTCAAATAAGCTCTTCTTCTATCCAGCATTCAAGTTGTCCTGATGATGGATCCCGGTTGGGATTTGAAACGTTGGCAGAAAATGGTTCTTACTGTGGATTCTCCGGTAACTAAGTCGAAAATATGTTAAATTGTCACATATCTCCAGTTATGATGTTAGTCATCGATGCTAAAGAATATTTTGATGTTGAAGATTGTTGCATATATATAATGAGGCCCTTTTGTATATGTTTGTTAATAGGATTTGCTTGTGAATATCATGTTGCATAATTAATGAATTAGCCAAGTGCCATGTAATCTTAAGGTTGTTGTAATTTTGATTTCAATAAATACATGCAATTCTCTTTAGTAGGACTTGAGCTAAAGGTTCCTTTTCATTGAACCATAGTTCTTACCATGATTGAATCCTTGAACTTATGAGAAGTATTAAGTGTTATGAGTATTCACAGAGCAACATAAGATGAGATTATAATGAATGGTTGTTCCTAAAATGTTGATTTGCATAGGTTATCTTTGGACTGTTAGCTAATCTTATTGTTAGGCAATATTTTGAGATCTTCTTGGTTTTAAGTGCAAAGTTGTTGCATCCTAGTATAATCAAATTTCATTGGTCTCAAAATATTGTGGTGGTTTGAAGGCCCTGTAAGACTATCTCCTAAAAAGGATTTGGGCCAAGACTTGGCCTTTGAGGTTTGATTTGTAATGGCTTCTAAGAAGCCTTAAGTTGTCATATTTGAGCTAGATTAATAAATATCACTCATAATGTGTGATTTTGATTGGTACACACCGATATGGCTAAGGGCCAAACGCTGCATATGCTGCCAAGCATCTACTATATGTATTTTTTCAAAATTAATGAAAGATTACGATTTTTCCTTTGGAAACAAAATCACTCATAATGTGTTAATTAAGGACAAAAAAAATATATACCTTAACTAAATTAACTAGCTACAGTTATTGTACGGTGATCTCAAGGTGTATGACTCTGCTACCTAATGTCTCATTTATTTCGACAATTACATGTTAATATATGGGTTTGGTGTAGTCATAACCATTGAGAATGTATGAGGATTAAGCCTCACTTAAAATAAATGTCAATAAAGCCTATGTAAGTGTAAGTACATGACTAGAATAAAGATGTATTAATTTGTGATCCAAATATCTATTTATATACCAAGGGTTAGTATAATTAATGGAGGCATGGCGAATTTGGTAAAAAATTGGTTATTGCAATGGAAGAGTGGAAGTTTGTAACTATTATGCCAATAAGCATGTCTATTTTAGAATAGGCTTTCTAGAATTTTAATTTAATTATCAGTGATTATTTAGTGAATGGTGAAGATTTAACCTTTATGGAATATGTTGAAATATTCGTAGTAGTATACACATATCAAGGGTTAAAATTTATCTCCAATTTAGTTATACTCTTTTAATTAATTTATCTCAAATTAATTAATTAGAGAAAATTCCATATCAGCATATGTCATTATGAGTATGTGGTATTGATAAGCCATGGTATTGGCCCATGATATTCTAACAAAAGCTATTTACAAATTAAGAATTTCCATGGTAAAGTGGGGGTGAATCTCCATAGTTAAAAATATTGTTTAACTCGTATACTAATTCTTTTTATAATTAACAATAAATAAAAAATAAATAAAGTTTTAATTTTGCTAATTTTTATGATTTTTTTAATATGGGCAATGTAAGATGTCTCTTGGGGTAAGTGGTTTTGATTCTTATAATGGATTGATGCCTAACAACATTTACCAACCATTTAATTTATATGGTTGCCCTAGTTTATATGATTATGGCATATAAAGATATTCATGTAAAGCTATGTTTGAGTTTAATATGTCTTAGGAAAGATCTAAAGTTATGTTTGAGTTTAGTACATCTTAGCAAGAATAATAAGAGTTTAAAAAATCCTTTTAGCAATAATTTAATGTGTAAAGTAGATAAACTAATTATATAGTCCTCCTACCTAAATTTGTGTAAAGAATTTCATAGAATATGGTGGGCAATAACTCTTTGTAAATATGTTTAATTACATAAGTATAGAGGATGTTCGAAGTTGCTTGGATAAGAATGTTCCAAGTTTCCTTATTCCTCGAAATTGAATTTGGAACTTCAACTATATAAGTTCATTTGTATATTGTTAATTGTGTTTAGCTCAAGTGGTTGCGAGAAATGTTGTTATTCTCCCCACTCGAGTTCAATTCTTGCATGTGATAGGTTGAACTCATAATGACTATTTCTTCTAATGGCTTTGACTCTTGTTGTTTGAGTGTTCATGAGGACCCTTTCGAGGATTCATTGGGTAGACCAAGTGGGTGGGACTCATGGTTATAATGCCTCCCACCTTGGTACAAACCCTGATTAACCTTGTTCAGTATGGTTTGCAAGCTTGGTATGGTTTACAAGATATCATATTGGGCTAGAGGGGTTTTCCCTTTGCAATAAAGTTATGAGATTCTTGGTAGCAACAATGATTATATGTTCTAGTTATATATTTCCCTCCTAACACCAAACAAAAAAATCTTATATAAACCACCAAATTTTTCACATTATACACCATATCTTGCATTTATTTCTTGAACTTGTAAGTGCTTTCTTGAGTACTTTGTTTAAGGAACGTTGATTTATATGACACGATAATGACATATTTTGGATCTAATCGTAGCATCCATTTATAATGCAAACTCACATTCATAGTCATAGTACATGGATATATGTATGCATTATTGTTGTCTAACATGAGTTACATTGGGTTCGCTTCATTGCATGTGACAATCAAAATGGCATCTACATTTTGTTTAAATTATCTAAAGGTGAATGCTCATAATTTACATGGATTGTGAATGCAAATGACATGATGTGCTTGGAACATTGTGGAGTGTGTGTATATATATATATATATATATATATATATATAAAGAGAGAAAGAGAGAGATGGAATACAATGAATATTACATGTGTTGCGCATGCACATCTAAGTACATATATTGTTGTATATCACTATAGGGAACTTAACGTACACCACTTCAAGATATTCACTGCATTCTTTGACTAGTTCATGTGGATTGTCATGTCAAATTAGCATTTAAACTTACCAAACACATTAGCTAATGGGATTTCATATTCGGTGTTACATCTAGCATTAAGATATTATGTTTTTGGAATATTAATAATGCATATGTTCCATTTCTATTATGAGAAGTGACTTATACTATGTGTCTAGTGTAATAACTAAATGAATGAAAAAATTTTGTTGAGAGAGATCATACCATAATCCAAGTCAAAAGAAAGGTCTCATCAATCATGTCCAACTAAAATTAGCCTTGGATTCTTACCCTAAGCTAATTCCTACCACACTATGTGAACTTATTCAACTTGTATTGAAGTTGCATCTCTTAAGCATTTCCTCTAATGATTTTTGCCATTAAAAGAATTCAAGTATCTAATTATATGGTATCATTAAATTTCTAGGTTACAATTCTTAAATTATAATAGTGATTGGAGATCCTTTAGATTGATATAAAGTGGAATGAGGTAGGTTGTAATGTTATTTATGATTTAGAGAAACAAATGAAAGATAGAAAGTCTTTTCCATTGAGAAAATAGATTCATGTTATCAATGATGTAAGCTTGAATACTTTTCAAAAATATCAAATTAATGAAAGAAAAATATGCTTATTTTTTCTTTTTTTAAGTAATATGTTTTAGTTTCCCAAAGAAAAAAGCGTAATTTTGATTATATGAATAACAAAATTACATGTTGTACTGGCTAGAAGTAGCATCATCAAGTCAAAGACCAATGATAAGCAAAGACATGCAGGAAAAAAAAAAAAAAAACAAGCTAATGTACATGGAGGGGGAAGCTAAGCTTTCCGCCCCTTCTTTTTCTCTACCCTGCGCCATTCCCCTTCGGATGGCATCGAAGAGACAAGAGCAAGATGGTTTCTTGCCTCTAATTTGGTGTTGTCCTTGTCAGAGTCCGAGTTATCTGATGTGTGGAAGCACTTATTCCCACTGATGTCCCCCTTGTCAAGGATCAAGTCGGCCTGCACCCTGTGATTCTTAGCATCTAATTGGTCCTGTGGAGATCCCCCTTGTGTGTCAGGCTCCATAGGAATCTGACTTTCCTCTTGTGGGGATGGATCATCCAAAGCATCTTCCTCCTCCTCTTCAGGTTCAGGTGGGGGTATTGCCAACCTTTGGGTTTTTCCCTAGATTCTTTTTCCTTCTGGTATCCTTTTTGGCTTCTAGGCACACATTGTGTAGATGCCCTGCTTGTCTACAATTTCTACATCTGAAAGTTGTGTTCTTGTAATCCAAGCTCTGTGTCCAAATTCGCTTATTGTGAATTAAACGGATGTTGTCCGGAAGTCCTTCGTTGAGGTCTACCTCTACACATATGTGTGCGAAGGTGAAAATCGTTTCCTCTATTCTTTGGGAGTCCTTTTTTATGAATTGTCCAAGGCTATTGCCAATACCAGCGAGAACTCTGTACTCCCATAAATGAAGGGGGAGGTTGTGCATGCGGACCCAGACTGGCATTATGGAGACGACCATGGTGTTTGCGTTGAAATCGAAAAACCAGGGAGTGGTAAACAGGTCGGTTGACCCCAGAACCATGGTCCTTCCTGTAGAATTTTGTCTCTAACTTCAAGGGATGGGAATTTTACAACAAAAAATCCTTTGGTGCAGAGGTGGATGTCGCAATCTAATGACCAGTTTGTTAAAATCTAGTGGAAGAGCTCTACTGGTTTAGGCCAGAAACAGTTAAATTGACAAATAATTGCTAGAGATTCAAGGGAGGCTCATTGCTCATCAGATTCTGGGATATCAATATTTAATTCTAGGTTGTTATTCAGCTGCTCCACTATATAGGGGTTTGGAGCGTTTTCTGTTTGTTTGGATGGCTCAGAGGCTGTCTTTTTCCCCTGAAGAATGTTTCTAAAAGATAGAACCTCATGAGCTTGCTTCTGTTTTGATCCTGAACCTAACTGTGTGCTGCCTCCCAGCCCTGTTTTGCCCTTGGTTGCAGCCCCCCCACATAATCTGAGGTTGAGTAAAATGGTGGAATCAGCCTGTATGTGATACTCCTTCAGGGGTTGGTGGTCCTGTAGTATTTTGCCTTCGAATATCAAAATCTGTGTATGGACAGGGTATCTGTGTTTCCCCGTGATACTTTGCTTCAGATCAAGTACTTTGTCTGTGTTTTTGACCCAGAGTAAACTAGAAGCCCCAGCAGGATATTTTAAAATGATTTGAAAGCAGTTTGGCCTTACCTAGTTCCCATGTCCTGTCTAAACCTTCTAGAGCGAGGAGGCAGCTTCTTCTTTGAAAACATAGATTATCCATGTTGCAGGGGGAAGAGCGTTCGTCACCAAAGGTTGGACCGAGCAGAGTATGATGGGCCAAACAGTGCTCGCGAATGCCGAAAGTCTAGGCCTGTGTGAGGAGGGGCAATGGAGCATGTCATCTGCCGACACAGGGTTCATAAAAGCGGTGACCTCGTGGAGAACGTAGGGGTCAGCTTCCCAACAGTCGGGTTTCGAAAGCTGGGGGAGCTTCCGACCAGAGTCCTTCCCCAAAGCTCTAAACCCATCCCGGGCTCTCCGCAGTTCACCTTGCAGCCAGCCGTGGACAAGTGATAACCAAGCCCAGCAGACTGTGCAGCCGCCGAGCAAAACCCCAGCTGGGTTCGCCTCCTGATTTTGAGTCCGGCCGAGGGTTGAAGTCCACCACAGATGCCGGGGGCCGCAAGCTGCGGAGCAGAAAGCGGAGTCTGTGTCTTTCCAACAGTCCTAGCATTGCTAAGAGCCACTTCCTCTCCCCCTTTGGGTCTTTCCTGAGATGAGTAGGGTAGCAAGATACCTCCTTGGCCTTTCACTTCTGCCTGCTTAAGCTTAGTCAAAACTCGGTCACCCAGGGGCTTTAATGTAGAAAACTTGGATGCTACGGAAGTTGCAGCTCTGACAGAGAGCATGGTGCAAGGAAAGCGTCTGAGAGACACGGAGGACAACGCCAAAGACGGCTTACTGGTAAAAACCGGTCGTAAGCCCTCGTAGGACTTTAGAGTAAAGCCCCTGCCCATCTGTGAGGTCGCTGTTTCGAAACCCAGGAAAGCTTGACTCATATTTTCCATTCTAACCATCATAAGAGTATTCGTTGCTCATCATACTTATTCCCCAAGTAATATGTTTTAGTTATGTGAAATAACAATAATTTTGTGAATACTACAAATTTGAAAAAAAAGATGTATTTATTAAATTTTATTGAAATTTAAAATAAAATAAAATAAAAAATAAAAACCATTCGTTGTTTAATTTTTTTAAATTGTAAAGATTGGGAGAGACAATATTTAATTTTTTTTAATAAAATGTTTACTTAATCTATATTTCTATTATTTTTATTTCTAGAGTTGGGTGATTATATGCCCTTCTAATTGAAATTATGTCCAACCCTTCAAATTTGATCACTAGTCATATGGATCATATGGAAAAAGATATTTCTCATAAGAAATTTTGGTTACTTAGATGAATTTAATAAATTAAGGTAATAGTCCATTTCGAGAATGATATTTTCCTTAATGCATTACATATATGAGGGTATTTATATACATATAATTGCATTCAAGATTTGTTCATACGTGAAGAAGGGGACAAGGGCTGAAAAATATATATTCATTATAGGGAATATAAAGTTTTTTCTCATGGAAAAATGTTCATATGTATATTAAGCAAGATTTACATAAATGTTAAGATCCTTAAATACTCATAAGAAAATTTGTTTACTTAATTGAATGTGATAAATTTTGGGAGAATCCGAGTGAAATTTTCCTTAATGCATTAAGTATATGAAAATATTTATATACATATAATTATTTACATTCATGGATTTTCCATACATGAAGAAGAAGAGAATTCTAGGCATGAATTTTATCCAAACTATTATCCTTGGGAGCTCAATATAGAGAAATCTATTAGTAAATTTAATAATATTTAATACAAATTCTCTTAGGCTTGATGTAACACCCTTCACTGTCGAGGATTCGGCAAAATATCCAAAGTTTTCAAAGGTAAGCTTATTGATTTTACCGACCATCATCGAGTGGTAACATTAGTGGAATTCACCGATGGTATCAGTAATTAGCCAATGTCTTAAGGGTTTCAAATGTAAAGCCATCAAATTTTACCATTAGATTATGAGACCAACGACACTTTCAAAATTTGCAATGGGCTTTTACTCCCACATGGGAAATGCTTTGAAATTCACTGACCACAAACCTTTGGGAAATTATTGACCATTAGTGGTTGGTTGTTGACTTAAAGGCTTCACAATTGGGTAACTTAATGAATTTCACTAGTAGTCGATAGGAACCATTAATGATCGAGAGAAGGGACAAAAGTTTAATATGTCAACCTTTTTTATTTTCTAGATCATTGGCACTTTTCAATTGTGCATGGACAAAAGTTTAATATGTCAACCTTTTTTATTTTCTAGATCATTGGCACTTTTCAATTGTGCATGTGAATTCTTTGTGTAAGTGGGTAAATTTTAATTTAATATTGGTGTCTTAATTAAATGTATTTATATTATTAGAATATCAATATGACTATATTATCACACAAACAGTGGGGTTCAAACACCAATATGGTGTACAGATTGGTTGTGGCCTTAAAATTAGATTATTATCATTATTATAAACAGAAATACATTAAGTTATTAATTAGAGATTAATTTAATTAAATATAAGGTAATTAACCTTAGGCCAGTGAAAGACATGCCAAGAGAAAGTGGTCTTGGTGCTAACATGGCACCATCTCGGGGTGACACATGGACCTGGGGTGACATGATGATCTACCACATGATATTTTCATAGTAACACTAACACGCTGCCAAGGGTGAAATTATTCAAATGGCCATGTCTTGATGATTTAGACTCAAATTTTAACAAAGTTCATATCATTGGAATGATGTCAATGAGCAAAAGGCGATGTAAATGTCAAAAAGTAGTTTTTATTTGAATAAAAAAAGTAAAATGTTGGTACCTCATTTCCTTAATCAAACATTAAGGGATTGGGTAGTGTTACATAGTGGTATTAGAGTCATTAGTTATACCACTTGAGTTGTATGGGCTTAGTAAAGTAAAATTGTCATTATTTAGTAATCAACAAAATCAACATAATTGTATTTAATGTATAAGAAGGGATCAAACCTTCACTTGTCAAATGTGATAAAATATTATGGGGTCGTTTCTTATAAGAAACTTTTATATATGAACCAAAATTATTGTGATAATCGCTAAAGGTATATTTATACCCATGGCTACTGTGAGTATGTTGTGATGATTGTATTAAAAATTAAATTGCAAGTCAAAAGATTTCTAATAATTCAAAATAAGATTACATCATGAGGAGTTGTTGAATTGAGGCTTCTGTGATCCATATCAAGGTTATGAGAAAAAGCATTTCAGCGTAAATCACATGAAAAAACATTTGTCGACGCGTTTCGAACCAACTAGTGTGGTTCATCGTCATGACAAGTTGGTTGGTTTGAAACACGTCCTGGCGTTGAACCACACTGGTTAGTTCGAAACGCGTCGACAAATGTTTTTTCATGTGATTTAACCTGAAATACTTTTTCTCATAATCATGGGGAGTTCTTCAAGTAAACAATAGTGACCTAGACTGACTGAATTTGTTGGCCTCTATATGCATTCAAAATAAAAACAACAGTAGCTTCGAAAAACTAGATTTCTTGTGCTTCACTATTTACTAGACACAAAAATTATCAAAAACTGAACAAAACCTACTTTCATTGTGGTACATTTTCTGCAATGAGACTAGATGCCTCAATTTCTCTAACCACTAGACTATAGAATGCATCATGAATGTGGAATTACATGTTCGCCATACGAGTCTCAAAATTGTCCATACGAGCCTAGAGATGTTGTTGGTTCCACTTAAAAGAAGCTTGATGACCCATGATGCGTTGTTGATTGTGTAGGATGTCCATGAAAACGCTGACATTATCTGCATGGTCCAAATGATGCGCTTATGAAAATTGGTCAATGGAGTGTTGAAGGAGGTAGATCTGGGCCACTAACTCACCTTCCTCGTCCATGTTATTTAGCCTGGGGATGTCTCCCCCCGTCTTGGATGACCTCGGAGATGGAGCATCCTGTCGGTGTCAGTCGTCCACCCACATACCCACGCTAAGACTACATTCAGGGCCCAGACACAGAACCACCACCATGAGGCCTTTATTTTATTTAAGCTTCCACCTCGGCAGTGATGAAAGAAGATCCTATAGGCCTCAAGAGGCAATTTCCTTCCACGCCTTGCGGCTGGATGTGGTTTCAGAGATAGAACATACATATACATTCCAAGCATCTTTGTACCCATGTCTCGTTTATCTGGGTCAGCCAGCATGCACTGGCCTTAGCGCCCCACTCTTCTAGTTTCTAAACTATCATATACATTCCAAGCATCTTTGTACCCATGTCTCGTTTATCTGGGTCAACCAGCATGCACTGGCCTTAGCGCCCCACTCTTCTAGAAGCAGACAAAGCAGGGAGAGGAATCGATATCGGGCAAGAGTAGCCCACTTTTACCAGAAGACAAGAAGAAAGAGAAGGTCGTTATCAACCACAAAACCTTCAGAGACAACCTGACATACAGTCTGCCACCTCCCTCCTTGAATATCTACCAACAGTCTTATCAATTTGAATTAACGCAGGGCATCTTTCAACCCAGGTTACGTGTACAAACGAGTGCTTGAATCGTTGAAAGGTGCCAAACTAGAATTGCTAATTATACGAGCCTCCTCTTCCCGAAGAACTAGACAGCGGTTTCCAGGAGACTCTCCACGAGTTCAAGCCAGTTCCTGGTTCTCCCACAATTCCTCGCCCAACTTACAAATGTTGCCTTCGCTCTCATAATTCTGACCATTATACCAAATATCCTTTCCACGGGCTCCTTTGGATTGTTTCCTAAGGCCCCTCTACCACCTTCCACATGCATTTATCACACCGCATGGGAGGGGATTTATTCCTCTCGTCCTTTGATTGTTCTCGGGGCTCATCCCCATCGGGGGACGATTGTATTAAAATTATACATGCAATTGTAATGAGTAAAATGGTAAAATTTTATGGACTAAACCAAAGTCTTCATAATTAGTTATGGTTTTCACAATAGAATATTCTATGTATATGGAATTCTAACAATATATGTATGTATATGGAATTTTAACAATATATGTATGGTATATCTTTGTATTAGGGTTATTACTAGGCATAAAGGATGCATTATCAAGGCTAAATGTTTCCACAAATTTTTATTATGGGATTGTTAACAACGATGTATTGTATCAACACTTAGAAGATATAGTGAAGAGAAGATAAATTAGCAAAATGGTACAACACCATACGGAGAAGAACTTATATACCAAAGATGAGGAGTTAGATGAGAGGAGGGCTATAGAAACCCCTCCAGACTTGTTGAAGATAATGAGGAGTCTAAAGGCCAAAATTCATAGTTGTATAACTAATAATGAGAGACTAATTCAATGTTGTTGCAGAGTTTGTCTAAAATCCAAAAGCATGGGCCAACAATCAATAGCATACAAAAAAATCCTCAAGGAAAAGGCATAAGAATTCCAAGAGGAACATATCTAAATAATATTCTTCTGGAAATTCCTCTAGTGAGAGGACAACTACCTCTTAAAGATAGTCCAACAAAGAGGCCATATCCAATTTCCAAAATAGGAGAAAGAAAATACATTCCAGGAGTTCCATACTAAAGGAGTTCAAGAAGGCCAAACTAACTACCTTTTATGGTGAGATAAAGAGGGGTGAAGAATTAAAGGCTTGACAATTATGATTGAAGAAGTATTTTTAGGTACACAACTACTCATTAATCATGAAAGCCTCAGAAGTCATATTAAATTTGAATGGAAGGGCTTCCATTTGGTGGGGAGACCTCGAGAATGTCAAAGTAATCATGTAAGAAGGTTGACTTGGAAGCAACTTTAATGATACTTCCGAAAGAAGTATATGTTAGAAAGCTATTATGATGGCAAGATATGAGAATCTGAGAGACCCAAATTGGGATAAATAACGATAGACGATAATGTTAACGGATTCATAAAGTTATTAATGCATGTGTCATACATCAAGGATGAGAAAGTGAGAATACAATGATTTATTGGTGGGTTGCCACAATCCTTTTAGGAATGGATTGAGTTTGATGAACTCAAGATGTTGCATGACACCATCTAAAAAGATAAGTAGTGTTATGAGAAATCCAAGCACAATTAAGTGTCCCACAAGATTTAGAAGAAATAGGATAGGGTTGGATTTAAAAGGAAAGGATTCAAAACATCGTAGTACAAAAATACAAGAAAGAGTGCCAAGTCCAACTACCCAATTAAAGTGTGCACCATTAGATATATCCCACCATACTAGAACTAAGATATAAAGGTTTGACCTTGTTCATATAAAGGTTGAGTTTGCTGCTGCAAGGGATGACCTTGTTGCTGCAATAGTTGACTTTGCAGATACAAAGGTCGGTTTGGTTGTTGAACAAATTGTGTTTGTTGTTGCAAAGGCTGTTGAAACTGCTGCAAAGGTTGCCCCTGCTGCTACAAAGGTTTCCCTTGCTGTTGTAAAGGTTTTTGAATAGTTTCTTGAGGGATTCCTTGTTGTTGCTAATAAGTTCCAATTGGAATTTGACCATATGCATCGGGAATAGGATTTTGACCAGGTTTCACATGAGGACCTACTTGCAGAATTATAAGGTGGATTTTGTAGTGCTTGTGAACCATATGGAACATAAGACCGTTGGAGAGGTATTTGGGCCGTATAAGCCTGTTGATACTAGACATTACTAGCTCCAGTTGGAATAGATTATTTGACAGGATTAAGAATACCACTAACAGGTTGACTCACTCCAACCATGGGAGGTTATGATCCACTCACATGGGTTCCACCTCAAACAAGAGGGTATTTGGATTTTTTCCCCCATGCGGCGAATGAGGTGGTGGCACATTTTGTCCACTTCATGGGGGAATTGAGCAACCTACAGATGTATAAACTGAAACTGTTGGTTGCACCAGAATGGAAGGTTGAAACAAAGGTAATGGTTGTGACGGGATCGTTGGTTGAATCGAAACTGAAGTAACGACAATTTGTACAGAGATCTGAGAGGTCACGTTAGGAATAAACGAACCATAAGTAGACATAGCATTTGATGACCGAATTTGATTTTGGTATAATGAAGAAGCACTAGGAGTTCCTGAACTAGTTGAGCCAATGTTGTATAACCATGTGGAAACATAGGCCCACTATTTTCAGGGGGCGGTTGAGATGGAACTCTTCCTACATAAGGAAAACCTTCCGGAGGAAAGTCATATTCAGAATTATTATCAACACTAGGAGTGCGGGTAGCGGAGACTTTCAGAGGACCTCAAGGGGAGGCTGGAATCTCACCTTCTGAAGCCATAGGTGGAAACAGATGGCGAGGAGAAATTCGAGATGGACGAGGATATAACTCCAAAGGAACACGAGGTTGATCGTATGGACTATAAGGATGTTGTGGAGATATCATAAACAGATCAAAAAGTGGATTCAGAGGGTATAAGACAAACCTCTGTGGACTCTCAAGGGTTTCTGGATCAGACTACTGAGACAACGATGAGTCTCGAGGTGGGGGACAAGAAGCAAGGGGTTGGATGCTTGGGACAATTCCAAGTTCAAAGCCTTGAGTTTCAAGTGATTGTGAAAGTTTAGAATGAACTCCTTGTGAAGACCCTTCAGTATCAGACGATGAAGGGGAACTATGAGGTGAATGCAATGGTTCAGCCACGATGACTTTCTCTCAAGAGCAGAAGGATAAGAGATGATTTCATTGAGGGTTGATTAAAATTAAAATTTACAAGGAATTACTCAATGTGAGGCCAAGAAGCAACTGCATGGGTTCGACATATTATCGTTGGCAATTAATTTTATGACACGAAACAACAAATAAATAAAAAAGGGTAATGCTAGGCAAGAGGGTTTACCAAGTATCCGTGAACCATTATATACACCATATATGAAACTAAGGACTTGACGTACGACATCAATCTCCACGAATTTTATGTTCGGTGTATCACGTTTACAAGGTTACTGACTCGGTTACCTGTGCCTAAAAGATAACAACCTACTGGGATCTCCCAATATATACTCGATGGTACGGGGAGCACAAGTCATGGGTTAGCATTGCCTAATGCATAACCATTCGGTGAGAGCATTCCCATATACTTACCATACTGAAGTGCCTCATATATACCCAAAAGTACTGAAGAACCTTCGATATACTTTCGTACGGGAACAGGATTTCACCCTCAGGATACAATGCAAGTAGTTAAGGACAACTGCTATGTTTAAAGATGCCAGAACACGTCTCTAGCCTAGACCTCTAGATATTTGTGTTAGGTTAAAAATGCTCCTTAGGTTAATTGAAGTGAATTTTAAGTTAATCTTGAATTAGGTTTCAATTTTATGGCTCAACGATGTCACATGAATTCCTATGATGCAACTAAATGAGAAAAATGAAATCTTTTCATTTAATGAAGGCTAAACCAATGAGGGAAGAGAGACAACCAAACAATGCATCAATTAATCAAAATGCACCAAAACATAACTCCCTAACTTTTCCAATGCATTATGTAAAAATGAAAACTACTCTTTCACTTTCACTAACAAATGAAATGTCAAAATGCAATCCTATGAGAAACAAAAATCACTTTTTTTCACTGAGATGCACTAATCTTTTTGTTATTTTCCTTTCAATTTGATTCAACAATGCAAACTAATGCATAAGCAAAGAGAAAATGGCAATCCAAAACAACTAAAATGAAAATTTCATTCACCTTTAGTTTCGAATACAAATTGTTTCAAAAATACTTAAGTGAAAGGATCACTTTTCTTTTCGAAACAATGAAATCAAAACAAACATTCACTTTCAGTTCTACCAAAGCAAACAATTGTAATCTATGTTTGACAATGGAGTAAAAGCAATTTTCAAAGTATCAAAAAGATCCAACACTAATGAAAATAACTTCACAAACATGAACTGAAAGCAACTTGAAAATGGTGTCCTGAATGTAGCAAAACTCCTAAATGGAAGAAATCAATCTCATAGAGACAAGCCAAATGATGAGTGAAGGGTGACCTAGAAACCCTAGAAGGCAATCAAGCTTCAAACACACATCAACAAAAGCCAAGAGACAATTGCAATCACAAAAGGATAAAAATAAAGACAAGCACACTGTAATTACAATGGAAAGTCACTTACAGAGGTTGAAATCCACTGAAAACAAGGAGAAACCCTAATTTCTTTTATCCTCTGGAATCAGCACGCTTGTTAAAGGTAAAGGGGCGATGAAAGGCAGAGTAGCGTGACTGTAAATTCAAAATCAGTGCTGGCAGCACTTCTGTCAGAGCAGAAAATGCGTTGGGCAAGGAAAATAAGGAAAAAATAAAAAATATTCAAAATATGAGCAGGCTCAACACTCTCAAGCAAAAACCAGTGACAGCATAAATCTATAGTGATGCATACAAACCAAGAAATCAATGGTTGGTAAACTCATCAGAGAATCTGATTCGAAGGAATGGATGAAAAGGTTATAGTTTCCCTAGTGGAGTTTCCATTTTGTTGTCTTGGTAAATCCTCTCTGCAAACAAAGACGATCCCTCTATCCCAATGAGTGGGACTAGCAACCAACATGACAATCTACGAGACACTTTCCTAAATCAAAATCGAAATGAGAGAAGAGGAAGGATACCTACCTCGTTCTGATGCTATAATGCACTCCTTTGTTGAAGATCTTAATCACTTGCTTCTCAAGCTCAGCCCTATTTTTCACATTGTTCGAATACCTGCACAAGAGGCCAAAGACACAACAAAGCATACAAGTATAACAAGCATAATCGAATGTAATCCACTTAACAAATCAAGGAGCATTAAGATAAATGATGCATTAACATAAGCATTTATGGAAAGTGACCCAGCAGTTTTATATATTAAGAAATGAAAGAGGAAGCATACAATCCAGGCCTTGATGTTAATAAGACCTCCTTGAGTGAATTTCCAAGTCCAAGATCAAGCTCTCCAAGCACTCCTTCTCCAAGCCAAAATGAATAGCATGTAGGCACTATCTCAGCATAAGGGTGCAAATAATTAGAGACCAACCATTTAGGAATGGAAGAGGATGAATATATAGGCAGGGAGAGGGAGTTAGGATCTCTCCAAAGATAGGGGAAGGTCCTCATCTCAAGGAGGAATCTCATAGGGATAATATCAAAGGGAAATATTGGGAGAATTTGACCACATCCACAACGAACAACCTCCAACTCGTCATTCTGGAAGCCTCTAGATCACGAAGCTTCTTGTCCTCTTTGGGAAAACTTTCCTTTTAGGGATCAACATGAGTATCCAAGTAAAAACTACGCTGGCAGTGTGAGGTTAGTATGATGCAACCTACTATCAACATGGATTTTCAGTGTTGCATTCACGCTGACCCTAAAATTAGGGTTTTGAGCCTACTTCTTTAGGGAAGGCTCAAGGCATGTTTTCATTAGTTCTTTAGGGAGGATCTAGACTACATATCAGGATGGGTAGACTGTATAATTTCCAAGTTTCGGGCACTCCAGGGTATGACACAGGGAAGTGCAGGAGGCGTAACAAAATATTGTGTAACAGACACCAGGAGCCCTCCATCTCAACTCCTCACCCTAAGAGCTCAGACAAGGCAGAAGAGTTGGCTCAGTGCTCTTGATAAGTCTTTCTCTATGTAGATCATAAACATATTATCATGCTCATATCTGGTAATCATCATGTCTCAATAGTAGCAACTCATGTTCATGCAACTCATCAAATCGAATATCATATTAGAATAAAAATATATATATCACAAAAAATATACCATATCCATCCTCCTTCTCATGGAGGCAGCAACCACAAGGCTAAGCTTGTCTCATACAGCAGCATCAACTAAAGATATCTCCGGATTATCTGCCAATCAGATCCCACTCAGTATTGTCGCAATGTATCCCAATTATATCCAAAATATACTTAAACATCTCTCCAAAGGGCTTCTTCAACCTGACTCATAGCTAGCCATGTTAATCATCATCGTACTCAACCTTGGTTGTGCTTGATGCTATGAACTTTTCATCAAAATATCATGGTCGATCGCATATTAAGGAATCACCCAGATGTTCTCATCTTATCAATAACAATCCAAAACAACATTAGTATATCCATGTAGTCACATTTCACAGGAAGAATGTCTCAAACCAAAAATTGATTGTCCCATGAAAATATATTGAAGTTTGCTCGGTGGTAACTCAATGTGTATGAAGCGGCTCAATCATGGATTCACTCAGGTTGTTCTATGAAAAACATATGTATATAGACAGGTACTCACACAGAACAGTAATGCTTCAATTGATTGTCAATTGCCAAGTTAGGTTCAATAACATATCTTCATAACTTCTTGAAATTCAACCGAAGTGTTGAAGGATTTGCATTTCCTTCTTCCAACAGCTCTTTAGTAGCTTCACGATATAATTTTTTTCTTTTCCCAACTTCATAACATAATTCAACGTGCCATGATTCTTCATTTTGAGCTTCATAGGTCCTGTCCCTCTTATTTTGATCATCGAAGGCTCATTACCTGTTAAGAATAGACCATCAGCATATAAAACCAAATTCAAAGTCATACCTTAGACCACTTTTGAAGTAGAGGTTTGGATCAACACATCTTCTTGGCTTCACCAGATGATTGTCAATACAAACATACTAGGCTTTGGAAGCTTGCTTCATATAATGCTTTCTACAAACATAACACTTGACCAAACCAATATTCTTAGCCTTACACAAATCAATATTATGCAATCAAATCAACTAAGTCAGCTTATCAAGCCTTAAATGCCAAATCAAAGTTAATATCAAAGTCATAAAAGTTTCTGCCAGTATCACTGTGACAAACTCTTTGGACAAAATGTCAAGTAGAGCTTACATCCAAATATCAAGTTACGACAACCTTTTATTTACCAAGTACTATCTAATCAACCTTTATCAAGCCATCCTCATGATCATAGCATGAATCATTCCGGTCACTAAATATGAATGCATAAGTCAGGGATAAGTCATATGAGTTTCATCCATTCATCATATTGAAACACAATTGTATATACTTGAACCAATGATCCAAAGACAATGAGACCAATACAAATCATTATTGAATATCAATATTAGTCACTGAAAGTTATTATGGTCACATAGCATTGTCATCAAGGCAAATCAATAGATATCAAGTCAAATCATTAGTCATCGAGTCAAAAACTTAATTTGTCATCTTTGTTAATTCAATCAATCCATAAGACAAAATGTATACAAGCATCAAGTCAAAGTTCTAAAGCCTCTCTATGAATTACAAAGCATTATATCAAAACTCCAAGCATTGCTCATCTATACCAATCAACCAAATCTTGTCAAACCCTTGCAATTGTTATCAAATATTGCCATACACTAGCTTCAATGGTTAAATCATAATGACATATTGATATGCATATTCTAGTCACCTGCAAACACAAGTTTAGTCAACACATTCACATTCTATCTAGTAAGTCAAATATTCAAACTTCCCTGCTCACAGAACTTTCAGACGTCTACTCCATATCTGTAGGATTGTCATATTGCTGGTGCATTCCTGACTTTATGCATAAAGCTTCAGTTTTGTGACCTACAATCATAACTGCACCCATATGCTTTATTCTATGAAGTTGAGAGGATACGATCACACCCTTAAGCTTGATTTCGTGTGGTTGGGGCTTAGACTAAAGGAAACCCTCTTTTCTTAGATAAGAACTTGTTGCAGACCAATAAGTTAGATATTAGTCCATTTATGTCCAGATAACTTATTTCAACAGTAAATAATCTTCCATGTATTTAATGAAAATGATAACAAGTGTGTGGATATTATGGAGAGATTCTCCATCTGAATTAATATCTCCTTCAACCATTATTATTCTAGTCATGAACATGTATATAATATTGTCATGTATCAAAACGGTTAGACCATAAAATCAAGATATATCAAATTCTAAAACATATATCCATCATGTTCATAACATGTTAGCACCAGCTACTTCATCATCACATATGAACATGACATCAAACTTTCATCAAAGGTTAGAGTCATGTGATTAGGACAGTTGACAGGTGTATCATCACAGATCATGAACACAATATCACATACATAGCTTAGTCCATCAATTCAAGGCATCCAGATTTACTACATTGTCAAAATTACTAAGCCAAGGTCAACAAGAAGATCCTCGATATCAATCTCATTGTAACACTTCTATCATCATGGTTATCATGCTCATCACAATCATTGACAATCAAATTGAGATACCATATATCAAAAACAATGTATCTAACCTGCTTTAGGAAATACATCATGCCTAAAATGTAAAATGCTTTGCCAAATATCAAGTATACCAATATATCAAAGATCAACGTGTCTAAGTAGCTTAACCATGACTTAATAGAATGTAAGATACTTGTCCAATACCAAGTGTACCATCTCATCATATGTACTGTGAATCAAACTTACTTTCATATGCATGCATGATCCATTTGTGTAGTGATATCGTCACCATCCAATATTGCATTTGAAACAATACACCATACATACCTTGTAGTATTCAGGTACTTATGCACCTTCTTATTTGACATTGGCAACGGGAGCACTTTGTCAACTTCTTTGTCATGGGAAACTATAGCTCTTCTCTTCCTAGAGTAACCATATTTTCTTGCATCTCAGATGATCCTCAAGAAGGATCCACTTATCACATCTCATCGAGAGGTTAGAAGTATCAAATACTCAAATATACATGCATCAATGATCAAATCAATAAACCTAAACAAAATTAAAGACATAAAGAAGTAACATAAATCAAAAATCACTTATCTTTTAATGAGAGGAGATCAGCTCCCTCTTCAACCATCCATCAAGAGTCATGACTATCCATTGTCCATATAACACTTGTTGCCTTCAATATATATTCATCAACTTCATCAATAACCAAGGTTGAATTGAGACTATCCCATTTAGGGGCTACATCAAATCTGTCATAAGTGCTAGAACATCTTCATACTGATCATGCTAGGATTTCTAGATTTCATATCTCAAGTCATTGCCATAAACTAGGGTTTCTATCAAACCCTAACCTCATAATATCTATCAAACCCTAATACACAAATTTCCTAAGGTTTCCTTCAAATCCTAACATTCTTTTAGGTCTCCTCCATCTTCTTTTTCTTCCATTAAAGGTGTCTCCATAGGGATGATATTCAATGACTTTTCATCAACCCAGCTCTCATACCATGTTAATTTTTCTTAGGCATATATTGTTCTTTACTTTGATAATTTCATTTCAATGTTTCCACATTTAAATTCACCCCATGGCATCATATCATTATTCAGATTTACAACATTATTCAACAACATATGCAACTAGGTAAAAAGAACAATATCATCATCAATGCAGTGGAACATAAAGGAATAATAGAATAAAATAATTCACACATAGAGACACCAGGATTTGTCAAAGACCAGGGAAAACCCACTATGGTGAAAACCCTTTCAAATTATTCTTCTTATTATATTGTCGTTGAATGATTCAACAAAGAGAGAGTACAATAATCCATATCTTCAACCATAAAACTATCCAACAAAAATAAAATAAACAATATCCATGAGATGAACCAAACCATGCCAATAATCAAAACCTTGACCGAGGATCATGTAATCAATTGTTACTATTTGTGTTCAACTGTCGAACTCTGCAGTCAACTAGTGAAAACTTCAATCAACTGAAAAATCAAACTTTAGATTGCAATCACATGGAAGAAGAGACATGTGTGCGACTGAGAGCTTCCAGTCGCTACCTTGAGCATGCAAGCTTGAGACTATAGTTAAAAAATTCCTTTGACAAGCCTACGACTATGACCCAAAACCCTAGAAACATGAGTGAGCTTCGAACCCTGTAATCTCGGACCTGTGCCAACCAATTTTTGTGAACTTAACTCAGACCTGTGCGAACCAAACCAAGGAAGAGAATAGAATAATGTCTTATGATGATGTCCAAATGAGGTTGAGGTCACTTGTATTTATAGCTTTCCAAGGGTGTCCAATTTGATTTAGGGTCGACTTGATCAAATATGCACATGTGGCCTTTTAATTCAAAAAAACACTTTCCCTTGTCCAAATATAGTCCTCCAATAGTCAAAATTGGTCCTCTCGAAAAGAGGAATCTAGTATCATGGTTGGAATTTGTCATTTATTTGAAAAATTAACAAGGATGTGATCCAACTACCTCTTAGAATGATCCTTTTCATCAGGGATCAGTTAGCTAATAGTGCCACATTGAATTTGGCTACCAAATCCCAAATGCTAAATGCATTGGAATGCATAGAACCTACTATGTTTAACTGGGGTGAGGGAGTATTGGAAAATATGAAGGAATACCTCAATAGGGAAAAGTATTTGCAACTGAAGAACTTTGGATATGGCTCCATTCTAAATTCATTTTCTCTAAAGAGATTCCACTACTTCAACCTTGGCGCATTGAGCTCGAGCTTCCAGGTACTAGAGTTCCACAGATGAGGCAATGGATAGATGTCATGTCTCATCATGCGGGTGCATCTTCGATGAGTTTCAAACCTACTTTCTTATGACGGTTGCAGGTGCAGCACATTATTATCAAGGACTGTCCCTTACCAGAGCTGACTTCCGAGGAGACCTAGAGCTCATTTTACCTGAAGGTGAGCAATGGGGCGATATAGGTAAAACAATGTCATTTTGAATATTTTTGAGATTTTA
Organism: Pinus tabuliformis; assembly: GCA_031772625.1. NCBI lineage: Eukaryota > Viridiplantae > Streptophyta > Pinopsida > Pinales > Pinaceae > Pinus > Pinus tabuliformis. The sequence continues at coordinate 978,220 of CM062813.1, forward strand.
CAATTTTTTGATGTTTTCTATGTATCAAATATTGACTATTGATTTCACATGCATATATCGGACTAGTATGACCAGTAGGCTCTTCATATCTTCAGCAACAAGGTCGTCAGCCACAACTTGCACCAGTATGAATTGCAATGGCTGCAGGGGTAGAGCAGGAGATGAAATATCTCAACATAGCCAAGACTCTTGTTGACTTCAAGTGCCATGTCAAGGATTTGACCCATATTGTGCTAGAGACCAAGCTCAATGAAATCCCCATGTGTTTACATCGATACACTATTGGAGTGCCAAAGTGCATCAGTTAGTTTTTGTGCAAGGTTGCCCACGCAGTTGTTTGTTATCATGATCATCATCGAGACTAGTTTACTAGGAGGCCAAAGAGCCATATTTTGTCTGCATGTATTTTGATAGTATAGGTCGTGTGGCCATTTGTGTCTTGGCCGTAATTTTTTGTAAAACCAAACTATATAGATATATATATATATATATATATATATATATTTATATATATATATATATATATATATATATTATATATTATCTATCAATTTTTCCTATTTACTCTATTTCTTGTTCAATGTGTGATGTTAATTGAAATTTTTATATGTATTGCAAATGTATTTATAAAACATAATTGGCTAATGCATCAATTAATGTTTTTAGACTTCCAAAAATATGTTGATATATAACGTAATCAAAATGTTTTTCCAAAAGGCAAACCCTTAATAAAAACATGCCAAGCATAGTTGAACTTCGTATTGAATAGAGGTTGTTTAGATGTAGTACTATGAGTTGTGAATCAATTCTGACCATCAAATGGTGAATTCCATGTGAAATAGCATCAGACAACAATTTTACCATTGTTTTATACTCAATGATGTTATTGGTTGAGCTACCGATACAAATCCGTTGTAAACTTACTAACTTGCATTTGGAGCATAAATAACCCATGTTGCAGAAGAAAGATTATGAGTACTACGACTAGCACCATCAAAAAAACAAACATATGGTTGAAGGAACACCGACATCTGCAAATCAAATGTAATCCAATATTAACAGAGACAGTAGGAAACTTCGAAGGAAACACACAAACACACCTATACTGTATGTACACAGTGACTATGCAAAGATAATCTAGGCATAGTATTTTTTGAGTTACAACCCATTTCTGGGTTGTTGATTTTATCAAAATACATGAACTCGTAAGCCCCTTTTGCAAGAACATGTTTAATTATATACAAGCCTATCCACATTGGCTCCAACTTCCCAACCCCTAACTTATCAACTTCATGATCATATAAAAGGACTAGGTGACCTTCCTAGAAGGCACAAGGTTTAACATTCTTGTCATATTGTGCTTTGACGCATTTCTTGTGGGCCTCATTGGCCATTGTTGCATCATGTCAGGTTACATCTAAGCGTGGTAGATGTAAGAAACGTTCTTCTTCTATGGAAGTAGCAAGGAGAAGTTCGACGGCAAGATTCAAATATGGAATCTCGCATTCGATGGGAAGGAGTGCTTCTACACCATACTCCAACTGAATGAATGTGAATCCAGTTGCAATCTGGACAAATGTTCAGTAAGCCCACAAAGATGCAAAAAGAATGAGGTGCCAATTTATTTTTTGAATCCCTATCATGTGTTACAGCATTGTTTTCAAAACTTTGTTAATAGCTTCCACTTGCCCATTAGTCTGTGGGTAGTAGAGAGTTGAGTTTCCATGTTTAAGGACCAACTTAGCAGTAGGTTTAGACATCATGTGATTTCGAAAATGTTTCGCATGGTCTATGACAATATCTTGTGGGACACCAAACCTAACAATGACATGATTAAAAAGAAATAAAGCAGTTTTTTGTCGTTTTTGTTATATGTAGGCATCTCTTCGACCCATTTAGTAAAATAATCTACCACCACAATGATGTATCCATGCCCCCCAAACGAGTGAGGGTTAAATGTCATAAAGTCAATGACCCATTTTTTAAAGGGTCCAACGGCGATAACAGGATGTATAAGATCAAGTGGAGCATGGGTTTTATGATCATAGATCTGGAAAGCATGACACTTTTGGACTGCAATGATGTAATCTTGAAACATGGTAGGTCAAAAGTAACAAACACACAAAATATTATGGGAAATGGCATAACTAGACATATGTCTACCACATGCTTCAGTATGGTGTTCGTTTAAAGATTTCTCATCCTCCTCATGAGTGATGCACCGCCTAAATATGGTATCAACACCATGGAAAAAAAGTGTGACACCAATTATAATGTAATTTTTAGCCTAGTATCAAATACGTCGTTGATCAGAGTGGTAGGAATTAGGCTGGAAAGTCTTATTCTAGAGATATATGATGATATCTCCATACCAAGGATCAGATGAATCAATCAGAAACAAAGACTCATCAAGAATAAAATTGTCAGATGTAGACTTGGTTCCAGATGAGGGAAGGTCACATATCAGTTTGGCAAAGAATAAGGACTTCTTAGATTTGGATTTGATGAATTCCAAATCGAACTCATAGAGAATAATAATCAATTTAGAGTACTCCCCCCTCCCCGGAAATTGTCGTGACAGAATATATGTCATTGGTTTGCAATTAGAAATTACCATATCCTTTAGAATCAGAATGTAGTGGAAAAACCTCTAGATAGCTTAGGGAACTTCTAAAGCTAACTTTTCAACGTGAGTATATTTAATTTCACTGTCGTTTAAATTTCAACACAAATGATATATTGGATATTTGTCCCCTTTGTCATTTTCTTGGACCAATACCATAGCAATGGTAGTAACAACAACAACAAGATACAAGAAATAATCACATTGATAATCGGGGGGATACAACAATGATGCTCGAACCAGAACATCTTTCAAAGCATCAAAATCCTTTTAGGTGGTATCATCCCAATGGAAGGGAACCCCTTTCTTCAATAGTCGAGTAAATATTTTGGCCAGTTCTACATAATTGAGGACAAATCTCCATAGAAAGTTTGCCTTCCCTTGGAGGTGTTGTAACTAAACAAGTGAAGATGGTGCAAGAAAATTGAGCATCAATTGTACTTTAAGTGGATCAATACATATTCCTTTCTTTGATACAATGAAGCCAAGAAGCCTACCGAATTGTACAATAAACATGCATTTGTGCAGATTTAACCTGATATTATAATGTTGACAATGTAAGAAAATAGCCCTGAGATGCATCGGATGATCCTCATGATGTTTGCAGTGGGCGGGTAAATCATCCAAATAGGGTTGTACAATGTGCTTAATATCGTGGAAGGCATAATTCATAACCCTCTGGAAAGTTGCACTAGCTTCTTAAAAATAAAATGGAACTTACAATAGGCAAATGTTCCCCATGGAAAAATAAATGCAGTTTTATGTTGGTCTGATGGGAATATGTTGATCTAGTTGTAGCCAGAAAACCATCCATAAACAAAAAAACTTCACTTCCAACAATGTCATCAACAATTTGGTCAATAAACAGGGTTAAGTAATTATCTTTAGGACAAGCATGATTGATATCCTAATAATCGACACATACTCGAATCATGCCTTGTTTCTTCATCAAAGGGAACTATGTTCGAGACCCAAATAGTGAGAGAAACTGGGTAAATAAAACCAGCACGTAAAAAAATTTCAACCTCTACTTTAATTGTTGTATCTTTCTTAGGGTGCACCAGATGCAAGCGTTGTTGAACTAGCTTAGCATCCAGATACATTTTGATCTCATTTAATATGATATTTGGATCAATACCTAGCATATCTTCATATGTCCAAGCGAAAAAGTCTCAAAATTCTTAAAAAGGGGATTTATAGATCTTGACCTCATCAGGAGAACAAGATGCACCAATATGTACATTTTCGACAACCTTGGGTTTAATCAAAATATCAAGAGGAATAGTCTCTTCAATATTCACTAAATTTTTCTCATAATCGACGTTGTGAATGGATAGGGAATCTATAGATGTCTCAACAATATTGGGTGGATAAAATTCTCCAATATTATTCTCAAAATTTTCAGATAAGGAAGAATGATGATGATTATCATCCCATGGTGGATCATCTAACATCATGATGTCCATGATGCTTTCATCATTAGAGAATGTACCGAAGAAAAGTTATAAGATGAACCATAATATCGACAATGATTGAACCAATCTATTGAGGAGGGGAAATCAGAATGTGTCAAACTGGCCAAATAAATAGCTTCATATTCAAGCTCAATGGGATTGAACAACATATGGTCACCAAATGCATCAACGTTAGAAATGTTTGGCACTATCCAGGGATCGGATGGAACAGTACAAGAAGAGATCATATTAATGAAGGCAACCGAATTTGGAATGTCAGGAGGAGGAAGTGAAAAAGTTCCCATCAAAGAGGAATCCTTAAGCAATCCTACTCTAACATATTGATAAGACTATGGGGATTCCCCCACAAGAGGGACGCTTCCAGTAGTCTGAGAATTATTGGAAAAAAGGGTAAGTTGATTGAGGGCCCCGATGCCCCCCTGGTGAGTGAAAGTGATCATCCTAAAATAGGTTGAAACAACAACTTCCATGGCATAAATCTATATGTGGCCCAATAAAAGGTTATAATCCAAAGGTTTGTTAATAACTTCAACTTATACTGAAACCATTTTTCCAACTAATTCTACTTGCAACGTATTTAAAATTTCATAAGGTTTAAAACCCCTTCCATTAAAAGCTTTAAGAGTAGTGGTTGATTTTAAGCTGAGGAGAACCAATAGCCTTCCAACAGGAAGGTGACATGATACAAGTCAAAGAACCTTCGTCCACAATTGTATGATGGATAGTCTTACTTGGAACGACAACCTAGACCATAATTCCAGTTGTGGTGAAATTTTGGGGGTATGATTATTATGATTAAAGACCATAAGACTCAAATCTGAAGGATCTATGCCTCCAATTGCGGCAAGTAAAGACCTCTTTTGGTTAGGACAATTCTAGAAAACCTTGAGAGTTGACATAGCAGAAGAAGCTTGAGCCAATTCCTCGACTATATGATAGTTCTATGTAGCTCTCGCATGAGGATTGAATGTTGATTTGGAATAACGCCTTTGGGGGTTTTAATGGTCAATTCAGTGGGTATCACATTTGGAGAAGGATCTAGGGTAGATGATGAGGTGGAACCGATAGGTTGATCAATAGCCTAACCAGTTGAAGGATTCAGTTCACCTTAGTCTTTATTTTTCGTAGCTACCATATTTTCATGTTTTTGTTTGGTGGAAGATAACATCATAACCTAGGAAGAGGAAGACAGATCTCGTGCAACCAGATTTGTCTCCTAGTTGGGAAAGGGATCTATTAACACATTAGGCGCGTGAGATGACGACTTTAGGAATTGATTAAATTCCACCCGATGTGGACATTCCTGAGAAAAATGAACTTCCTCATTACAGGTAAGGCCAGGATAACGAGGCTTTTGTTTGTCTTCAAGAGACTAATTACTTTGTTTTTCCTTTTCCTTTCTTTTTACTTCTGAGTTGCTGAGATTTCCCTTTTGTAGATTGAACGACATTAATCTCATAAGTATTCGTAGGAGTAACAGAGGTCGAGTTTTAAGTAGTCACAACAGGAGATGAACCAGATAGTTTACCCATTGTCTGTTGGCTAGCAGAACCAATCACACCATCAACGGTATGTGATTATTTAGTGGGAGGTGGTGGAACAATGTGTTGAGGTCTCAGAGCATTGGGTATTTTGTCATAGAGCGTGCTATATTGAGTATAAATGAGATCAATCTATTGGGCACAAGCAATGACTTTCTCTTCAGTAACAACTTTTCCCTTAGGAACATCTTCAGTTATGGATGGTCACATTGATTTAATAAACCATTCATCCAATAACTAGTCGGGAATGAAGGTTTTGACCAAACAACGTCGATGTCGCCACTCATGAATATGATAAGCAATCTAAGTGGAGTCAGATTGTTTCAATGAGGTCAAAAGCTCAGTTCCAATTTCATATCGAATGGGAAATTGAAAACGTGTGAGGAACATATTTGCTAAGGCATTCAAATTGTTAAACGAAGCTCATGGAAATTCAACACGCCACTTAGTTGTCATACCAATAAGAGTTCTCTAGAAAAATCGTAAACGAATCAAATCATCATTGAAGGAGTTGGATGAACACCATAAATGATAGGTCATAACATGAGTAGACAGGTCTTCTCCAGGATTTCTGTTGAATTTTTGGATATCGCTCGACAATTTGGTAGTAATGGTCGGTCAATAAGGAAAATGAAAAATAGGATCATTTGTTAACCTAGTTAAATCTGGCAATTCAAGAGTTGCCAAAAATGGCAACTTCCTATTAAATTTAGGGGGAGGGTATCCTAGGTATGACAAAATGGGTTGAGCAACAGGTATATGCATTCTAGGATAAGGAGGATTTTGGTAACCAAAATAAACATAACTAGATTTTCAAGTTCTGAGATAACCTTGAAAAGGTTATCTTTGAATTTGTTGGCCCTGATAAGGCATTTGTGAAATGAAAGTTTGAACAATAGGCATTTGTATAATAGTCTGGAAATTTTTCCCAAAGGGATTTTGCATCATCCTTAAATTAGGTTGATTGGTGGACACTTAGGCCATACCATATACAAGTTGACTTACTTGCATTTGAGGAATAAATTATCCAAGTGGTGTAGTTTGCAAGGCACCCTAAAGAGGTTGGGTAAGTGGGATTTGAGAGATCCCAAACACCAATGGAATAGGTTTTGTTTGATGTGCAACCTAGACAAGTTGACTTGTTTGAGATAAAACTAGGACAGCTTGACTTGTTTAAGATAAAACTAGGACAGGTTGAGGCATAGATTGAGTAAGTTGACAAGTATGAACCTAGGGTGTGACCGAGATAGGATGAGAAATGGGAAGTTGATTCAAAACCAAACCAGGTTGAACATGCAACATGGGATTCCAAGGATTCGAAGCCGTTCTAAGAAATGGAGGACTCAAATAGTAGGGATCACCAACTTGTGATATTTTCACAAGAGATGGAGACATATCAACAACATGTTCCCCCCCTGTCCGAGGATAAGGAGAATATGGAGGTATCTTCCCCCTAGGAGGAGGGTACCCAATATAAGATGGAGTAGACTGTTGTAGATGGCCCAATCGACTAATAAATGAACCATATTGCTTCTCCAAAGAAGGTTCGGGTGCAACAGGTTGAATAGGTTGTGAGGTGTCCATCAAAGAAATACCAGATAACATTCCATATGAGTATGACAAGAGAGAATTCCATGGACTAGTCAACGCACCAAAAAAAGTTCCAGATAAAAACTAGTAGATAGGTGGTACCGAAGGACCACCATACAAGTGTGTTTCTAGAAAAGTCACAAAATTGGAAGTAGCTATAACTTCGGTCGACTCAATCATGATAGCAGATACAGGTTGAGAAATCATCACCGACTCAGTCATGGTTAAACTTCCCAAAGAAGTTGGCTGAGGGAAACTCAAAAATGAGTTAAAACGAGGAGTACTAGGCAGACGAGATTGTATTGGAGTATGAGGAGTAGGGAAAAGATGATCTTGATAATGATGAGTGCCTCTTAAATGGACAGGAGAGGAAGGTCGAGACTCTTCTTCAGTAATTTCCTCGATACTATAAAGACCAAGTCGAAGTTGTTCTCCGTCAAGACCGAAATATACAGGTTGTGGTTGAGTCAAAGGAAGAGGAAGAGAGGAAGAAGGCCCTAAAGTAACAGGCTCAGATAACTAAGGCTCCTCGGGTTGCAATGTGTCTGAATCAAGAAATTCAGGTTCAATGACCTCAGGTAGTGGAGTCTCAAGGGCTTAATTTTTTACTACATTGAACTCACCAGCTAGTAAAGAGGTGATTTTAGGTTCAGTACTTATGGGAAGGGACGATTTGGGTTGGTTGATTTCATATGTTGTTGTAGAACGAGTAGCTTCTAAAGTACCAGTTTTGGTATTTTGCGTATTTTTATTCTTTCGATAACTAGGTGTTTCCTCTAGAGGTAGAGGAGGAAATATTTGCATTCTATGTGAACGAAGGGGTTGTTGAGGGTGTTCTTCCATGATGGTTAATAAATTTTAAAACTTTAACAACAAAAAATACATCGAAAAAGGGGTAACTATGCAGAAAGGCATTACCAAGTCACTGTGAACTACAAAATATTGTTTCCAGTACATGCAGGCAATCTCTCTTAATGTTTTGTTCGGTGTATCACAGTGGACAAGGTGGACGACTCGGTCACCAATGGTGGGATAACAACCTATAGGGTTCTTCCAAAATATACCCAGAGGTACGTGAAAGTGCAGTATGTGGTAGTGTTGTCTAATGCATCTTGTACGATAGGAATTATTCCGATATAATTTTCATACGTAGAGCGCCATCTGATATACCCAAGGGTACGTGGAGAACAATCTAATATACTTACGAACGTGGAATACTGACTACCCCCAGAATGTAACATAGACAAGTAACAACAGCTCTTACGTTTAAATATGTCAGAACGTGTCTCCAGCCTAGACCTTTATGTGTGTCATTAATGTTCCAAATGCTCCTTAGAATGATTGAGTAAATTTTAGAGTTGATCTTTGATTATGTTTCAATTTCAAGTCTCACCAAACGATTTCATGTGGATTCCCTATAATGTAATATATCATGATAACAAGAACTCTTTTATTTTCAATGAAAATCTATATACGAGAGGGACTAAACAAAGAATAATGCAACACACAATAATGTAGAAAACAAAGCTTCATAAGTAGATATTTTAATGCAACTGCTCCAATTTAAATTCAAAACCCTATATGATGCGAATAATGAATTTGTTTCTTTTCTTTCCTCTTAATCTTAAATTGCAATGAAGTCTAAGATGCATCTAGATCATTGATATGAGAAATCACATAGAATATGGTTGCAATATAAATTTATTCAAACCAATCAATAATCAAGCCAAATGCTTACAAAAACCTAATTGATAAGGAGGAAGAAAAACCAAATAAATTCTCATCAAAGGCTAATAAAATCAAATGCAAACATTATGATGGATTTTTAGAGACAGACAAACTCAAAGACTAAATAAAAAATCAATGGACCAAAGCAGGATGAGGAGCAAGGCAAAGGAATGCAAATTTTTGCATCCTACAGGATCAACATAGGTGCAAAATAAACACCAGTTCACTTTAGCGCAATTATAGAGAGAAGACGTAGTACTGGGCGCTCTATCTCAGAATAGAGAGTGCGTTGGGGTAAATTTGGTCAAAACACAACACAAGAAACCCAACCAAGCTCAAAAATGTGTTTTCCTGAGTTCAATTATTGTCTAAATAAGTCAATTAAGGTTGCTTTGAAAGGTGAAAAAAAATTTAAGGCAAAGGAAACCACTAAGGGAAATATCGATCCCCAGTGGAGTCACCAATTTGTTATATCGAAAATTCACTTTTGTGGACAAAAATGAACTCCCTAGATATAGTGGTCTGACAGATAGACTAGGTAGATGGCTCTCATTAGTGCATTTGATTTTGAAATTTGGCATAGTCAATAGAAGGAAAATTGTAACAAATGCACTCAATAAAAGTATGCAAAAAATACACCTAGAATCAACTAGTGTGTGTGAATCATATATAAAGAATAGGATCATAGATGCCCCACAAAATGACAAAAACTTAAGGTACATAAGGGGAGTCTTGGAGCAAGAGTCTAAGGAGTAAAGGTGTGAAGCTCAAAATTTATTATTTAACAGAAGATAATTTGTTGATGTATAAAGATAGGTTGTACATACTAAATTGTACATAACTAAACATGTTTATAATGGATGAGTTCCATAAGGCATCATACTTAAGTCATCCAGGTTATCATAAAATGATAAAAATGATAATAAGGCTATATTATTGGTTTGGGATGAGAAGGGATATTGTAGAATACATTTCCAAATGCCTAGAGTGCCAATAGGTTAAGATCAAGCATAAACACTCAGTAGGGTTTTTGCAGCCAATACAGATTCCATAATGGAAGTGGGTAGTCATATATATGGACGTCACCACTGCACTACCAAAGACAAAAAAGCAACTTGATGGTTGTGGATAAGTTAAGAAATGTAGCTCACTTCAATCCTATGAAATCCACCTACAAAAAAATTTACATTACTGACATTTGCATGAGAGATTTTCATATTACATGGGATTTCGAAGACCATCATATCAAAAAGAGATACTAAATTTACCTCAAAATTTTGAAAGGCCTCATTTGTAAGATTTAGGAGCCCATTGGCTTTTAGCACAACCTACCATCCTCAAATGGATCTATAGATAGAGATATGCTAAGAATGTTTGTTATGCATTAACCTAAGAAGTGGGAATAGTACTTACCATTGGTAGAGTTTTCCCTATAATAGTGGCTACCAAGAGTTGCTAAAAAATAGTCCCTTTGAGGCCTTATATCGTAGAAGATGTAATATCTTGAGCGGTTGAGATAATCTAATGGACCAAATTATAATTGGACCAGACACGCTGAAGGGAATGCAACAAGAAGTGGTCAAGATCAAGTAGAACTTGGAAGTATCACATGCTTAACAAAAGAGCTATATTGAGAGGAATAAGATTCACAGTGAGTTTAAAGTAAGAGATTATGTGTATCTTATGATTAAGGCTAAAATGAGTTCCTTGAGAATGGGAACTTGTGCCAAGTTGACACCTCACTATAATGGACCTTTTCAAATCTTGGAAAGAGTGCAACCAATGGCATACATGCTTGCCTTACCTCCTACTATGAGTGTTCATAATTTATTTCATGTATCTCTTCTTGAGAAGTATGTGCATGATTCTAATCATATCACTTATTAGGTTGTGATCTAGGTGTAAGTTGAAGGAGAATTCCAATTTTAGCCTCAATGTGTACTATATAGGAAGGAGACGCTACTCTAGAACTATCAATTAGTTTTATTGTTTGAGAATTTTGTTACATTTAATTCATTAATCCAAGTTTGTAAACTTGAGAAGTGTAATGAAAAACACATGCAAGACCTAGTTTCTAACTTATCTATTGAAAATCATTTTGCAACATAGCTATCATTAAGTAAAGAAACATAATTCTATGATGAAAAAATGCAAATAATAAAAGTTAGCATAGCATTGATTCTATGCGCTTTTCAACCATCAGCGTGTAAGGATTTCTTGTCTTGAGATAATTATAGAATTAGCAATCCAACTAGCCAGAAGTTATGTAACCAATTCAAAAAAAATCCTTAAAAAATTTAATAGTTCATATAGGTAGTCAGTGTTGTGCATTTACACACAAGCTGTAAATAATAGGAAATTAGACTAATACACATTCATTCCACTAAAATTAAAGGAAAGGCAAAGAACATGTAATGCATTTCTTACATAGGGGGGCCTCCTCGCTTAGTAACTTGTTGTTAGAAAACTCATATAACTTTAATTTATTGAGAAACTTTAATACGTGAAACAACTCATAAAATGCACTTGCACAAGTGTGTTAACTCTCAAGAACAAAAAGGCTTATATTAATAATAAAGAGAAAATTTTTTCAAAATCCAAGAGTGTTTTCCACGGTCCATACTATGGGTATTTATGCAAATTTAAATAACGATCATAAGAGATCTTTGATGCATGCTTTTAGAATGGATTTTTTATGGTATCATAAATCATATTACAAAGCATATATAAGATGCATGTATGAGAGATTGAATGCATGAATCTCTCAAACTCATTATCATCACCATATGTAACTGAATTGAAGATGGATTTAATTTGTCTCTTACATCGTCGATCTAATTGTTTTCCTACTAATCTGCATACTCTACCACCTCATGGTTTCCTTTCACCATGCCTTTGGATTTGCTCTTATGCTAGGTTGCAAAGCATTGAAATCGAGTTGGTAGGTGGAGAAGTTGGAGATTCTAATTTGTAACAAGCTCCAACCTTTGCTCTTGTTTTCCCATGCTCATATATATTTGAACTTGTAACTCTGCTACATGATCAGTAGTTGGCTATAGAATAATATGTAGCTACAAAATTCCTAATTCCATAACTTATAACATTTAAAATAATATATGAAAATACATGAAGAATGGGTATTTTACCTTGGATTTACTTGGTGTATGGCATCTCTTGTAGTTCATAGCATGAGTTTTCATCAAAAGGGATAGAAATATAATATAAGGTGGTTGATGCGATGGGTTTCTAAGAGTATGATAAACATAATGATGGTTAATTAGTGACAAAAACAATTCATTTTGAGGGTCCAACATTCCCCCACACTATATATTTTGAATGTCCCCATGCAAAGGTCAAATTTTAAAATTTTTGATACCATCTTTTGTCATTCTAAAGTTTTTGTGGCTTGGATCAGAATGTCCAAGTTTTTGCTTTCCAATCACTAGTTTTTCATTGAGATTAGCCACATGGGTTTCTTCATCAATAACCTAGCATTTAAATCTTTTATAGATTCCCTTGAGCTTATGATTCCTTTTATACCAAACTTGCATTCCTTTTAACATTCTTCATTTCTAATCTTTCAAAGTTTGGTTTTCATTCTTGATATGATGGTCTAAGACTTCTCATTCTTTGATTTCATCTCTTAATTTTTCTATTGTCTCTTTTTATTTAGAAGTAAATCGTAGTGTACTATAAGCAGAGGGGGATGGTACCTGATTAAAAAGTGAGTGTTGTGTAACCTACTCCAAAGGTTCAATGTAATCATAGAATTTTTGTTTGTAGCATTGATTTTTGCAGTTCTCAATTTCAACTCTGGATCTAGTTAATGTGACAATGCAAAGGCTTTATTTTTTATCTTTATCTTGTTGTTCTTCTCAGAAATAGTTTTAGAACTAGGCCCCTTTTGGTGGAATTTTTTAGATACTTGTTTTTCTAGTAGATTGCCCTATTCTTCGCCAGAATATTATGCTTCAATCACGAGATCCTAAATTCGCCACTATCATTTTCCTTTGTACTCAAACCCTTTTTTATACTCGTAGTCCTTCTGGGCTTAATTTACACCTCCTTGTTATTTTATATAGATTACTCTGTTTAGGGTATTGTACAAGGGTTTTTCTTTTCCTTACTCTTTTTGTATTTTTCAACCTTAGTTCCCTTATTTCCTTCATCTGTAAGTTTCCTTTTTTCTTTTTTGTGGTTGTACTTCAAGTTTTTGTGGCTTAAGGTTTGAAACCCTAGCATCATCTCTTATTTACTCATCGAAATTTGAAATTATGAGTTCTAGACTCTTTGCCTTATAAGCTTTTAGTTTTTTGTTCTTGCATTTTGGACCCTCAAGTTTTTTATTTGATTCTTTATTGAGATTTATGGGTTCAGGGTTCAAAGTTTTTGCTTCTGAAACCCTTTCCCTAGTTATTTTTTGTTTCGAACTTTAGACCTATGTCACTTGAGGTGCCTCCCTAAAATAATTTCTTACCAAGAATGCTTCCCAATTATCATGTTGTTAATGCAACATAGCTTCAACCAAAACTTTGACTAGTCCATAGTGGTATAGATTTATCTTTGGAATCTTTGAGTTACATTATATACCAAGGGCCATTTTTTTAGACTATGGAGTAAATAATATGGCAAGTTGATTTCATATCCCTTTACAAAATGTATAAGCAAATAAAGGCGATAAAAGAACACAAGTCTATACCTTCCTTCATAGGTGACATACTTCTAATACATGAACAAAATATCCCTCCATTTCTTCTTCAATGTCATCACTATAATACCCTTATGTCAATTCACTACTATATCCATATTTACAAATAATGCCTTCCATATTTCTCACTTAACCTTATAATTTTTAACTGACTCTCACCATCTTGTGGCAGCCTTATGGTTTCTACAATGAAGAAATCTGTAACTTTCAATTGAATACCTCTAATATGTGCCTCAATTATATTGAATGACCTTGCAAACACATCCCCCACCTCATTATCATACCCCTGGAACTTCTGTAAAAATATCTTGCACCCTGCCTTTTCAAAATGCTTCATGCATTTTGGATAAGCATCAAATAGTTATGTGCCAGTGGATTCGTGCCTTTCCATAGGCATCATTGCTAAGCTTCAATATTGAGGGAATTTTCCTTGAAATTACTATTTGTCATGGGATAAAACAAAATGGGACTGAGTGCAAAAAAGAGGAATGGTTTACTAGAATGAGGAGTAGTGAAGGATTAACTTAGAAATGTTATTTTTACAATGGTATCAATGGTATAAGGATTGGCATCTCCAAAATGATCGAATGATTCAACACTTTTGAAATTATGATTGCATTTTCCAATTAATGATAACAATGATTATTGGTTTTAAAGCATACATTTGAATCGTGGAAATACAATTTAGTGACTAATTCAAATCTTTGGATATATCAACAAATCAGGATGTCATATGAAATCATGAGTTTGCATGCTGTGAAATATGGTTTTGAACTCTGGAGTACATCAAACATATTGCATATAATTTTCTTATACCTCATTACTCTTATTGTAAAAAAGAATCTAAAGTTCTTTTACTTTTAAATTTACCTGTAACAAAAGATTGATCACTTTTTTTAACGTTGTAACAAAATGTGATGACGCATTTTTGTTGGTATTAATCCTTCCATAGCTTTGATGTATAACTATGACATTTTGAAGTTACTTGATGAATTCCCCCTTTTTTTAAACACTCCAAAGATGATGAATTTCATGGTAGACTACATGAAATTCATTACTAAACCATAAAATCGATGTCAGAGATTAGGTTTTAAATATGTTCACAAAATGTTAGTAGCTACCAAAACTTGATATAGCCACAGAAACTTTGGAGGCCCTTGCTTTGTATAATTTTTTTGGAGCTTATCTGAATTGTAATATTGAGACTCTGAAATTATAAACTTTTTAATACCTCAAATATTGTTATTGCTTGGCTATTGCAAGGAATTATTTTACTTTTGGGAAAAAAATTATATGTTGGAAATTAAGACTAAAAAATTGGACTACAAATTTGAGGCAAGAATTGAAAAGAGAGTGAATTTTGTTTGTTAGACGTTGGTTTTTAGACACAATTCTTGTATATTTGTGCCAACATCCTAGTTTTCTTGTATATATCGATTGTAGAACACATTTTTGCAGGCTAACATGAAACCAAAAAAAAAGAGGTAGTCCCAAAGGCCTGAAGGATGGCAGTTTTAAGATCCTCATATCTTAAAAGAAGAAGAAGAAGATACCATGGAGAGTCATCCAATCCAAGCTAAAGTGGATGCATAGGTTCAACATGGTAACCAAGCAGATGTGGATGTTGTGGCACAATCCAGTATCGTAATCCATATTCAGAAAGGAACCAAATTTGGTGAGATCCAAGCATCTGATGGGATGGGGGGCACAAAAAGAGCACATGTATATGAGAGTTTTAACTCCAACAGAGAAGCACTACCAAAGGAAACAATAAGAGAAATGGATATGGTTCTTATAGAAATAAACGTTGGAGAATGGCAGAAAGTGAAAAAAAAAAAAAAGGCAAAAAAGAGAAGCTAAGTAATTATTTTCACACTTAACTTTGACTATTTCTTATTTTAATTTTGTTTTCACTCAATGTCGTGAGTTGTTATTTCCCAAAATTCTTACAGCATATGCAAAATATAAATTTGTTCTTTTTTTCATGATATATATATATATATATATATATATATATATATATATATATATATATATGATGTTAGGAGGAGGAAAAGAATTTTCCTCACTCACTAACTCCATTCCTAGTTGGTGAAGTATATTTTGAACAATTTCTTCTTTTGTTAAGGTATTTTGACATAACTTTAACCTATGCCCATTAACTAGGAAAAAATATCATTTTCATCATTGTTCTTGATTTTTATTGATACATTATCATAAACTATATCGATGTCATATGGCCCTAATTAGTGTGTTTGAAGCTTTCCTTTGAAAAATTTAAATCAAGAATAAAATCAGAGCCCAATCATCTGGATTGATTTTCTTATTTTGGATGAAAGTATCATGCCATTTCATTGTCTTTTGTTGGATGACGTTAGTTCTTTGAATTGAATCTTGTTGAATCTCATCTAGTTCATTGAGTTGAGTTAACCTTTGCTCTTATGCTTTTGAGAGGTCTAATCTGAGATTGGTTATTCTTCTGAAGGTATTTACATGTAATTCAATAGGAAGCAAGACTTACTTTCCATATACAAGCTCATAAATTGTATGCCCAATAGTATTTCTCCATGTTATCTGGTATGTCTAAAGTGCTTCCAGAAGCCTTTCTACCCAATATTTGCAGTGCAAATGTATTATCTTGGTCAAGACGGCTTTAAGAACTTTATTTGTTGACCCCATTATCCCATTCTCTTGTGAATGGTATGGAGAGTAATTTTGGTGCTTAATCTTGTACTATTCCAAAACCTTTTGAATGAGGTTAGATGTAAATTGAGCACCCCTGTTTGCAACAATTTCTCTTGAACACCAAAATGAGTAAATATGTCCTCAAGTAAAAAATCTACAACAATTTTTTCAGTAGCATGAAATAAAGGTTTATCTTCTCCCCATTTACTAGCATAATCTGTAAAAACTAAAATATACCTTTGATATTTGACATTGGAGTTAAAGGCTCTACAAAGTTTATGACCCATTTCTCAAATGGATCTATGAGTACCTAAGGTTGTAGAGGCATTTCGTCTATTTGCACTAGTCAACCCATCCTCTCATAGTTATCACATATTTTGACATATTCCTTAGCATCTTTAAAAAGTGTTGGCAAATAATATCCAAAATGAAGGACTTTGTATGCAATTCTCATGTCAAAAAAATGATCTCCACATAGTTCATCGTGGCATGCTTTCAATATATCCATTACTTTTTCTTTCCTTACACAACTCTAAATGATTAAATCAGGTCCAATATGGAAAACTTCTCAATCTATCCAAGAATGGGGAGCACTAAGTTTGTTGTTCTCCTGGAACCCAAATCAGGAAAACCAGATTGATTTTTCATTATAGTCCTTTCAATGCTACAATACAATATATACTTGTTGAAGCATTCATAAACCCCAATCCATTAACCCTTGATTAGAACATAACCATAGTTCCCTTGACCGAATCTACAAAATACCATGGGAAAAAAACCATCATTCCCAAAACCATGCACAAAAAATAATGGGTTCGTTCACCCACCATCCTTGGGCCTGCCCAACCATTATTGGGTTTGCATTAAATAAATTAATTAAATAATTTTAAAAAAAAGCAGTGTCACCCCATATGACCTCGACACAACGTAACAACATTGGGGTTGGTCATGGAAAGAATATAACATACCCAACATTATCCCACTTGTAGTTTTCTTTCCACATAGGGGGTCGTAGGAGTGCACAGTCATTGTTCTCAAGTTGCAAATCCCATTATTTCTCTACACGAAGAAAACTTCTCAGTGCTCATAGACTTTGCCAATGTATTTGCAACATTCTTCAAAGTGTCCACCTTTACCAGCAACATATTTTTCTCTTTAACCATGTCCCTCACAAATTTATACTAAACATCAATATGCTTCGTCTTTGAATGATAACTAGGATTATTTGCCAAGAAAAATGCACTTTGGTTATCACAGTCTATCCATATAGCTTGTTGTACCAACCTCATACCTGAACACAATCTCTTCAACCAAATTGCTTCCTTTCTTGCATGATTGGTTGCCATGTATTCATCCTTTGTAGTTGAAAATGCCACTACAGATTGTCTCTTGCTCATCCAACTAACTACTCCTCCAAATAGGTTAAACACGTACCCACTTGTAGATCTTCTCTGATCTAGATCTCCAACCCAATCTGCATCAACAAAGACACATATGTCCAACACTCTGTCCAATCTTGGTCTTCCTTGGTAGCAAAAACCATAATCATTAGTCCCACACAAATACCTAAAAACCTACTTCATTTTTGTCCAGTGCTCCTTCCCTGGCTTTGACATAAATTTGCTCAATAGCCCCACTACATGTGCAATGTCTAGTCTAGTATATACCATTGCATACATTAGGCTACCAAATGCACTTGCCTATGGAACATAGGACATGTCCTATTCCTCTTCTTGTGTCTTGGGACATTGTTCAATAGATAAATTTACACTTATAGGAATAGGAACCTTCATCGATTCGTTATCCTACATATTAAACCTTTGCAATATTCTCTCGACATACTTCCTCAGGTTTAACTATAGCTTCCTCTTTTCCCAATGTCATTTAATTTCCATGCCCAAAATACATTTGTAGCACCAATATCCTTCATGTTAAATTTAGAGGACAATTGGGTCTTCACATCCTAGATAATTTCTCTGTCATTTCCAATCAACAACATATCATCCACATACAAGACCAAATAAATAACATGGTCACCTATTATTTTAAAATACACACGGTGATCAGCTTTTATCCTTTTGAAGGCAAGTCCCTGTATATATGTATCAAATTCTGGATACCACATCCTTAGTGACTGCTTTAACCCATACAGAGACTTTTTTGAACCTGCATACCAATTCTTTATTACCCTTCACAACAAAGTCTTATGTTTGCTTCATGTAGATTTCTTCTTCCAGATCCTCATGAAGAAATGTTGTCTTCACATCCATCTATTCTACCTCAAAATCAAAAGCAGTGACAACAAATAAAAGTAAATTAATAGAAGCTAACTTGGAAACAAGAGAAAAAATATCACCAAAGTCAATTCCTGACACCTAGGAATAACCTTTCGCTATTAATCGAGCTTTGTATTTCTCCACTTTTCCTTTGCATTCATCTTCTTCGTAAACACCCATTTGTTTCTAATGGGTTTCCTTCCAGCTGGAAAATCCACCAAATTCCAAGCCTCATTTTTTTTTTAAGATGTCATTTCTTCAACCATGGCCTCCTTCCAAAGTTTTCCATCCTCTGAATCCACTACCTCCCTGACAGTTCTGGGATCATCATCAGTAATAGATAAATCAAAATTTGAATAGAAAGCAGATGGACTATACCTCTCTAGTTCCCTTCTCTCTCGAACTAATCTCCTCAAAACTAGAGCGTGTGGTTCTTCCTCTTTTATTTCTCGTTCTTATGTAGAGTTTGATTCTTCCTCCTTTAGTTCAAACTTTATCTTCTCTAGTTCCTTCTCCTTTGGTAGGACTTCATGTTTAATAACATATTTCACCTCTCTAAACACCACATCTCGATTGCTCGCAACCTTCCTTGTTTATGGGTTCCAAAGCTTATAACCTTTTAAACCATCTTTATACCCAATAAATATGCACATTTTAGATTTACTATCCAACTTGGTTCTTTTCTCCTTTGGAACATGTGCATATGCATCACAACTAAATACCTTGAGATGTGATAGAGAGGATTTATTACCAGCTCATACTTCATGTGGATTCTTATCCTCAGATGTTAATGAAAGTGGTCTATTAAGCAAGTAACATGCATATCCATTACCTCTACCTAGAATTCTTGACCTAACTAGACACCACTTAGCATGTTTCTTGCCTTTTCAATCAACGCTTAGTTCATTCTTTCTATAACTCCAATTTGTTGAGGTGTGTATCGAGTAGTCTTTTGTAGTGCTATACCACACTTCTTATAGAACTCTTCAAATTATTTCTTGTAGAACTCTCCATCATTATATGTGCTTAACACCTTAATCTTCTTCTCTATTTGATTTTCTAGCAGAGCCTTAAAATCCTTAAACTTGTCAAAGAATTCATATTGCTTCCTGGGGAAATATACTCATGTATTCCTTGAGAAGTCATCTACAAATGAGACATAGTACACAAACCTACCCAGTGATGGAATTGGCACAGGTCCAAACACATCATTGTGCAAAAGCTCTAATATCCCTTTCTCCCTCTTAGCACCAAGGGGAAACTCACCCGATTCTACTTCCCATATACACAATGTTCACAAAAATCAAAATATAAATAGAAATTAGACATACCTTCTACCATACCATTACCATGCAGTATTCGAAGGCAATTCTCTCCAATATATCCAAGTCTTTATTGCCACAACATAGTCTTTTCTCCAAAGACCACTAGATTTTCAGCTCCACTTTCATGAACCACAGAGTTGTTGCACCCATTAATAACAGTGTTACCTAGAACTTTGTATAAAGTTATAATCTGAAATTGCCACATCAATACCAATGCTCTCAGAACCATCTTGCAGGTATCTTTCATGTAGATTATTTTTACACCTGCATCATCCATCTTGTTTACAGAAATTAGGTTTATGGACAACACATGAATGTGCATAATACTAGGAGTCTTATAATCCTTCCACCTTGCAATTTCAACTTGACTTTTCCGTGTCCTATGATTATATTCTTCTTATTATCACCTAATAAGACATCATCGCCATCATATTTCTTGTACTCGCAGAACCACTCCCTATGGGATTCATGTGAAAGGATGCACCTGACTTAATCAACCATGCCTAATGGTCTACATGTGTACTTGAATAATAAGCCAAGTACACATCTCCACCTTCATCTAAGGTGGTTTCTGCCTCTAGAGAAGGAGCATCATCATATCCCTTTCCTTTCTCAGGATTTTTAGATCAACAATCCTTTTTGTAGTGCCCTTGATTTCTGCATTTCGAGCATACCTTTACAGATTTTCCTGTAAATTTAGATCTCCCTCTAGATTTAGATCTCCCACTTTAGGACATATTTCTATTTTTGTTCTGGGATCGTCCTCTTACAGACAATGCATCTCCATTTTGGCTCTCCATATTTTCCTGACCATCTCCTCTGACAACAAGGATGAGGCTATTTCTTCAAACTTCAAGGTAGATATATTGCTACCTATAACAACAACCAGACTATTCCACGAGTCTGGTAGAGAACACAACAGAATTATGCACTTATCTTACTCTAAAATTCTAATATCAATAGATAACAATTGTTTACCACAGTATTGAAGGTGTTTAGATGCTCTATCATCGAGTCTTAATTGTTCATCCTTAGGTTATACAACTTTTTCTATAGGAACAATTTGTTCACTAGAGACTTAGATTGATACAAAGACCCTAGCTCGTCCCACATAGCCTTTGTTGTAGCTTCCCCTGATACATTCAACCATACTAAATTTGAGAGACACAATCGTATTGTTCTCTTCGCCTTCTGATCTAACTTCACCCAGTCTTCTGCCAACATTCTTATTGGTTCCATCCCTAGATCTACAACAATCCACTTATCTTTTTCCACCAACAGATCCTCCAACTTGAGCTTCCACGGCTCAAAACTTTGTCCATTGAATTTCTCAATCCCTATCTTTCCACTCATCGCCATCTTCTTTCATCACAAGAATCTATCCCACAGATCTCTCATTATAATAGGGTCTACCTCATGCCTGAGCAAAACCTATCAGCAGCAAAGGCGTCCCCTTGAAACCAAAAATGCTCTGATATGAAATGTAGGGTTTAAACCTATACAGAAAATACCTGCAAACGAATTCTTAAAAAAAGAAAAAAAATATATACAATGGTGAGAACATAAAATATACACAAATATTTTCTCCTCAAACCTAAACTGGGAAAACCAGATTGATTTTTCATTATATTCCTTTCAATGTTACAATAAATTATATACATGTTGAAGCATTCATAAAATCCAATCCATTAACCCTAGATTAGAACATAATTGTAATTCCCTTGACCGAACCTACATAATACCATGGGGAAAAACCATCATGCCCAAAACCATGCACAAAAACCATCTACCAAAAACCATGGGTAGGTCCACCCACCATCCTTGGGTCTTCCCAACCATTATTGGGTCCACATAAAAATAAATAAATCTCGAGGCGTTACATCCAACCCATTGTAACATCACCTACAACTAGTCATTGAATGAATATAACACATACCCAACATTCTCCCACTTGTTGTTTTCTTTCCACACAGGGGGGTCGCAGGGGTGCAAAGTCATTGGTCCTGAGCTGCAACGCCCATTGTTTCTCTAAACCAAGAAAACTTCTCAATGCTCACAGACTCTTTCAGTGCACCAACAACATTCTTCAAAGCGTACACCTTTTCTAGCAACACGTTTTTCTCTTCAACCATATCCCTCACAAAATGATACTTAAAATTAATATGCTTTGTGTTTGAATGATAAGCAGGGTTCTTTTCCAAGAAAATTGCACTTTGGTTGTCAAATTTTATCCTTATAGCTCATTTTACCAACCCCAGACTTGAACATAGTCTTTTCAACCAAATTCATTCCTTTCTAGCATGAGTGGATTCCATTTATTCAACCTTTGTAGTTGAAAGTGCCACTAAATATTGTCTCTTGCTCTTCCAAATGGGTTAAACATATACCCACTTGTGGATATCTCTAATATAGATCTTCAGACCAGTCTGCATCAAAAAAATCCACATATGTCCAGCACTTTGTCCAATTTTAGTCTTCCTTGGTAGCACAAACCATAATCACTAGTGCCACGCAAATACCTGAAAACTCGCTTCACTATTGTCCAATGCTCCTCCCATCGTTTTGACATAAACCTGTTGAATACTCCCACTACATGTGCAATGCCTGGTTTAGTACAAACCATGCATACATAAGGCTACCAACTGCACTCACATGTGGAAATAGGGACGTGTCCTCTTCCTCTTCATGTCTCTTGGGACACTATTCAACACATAAAGTTACACCTACAGGAATATAAACTTTCATCAATTTGTTATCCTACATATTAACCTTTGCACTATTGTCTTGACATACTAACTCTAGTTTAACCAAAGCTTCCTCTTTGGCCGATCTTGTTTAATTTTCATGCCTGAAATATAGTTTGCAGCACCAAGATCCTTCATGTCAAATTTAGAGGTCAATTGGATCTTCACATCCTAGACAATTTTTCTCACATTTCTAATCAACAACGTATCATCCACATACAAGACCAAATAAATAACACAGTCACCTATATTTTTATAATACACATAGTGATCAACTTTGCTCCTTGTGAAACGAAGTCCATGTATATATGTATCAATTTTTTTATACCACATCCTTAGTGATTTCTTTAACCCAGACAATGACTTTTTTTAACCAACATACTAGTTCTTTCTTACCCTTCACAACAAATACTTCAGGTTTCTTCATGTAGATTTCTTCTTCCAGGTCCCCATGAAGAAATGTTGTCTTCACATCTACCTGTTCTACCTCAAAATCAAAAGAAACAACAACAAATAAAAGTATTCTAATAGAAGTTAACTTGGAAACAGGGGAAAATATATTACCAAAGTCAATTCCCAACACCTAGGAATAACCTTTTGCTACTAACCGAGCTTTGTATTTCTCCACTTTTCCTTCTTCATTCATCTCCTTCTTAAACGCCCATTTTTTGCCAATGGGTTTCCTTCTAGCTGACAACTCCAATAGATCCCAAGCCTCATTTTTGTCTAAAGATGTCATTTCTTCAACCATGGCCTCCTTCTAGAGTTTTCCATCCTCTAAATCCAATGCCTCTCTGACAGTTATAGGATCATCATTAGTAATAGATAAAGTAAAATTTGAACAAAAAGCAAATTAACCATACCTATCTGGTTGCATTTTCTCTTGAATTGATATCCTCAAAACTGGAGTTTGTGGTTCTTCCTAATCTAGTTCTTGTTATTCTATAGAGTTTGATTCTTCCTCCTTCAGTTCAAAATCTATCTTATCTAGTTCCTTTTCCTTTGGTAGGATTTCATGTTTAATAATATCTTTCACCTCTCTAAACACCACATCTCGGTTGCACACAAACTTCCTTTTTTCTAGGTTCCAAAGCTTATAACCTTTCAAACCATCCTTATACCCAATAAAGATGCACCTTTCAGATTTACTATAAAACTTGGTTCTTTTCTCCTTTGGAACGTGTACATATGCATCACAGCTAAATACCCTGAGAGGTGAGCGAGAGGGTTTCTTACTAGTCCATACCTTATATGGAGTCTTATCCTCCAATGTTGATGAAGGTGATTTGTTAAACAGGTAACATGCAGTATCCACTACCTCTGCCCATAATTCTTGTCCTAAACTAACACCACTTGGCATGCTTCTTGCCTTTTCCATCAGTTTCATGTTCATTCTTTCTACAAATCCGTTTTGTTGAGTTGTGTATGGAGTAGTCTTCTGTCGTGCTATACCACACTTCTTCTAGAACTCTTTAAATTACTTCTTGCATAACTCTCCACCATTATATGTCCTTAACACCTTAATATTCTTCTTTGTCTAATTTTCCATCAGAACCTTAAATTCTTTAAACCTATCAAAGACTTCGGATTTGTTCCTAAGGAAATATATCAATGTATTCCTTGAGAAGTCTTCTATAAATGAGACATACTACACAAACTTACCTGGTGATGGAACCGACACAGGTCCAAACACATCACTGTGTACAAGCTCCAATATCCCTTTCTCTCTCTTAGCACCAAAGGGGTAACTCACTCGATTTTGCTTCCCATATACACAATGTTAAAAGAAATCGAAATCCAAAGAGAAATTAGACATACGTTTTACTATACCATTACCATGTAGTATTTGAAGGCGCTTCTCTCCAATATTTCCAAGTATTTGATGCCACAACATAGCCTTTTCTCAAGATACCACAAGATTTTTAGATCCACTTTTAGGAACCACAAAGATGTTACACCCATTAATAATAGTGCTACCCAGAAGCTTGTACAGAGTTCCAATATGAACTCCTCACATCAATACCAGTGATCCCCGAACCATCTTGCAGGTTTCTTTCCCGAAAACTATTTTTACACCTGCATCATCCATCTTGCTTACAGAAATTAGGTTTCTGGCCAATGCAGGAATGTGAAAAACACAAGGAAGTGCCCTAATCCTTCCACCTTACAACTTCAGCTTGACTTTTCTGTTTCCTATTATTTTGGTTTTCCTATAATCACCTAAGAATACATCACCACCATTATATTTCTTGTACTCGAATAACCACTCCCCATGGGGAGTCATGTGAAAGAATGCACCCGAGTTAATATGTCTAGATGATCTACGTGTTTACTTGAAGAAGAAGCCAAATACACATCCATGCCTTCATCTAAGGTGGTTTTCTCCTCTGTAGAAGGAGCATCATCAGATCCCTTTCCTTTCCCAAGATTTTTAGATCTACGATCCTTTTTGTAGTGCCCTTCTTTTCTGCATTTCCAACATACCTTTACATATATTCCTAGAGATTTTGATCCCCCTCTAGATTTAGATCTCCCACTTGAGGACGTATTTCTATTTATGTTATGGGACCATCCTCTTACAAATAATGCATCTTCATTCTGGCTCTCCATATTTTTTTGTCTCATCTCCTCCAACAACAATGATGAGACTATTTGATCAAACTTCAAGGTAGTTGTATTGCTACCTATAGCAACAACCATATTGTACCATGAGTCCGGTAGAGAACACAACAGACTGATGCACTTATCTTCATCTTAAAGTTTAATATCAATAGATTGCAACATACTTACCATGGTATTTAAGGCGTTTAGATGCTATGTAACCGAGTCTCCATCCTTAATCCTCATGTTATACAACTTTTTCCATAGGAACAATTTGTTCACTAGAGACATAGATTGATATAAAGTCCCTAACATATCCAACAAAGCCTTTGGTGTATCTTCCCTTGAGACATTCAACAATACTAAATATAAGGGACACAATCCTACCGTGCTCTTCACCTTCCGATCTAACTTCGCCCAATATTCTACCCACATTCATGTTGGTTCCATACTTGGATCTACAATGATCCATTGATCTTTGTCCACCAATAGATCCCCCATCTCGAGCTTCCATAGCTCAAAACTTTTTCCAATGAATTTCTTGATCTCTATCGTTCCACTGTCGCTATCTTCTTTCACCACAATAATTGACCCCAGAGACCTTTATAATAGGGTCTACCATTGGCCCTAGTAAAACCCCTCAACAACAAATTCATCCCCTTAAAACTGAAAATTCTATGATACCAAGTGTAGGTTTTAACCCTGTATATAAATTACCTGCAAATGAATTATTTATTTAGATAGATATATACAGTGGCAAGAACATAAAATATACACAAATATTTTCTCTTAGAAACCAATCCGGGAAAAACAAATTGCTTTTTCATTATATTCCTATCAATGTTACAATAAATCATATACATGTCGAAGCATTCATGAACCACAATCCATTAACCTTGGATTAGAACATAATTGTAGTTCTCTTGACCGGATCTACAAAAAACTATTGGCAAAAAACCATCATGCCCAAAACCATGCACAAAAAACCATGGATAGGTCTACCCACCATCCTTGGGTTTGCCCCCCTTCCTTGGGTCTGCATAAAAAAAATTATTAAAAAATATGGGGACGCTACCCCAGACCCCATGCAAGGGGGCTACTAATCCCCTGCAAAAATCCGCGGCAAGGGGGGCTTCCACTTACCCTGCGACCCTGTTGTTGCACTTGACGCAACGTAACCAAACCTATGACTAGTCCTTGAAAGAATATAACACATACCTAACATTCTCCCACTTGTTATTTTATTTCCACGCAGGGGGTTGCAGGAGTGCACATTCATTGGTCCTGAGCTGCAATGCCCATTGTTTCTCTACACCAAGAAAACTTCTCATTGCTTAGAGACTTTGTCAATGCATCTGCAACATTCTTCAAAGTGTCCACCTTTTCCAGCAACACATTTTTCTCTGCAACGTTATCCCTCATAAAGTGATATTAAACATCAATATGCTTTGTTTTCGAATAATAAGCAGGGTTCTTTTCCAAGAAAATTGTACTTTGGTTGTCATAGTCTATCCTTGTATCTCGTTGTACCAACCCCATAATTGAACATAATCTCTGCAACCAAATTTCTTCCTTACTTGCATGAGTGGTTGCATGTATTCAACCTTTGTAGTCAAAAGTCACACTACATACTATCTCTTGCTCATCCAACTAACTACTCCTCCAAATAAGATAAACACATACCCACTTGCAGATCTTCTCTAATATATATATATCTAGCCTAGTCTGCATCATAAAGACATGTATGTCCAACACTTTGTCCAATCCTAGTCTTCCTTGGTAGCACAAACCATAATCACTGCTTCCACACAAATACTTGAAAACTTGCTTCACCTCTGTCCAATGCTCCTTCCCTAGTTTTGACATAACCTGATCAATACTCCCATAGCATGTGCAATGTCTACTCTAGTACATACTATTGCATACATCAGGCTACCAACTGCATTCACATATGGAACACAGAACATGTCCTCTTCCTTTTCGTGTGTATTGGGACATTGTTCATCAGATAACTTTACACCTACAGGAATAGGAACCTTTATCGGTTTGTTATCCTGCATATTAAACCATTGCAATATTGTCTCAACATACTTCCTCTAGTTTAACCCAAGCTTCCTTCTTACCCAATCACGTTTAATTTCAATGCCCAAAATATAGTTTGCACACCAAGATCATTCAAGTCGATATTATAGGACAATTGGGTCTTCACATCCTCAATAATTTCTTTGTCATTTCCAATAACCAACATATCATCCACATACATGACCAAATAAATAATACGGTCACCTACTATTTTAAAATACACACAATGATCATTATTGCTCCTTGTGAAGCCAAGTCCCCATATATATGTATCAAAATTTTGATACCACATCCTTGGTGACTACTTTAACCCATAGAGAGACTTTTTCAACTTGCATACTAGTTCTTTCTTACCCTTCGCAGCAAAGCCTTCTAGTTGCTTCATGTAGATTCTTCTTCTAGATTCCCATGGATAAATGTTGTCTTCACATCCATATGTTCTACCTCGAAATCAAAAGCACCAACAACATATAAAAGTAATCTAATAGAAGCTAACTTGACAATAGGAGAAAAAATATCACCAAAGTCAATTCCCAACACCTGGGAATAACATTTCGCTATTAATTGAGCTTTGTATTTCTCCAATTTTCCTTTTGCATTTATCTTCTTCTTAAACACCCATTTGTTGTCAATGGGTCTCCTTCCAGCCAACAACTCCACCAATCCCATGCTTCATTTTTGTCTTAAGATGCTATCTCTTCAACCATGGCCTCCTTCCAGAGTTTTCCATCCTCTAAATCCACTTCCTCCCTGGCAGTTATAGGATCATCGTCAATAATAGATAAAGGAAAATTTAAATAGAAAGCAGATGGACTATACCTCTCTAGCCTCCTTCTCTCTTGAACTGATCTCCTCAAAATTTGAGTTTGTGGTTCTTCCTCTCCTATTTCCCATTCTTTTTTAGAGTCTAATTCTTCCTCCTTTAGTTCAAACTCTATCTTCTCTGGTTCCTTTACCTTTGGTATGACTTCATGTTTAATAACATCTTTCACCTCTCTAAACACCACATCTCAGTTGCACACAACCTTCCTTGTTTCTATGTTCCAAAACTTATAACCTTTTAAACCATCCTTTTACCCAATAAAGATGCACCTTTTAGATTTTCTATTCAACTTGGTTATTTTCTCCTTTGGAACATGTACATATGCATCATAGAAAAATACCCTAAGATGTCAGAGAGATGGTTTCTTACTAGTCCATACCTCATGTGGAGTCTTATCCTCCAATGATGATGAAGGTGATTTGTTAAACAAGTAACATAAAGTATCCACTGCCTCTGCCCATAATTATTGTCCTAACCTGACACCACTTAGCATGCTTCTTGCCTTTTCCATCAACATATTGTTCATTCTTTCTACAACTCCATTTTTTGTGCATTGTGTATGGAGTAGTATTTTGTTGTGCTATACCACACTTCTTATATATCTCTTCAAATTCCTTCTTGCAGAACTCTCCACCATTATCTGTCCTTAACACCTTTTTCTTCTTCTTTCTCTGATTTTCCAACAGAGCCTTAAATTATTTAAACCTGTCAAAGACTTCAGATTTCTTCTTGGGTAAATATATCAATGTATTCCTTGAGAAGTCATCTATAAATGAGACATAGTACACAAACTTGCCCAGTCATGGAATCGACATAGGTCCAAACACATCATTGTGCACAAGCTCTAATATCCCCATACCCAATTTTGCTTCTCATAAACACGATGTTCACATAAATTGAAATCCAAAGAGAAATTAGACATACCTTCTACCATACCATTACCATGCAGTATTTGAAGGCCCTTCTCTCCAATATATCCAAGTCTTTGATGCCATAACATAGTCTTTTCTCCAAAGACTATTATATTTTTAGCTCCACTTTCAGGAACCACAAAGTTGTTGCACCCATCAATAATAGTGCTACCTAAAAGCTTTTACAGAGTTCCAATCCTATCTCCCCACATCAATACTAGTACTCCCCAAACCATATTGCAAATATGTTTCCCAAACATTGTTTTTACACCTACATCGTCCATCTTTCACCAAGAAGTGTTCTAATCCTTCCACCTTGCAACTTCAGCTTGATTTTCTGTGTCCTATGATTCTAGGCTTCCTATCATCATCTAAGAAGACATCACCACCATCAAATTTCCCATACTCATAGAACCAATCCCTAAGGGGATTCATGTGAAAGAATGCACTTGAGTCAATCAATCATGTTTTATGATCTACATGTGTACTTCAATAAGAAGGCAAGTACACATCCCCACCTTCATCTGAGGTGGTTTTCGCCTCCATAGAAGTAGCATCATTAGATCCCTTTCCTTTCTCAAGAGTTTTAGATCTAAAATCATTTTTCTAGTTCCCTTCTTTTCTGCATTTCCATCATACCTTTATAGATTTTACTGGAGATTTGGATCTCCCTCTAGACTTATAACTCCCACTTAAGGACTTATTTTTATTTTTCTTTTGGGACTATCCTCTTACAGACAATGCATATCCATTATGGATCTCCATATTTTTCCGTCTCATCTCCTCCGACAACAAGGATGAGACTATTTCATCAAACTTTAATGTAGTTGTATTGCTACCAATAGAAGCAACTAGACTATCCCATGAGTCTGGTAGAGAAAACAACAAACTATGCACTTATCCTCGTCTAAAATCCTTATATAAATTGATAACAACTAACTTACCATAGTATTTAAGGCATTTCGATGCTATATCACAGAGTCTCGATCCTTCATCCTCAAGTTATACAACTTTTTCCGCAGGAACAGTTTATTCACCAGAGACTTAGATTGGTACAAAGTCCCTGACTTGTGCCAAAAATCCTTTGTCGTATCTTCCCTTAATACATTCAACAATATTAAATCTAAGAGACACAATCATATTGTGCTCTTCGCCTTTCGATCTAACTTTTCCCAATCTTTTATCGAAATTCTTGTTGGTGCCATACTTGGGTCTATAGAAATCCATTGATCTTTGTCCACCAATAGATCCTCAATCTTGAGCTTCCATAACTCAAAACTTTGTCCATTGAATTTATTGATCTCTATCTTTCCATTGTTCGACATCTTCTTTCACTACAAGAATCGATCTCACGAATCTCCCACCATAACATGGTCTACCACAGGCCTGAGCAAAACCCCTTAGCAGCAAAGGTGTCCCCTTGAATCCATAAATGCTATGATACCAAATGTAGGTTTTTACCATGTACAGAATTTACCTACAATTGGGTCTTCACATCCTCGATAATTTCTTTATCATTTCCAATAACCAACATATCATCCACATACAAGACCAAATAAATAACACGGTCACCTACTATTTTAAAATACACACAATGATGATTCTTTCTCCTTGTGAAGCCAAATCCCCATATATATGTATCAAAATTTTGATACCACATCCTTGGTGACTACTTTAACCCATAGAGACACTTTTTCAACCTGCATACTAGTTCTTTCTTACCCTTCACAGCAAAGCCTTCTAGTTGCTTGACGCAGGGTTGCCCCTGCTTTTACCCACAGAATGCATAAATATGCATAATCCATCATCCCAGATGTTAGACTCTCCCAAGAATCAAATCTACAACCATAAATGGTTAAGGCCCCTTTAGTCACAGTTCCTTTGAATTGGAACTCAATCACCCCACCTGAAACCTCTTATCGAAATTGTATGAACCCTCGAGCCTTGTATAAGACTTCGACTAAAGTCTTTCCTCCAAATCCTTCTATCGAGAATTAGAACCCTTCACAACCTTCAATCGACGCTTTTTATTCCTTTGTTAATCCTTACATGAAGGATTTTCACACAATACACCTTTTCCTCTTTTATACGGGTTCAGCACAGAACCCGAGGTTAAAACCTCATCGCAATCGCTATCGGTATCTTCCCTGACCTTACCACATATGTGGTTCATCACCCCTCTGACTTCGATGTTTGACTATCGGAAACATTAATATATGTTTTATGTCTTCCACGACTCGATCAAGCTCTAACTCAAATACAAAGGAATTATGTTAAACTCCGCTTGAAACACATATGGACCTCAAATAATATATACCTACAACTATAAATATTGTCGAGTCTGGTTCATCGTTGGACTCTCCGTCGTGTTACTCGTCTGATCTTCGAAACTCCCCATGCCTCATCGCTGATAAATCCCAAACTCTGATCGCCGATTATCGTAAATGTCGATCACCGAATATTGCTGTCACGATATCGCAACATTCATAAACCACTGAACTTTGGCACCTCTGATCACCGATACACGATTTAAATCGTGACCATTGATCTAGCCATGATCCAATGGTCCACGATTAATCGCGCTCATTCATTGCAATTTCTCCAAGGCATGGTTAGATTCGATCTTTTAATCTGGGCCATCGATATTCAAGATCCGACGATTGCTGAGCATTAACAGTTAGCTTCTCCGTCCACCTCTTTATTTCGGTTTTACGCTATTTTCCGCAAGCTTCTGTGGTTTCTGCTTCCATCAAAGGTTTGATCTCTCAGGGTTTTTAACTGCAGTATCCCTCCTGAGCTTGAGCATTGATCATTCTAATGGATTTAACAATCCATTACAACCCTCCTCGTCATATTCTTCCTCTGTATAATCACTTCGACTCGGCATGCCTACATATATTACGCAGAATCTCTGATAGACACATAATTTATCAGTCAACACTCGAATCACCCATCTACGCACTCAGAATCGAATTCTCTGATGCACTCAATCTATATTCAACACTCAATCACGCATTATACAACTTGGAATTAAATCTTTGCGCATATATAAATCCACACATAATTACAAAATAGGACTCTGTCTCTCGGCCTGGTTTCTCTTTACAGTGGCCTTTGGTTTACAAATCTGCCCGTAGGCTCAAAACCACACTTTTTCTATCTATCTAGCCTAACTTATCTCCAACATCTAACCCCTATCTCTGCCTTTTAGGCTTACATTTATACTCAAGGATTCTAAAACCAATTCTGGTTTAGATCCATCAATTTCTTAATAAAATTCCTAAATCTCTTCCTCATTCCTAAAACTTCTCTCTAATCCCTAGATTCATGAAGTGACTCCTAATCTAAGATTTACAATTAATTCTCAATCCCTCAATCTCTCAACTATCCTAAACTCCTATATTTGAGAACATTTACAAATATGCCTCACATTATTTAATTAATTCCCTATTCTAGCTTCTCTCATTAAAATCACTAAAAACATTAATAATTACACTTAATTCACACTTAGGAAACCAACTTCCTTGAAAACACAATACCCCTATGTCTACTAGAATACAGTGAGTTTTCTTGGGCTGAATGCTCCTGGGAATAACCTTTCGCTAATAAACGAGCTTTATATTTCTCCACTTTGCCTTTTGCATTTATCTTCTTCTTAAACACCCATTTGTTGTCAATGGGTTTCCTTCCAGCCAACAACTCCACCAAATTCCAAGCTTCATTTTTGTCTTAAGATTCCATCTCTTCAACCATGGCGTCCTTCTAGAGTTTTCCATCCTCTAAATCCACTACCTCCCTGGCAGTTATAGGGTCATCATCATTAATAGATAAAGTAAAATTTGAATAGAAAGCAGATGGACTATACCTCTCTAGCCTCCTTCTCTCTTGAACTAATCTCCTCAAAATTGGAGTTTGTGGTTCTTCCTCTCCTTTTTCTTGTTCTTCTATAGAGTCTAATTCTTCCTCCTTTAGTTCAAACTCTATCTCCTCTGGTTCCTTTTCCTTTGGTAGGACTTCATGTTTAATAACATCTTTCACCTCTCTAAACACCACATCTCAGTTGCACACAACCTTCCTTGTTTCTAGGTTCCAAAACTTATAACCTTTTAAACCATCCTTATACCCAATA
This sequence comes from Pinus tabuliformis, assembly GCA_031772625.1. Taxonomy (NCBI): domain Eukaryota; kingdom Viridiplantae; phylum Streptophyta; class Pinopsida; order Pinales; family Pinaceae; genus Pinus; species Pinus tabuliformis. The sequence goes on from CM062813.1 coordinate 1,011,461, forward strand.
AAGATGCACCTTTCAGATTTACTATCCAACTTGGTTATTTTCTCCTTTGGAACATGTACATATGCATCATAGCCAAATACCCTGAGATGTGAGAAAGATGGTTTCTTACTAGTCCATACCTCATGTGGAGTCTTATCCTCGAATGATGATGAAGGCGATTTGTTAAACAAGTAACATAAAGTATCCACTGCCTTTGCCCATAATTATTGTCCTAACCTGACACCACTTAGCATGCTTCTTGCCTTTTCCATCAACATATTGTTCATTCTTTCAACAACTCCATTTTTTTTTGTTCTGTATGGAGTAGTATTTTGTTGTTCTATACCACACTTCTTACAGATCTCTCTAAATTCCTTCTTGCAGAATTCTCCACCATTATCTTTCTTTAACACCTTATTCTTCTTCTTTGTTTGATTCTCCACCAGAGCCTTAAATTCTTTAAACCTGTCAAAGACTTCAAATTTCTTCTTGAGGAAATATATCAATGTATTCCTTGAGAAGTCATCTATAAATGAGACATAGTACACAAACTTACCCAATCATGGAACTGACACAGGTCCAAACACATCATTATGCACAAGCTCTAATATCCCTTTTGCCCTCTTAGCACTAGAGAGGAAACTCACCCAATTTTGCTTCCTATATACATGATGTTCACAAAAATTGAAATCCAAATAGAAATTAGACATACCTTCTACCAGACCATTACCATGCAGTATTTGAAGGCCCTTCTCTCCAATATATCCAAGTCTTTGATGCCACAATATAGTCTTTTCTGTAGAGACTATTATATTTTTAGCTCCACTTTCAGGAACCACAAAGTTGTTGCACCCATCAATAATAGTGCTACCCATAAGCTTGTACAGAGTTCCAATCCTAACTCCCCAAATCAATACTAGTGCTCCCCAAACCATATTGCAAGTATGTTTCCCAAACATTGTTTTTACACCTACATCATCCATCTTTCACCAGGAAGTGTTCTAACCCTTCCCCCTTGCAACTTCAGCTTGATTTTTCTGCGTCCTGTGATTTTAGTCATCCTATCATCATCTAAGAAGACATCACCACCATCAAATTTCCCATACTCGTAGAACCACTCCATAAGGGGAGTCATGTGAAAGAATGCACCTGAGTCAACCAGTCATGCTTTATGATCTACATGTGTACTTGAATAAGAAGGCAAGTACACATCCCCACCTTCATCTGAGGTGGTTTTTGCCTCCACGTAAGTAGCATCATTAGATCCCTCTCCTTTCTCAAGAGTTTTAGATCTAAAATTCTTTTTCTAGTGCCCTTCTCTTCTGCATTTCCAGCATACCTTTATAGATTTTACTGGAGATTTAGATCTCCCTCTAGACTTATATCTCCCACTTAAGGACTTATTTTTATTTCTCTTTTGGGAATTTCCTCTTACAGACAATGCATATCCATTATGGATCTCCATATGTTTCCATCTCATCTCCTCCGACAACAAGGATGAGACTATTTCATCAAACTTTAATGTAGTTGTATTGCTACCTATAGAAACAACTAGAATATCCCATGAGTCTGGTACAGAAAACAACAAACTAATGCACTTATCTTCATCTAAAATATTTATATCAATTGATAAAAACTAACTTACCATAGCATTGAAGGCATTTAGATGCTCTATCATCGAGTCTCGATCCTTCATCCTCAAGTTATACAATTTTTTCCGCAGGAACAGTTTGTTCACCAGAGACTTAGATTGATACAAAGTCCCTGACTTGTGCCAAAAAGCATTTGTCATATGTTCCCCTAATACATTCAACAATACTAAATCTAAGAGACACAATTATATTGTTCTCCTCACCTTTCGATCTAAATTTTCCCAATCTTCTTTCGAAATTCCTGTTGGTGCCATACTTGGGTCGATAGCAATCCACTGATCTTTGTCTACCAACAGATCCTCAATCTCAAGCTTCCATAACTCAAAACTTTGTCCATTGAATTTCTTAATCTCTATCTTTCCATTGTTCGCCATCTTCTTTCACTGCAAGAATCGATCTCACGGATCTCCCACTATAACATGGCCTACCATAGGCCTGAGAAAAACCCCTCAGCAACAAAGGTGTCCCCTTGAATCGGTAAATGCTCTGATACCAAATGTAGGTTTTTACCATGTATAGAATTTATCTACAAATGAATTCTTAAAAGTAGAAAAAAAATATATACAATGGCAAGAACATAAAATATACACAGATGTTTTCTCTTGGAACCCAAACCTAGAAAACCTTATTGATTTTTCATTATATTCCTTTCAATGTTACAATACATTATATACATGTTGAAGCATTCATAAACTGCAACCCATTAACCTTGGATTAGAGCATAACTTCCCTTGATCGAATCTACAAAATACCATGGGTAAAAAACCATCATGTCCAAAATCATGCACAAAAAACCATGGATAGTTCCACCCACCATCCTTCGGTTTTCCCCTCATCCTTGGATCTACCCAACCATTATTGGCTCCGCATCAAAAAAAGTTCTTGGGGCATTGCCCCAGACCTCATGTAGGGGGGCTACCAAACCCCGTGCAAGGGGGCTATCGCCCCCTACAACGCGCCCCCCCCCCCCCCCCCCCCCTTCCCACATCGCCCGATGGAACATAACAGTGTCTATGAATGGTCGTGGAAAGAATATAAGACATACCCAACATACAATTGTTGTGGTAACTTCCTTGTAGCCAAGTAGTTAGCAATATCTACATACTAAAGGGTTTTAGTAGAAATTACAAATAAGTGTTCATCAAGAAAAATATCATTTACAAGAATTGATTCATTTTCATTTTGAATCGTAGAAAGAAAATTAGCTATTGTGTTCTCCTTTGCAAGCTTGTCGAATATAGTAATGTTGAATTCCTGTAATAACAAAAATCATGTGGTGATTCTACTATTAGTCATTGGCTTATTCATCAAATACCTAATAATAGAATGATAAATGTGAATAATTGTTTCATACCCAGTAATGTAATTAGTTTATTAATGGGTTGAACAACTGCAAGAAACTCCTTTTCCATTATAATATAATTTAACTGACATAGTAAATAGCCTAAGAAGTTTGATGTTTTTCCTGTAATAACAAAAATCATGTGGTGATACTACTATTAGCCATTGGCTTATTCATCAAATACCTAATAACATAATGATAAATGTGAATAATGGTTTCATACCCAGTAATATAATGCCTTAGTTTATTAATGGGTTGAACAACTGCAAGAAACTCCTTTTCCATTATACTCATTTTTTTCAGTGTGTCAAAGAGGGAGTCGAACAAAATTCACTATCTTTAATGATCAATTTGAATAGTAAACCTTCTATAATAGCCTTCGTGTCCAAGAAAAATTCTTACATATTTTTTAATTTTGGGTACTAAGAGTCTAGAAATAACCTCAACTTTGCTTAATCAACTTGAATGCCAACACCTAAAACATATTTCCCCAAAAGAATTCCTTCATTCAATAGCATATGAAATTTTTCATGACAAAGAAAGATTAGTTTCTTGACATTTGCAAAGAACTTTTTCAATATTTTCTATGGCTTCTTCAAGATAATTAACATAGATTGTGATGCAATCCATGTATACCTATACACAATCGTGGATTAAGTGAGAGAAAATACCTAGAACAACTCTTTGAAAGGTAGTAGTAGAAGTAAACAATCCAAAGGGTAATACTTTGTAAGCATATATTCCCCATGGACATGTAAATGTCATCTTATCTTGATCTTCTAATGCAATCTATATTTGATTATATCCACTAAAACCATCAAGAAAAGAGAAATATTTCTTTCCTACTAAGGTATCTAAAACTTGATCAATAAAGGGTAGAGGAAAATGATATTTTAAAGTAGCTTGTTGATTCTATATTATCTATGCAAACTCGCCACTTACCATTATTTTTAGGAACAATTACTAATGGCGATATCTACTAGCTATTAGAAATTAGATATATGAAATTTACATTTAATAATTTTTGAAATTCCTCATTTACAATTTCTCTTAAAATAGGTTCATGTGTCTTTGAGGTTGCCTGATAGGCCTAACATTTTCCTGCATATAAATGTGAAAGCATACATGTATTAGGATTTATGCCTCGCAAATTAGTGTATTCCCATGAAAATGTAGTGTTATGTTTTTCTAGCATCTGTATTAACTACAATTGTTAAGACTTTTCCAAGTTAAAATTAATATTTAAAGTTTTTCCTGGATCAATCTCTACAAGGATATTGCCAAATCCTATCATAGAATTTAATGATAGTATGGAATCCCATGATTAAAGATTCTTTATAATGCAATTTTCTTGAAATTTCTATCCAATATATGAGTATCACAAACATGCACCTGAAGGAAGTCATAATTATTAAAGAAATTTGTAATTTGGCTTTCTTTAGCATCTTGTTTGAAAGCCATAGCTTGTGAAATTGTTAATACAGGTTGCACTATTTCATCATCATCTATATCATCAATCCATTCAATATTTTTCAAGTCAACGATTGTTCTTGCAGGAAAATATAATGTAAATTTGTTTGTAGCATTTCCATTAGAGATTGTCATCTCCCTTGATCGACAACTAATAAACGCATCAGTGGTGGCTAAACATGGCCTTCATAAAATTAATGGATGATCTCCCAAGTTGGTTTTAGTTGTCAAAACCATAAAATCAATTGTCTCCCATGAATCTAAGGAAACAAGAATATCCTCAAATACACATTTTGGTTTAATGGTAAATTTGTCTGCCAATTGTAAGACAATTGGTGTGTAACAAAGATTATTCAATTGTAGTTCATCCATTATACTTATTGTCATCACATTTATTACTGCTCCTAAATCCAAGAGTTTATTTGGAATTGCAACATCATTAATGTGGATTTTAACTATGGGACTTCCTAGATCAAGATTATTTTTCAATACAAATTTTTCCATCATGATATTTGTTAATTTACCATTAAGATGCACTTTTTGTGGTTCTTTTCTTTTTCTTCCTTCTCTTTAAACTGAATTCCTTTATTGTTTCAGCATAAATATGAATATCTTTTATTGCTTGAAGTAAAGGAATCTGAATGCAAACATTCATCGACATATCATAATCAAATGGTATTAATAGATGCTCTATATTCAATTGTTTCTCTACATGTAATCTTTATTGAAAAGGGGGATCTTTAGATGTATAGGTCTAATTTACTCGAGGAGTAGAGGAAGTTTCTTTTATTGATGTATTATCTATTATTGTATTGGGAATTTCTTCCTCAATTTGTTCTTTGATGATAACAAGGGGGTTCTTTATCAAGTACCCTTCCTAATCTAAGATGAGTGTCATTTAGATCTATAGTGGTAATCATATATGCTGGAAATTTTACAAGTTAGTGTTGTAAGTGGAATGACCTACTTTATTATTTGGATTTGGGATGGATTGTACAAGTAGTGGGGTAGGCCTCTCAGGAGGTTGTGTGGAAGGAAATTATAACTGGTGTGTTTGTATAGGGGTTTATTTGGATAATGTTTTTGAGGTTGAGAGGAATGTTGAGGATAAAAAATGGATACTGTGGATTTCATGGATACTAGGGATATTGTTGTGGATACCGAGGAAAATTTGGCATACCTCCATAAGTGTGATCTCGTCATCATGGTTTCCAAGGTTGATTTTGGGTTTATGGTGGCCATTTTTGTTAAGGTAAAGGTGTATTCCAACTATGTGGGATATTAGGTAATACGTATTTGTCATGGTATTCTTGGTGCAACATAGCAAAGTGCTTTGAAGCTTCATTTACTTCATTGTCTCCTTGATAAATTGCCTTTAGTCTTGGCAAAGATATAAAATCCTTTGTCACGTGATTTTTTGCACATATAACATAAATTTCAATGTTATCTAAAGGGAATTCAGACAAAGGATGCTTTTCTCTACATCTTAGACAAAAGATTGATAAGGTTGCATTTTCTACTTTTTGTTTATTATGGATTTTCAATCTATTTAACTCCTCATTAAGATTTCCAATAATATCCATTTTAAAGCTTCCAAGTAAATTACCTAGATCAACTCTACTTACTCCACTAGTTGCTAATTTAGCTACCTTAGAGATGTTGGAATCTCTAGGTCCCTTAACATATTCGGATCTTCCTCTCGAAATGTGTTTGCACAATTCACAAATTTCTGCAAAACTAAGTTGAGATACATCTCTATTTCCCTTTAGATTTAAAAGATCTATCCATTAACCTATAATGCCTCTAAGTAAATGAGTTTTAAGAGTATCAAGACTTAAATTATGTTGTTTATCTCTTTTGGCATTATAGGCAAATATTTCTTGGGGCAGTTGCCACATGAACTAGTTGGGGCAATTGGTGGATGAATTGTTGAAGTGATTCTATGTCTAACAAATCTACCCCTAGAATCTATTTCCCTGTTCATGCATCCTACTTATCATGCTTTAGTTATGCAAATAATTTTATGCCTAGATTAGAAACTAATTCCTTTGTTCACTTCCTTGGAAATGACACCAAAAATGTTGGTCGATTCTATTATTTGAAAATCCGGTTACATTTAATTCACCAATCTGAGTTTGTAAACTTATGAAGTGAAATGTAAAATATATGCGGGACCTAATTTATAACTTATGCACTGAAAATCACTTTTTAAACTATCTATCACTAAGTAAAGAAACATAATTTAAAGATTAAAATCAAATGCAACTAATAAAAGTCAACACAATACTAGTTCTAAGTGCTTTTAAACCATCATCTTGTAATGATTTCTTATCTTAAGATTGTAACCACCCCTCCCCACATTTACCATCTTTTACAAGCCCTTCGGGTAAATGTGAAGTGGAGTGTTAATATGACATAACCCGACCTCCAAGTTCTAGTTATGGAAGAGGGGCCGACAAACCGACAACTTTACTGACACCCCTCAGAGACCCCAGACCACTCAGAGGGCTGCAAACCACCCTAGGTGGTAAATCCATGAGTTGGACCCCTTATTCACTGACCGAGACCCATAATTGCACCCTTGACACTGCATCCATGTGGTTATGATGCTATAACTGCACTCACGGTCTTTCCTCCATGCGGTTATGGCCCAAAAACTCGAGTTATGTGCCTATGGTTCTATAATCTAAGCCACCTTTTTAGGCTAGTCTCGAGACCACAGCCCAGAACTTCTTGTAACTTTCCAAAAGCATAAATAAGATGCTAACAATGATAATCATTTAGAACTTGACCTAACCATGCCTAACCATGGGAGGCATTTTGTCAAACATATGAAAAACATAGAAATTATAGATCATGAATGCATATATGATCTTATGAGTTTGAACTTCATCTGAGAATCACCAAGAAGGTATAATGCCCTCTCATAATAGCTGCAATAACACTTGTTAGATCGTGAATTCATCAACCACTCAATAGCATATCAATTCATGAAAAAAAGTCATAGCTAGAACATATTATAGAACCGTGCTTATAACCAGCATATAACTAGAATATTAACCATGACAAAAAACCATCAAATCAACATAATAACAAGTACAAGTGCTCATAGATTATAATACGAAAATAGCTCTTATTAACATATGTGAAAGCCAACGATGTTAAGTATTTCCACGTACAACTAGACCATAGATTGGGTTGAACCAAATATGTCCTTCAGCCAATCACCCTCATGCTATATTCCAAGCATGAATGTGGGATCTCATGGGATAAACCAAGACATAAAAAACCAAGAGAATCTAGAGGTTAAACCACCTCCACCCTAAAACTACCGTGATCTCACCTAAACCAGTCTTGAATCACAAAACCAAACCAATCTTGGATGCCTCGGAATTTCTTCACCATACCTTGAGGAATTTTCTTGTCTCCACCCACCTATCGAGGATTTCCTAGAGAAAACCATCTGCACCCGAAACCCTTGGGAATTTTCCTGAGACCACCTCACCTAGTTCCAAAACATTTTGGCAATCCTAAGCTCAACCAGAAATGAATCCCATCACACAATCGTTATCCAGGAAATGGCAAAGCAAACCTGAAACCATTGTCAAACTAGGAAAAACCCACGCCAATGACAGCAAATGAACCAAATAACAAATGCATGTACCATGCAGTCCCACCTAGGTTAGTAAATCACATATGCAACATGTTACCTGCAAAATCTTCCTGTTGAAGTTGTTGATCCAACCTTCTCCTTGCTTTCCTTCGATTTCAATGGCTTGTTCTTTGCTTTCCTTTACTTGATTGCTTCCTTCCTCGTCTTGGAGCTTTGTCTCTCTCTCTCTCTCTCTCTCTCTCTCTCTCTCTCTCTCTCTCTCTCTCTCTCTCTCTCTCACTTGACCCAAGCTAAAACTGACAAAATCTAAACCAACCAAAATCTTAATTAACAAAAGTTGTGAATTGGTTCTTTGATGCCTCTTTATAATTCATGTCTCTTTTTTTCTTCATTTTCCTTCATTTTCCCTCTAATTTCCCTTTGCATGCAAATTTGTGTCTCTTCACCTTCCTTTTCTCCTATTTTCTTTTATTTTCGTAATTAAATGTCATTTATTGCCTCTTTTCCTTTGCCAGTGCCTTTGCTAATTTCCATAGCTATAAAAAAACCAAAAGTGATGCACACTATAGTGTTTTTTCCACCATTCAACTTGGAATATGTGTCTCGTGACCTTAGTTTTATTTTGCCTTTATTATATTAAACTTTAACCCAAGGTTGTTACAAAGATAATTACATAATTAGTAATTCAATTAGTCATAAGTTTTGTAACCAAGTCAAACAATTTAACAATTCATACAGGTAGCCTTTATTGTGTATTCACACACAAGTTGTAAATAACAGACAATTAAACTAACACATTCATTCAACTAAAGTTAAAGGAAAAGAAAAGAATAGGCAACATATTCCTTACACAAGGCTCCCTCCTTGCTCGGTAAAGCACCATTAGAAAACTCGTATAACTTTAAACCCTTGAAAAACTCTAAAACATGAAATAACTCATAAAATATACTCACACCAATGTGTTAACTCCTAAGAACATAAAGGATTATATTAATAATAAAGAGCAATGTTTTTCAAAATTTAAGACTGTTGTTTGTAGTACATATTATGGGTATTTATGCAAATTTAAATAACAATCATAAGATATCTCATATGCATGCTTTTAGAATTGTTTTGTTGTGATATTAGAAATAAAATTACAAAGCATAGATAATATGCACGTATGAGAGGCGCGCGCTCGGGAAGGGTTCGGATAGGGTTTCAACAGGATCGCCTGCAGCTACACCGTCGCGGCTAGGGTTTCAACAGGATAGTTTGCAGCAGCACCGTCGCGGTCATTGCACAGGGTCATACTAGCATCGATTCTTCCGTTGGATTCTCCACCCGTCGCTTTCGGATATCGTTCAGGAGACAGCGATGGCCGACAATATGGAATTAGAGGCGGTGGACTTCTCGGAGGAGCCTTTTCCGGACAGGGTTATATTCGGTAACCCTAACTTCGCTACTAGCTCTCTGACCGCACCTACTCCTTCAGCGGCTGCACCGGATCAGCTTCTGCACCCACCTATCGCCCCGCTGCCTAGCCACAGTTCTTCTCAGCCTATTTCTGGTTCGGCCCCTATCGAATCCCCTAATTTCGAGGTTCCTCCCCTCTCTCCGGGCTCACTTCATTTCCTGTCTACGCACACTCCTCCTTCGCCCTCATTCGATCCGCTCTCCTCCACATTCTTTTCGGTGCCATCATCTATCCCGCCGGTACCCTCTGCTGCTTTTCCATCATCTTCGGGAGCTCGCCCGTCCGGCTGCTTTGAAACACCTGCCGTTAAGGTTAAGCCCTCCAAACCCTCCCCTCTGGAGGGTATCTCTAATCCCCTGGTGGACCACCCGTCGGCACCTCGAACCAGCAAGAAAAAATCCAAGTGCATCAAGGCCACGACTAAGGATATCACTATCAGGTTCGACGAATCTACGGCTCTAAGCGACCTCATGGACATGGCAAACACTGTACTGGTAGGGCATGTCCGGGGTAGGGCATACTCGGCTAAACGGCTCACACAATGGGTGAAGGAAATATGGGGTGGTGTATTATTCGATCTTCCTGAAGTGCATGTCCTCCCCAGAGGATGGTTCTCTCTCCATTTCACAAAGGAAAGTCACACGAATCTGGTTCTGGCCAGATACTGGCATATTGAGATGGCCCCGGTCCTTCTCAAAAGATGGAGCCCCCTATTTGATCCTGAACACGAACAGATTGGTGCTGGTCCGATATGGGTGCGACTGCCGGGCCTCCCACTACAGTTTTGGGCTGAAGAAGTCTTCATAAGGATCGGGAATGCACTGGGTACCTACCTGGATCATGATCGTACATTTGTCGAATCAAGGAACCGAACCCTAGCGCGAATTCTGGTTCATTTAGACACCCGTGATGGACTTGAAGAACAGATCACCCTACAGTGGGGAAGATGTATCAGGGTACAGATCCTTGATTACGAAGGAGTCCCTTTCCGTTGCAGGCGATGTCACAAAGTTGGGCACCTCTTCAAAGATTGTCCACTCAACAAAAAAGCTGAGGAATCTCCGAGGATTACACCGGCACCATCCAGAACGGCATCACCAATTACTTCTCGACCTACCTCTTCGGGACTGTCCCCAGCAACAACCTCACCTGCGGTCGATCCTGGACTTCGGCAACCCTCCCCGCCAAGGACCAGGGCTCGCTCGGCAGCTGAAGCTGGTATGGTCTCGGGTACTCCTTCCCTCCCCATTCTATCTTCTTTTGATATTATGAATGTATGTGGTTCCTCCATTCAGACTTCCATGGTTCAATGTGCAATATCATCGCCCCCATTCATTTGTACCATGGGCCCTTCTATTGCCCCGTCCTCCCCCCTGGATTCATCTCCCCGATCTACCTCGGATCCCTCCCCTCCGCATTCATACTTCCTTCGCTCCAGATCTCATGTTAAAGATCCGCCCATCAAACCTTCGGGTCTGGGCATTGCGGTGCCTGAGGTAGGTACCTTGCCCACCAGGGGTCGAAAATCTCATCTTTCCAAGGCTATTAAGAAAGCAGGGGCTGAGGTTGTATCAGGTCGTCAATCCACCATTGACGGGGTCCTTAGAGCAGGACACACCCCGAGAGGTGTTCCCCCATGAAGTGTCTATCCTTTAATTGCAGAGGATTGGCTAGTTCCTCCAAGAAACTAGCCATGAATCGGCTCATTGAGACCGATCCTATTGATATCATCATGCTTCAAGAGACTCTCTGTTCAGCAGATCAGATCACTCGAGCCATGCAAGCCATGACTCCTGGCTGGACCTACTATGCCCTAGATGTTGTTGGCCGATCTGGTGGACTGGCCATTGGAGTTAACCCTCGCACTATAAGAGTGGAATCGTCTTGGGGGGGATCTGGATATCTGGGGCTTGACATATTCTCTGCTGAACTGGGCATGAACCTCCGCATAGTCAATGTATATGCCCCCTGCAATCAGAGAGAATCTTTCTGGCAAAGACTCCTCCATCTTACCATTTTGAGCGAAGATCGGGTTGTTATCGGAGGAGACCTCAATTTCTCATTAGGGTTCAGGGAGTCATGGGGATCGGCGGCTCAAATTGACTCCATTACCGATTTCATGACTAGTCTACTTGAGCAAACAAACTTTGTGGATATCCCCATGCAGAAAATACTTCCCACTTGGAGAAATCGTAGGGTGGGGGACGCTGCTTTAGCCCGTCGACTTGACAGATTCCTAATGAAAGATGCTCTCCTTCAGCGATTGCAACATTACAAACAATGGGTTGGCTCGGGAGGATGGTCGGATCACTCTCCTATATACCTGGAAATTCAGGGTCCCTTCAAGAAGCCTAAAGCCCCTTTTAAATTTAATCATACTTGGCTGAAGGACCCATCATATATCAAGATGATATCTGATTACTGGAGATCTCACCCAATCAATGGATCAGAATCTCTTGCAAAAGGATTCTGCAGAAATCTCACAGATATTAAACATCTATCCATTGTCTGGGCAAAAGAGAAACAGGCTCGAGACACCTCTCAACTAACTCATATTGAAGCAGAACTATGCTCGCTCACAGATGAAAGGGGGTTGGGTTTCATCTCAGCAGCAGACAAGGTTAAACTGATTGATCTGGAGAATCAAAAAGCTAAAATCCTCAAAGAGAGAGAGGAATCCATTAGACTAAGGAGCAGGGCATTATGGATTCAAGCTGGGGATGATAATACGAAGTTCTTCCATAGCTTTGCCAAGGGCAGGAAAGTGTCCAATACTATCTGGAAGATCCCCACACCTGAGGGAGATATGGCAGACTCCTTCAACAAGCTCGCTCACCTGGGCATCTCACACTTCAGGAACCTCTACAAGTGTCCCCGTGAAGTTAATCTACCTGATATCATCAATGTGGCAAATCACTTCCCGAGATTTGTTGAGGAAGATGATGTGGAGGCACTAAATGATCCAGTTTCGACAGGGGAGCTTGAAGGAGTATTGAAATGGTTCAAAAAAGACAAGAGCCCAGGACCGGATGGCTGGACCATTGAATTTTATATAGCCTTTTATGAAGTTCTGGGGCAGGATCTCCTGAGAGTGGTGGAGGAGAGCAGAACTACTGGATCCATCTATCATGCCATCAATTCTACCTTCATAGCTCTCATTCCTAAAACAGATGCCCCTGAATCATTTGATGACTACAGGCCAATCTCTTTGTGCAATTGTCTCTACAAAATCATTTCTAAGACCATTGCCAATCGTCTCAGACCTATCCTCTCCAGGTCCATTGCCCCTCAACAATTTGCTTTCCTTGAATCTAGACAGATTCATGAGGCCATTGGCCTGGCTCAAGAAGCTATTCACTCTATTTGGTCCAGGCACCTAAAAGGTATTCTCCTCAAGATCGATCTCTCAAAAGCCTTTGACAGGGTCAGCTGGCTCTATATCAAAATGATCCTTATCCACCTGGGCTTTCCTCACTCCTTCATCTCATGGATCATGGCCTGTATCTCCTCTCCCTCTTTCAGTATTCTCATAAATGGCTCGGCCACACCCTTTTTTCACTCCGAAAGGGGCCTGAGACAGGGTTGCCCCCTCTCTCCTCTGCTCTTCTTGCTGGTCATGGAAGGCCTTAGTCGTCTCATAGACTCTGCTAAGCGATCGGGTGATGTTCGGGGCCTTCGCATTTCCGATATATGCTTCCTCACACATCTTCTCTTCGTGGACGATGTTCTTATCCTACTTGATGGCAGTGTTCGAGACTCAAGGTCTTTTTCGAAGATCCTCCTTCTTTTTTCTGCAGCTACTGGTATGCTCCCTAACCAGTCAAAATCCTCTATCACTTGCTCCCGAACTTCGGTACAGGAATCGCAGCTGGCATTGCAGGTTTTTCCCTATAATGTTCTTCCCCTGGATAGAGGACTCAAATACTTGGGTTTCAGGCTAAAACCTACCTGTCAAAGAATTGCTGATTGGGTGTGGTTGGTCGCTAAATTGGAAAAAAGACTCACTGGCTGGAGCTTCAGATATTTATCCAGGGCTGGCAGATTGGTCCTCATTAAGTCCGTCTTAGAGGCAACCCCGGTTTTCTGGATGGCTCTTGCATGGATTCCGAGGAATATTCTGGGCCGATTGAAGCAACTGTGCAACCGTTATCTCTGGAATGGAAATCATGACAAAAGAATATTTGCTTGGATAAGCTGGAAGAAGATCACCTTGCCCAAAAAATGGGGTGGCTGGGGCCTCAAAGACCTACCCGACTTCGCTATGGCACTCGCTGCAAAGATGGGATGGTCGCTACTAACCAGTCAAAACCTATGGGCTCAAGTATCATATCACAAATACATTTGGCCCCAGAGCATTTTGGATTGGGCTAGGTTACCAACCTGGACAACGAAGGGATGTTCATCGATCTGGAAGGCTCTGATTCACTCCTTGCCCCTCATCCGTGATAATCTAGTCTGGAGAATAAATGATGGATCGCTGGGCAGGATCGGCCTGGACCCATGGATTGGTAGTGGGGGCAGACATATTCTCAGCAGAGATCTCATTACATTTCTACATGAACGTGACATCCGGTGTTTTGCACATATTGCTGACCAACAGCGTACAGATATTTTTACTCAAGCATGGAAATCGGCTCAACAATTGGACCTACCTCCTCAATGGCATCAGGAATGGAGCGAATATGTCCTCGCATTAAACGAATCCCATATTCGCATAAAACAAGGACCGGACGAACTTGTATGGTGTATGGCTGACAATGGTATCTATGCACCTAAGATTGGGTATGGCGCTCTCATTATGCACAGAAAACCTGAACCCTCTCCATCGTGGTGGCGTGACATTTGGAAGCTGAATGCCCCCCCTCGCACCAGACTTTTCTTCTGGTGTGTCCTCAAAGATATCATCCCCACGGGTGAACACCTTACCCACAGATCCATTTATGGACCATCTTGGTGCTCCTTTTGCAAAGCGGCATCAGAGACTACTGTACACCTGTTCCTACAATGCCCAGCCATCTGCGCACTATGGAATAACATCTCCGCTCATATTGGTTTGTCTGGGAACTGGAGGGGGGATGATATTACAAGTACCTGGACAGACTGGAATCGCTGTCACCCGGGCTCCAAACTGCTTAACCTTCCCCTCATGGTAACCTGGCATATTTGGTTGGCTCAGAATCGATATGTATTCGAAGATCAGGCTGTGTGTTGGCCCCGAACAGAAGCAAACATTATTGTTGCATATCAAGAACTTCCCGACCCCCCTCCCTCTCGAACCAGGACGATCCAGCCTCCCCCCATTATCGATAAATCTCATCCTTGGGCCTTCTTCGATGGGGCTGCAAATCAAACTGGATGCGGGGGTGGTTTTGTTCTTCATATAAATGAACACCATAGATTCTTAGTGAAAATGGGATTCGGCAGAGGATCAAATAATCATGCAGAACTCTTGGCCATTCGAAATCTTATGCATTTCTCTTTGGATCATCAGTATACAAATCTCAATATTTTCGGGGACTCAATGACTGTTGTAAATTGGATAATAATGCCACTATATGTCATTCTCACACACTCAGCAATATATTATATGATGCACATACTCTCAAGGCAGCTTTTAATCATTTCTCCTGTCTTCATATATACAGAGAACATAACAGCGAGGCTGACAAATTATCCAAGGAGGCCACGATACTACCCAGAGGAGAATGGCTAATAGTGGAGCTGCAGGGGTCTGAAGAATACAGATATTACCACAGGCCGTACATAGATCAGAGAGAACAACGGGACAACAGTCCCGGTATCCGGCAATAATATAGTTTTTTGACTTTGTTGATAACTGTTCATAGATATGGATATCATATTTTGGCAAACAGATCCTGCGTGATCTTGTACAGGCTACTAGCCAGACCTATATGTGACTTATCACTTTCTTTTGTTTATACTCATGACAGAACACCCTGCGTGGTGGATTTTGTATGACACAATACAGCATATGCAACTTGCATCTACAATATGTAATTTTCCTAATATAATGAAAATTACGGATTTTTCCAGTGGAAAAAAAAAAAAAAAAAAAAAAATGCACGTATGAGAGATTAAATGTGTGAATATTTCAAACTCGGTATCATTATCATATGTAACTAAATCGAAGGTGGATCTAATTTGTCTCTCATGCCATTGGTCGAATTATTCTGCTATAGGTTTGCATACTCTACAACCTCATGGTTGTCTATGATCTTGCCTTTGACTTTGCTTCTATGTTGTGTTGGAAAGCGTTGGAACTGGGTAAGCAAGTAGAGAAGCTTGAGGTTCTAGTTTGTAACAAGATCCAACCTTCAATCTCATTTTCCCATGTTGATATCTATCTAAACCTATAACTTGGGAATGGGATCAGTAATTGGCTACCCAAATGATATGTAACATCAAAATTGCATATTCCACAACTTATACCATTTAAACCACTTCTAAGCCCTCAAGGGGGTGGTTCAATTGGTGATGGTTGTGTAAATGGAGTATTATGCTTGAGGAGGTTCAGTGTTCAAATCTCCCTAGTTCACTTATGCTTGTGGAAGGTGTTGAGAAATCAATGCTTATAGGAATTAAGGTTTGATTCCTCTTTCTTGATAATTACTTGTGAATTATGTTGGCTTCTTTTACTTCTTTATTAGTTTGTCTTTCATCAAGAAATTTCCAAATTATATGTGTATGAAGACTGCAAGAATAAGAGACATAAGATGTAAGCGCTCAGCCAGGAAAAACCCCTTCAAGGGGAAAACCCAGTCCAACTCTTCCACTAGTAGATTTAAATCAAGATGAGACACTCCAACACCTCTTAGACCTAGACAAAGACCTTCTCCAACCACCAAGTTAGCCCTTCCCTTCAATAGATGATCCTTGTCAAAGTCTCTAAGTGACACCTCCCCAATAGCAGCTTCAGTCCAGAATTTCATCCCCCTAGTAGCATAATTTTAATCCCCAACAACATAATTTCAGACCTGTAGTAGACACAAAATTTTGGCCCCAACAATTGCCTAGAAACTTCACACATGTGAGAGATAGATAGCCCAAAAACTCAAATTAGGTCTTCCTAGCTTCTTTGGTCCTTCTCTAGCTACTTTGATCTCTGTTTTTGCTTCTCTTCCTTGAAGATTGAACTTGTTGAGTGAGTGCTCCAAATAGGTCAAACTGCCTTTCTATATATAGCCTTTCTGTTGGGTCGAATTGCCCTAATGTAGGTCAACTTCATGGGGACAAGGCTGACTTGGTGTGGAGGTGACAAATAACATTTTTGACTCAAAATAAATTTTTTTACATTATACGAAAGCCCGAGAAGGGTCTAATAAAAATGACAATGACTCTAATGACTCAATACAAAACCTAGAAGCCTTCAATGGAGGCTTTGACCTAGAAAACATTGACCCAAGCATGAAACCCATTCTTTAATAAGTCATTTACTTTAATAATGCAATTTCTTTTGACAAGTATAATTATGAATACCGACACTAGTTACATTCTTAAACAGAAGGGGAATACGTATATGCTTAGAGTATATAGTGGTGGCTATGGGAATCAAACCCATGTCACGCAAGTACGAGACTTGACATTTTCCAATTCCTCTAGATATTAAAATAAAAATAAACATAAAAAAATTAAACCACTTCTACGAATATTTGAAAATATAGGAAGAATGAGCATTTGACCTTGGATTTACTTGGTATACAACTATTGTAGTTCATAGCATGAGTTTTCATCGAAAATGATAGAAATATAGTACAAGGTGGCTAATGTGATGGGTTTCTGAGGAGTATGATAAACATAACGATGGTCGATTAGTGACAAAAAAAGTTCATTTCGAGGGTCCAACAAGAACTAAACCATCAAGTAGTCAAGATGTAGTGGAAGCACTTTGGAGCAAATGAGACCACATGAGAACTGGAGGATGTCATTATAGTGACATACCCATACATAAGACATTATTGTATATACTAGATAACTGAGGACAATGTTTGTTTAACTGGTGAGGATTGCAAAATACCATTTTTGAACCCTAGAATTATTGTAAGTAATTATGTCATTATCCCTTATAGCAACATTTAAATGTCATCCTGCCAATGAACCAAACTAAATGCTTTTAAAATAATGCTTCTGTAAACATTTATTTGATAATAAAAATTGTTGATCAATTGAGTGGGAATACAAGCATTGATACACACTATGATATCACAAGTGGGAACTAGTGAGGGTTTACAGTAAATTAACTATGCCTATTATTTCCAAAAAAACTCACCCAAAGAACTTTGCGGAAATTTTTATTCGAAAATTTACTACCTTATTTTCCCACCAGCGCATAATTCATTGAATGAAGCAATGAGTAGTTGAGCAACCACTTGCCACATCTAGGGGGGTTGAGTGTTGGTCATGAAGTACTCTTAAACTTCATTAGGAAACATGGGCAAGTACCCATATTAGAATTCAAGGGTTGTATGATGAATAGTGTGGGAAAATGGGGAAAAGGCACATGAGTGCTTGGAGTAGTGCTTTCATGAGTAGAGAGATGCCATTTTGAGTGGAAAATTTGTTGGATTGTGATGAGCATTCATACAGAGTTTTGGGTGCCCAAATATGCTGAAAAAAGTTCCAATCATATATAGTAACATTGTTGGTGTGTTTTGGGCTCTTTAAAAGTGATTTTTTGCATGCCCATTACTCACCAGAGAGAATTGGAGCTTAACTGAGTAATGGGGGTCACGAATTAATGCTTCTTGGGCCAACATGATAAAAAATGGATAAGGAAATCATTGAGGGATATTAAAGTAGTGAAGGGATTTTTGTATTGGTATGCTAGCTAGCTGAGAGGCATGTGAGATTTGTCGAGACCCTAGGCTCAATAGAAAGAGGAGTTCTCTAATGTTTTTATTTCTATGAAGGAGATTTGTCTTCACCCACCTCAAATTTATGAGTGTTGATAGTTTCCCCTCGTGGTACCATATTTTGGCTATGGGATGGCCAATTGTAGAGAGCATTAATGCAACTGAGCCTACAATTGGATGAAAACGGCTCCTTCCCAAAACAGTTGCTGGCTTGAAATTTAGATAAGTGTCGCCTCAATTCATATTATTATTGTTCATTTTCTCTTTGAATTTTGTTGGTAAATATAGATATGAGAAATGTATGCATTTTTTCTTGTATGGAATTCAAAATGTGGTGCATATGTTAAATTGTCACATATCTTTATTTATGATGTTTGTTGTTAATGCTCAAGGGGATTCTCATGTTGAGGATTGTTGCATCTCTCTCTCTCTCTCTCTCTCTCTCTCTCACACACACACACACACACACACACTGAGGCCCATTTGTGAATCTCTACTAAAAGGACTCGCTTGTGGGTATGATGCTACATAATTAATGTATTAGCTTAGTGTCATGTTAACTTAATGTCATTGTAATTGTGACTTAAATGTTATATGCAAATATCTTAACTTAGACTTGAGCTTCAGGCTCCTTTTCTATGAACCATAGTTATTACCCTCATTGAATCCTTGAACTTATGAGAAATATGAAGTATTTTGAGTTTTCACAAAGCATCATAAGACACGATATTATAATGGACAATTTTCCTTGAATGTAAGTCTGTGCAGGTCATCTTTGGACCCTTAGCTAATCTAATTATTAGGCAAGATTTTGAGACCTTCCTATCCGTAAGTGCAAAGTTGTTTCATGTTGGTATAATCAAAGTCAATTGATCTCAAAATGTTGTTGTAGTTCAAAAGCCTTGCAAGTTTATCTCTTGGAAAAGTTTTTGTCCAAGGCTTAGCCTTTGAGGCTTCATTGGTAATAGGCTTCTGAGAAGCCTTAAGTTATCCAATTTGAGCTAAATTAACAAATCTCACTTATAATGTGTTAACTAAGGACAAAACTAACCTTATACCTTAACTAATTAACTCACTACAAATATAGTATGGTGATCTCAAGGTGTGCAAGTTTGCCACCTAATGCCTCCTCTATTTCCACGATTTTAAGGCTAAGATCTAGTTGTAGTATAGTCTGAACTTTTGAGCTTGTAAGACAAGTACGCATTACTTCTCATAAATCTCAATAAAACCTAAATACGTGTAAGTATGTAGCTAGAGTAAAGATGTATTAATGCATAACATAAATTTCTACTCATATACCGAGGGTTAGTAAAATTAATGGATGCATGGGAAATTTGGTAAAAGATTCATTATTAAAAGGGGAGAGTGAATTTTTGTAATGTTTAATGTTTTGATAATGAAAATTTATTTATATGATTATGGTTATGAAAAATGTACATTGTAACTGAAGTCAACAGGGAGAAGTACAATGAAAGAGACAACCAGTAACATACCCTTGAGTGGAGATTAAACAAAATATTCTTCTTTTTATTAAACCAAAAATTCTCAATTTGAACAAAACATGTAGCTATGGAATGTCTTGATAATACTCATGTCCATCAACTATTGATTGCCCCGATTTTTTATATGTGCAAAGATTAGCTTGTGTGTCTGCTTGTTAGTTTTTTGCACATAAGACATGGAACCATTGCACCAATTCAAACCTTTCTTTGAGGGTTATAGTTCAAAAGTGAACCTTATTGTCCTTTGGAGTTTTACCATGAATCATATTCCTAATTATAATTGTGGAATTTCCAAATAGAAATAAAGTTTGCATGCCCCATTAGTTTACCAATGATAGATCATGGAGCAGGTAATATGCTTATGCTTGGTCGTTTCTCATATGACCAACTCCCCATGCAAAAATATGTTCTAGGATTCCTCAAGGCAACAAATAAGCCTCCCCCACCCAACACCTTTCACCCCTATATTCATGCAAATGTATATTAGTTTGAGTTTACAAAAGCTTTTTGGGAATAATTTGATGTATGAAGTCAATAAATTAATTACATAGTCCTCCTACCTAAATTTGTGCAAAGAACTGTATTAATTTTGGTTCTTCATAACCTATTGTTATCTATATATTTACAGTTTTACTCCTACCTAAATTTATGTGAAGAATTGCATAAATTATCGTGGCTAGTGTCTCTTGGTGTTTATTTTCTTGAGTATAAATATGTCTAAAGTTCCCTTATTCCCTAGAATTGAATTTGAAACTCCAATTATATGAGTTCATATGTATATTAAACAAGATATACATAAATTTAGGGTTAGTATGTTAGAAAACCATAAAGGTGGAAAGATTTTCTTTTATATAGATAATTACTTGTGACTTTATGTTTTTCTTATGTTTCTCTTTTATATTTAGTTCATCAAGCAAATATCAAAACAATAACACAAAGATCATAGACACCAGATATAGGCGGATAGTCAGGACAAAGCCCCTATCTAGGGGAAAACCCAGTCAACAACTCTACCTTAATAACTTCCATGAGATAATCCAAGACTCTTGACCTAGACACAAACTTCCTCCACACCAAGTCATCCCTTTCTTCCTTCTTATAGATGATAACCCTTCGACAACAACTTCGACCTAATTGCAGCAGCAACAACAATAACAACTTCGGCTTGATAAGAGATACTTCAATCTCCTAGAGGAATCCATACAAGAGAGAGATAGATAGCCCAAAATTTTGATCTTGACCTTTTCTTCCTTCTTTTCCAACTTTGCACCCCTTTTAGCCTCCTTTTCCAACTTTGCACTTTTTCCAACTCTTTCTTCTCGAATACCAATCTTTAGTGAGAGAGTGTTCTCCAAATGAATTTGAACTGCTTCAATATATAGGCTTCTGGTGAGGTCGAATTACCTATATTGAGGCTGACTTGATATCTTTGAGGCCAACTTGGTGTGGAGGTGACAAATACCTTATTTTATTAAATAATAAATCTTTTTACATGATTCAAAAGCCCAAGAAGGGTCTCTTTAAATGGAAAATGACTCTAATGACTCAGAATAAATCCTAGAAGTCCTCAATGGGGACTTTGACCTAAAACATGATGACCCAAGCATGAAACCCATGCTTTAATAAGTCATAATAATAATAATATATTTTTCATTCTTTTGATAAATAAATTTCATTGTGACTTAAAATACATTTTATGAAGACCGAACCTAGTTACATTCTTCAACACTCCCTCTTAAATAGGGAGGTATTCATAACAACAAGTACAAGGAAGATCTCAAAACATATGAACTATGAAGAGTTTAGGCACGACAATTCCATGGATTGAATTCCTGACCAGGGCAATCTATCCAAGGTCCTCCAATAGTTTAGGCACTCACAGTGCCACAGACTAGATTCCTGACCAAGGAAATCTATCCGGGTGGGACTAAGATGGACTAAAGCTTTCAGTCAGTTTAGGTACCATCAGGCTTATTAGCTAACCATCAACCCAGGGATCTAGGTGTGTATCCAAGTTCAGAGCTCTATGACCAATGCCACCCTCCCTACTTCGGGATCTAGACATCAACATATAGTGTCAACCTAATGTCCTCCCAGGCAATGTGTCTCACACACAAAGCCTCAACACATCAAATCTCTCTAACCTCAAGCATGATTTTTCAAAAACTTCAAGAGGTTTATCTGAACAGTCACAACCCCAATTAGTAACAACCTTTCAAATACTCATGAGTAAACACAAACCTTCAAGGTCTTCTGAATTCTTGATGTTTCCTCATAATTCATCACAGTAGGACTTTTAGGTTTCCCAAACAAAACTTGATAAATTTTTCCTTAATCATTCAACTTCCTTTCCTACTTCACATGTAATAACCAAAACCAATTTTCCTTCTTTTAGCAACACCTTAATATGTATTTTCCAATTTCTTCTTCAAGCTAGCCATCATGACTATAATATTCCCTCCCTCTCAACTCAAGAGATATACTCTTTTCACGGCTCCCTCTTAACTTAGGGAGATCAACTTCTTTTCTATGACATCGAACAATTTTTCATGGTTTCCATCCTTCTTATCAGAGTTATCATGACCAACATCATTCATATAACTTTCTTCATGATGTTTATCAACTTTAATTATAAACATCTTCATTATCTTAAAGATTACCTACTTGCACAACTTAGATAGCAATTACAACCAAATACATAGAAGCATGAAGTTAACCATGTCATAATCATATAATAATGGAAGCATTATACTTTAGACACTAGATACCTAACCTTAGTTAGGTTCATAATCAGAAAGAGACACATACTTCAACTTATTGCGCAGGTTTTGTTACAAACCCTAAATCGCATCAGTAGCTTAGACAAGGTATCAATCTCATTATATCTAGGGCCGCGATACCTCTTTCAACGATATGAAAAATTCTTTTATAACATATAGCAAACTGATGCAGGAGCATGAGACTTGGAGGGAAAATCTTCAAACTTATTCCAAAAATCCAAAAAAATCTACAAGCAAAGGAGTGGGGTCCTTTAGCCAGCATTTTCCATGCTTTTCTAGTTTAAGATAAGGATAGAATTAAGAATAAAATCATTATGTAATAATCGCTTATGGATAAGCTGTAACAAGCTTTATGCATAATTGCTTTAAATCGATCTATGTAAAAGGCATGCTTTTGTATGGATAAGGACCGAGAGGGCTTATCTATTAATTATAAAATGAAATAACGGGACGCTCTGAGATAGGGAGTGCCCGAAAGCATTATAATCTGAAAAAGCCTCTCTCTGTGCATCTGATTGAATGATTCTCTGTCAACTAGAATTGTATGCGCTTATTTTCTTCTAAACTTTGTTAATGTTGATTTGGCATTGGTTCTTCTATTATATACTTGATTTAAGCTTGTTGGTGAGTTTTCCTCTTGTATCGGCATGCCTGGTTCTCTGTTACATGCATTGTTGAGTTCCGCGGTAAAACTTTGTTTACACAGGAATTATTTGAAAAAGACTTAATCTGGACGTAGTTCCGGACTTGAAATATTATTGAATCTGGTTCATACTCGTATCGGGTCCGAACCTTTATCGCATTGCTGAGTGGGAGCGGGACAGAGTTAAACCGCCGAAGTCCAAAACTCCGACAACCGGAACCGAAACACTATAGAGAAGAGTTAAAAGGATATCAGGTCTGCGATTGTTATCGCATCGCCAGATCAGAGCGGAGGAGCCTTGCCTTGGGAGCACTGAAGTCGCCGATTGTGACCTCCGATAACACTACGTGTTATCACGTCGAAAGTAGGAGCTTGGAAGGGCCGATATAAAGCGCCGATAGTGTTAATTGCATTCAAACACATAGTTTGAAATATAAAGCGCCGATATTTAATTCTTTAGAATTAACAATATAGTGATAATAAGGCGCCGATAGTGTATTTTCGTTCCTTTGGAACGAAATCCTTCTGCCTGTGTATATTGCGTTTTAAACGCATTTTCACTTGTTTTACAGGAACGATAATTTATTATTATAATTCCTATGGGATTATAATCCCGATAGAGGAAAACAGGCCTATGTTGATGATTTGTGCCCGATAATAAGGGTTGGGGTGATAAGAGGAAAACCTCATGAGACAGTCAGTCTAACATTAGATGATTGATACACCTCTTGAAGCAGAAAGAGGAATTCAGCCAAGAAATTGAAGAAATTATATCAAGGTTCGGCCGTTTGTCCATATCGCCTGCACCCAAGCCACCACAAACCCTAGAAACAATTCAAACAAGTATAATTCAATAATGCAACTTTCTGAATTCATAAGTTAGACTAGTACTAGGATTTAGTGCAAGGTCCTAGATTTCATACATGAGCCATTAAGCTTCAATAATCAAAACTAAACACAGATCAATTGCAAATTTCAACAATCGTTCATAAATCTCATATTATCACCCTGTCATCATATATTAGGGAATTGAACTTCTACTAAGGTTTAGTTACAAAACCCTATAATTCACAAACATTATCATCCTATAGTATCAAACTTTGGCTAGGGCTTAGTTCCAAACCCTAGGACTTATGACCATCAACAATTAGTTCAACATATATATCTAGGTTCCATCGTCATGCATAAGCATATCATAACAACATATGTTAGTCAAACTCAATTACACAAACACATTCAGACATCTAATATATTTGATTAGATGGACAACCATGTCTAGGGTTTCATTCCTAGGACATTATCTAAAATAAGGGTCTTGCTCATAAACCCTACTAAACCTTAAAGATCTATGATTTCAACAGAAAACCCTAATTTATCAATACTTCAAATGTTTGGGATTTCAAACATCCTCATTCAACCCTAACAAGTTACGGTTCTTATAACCATACCAAAACCCCAAACATGACATCATAAAAGAACCAAACATTTTCTTTAGACTTCATCAATAACCTTAAGTAGGCTAGGGTTTCACACATTATCATCGGCATACCCTTAAGTTAGGGTTTTACAAAGAACAGCTTTAGGGTTCCACAAGAATAATCAAAGATATGAGGAGGGTAGATTTATCTAATGATGAATCACCCAATCAAGAATTATTGTGGTTCAAGAGAGCTAGACACAGTAATGTTAGTAATATGGAATAGTTTATCAAGAATGAATATACCTTTATCATGAAGAGAGCAAAACTTATAGTCTAAGGCATACCTTTTGTTTCTTAACTAACCTTGTAATTCCAATGCTTTGTCTTGTGAGGCCTTCTTCCATAATCCTTGAGGATCCAGCAAGCCTTTCCTAAATGAATATTGTGGAAGTTCTGAATTCTGATAATCAAAATCCTCACCACATAAATCTCCAAACTCTAAGCCTTTCCTAAACAAGGAAAATATGAATAGAAATGTGATTAGTATTCAATATAAACAAACTTAGATAAGGGAAACCAAAAATGAGAAGGTAATACAAGGACTAAGATACTTATCTTTGAAAATTGGTGAGGGATCCCTCCAAACTTGAGGGATAACTATAACCTTATAAAAAAAATAAAAAATTTTAAACCTACAAATACTAGAAATAAAAAATGAAACAGCTAAAGCTTAAAGCAAAGGACTTAGTAGTGTAAATCCCTTATATTTGATTCTTCGACTTTATTCTTCTTTGGAGATCCTTCTTTAGCAACATTAGCTTGGTCCCTATTCCTTTTCTTATTCTTTTGATTGTCAGGACAACCACTTTTATAGTGACCCATTTTATGACATTCGTAGCGTTCAATTTTGGACATGTCTACCTTCCTTCTTGGCCCTTTTGACTTCCTGAAGTTTTCCTTTCTTGTGATGAGCAGAGTAGGCATTTGAAACTTTCTCTTCTTCATTGTTGGTTACTAATGAGATTCTCATCTCTTCTTGGTTGTAAGCATTCCATAATTCTTTGAATGAAGGAGTTTCTTTCCAAATGTTGTTTCCTGAAGCAAAATCACTCCAAGTAGGTGCCAATCCCAATAATGAAATCATCACTATCTATTTTTCCAGTACAATCTCATCTATGGCTTGAAGGTCATATCTAATTCTAGTTTCCCTTACAAAGAAGGAAGCCACAGTGTCATCTTTTGTCATTTTTGTGGTCCTTAGTTCATTCTTAAGACTTGCTACTTGACCAATGTTCTTGATAATGAAAATTTTTGATAAGGCTTCATACATTTCTTGAGTCGATTCTATGTTGGAAATGTATGGGACAAGATTGTCCTTTATACCTTCTACCATTATTGTCATAGCCAATATTTTTGACTCTCTAAAATTCAATTTATCTCCATCACTAGATCCTTTGGTAGGTTTCTCTAGTTTTCCTCTGACCAAATCCAAGACTTTTTTCTTTCCAAGAATGAGATCAATTTTGTTCTTCCATGACCTGTAATTTGATGCTCCGTCTAATTTGTTCTCTCCCTTTATTGTGTTAGACATTGTCCTTGAAGGTAGTAAGCTTCTTTCCTTATAAGGTCTCCTTATATGATCTTTTGCTCAACTTTTTGAGGTTTCTTAAACTCCTTTTAGTAGATCCTCAAACTATCTTTTTCCTTCTTCACCTTAGCTCTAATACCATGTTAGAAAATCAGAAAAGCAGAAAGATTTTCTTTTATATAGAAATTACTTGTGACTTTATGTTTTTTCTTATATTTCTCTTTTATCTTTCGTGCATCAAGCAACTATCAAAACAATACCACAAAGATCATAGACACCAGATATAGGCGGATAGCCATGGAAAACCCCCTATCTAGGGGAAAACCCAGTCAAAAACTATTTCTTAATAACTTCCTTGAGATAATCCAAGACTCTTGACCTAGACATAGACTTCCTCCGAAACAAGTCATCCCTTTATTCCTTCTTGTAGATGATAACCCTTCAACTTTGACCTAGCATCAACAACTTCTAGCAACAATTTCAACCCAACAACTAGCAGCAGTAGCAATAACAACTTCGACTTGACAAGAGAGATTTCGATCTCCTAGAGGAATCCACATGAGAGAGAGAGAGAGCCCATAATTTTGATCTTGACCTTTTCTTCCTTCTTTTCCAACTTCGCACCCCTTTTAGCCTCCTTTTCCAACTTCACACTTTTTCGAGCTCTTTTTTCTGGGATATCGAACTTTAGTGAGAGAGTGTGCTCCAAATGAATTCGAATTTCTTCAATATATAGGCTTCTGGTGAGGTCGAATTACCCAATTTTAGGCCGACTTGGTGTGGAGGTGACAAATACCTTATTTGAATCAATAATAAACCTTTTTACATGATTCAAAAGCCCAAGAAGGGTCTCTTTAAATAGACAATGACTCTGAAGACTCAGAATAAATCCTAGAAGTCCTTAATGGGGACTTTGAACTAAAACATGATGACGCAAGCATGAAACCCATGCTCTAATAAGCTATAATAAAAATAATAATAATATATTTTTCATTCTTTTGATAAATACATTTCATTGTGACTCAAAATACATTTTATGAAGACCGAACCTAGTTACATTATTCAACATAGTAAACACTCATAAGAAATATTTGGTTATTTAATTGAATGTGATAAATTCCAGTAATAATATATTCTAGGAGTGATATTTTCCTTAATGCATTAGAGTGCTTATGTACGTACAATTACTTACATTTACAAATTTTCCATACATGAAGAAGAAGGGAATTCTGGGCAAGAATTTTACCCAAACTATGATCATTTGGATGCAGAGAATCCTATTAGTAAATTTGATTAGTTCCCTCAATAGAGATAATTGTTTATAATGTTTAATGTAAATTCTCTTACTGCTTCATGTAACACCCTTCATTTTCAATGATTCGATGAAATGTCCAAAGTTTTCAAAGGTAAAGTCATTGGTTTTACCGACCACGGGCATGTGGTAATATTTTTGGAGTTTATTGATGGTATTGGAAATTAATTAATGGCTTAAGGGTTTTAAATGTAAAGGTATCAAATTTTACTAATGGCCAATGATACCATCTGGCGTCGACACCTTGGAAATTTTCACATGAGTTTTAACTCACGCATGTGAAATGCTTTGGAATTCATTGACCACAATCATTTTTGAATTTACCAACCATTGACAATTGGCGATTAACTTGAAGCTTTCATGACTGGGTAGCTTGATGAATTTCATTGATAGCCAAAGGGAACCATTGACTATTGAAGATGGGTAAAAAAATTTCAAATGTCAACCCTTCTCATTTTCATTGACATTGACGTTTTTGAGTTGTACATGTGAATTATTTGTGCACAAGGGTAAATTTTAATCTAATGTTGGTGTGTTAATTGAATGTACTTATATAATTAGAATATCAAGATAATTATATAAACATAAATACATTAAGTTATTACTGAAATATTAATTTAATTAAACATGATGTAACTAACCTTGGGCCAATGGATGACATGGTAGGGCCCGATGACCCTAGCGTTGACATGGAACCACCCCCCAAGATGACACATGGACCTAGAGTTTTGTATCATTTGCAATGTGTTAGTTGCATAGTAATGCTGACATGGTACCAAGGGTGAAAATATTTGAATATCTCGATGAAACAAACTCATATTTTAATAAAGTTTATATTGCTAGAAATTTATCGACGAGAAAAAGGTGACAAGGATATTAGAAATAGTTTTGAGTTGAATAAGAAAAGTGAAAAATTGGTACTTGTATCCTTAATCGGGCATTAAGGGATTAGGTATCATTTCATCAATAAATAGAAAGGCAAAGAAAAGAGGAGCACAAGAAGCAGACAAAATGGGATTAGGAATAAATTGTGAAGAGAAGAGAAGAAGGAAATAAGTGTAGTACAAAAAGCAAAGAAAGTAGAAGGAAAAAAATAAGTGCATAAGAAGCAAAGAAAAGAGAAGAAGAAGAAGACGTGATGACATGGCAAGTAGAGAGAAGAGAGGAAGAAGAAAAGAGAGTATGGGAAGTAATGAAATTAGAAGAGTCACGAAAAAATCATGAGTTGGAGTAAGAAAAGACAAAATTTAGAAAAGTAAACGGAATAGGAGAACCTAAAAGTGGAAGAAAGTAGAATACAATAATAATTAAACAAGCAACAAAGAAGCAGAAGAACTAGTTGTTAGACATTGTAACAAGAAAGGCTCAATTTGACTTATACCTTAGTCAAATTGAGTAATTCAATTTTCCACATCAGCAGGATGACTTGGATTGCAGTTAGCTAGAGTGACATGGCCTTGTCTACTAGTTAACTCAGTAAATTCAAGTTATAGGCTTGGAGTAGAGTTGTGCATGTAGTGATTGCTAAACTTTAGCAATGTAGTTAATTTATTTTCAATTTAACTTAGTTAAATTGAGCTCAAGTAATTAATTGAGTGAGTTGAAGGTCAGTTGAGTAGTAGAACTATTGTTAACTCGCTAATCTCTCAGTTAATCTAGTCACTCAGCTAAAAATAGCCCATACATGCATGGAATTCGAATTGCCTAGTTAGAGTGGAGGAAAAGGCCCATTTTAATTATCAATTGTATACTAGTTGAGTGTACATGCTTGGTAATTATGCAGGTGATCAATGCCTTGGGAATTACACAAGGAAATAGGGAATTACACTATCATTTAGGAGCTCAATTTCTCCTAAATTGCCCAAGGAAATAGGAGCAAGTTGGAGCCTTGAATTGGCTAAGTGTTGGCCAGAGCAGGACAATCAGCAGGAGAATAGGTTTACAGTGCAAGGTGTGCTTTAGAGTTTAAGCAAGAAATTGTAATAGTTTCTCATTCGCATCTGATTATTGAAAAGAAGAAGAGGGGTTTTTCCCATTTGGGTTCCCCGATAAATAATTGTGTTCTTGTGGTTTTTATGGTTGCGTGTCATTGCATGTGTTTCTAAATTGTGATTTCCATTCCATGAAATAATAGAGGAAATTTGTAATCTCTTGTTTTCAGTTTGAATTCATCAGTAGTATCAAATTTCTACATGGTATAAGAGCAGGAAAATACAATAGAAACCAGTCAATAGATCTTCTCCTTTAGAAATTTTGATTTGTAGATGCAATGAGTAGTTTTTCAAATGTCTTTAACCAAATTGATATTGGAGTATATCCTGGAGGGAAACTCAAATTTCATAGCTTGGAAGGATATGATGGAAGTTGTACTCGATGATAATGGAGCATTCGTGTACACCAAAACTGACATTCCAAAACCATTAGTATCAAATGCACAATAGTTAGCCCAGTGGAAGAAGGATAACGCAAAAGTCAGGAGGATCATCCTAGAGGGTGTGAGAGACCACATAGTCTCGAATTTACATGGCAAAGAAACTCCATTTGATATGTGGAAGACCCTCACTAAGCTATTCAAAAATAGTAGTGGTGCCAGGAAATCGGCATTGAGGGACAAGTTTAGAAACATTTGATTGCAGAAAAATGAAACCATCCCACATTAACTCTCCATATTCACTCAATGTCGAGATGAGCTTGGAGGAGTTGGAGAAAATATACCATCTTCGGAGCTGCTAAGCCTAGCTCTCATAGGCCTTCCAAAATCTTGGCACAGTTACCCAGACTTTGTTAATGGAATGGAAAAATTTCCAATTAGGAGAGACTTTGGTCCGATTTGGTGCAGGAATAAATTCGAAGGAACACCAAAGATGGAGTAACATCCAAAGTGGAGGAGGAAGAGAATTTTGCCTTGGTTGGGAAGGGAAATAAAGCTAAGGGCAAGAAGGCCCAAAGAAAGCCATATTCCATCCAGAGCAATGCCAAGAAAAAGGACCTAATCAAGATAAAATGTTTTCACTACCACGAATATGGGCACTATGCAACGAAGTGTCCGCACAAGAAATCTACCAAGAAGCCTTAAAGAGGAGCAAGAGGTGAAACACTTGCCTCACAATTCAAATTAGACTTCACCCTGATTGCATGCATGGCTAACATTGTAATGGGGAGTGTTTGGTACCTAGATTTAGGTGCTTCGTTCCATATCACAGGATGCAAAGAATTCTTCAGTAGCCTAAAGGAGAAGAATCTCCAAATGCACATAGAACTTGGGGATGACGGGTAGTACAATACCAAAGGATTGGAACTGTAACCTTTAAGAGGGAGTCAAAGTCCCATATTCAACTGAAAGATGTCATGTATGTAACTAGGTGAAGAAATTTTTATCTTTGCAGTTGTATTGGAGGATAAGGGATACGTTGTTGTTTTCAGTAAGGGGAAAGCTTTTCTGAGACATGTAGCTACCGGGAAAGTGAAACATATTGGAGTTAGAGTTAAAAATATCTACAAACTTGAGGTGGAAGCTTGTGTTGCACTGAGTAGTAAGGCAAAACATGTGCAGAGTCAAGATGTTGGAGAACTTTGGCACATGCACATAGGACACTTACACCATGGGGCTCTAAAAATCGTGCAATATATTACTACCAGTCTTCTGAAATGCACCCTTGACCAGCATGATGTCTACAAGGGATGCACATTGGGGAAATGTGTCAAATCCACCTTCCAGGGCCGAGATAGTAAAGCGGGAGCAATCTTAGAGCTAGTGCACTCTGATGTATGTGGACCCTTTTCTACAACCTCTATAACAAAACATAGGTATTATGTATTTTTTGTTGATTACTTTTCTACAAAATGTTGAATCTTCTTCATGATGAAAAAGGATGAAGTGTTTTCCAAATTTGTTGAATTCGAAGCATTGGCTGAAAAGGAGACTGGTCAGAAATTGAAAGCTTTGAGAAGTGACAATGGAGGAGAATTTGTTTCTAACGCCTTTAAGGACTTTTGTTCCAAAGAGGCGATTAGAAGAGAACTTGATTTGAACTTAAAAAAGAAAGCAACAAATTACATATATAATGATAAATATAGAAATGCAACAGAAATAACACTTCATCTCATTAATGTCAGAATACCGAAAAATGCTTACAAACATAATGGAAATAAACTAGCTCGGGCAATGGTAGCTTATCTCTGACAAGAGATGTGGTGGCTACATGCCTCTAAATTGTGTTACAATGAGGCACAAAGGCCCATTTATTATTGAAAAATAATGGAAAACCTTAAACATCCAAAAACCTAAACCTAGGAGATGAAGCGCAAAAACTGTGGGCCCCATTTGGGTAAATTGGTACATCAACTTCCCGGGGTCGTAACTTTGGCATACAATCTCTGTTTGGCTATTGTAATACCTTGTTTTGAAGATCTTGAAGAGGAGGCCAAAAATAATTATTTGAGTTGGTTTGGGACTTTTCCAATCTCTTCGTTTTTCGTAAAAACGTTTTTTAGTCACTCAAAACAGCTCCGGAAGTTTAGGACCTGAAAAACTGCCAAAAATAGTAAGTTGTGTTATAATTAAGGAAACTAGAAAGATACATTGTTGGGGGATCCAAGTGGAATAAGCGGGTGGCCCCCAATATCCAACTGGACTAGTCCTCCCCCCTTAGGAAGCAATGGTCCCCATTGCATTGAGTGCCTCCATGAGATGGGAAACTTCTACTGAACTTGGTCCTTGGTGATCCACTTGCCTTGGTGTAGGAGTTGGCCAGCTTTGACAACCTGATATAGTTGGATATTCTCCTGGTGAGTGTTCTTGATATGTGTGTCCATGATCCCATCAGTTGTGGCCTGTTCCATGCAATCTGGGTTTAGCTATGTTGGTGTGAGTTCTGTAATGTCGGATATGTCCAATAATGGTGGAAAATATGGACGAAGACAGTCTATATTGAACAATAGGTGCAGACCAAGGAATGATGGAATGCTAAGCTCAAAGGCATTGTCCCCTGCACCCTTGGCGATGGTGTATGATTGATATCGGAGAAATCCAAGCTTGCAGTGGGGTCCAATGAGGCGCTCCTTCTACAAATGTACCCAAACTTTGTCGCCAACCTAGAACTTGTGCGACACCTGATGCTAATCATGGTGCTGCTTGTACTTAGCATTGGCTCCGTCCAATATATCATGGACCTACTGGCGGATGTGTTGAATGTGCTCAGTGAAGTTGTTAGCCCTGTCAGCTTCGGACTGGACATGAGCTAAATCTACTCGAGTAGCTACAAATGGTATGGCCACATCAATGGGACATAATGGTTGAAATCCTAGCCCTAACTGAAAGGGGTTGTGGCCCGTTGAGCTGTGGCTATCTATGTTGTAGCTTTGTTGGAGATAGGGGAGGATTTCATCCCATGTTCATGGATGCTTCGAGTTGTACATGCGTAGAATGTGTATGATCGTCCTATTGACGACTTCTATTTGGCCATCAGTTTGGGGATGGAAAGACATGGACTTAGTGAGTTTGGTATCCAACATCGATCAGAGACTTGACCAAAATGCACTTAGGAATCTGTTGTCCAGATCATAGACAATGAATTGTGGGATCCTAAAGTGTACCCACACTCGCTCAAAGAAGAGCTTAGCAGTGGCCTCTATTATGATACTCTTCTTGTAGGCCGCCATAATGGTCATCTTAGAGAATCTGTTGACGACCACGAAAACGCAGTCGTTGTCGTGCTTAGTGGAAGGAAGGCCCGACATGTAATCCATGGAGATGGATTCCCAAGGTCGACTAGGAGTAGGTATAGGAGTATATAGGCCTTGCTTCTTGATGGTTGGTTTGGTAATGGCACAGACAATGCATGATTTAATGTACCTCCCAACATCTTGATGAAGGTTCGGCCAATAAAAATACTTATGAAGTACTGCCACTATTTTCTCTACTCCGAAATGTCCAATGACCCCACTATAGTGCGCCTCCCAAATCATCTCGACACGCTCGCTTGAAGGAACACAGATGTGTCCCGAGTGGCATAACATTGCATCCTGGAGGTGAAAATTTGAAACTTTCTTACCTTCCAAGAGTCTTTGGTATTTGTTGTCGAATTCTGGATCGCTCTTGTAAAGACGTGGCCACCCCAAAGTCTCGTGCCCAAAGTCTCATGCCCACACAAGTCGAGCACAGTGATTAGCACCATGATTGGTGGTCAGCTGAGGCAATCTGCAACATTATTGGTGTTGCCCTTCTTGTACTTAATGTTCAAATGGAATTGTTGCAGGTATGTGGAACATTTCTGATGGAAATCGTTCTGCAACTTCCCTTATGTCTGTATGAACTGCAGGGGTTAGTGGTCTGTGTTGATGACCGTTTATTGCCCAAGAATGTAATGCTTCCATTGACGACAGGCCTGCACAATGGAATACATTTATTTGTCATAAGTGGGATAATTTCAAACTGTATCTAAAAGTGTCTAACTGTGGTAAGCCATTGGATTCCCCTACTGAGTAAGAACTGCACCAATAGCATAGTCGAAGGTGTCTATCTCAATCTCAAATGGTTGTTGCGGGTCTGGTAATGTGAGAACTAGTGTAGAGCAGAGGCAATGCTTCAACTCGACAAACGACTTTTGTTGGGTTTCAGACCAAAAAAAAATTACTTTCACTCCACCCTTGGTGACTTGACTTAAGGGTCAAGTGTTATGAGAGAACCCCAACACGAACCTGCGGTAGAAATTGGTAACACCCAGAAAGTTGCAGAGCTCTGTTAGAGTGGTTGGGGCTGGCCAATCCCGAATGACTTATATCTTGGCTGGGTCCACATGCACACCCTTATAATCAATGATGTACCCTAGATATTGAACCTAGGTCATGCCAAAAGTGAACTTCTCCAAATTGGCACATAGTTTGTGTTTTCGCAGGGTTTGAAGGACTTGTCAAACATTGTGGAGGTTCTCTTCCCAACTTTGGTTGAAGATCAAGATGTCATCTAAATACACCACCATGAATGCATTGGTGAAGGGTTGCAAGATGTCGTCCATCAATCTCATGAAGGTTGCGGGGGCATTCGTCAACCCAAAAGGCATGACCAACCATTCGAAAAAGTCCTCCTAGGATTTGAAGGCAGTCTTCCACATATTGGAGGGTTTGATAGGCACCTAGTGATAACCGGACTTCAAGTAAATCTTGCTGAAATATTTGCCCTGTTATCACCCCAAGAAACTCTCCTAGGTTGTATCTCAGAGATGCTCGGGAACATTACAAACTCAACAAAAATGTTGGAAATGGGTGGATGAATGGAAGGAATGATGCATATTCAAGCCAGATAACCACTTCTACTATGCTTAACTCCAGACATGGGTGAACACCCCCAGACTACAAGGCTTTAGACCACCAATTACTCACAGTTTGAGGATTAAGTGAACATGGAGAATACTGACCACACCAGCAGATGCACAAGACCATGTGATGGCTGGTTGCAACCAGTAAAGAGGTTTGTAAATCTATTTCCTAATGCACAGACAAGATGACAGCTCTCTGGCACTAAGTAAACAGAAACCTGCATAACACATTCAATGATACATACTAGATTCTAACACAAAGGTGGGATGACAACCCCTCTAATGCTAAACATCAAGAGCACATGAAAAATGCATAACAGGCACAGCCTGGAACAGAGTAGAAATGGAAAGTGAGCAATTAACAGCAAAAGAAGCTTGTATTAGCTGAAAATGAAGACCAGATGCTGCAAGTATCACAGTAGTTATAGTCTCTAGAAGTTGAACCTTACATCAAAACAACAACCATCAACCCTCATTACATCTCATTGCTGGGTATATATAGAGTTTGTTTACAAAGATATGCTGTTGTGCTATGCGTGGAGGGGTCATAATGGACCACCAACCACCTTAACTCTCTGATGGAGTCTCTGCTACACTCTGCTTGTTTCAATAGATTAATTTGACATTCTCTGATGCTCTATTGTACTCCTCGAGTAGGTGGAGTGTAATATGGAAGACATTCCATAACTGATAAGTACGTTTAACCACTCGAGGCACGTCCTTCTCCTTCTTCATCCATAATGCTCTTGAATGGAATAGTTGAAGAGTAAATGTGCCAAACACTGGTAGATGGTCGTTTCTGTCCTTCGGGAGCATGGTACAGGTCAAGGACGCGAAGACTGCACGGCGGACGGATGATCTGGTCAGGAGGGAAATACTGGCCATTAGATGGAACAGATGGATGGCGGAGATCGATTCGTAGTGGCTATCGGGAGACATGAGGTCGGGATAGACGAGGGCCGTTGGATCTCATATGGTCTGATCCAACGGTGATCGGGGGTGGGAGCTATGCATATGATAACGAGCGGGGGACGGACGAATGGCGGTAAGAGGTATTCCCTGCACTGCTTTTGGAGGGGGGTGGTATTCGTACACAGTTGAGCGATCACAATAGGAGGACGACGCGTGGCGAATGGGACAACCAAAAAACCACTTTCCCTGTTGGTTCACTTGCGGGAAACTTATGGGCGCGGGAGGTGCGAATGTCGTCCGATCGCGGCAGGGTAGATCGGACGTTACAGAGGAAACGGGCAAGTTTTGTTGCGGCGGGGACCGTTGGATCGGGCGATGGGTGATCAAACAGCGGGGATTAACGCATGGGTTTATGTGGATGTGACGGGAAAGGGCAGTGTAAAGCGCGTGGTCATGTGATCGCGGTCACATGACATTTACACTCGGCGCCCGGGGAGCTAAAGAAACACAGGTTTATGTTGAGTTTTGGAGTAAAACAGGGATGACAGGGGTTATGGGAGTGTAGGAAAAAATGAAGGACGAGGAGGAAACGGACTACTGCGGGCTCCCTTTGAGCATAACACACGGCCATGCCTGTTCTAACCTTAGAAAATCTTCGTCTTATAGCAGAGCTAACATGCCCCCCTTAAGTTGGTCCAGGAGTTCATCAATATGTGGGATTGGGTACCTATTCCAGACAGTGATCTTGTTCAGCACCCGATAGTCAATACAAAGTCTCCAAGTCTCGTCCTTCTTCTGTACCAATACAATCGAGCTCCCATAGGGTGCTGAGATTAGCTTGATGTGCCCATTCTGCAACATCTCCTGAATTTTCCTCTTGATCTCATTTTTATCTAGAATAGAGCATTGATAGATCGGTCCATTGGGTAGCGGCGCGCCCAGGGTCATATCAATGGAGTTCTTGACCTGAAAGTGTAGATGTACACCTATAGGTGAGGTGAAAATGTCCCTATACTCCTCCATGACATTGTCCATCTACTGTTGTTGTGTAGAGGAGCCCTGTCTGGAAGCCATGGCCACAACCTTCTTCTTGCCCTGAGGGCGAATCATAAGGAAAACAAATTTCCTGGTCAGGAAATGATCTTATTGCATTGCTTTATAGTGATCAAAGAGATGGCGGTAGGCGAGGCTACCTCTGGTATCCTGTACAGCTTATTTCCAAAAGTAATAATCATAGAGCGAGGTCTAGACTCGTATACATTATGTCGCTTCTACAAGTATGGATGTCCTAATAATACATCAAAGAGGAGCAACATCACACAGTACCTCATTCGTGAAGGGCTTAAAATTGTAGGGAAGGTGACACTGCTAGCTGATGGGGATACCTCGTCCTTGGTGAAGCCACCCGGTGGTGTACGGTTATGGATGTGTTGTCGTCGATAGGCCCATCTGCTTCATGACCTCATCTAAAATGAGGTTCTTTTGGCTCCCGATGTCGACAATGAACTACAACGGAGAACCTTTCACCCACATCTGTCAGTGGAAGAGTTGTTCCCCCTCCTTTGGATCTTCAGGCTCATTCTTCTAGATCTTGGTGGTGGCAACGATGGCACTAGGCTTCACTTTAATGATCTGCTTCCCTTTGTCATTCCCCTTGTCGAGTTTTGAATCAGAGTCGAAACATGCATCTGATTCAAAAGCCTTCAGCTCGACCACTAGTGGCTGCTTGGCTTGACACTCACTTGTGTTATGAGTGGAGCTCTTATGGAACTCACACCATTTTCCCATGTCCTTCTTTGTCTTCGTGGTGTTGTTCTTTTCTTGCGGCTTCGGAGGGTTGTCTTGGGTTGCCCCGCCTTGGCTTTGGCCTTTGCTCTGTGGTTTCAAGGTGCATTTTCCTTTCTTCTGATTCACAGATCCAATGTATTGCTTCCTATTTTTAAACTTTTGCTTAATCTTGACAGCGTATTGGTATGTTGTGTCAAGCGATGAGATGTCCAGGAACTCCATCTCATCCTAGATGTACTTGTGTAGATAGCCGCGGTACTTGAGTACCAAATGCAACTCAAAATCCTTGATACCCAACTTTGTGAAGAGGGTATGGAAAACATTGTGAACTCTGACACATCTTGGTCCCTTCCTTGCCATAGCGTGGTCCAATTTATGTATTTATCTTCATAGCTCCCGACAGGATAATATTGTTCCTTGATGGCATCTCCAAAAGAATCCCAAGTGGCAAAGTCTGAAAACAGTTTGGATTCCCTCTCGTCCTTTTGTTCATAGTAGGTTTCCCACTAGTCCTTGACATGTGGTGCAGCTTTGAGAAGTGAAAGTAATCTTTCCCCAATTGGAAAAGTCATGAACTGGAAAATATCCTCCCAACAGATTCAACTATTTATCTATGCCATCTGCATATTTCTAGCCATCAAATATGGGAATATCGAAGTTAACTTCCTTAAAAGGAGTGGCACCTCTAAAGTGGTTGTTGGATGAAGATGTGTTGCCTATGGGTAGTCGTTGAAGGATCTGGGCAAAGTTATCCATCATTGCGTTCCTTTGTTGCTCGAGGGCTTCCTCGAGCAATATTTTGAAAGGATCTCCTACCCCCTCATTTTTCTTTTCTTACGCCATGGCAGGTCATTGGGGTTTGCGAGTTTGGTCTTGCAAAGGTTCAACCAGATCGAGCCCTAACTCGTTAAACCCTAACTTCGTTGGGGACATGCAAAGAAAAACAGAGAAAGAGTATATCGCTCTGCTACCACTAATTTGAACTTAAATAGGAATCCAACAAATTAAAGATATAACAATAAATACATAAATGCAATAGAAATAACACTTCATTTTATTAATATCAAAATACTGAAAAATGCTTACAAACATAATGGAAATCAACTAGCTCAGGCGATGGTGGCTTATCTATGAGAAGAGATGTGGCGGCTACATGCCTTTGAACTGTGTTACAATGAGGATCAAAGACCTATTTATTATTGAGAAACAATTTAAAACGTTAAACTTACAAAAACCTAACCCTAGGAGATGAAGCGCCAAAACTGTGGGCCTCGTTTGAGTAAATTGGTACATCAACTTCCTGGGGTCGTAACTTTGGCATACAATCTCTGTTTGGCTATCACAATACCTCGTTTTGAAGATCTCAAAGAGGAGGCCAAAAACCTATAAGTGAGTTTTTCTATGACTTTTTCGGTCTCTCCGTTTTCCTTAAAAACGTCTTTTAGTCCCTCAAAACAGCTTCGAAATTTTAGGACCCAAAAAACTGCAAAAAATAGTAAGTTGTGCTACAATTAAGGAAACTGGAAAGAGACAGTGTTGGGGGGTCCAAGTGGAATAGGTAGGTGGCCCCCAATATCCACCTAGATAAGAACTAATAACACTCAATAACCCATAACAAAATGGGGTGGTTGAAAGCAAAAACATAAGCATAGTGGGAGCAGCAAGAGCCATGTTTCATGATCAAGGGTTGCCATTACATATATGGGCTGAAGCATGCAACACTGCAATTTATTTGCAGAACAAGAGCCCTCATAGAATACTTGGCATGATCTCACCCAAAGAAGCTTTCTCTGGGGGGAAGCGAGATGTATCTCATTTTTTAATTTTTGGAGTTGTTGAGTAGGTAAATCCTCTATGCGGACATAGAAGATCCCTCTAGCCCAACGAGTGGGTCTAGCAACAAACGAGACAATATACAAGACACTTTCCTAGATTACAATCGAAATTAAAGAAGAGGAAGGAGATCTACCTCGTTCTGATGCTATGATGTATTCCTTTGTTGAAGATCTTGATCACTTGCTCCTTAGGCTCAGCCCTCGATGCTCATGGCGTTTGAATACCTACACAAGAGACCAAAAACACAACAAAGCATAAAAGTGCAACCAACATAATTCAAATGTAATCCACTTAACAGATCAAGGAGCATTAAGATAAATGAAGCATCAACACAAACATTTATGGAAAGTGAACCAACAGTTGTATATACTAATAAAAAAAGAGGAAGCATACAACCTAGGCCTTGATGTTGGAAACCCTCCTTAAGTTAATGTCCAAGTCCAAGCTCAAGCTCTCCGGGCACTCCTTCTCCAAGCCAAAATGAATAGCATGTAAGCACTATCTCAGCATAATGGTGCAAATAATCAGAGACCAACCATTTGGGAATGGAGGGGGGTGAATTTAAAGGCAGGGAAAGGGAGTTAGGATCTCACCAAATATAGGGGGAGGTCCTCATCTCAAGGAGGAATCTCATAGGGATAAGATCAAAGGGTAATATTTTGAGAATTCGACCACATCCACAATGAACATCATCCATCTCATTGTTCCGGAAGCCTCTAGATCACTAAGCTTCTCCTCCACATTAGGAAAACTTGCCTTTTAGGATTTAGCTCGAGTATCTAGGCAAAAGTAACACTGGCAACTCGAGGCTCATATGGTGCAACCTGCCATCAGCACGAGAGGGCAGTGTCGCAGTCGCGCTGACCCAAAAATTAGGGTTTTGAGCTCATTTTCTCAGGAAAGGCTCAAGGAAACTTTTCATTAG
Organism: Pinus tabuliformis; assembly: GCA_031772625.1. NCBI lineage: Eukaryota > Viridiplantae > Streptophyta > Pinopsida > Pinales > Pinaceae > Pinus > Pinus tabuliformis. The sequence goes on from CM062813.1 coordinate 1,051,868, forward strand.
TTCTTCAAGCAAGATATGGATTGCATATCAAGAAGGGTACACTGCATATTTGTCAAGGTATTTTGTTATGTAGGTAAATCCTCTCTACGGGCAAAGACAATCCCTCTAGCCGAATGAGTGGGTCTAGCAACAAACTGGACAATCTACAAGACACTTTCCTAGATTACAATTGAAATAAGAGAAGAGGAAGGAGACCTACCTCACTTTGATGCTATAATGCACTTCTTTGTTGAAGATCTTGATCACTTTCTCCTCAGGCTTAATCCTCGCTGCTCATGGCGTTTGAATACCTATATAAGAGACCAAAAACACAACAAAGCATAAAAGTGAAACCAACATAATTCAAATGTAATCCATTTACAGATCAAGAAGCATTAAGATAAATGAAGCATCAACACAAACATTTATGGAAAGTGAACCAACAGTTGTATATATTAATAAAAAAAAGAGGAAGCATACAACCTAGGCCTTGATGTTGGAAACCCTCCTTAAGTTAATGTCCAAGTCCAAGCTCAAGCTCTCCAGGCATTCCTTCTCCAAGCCAAAATGAATAGCATGTAAGCACTATCTCAGCATAATGGTGCAAATATCCAGAGACCAACCATTTGGGAATGGAGGGGGATGAATTTATAGGCATGGAGAGGGAGTTAGGATCTCACCAAAGATAGGGGAAGGTCCTCATCTCAAGGAGGAAACTCATAGGGATAAGATCAAAGGGTAATATTGGGAGAATTCAACCACATCCACAATGAACATCATCCAGCTCATTGTTCTGGAAGCCTCTAGATCACGAAGCTTCTCCTCCACTTTGGGAAAACTTGCCTTTTAGGGTTCAGCGCGAGTATCCAAGCAAAATTCATGCTGACAACGCGAGGCTCATATGGTGCAACCTGCCACCAGCACGAGAGGGAAGTCTCATAGTTGCGTTGACCAAAAAATTAGGGTTTTGAACTCATTTTTCTCAAGAAAGGCTCAAGACAACTTTTCATTAGTTCTTCAAGGAGGATCTAGACTGCATATCAGGATGGGTACACTGCATTTTTTCAAGGTTTTAGCACTTCGGGGTCTAACACAGGAAGTGTAGGAGGTGTGACAAAATATTGTGTAATAGGGGCTACTATGTATTGCCATGTCTCCAAGGATATCAAGAATAAATTGGAGCCTACAGCTAAGATGGGGGTCTTTGTAGGATACACATTGACTCCACATAACTATAGGGTGTATTTTCCCTCACCCGAGGGGACAGTAGTGAGGAGAGATGTCAAATTTGATGAGGAGAAGGCTATGAGATGCTCTCTAGAGCGAGAGCTAAGTATTCCACCAAAGGAGGAGCTTCTAGATCCAAAGGAGGAGCCTCATGCAGAGCTTTAGGATGTTGTGGAGGAGCAAACAAGAGGTCGAGTGGAGACACCCACTCAACCAGAATCAAATAGGGGAGGAAGAGAACCAGAGAAGTTGTCAGGTTGGTGCAAGATGTTAGGGAGCATGTGGGAGCTCCTACATCCTTGTACAGGCAGAGGAGGTCACCAGACAAATACACTAGGTATATGGCTCTCATGACATAACTCCTCAAGTCAAAGCCTTCTTCATTTGAAAAAAGAAGTTTCTCAACCATGTAGAAATTCTAACTGTAGATTAACCTGATAATGCAATATAACTAAAGCAAAATACTTTAATCTACTTCTACAATCAAACTTACGGAAGCTTAATAGATTTGAGCAAGATCAAGCAGAACACATATAACCAGAGAAGAAGAATCAATACACATGAAACATAGAAGAATACTCTGGGGAAAGCCTCGGCTAAAAACCTCGCTATCTGTATTATCATACAAGGTGAAAATACATCAAAATTACACAAGGCCTTAGCTCTCACAGCTAACCAGCTCTAAATACAATCCTCCTGGATGCTCACAGGCAAACAAGGCTTCTCACAAACCTTCTCTTCTGCCCTCCAAGCCTCCTATTTCCTTGTGTTGTTTCTCCTGGGTGATCCTACTGTTACCAATTGTAACACTGATCTCACACCCTATAAAACTGCGCAATCCTTAAGGAACATTGTTCCTTCTGCATGCATGAGTTTCCCTTATAGGAAAACACATGCACCTGATAGTACATTGTCCTTGACATTTAGCTCAACTGGGTCTTTCTCAGAATAGACATGCATGAGTTTTTGATGAGGGAATCTTCAGTTATCTGGAGTACATTAGTTGAGTGCATGCATGCATCAACTGACTAATAACTCACAATTAGTTCCTCAAATAGTTTGGAACTAATTTAACTGGACTTAACTCAGTAAACTGAGCTATCTAATTACAACTCAAATATAACTCTGGATAATCTCCTTAATTAAGGGATAATCTCCTTAATTTAAGGGATAACTCTTGCATGACTTCAGAAAGACTTCTAACTTGAATTTCTCCAACTAATTAATCCATAATGAATTAATTAATTATTTCCAAGTAGCTAGTGAGTCTAAATTCAACTTTTAATTCACAATTTTAATTCAAGGACAAATTAAAATTGGAATTTCTGGATTCTATTTTTATCATTTCTTGTTGTTGTTTTCAACACTCCCTCTCAACAAGAAAGGAATTCAACTCGATCCCGTTCCTGAACCTTTGGAATGTTCTGCATGCAACACTTCTCTCTAATGTTGTTGCTCCAGCAACTCCAGAAAAAAACATCCAACCTGAATCAATATGATGCATCTGTCATCCAAGTTTCTAACTATTATTGCCTCTATCAACTGAAAACTTTGCGCTTTAGCTGACTTTGCCTTTCTGCACTATTGTCAATCCTTCTTTGCGCTCTTCAGTATATGAATGCTCTAGCCTCTGTCACTTTGATCTCTGACTGTATCAATCCCACTGATTCCTCCCGCTACTATGTACTTTGGGCTCCCATAGCAAGGTACGATCCATGAGATAAAACCTCTCAATGAACCTTGCCCAATTTCAGCTTTCTTCGGACTATCACTTCACATCAACCCACCTCACACCTAGAGGTATGGCTGCATGTGATCCCTCTACCCACTTGGCTCGAAATTTTCCCCTACTAGAGGTCTATGCATGAGTGGATGCCTCCACTCAGTCTCCTCTCAGCTTTTCCAATTGTGGCTCCTCCACAATTGTTTGAGACTTCTTCTGGGGCTGCATGTTGAGAGGTAATTTATTCTCCCTCTCAACCACCAAGTCTCTAACATTTGCCTTGCTCCCTAAGGCTTTGCATGCATCTTGAACCTCAAGAGCATACAGGTTCTTGACTCATGAACCAATCTGTTTCACCTGTCTCGTGGTGATGTGTTTAAGGAAAACCTTTCCCTTACTGAAGACAACATCGTAGCCTTTGTCCCCCAACATCACAATCAATATCAAATTCTTCTTCAGTCCAGGCACATACTTCACATCTATCAAGGTGATAAGAGCTCCATGCTCCCTCTGAAAAGAAACCGTGCCCACTCCTGAAACACTATACCTTTCATTGTCACCCATCTCTATGCCCATCTTGAGGTATTTCTCCTCCAAAGTACTAAATAAACTTTTATCGTTGGTCATGTGGAATGAGGCTCCACTATCAAGAAACCAACCACAACCCATCATCAATGACACCATGCATGCGATGAGCGTGAAGTCCATCTCGAACTGAGACGCTAATGCCTCACCTTCAGATCCTTCCGACGATCCCTTCTTGGACTTCTTCGATGGGCAATTAGTCGCATAATGACTTTGGCCAAATTATTCGTAACTGCATATTCACAATACCGACTTGGTGATCAATTGGATATTTGATCCTGGAACATCCTCCAATTTCATTGGCCTCCTACTTTTCCTGGGAGGTCAGATTCCATTGCTCGTTCCAGTTGGAATGAATTATCGATAATTTTGAGGGTTGGATTTGATAGGAACAGAATCATGCTCTGTAGGATTTGAACCTACGGCATCAGGTTTTGGAGACCTACATTTTACCGAACTGAACTAAGAGCGCTTTCTTTAATATTCGGAGATGAAGGAAAAATACCTTTTGTTGATACTCTTAGAGCAAAACACTTTCGCATCTGATACGATTCAATTATTTGATGTTCCCGTCGAATCGATATCAAATGATCTTTCGTTCCTTTCTTTCCATAGAAAAGAAGGGAAAGGTAGGGATGATAGGATTTGAACTTGCGACATTTTGTACCCAAAACAAACACGCTACCAAGTTGCGCTACATCCCTTCTAATCATTAGACAATGTTATTTTAATTTTATTTTATAGAATTCGAAATATGTTTCCCACATTTTTCCACCTTCATTTCTCTTTGATCTCGTGACTGAAAAGACTTTATACATGTAGGGTCTATTATCTAGAATATCACTATTCATTATGGTGATGAAACATCTTTTTCCTTTTCTATAAATAGGACCACAGTCGGGATCACATTATATATATATTCATCAGTTCCAAGTTTTCTCCAGGATTCATAACTATTGATACGGTTGAATCACTTACACATTATGATCAATAAGGAGAATTTACAATGCAAGATCTAAAGACCTATCTTTCCACAGCGCCTGTGTTAGCTATTTTATGCATCAGTTTTTTAGCCGGCCTATTGATAGAAATCAATCATTTTTTTCCAGATGCTCTTATTCTTTCCTTTTTTTAATTTTTTTCCTCCCCTTAAAGCCAAGGGAAAAAAGATTGTGCTAGATTGACTTCTCCTACCTCTTGGAGAAATTAGTGCATTCAACCCCAAAAAGGATCTAAGTTTAGGACTGGAAGGGGGTAGAATTCAATCTCGTGACAATTAAAGCATCTCACTTTAGACTTGTCAACCTTCTTCCCTCCATGAGAAGAATTCGATTTGGAATGAGAATCCTTCTCCTTCCCTTTCCTTTCCTTACTTGTTAAGGTCATATTTTCTTCATCGTCCTTGGATGAAGAACCGTCTCGTGTGCTCCTCCTGATCTCCTCCTGCATGAGATCTGACCACATTCATTCCCAATCCGGAAGTTTCTCCCTTCCATTCACAGAGTCCTGGTAGCTATTCCAGCTCTTTGGAAGGCCAAGGAGAGCGAGGCTCACCATATCATCATCGGCAGTAGTTATTCCCACGCTGCTAAGCTCATATCTGCAAGTGGTGAGCTTGTTCAGATATGTGGAAATAGTGTCGCAATTCTCCTTCTTGATTCTTCGAAGCTTGTCCTTGAGCGCCAATTTCCTCTGGTCACTACTGTTCTGGTAGAGGTACTTCAATGTCTTCCACATTGAATATGGATTATCCTTCCCATGGAGACTCGAGACAATATGGTCTCGAACTCCCTCAAGGATGATTCGTCTCGCCCTCGCCACACACTTCTTTCATTCAGCGAACTCTTGTGCATTAGTTGAACCTGGCTTTGGGATTTCTTGATCAATGAAATCCTTCAAGTCATTGTCTTCTAATACAACCTCCATGCGATCTTTCCATGCTATGTAATTCGAGCTGCCATCCAAGGCATACTCGAGTCTCAAGCCATAGAACGCCATTAACCAACCTTGAAGTATGAGATGAATTCAATTTGCACCTGCAACCCCAAACTTCAAACTTCGAATTCTCTTCTTAGTATACTGTACATAGCTCTGATAACCTTTGCTCTGATACCATGTAGAAATTTTGACTGTAAATTAACCTGATAATGCAATATAACTAAAGAAAAATTCTTTAATCTACTTCTATAATCAAACTTGCCGAAGCTTAATATATTTGAGCAAGATCAAGTGGAACACATATAACCAGAGAAGAAGAATCAATACACATGAAACACAGAAGAATACTCTGGGGAAAGCCTCAGCTAAAAACCCCGCTATCTGTATTATCATACAAGGTGGAAATACATCAAGATTACACAAAGCCTTAGCTCTCACAGCTAGCCAACTCTCAGTACAATCCTCCTGGATGCTCACAGGCAAACAAGGCTTCTCACAAACCTTCTCCTCTGCCCTCCAAACCTCCTATTTCCTTGCGTTGTTTCTCCTGGGTGATCCTACTGTTACCAATTGTAACACTAATCACTCACACTGATCTCACACCCTGTAAAACTGTGCAATCCTCAAGGAACCTTGTTCCTTCTGCATGCATGAGTTTCCTTTGTAGGAAAACACATGCAACTGATAGTACACTGTCCTTGACATTTAGCTCAACTGGGTCTTTCTCAGAATAGACATGCATGAGTTTTTTATGAGGGAATCTTCAGTTATCTGGAGTACACTAGTTGAGTGCATGCATGCATCAACTGACTGATAAGTCACAATTAGTTCCTCAAACCGTTTGGAACTAATTTAAGTGGACTTAACTCAATAAACTGAGCTAACTAATTACAACTCAAATATAACTCAATCTTATCTCCTTAATTAAGTGATAATCTCCTTAATTTAAGGGATAAATCTTGCATGACTTCAGAAAGACTTCTAACTTGAATTTCTCCAACTAATTAATCCATAATGAATTAGTTAATTATTTCCAAGAAGTTGGTGAGACTAAATTCAAATTTTAATTCAAGGACAAATTAAAATTGGAATTTTTGGATTCTATTTTTATCATTTCTTGTTGTTATTTTCAACACTCCCTCTCAATAAGAAAGGAATTCAACTCGATCCCGATCCTGAACCTTTGGAATGTTCTGCATGCAACACTTCTCTCTAGTGTTGTTGCTCCAACAACTCCAAAAAAAAAAAACATTCAACCTAAATCAATATGATGTATTTGTCATCAAAGTCTCTCACTGTTATTGCTTATGTCAACTGAAAACTTTGTGCTTTTGTTGACTCTGTCTTTTTGCACTGTTGTCAATCCTTCTCTGCGCTCTTCAGTATCTGACTACTCTAGCCTCTGTCACTTTGATCTCTGACTGCATCAATCCCATTGATTCCTGCCGCTACTATGTACTTTGGGCTCCCGTAGCAAGGTATGATCCATGAGATAAAACCTCTCAATGAACCCTGCCCAATTTCAGCGTTTTTGGCACTATCACTTCACATCGCCCCACCTCACACCTGGAGGTATGGCTGCATGTGATCCATCTGCCTACTTGGCTCGAAATTCCCCCCTACTGAAGGTCTCTGCATGAGTGGATGCCTCCACTCGGTCTCCTCTCAGCTTCTCCAATTGTGGCTCCTCCACAATTGTCTGAGACTTCTTCTGGGGCAGCATGTTGAGAGGTAATTTACTCTCCTTCTCAACCACCAAGTCTCTAACATTTTCCTTGCTCCTCAAGGCTTTTCATACATCTTGAACCTCAAGAGCATACAAGTTCTTGACTCGTGAACCGATCTGTTTCACCTGTCTCGTGGTGATGTGTCTAAGGAAAACCTTTCCCTTACTAAAGACAACATCGTAGCCTTTGTCCTCCAACATCACGATTGACACCAAATTGTTATTCAGTCCAAGCACATACTTCACATCTGTCAAGGTGATAAGAGCTCCATGCTCCCTCTGAAAAGAAACCATGCCCACTCCTGAAACACTATACCTTTCATCATCACCCATCTCTATGCACATCTTGAGGTCTTTCTCCTCCAAGGTACCGAATAAACTTTTATCGTCAGTCATGTGGAATGAGGCTCCACTGTCAAGAAACCAAACACAACCAACACATCATCGATGACGCCATGCATGCGATGAGGGTGAAGTCCACCTCAAACTGAGAGGCTAATGCCTCACCTTCAAATCCTTACGAGGATCCCTTCTTGGACTTCTTTGATGGGAAATTAGTTGCATAATGACCCATCTCGTGACAATTAAAGCATCTCACTTTAGACTTGTCAACCTTCTTCCCTCCATGAGAACAATTCGATTTGGAATGAGAATCCTTCTCCTTCCCTTTCCTTATCTTACTTGCTAAGGCCAGATTTTCTTCATCATCCTTGGATGAAGAACCATCTCATGTGCTCCTCCTGATCTCCTCATGCATGAGATCCGACCACAGTCGTTCCTAATCCGGTAGTTTCTCCCTTCCATTCACAGAGTCCTAGTAGCTATTCCAACTCTTTAGAAGGCCAAGGAGAGCGAGGCTCACCATATCATCATCATTATCAGTAGTTATTCCCACACTGCTAAGCTCATCTCTGCAAGTGGTGAGCTTGTTCAGATATGTGGAAATAGTATCGCAGTTCTCCATCTTGATTCTTCGAAGCTTGTCCTTAAGCGCCAATTTCCTCTGGTCGTTATTGTTCTGGTAGAGGTCCTTCAATGTCTTCCACATTGAATATGGAGTATCCTTCCCATGGAGACTCAAGACAATATGGTCTCGAACTCCCTCAAGGATGATCCGTCTCGCCCTCGCCACACACTTCTTCCATTCAGACAACTCTTGTGCTTTAGTTAAACCTGGCTTTGGAATTTCTTGATCAATGAAATCCTTCAAGTTGTTGTCTTCCAATACAGCCTCCATGCAATCTTTCCATGCTATGTAATTCGAGCTTCCATCCAAGGCATACTCGAGTCTCAAGCTATAAAACGCCATTGACCAACCTTGAAGTATGAGATGAATTCGATTTGCACCTGCAACCCCGAACTTCAAACTTTGAATTCTCTTCTCAGTATATTGTACACAGCGCTGATAACCTTTGATCTGATACCATGTAGAAATTTTGACTTTAGATTACCCTGATAATGCAATATAACTAAAGCAAAATACTTTAATCTACTTCTACAATCAAACTTGTGGAAGCTTAATAGATTTGAGCAAGATCAAGCGGAACACATATAACCAGAGAAGAAGAATCAATACACATGAAACACAGAAGAATACTCTGGGGAAAGCCTCAACTAAAAACCCCGCTATCTATATTATCATACAAGGTGGAAATATATCAAGATTACACAAAGCCTTAGCTCTCATAGCTAGCCAACTCTCAGTATAATCCTCCTAGATTCTCACAGGCAAACAAGGCTTCTCACAAACCTTCTCCTCTGCCCTCCAAGCCTCCTATTTCCTTGCGATGTTTCTCCTGGGTGATCCTACTGTTACCAAGTGTAACACTGATCACTCACACTGATCTCACACCCTGTAAAACTGCACAATCCTCAAGGAAGCTTGTTCCTTCTGCATGCATGAGTTTCCTTTATAGGAAAACACATGCAACTAATAGTACATTGTCCTTAACATTTAGCTTAATTGGGTCTTTCTCATAATAGACATGCATGAGTTTCTGATGAGGGGATCTTCAGTTATCTGGAGTACACTAGTTGAATGCATGCATGCATCAACTGACTGATAACTCACAATTAGTTCCTCAAACAATTTGGAACTAATTTAACTGGACTTAACTCAGTAAACTGAGCTAACTAATTACAACTCAAATATAATTCAATCTTATCTCCTTAATTAAGGGATAATCTCCTTAATTTAAGGGATAACTCTTGCATGACTTCAGAAAGACTTCTAACTTGAATTTCTCCAACTAATTAATCCATAATTAATTAATTAATTAATTCCAAGCAGTTGGTGAGACTAAATTCGAATTTTAATTCAAGGACAAATTAAAATTGGAATTTCTGGATTCTATTTTTATCATTGCTTGTTGCTATTTTCAACAAACCAGTGTGGGTTGATGCCATGGTGGAGGAGTATGACTCCATCATGAAGAACAGTGTATGGGAGGTAGTGCTGAGACTAGAGAACAATTCAATGGTTGGTTCCAGATGGATTTACAAAGTGAAGCATGCAATTGATGGGAGCATCGAGAAGTACAAGGCCAGATTTGTGGCCAAAGGCTTCTCACACATAGAGGGAGTGGATTATGAGGAAAAATTTTCCTCATTGGCAAGATATTCCTCGATTAGAACCATTCTAACATTAGTTGCGCAGATGGGGTGGAAGATCCATCAAATAGATGTGAAGACCGCCTTCCTCAATGGTGTTGTTGAGGAAGAAATTTACATAGAGAAGCCAGAGGATTTGAGAAATATGACATGGAGACACGTGTGTAGACTCAAGAGAGCCCTGTATGGTCTCAAGCAGGCGCCTCGAGCATGGTACACTCAATTGACACATATCTCAGTGGATTGGGCTTCACCAAAAGTGAAGCAGATGCCAATCTCTATCACATTGTGGTAGATGGAAAGTTGCTTATCTTGGTATTGTATGTTGATGACTTGATACTTACAGGGGATGAGCAGTTGATCCACTCTTGCAAGGAGGACCTTGCAAGAGAATTCAAGATGAAAGACATGGGATTGATGCATTACTTCCTTGGGCTAGAAGTATGGTAGGGTGATGGTGAGTTATTTGTGAGTCAGGGGAAGTATTCCTCTGAAATACTTCAAAGATTTCACATGGAGAACTGCAAGCCTATGGACACACCTCTAGCTACAAACTGGAGGAAGGAGCATGGTTCTTCAGGAGAGGCAGTAGATGCTACCATCTACAAACATCTTGTGGGATCCTTGATGTATTTAGTGAACACAAGGCCCGACATATGCTATGTAGTTAATCAGCTAAGTCAAGCCACGATGAAGCCTACCAAGCTGTATTGGAAGGCAACAAAGCATGTGTTAAGATGCCTCAGAGGCACAACCGAGTATGGGTTATGGTATAAGAGGACAAAGGGAGTGCAGCTCCCAGGATTCACTGATGCAGATTGTGCAGGGAGTCCACCAGACATGAAAAGTACTTCGGGTGCTATCTTCAATGTTGGGTCTATAGTTATTTCCTGGTATAATAGGAAACAAAGGTCTATGGCACTCAACTCAATAAAGGTTGAATACATGGTTGCAATTCAAGCAATATGTGAGGCCATATGGATGAGGAAAATACTTGTGGGTCTTTTCAGTCAGGAGATGGATCTGATAATGATTTATTGTGATAATCATAGTTGTATTAAACTCTATAAGAATCCAATATTTCATAACAAGTTCAAGCACACTGATATCAAGTACCATCACTTGCGGGATTGTGTGCAGAGGAGAATCATGATGCTACAATACATTCCAACTAAGGAGCATGATGCAAATATCTTGAGAAATGCATTGTTAAGAGGTAGATTCGAATTCCACGGGTGTAGGAGAGGGGTGGTACAAAATCCCTTTCTTGCTAAGAGGGGGTGTTAGAAATTGTAGCAAGAAAGGCTCAATTTGACTTGTTCCTTAGTCAAATTGAGTAATTTGATTTTCCACATCAACAGGATGACTTGGATTGCAGTTAGCTAGGGTGACATGGCCTTGTCTACTAGTTAAGTTAGTAAATTCGAGTTATAGGCTTGGAGTAGAGTTGTGCATGTAGTGATTGCTAAAATTTAGCAATCTAGTTCAATTATTTTCAGTTGAACTCAGTTAACTGAGCTCAAGTAATTAATTGAGTCAATTGAAGGTCAGTTGAGTAGTATAATTGTTTTTAACTCACTAATCTCTCTGTTAAACTAGTCAATTAGCTAAAAATAGCACATACATGCATGGAATTCGAATTGCCTAGTTGGAGTGGAGGAAAAGGCACATTGTAATTATCAATTGTATACTAGTTGAGTGTACATGCTTGGTAATTAAGCAGGTGATCAATTCCTTTGGAATTGCGCAAGGAAATAGGGAATTCCCCTATTATTTAGGAGCTCAATTTCTCCTAAATTGCACAAGGAAATAGGAGGAAGTTGGAGCCTTGAATTGGCTAAGTGTTGGCCAGAGCAGGACAATCAGCAGGAGAACAGGTTTACAGTGTAGGGTGTGCTTCAGAGTTGAAGCAAGACATTGTAATAGTTTATCATTCTCATATAATTAATGAAAAGCAGCAAAGGGGTTTTTCCCAGTTGGGTTCCCTTGTAAATCATTGTGTTCTTGTGGTTTTGATGGTTGCATGTCATTGCATGTGTTTCTAAATTATGATTTCCATTCCGTAGAATAGTAGAGGAAATTTGTAATCTCTTGTTTTCAGTTCGAATTCATCAATAGTAGCAAATTTATATTAATTTCTACACTAGTAGAGAAGGGAAAGGTGGTGATCTCAACCTCCATTATAGGAAAAGCTTTGGGACCTAGCCAAGCACATGGCCAAGTAACTAATGTAAGTCAAGTAAAATAAATATAACTAGTTGTATAACCACTTTCACAAAGAAAACAAGATTTAGGTCTGAACCCACAGCTAAAGCTTTTAGGAAAAAGGAAAAAATTAACCCTAAAGATATAGTGGCAAGCAAATGTATGATTAATCAATTTGAAGGACAATCTTAACTTGGAGGGAAAAAAGAAAGATATCAGAGGTAGTGCATACACAATTAATGTGCGACAAACACACATGAGTCCTTATCATAATAATGGTAATCCTAAACATATTAAATAAGGCACATATCTTAATAGGGGCCTCAAGTTATACCTTACATGAAGTGTAGGCCAAGACGTCAAGGGATGACACTTTGTAGATTTAATGGTGAGTCCAATATATGATCACTGAAAGCTACAAAGACATGCAAAAGGAAACAAAAGCTAAGGATAACGAAATACAAGTTCTCCAATAGAGAATACCAAGACTAGAACAAATATTTGGGATACATGTTCCTCGATTTGGAAATTTCGAGAGGGACCATTGAAGAGGAAGGAATTTACCTAAGGATGGAAGCAATAGTAGAGAAAATACACTACAAGGATACACACAAGAAGACAAGAGAAACAACAAAAACACTTATGTAATAGGACAAGCCAATAGCAATGGTAAAGGGGGTAGTGAGAAATATGAATCTAAAATAGATATCATATATGTTATGGAACTACATAGTGCAATGTAGGATCTCTAAAATAAAGGTAATGACAAGCACAACACAACAACAAGAACAATGAGTACAAGAGCATACCTAGATGAAGGTGTTTTCAAGACACCAAATTTAAATAATACCTAATAACGTTTGAAACTAAAATATATGCAATGGAAGCTTTCGAGATGGAGAGATTTTCCACAAAATCAAGAATAAAAAAAATGGAAACCTTACATGAGCAATTGCACTAGGTAGAAGAACATAAACTTTAATATAGCCAAGAGGATACAAAGAATTCTAAGGTTGAATAGCGTTAGTAGTAGATACCCCAAACCATCACCAAATGACACCATGTGGGGTAAAGTGAGAACAAAGGAGGGGCTTGCTTGGTTATCGAAGTAACCAAAGCAAGTGAAGGGATTATATGTGTGTGTGTGTGTGTGTGTGTGTGTAAATGATTCATGAGTTTTTCTTTTATGTTGAATTTAATTCATGATGTTATTTGGATATTTCTCCATATATTTCTATTACGTTAAGCCCAATTTTTAAGAAACTAGGATCTTGACTATATTTATAGCCAACAAATTTATGAATAACTCATTTCACATAAATTAAGCTTGAACCTATAATTGAAATGAATTGTTTGTAAATTTGTTGGCTATAAATATAGTTTGGGTCTCAATTTCTTAAAAACTTGGCTTGAGATAAGAAAATCATACCAAGAAATATCCAAATAACATCATACATTAAATTGTGAATGAAACATGGGAGAATGGTAATGAACTCCCATAAAGTTGTTATTGGATCACAAATCAATTGACACAATTTTTGTTGAATTGTGTAGCTTGGGAGGTACTCCAAGTCCTAGGGTTCAGGGTTTGGAGGACAAAGCGCCACAAGGGCAGCTTGTGGGCTTGGAACCCAAGTGTGGAGTTTTGGCACCCATCGTGTTTTGGGTAAAAACCATGGTATATTCATGGCATATGATGGATGAGGATGATAGTGCTCGGAAAGACGATTCCAACGCATCGAAAATTGTCTGAATCTGAGTTTCCTTTGGGAGATATCAATTTTTGAAGTTGAAATAATTAATTAATTGTCAAGTGACTTGATAAGTGTCACTTCAAATGTGACATTGAACCTTCATATGTGTATAAAGATGAAGTGTATTGAGTTCATTTAAGCATCCATTTTGTGTCAATACATCTCAAGGATAGCTCTGAAATTGTTGGTGGAGAAGAAGAGTCAAAGGGACAGTGTGAGGAGGGCTAGAAGGCAGCGTGAATTTCTCTGTTTGTTGTAGGTGATAGTGTGGTGAGAAAGTGTTGTTTGAGGGCTATCTAAGGGTTGTTCTAGGGCTCATTTTTCAGGATAGAAGTGGAGCCAAACCACAGTGAGAAGGATACTTGGATCAATGTGGGAAAGTATGCCCTAGACAGCGTGGAATTGTTGTAGGTGACAATAGATTATTAGGGGCTAGACAAGGTTGTTTGAGGCTGATCATAAGTGCGGATTAGGGCCAGTTTGAAGGGTTGTCTAGGCCGAGAAGAACAAGACAATGATAGTGTTGTTTTAAGGTCTGGTTGATTTTCTTTGGAGAGATACCTCCACTTCCACGCTACCCCAATCTGGGCTTGACACTTCAATGTTACCCTTGGAAACAACCTAATTGTTGGCTATGGCCTACGACCTAGCACAACAGTTGATGTAGGTCTTCGTTCTCCTCCAAAACACAACCAACTATCCCTTAAAACAACATTGTCATGGTCCTATTCTTCTCGGCCTAGACAACCCCTCAAATTGGCCCTAATTCACACTTAATATCAGCCCCAAACAACCTTATCTAGCCCCTAAGAATCTATTGTCACCTACATCAATTCCACGTTGTCTAGGCAAAATTTTCCACGTTGATCCAAGTATCCTTCTCACTGCGGTTTGGCTCCACTTTTGTCTTAAAAATTGAGCCCTAGAACAACCCTTAGATAGCCCTCAAACAACCCTTTCTCACCACGCTGTCACCTACAACAAACAGAGAAACCCACGTTGCCTTCTAGCCCTCCTCACGTTGTCCCTTTGACTCTTCTTCTCCACTGAAAATTTCAGAGCTATCCTTGAGATGTATTGACACCAAATGGATGCTTAAATGAACTCAATACGCTTCATATTTATACACATATGAAGGTTCAACATCACATTTGAAGTGACACTTATCAAGTCGGCCTACTTGACAATTAATTAATTATGTCAACTTCAAAAATTCACATCTCCCAAATGGAAACTCAGATTCAAACGATTTTTGATGCGTTCAAATTGTCTTTCCAAGCACTATCATCCTCATCCATCACATGGCGTGAATCCGCCATGGTTTTTCCCTAAAACACGATGGGTGCCAAAACCCCACACTTGGGTTCCAAGCCCACAAGCTGCCCTTGTGGCGCTTTGTCCTCCAAACCCTGAACCCTAGGGCTTGGATTACCTCCCAAGCTACACAATTCAACACTCCCTCTTAGCGAGGGAGGTAATTCCAAGACTAGGAAGTATCTTGTCATCAGTATCACTTTTCTCAACACTTACCCAACTCTTGGTGCTCACAATTGCAACAATCCCTGTACCATGAACTACGCCCTTCTCGGAAGTGTCATTGTCACTGCCAGAAGAAACCTGCTTCTTCTTATCCTGTAATTTCTTCCACTCTTTCCATGATTCCTTCTTGGCAGTTGTAGGAGCACCCTTGCTCACCACTGACCACGCACTCTTCTTGGGTTGCAGAGTCTCCCTCTAAATCTGCAAGCTCCCTCTCGAACTAGACTCCTTCTGAGTCTTTGGAACCTGGACCTTCTCAGAAAAGTGTACCTTCTTCTCGGGAACTTGTGCCTTCTTCTTTAAAGCATGCACCTACACCTGCACTTGCTCCTTCTTTTTTGGAACCTGCACCTGTCCCTGCTTCTTTCCATGATCCTCAGGCATGGCAATCAACCTGTAGAGACCATGCTCTCTAACTCGGAGTACAATGCCATCGAACTTAGAGCCTTTGAGCCTAAGTCTTTCCTTTCCATCTTGGAATAAGACCTCAAATCACTTCTTCTCTATCATCGAGACAGAGAGCACATTATATCTAAGTCCTGGTACAAACAATACATCCTGGACCTACGTCATACATCATGTATCCATTCTAAATGGCACAACACCCGATCCTCAGATCTCCAACTGACTCTTGTCACCCAACACCATGTGCAACTTCGAGTCCCTTCCAGCTAGAGTCTCAAAAATATCTTGTGACCCTATCATATGCCTCGTCGCACCACTATCCATATACCATCCATCCTCTTTGATAGTACTATGCGAGAAATGAGAAATCATAGCAAAATCCTCTTCGTCATCTTCCAATCTTCTAGCAAGCTCATCCATCTCTGCTTTAGTGGTAATAAGGGCGGCCTGCTTCCCTTTTATTTTCTCATCATCTCCCTTATTCTTCTTCGGACATCTTGACGAAAAATGACCCATCTCGCCACAGTTTAAACACTTGACTTTACTCAAGTCCTTCTTTTACTTATCCTTCATTTGTGATGCAAGTGCCACATCATCATTTGACGCTTTCTGCTTCAGCTAAAGATCCTCATCTCGCAACTCTTCCTGAATGAAGTCATCCCACAGCCTATCCCAGCCTGGTAGCTTCTCCCTGCCAACAATTCCTTTGATGAAGGGCTTCCATTCCTTGGTGAACCCTTTCAAGGAAATACTTACCATATCTCCATCTGAGATAGTCACACCAATGGCGGCAAGCTCATATTTAACCTGCGACAATCTCGTCATATACTAGGTCATGCTTTCACTCTTTATCATCTTGGTGGATTTCAACTTGTCCTCCAATACTAGTACCTAGTTCTCGTTCTTATTCTGGAACAAATTCTGAAGAGACATCCACATCTCATGTGCGGTGTTCTTCCTGGACAAATGAGGTGTTAGGGCATCCCTCACACCATCTAGGATGATCAATCTCACTCTCGCATCCAAATCTTCCCATATTTCCAACTCCTTAGTGTCAGTTGGCTTCTTGATCTCTTTCTCGGAAAAATCCCAGATCCTGTTGACCTGCAAGATCTTGATCCTTTCCTTCCATGGACTATAGTTGGAAAACCCCTCCAACATGTCCTCGTATCAAATACCTGCCTGCAACTTCGACATTGTGGTGAACCCTTCACTCATAATGTGAACAACTCCCTCTCACGCTGTACTTCGTTGCGCACAACTCTGATTTACTTACTTCCAAAGTAGCTCAGACACACTCTGATACCATGTTGAACTTCCACAACCTTGGGTCTAGGTTAGAGTCTTAAAATCACTAAAGGTACCAAACCAAGAATCTCAACCATAAACTCCTTTGCACAGCGGAAATATAAAGCAGTAAATCATATACGCACAATATACACAGTTTTAAACAAAATTGTATAATAATGTACAATCACCAATCTTCGTTATATTAATGCAAATATGATAAATACAACAGTCTGTGGTCACAAGATACAATGAAAAACTTCATTGCGCAACTTCGATGTCGTATCTTGTCTTGCCGGTCCTTCACTCCGTTACTGCTCACTAGTAGTGCCTTAGTCCACCAAGGGCACTACACATTGAGACTTCAGGAGGGTTGCCTCCTATCACTTTTGCAAGTCACGTCTGCTACAATGAACACGGGCTCATCAACTACTCTCTAGGTAAGCCTAATTCCCGAGCTCCAATCTGCCACGCTAGCAACAACTTTAGTCCATAAAAGTGTTGCGCTTCGACACCGTCCTTCACCCAACCTTCAGCTGCTCTTCATCCTTCAAGATAACTCATCTAGGGCTACTTTGGGTAGCCAACACAATACCCTCCACCGGCTCTATGACACCCAATTTCGTCACTGTCGGAACTGCACGTAGGAAGATATTACATCACCTCAGAATGTCCTCCAATTACCTCCAACAGGCTACACAAACATCGGATCCAAACTGGTCAACAATCTTTGACCCAACACATCTCCAAAACATTGTTGTTACCCACTGCTTGTTTGTTGCTCCTGCAATTTTGGTTAGGGCACAATATGCAACCCTTAACCTCCACACAATCAACACCTAAGCCCTTTAATGACTGCAACCTAATATTTATAAGGAGATAAGCAAGATAAGCTTTACACCCTAGTTTAAATGAAATGTATTATATGTGATGGTGTGTAGGTGGACAACGTTAATCAACAAAAATAGAAATAAAAATGAAATCCAATGCCCACTATAACAAAAGAAAGAAAGAAAAATCCCAAAAATAAACTAACATGAATTTATCTTACCCTCAAATATTTTAAACATTGAATTTTTTTTCTTTCAATTGTTTTATTTCTTTCCACGATTCATAAATATAAGGGTGAGCTATAAGAATGTTATTTAACCATAATTCCACTTCTGGCATTTTCCACTATGTAAAAAACTAAACTCTTTAATCGGTCATCATGCATAGATTCTTCCTAGGATCTATCAACCATTATAATAGTAGGATGATTACTAGCTTTATTGACACCCGTAATGGCATAAGGATGATGGTATGTTGGAGGTTGTATGGTGTTGTGGACTATACCTCACAATCAATGTAGGATAGCATAACACACAACAAAGCAAGTTGTTAAAGATGAAAAATAGGGTCTAAACATTGATACAATGTGTGAGGAACAAAAAGCCACCTAGCTACTGCCCAAGCATAAGATCCATGTAATAGTTAACCTAGTTATTCATGGGTGCAAAAGTGAAACTGATAAGAAGAAACCTTAAGTGTTATGTCTTAATATCTAACCACTTTGTCGTTGAACCACAAATTAATATTTTTCTCTTGCAAATAGTTTTAACATATAAGTGAAAAATCACACCCTACTTATGAATAGTGTTATAAGAGCCTACAGATCGTGAGAGGCCTTACAAACCATTCTTTCCACTTAGAGCATCTACCTTTACTTTTAGTTTTAACATATAAGTGAAAAATCAAACTTTACTCATGAACAATGTTATAAGAGCCTATAGATCTTCGAAGGCCATACAAAACCATTCTTTCCACTCAGAGCTTCTACCTTTACTTTTTGTTTACATGGAAAAAAACATTATATTTGATATCTCCAAAGAGAAATTAAATATACATCTTCTAGTCTTTCCAACCCTTTTAGAGTCAATGTCTTTGTTAATTCCTATTAGAAACCAAGATACATTAAAGGGTAAACATTCCTAGAAATTACTTTCTTCCGTTAGCATTTTCTGCCCCTTACATTACATTTAAAAATAACATAAAGCATATTTGTAAGATAAGGCTATATAGGCCCAAAACTACACATAAAACCATTCTTACAACATAGTCAACATTGTTATATTATGCATTGAAAACACATTCTCAATATAAGGAGAGAACAAATCATGGATAAGAGATATTGTCTTTAAATTCTTATTAAACCAAAGTACCTTCTTGTAAAGGTAGAGTTTCTTTAGATAACTTGTCTACATGTGCATTAAATTTACTATAGATATTTTTGACGGATAATTTTTAAAAATTATCCCTTGACTTAAAATTATCCTCATTATTGACTTCAACACCATATTTTCTATAATATTTCTTCTTTTTCTCAATCTATAACCAATTTTGAGTTGCTAATAACCTAGAGATGACTCACTTGGTTATAATTTTCAAAAGAGGCCATAAAGCAAAAGAACTCAACTTTATTATTTGTCACCTAACTTGTTGCATATTTAAAGGAAATGAAATGATTATCATTTGAAAAAAATTCTCCTTGTTGTGCACATGCCTAGGATTCCTTTACATGACTCATCAAAAAAGCCCATGCCATATTTCTATTAATCTCACCACCTTTTGGTAATTCTTGGTTGTTTGTGTTTTAAGGGCTTCCAAGAACCTCCATATGCATATATGATTTTATGAATAAGCTAAATGGGAAATATTTCCTTTCCTTTAAAGATCATGCCACTTCTTGAGAGAGAAAGCTCCCATAACACAACATTGCAAAGAGCTTGATGATCATCCACTAATTATCCTTACACTAGTTTGCAAAACATACTATTATGGATTCACATCTCCATTTGGAATTTCCATTCACATTGCACATAAACATGGTCCACTATTCGTTCATTATTTTTACATAAGATATATATTATTGGACCATACTAATTTCTCTTTTGGACACTACCCTAAACTAGAATTTTGTTTGACAAAGCTAACCAAAAACAAATCTTGTACTTTAGTGGAATGTGTAGTTTCCAAATTAATTTCCACCACCATTTCTTCTCCCCCATCTCTTCTTCCCCCATCCTAGTTGCATACCTAAATTGGTAGTATATGCCCCAGGGCCTTTTTCCTTGACCTTTTGAATTCATCTTCATCCTAATGCCATTATGTTTCAAATTTGATATAAATTGAATCAATTATCAAGCAACCCCTTCCCCCCCGCCCTTGTAAATCCAAATCTTTGCATTTTTCTATCCTAGACTCCATTAAGTGTTCAAAACTAGCTCAAAAACATCTGCTATATTGGAATATTTTTATTGTGAAGCACATGGATTAAAGCATTTAATAGTTTGTAATTTTCACAATAAATTACTTAAAGATATTCACCAATACTCAATTTGTTACCCTTACTTACTTTCCAAGCCAATCACTTTCAACTAATGGGAATGCCAATACTTGAGCTTTCTAGATTGTTGAGGCTCCTCTATATGACTTTCTTTCTCTTTTTGTTTGATCCTTCTCTTTTTGAAGCTATGATCAACTTACTCATCCTTCTACCACCAATAATAATAGGAAGGGGGGCATTAGGCACCCTTTTGCAAGTTTTCTTGACACATAAAAGAATCTAGAACGAGATCCATCTATAAGTAATAAAAAGAAGATGAGAATAAGCATTCCATTATCCAATTAACAATTTAAACATTCATCTCTAATTACAATAATGACAATCTCAATTACAATCAATATCCTTTATCATAAGCCTTACAAAATCAATTTTCATTACTAACTATTATTAAGCTTTCCTTATCTTTATTAAATGCATACTAAATACCCACAACATCATATATTTATCTATCAAAGAGAAAACCAAACCATCGTCTTCATATAAACTTCCAAAAAAAATCTTCAATATATTCACTATAATCTGTACAATATTACATAAATGTTTTTTTTTTGTCGGTCAACAAGCTTGCATTATATTATCAAAAGGAAACTAAGTACAAAATTCATCTCCAAAGACCTTTTCTTCTCATGCCAGACATATTTAGAGAGCATAGGGCCTGGAGGAAAACAATTACTGCCAGTACCAAAATTTATTTCTGCTTGGCCTACTGGCCATACCATACATTTACCAAAATTGAGCCACATTTACAATAAGAAACAACCTCTCAAGGAGGCGAATTGGGTGGAAAGACAGGATGGGCAGCAAAGAGAGTTACATGATCATGCATGTGGAAGTCAATGTGTTCTATCCTCGCCTCTAGAGTGCGAAGGTGATCGTTGGTGTGTCAGTGTTGTCGTCGAAGGCTTTCCAAATTGTCCAAAATCTCATTCTTGACATGTTGTACATCATTGATGTAAGCCACCAGTTCATTTCGATCCTCATAGCATCGGTTCCTCATACTATCTATATTCAGTTTGACAGGGTGCATCTGTTCTCCAATCGTATCTAGGGCAACTGGAGCTAAAACTTGCTTCAGAGAGCAAGTAGGAGAAATGGCCGCATCCTCCTCCATGTCCCAGCTATTAGCATCGTCAGAGGATGAGTGGCTACCCTCATTATGTTGTTGATTCACTTCTGGACGAGGAGAAACTCCCCCCTGTGGAGTAGGAGTATCCTCTCTACGGACAAAGACGATCCCTCTAGCCCAAGAGAGTGGGTCTAGCCGCAAACAAGACAATATAATGTAAATTTCTTAGATTAGAATCGAATAAAAGGGCCTACCTCTTATAACGCTAATCCACTTGGTGATGGTCTTGCTTCCTTGCTCCAGCTTCCTTTCATTCAAATACCTAAAACAAACATGCAAGAAACAACAAAAAACGTGATAGCATAAAATAGAATTCAATCTACTTAAAAGGTCAAGGAGTTTTAAGCTATCAAATGTAATATTACACACGATATAGGAAATAAACCATTAGTTGTATTAATATAAACTTCAAAGAGAAATACAACCGGAGCCTTGACATTGCAGGTTCCCTTTGGCATGTCCAAGTTCCAGCACCACTATAAGCATCTCATGATTCACCCTCAAAATAATGGAAGTTCAAGGCCTCTTTCCTTTTACTCCAAACCAAACACTATAAGCTAATTCTCCCTTCACACACAAACTAGAAGGCTAAGGTTCTAAATATGGCTCTCAAGATTTGCAGATTATTTCAACCCTTTCATTAGCTAGCTGAGGTTGTAAAATGAGGAGTTTATATAGCTTTGATAGAGGGGAAATGGATCCTCTTATGGTGGGAGAGGCCTTATCCCTTTTGGTTTGTTCCATTTTAATAGGGGAAAGGAGCCCAAACAGTCTCTCTCGGCTCTATCTTGCTCAACCATTTACCAGACTTTCGTTCACGAAGCTTCTAGACCTGGAAGCTTTGACTCCATTTTTAAAAACTTGCCAAAAGAGGGTCGGCGCAGGTGATGAATGGCTCACTTGCATCATTCGACGCTAGTCCTAGTTTTAAACTCTGCAAATCGGCATAGGGAAGGAACTGAGCACTAGCGCCGATCTTGAAAACTGAGTTTGAAGGAATATTCTTGGGAAATGATGTAAGAGGGAAATGTTCTGTAGATGAAGAGGGATGTAGGGACATGTTCTTCATGGAAGGGAAACATATGAGGGTCACTGTAGAGGTCCTCCAGGATCGAGGAACAAGGAGTACAGGGACAGTGACAAAATGTTTTGTAACAGATGCCCCCTAAAGCATGAATGACAAACAAGAGTGAGGGGTGAAATGCTTTATGAGTAGATGCATAGAACCAGAGACCGCCGCTGGAAAACCTACAAGAAAGTATAGATACATATACATCACTGAAATCTTTGATACATGAATCATGGTATGGACGCAGCCATCTAGAAGAATATCATGTAAATGGATCCAAGGTATGGGCGCAACCATCTAGTAAGAAGGATCATATCAAACGTAAGGTATGGTCGCAGCCATCCAATAATGAGAAGGATCACATAGAACAGAATCATGGTATGATCGCATCCATCCATCTGAAAGAGACATGTATGTAGGCATGATCATGTCACATTGTTCTGTAACATGGACTTGTGTAATCTGAGCCCAGGGTCTTGCGCTCAACCACAACTTGATCAAAGTACAATTTCTAGCATGCGAATTGATGTGTTGATGTCGAACATGCTAGAAAATCGCTTGATTACCAGTCAATGATGTGAATTGTTAACAAGTGCGAGAGAAACCACCAATAATGACAATGGCTCTCAAGGTACCAATAGCACAATTCACGGAGTGTGAATAAGGAACTGAAGTCGAACACCCGTGAAGTCACTCGATCGAAATCCAATAATGAAAACTTATCATCGAGTGCGAAGAACTTGCCATTAGGGCATGCAAGCTCTAAGGTACTGGAAGGGAGTCTCTCAGCCAACTTCCCGGATAATGAGCTGAAGTCGACAGGAAGTGACCTCGTCGAAGGAGGGCCATGATGTATCCCACATCATCGACATGAGACAAGGGATGTAATGATTATGAGATGATACAGAGAATCAGGAATGAGTGTAAACTGCAGAAGGATTAACTCTTGAACATATTGGCGACACGACTACGGAGTTTGGTAGCTTTTGGATCCATATGATCAAAGGTCATGATGACATGGCATAGATCAAATGGAAAGGCAAAAAATGGCAGCCCAAATCCAGGAAGGTCAATGATGAAGTGGGGATATCCCAACCTGACACGAAGCAGAAGAGTGTCTTGTTCAAGAGTGACAAGCTACCAACACAGCTGGTAAAAAAAATTAATTTTCCCCACCATTTCTGGCAGGTACCCCAATTATTTTTTATCACAAGCTTGAAAAGGATAACATATGCTTGTAATGTAAGTCCATCCTTCGGATAGATCCGACCTAGTAAGATTAACGAGCCTTAGGAAGGAGGAGCTTGTGTCCGTCATGGTGACGAATCTGATGTCATTTAAAGTTTAACGAGTTCGACAAAGGGAAAACTCAGTATCTTTTTCATGTTTAGAGAGTTTGAAAAAGACACGGAAAAGAAAACTCCAAAAGGTCCCTTTTCGTAAAGTTGTCTCTTGAGCCCGAAAAGGTAGAAAACAATACTCAAGAGAACCTCTTGACCATGTCAGCCAAGGAGTACCTTTTTCGTAAATAGTTTATCCCAGCCCAGAAAAGGGGTAAACGTATACTGGGTAAACGACGTTTTAGATCATTTTACAAGGTCAAAACGATAAGAACTCGGCAATCTTTTTGTGTTTTAAGAGTCAGAAAAGAGCTTAAAGTGGACTCCCTGTTTTTATTTTCTTTAACAAGTCAAAAAGGAAAAAATACTCGGCGACATTTTCATTTCAATTTTTTATGAGTCGGGAAAAGATCTTAAACACGACTATAGTTTCAAAGCACCAACAACAACCATCACCTATCGTTGCACAAGAAGCAAACATATTATCCATTTCTAAGGTAAAATGGCAGAAAATTGCTTTTAAAACCATAAAACGTGATGAGAAGTTCATAAAAAGGGAAAAAGCAAAACATTTTTTTTACCATTTAACTCTTTTACCTCATTTGGAGCAATTTTTAGCCACTTGTGCACTAAATCTTCAGGAGCGGATTGCAGCAGATCTAGGAGGTCGATCGACGAACCGTCTGTTGCAGGTAAGAGATGAGGCCCTAAGCTTTGCATTCATACCTATTTTTTATGCATTTAATCGTTTTTTCAAGTTTTTGAGGGAATTTTTTCAAGAAAAATTCACCCTTGGTTGGTGCGGGATCCAGGCACGGATCGCGCCAATCGAGGGTTTATAACTCGGGCACTCACGTCATCGGCACCGTTGTTTTTAAAACAGTCGCGTCGACACAGAGAATGAAGAATTTTCAATTTTCGCCCAATACTTTTGCTTTGAATCTGAAATTTCTCTTGCAAAAAACTGATGTTAAGCTGAATTCATGGTGTTTGCAGGCTAATCACAACACGAAAGATGGTGATCGAGTGGAAAGAACGCGACCACGAAGGAATTGATTCATTAGCATTAGAAGATCCAAATTGTCTGGATGAACTGAGGAACTGTGGGCTCCTCAAATTCTTTCTTACACCGGGCCTTCGGGCTCAACCTGAGCTGCTACAATACTTGATCAGTTTGTGGGACATTGGATGGGAAGTGTTTGTGATCCATGACCAAGTGTTGGATCTAGAGACTTCATACATTTACTTCATTACCAAATTGTCCCGCAGAGGGGAACCAGTCCAATTGCATGGAGGCAGGCCCATTGGGGCGAGTGTGAACATTGTCCAGAAGCTCTGAAATCTAAAAGCGGCAAGGTTGACATCATGACCATACAAAACCTTGTACTGAAGGTGCTGCTTTTGACCATTAACAGGGTAGTTGGGGCTCAGGCATTACATGAGTCCAACAAATCTAAGTTCCAGTATGCCATAGACTGCATGGTGCCCATTGTCTTCAACTGGGCGGAAGCCATGAAAGTGAACATGAAACGCCAATTATCCAAATGCAAGGCAGGCAACCTGAGGCAATTTGGATATGGTTCCATTCTGGTGACTTTCTTCTTGGAACGAATCCCACTGTTCCACTATCAACTGGCAGAGGTAAATCCCCCAATGCCACGAGATCCACGGATGGTCTGATGGAGTGAACTGATGCCCAGAACTAGAGGGGGCCAGCACATGTCATACAAGCCCACTTTCTTTGCATGGTTGAGGCGTTAGCTGATTGTTGTGGAGGATTGGCCATATAGCAGGACTGACTTCCGCGGTGATCCTGACATGCCGCTCCCAGAGGGGGAGGATTTTGATGATGGAGGTGAGAAAAACAGTTTTTTGTTTTTGATTTTTTATTGTTTTTGAAATATATGCATTCGTGACACTTTGATTTTGTAATTGCAGATGTGGGACCAGAGCGACCAGCCGGGATGTCCCCGATCACTAGATGCATTGCTTGATAATTTGAGATCGCTCCTTATTAGGAAGGAGTCGAAAATGAGGAGGAGATTGCATGGAATCTCGATAACTTGACCAGAGGAATCCTAGGGTATGTCTGGATGGAGGACATTCCACATCGTTATCAGCAGCACACAGTGGGAGTGTCAGATCGAATTCGCCAATTACTGACTCACGTAGTATGAGCAGTAACATGCTATCATGAGCACAATGTCAAGTAGTCCATAGGTTTAGCATTTACAGTTTTGAGGCCTGCGAGCCACAGATGTACTTGGAACACATATATTATTTTTTGGGTTTTGATGTATGACACTCAAACATTATCGACATATATATATATATGCTACATTTCCTGTTTACTATGATACAATGTTTTGTTTTTCACATATTGCGTAAATGTCTGTCTAACACATAATTAGCTAATGCATCTGTTAATGTATTCATATGCCTAGGAATGTGATGATATGTGATATAATCAAAATTTCTTTCCAATAGACAAATACGCAAATACATTCTCAATATATGAGGGTTTCTGACAGAATATTTCCCATTGAGCTGAAGAACAACAAGTTGTGAATCAAGGTTAACAACCATTTCTCGAATGTCAAGAGCAATGGCTTCTGACAAGAGTTCGATAACTGCGCTATATTTAGCAATGTTATTAGTTGTTTGACCCAAAAAAATACCTTGAAGATCAATCAACTCACCATGAGGGTCATAAATAGCCCATGCCGCGGATGATAGATTCTGGGTACTACGACAAGCACCATCAGTGAAACTGACGTAAGGAGTCACAGACATCTGCAAAGCAGGTGAAGACATAATAAGCAGGAAAGTTGCTTGAAAAACACACCAAACCAAACTGCAAAAAAATGAATAACACACTTATGTACAAAAGTAACCATGCGAGATGACTCACGCATAATAATTTTTAAGGGAGTCCATTTCTGGACTCGAGTAATCAATCAACGGGGAGGAAAACCGGAGTTTTACTATTGACATGACGTGTAAGCATCGACTCAGCCAAGTGATAAAGAAAAACTCATACAAGGTTGTGCCCCCACGCCCCCGGGCGAGGGAGGGTTACGAGTCATAAGATGGAAACCCCATGGCAATAATGGGCCAACGGTAGAAACTCGAAGAGGCGAGAAAAACCTGAACTCATGACGAGAAAAAGGTGCCCCCAGTTGAAAGATCTTGAAAATATCAAGATAAACTGAAATGTCAATAGGCAACGTTAGGGTAATACTACCCATGTTCCCTTCTGACCAAACTTCATGGGTCATGATAGGCGTTTGAAGTGCCTAGGTCGGGAAACAAGAAGAGAACTTCTCAAGACAAGTAGACATGACCACCAGGCCAGGCAAGAACAAGGAACGATGATGAGTATCATTCCACGGTGCTTCCTCCAGAGACATAATTTCCATGATACTTTCATTAGAAGGAAAAGTCTCGGTTAAGGGATTGGGAGAATCCAAAGAACCAAGCCACGGGGATTGAGAATACGTGTCAAGAGACATACTCGAAGTAGTATGATCAGTAGGTACCGAAGCTGAAGCCGAAACAATCTCCACATAATTGATCTCGGCAGGGCTTAACGACATGACATCACCCCATGTATCAACAAGATCAGGAGAGGGAATGACCCAAGGATCAAACTTAACTGAGATCATGTTGACTGAGGCAACATGCGAAGGTGGGAGAGGAAAAATACCCATTAAGGCGGGATCTTTGAAAATTCCAGCCCCCACACTCTCATATGGAGCATCGATATGCTTCACATAAGGAACATTGCCATCCGAGGACGAAGAAGCAAAGAAAGACAACTGGTCGACCGTGACGATTTTCCCTTGATGAGGAAAATGGAGCACATGGAAAAGAGAGGAGGCTACAACATGCATAACATGGGTCCAACCCCGTCCGAGTAGAATATTATAGTTAAGATTTGCATCAACAATTTCTACCTCGACATTGATTGTCTTGCCTTCCAAGGTAATGGCAAGATTAGGAATGACATTGAATGGTCATGAATCGCGTCCACCAAAGGTTTCCAACGTCTTAGGTGATTGGTTCAGGGTAGGAGAAACAATTTCCTCTCAACAAGACACAGACATGATGCAAGTGGAGGCACCTTCATCAATGATGGTCCTATGAATTGTATTCTCATTAATGATCACTTGAATGAGAAAGGAAATTTGATGAGGTAAGTGTGGAACATGGTTTTCTAGATCAAGCAGGTGATATTGGAATCAGATGGATCAATACCTCCAATAGCCGATAGCAATGCTTTCCACTGAGAAGGACAACTTTGAAGGACCTCGAGAGCAGACATAACTGATGGTGCTTGAGCCAAATCCTCAATAATCTTATAATGCTGAGCGGCTCGAGCATTTGGATTATACGAGGACTTTCACAACACACCCTGAGAGGGTAGTCAAAGAGCGGAATCAAGATTAGGTTGTTCTATGTGGAGAGGACTGGAGGTAGATGAGATAGAGGAGGAAGGGGTACCTTCTTTCTCTTTCCCTACCGTCGAAGTAGGTGTTTGATAATATTTTGATCTGGTAGCCACATTTATAGGCGTATTCATCATGAACACTTGGGAACTTGTGGAAGCGGAAGACTAAGGTTGGTCTACCATTTGGGTCTACTGGGACGGAAAGGGCTCTTTCAAGACAGTCGAGGTCCCTTTGAGCAAGCGACTAACTTCAGATCGTCGGGGACAATCTTTAGTGTAATGATCCTCCTCACAGATGAGGCATGGATACTTGGGCTTTCTTTGAGAAGCATCGCCAGCAGACGACTTAGGAGGGCCCTGTTTTGGGGCATCGGCTTTGGCCTTGCCTTTTCCCTTCTTTTTACCCTTAGAGGATTTGTCCGTTGTGGTAGACTAAACAACGTGAACCTCAGAGGTTTTACCAGGACCAGGTGAATTTCGAGAGGGATCATTGGAACCAGTGTTTGACACTGCTTTCTGCTTAGAAAAATATTTCGCGGGGGTCTCAGACACGGAACCAATCACTCCACCAACAGGTCACGTAGCTGGAGACTTCAATGCTGTCAAATCAGATGATGGTCTCAGAGCATCAGGTAACATCTCATATAAAGTCCCAGATTGCGAGACTAGGTCCAAATATTGGGCACAAGTGATGGCTTGCTCCTCTGTAACACACTCACCCATAGATATGTCCCTAGAAATTGGGCTAACGAATGATTTGGTGAACCAATCTGTCAGCAACTGATCAACAATTTCAAACTTGATTAAGCGACGTAGACCTCTCCATTCATGGATGTAATCAAAGATATGGGTTGCAGTGTCTTGCTTAAGTGACGAAAGCAGATAGGTGCCAGTTCCATAGTGAACCGGTAGAGAGGAAAGCCATAGCGAGAGTGTTGAAGTCACTATAGGTACCTCGAGGCAATTCGATGTACCATTTCGTGGCAACCCCTGTGAGAGTTCTTTGAAAAAGTCGTAAATGGATAGAATCATCGACGTACGAATTGGAGGAGCACCAGAGGTGATATGTCATCACGTGGGCTTGTGGATCCTCCTTCGCTTTTCCCTCAAATTTCGGGCAATCACTCAGAACTTTTATTGGAACTGGAGGCCAGTAAGGCGAATGAAGGATAGGATCATTAGTAAGCCTTGACACATCCGGGAGTTCCAACGTGGCCAAGAATGACAATTGTGTATTAAAAGGCATTTGGGGCCTCTGAGTAGGCCCGGATTGCGGAACCCATCCTTGTTGGTAAGGATTTTTCCCCCATAGTGGAGGATTTTGTCCATATGGCATCTGATTTTTCCCCCACTATAGGTTACCTTACCCGTAGGGAGGATTCTGTCTTAGGTAGCCTTGATATTGTCCTGCCATAGGCTACTAATAAGCAACATACAAGTTAAAAGATTATTGAGCCTGTTGACCTTGGACATAAGGATTTTGAAACCTTCTGCCCCTGGACATAAGGGTTTTGAACCTGTTGCCCCTGGACATAAGGATTTTGAGCCTACTGTTGCAGGGCTTGTCCTTGACCTTGCAAAGGCTGACCTTGCTGATATGAATACAAGGGTTGTTACTGCCCGGGTTGACCTTATTGCTACAAAGGTTGGCTTTGCTGCTGTAAAGGTTGTCCCTGCAGCTATAGAGGTTGACCTTGCGAGGACATAGGCTAGGAGGACTGATGAACAAACTGCGCCTGTGGCTGCAAAGTTTGTTGCGACTGTTGCAAGGGTTGCCCTTGCTGTTGTTGCAGTTTTCCTTGTTGCTGCACTACGTGCCCTTGC
The DNA here is from genome assembly GCA_031772625.1 of Pinus tabuliformis. NCBI lineage: Eukaryota > Viridiplantae > Streptophyta > Pinopsida > Pinales > Pinaceae > Pinus > Pinus tabuliformis. The sequence goes on from CM062813.1 coordinate 1,082,040, forward strand.
TGCTGCGAAGGTTGCCCCTGTTGCTGCAAGGGTACTTGGACAGTTCCTGGGGTGACACCCTAAGGGTATTGAAAGTTCCCGAATTGGATCTGGCCATATCCACCAGGCACAATGGATGGACCAGGCTGAACATAGGACCCAACTTGAGGGATGTAAGGCAGATTTACCGTCGCTTGTGAACCATATGGAACATAAGGAAGTTGGAACAAAACCTAAGCCACATATGGCTACTGGTATTGGATGTTACTTGACCCAGAGAGACCAACAGGGTTTGGCTACTAGTATTGGACATTACTTGATCCAGACGGACCAACAGGGTTCGGAATACACCGTAAGAGGGCTGATTCATTCCAACCATGTGAATTTGTGAGTCACTCACATTGGTTGCGACAAACATCATGGAGATATTTTGATCTTGCCCCCCAGGCGGTGGTACAGTCTGTCCACTCACTGGAGGGGTAGAAGAACTTACCAAGACTTTACTTGAGACTATCAATTGAAACGAAGAAACAAGTGGAGTCGGAATGGTGGGTTGCACCGGAACTGAAGTGACTGCAGTTTTCACAATTGGTCGAGAGGTCGGGTTCTGAACGAATGGACTTGAGGTAGGCATAGCGCCGGAAGACCAGACGGGGTTGTGATATAACGACGAGGCACTAGGAGTGCTCGAAACCAACTGAGTTAGAGAGGTATAACCATGTGGCAATAAAGGCTCGCTATACTCAGGGTAGATGCTAGTCGGAATGCTTCCCGTATAAGGGAAACCTTCTGGAGGGAACAAATATCCCTGCTCATCAACTACGTGAGGAGTGTGTGTAGTAGAAACCTCCGAGTGACTTGGAGAGGAGACTGGGATCTCGCCTTCTAATTCTGTGGGTGGAAATAAATGATGACAGCCAACCGAAGATGTTCAAGGAGATAATTCCAAAGGAATACCAGGTCGATCATATAGACTGTATGGACGCTGCAGTGATATCACAACAGGATCGAACAAAGGATTCAGAGGGTAAACAACCAGTCCTTGCTGACCTTCAGGAGTCGACGGACTCTCGGGAGTCTGGATAGGATTATTCAGAGATTCCAAGCCAAATTCGTAAGGTGACCCAGTATCTGATGGAGGAGGACGGGATGACAAAGATTGAATACTCAAAACAATTCCAAGTTCAACACCTTGATCCTCGAGTGACTGCGGGAGTTCAGGGAGAGGCTCCTCAAATGATCTTTCAGATGGAGGAGAGGAAGAGGAACTAGGTGAACCTAATGGTTCAGCCACGATGACTTTGTCTCAAACAACAAGAGAAAAGAGATTAATTTTAGGGCTTCTTTAAAATATATTAAAGGTATACTCACGATGTGGTCCAGAATAAGACTATCAGGAATGTGATGTGATCGTGGGCAAAAAAAATTTAAGACACTGAAACAGACTGATGCCTTTTCATGTTTTAAGAGTCAAGAAAAAGGCAAAGATGACTCTAGTCACTTTCAGTTTGAACGAGCTCGAAAGGACAAGTGCTCGATGATATTTTAAATTTAAAGAGTCAAAAAGACCAAAATGATTGCTTAGGATAATCTAGGAAAAAGGATTACCAAGTAACCATGAACTACAGAATACCTCCTGGCAAACCAAGAAGTACGGGCAGGCAATCTCCCCGAATGTTGTGTTCGGTGTATCACGTTTACAAGGCGGAAGACTTGGCTTCCTACAGATAAAGGATTGCAAACCTAGTGGGGTCTCCCTTTATATACGCGACGGTATGGGGAGCACAAGTCCGTACTAGCACTGTCTAATGCCAAAGCGAATGATAGTTGCTAGGTTTAAAGACGTCGGAACACGTCTCTAGCCTAGACCTCTAAATGTGAGCGTTTAGTTTCAAATGCGCCTTAGGTTAATTGAATACATTTTAAAGGTTTATCTTGAAATTAAGTCTCAATTTTCAGGCCCTATCGATGTCACTTGAAAAACTCCTATATGCAGCTATATGAGACAAAACCCTTTCAATTCGATGAATGTTTACACTAATTGAGAGTAGAGAAAACAACCAATGCAACAAACAAGCAACTGAAAGCAAGATGACTCTTCACTACTTCGCTTTTCAAAACAAAATAATGAAAATTCTTTCCACTTCCTATCCTTCCTATCAAATGCACTTCAACTAGTCCTTTCAACAGTAAAAGAAGTTCATTTCATTTCAAATGCTCATGATGATGTAATTCTAGCTTTCAATGATGCTACTTAATGCAACATATCAATTTAAAAAACTAGAATGATGTATTTTTTCAATGGAATGATAAAATGAATCCTTCACATAAACATTTCAATGAAAATTTTCAAACAACCAACATCAATCATATGCCAAGCATGATAAGGAGAACTCCTTTCAAACCAAGTATGCAAAGATTCAATCGAAACAAAATAAGCAATGTAATCTATGCTCGAAAAGAGACGTTCAATCAAGAGAAGAGCAAACCATTTTTTTTTACTTGTTCAACTGAAAATAAAACAATATAAGGACTAAATCATGAAATGCATGGAGCAGCTAACCAACAACATGACTTGATGAGCAGAAAAATGGCTGAATGGACAATGACCTAGATGCCCTAGGGACACAAACCATCCAAAAACTCAAAAAATCAAGTAAGACAAATTCAAAACAATCAAGCTAACGAAGCTTTCTAGCTAGGGAGAATAAAGGCAAACAAGCCAAGAAATAGAACTTATGAGGACAAGACACACTGGCAATGATTCAGGAGAAACCTTGATTTTAACCTATAGGAATCGGCGCGACTATCTAATTGACAACAAGCGCCACAAAGGGGTACGACGCGACTGTTCAAGGGTAAATCGCACTGGTCGACGCGACTGTCAGAAAATAAACAACGTTGATCGAGGGATTCAAAGAAAAAATAAAAATATTCAGAAATCAAAACTAGACCTGTCACTCTAAATTCAAGAATCTAGGCAGCAAACAGTGTAAAGCACAGAAAACCAAAAAGAAAGAGTGAAACAAAGAAAGTTGTCACAAATCATGAAATGCAAACAATCCAAAGAGAGGGATGGATCCCTAGTGGAGTTGCCAATTTGTGGAGTAGGAGTATCCTCTCTACGGACATAGATGATCCCTCTAGCCCAAGAGAGTGGGTCTAGCTGCAAACAAGACAATCTAATGTAAATTTCCTTAGATTAGAATCAAATAAGAGGGCCTACCTCTTATAGCGCTAATCCACTTGGTGATGATATTGCTTCCTTGCTCCAACTTCCTTTCGTTCCTTTCGTTCAAATACCTGAAACAAACATGCAAGAAACAACATTAAACGTGATATCATAAAATCGAATTCAATCTACTTAAAAGGTCAAAGAGTTTAAAGCTATCAAATGTAATATTACACACGATATAGGAAATAAAACATTAGTTGTATTAATATAAAATTCAAAGAGAAATACAACCGGAGCCTTGATGTTAGAGGTTCCCTTTGGCATGTTCGGGTTCCAACACCACTATAAGCATCTCATGATTCACCCTCAAAACAATGGAACTTCAAGGCCTCTTTCCTTTTACTCCAAACCATACACTATAAGCTAATTCTCCCTTCGCACACAAACTAAAAGGCTAAGGTTCTCAATATGGCTCTCAAGGTTTGCAGATTATTTCAACCCTTTCATTAGCTAGTTGAGGTTGTAAAATGAGGAGTTTATATAGCTTTGATAGAGGGGAAATGGATCCTATTATTGTGGGAGAGGCCTTATCCCTTTTGGTTTGTTCCATTTTAATAGGGGAAAGGAGCCCAAACAGTCTCTCTCGGCTCTATCTTGCTCAACCATTTACCAGACTTCCGTTCACGAAGCTTCTAGACTTGGAAGTTTCAACTCCATTTTTTAAAACTTGCCAAAAGAGGGTTGGCGCGAGAGATGAATGGCTCACTTGTGCTGTTCGCCACTAGTCCTAGTTTTAAACTCTGCAAATCGGCACATGGAAGGAACTAACCACTAGCGACGGTCTTGAAAAAATAGTTTCAAGGAATATTCTTGGGAAATGATATTAAAGGGAAATGTTCTGCAGATGAAGAGGGATGTAGGGACATGTTCTTTTTGGCAGGGAAACATATAAGGGTCATTGTAGAGGTCCTCCAGGATTGAGGAACAGGGAGTAGAGGGACAGTGACAAAATGCTATGTAACACCCCCCCCCCCCGGCATGGACGACCCCTCTGGCGCTGAATTGAGGCGAGCCAAGGGGAATTGCAGACGACCAATGACAAATAGACAAACCCACACTGGCCGGAGCAACACTTTCCAAGGGTCCTGCAGTTTAACCTCCCTTTTGACAGAAACTACCAAATTGAATCGAAATGAGCAGTGAATAGGAAATCACATAACCAGTTACCAGAACCTACCGACCTCGGATTGGATGCTCGACACTTCAACTTCCCGAGGCCCTCCGCGCCACCACAAATCAAGCTTGCACGAATTGCACCCCTCCCAACGAGAGTTGCGTGACCCACCAAGCCAATAGAACAACAAGAGGTAGTTGTCACATAACCTCCCCTTCCAATACCGATGGAACTGACCTGAATCAGCTCCCACCTAGAAACCAAACTGGAGCCAAAACATAGACTGAGGAGCCAGTGATGCAACTCAGAGCACAATTCATCATCCGTGGGCAAAACTAGACACACAAACAACAAACTCAGAAGACCCCGGCGGAGCCATAGTGCCGCAACCACCCTCAACGTGCTAGGATCCCATGGGCCTTCCTAGGACGAGACCTCGCCTTTCTCCCAACTAATCCATACCTCAGATCTGTCACCTGCCTCGGTCCATGACTGCTGTCAAGCAAACCACAGTTTGAAACCCAAATTCTCTACAAACCCCCACCTCATCGCCCAACACAATACACTTAAAGGCTTCCCAGGTCGAGATGGAGATTTAACAACGCAGCCAGCAGGAAGGACACCTGCCTGCTAGTTATTAATGATGCCCATGGTCATTAAGGAGCATTCAATGTGTGCGTGGAAGCCAGGCAGGCTTCGTATGCCACCTGATCTCCACACGTTATTTCAATTACATCACCCCCATCGAGGACACCTAAGTTTGCTTCAAGCAGGTCCTGTAGGGATTGGAGCTCTATTGGATCTAGGTCGACCTTGCTCTTGACCTCTCGCAACGCTGTTGAGAACTCCTTATGAATACTGATCGTTCCCCTGTTGGCAAGCCAATCCACCACTCTGTTCCTTGCACACAACACGTGTCTTGTTGAGGCGTACTCGAAGTCGGCAAGAAGATGTTGGACGCATTCAAGTTGGGCTTCCAAACACCAAATTTTGGCTAGCTTCCAAGATGTCGAGCCATTGATGATCTTCTGTGCCATTTGCAAAATTAGTCAAGAATCTCCTACAATGTGAATCATGTTCCAATGTTGTTGTTGAGAGAGGATAAGACCTTTCTCCAGTGCAGTTAATTCAACTACATTGTTAGTAGTGGAGCCACAATAGCCCGAGAAAATACCCCATGGAGTTCCTTTGGAGTCACAAAGGACACCGCTAAAGCCTGTCGGGCCTGGGTTGCCTTTGGAGGCACCATCAAAATTAATTTTGTTGAGAAATGACAATAAGAAATTCCAATTTAATTTGTCCTTGAATTAAACTGTGAATTAAAATAGAATTCTTTTCTCATAGCAATTTGAAAATAATTAATTAAGTTTAATTAACTTAATCAATTTAGGAAATTTGAATTGGAAGTCTTTTAGAAGACATGTATATGTTCTCCCTAACTTATAGGAGTTAAGGACGAGTTATGAATGAATTGTAATTAGTTAACTCAATTTATTGAATTAAGTCTAGTTATATTAGTTCCAGTTAGTTTCAAGAACTTATAGTGAGTAAATAGTGAGTTGGGACGCTAGTGACCTAATTAGTGCTACTCTAGTTAACTGAAGATTATACCATCAGAAAATCATGCATGTCAATTATGAGAAAGACCCAGTTGAGACTAGAGTGCAGGGACAACATACTATTTGTTTTATATTTTTCTAAGTTGCACTGATGGTGCCTGCAATCAGGAACTGATCCTTGAGGGATTGCACTATTTTTAGAGGCTTTATTTCCCCTTAAATACAAGTTGAACTTCATAGGAATTACACATTGGAATAGAGACTTAGAGAGTTTGTGAATTCGCTAAGCTTTGGACTTGAGCTTGCTTATGAGTTGGAGATTGAATTTGCTGAGTGCTGGGATTGTTCTAGAGAGAACAGGCATTGTAATTTCATCTTGATTTTCCTGATTAATAGAAAATAAATAGTGGGGTTTTGAGTTGTGGCTTTCCCCGGATATTTATTGTGTTATGTGCCTTTGATTCTCTTCCTCTATTTATTATCGTTTGCTCGATGTTTATGGGCTTCCGGTGTAAAGAGTAGAAGTAGATTCTTGTCTCTTGTTTTAGTAGATTACATGAGCTTGTGAATCTACAAGTTTTTCTACAAATTTGTATGCAACCATCTGGGGGCTTAAGGAAGACCGATGGAGATAATGGGGGGGTCCCTTCCAGGGAGCAGCCACGGGTAGACTAGATTTTGGGGGTCAGTCTTCCAGTCTTCATGGTCCCATCTCTTAGATAGGATGGTTTCTTCGGTGTTTTCTATGACATGGGCCCATATCAATAGGCTGGAGGGAGGTTGATCTTTAAAAATTTCCATATTGCGCCCTTTCCATATATTCCAAAGGGTGAATCCCATCACCATCCACCATGCACGATTGATAATGGGGTTCTTAAATCGATGAAGTTGTCATCCCTCCATTGTCTCTTGAATGTCCTCTAGATGGCGCTCAATGGGCCCAAAGAGGTTGGCAAGGGAGTTCCACACCTCACGGGCTTTTGGGCATGCATCCATCAGGTGTTGCAACGTTTCTTCATTTTGCGCACATAGCGGGCATTGAGACGGGCCCACAAAACCTTACTTCTGCAGTCTATCCCAGATGAGGACCCTTTTGTACCCCACAAGATAGAGGAAATGGGCCACTTTTGGCTAGAGTTTGCTGGTCCATATTTTACGCCATAGTGGCCTGCTAGGGAGGCCGAGAGCATTTATTTTGATGAGGTATGCTTCTTTCAGCAAAAAAATCGCGGCTGAGAGCATTTATTTTGATGAGGTATGCTTCTTTTAGCAAAAAAATCCCGGAGTTGGAGTGGCCCCATCTTAATTTATCATTATTTTGGGAAAAGGGGATTCTACGCTAAGAAAGTTGCTGGGCAAGAGGCCCCCATACATCTACTGATATTTCCCTTGGACAGTCTGTCTCCATTTTCCATCGGCGCCAGCCTTGATCATTGTATCCTACTACCCAGTAATTAGCTACCCTCCCTAGCCATAGACCCTACAGGAGGTGTCAGAGATTGTTAAGATCCTGATCCCAATTAAGCCGTGGTAGCTACTGCCACGACTCCGACTAAAACAAAGGAGATTGACCATTCTTTATTTCCCAAAAGAAGTGATCTCGAATTAGATCGCTATTTTGATTGGCCATGTTCCAGATCATTGATCTTGTTAGGAGGGTGTGTTCACAGAGAAGGTCCTCTTTCGACTTACCCTACCCATATTTTTGAGTCCAAATCGATTTCCACTGTTCACCTCCTCCTTGGAGCCATCGCCACCATAATTTGGCACCTAGAGCCGCATTAAAGAGTTTTGGGTCTCGCAATCCTAGCTCGCCAAGTGTCTTGGGGAGACAAAGCTTGTGCCAGGAAACTAGCACCATTTATTCTCCATGGATGCTCCAATCCATAGAAACTTTCAAAAAGTAGTCCTCAACTCCTTATAGATACATTTGGGAGCGAGGAGGGCCGATAACTAGTATAGAGGAATTGCATATAGGACGAACTTCAAAAGCGTAGCTCTTCCGACCAAGTTTAGCACACAGAAAGTCCAGTTTGCTAATTTCTTGGAGATCTTGGAACATAGTTCCTTCCAAGGGGAAATGCAAAGAGGATTGACAATAAGAGGAACTCCTAAGTATTTCGAAGGCAGGGACCCAATGGTGAATCCCAACACACGAGCCAGAAATATCTGAATAGGGCGAGGGGTGTGAAAAAATAAATGTTGGATTTGTCTTTATTCAGGAGCATACCTAAAGCTACCTAGAATTCTGCGAGGATGTCGTCCATCTGAAGAGCCTCCCAGAGGGTGACCTCGCCATATAGGAGGTTATCATCAACAAACTGTTGATGAGTCATGGAGATGTTCGTTCCGGGCTGTTGAATTCATTGAAGGGCGTTGGCGTTGTTGGCGGCATTGATCAATTTGCCAAGGCCCTCTGTTGCAATGATGAATATGAATGGCGAGAGTGGGTCTCCTTGGCGAATTCCCTTGGAAGATCTAAAAGTGGCTGAAGGTGCTCCATTCACCATAATAGAGAAAAAGGGAGTGGATATTAAGGATCTAATCCAGAGGAGCCATTCTTCTGTGAATCCAAAACCTCACATTATTTCCAAAAGGTAAGTCCAATTGAGCCTGTCATAGGCCTTCGACAGGTCTAGCTTGAGCATCATCCCCTTATTTTTGTGGCGATTGAGGGAGTGAATAGTTTCATGGGCTGCAACTATACCGTCTAAAATCTGCCTCCCTTCCATAAAAACCGATTGTTCCCGACTGATTATGTGGTGCAGGAGGGGCTTGAGATGATGAACCAAAATGGAGGAAAGGATCTTATAGATCACATTACAAAGGGAAATAGGTCTGAAGCCACTTGGGGAGTCAACCTCCTGAGATTTCAGGATTAATGTGATGAAAGTGGCATTGAGACCATACCATACTTGCTTAAGGCGATGAGATTCCTCCACCATCTCTACAACTTCGGTCACGAAGAATGACCATCCAACTTTGAAAAATTTTGTAGTAAAGCCATCAGGCCCTGGAGCTTTGTTAGAAGGCAGTGCTTTGACCACCGCTTCTACTTCTTCAGAGGAGACTGGGCTTAGTAGGGCCTTATTTTGAGCTGGAGAAACCAAAGGCGGTGTGCATTGGGTTATCTTTGCTAAATATTTCGATTTGTCGTGCCCCTCATCACTCAGAAGTGAAGAGTAGAAGGTGATTCACGTTCAAGGTCTTTCTGACTTTCCAGATTGACGCCCTCTGAGGATGTGAGTGAGTTAATTCTATTGTGATGATGATGCTGGATCATAGAGCGGTGAAATAACTTGGAGTTCCTTTCCCCTTCTTAGAGCCATTTAATATGTGATTTCTGCCTCCAAAAGGTTTCTTCTTGGGCCTTCCTTTCCTCCAAATCCCTGATCAGATGCCCTTCTTCCTCCACTAGGTCGCTGGATTGGCCCTCACAGATGATTTGCATCTGAACAGTCTCCAGGTGTTCCTCTAGTTTGCGCTTCTCCACAAATATGTCACCAAAATCCTCCCGGTTCCAAGCCTTAGTCCATTACTTTAGTGCTTGAAGTTTCCTTTGAAAGGTTTGCATGCAATTGCCAGGACGCACCTTCAGGATTTTCCACCAAGCTTCTAGTTTTGCTAATAATATAGGGTGCCTCAACCAGAAACTTTCGAAGCGGAAAGGTCTCTTCTTGGGCATGGCATAAGGGGACAAGGTGAGGCTAATTGGCCAATGATCCAATCCCATGGAGGGGAGGATATAAGCTTCTATGGCCTAATCCTTCAACATAATGGATTCCGTCAAGAGAAATCAGTCCAAATGACTAGGCACCTGGTGCGGCCTCCCTTTGCGGTTGTTCCATGTATGGAGACCTTTTTGGTGATAACATCTGCAAGGTGCAAGTCTTCAATCGATTCAATAAAAGTTGTGGACGATGGATCAAGTCGCCGAATGTCACCTTGTTTTTCCTCCAAATTTCTAATAATGTTGAAGTCACCTCCCATTCTATTCAAGCCCAAGAATGGCTTAGGCCCCGCAGCTGCGAAAGGAATCTATCCTTATCCTAGGGGATAGAGGGTCCATATATCGCAGTCAAACTGGTCCAAGCTTTAGAGCCAATGGGTCTGAATGTTCCCGAAAAAGAGAATTGAGAGTCGATCCAGTCTTTGAAAAGAACTTTGTTCGAATCCCACCATACAACGATTCCTCATGCCGATCTAATGGCATTGATCATCATGGCTTCGTTGTTATGCCAATAGTGTTGACTGGCCTCAATAACTTTGCTATCTATCATCTTGGTCTCTTGTAAGAGTATTATGTCAGGTTTAGACTTGGCTATCTTTTCTTTAAGAGATCAGAGCTTACCTTTTCTATTTAAGCCCCGAATGTTCCAAGAGACTATCTTCATTGAGAAGGAGGGACAGATCTGGGAAAGTAATCTGTCAATTGTCCCATTTGACCTGAGCTGAGCAATAGTTCTCCAGCTTCTCTTATTACTTCCTTGGTTGTCTTGCGTCCCTTCTTCCCCTTCTCTGGAGCCCCTGGATATGGGAGGGTAAGGGCTAGGAGGTTACTTTCCTTGCCCGCCCCTCTTGGATCTGGTTCCTGTTTGCCCGATCTAGCACTCCACTGGGTGTAGAGGTGTCCAAAGTGGGATAGATGATTTGTAGGGATGTCCTTGATATCTGCCTTGATCTAGATTATGAATATATCCAACATTTTATGTTCTTTAGGTCCCAATTTGTTATGTTTGTCCTTTGTTTCCAAGACCTTGCTGGTTTGATAAAAGATCTCCTTCAATTGCTGGTCATTCTCATTAGATTCCAACATTTTCGTTTTGGCGACCAATTTGTCCCCTTGAAGGGGAATCAGTTTGTCCATCTCCATGGCTTGGAGCGGTTGAAGTGGTTTGTCGATGGGTCTCCAGGATTGCGAAGGGGTTTTCATCACCAGAGGCCTGGGGTTTACTTAGAGCTTGGGGAACAAGAGTAGATCGGGGCTAGGGGGTCATCTCGGGAGGGGGATGGGCCTGCGAAGGGCCTTGCTGGGCACGGACTGGTAAGGATCGTCTACTGCCGACTTGTTGGAACCCATCCTTGTCTCTCTGCTAGGCAACAAAGTAGGCTTCTTCTGCAATAGTCTGAGGCCAATCCCATAAGAGGTGGCCATACTCATGACAATGTCAATATTTGAACAGAACATGTTCATAGTCAGGGGTTGAGTCCATGTTGAATTGTGGGAGACCAAATCTATGGATTCAGGGAGCGACTGCGATATATTCATATGCACACAGAGACGGGAAAATGCTGCATGTCGGCATCGCTTGGTGATCTCCAACACTTTAAGAAATTGCCCAATGGCATTGCCTATGCCTTCCAAGATGTCTGCTTCCCATAATTCATTCGGTAAGGAATAGAAGCGAACCCACACTGGAGCCGCCTGAAATTCTTCCTTATCCGGATTGTAGCATTCCTCCGAATATCTTAAGAATAGTCCAACACTACCCGTGAAGTACGACCCATTCTCAAAGACTCGTTTCCTATCCTCTAGATCGTAAAAAATAACTGTAAATAATCCTTTGGCTTGAAGGTGGAGTTCGATCTGCCCTCGAGGAGCCCACTTGTTCTGGATCCACATCAGTATGTCTTGTTCCCTGGGCCAGATGCCCAAAAACTTACAGATCATTGCATGATCTTTCACGTATTGACGAGCTCTCTCCAACCGATTGTTAGGGATCACAAAGTTGGGGTTCTTGGCTCCCTTAGGGAGACAATGAATTTTCTATTCTCTAGCCTGCCATTGAGCGCCCATAGCTAAGGTTTCTGCTGCTGTTGAGGAAGAAGTAGTGGCACTAGCAGTGGGCTTGGAGCCCTGGACAAATGGCATTCGATTCATTGCATCCTTGAAGGTTTGAGGCCCCTCTCGCTTGAATGAGGGGTTGCTCATTGTGAGAACCCCTACAACACCAATACAGGGGTAGACGACTCAATTTGACAGGGAGGACGTGGCTGATCGGCCTACCGAAGCTAGCTCGGGGACGAATAAGAGGGAACGACTCTGACCAAACCCTAGCTCCACCACGCGAGCTCTAAAATGTTCCTAAAGTTTAATATTACATAAATGTTATATAAAACATTAATCTGAATATTAAAAAAAAATATAAACAAAAAAAAAACCAAACCATTCTTCCCATATAAACCTCCAAAGGAGAATCTCCAACATATTTGCAATAGTCTTGTATACGATATCACTTAAAAAACACTAAAGTAAATTTATGATGATTTACCTATGAGATGTAGACCAGTTGGTTTGGGTGGGGTTTAGTCCCTACCATGTCACACGTTCAAACCTCATGGGGAGGGGTTGAGGAGTGAAAGCCACTGCAAAGAATTAAACTTCCCAAGGGGTGTCGAGGCTTGACCAAAGCCTCACACCTCCCACAATCCCGATGATAAGCATCCCATTATGAGTAGATTGGTCATCTTCCAACCAATAAACAAGCAGATTGACCTAGGTTCCACCTATTTACCCAAAAAAAATACCTAAATACCACACACAATCCAAGTTATAAGTATCCCATTCTGGGTAGATCGGTCAATAAACAAAAAGGCTGACCCTAGGTTCCACCTATGTACCCAATTTTTTTTTTTAATGATAATTCTAAAAACACTAAAATAAATTTATAATAATTCGAATATTTAAAAAAATAAAAACAAAATTTTTGCCCTCAATTGTTTTATCCCTTTCCATAATTCTAAATATAAGGTCGAAATACATGGTTGAGGGGGAGCTCTGCTACCCAACCATAGTGTACTTCGAACACTTTCCACTACGTGCAAAGCTCACTTTTAAACCATAAACCCTACAAACCTGACGCAAAAATCACGCAGAACATTAAAGTCTGCCTAAACACAAAATGCAATGCATTTCTTATCACTGGCTGTCTTCAATGGCCCTATTCAAACTCCCATCCATTTGCGGAGCATCCTTAGGCCCTCGAAATTTACAGTTTATAAGTCGAAATTTGATGAAACTATCGCTATTTTCATGTCCGCGAACTCCTAATTTATCCATGAAAATATTCTCCAACAGAAATCATTCAAAAACTGGTTTAGCAGACGAGGATTTTGAAGAAATCCAGAAAGAGCAGTATGACGACGGCCACGTTCCAGTATTGCTCCAGGAGGTGTTGGAGGTTTTCCAGGGGCGTCAATTGCGTTCATTTGTGGATTGCACTCTCGGAGCCGGGGGCCATGCTTCGGCTGTGAGTGCTTTCTACTCGATTCTTTCTTTCTTTTTTGGTTCTTTCATGCCTTTTATTATTTTTAATTTACATTAGATAATTTATTTTTGTAAATTTATAAGATGTTTATTTACATTCACTCCTTTTTTTTAATGACATACTTAGGAAACTCTTCTGTATACATAATAGCATGAAACCAACTAAATGCAAAATAATAAACCAAATACACAACCACATTGCACAATAATATAATCAAATACACATATATATAATTAATTTTTTTACTCGAAAACTGAGGGGATGCGGAAGTTATTAATTTCTGATAGGTATCTATGTAAATTCCATTTTAACAGGATGGTATGAAGTTGCTGTGTTTTGTTTGTTTCAAAAGTATGGGCATATTCATCAATCCGAATGCGCAGTCTAACCATGGATTCAGGGCCTAGAAAACTCTGGGTACTTCAGATTATACAACTAAAAATATGATTTTCTAATTTCTAACCGGAATTTGGGCAAAATCAACTTGAAAACTTACCCGGAAAAAGGCCAAAAGGTTTTCTTCTTAGACTACTGCCAATCCGAATGGTCAGTTGTATGTTCAGTCTGTTGTAAGTTTGTCCAATAATCTAAGAAGACAGCAATCGCAAAGAAAAAAACCTATAAAAAAGATGAGCTCAGTGAAGTACAATATAATAAAATTTTCATCATCATCGGATATAACCCTCTGTCCACAGAATCCTTTAGGGATGAACTTTTGATAAAATGCTTCCAAGATTGACATATGCACTTAATACAGGAAAAAATTGGCTACAATGCAGCCGCCACAAGCACTAGCTAAGAGGGTGGGTTATAAAACAAAAACGCTCATTAACCTGATAGTAATAGTGTCCCCTTGGGGTTACATATAGCATAACAGTTCCTAAAATGTCCAAAACACATCAAAAACAAATGTCCCAAGGCCGGAGAGTAAACACAACACAAATTACCAGACAGCTGTAGGGAGAGGCCACGCAGTGGGCAACAGATCATCGATGTCTTTGGGGGTTGGCCCCCGACCAGTAACATCAAGCTCTAAGGTTTCTGATGATTGGCTTCTAGGCATTAATGGCTGGCTCTGGTGGTCTTTCCTCCAAAATTGCAAGTGCAAGCACAGGGAACTTGTAATTCTTGGCTGGGGAGGCCAGTCGCACCCCCACTGCCTCTTCTCCATTGGAAGGAATTCAAAGCTCATTCTCTACGATATGGATCAAATACTGGCAGTACAGTTATATAGTTATATTGACACTGAAATGGTTGGTATTCAGACTTCGACAAAATTAGCGGTTCTCTATTCGATTGATTTAAGGTTGGTCTATTTCATGATATACATAGTGCATAAAATAGGTGCTGAGTTGCTGACTACTCTGTTGTATCTATTTGAAGGTTATGCACCATGGCTTATAATGAGTATGCAAGCAAGATAGTTTGGGAGAGTAAACATTTGCTATTTAGCTGCTTTTTCCTGTAAATTGTTTCCCAATCTGAAAAGTACTTTCCATTATGTTACAATGATGATAATTTTCCTCTCAAGGATTTCCTTTTCATTCGAATCAAGCAAACCAGGAATGGGTATATGTTGCAGAAATGTTTCCCTCCTAACCATGGCAACAAAAGCCCCCTAAAATTTTACCATGATTCAAAATTAATAAGTCACATTAATAACTAGATGACAGGGAATATGAAACAAACTATCACTCTCATTGAGGCTATGCAAATGACACTTGTTTTGGAATATATATCTATTCAAATGGTTCTGCTTCTATTGCTCGTCTGAATTTTTTGCTATTGTGATTTGGATTGGATCATTATATTATTTGTCATCTATCTCGATTCTTTTAGAGTGGAAAAAATTGGACTCAGCTTGCGGGGTCATTTTAGCAGTAGGTATTGGTTTGGAAATTGGGGCTTTTAAACCATCCAGAGCCATTTTTTAGGCATGAAATGACATTTTTTGGGGTGAAAACTCTCCCAACTTTGGTTGAGACCTTTTGATGCTGATCTACTCAAAGACCTTTCCAATGGTGCAAGAATTGTGTCAATCAGAGCTCGTATGCAAAAGTTACGCCTCTTGCAAGTTGACCTACCGTGTTGACCACCATGATACATGAGGATGCCACTCTAACCTCCGTTACTCACACATGGGGCTACTCACGTGTGGACTTTTAAGAAGATTATATAAGGTCCAAAATCATAACTATAATTGAGGGTTGAGGAAGTCAAAACCATACCCCTAGATGGCTATTGGATAATGTTGAAAACTAGGCCACTAGGAAGAGAAGGGGTTCCATTCTATGTCATTGTGTTTGTTCCATAGTTGAGTAGAGCATTGTTAAAATTGGCAACTAGGGCCAAATTCCACCTTTGGGACAGCTCATATGATGGAGATGATTATTGCATTGGATTCCTCTTTTCGAGAGGTCCAAATTTGATATAAAGATCATCTCATTTGGACAAACAGAAGTGGTATTTTGAATTTGTTCTCTCTCATGCACAAATTGTTAAGGTCAGCCTCAGCTTAATGTAGGCTCAAGAAGCCCAATAGATGTGTCCTTTCACCCTCAACGAATTGTATCAATAGGAGTGACCTCTCTCCTCATTTGGACATCACTCACTCTTCATTTTTTCTCTCTCCAAAACAGATTGGTTCGTACAACTTGGTAATCATCTCTCTCTCTCTCTCACACGTGTCGATGAAGGATGAATTCTGGGTCAGATTGCAGGCCGGATTTCAGAGTTTCAATACAACGTTGGCCAAGGCTTTATTGACCAAGTTTGACTGTGTTTTTAGGGTCAGATTTTCATTCTCTTGAGGCCGCATTTATTGGCACAGAGATCGAGGTGTTTGGGACAGTTTGACCAACGTTGACTTCTGTTTTGACTGCAGAAAATGACAGCAGATTTTCTCTCTCCTTTGACTGGGTTTGACCAAGCTGTTTTGGGCTGTGTTTGACCTCCTCTTCAAGCCGAGTTTGACCAAGGAGGACTGAGCTGCATTGGTGATGTGTTGTTGCTGTTTTGACCAACGTTGACTTTCTGGTTAGGGCTAAACATAGTTGCGGGGGAGCGCCCCCCCCCCCCCCCCTCACTCCTGCTCCCAATACGCGCTCCGGGCGGGAGCGACTCAGGAGTGGGTCGGGAGCGCGCTCCCTAAAAAAAATTTCGCTCCCTGCCTTTTCGGGAGCATTTTGCCTTTTTTGCATTTTTTTTTGTAGTAATGTTCGAAATGCAATTTTTTTTGAAAGAAACAAATAGTTTTTGAGTGGGGCAGCTTAATGATCAAGTCTAGGCCCTATTATTGATATGCTATTCATGGCAATGTTAAATTCTTACAGTAAAAGTGACATTTTCTTTAATTTTCATTTTCATCCTTTTACTTAAATTTTTAACATTACCATGAAATGACTCAGGATGTTTGAGAGTGGTTTCGTCCTCATTGGATTTCATATGGAGAAAGTAGAATTTTAGATTTCATTCAAAATCCAGCAGACTTATCAGTTTTTCAGGATTTCAGGATTGGGGGATTGCAATGTTTCCATTGAATTTTGTCATGTATTAGGGTATGGAACTCGTATTTAATCAAGAGTACCAATCCCTCTATGTACCTTGATGTTAGTGACATTGGTTGTCGAACTCCTCTATCATGACCCTTCTAAAAATGTACGCATCACTCAAACAAAATCTTGACTTGACATGCTATGTTTTTTCTATCTTATGTTAATGCTTAGAGGGTGATATTAATGACAAAGATCCCTATACAGATACAAAGGTAATGACAAAGATACCTCTGGATATTAATGCTTGGAGGGTGATATTAATGACAAAGATCCTGATTTTGCAACAAGACTTAAAAATTAGACATTTCTCGTGGTGGCAAGAGGCCCAAGCATAAGAAATAGATAATAGATTTACTTCTCTTTTCTAGTTTCTAGTAGCTTTTATAACTATTGACTCTTTCATATTTATTATGAAATTTTTTTAAACAATATATGACAATTTAAGTTTGAAGTTAGCAATTATAACTCATTAGTAATGAATTATGAATATGATGCTTCATGAAAGTTGAAAGCTGTTTCATTTCATTTCATTTTATAACGTTTCATTTCATGTTAGATATTATTTGTTGTAATGGTTACACTTAGCTTACAAGTACAACTTTGGTGATCAATGATGATAAATGTTATATATTGAATTTTGAAAGCTTGAAACTTTAAGATTGATGAATCATGAGACTCAATATGTTGTATGTTACTATGTTACTAACTTGCGGACGTGGTTGATGAAGATTATAACTTCTAGATGATTGTTGTTATATGGTTCAATCTATGCTTTTTTATGTTTTTTTATATCTAATTCATCATTCTACATGTTTTTGTTGACATATATGTATAAAAAATTAAAAAATATATATATTTTTAAAAAATCGCTCCGGGATTCGCTCCCAAACCGGGAGCTTCTGAAAATGGTCGCTCCTGCTCCCGTTTTCGCTCCCGCTCCCGCTCCCAAGTAACATTGGGGCTGAAATTGACTGCAGAATTTTTACAGGGCTGATTTGACAGTGTATTGGGCAAGTGATATTGATTTTTGTACTCTCTCTCTGCTGAACTATTGAATAATAATAAGAAGATTTGATCAAAGGGTTTTCTCCACATTGGTGTTTTTCCTTGGTATCCACCAAATCTGGTGTCTTGTTGTCTTGGCTTGTTTTCTGCATAAGTTTTTTTGTTCTATCTACATTTACCATCAATGTGATTGCTACTGGAAATAATTGGAAATTGTCATTGGATTGCTAAAGGAACATTGAAGTAAATTGTGCTAAGCATAGAACATATCGTTGTTATCTAAATTTAACATGGGATCGGAGCTCAGGTGAAGACAAAGCCCAAGCAAGAGTGAGGAAAAGCAATCACTAAGGGAAGTTGTTGGACAAGAACTTGGAACTAGTCCCAATGACGACTACATCTTACTTCAAATCTAAGGACAAGCTTAAGGACAAATTTGACTATCATGCATGGAAGATGTCTCTAGATTTGACTTTGGAAGAAAATGATGCCATGGACTATGTCAAAGGAAGAGTAGTGGAGCCTCCTTCAAATGCATCCGCTACTGCACAAACAAAGTACAAGAAAGGTGAGGTTAAAGCTAAGAAAATTATTGTTGATTCTATTCACAAGCCTTTGGTTGCCTATATTTCTGATTTGAAAACATTTAAGGAGATGTTTGGCAAGTCGATTGGGATGTTCAAAGTAAATAATGCAAATCAAGTTCTCTTTCTCAAGAACAAGTTGAAAGACATCAAGATGGATAAAGGAGAATCTATTCAATCCTACTTCATGAGGATTACCGAAATCAAGAATGATCTCCAATCTATTGGAGAAGTTGTTGGTGATAGGGAGCTCACTCTTATTGTTCTTGGAGACCTTACAAGAGAATGGGATGTGTTTAACACTACAATTCTCAACAATGACAGGATTTCGGGATTTGATGAATTATTGGCTAGATGCACTCAAGAAGAAATAAGGATGATGGAAAGAGACAAGCCCTCAAATGGAAACAATCCTATCGCCTTCTCCACTCATGCTAAAATGAAGAACAATGCTGGTCCAAGAAGACAAGGTCAAGGGTTCAAGCCAAGATTCAAAGAAGGAAGAAAAGGAAGATGCTTCAATTGCAACAGGTTTGGCCACTTTGCTAGAGAGTGTCCTCACAAGAAGGATACACCAAGAGATGATGATAACAATAACAACAACTACGAAAGCAATGGAAATCAAAGGAACACCAGGTTCAACAACAAAGGAAAGAGGAATGCTCATGCTACTCGATATGGAAATGGTCGTCTTCCCAAGAAGTCGAGAAACTCCAAGTATGAAGAAGTTAATGTTGTAGAAAAACAAAAAGACTTTTATCTTATTTTTGCCCTCACCACAGCCTCTCTTTCGGATACATTGGATCATTGGTTGATTGATAGTGGTGCCTCAAGGCACTTCACTGGGTACAAAGAGGCCCTCTCAAACTTGATTGAAAAGAAGACTAATATGGAGATTATAATTGGGGATAATGCCACTTATCCTGTGAAAGGAATTGGGATTGTTACTCTTCACTTAAATCAAGGTCAAACCCTTCATTTACAAGAAGTGTTGTATGTACCTGATTTGAAAAAGAACCTGGTCTCTATTTCTGCGATGGAAGATAAAGGTTTCAAGGTGACATTCGTAGGTTTGTGTTTGGCAAGGGAACCCGAAAGATGCATTTACTCTTGGATTTAGGGTTGAAGGTCTCTATTAGGTTGGAGGAAGTCTGTTGGGAGCAATGACTTGCGATACTTCTCTTCAATCTGAATTATGGCACCAAATATTTTCTCACATTCATTACAAAGCCTTACCTGATGTAAGGAAGATGGTCACAGGTATGCCCGAATTCAACTTAGATCATGAAGGAGTATGTCAGGGTTCTGCAGTTGGAAAACATACAAGGGGATCATTCCCTTCAAGTGAAAGTCAAACTACCGATATTTTTCAATTGATTCATTATGATCTATCAGGTATGTTGCCTGTAACATCTTTGGGTGGATATTTGTACTGTGCAATTTTTGTGGATGACTTCTCTCGCAAAACATGGATCTATTTCTTAAAGAAGAAGGATGAAGTGTTCAAATGGTTCCGCTCTTTCAAAGCCTTGGTTGAGAATCAAACAGGGAAAAAGATCAAAATATTGATGACCGATAATGGAACCGAATACAAGTCAAATGAGTTCAATGACTATTGTAGAGAAGCTGGCATTAAGAGGGAGACCACTACTGCATATACTCCTGAACAAAATGGTGTTGCTGAAAGGAAGAATCGAATTATCATAGAAGCCACCCATGCCATGCTTCATGACCAAGGTCTACCGAAGTTCTTATGGGGAGACGCTGCCAACACCGTTGTGTGTGTTCAAAATAGATGCCTGCATCAAGCATTGGATTTCAAGGCACTCGAAGAAATTTTCACCGATAAGAAACCTGATGTTTCTCATTTTAGAATATTTGGTTGTCTCGTGTATTTTCATGTGCCGAAAGAGAAAAAAAACAAGCTAGATGCATATGGGAAGAAAGGAACGTTTGTGGGCTACAGTGAAACTTCGAAGGCATATAGAATCTATGTGTCTACTCAAAGAGAAGTGGAAATAAGTTATGATGTCACTTTCCATGAAGATTCCGCTCTTAGGAAAGTCTGAGATATTCCCATCCCTAGGAAGGACAATGATGATAATGATGAATCTCCGATGGATAATCCGATGCCCGATGTTGAAGGTCTGATGGATCCCATTGATCCACCTCCTAGTGAGCCCTCTACTTCAAGAAAAATACCTTTGTGGCTCAAGGATACTCTTGAAGATGCCAAGAGACATGTTGCACCAAGGGGAACATTTCGTGAAAGCAAGAAGCCGAACAGGTACCAAGGGTACTTAGCTGCCATGAGTACCATTGTACAATCTAAGCCATGTACATTCGAAGAAGCCGTGAAACACCAAGTCTGGAAGGATGCGATGAATGAGGAATATGAGTCGATCATGAAGAATGATGTCTGGGATGTGGTTCCTAGACCCAAGGACAAGTCAGTGGTCACTTCAAAATGGCTTTACAAAATCAAACATGGAGCTGATGGGAGTGTTGAAAAGTTCAAGGCCAGATTCATTGCTCAAGGCTTCTCTCAAAAGGAAGGAGTAGACTACGATGAGATATTTGCACCGGTTGCTCGATATACCACCATCTGTTCGATCATAGCCCTTGTTGCCTTGCAAGGATGGAGCCTACACCAAATGGATGTCAAAACTGCTTTCTTGCATGGCTCACTTAAGGAGGAAGTCTATGTAGAACAACCCGAGGGATTGGAAGTTCAAGATTGTAAGACACATGTATGCAGGTTGAAGAAAGCCCTCTATGGGTTGAAGCAAGCCCCCAGGGCTTGGTATGAGAGGATAAATAACTATCTTATGAAGCTGGAATTTACAAGGAGTGAAGCTGACCCGAACCTATACTTTAAGGTTGAAAAGGATAGGCCTCTCATTCTGGTCCTTTATGTGGATGATCTCTTTCTGACAGGTGATGACCCTCTCATTCTTCAATGCAAGAGGGAGTTGGCTTCCAAATTTGAGATGAAGGGTCTAGGACTAATGCACTATTTCCTAAGGCTGGAGGTCTGGCAAAAGCCAGGTGTGATTTTCCTTTCTCAAGGAAAATACATTGTGAAGCTACTTGAGAGATGTGGGATGGTGGATTGCAAGTCCGTGTCTACTCCAATGGAACTCAACTTCAGGAAGTTATGTGGAAGTGCTACTAGGCCCAGATTAGCAAACTCTTCCGAGTATCGTCAACTTGTGGGGGCCTTGATATTCTTGGTAAACTCCCGTCCTGACATATGCTTTGTTGTGAACACATTGAGTCAATTTATGGTCGAGCCTCATCACATTCATTGGATTGCTGCTAAGAATCTCTTGAGATATCTCCAGGGCACAATCCACTATGGACTAAGATACACTGCCGGGAATTTGAGGCTATATGGATATATAGATGCTGACTGTGTTGGCACTGTGGTGGATCGTAAGAGCACGTTTGGATGCTGCTTCTCTTTGGGGTCTACTTCAGTGTCTTGGATGAGTAGTTAACAGAAATCGGTTGCTTTAAGAACCGCCGAGGCCGAATACATTGCTGCGAGTATGGTTTTTTGTGAAGCTGTTTGGTTGAGAAAGCTCTTTAGTGAGCTATTTGAGCACGTGCTAGATACCACCGTGATCTTCTGCGACAAC
Source organism: Pinus tabuliformis (assembly GCA_031772625.1). Taxonomy (NCBI): domain Eukaryota; kingdom Viridiplantae; phylum Streptophyta; class Pinopsida; order Pinales; family Pinaceae; genus Pinus; species Pinus tabuliformis. Next base: position 1,103,979 of record CM062813.1, read on the forward strand.
TAGAGTGGGATTTTCCTTTCAGAGAATTCGTGTTCCACAACCGCTCCAAGCACATTGATATCAGATACCACTTTATCCAGGATATGGTACAACGGGGAGCAATAAGGCTCCAACACATCAGGATGGATGAGCAGGTTGCAGACATTCTCATGAAGCCTTTGGGGAAGGTCAAATTCTTAACCTTACAAGAGAGACTTGGAGTCCTTGAAAGACCCTCCTATGAGGGTCCCGTATGAGTTGTACACAGGGCTCTGGGAGCTCCTGGGGGCTTGGGGTACTTCTTGGAGCTATGAGCGACCATAGGGTGAGTGGTTCACCTTCCCCTAGTGGTGCGCTATGTACAGGGTGAGCGGTTCACCTTACCTTGTGATACCCCATGATGGTTGACATGTGTTTAGGGTGAGTGGTTCACCTTCCCCTACAATTGACATATGCATAGGATGAGTGGTTCACCTTCTCCTATGGCATATGAGCAGGATGAGTGGTTCACCTTCTCTTGCTGATTCCTTAGCATACTTCCTACCCATGGAGTCTGGGACTCATGGAAAGTACCTCTCATCTGGCCAATGAGTTGGGAAAAGTGGTTAGGGACCATAGCACTACCGATGGACGCATCATGTACTGCCTTACTCTCTATGTTTAGGATGCATGGTGTTCAACAACTTGATCTGGGATCAAGGATTGACTTTTGTCAGTGGAGAGTGATAAGGTCTTGTGACTCACTCTCGATCACTTCTTCTTCATTATTACTTCATGGTTCAACAAAGAAGAGCATAGCAGTGATGACAAAGATGGTATATGATGACAGGATGGCATGATGATGACAAATGGATTGACAGGTGGAATTCTCCTTAGTTGAGAGGAAGTGTTGAAATTGGAAACTAGGGCCAAATTCCACCTTTGGGACAACTCATGTGATGGAGATGATTATTGCATTGGATTCCTCTTTTCGAGAGGTCCAAATTTGATATAAAGATCATTTCATTCGGACAAGTAGAAGTGGAATTTTGAATTTATTTTCTCTCATGCACAAATTGTTAAGGTCGGCCTTAGCTTAATGTAGGCTGAAGAAGCCCAATAGACGTGTCCTTTCACCCTCAACAAATTGTATAAATAGGAGTGACCTCTCCCCTCATTTAGACATCACTCACTCTTCATTTCTTCTCTCTCCAAAATAGATTGGTTCGTACAACTTGGTGATCATCTCTCTCTCTCTCACACGTGTGGATGAAGGATGAATTCTGGGTTAGATTGCAGGCCGAATTTCAGAGTTTCAATACAACGTTGACCAAGGCTTTATTGACCAAGTTTGACTATGTTTTCAGGGGAAGATTTCCGCTCTCTTGAGGCTGCATTTATTGGCACAAAAATCGAGGTGTTTGGGACAGTTTGACTAGTGTTGACTTCAGCTTGACTTTTCTCTTGACCGCAGAAAATCACAGCAGATTTTCTCTCTCCTTTGACTGGGTTTGATCGAGTTGTTTTGGGCTGCGTTTGACATCCTCTTTAGGCCGAGTTTGACCAAGGAGGACCGAGCTGCATTGGTGAAGTGTTGTTGCTGTTTTGACTAGTGTTGACTTTCTGGTTAGGGCTAAAATTGACTGCAGTTGACTGCAGAATTGTACAGCGCTGATTAGACAGTGTATTGGGCAAGTGAAATTGATTTTTGTACTCTCTCTCTACTGAACTATTGAATAATAGTAAGAAGATTTGATCAAAGGGTTTTCCCCACATTGGGGTTTTTCCCTGGCATCCGCCAAATCTGGTGTCCTCTTGTCTTTTCTTGTTTTTTGCATATGTATTTATGTTCTATTTGCATTTACTATCAATGTGATTAAGTTAATGTGATTGCTACTGGAAATAATTAGAAATTGTCATTGGGCTGCTAAAGGAACATTGAAGTAAATTGTGCTAAGCATAGAACATACCATTGTTATCTAAATTTAACAATCATTTAGAAGTGGAAAGTTAGAGAGTAGAACAGAGGGGGATAAGATTCTGTAGCAGCCTTACATGCCACAAGTCTTAGATAACTTCATAGAGAGTATCTCTTTCTTTGTATTTGCATATTTTCATATTGGAGAAAAGAGAGTAGAGTGGCCTCACCTTCTACCTAGGTTTTCCCTTGTATGGGTTTCCTAAGGTAAATCTCGTGTTTATTTGTGGATGGTGTGTGTGTGTGTGTATATTTATGTTCTCTGTTTTTTCACATTTAAGCTATTTCATACATTTGAGTATAAAAATCAATAATTAAAGAATTTGAGATCTAAAGGAAATTAACCTTCACAGTAAAGGTTTCAGTATTTTCTTAGATCTACTATGATAAATTGTTCTAGTGGAATATCTATATCAGTTTACATATCATATTGGTATCAAATCAATTTTTTTTGGGGCATTTTGTGGGAAGATGTAGGAATCCAGGAATTGATTTAAGAAGAAAGTCACAAAACCCCAGCCATGGCTGATGAGTTTGTTCATAATAATCATCTAGATCTAGCGTAAGAGAGATTTACGTGGTTAGAAGCACAAGTTGCTGACATCAATCGTAATATGAACCTCGTCATGGTGGCTTTAACAAGCAAGTTTGGACCGTTCAGAGAAGTTGAAGGTTCCAACTTAGGGATTAGATCAAAGTGGAAACTGGGAGATAACGAAGACCCAAAAAAGGAGTCGAGAAAAGAACTTGAGAAAGAGCAACGAAGCTTGAGTGTTGTTAACCCTTGATAGTCCCTATTCAAGAGGAAGCGAAAGTGGAAATAAAGCCATACCAAAGTGAGCTCAATGCATTATAACTAAGTTATTGGTTGCAACAACTAGAAGTTTATTTCAATGTTCACCATTTATACGAAGAATAAAAGATGTCATTTACAAGACGGAAGTTAGAGGGACATGCTTTAACCTAGTGGGAAAGGCATATGGAAACACTTAGGCTAGAGGGTTATTCACTAGTAACTATGTGGGAGGACTTCAAAACCCTGATTAAGTCCCAATTCTACCATATTGAGTATGTAGAGGACCATCGGATTCGGTGGCATTGAGTTAAGAAAGATGGCCATCATGTTGGGTATCTATCCCAAGAACCCGGATGTACTTCTCAAACATTTGAGTGGTCTACATAGCCATCTATGAAAGCAAATGATGCTTTTCAAGCCAAGGACAATGGATGAGGCATGTGTAGGGGCATAGTATCTGGGAAGCCGCAGGCTACAAGAAAGGGTAGATAAGTGGTTCCAAGTAGAAAGAGCACTAGGAAGCTTCCCAGGAGCATAAGAAGAAATGGAAAAGGGGGAAGGATAAGAAGATGATAGCCACTATGCATTAGTGCAAGGATCCTAGCAAACATTGTAACCATTATAAGATTGATGGTCACATTGAGGAAATGTATTGGAAACTACATCCAAAGCTAAACCCAATGAACCGCAAGAAGGATGCAAAGAAAAGAATCTTCAAGCCACAAAGTCAAGCAATCAGAGCAAAGGCAACTTTGATGTGGATGAGAAGATTGTTTGTACATCAATGCAGAAGGAGGTGAATCCGAGTAGCCTTCATTACCAAGAAGAGAAGGAGATGACCGAACTCTTCCAAATCAAGATCCAGTTCAAAAAGACTAAGATAGACATTTTGTTTGACATCAGTTCATAGGCTAATCTCATAAATCAGTTCATAGGCCAATCTCATAGCAACAAATGTGGTTAGCGAGCTTGGACTAGAGTTTCACGATCATCCTAGTCCTTATCCATTGGGATGGGTAAACAAGGATGGAGAGATCAAGGTAATGCAATGGTGTACGATTAATTTTTCTGTAAGTGTTGATTATATTGATGAAATGGAATTGGGTGTAGTACCCCTTAAGGTATTTTGAGTAGTGTTTTGAAGCCCCTACTTGTATATGAGGGATGCGATCTTCATGCGGGGAGCAAACCAATACTACCTGATCAAGGATGGGAAATAATCCTACATCATCAATGCATAGAAAGGCAAGTCAAAGTTTCATTGGTAAGTGCCAATCAAGCCAAGAAGTTGATTAGTTCCAGCAAGAAATATGATTCTCTTAAGAGAGAATTAGTCAGATGATGAATTAGTAAGAGTAAGACATCCTTGTAGGGGTGTACTAATAACAGAAACATTAGTTGGAAGAGTTTCTATAGGCATATAGAGGAGTGTTCCAGCAGCCTAAAGAGCTACCACCCAATAGGGAAGTGGAACACAGATTACTATTATTGCTCGACTCCCCATTGTCACATACTGGGCTATATAGACAATTTGTTTAGAAGCAAATGTAGCAATTGTTGGAGCAAAGGGTTATTCAACTGGGTACTATTACTACACAATCTAGTAGGGGTTAGGAGGGGTTCCAAAGGGACTACTACTAGACCAAGTGACAACAGTGGGACAAGGACCCACTGTCACCTCAATCGATGTCCCCCGCTCTTTACAGACTTTCACCGATGGGTGGAGTTCCAGTATGGAGGAAATCACTTGAATGATAGGATCAATGACAAGGTATAATGTGATTTCCTAGGCCCACTCAACGGAGAGGCTCAATTAGTGGTTCAAATACTTAAAAAAACACTAAAAGGCTCCCCAAGAAAGACCTATGAAGGATGACCTCAGGCTTAAGAATATTCAAAAATGATGAATGCCTAAGATCAAAACTTCCAAACTCCCTTACTTGTGATTGATGTGTTTATACAAGGGTTCCAAGTGAGGCAAGGATGGCTCATTCAATGGAAAGATTCAATTAAAGTGTGAACTTTGGGAGAAGCTAGGGTGACTTTCCATGTAAAGCCCTTTGAGAGAAATACTATAAGAGACCAAGGGTTGAGAGATGTAGCGTGTTAAAGGCTCATCCAATGATCACCTATAGTAAAGAGAAAAGGTTTTGAATGATGAAGTACAAAGTGCAAACCTTCAAGAAATCCCCACGTCAAAGCAACTCCAAGGGTTCCCTCTTGGTGTGATAGCTAGGGCATCAATTTATTTGAAATTCCACTGTCGGAATTCGTTCAAAACTGGAGGATGCGTAGAGGAGACATAAATGAAGAAACTTGTCCGGATGGAATCCTAAAATTCCTCCTCCCTAAAATTTCACACGAAGCCCTAAAAAATCTCCTTATCCTTAGGGGACGAAGAAATGAGGAAAAAAATAGGTGAAAGAATGATATTTCGTTAAGTTAATGTGATCACCAAGGATCTAGGACCAGTGCCTGGCTATTGGGAAGATTGGAGTCAAAATGATCAAGATTTAGGAACTTTGCTCTTCAAGGAGGCCTAAAGAAGCAGCTACGCTCTCTGTGGATGCAACTTCACAACAACTTTAGACTTTTATACTTCGATATGCAAGATTTGATGGAGTTTCAGGGTAAAAGGTGCACAACCTACCTCTAGGAAAATTCATTCTTCTTACCAAGATGAATAACATATGCAACGAACTAAGATTACAAGTGTTTCATAAATTCACATTAGTTTTTAGGGCACAAGTAAAGTCATGAAATAACATTCCATACATTAAACATGAAACATTATGAAATTCGGATGAAAAGATTACTTACATGACAAAAAGAGTATCATCCATAAATTTGCCAAATAAAAGCTGAAGAGAGATAGTGAAAATATTCCACGCATCAAAATGCATTTAATCATCCAAATCATTCCACAAATTGCAGGTCCGAAATCTTTAGAAAGATATATCCCAAATCCAAGTGATGATGAGAGATCAAATGAACCTCTCTTATATTTATATGATCTACCAAAGATTTCGAATGGCCTAATTATGCCTAATGATGCGACAATATCCCTACAATAAAAATAATTTGCAAAATAACATCCTTTTGGTGACAAGCCCACCAAATAGCTCCACAATAAGAATAATTAGCCTCTCAAGAGGGCCAAAATGATACATAAGTAGCTAAGAGGGTCGTTGGAAGGCCAAATAAAGTCCAACATGTGCCAAAATGTATAGAAGGGCTCCAAAAATACTGATGAAGGGGATTGCCCCTTGATCTCCAAGCAAATGATCTGTGGTGCCGCTAATTAGCTGTGGGGGCACAAAATCATCCTCATGGGTCTCCAATTGAATTGAACAAACATGTATCCCATTTGCAAGGGATGGAACAATGATGCAACCTCTCCCTTTGTCTCCCATGGTGAGACATAACCCCATTTAGGCCCTGGATCAACTTCCAAGTGTGTGGTGCAAGGGTGTAGCCGACTGGGCAAGGTGGTCCAGGTGCATCATCATCATCAAATAAGTGGGACATGAGCGAGCAATGAATGGTGCTGAAGGATCCCATGGCATGGCTATCTGCTCTCTGCTATAGTGGAGGCCCTTGGCTCTGAATGCACACCCTATAAATGCCAATATGACCCTCTGGAGGGCTTGGACCATGTATAAGGAGACCAAACCTTAAGATGAAAACCCACCTACAATCTTGCATAAGGTCCAACATCTCCTCACCTTCTAGTACAACAATCATTAGTGTAATTGAGCAAATGAGCTTACAAGTCATGGAACCAAGTGGGCATTTCATAGTGGCATGCCCTTCCATAATGGGCTTTAGAGTGTATAGGTGTCTCCAAGTTCAAGGAGGTTAATCAAGGACCCTATTAAGTGATTTCAACCTTTAAGGGAGTAACAGGTCCATGGTACATCTGTCATATGGTAGGTGTCATGTGATATAATGATGGAACCTAGTGGGTGATCAGGGGAAGGCTCCAAGTCACATGCCATGGTACAAGGGTAGCTATGAAGAGGGAGGCCCACAATTGGGTGTATAGATGTAGGAGGGAGCAATCGTGGTACATGAGTTACCTCGACCTTTGTTTTTCCACCCTTCTTCATATGCATTTTGCCTTTTATTGATTTTTCTTTTATAATTGCTTGGGGATCCAGAGGATGAGAGCATGATGCGTATGATATAACAGTGAATACCTCCTTTAAGGTTGGGTAGTTCATCGCCCAATAGAGGTTGGGACAATCATGGGTTCCTTGGTGATGCAAGGGGCCAATATAGGGGCCCTCGGAACCAGGGTGATGGTGATGATGATAAGGGTAGACCTCATGTTGGCTTTTGCTCATGTGCTAAATTTGTATGTCTCGACCATCTTTTGCATTTTATGGTGCATTTCCTATTGAGGGTGGCCAAATTATGCTTTTTACTTTTTTTTTGGCTGCCTCAAGCTTTGGGGCATTGTTCTAGGCCCGACCCAAAGTGTGGACAAGGGGAGTGGGAGGCTAACTCCTTGTGGACCCAATGGACAGATGTGGATTGAGATGAAAACTATGTGAAAAGGGGTTATAATGAGCGGAGGGGAGTGATGTATGTGATGTCGAGAAATGGGACCACACAACCAAAATCGGGGTTTCCCATGTAGTGCCACTTCTAAAGCTAGTAGCCAATAGAGAAGATCCCACAAGACTAGAATACAAGGTTAACAACCAAGTTGGACAAGGGGATAGAGTACAGACGAAGCCCATTCTTTTCGCTGAATCCCCCCACTAATCCATGCCCAAAAGTGTCCATAATAAGTAAGCAAAAATACCCAACTACATAATGAAAGCCATAGCTTCAGGGTTGGAAGGCCCACCTTCAAACATATGATCTTGACAGATGGGCGAGTGTGCATAATGGGTGGCTCAGGTGGCAGAGATGGTGGCACATCGAGCTATTTGGGGGTGCAAGGGGCTGTTGGCTGAACACAATCTAAGAGAAAAAAATTCTCCTGTGGGTGTCACCCACAGTTGGTGGGTAACATCTAGCTCCAATTGGGACATGATCTCTCAGTAGAGTGCACAAACATACTTGAATGGGGAGGTCATGAGAACACCAACAATCTCTTAGGACCGTAGAATTGTTACCTGCACATGAAAGATTAAGCACACAGGGCAACATGTTTTTACGACTTCTTTTGATCGCCCAAGCTTTTGTTAGGCCATAAAAATCAACAGGAAATAAAATCTAATTCTAAATGCGGTTTCAATCTAAATGCATCTAATTTAGTATGAGAACAAAATATGATATTAGTTCTAATATGAAAATCAACATGCGATGCATCCTACTCTAATATGCTTATTACATCATACAAATACTAAGTGTAATCATAGGCCCATTGTAACCAACATATCATCCAATCAATATGATAACAACTGCCCCTTTGGTTACTCATGCAATAGATCCAAAGGCAAGGGTAGGAATAGGCAAGTTTCCTCATAAACTTCCGATGGATGGCCATTGGCAACCTCAGGCATATCATTCTCATCATGGTCCTTATCATTCATATCGTGCTTTATGGCCACCCTAGGGCCAGGAAAGGGAGACTGCTGACATGGGGAGACACAACAAGCATGTTGCTCATGACGATCATATTCAAGCGAGAGAAATGATTCTTTGCTACAAGAAGGGTTGAGGAAAGGGTCCACATGCAACTCAACTACAACCCTAGGATTGTGAAGAGAGACAAGGGTCCTATTGGTATCCTCATCATCGGTGTCATAGATAGGGACCTTGTCAAAACGATTCCCATGAACCTCCCATTTCCCTTCTTCAATATGTAAGTAATCACTGATATCAATGTTTGAAGGGGTTACGAGATCACCTTCTCCAAGGTCTTCAAAGAGTGGATTATCAAAAATAGTATCCTCAGAAAAGGTAGGGTTAACCTCAACTTCACTTTCCATAGACTCATCCTCCCTATCACACATGTTTTGAAAATTATCTTCATCACCTTTTTCGTCATGTGGACCTAGGGAGGACCCTCCTTCCTGCTCATCATCTAGATTCCCAAGGTCATCATGATGCTTAATGAAGGCTTCCTCTTGAATGTTTAGTGCAGGGCATACTTGAAAATGTCTAAGAAAGCCATCAAAGAATTCCTCAATAGACGAGATGCTCCTAGGTTTGTGATTATGCAACCATGAATTATGACCATGGAGGGATCTCATGAACAATAGTATAAGGACATCTTGGTGGACCACTTGCATCCTTGAAGTATGTGCGGTCAATTTTTCTACATGGTCAATTACAGTGAGTGGATTACCATCAAACATGGGTACCCCACGTACCATCCTCCCTGTGACATGATTAGGGTGCCCAGGGATGCTAGTGATGTCCAAAGTAGGAAAATCATCAAAGAAAGACATCCTATTGAGATATACATGTAAATTATGTAGGAGTTGCCAGGGTGAATTTAGAGATGCCTAGAGAAATGCTTTCTCTACCCTGCAAGCACTGACCTTAAAGTTCAATGAAGAACTAGGGCTTCGTTCTTCCAATGGAATCACCAAGAATGATATATCAATGATGTTGTAAGGGAAATAAGACACTTCTCATGTCCCTGACAATGACTCCAAAAATATTACTGCACAATCTAGTAGGGGTTCCAAAGGGACTACTACTAGACCAAGTGAAAACAATGGGACAAGGACCCACTATCACCTTAGTCGATGTCCCTTGCTCTTTACAGACTTTCACCAATGGGAGGAGTCTCAATATGGAGGAAATCACTTGAATGATAAGATCAATGGCAAGGTATAACATGATTTCCTAGGCTTGTTCAAAGGAGAGGCTCAATTAATGGTTCAAATACTTAAGGAAAAGCTGAAAGGCTCCCCAAGAAAGATCTATGAAGGATGACCTCAGGCTTAGGAATATTAAAATGATGAATGTTGAAGATCAAACCTTCCAAAATCACTCACTTGTGATTGATGTGTTTATACTAGGGTTCCAAGTGAGGCAAGGATGACTCATTCAATTGAAAGATTCAATTAAAGTGTTTGTTTTGGGAGAAGTTAGGGTGAATTTCCACGAAAAGCTCCTTGAGAGAAATACTACAAGAGACTAAGGGTTGAGAGATATAATGTGGTAAAGGCTCATCCAATGATCAATGATAGTTAAGAGAAAAGGTTTTGAATGATGAACTACAAAGTGCAAAACTTCAAGAAATCCCTAAGTCAAAGCAGCTTCAAGGGTTCCCTCTTGGTGTGATAGCTAGGGCATCAATTTATTTGAAATTCCACCATCGAAATTTGTTCAAAATTGGAGGATCCCTAGAGGATACATAAATGAAGAAACTTGTTCGAACAAAATCCTAAAATTCCTCCTTACTACAATTTCGCCCCAAAGCCCTAGAAAATCTCCTTATCCTTAGGGGACGAAGAAAAGAGGAAGAAAAGAGGTGAAAGAATGATATTTCGTTAACTTAATGTGATCACCAAGGATTTAGGACCAGTGCCTAGCTATTGGGAAGACTGGAGTCAAAATGATGAAGATTTAGGAACTTCGCTCTTCAAGGAGGCCTAAAGAAGCAGCTATTCTCTCTATGGCTGCAACTTCACAACAACTTTAGACTTTTATACTTCAATATGCAAGATTTGATGGAGTTTCAGGTTTAAAGGTGAACAACCTATGTCATGCTCCTTCCCAAATAAATTTTGTAACAAGTTTTGGTCTCTCCACAATTTTGCATAAATTTTGATAAGTAAAAGAACCCAAGCATTTTGGACTTAGGAACTTAGGAGAAAGGAAGGCTGAATTAGATTGCTAGTGGAAGGTGGGAACCACCCACGTGGGAAAACGCACTTGGGCAATTCGAATTGCCTTGGAGGGGAATCAAATGGCTTGGAGAGGGGCCCACATGAGGAAAGGAAGGCCCACGAAGATATAAGGAGGAAGAGCTCCTCAATTGAGGTATTCATTTTGCACATCAAATTTACTTGTGTTGCTCAAGCTGCTTAGCTGAGTTACCTGGCTGTTTAGCATCGAGTTTCTCAGGTGGGAGACTCAACCTTTCCTTCGGGGGACTTCGAGTGCCACCCTAGGAAGGCATTTCACGCTACCTTGAGGAGAACTAGAGGAGATTTGTGGCCATACCACTCAACCTTTGAACCAACAGAGCATATTTCTGGAACACGCAGAAAGGGAAACACGCAGAGGTGATTGGGAGTTCATCTGGGCAGCACTTGCCGGGAAACTTTGGAGAGTTGGAGTACAACAGAGGATTAGCCTTTGTGAGGAGATTGGGAGCAGGAGATTGCTGCATTTGGCCAGCTCGACTTACAACTTTTGTGGACTGCGCAGAGGGCCATTCTAGGGCTCATGTGGGAGTTGGTGGAGAGAGCTACGGAGCTGGGATCAGTGGAAAGAAGGGAGGGGATAACATCTAATTGTTTGGGGCATATTTGGGGGGGCTTTCCCAACCAATTCCAGACAGACCGAGTTTGCCAACGTGAGGAGGAGGACATGTTCCTTGGAGGTTGATTTTCAGGGTTCTGAACTAGGCCTAACCCTTCCTGTGTTTTGGTGGGTTTTTGTTGAGGAGTCGGGAGCTGAAGTTGCAAAATTTTCTCAGCATAGGAAGCAGGGTTTCCAGCACATCCTTTCCAACGGGCAGCGCAATTTTCTGGGCAACGTAGAGTACCTCTGGAGTAGCAGTTGGGCAGCTCTAGGATCATCATTTTCTCACCTAGGTTTTGTTACGCTTGTCGTTGGAGACAGTCCCAGGTGCACCATTCCATCACTGTTGTATTTGCTTCAAAAAGATTTAATAAAATGGCTTAGATGTTCTCTATTTCCAGTGCTTTCAGAGGTGTTTATTGATTGTATCTCATTTCTGGATGTTGATTTGTCTATTTGCTTTGTGTATCACTAAATTTCCTAGTTAGGAACATTATAGTGGTATCAGAGCCCAGATCTTGGCTCAGTCGTGGGGAGTTTCTCCTATGAGTGAAGGGGACCGACAGAATATTACATACAGGAGGCAGAGGTACCGAAGCAGAGAAAGAGAGCTGGAGATCACTCCAGACACGGAGGATAGGGGAAAGGCAGTAGTAGAAGACATGGGAGAGCCCAAGAGCAGGGAGGAGATGGCCTTTGATAGCCTCTTGAAGGCTCTGAATGATTTAGAAAAGGGTTAGAAGGAAATGCTAGAGGAGATCAAAACGGAGAAACGGGAGAGAAGCACTCCTAGGGGGTTTCTATTTGGAGAGACTTCGGGGGTCTCTCAACAATTTGACCATCCTTTACATGCGACACAACCTCCATGAGCGAGTGGGCCAACTCGAGCTACACTGCCCTCTTTCGTTCCTTTGGCACAGAATGAACCAACAGGGGTCGAAGATCCTTCACAGATGGGAGAGCACTTCAAGGAATGGCAGTCCATGGGAGAAGACTTCAGGGAAGCACTCCCTTTTAGAGATTTCTGGAAGCTCAAGCAGAATGAGAAGAGCAAGGGCTATGGAGGATAGGGCACACAAAACTATGAGTTGCAGCGAACTATAGGAAGAATGTACTTCCCCACATACGATGGCATTGCCAAGTGAATTGTTCGGGCCTGGGTTGAGAAGATGGACACGTATTTCCAGCCCAACTGGATGACGGAGCTGGAGGCCATCAAGATGGCCATGCTACACTTGGAAGGGGAAGCCCACTGTTGGTGGTTTCATGGCTTGGCTACCTTGGGGCATTCCAATGTGACTTCATATGAGGATTTCACTAGGAGTGTGGTGGAGTGTTTTGACCAGAGGGATTCGGAGGCTCACTTCAGGGAGCTAACCCAACTCCGACAAATAGGTAACCTAGAGCAGTACATATCGGAGTTCTTGAGAGTCTCAGTGATGGTGCCAGACCTATCAGATGCTCGGAGGGTGTACACTTTCATAGAGGGCCTACTCGAGCCTCTTCGTGGACTGACGAAGTCAAGTAGACCCTCCACGCTACAGGAAGTAGTTACATGTGCCAGAGATTTACAGGGGGCCATCCCCAAGTCACGAGCACCCTTTCTTGCACGTACTCCCTACCCCCAGAAGGGGAGTGATACTAGACCACCACCACAGAGAGCAGCTCATGGGCAAGGGCAGCTAGATGATGAGACGCCGAGGGACCTCAGGAGGAGGAAGCTGTGCTTTACTTATTGGGAGCCTTGGGCACTGGGCCATCGGTGCACAGCTGGCAAAGCCCACTACATTGAGGTCTTCTCAGATAGTGATTAGGAGGACGAGGTGGAACCAGAGTGTGGTGTGGGAGATGGTGAGAGTTCGACAGAGAGGGGTCCCCAAATTTTTGACATTGAGGATTAGAGGTACGATATAGGGGCAGCGGGTTTCAGTCTTAGTTGACAGTGGGGCTGCCCACAACTTCAAGATGCCCAGTTGGTTCAAAGGAGGGGCCTCACCACGACAGAGTTTGAGGGCTTTTTAGTCTTGGTGCCGAGTGACTGGACCATGCAGTGCACTCGGTATGTGCCCGTCTTGACGGTGACCATGGGGAACTACTCCACGATAGACCATTTCTTTGTGGTTGATGTGTCAGACACCAACGTGGTGATGGGTGTCCAGTGGCCGTACTCCCTTGGATGAGTTACTATTGATTGGAAGAAGCTGGAGATGGAGTTCATTGGCCCAGATGGCAAGATGGTGGTCCACAGAGGCATGCATTCATACCCACCACAGATAGTCTCAGCGCATAGGATGGAGGCAGATCTGCAACATGGAGACATAGTGTGGGCAGTAGAGCTGAGGGTTTCAAAGGTTGGGGGACAAGCCCAATCACCACCTCCGGACATATAGGCCTTGTTAGACAGGTACTCAGTAGTATTTGGAGATATTCCACCAGGGCAGCCACCAGACAGGGGATTCGAGCACACCATCGAGTTGGAGCTTGGTGTGCAGGCAGTGATTACTACCCTTATATGCACCCTAAGGCCTATAAGGACGAGATTGAGCGAGCCATCAAAGCGCTGTTGGCATTGGCCACATCATGCCAAGTTCCAGTCCCTTTGCTTCTTCAGTAGTGTTGGTGAAGAAGAAGGATGGAACCTTGCGTATGTGCATTGACTACCGGGTGTTCAACAGGAAGACATTGAAGAACCGGTACCCCATTTCTCACATCGATGAGTTGATGGATGAGCTTAGAGGAGCCAAGTACTTCTCTAAGATAGATCGGTGATCGAGGTACAATCAGATTAGGGTGAGGGATCAATACATCCCCAAGACAAGACAGCCTTTCGATGCCATTATGGGCACTTCGAGTTTTTGGTCATGCCCTTTGGGTTGACTAATGCCCCGGCTACCTTCCAGTCATGTATGAACCATGTGTTCCGGAGGCAGTTGAGGAGGTTTGTATTGGTGTTTTTTGATGACATACTGATATACAACAGAACTTGGGAGGAGCATCTCCAACACTTGGAGGAGGTGCTGCGTATTTTGGAGGAACAACAGTTCTATGCCAAGTTGTCCAAGTGTGAGTTTGGTCTGACCGAGATGCTCTACTTGGGGCATATTATTGGCGCAGAATGGGTGAAGGTACATGAGGAGAAAATACAACCTATCCGTGATTGGCCAGTACCTAGAGATGTGACAGTGCTGAGGGGCTTCTTGGGCATCTGCACGTATTACTAGAAGTTTGTCAAGGGGTTTTCGCAGTTAGCAGCTCCTCTCACGAATTTGACTAAGAAAGGGGCTTTCGCATGGACCGATGGGGCATAGTCAACTTTTGAACGCCTCAAGGAGGTGATGAGCCACTGTCTAGTATTGGCACTTCCAGACTTCTCCCAACCATTCACCGTGGTGTGTGATGCATTCGGGGAGGGAATCAGGGCAGTTTTATCTCAGGATGGGCACCCCATTGCTTTCGAGAGTCAGAAGCTCTTACCCCATGAGAGGTCATATTCTATATATGACAAGGAGATGCTGGCCATCATGCATGCCTTGGCCAAATTTCGGTAGTATTTGGTGGGTAACAGATTCCGAGTGAAGACTGATCACAACAGTCTTCGTCACTTCATGGGGCAGCAGGGCCTCAATGACAAACAACAGAGATGGGTCAGCAAGGTGTAGGCCTCTCACTCATGAGCATTTGCCATGATTGGAAGGCCCAGTTGTTGGTAGAGTATTCCAAAGATAGGAGGGCATGCGAGATTCTGGAGGGGACCCATGCAGATGAGTGCTACTGGGTGATGGAAGAGGTCATCTACTACAAGGGGCGCATATTTCTGGTTCCCAACTCGTAGTTGAGGGAGAGAGTGCTCCAGGCAGCACATGACTCGCCATTGTCAGGGCATCAAGGGTTCAAAAATGCATACATGGCAGTCAGCGAGCGTTTCACATGGAAGGGCCTCAAGGGGGACGCGTTGAGGCACGTACAGGAGTGTGAGGCATGTCAGAGGAACAAAGGGGAGCTGATTCACCCCGCCGGGTTATTATTGCTACCGCTCCCCATCCCTGAGGGGAAATGGGAGAGTATCTCCATGGACTTCATCACTAGGCTCCCCACAGTACAGGGCAAGGATTGCATCTATGTAGTAGTTGATCGGTTGACTAAGTATGCCCACTTTTTCGCCATCCCGACCCGGTATTCGACTTCACAGGTTGCAGAGCTATTCTTCAGGGAGGTCTTCCGGTTGCATGGGCTTCCTAAGAACATAGTGAGTGACCGGGACAACAGGTTCATGGGAGGATTATGGCAGGAGTTCTTCAGTTTGGTTGGTACTGAGCTCACCCCTAACACGAGCTACCACCCCTAGATAGATGGCCAGACCGAGCGAGTTAATCAATGGTTGGAGGGGTACCTTAGGAACTACGTGATTGGGCAACAGAGGGCTTGGATTCGGTGGCTGCACTTGGGTGAGTATTGCTACAACACCACCCATCACATGTCCATCGATATGACTCCTTTCCGTGCCTTGTATGGTTATGATGCATTATCTTTTGCTGACATTGTTTTTGGAGACAATCGGGCCCCAAAGGCCAAAGACTGGATCCTAGAGAGCCAAGACATCCTCAAGGTTCTCAAGGACAACTTAGTAACAACATAAAATCAGCAGAAGATGTATGCAGACAGGCACCGAACTGAGAGACACTTTGAGGAGGGGGATTTGGTGTATCTCCAGTTACAACCATACAAACAGTCCACCTTGAAGCAAAAAGGGGCCGAGAAGCTACAACCACATTTTTATGGGCCGTACAGGGTGGTCAGACGAGTTGGAGAGGTGGCCTACAAGATGGAGCTGCCTCAGGGAGCAAAATTCACAACATCTTCCATGTCTCATGCCTCAAAAAGGTGTTGGGACAACAAGTGACAGCAACAGTAGAGTTACCCCCACTGGATGATGAGGGCCATCTGGTTTTGGAGGCTGAGCTCATTTTGGAGACCCGGAGAGGAAGCTGAGGAGCAGGACCATTAGGAAGTTTTTGGTGTGTAGGAAGAACTTGCCGGATGAGGATGCCACATGGGAGGGTGAGCACATTCTGGAGCACCCAACGCTGAAGTTGCTTGAGGGCAAGCAACATTTGGGAGGGGAGGACTATCATGTCCCTTCCCAAATAAATTTGTAACAGGTTTTGGTCTCTCCACAATTTTGCATAAATTTTGATAAGTAAAAGAACCCAAGCATTTTTGACTTAGGAACTTAGGAGAAAGGAAGGCTGAATTAGATTGCTAGTGGAAGGTGGGGACCACCCACGTGGGAAAACGCACTTGGGCAATTCGAATTGCCTTGGAGGGGAATCAAATGGCTTGGAGAGGGGCCCACATGAGGAAAGGAAGGCCCATGAAGATATAAGGAGGAAGAGCTCCTCAATTGAGGTATTCATTTTGCACATCGAATTTACTTGTGTTGCTCAAGCTACTTAGCCAGGTTACCTGGTTGTTTAGCATCGAGTTTCTCAAGCGGGAGACTCAACCTTACCTTCGGGGGACTTAGAGTGCCACCCTAGGAAGGAATTTCACACTACCTTCAGGTGAACCGAAGGGGATTTGTGGCCATACCACTCAGCCTTCGAACCAACAAAGCATATTTCTGGAACACGCAGAAAGGGAAACACACATAGGTGATTGGAAGTTCATCTGGGTAGCACTTGCCGGGAAAGTTTGGAGAGTTAGTGTACAACAGAGGATCAACCGAGGAGATTGGGAGTAGGAGGTTGTTGCATTTGGGCAACTTGACTTACAACTTTTGTGGACTGCGCAGAGGGCCATTTTGGGGCTCACGTGGGAGTTGGTGGAGAGAGCTACGGAGCTGGGATCAGTTGAGAGAAGGGAGGAAAGTCATAGGGGATAACATCTCAGTGTTTGGGGCAAATTTGGAGGGCTTTCCCAGCCAATTCCAGACAAGTCGAGTTTGCTAGCGTGAGGAGGAGGACGTGGTCCTTGGAGGTCGATTTTCAGGGTTTTGAACTAGGCCAAACCCTTCCTGGGTTTTGGTGAGTTTTTGTTGAGGAGTTTGGAGCTGAAGTTGCAGATTTTTCTGAGCATAGGAAGCATGGTTTATAACACATCCTTTCCAGGAGGCAGCGCAGTTTTCTAGGCAGCGTAGAGTACCTATGGAGCAGCAGTTGGGCAGCTCTAGGATCATCATTTGCTCACTTGGGTTTTGTCACGCTTGTCCTTGGAGACAAGCCCAGGTGCACCATTCCATCACTGTTGTATTTGCTCCAGAAAGATTTAATAAAATGGCTCAGATGTTCTCTATTTCCAGTGCTTTCATGGGTGTTTATTGATTGTATCTCATTTTTGGATGTTGGTTTGTCTATTTGCTTTGTGTATCACTGAATTTCCTAGTTAGGAACATTACAACCTACCCCTAGAAAAATTCGTTCTTCTTGCCAAGATGAATAATATATGCAAATAGCCAAGATTACAAGTGTTTCATAAATTTGCATTAGTTTTTAGGGCACAAGTAAAGTCATGACATAGCATTCCACACATTAGACATGAAACATTATGAAATTCGCATGAAAAGAGCACTTACATGACAAAAAGAGTATATCCATCCATAAACTTGCAGAATAGAAGCTCCAAGAGAGATAGCGAAAATATTCCACATATCAAAATGCATTTAATCATCCAAATCATTCCACAAATTGCAGGTTCGAAATCTTTAGAAAGATATATCCAAAATCCAAGTGATGATGAGATATCAAATGAACCTCTCTTATATTTATATGATCCACCAAGGGATTCAAATGGCCTAATTATGCCTAACAATGCCCCTACAGTTAAAATAATGTGCAAAATAACATTCTTTTGGTGACAAGCCCAACAAATAGCTCCACAATAAGAATAATTAGCCTCTTAAGGGGGCCCTAATGATAGATAAGTAGCTAAGAGGGCTGTTGGAAGGCCAGATGAAGTTCAACAAGTGCCAAAATGAATAGGACTCCAAAAATAGTAATGAAGGGGATGACCCATTGATCTCCAAGCAAATGACCTGTGGTGCCCCTAAGTGGCTATGGGGGCACGAAATCATCCTCATGGGTCTCCAATTGAATCGAACAAGCATGTATCCCATCTGTAAGGGCTGGAACAATGATGCAAGCCCTCCCTTTGTCTCCCATGGTGAGACACAACCCGATCTGGACAAGGTGGTCTAGGTACATCATCATCATCAAATAAGTGGGACATGAGCGAGAAATGAATGGTGCTGAAGGATCCCATGGCATGGTTATCTGCTCTCTGCTATAGTAGAGGCCCATGGTTGTCAATACACACCCTATAAATGCCATATTGATCCTTTGGAGGGCTTGGACCCCGTATAGGGAGATTAAACCCCAAGATGAAAACCCACCGGTGATCCTACATAAGATCCAATACGTCTCCTCACCTTCCAGTACAACAAATCATTAGTGTAATTGAGCAAATGAGCTTACAAGTCATGGAACCAAGTGGGCATTTCATGGTGGCATGCCCTTCCATAATGGGCTTCAAAGTGCACAAGTGTCTCCAAGTTCAAGAAGGAGGTTAATCAAGGACCCTATTAAGTGGTTTCAACCTCTAAGGGAGTGACAGGTCCTTGGTACATCCGTCATATGGCAGGTGTCATGTGATATAATGTGGAACAGAGTGGGGCATCAGGAGAAGGCTCCCAGTTGCATTCCATGGTACAAGGGTAGCTATGATGAGGGAGGCCCACAATTGGGTGTATAGATGTAAGAGGGAGCAATCGTGGTACATGAGTTACCCCGACCTTTGTTTTTCCACCCTTCTTCATATGCCTTTTTCCTTTTATTGGTTTTTCTTTTATAACTGCTTGGGGCTCCAGGGGTTGAGAGCATGATGCAAATGATATAACAATGAATACCCCCTTTAAGGTTGGGTAGTTCATCGCCCAGTAGGGGTTGGGACAATCATGGGTTGCTTGGTGATGTAGGGGGCCAATATAGGGGCCTTAGGAACTAGGGTGATGGCCATGATGATTGGGGTAGAGCTCACGTTGGCTTTTGCTTACGTGCTAAATTTGTATGTTCCGGTCATCTTTTGCATTTTATTGTACATTTCCTGTTGAGAGTGGCCAAATTATGCTTTCTACCATTTTTTTTTTAGTTGCATCAATCTCCGGGGCATCGTTCTAGGCCCGACCCAAAGTGTGGACAAGGGGAGGGGGAGGCTAACTCCTTATGGACCCAATGGACAAATGTGGACCCAGATGGGAAATATGTGAAAAGGGGTTATAATGAACGGAGGGGAGTGATGTATGTGATGTCAAGATATTGGACCACGCAACCAAAATCGGGGTTTCCCATGTAGTGCCACTCCTAAAGCTAGTAGCTAGTAGAGGAGATCTCACGGATCTAGGATACAAGGTTAACCACCAAGTTGGACAAGGGGAAAAGAGTACAGACCAAGCCCATTCTTTCCACCGAATCCCCCCACTAATCCATGCCCAAAAATGTCCATAATAAGTAAGCAAAAATACCCAACTACATAATGAAAGCCATACCTTCAGGGTTGGAAGACCCACCTTCAAACTTTCAATTATGATAGATGGGCGAGGGTGCATAATGGGTGGCTCAGGTGGCGGAGATGTTGGCACATCGAGCTATTTGGGGACTGCAAGGTGCTGCTAGCTATCAGCTGAAGACAATCTACGAGAAAAATTTCTCCTATGGGTGTCACCCACAGGTGGTCGGTAACATCTGGCTCCAATTGGACATGATCTCTTAGTGGAGTGCACAAACATACTTGAATTGGGAGGTCATGAGAACACCAACAATCTCTTGGGACCGTAAACTTGTTATGTGCACATCAATGACTAAAGACATGGGAAAACATGTTTTTATGGTGTCTCTTGATCGCCCATGCTTTTGTTAGGCCATAAAAATCAACAGGAAATAAAATCTAATTCTAAATGTGATTTCAATCTAAATGCATCTAATTTAACATGAGAACAGAATATGATATTAGTGTTAATGCGAAAATCAACATGTGATGCATCCTACTCTAATATGCATATTACATCATATAGATACTAAGTGTAATCATAGACCCAATGTAACCAACATATCATCCAGTCAATATGAGAACCACTACCCCTTTGCTTACTCATGCAATAGATCCAAAGGCAAGGGCAGGAAAGGCTATATGGAAGGTCACAAGGGCGGAAGGTGGGAAAATAGAATGAGCACACATAGAGTATCACAGGAAAGAGGTAACAAAGGGATGTAATATGCTCCACATGATCCTTTCTTCCAACCAAAATATATAGATATCAACAATCAAGCTCATAAAATTCCGATGGATGGCAAACTCAGGCATATCATCCTCATCATGGTCCTTGTCATTAATATCATGCTTTATGGCCACCCTAGGGTCAGGAAAGGGAGATCGATGACATGGGGAGACACAACAAGCATGTTGCTCATGACGATCATATTCAGGCGACAAAAAGGATTCTTTGCTACAAGAAGGGTTGAGGAAAGGGTCCACATGCAAGTCAACTACAACCCTTGGATTGTGAAGAGAGACAAGGGTCCTATTGGTATGCTCATCATTGGTGTCATAGATAGGGACCTTGTCAAAACGATTCCCATGAACCTCCCATTTCCCTTCTTCGATATGTAAGTAATCGCTGTTATCAATGTTTGAAGGGTTACACGATCACCTTCTCCAAGGTGTTTAAGGAGTGGATTATCAAAAATAGTATCCTCGAAAAAGGTAGGGTTAACCTCAACTTCACTTTCCATAGACTCATCCTTCCTACCATATGTGCTTTGAAAGTTATCTTTATCACATTTTTCATCATGTGGACCCAAGGAGGACCCTCCTTCCTGCTCATCATCTAGATTCCCAAGGTCATCATGATGCTTAATGAAGGCTTCCTTTTGAATGTTTAATGCAGGGCATAATTGAAAATGTCTAAGAATGCCATCAAAGAATTCCTCAATAGACAAGATGCTCCTAGGTTTGTCATTATGCAATCATGAATTATGACCATGGAGGGATGTCATAAACAACATTATAAGGACATCGTGGTGGACCACTTGCATCTTTGAAGTATGTGCGATAAATCTTTCTACATGATCAATTGTAGAGAGTGGATCACCATCAAACATGGGCACCCCATGTACCATCCTCCCTGTGACATGATTAGGGTGCCTAGGGATGCCAGTGATGTCCAAAGTGGGAAAGTCATCAAAGAAAGACATCCTATTGAGATATACATGTAAATTATGTAGGAGTCGCGAGGGTGAATTTAGAGATGCTTAGACAAATGCTTGCTCTTCCCTTCAAACATTGACCTTAAAGTTCAATGAAGAACTAGGGCTTCGTTTGTTCCAATGGAGTCGCCAAGAATGATATATCAATGGCGTCGTAAGGGAAACAAGACACACATCTCGTGTCCCCGACAACGATGCCAAAAATGTTACCACACAATCTGGCAAGGGTCCTAGGAGGGGTTCCAAAGGGACTATTACTAGACCAAGTGACTACAATGGGACAAGGACCCACTGTCACCTCAGTTGATGTCCCCTTGCTCTTTACAAAATTTCACCCATGGGAGGAGTCCCGGTATGGAAGAAATCACTTGAATGATAGGATCATTGGCAAGGTATAACGTGATTTCCTAGGTCCATTCAAAGGATAGGCTCAATTAATGGTTCAAATAATTAAAGAAACGCTGAAAGGCTCCCCTAGAAATACCTATGAAGGATGACCTCCGGCTCAAGAATATTAAAAAATGATAAATGCATAAGATCAAAACTTCCAAAATCCCTCACTTGTGATTGATGTGTTTTTCCTAGAGTTCCAAGTGAGGCAAGGATGGCTCATTCAATGGAAAGATTGATTTAAAGTGTGAGCTTTTGGAGAAGCTAGGGTGGCTTTCCACGAATAGCTCCTTGAGAGAAGTACTATAAGAGACCAAGGGTTGACAGATATACCGTGGTAAAGGCTCATCCAGTGATCACCTATAGTTAAGAGAAAAGGTTTTGAATGATGAACTACAAAGTGCAAACCTTCAAGAAATCCCCAAGTAAAAGCAGCATCAAGGGTTCCCTTTTGGTGTGATAGCTAGGGCATCAATTTGTTTGAAATTCCACCATCGAAATTTGTTCAAAATTGGAGGATGCCTTGAGGAGACATAAATGAGGAACCTTGTTCGAACAAAATCCTGAACTTCCTCCTCCCTAAAATTTCACACCAAGCCCTAGAAAATTTCCTTATCCTTAGGGGATGAAGAAAAGAGGTGAAAGAATGATATGTCGTTAAGTTAATGTGATCACCAAGGATCTAGGACTAGTTCTTGGCTATTGGGAAGATTGGAGTGAAAATGATCAAGATTTAAGAACTTCACTCTTCAAGGAGGCCTAAAGAAGTAGCTACACTCTCTGTAGATGCAACTTCACAACCACTTTAGACTTTTATACTTCGATATGCAAGATTTGATGGAGTTTTAGGGTAAAAGGTGGACAACCTACCTCTAGGAAATTCGTTCTTTTTGCCAAGATGAATAACATATGCAACGAGCCAATATTACATTTGTTTCATAAATTTGCATTAAGTTTTAGGGCACAAGTAAAGTCATGGCATAACATTCCATACATTAGACATGAAACATTATGAAATTTGCATGAAAAAGAGCACTTACATGACAAAAAGGGTATATCCATCCATAAACTTGCCAAATAGAAGCTCCAAGAGAGATAGCAAAAATATTCCACACGTCAATACATTTAATCATCCAAATCATTCCACAAATTGCAGGTCCGAAATCTTTAGAAAGATATATCCCAAATCCAAGTGACGATAGAGATCAAATGAACCTCTCTTATATTTATATGATCCACCAAGGGATTCAAATGGCCTAATTATGCGTAATAATGCCCCTACAATAAAAATAATGTGCAAAATAACATCCTTTTGGTGACAAACCCACCAAATAGCTCCACAATAAGAATAATACTCATGGTCTCATTATTCAATGATACTTATGCTCAAAACTTCGGTCTAGAAGATGATAATGGCTTGAATGTAGCTCTGTCTTAGGTTTCTTATATTGATAGGAGTATAGGTCTTGGCTACTTTTGACAGAGG
This sequence comes from Pinus tabuliformis, assembly GCA_031772625.1. Classification (NCBI taxonomy): domain Eukaryota; kingdom Viridiplantae; phylum Streptophyta; class Pinopsida; order Pinales; family Pinaceae; genus Pinus; species Pinus tabuliformis. Next base: position 1,127,282 of record CM062813.1, read on the forward strand.
ATTTCAATTAGGACTTATGCTCAGATTATCCCAGAGATCTGAAGTCACACAAAGTTTTTAGATCCTTCTAGAGTGAAAGAGGTGATGCCCAACACTTTGATGTAATGCTTAATGAGCTCGACCTTCCTTGGAAAGCTAGATTAAGCTTTCGACCCTCCAAAAATGGTGCTCTTGTGCCTTTTCTCTTCTATTATAGGTCTGTAATCTTGTTACATAGAGTAGGGCTAATAAAAGGTGCCTAGATCCCCATTTTGTTTGTCAATGTGCTCGGCCTAGAGAGGGCTATTGGATTAGCCCCTCGGTCTCCTAGAACAGGGCTTGTATGCCTTTCAAATGCCCTCGCCCTTCCTGTAAATGCTTGCGACTTTAACACTGTAGATAGGGCTTATAATCATGCCCAAAATTTCGATCTTGTTGCCCTACGAGTTCCGTCTTTGATAGATGACTTCCTTGAGATGAATTGGAGTCAAATTGATCTTCTTTTTTGCCTTCTCTTCAAAGCCCTAACTCTGATACCATGTTGAGAAATCTAGGGCAGAGTAGTTAGGGTAATTATTAATTTGATTTCTTTTACATCTTGACATTTTTTTGTGATATCATATTAGTGCTTCATCATTATTATATTGTTCAGTTCATCAGCAAGACAAATGCCAATAAGAAGATCACAATGCAAACAAGAAGACTTCAGAAATAGGCTCCAAGCCAAGGCAAAACCCCTCAACAGGGGAAAACCTAGGGAACTTCTCTTCTTATAGAATCAATTCAAGGAGACTTCCAAGACCAAGACACAAGACTTCACCAATTGATTAGATCAATGACCCAAAAAAAAAAAAGATCTGCTGCTCCTTCCTTCACAAATTCGAATCTGTTGCTCCTTCCTTCACAAATTCGGATCTGCTGCTCCTTCATAAATTCGGATCTGCTGCTCCTTCATAAATTCGGATCTGCTGCTCCTTCATAAATTCGGATCTGCTGCTCCTTCACAAATTCGGATATGTTGCTTCTTCCTAGAAAATTCGTCCAACTGTTATGGTCATGGTCATACGTGAATGACTTACTCAACGCAGTTGAATCCCAAAATTATATCTAATATAATGCACTGTGTAAACCCCCATACTTAAATTCAAAAAAACCCTTCTTTTTCACTTTCTTCTGCTCCTCTTCGCACTCCCTTATCTGCCTTAGATGTCCTGAAGAAGATTGATTGCTCAAGTGCATCCAAAGGAGGTCATATCCCTCCCTTTATATAGTCTTTTAAGTGGGTGCGTATGCCTCTTCTAGGCTGACTTTAGGGGTTGACCGACCTGATCATTTTGGTTGTTCCTAGATTCTTTTATTACAAAAAATATATTTCTTTAGCTTTGATACAAGAGCCCTCCAAGGGACTTTACATTATGACCTTGATTCTTTGACATGGCTGAACAAATCCTAAAGCACACAATGGGTGCTTGACCTACAATGGGCAAGAAACCCATTTCTCAATAAAATAATTTTCTTTTTTCCAAATAAATATTTTCTTTTCGTTCTTTTTATAAGTACGACGATTACATGATATCATTACAACTATGAAGACCAACACTAGTTACATCTTCAACAGGAAAGTCACCCTAGCTTCTCCCAAGGCTTGCACTTCAATTGAATCTTTCCATTGAATCAACCATCCTTGCCTCACTTTGAACCCTAGTATAAACACATCAATCACAAGTGAGGGATTTTGGAAGTTTTGATCTAGTCATTCATCATTTTTGAATATTCCTAAGCCTGAGGTCATCCTTCATAGGTCTTTCTTGGGGAGCCTTTTGACTTTTCTTTAAGTATTTGAACCATTAATTGATCCTCTCCTTTTAATGGGCCTAGGAAATCACGTCATACCTTGCTATTGATCCTATCATTCAAGTGATTTCCTCCATGCTGGGACTCCTCCCATCGTAAAGAGCAGGGGACATCGATTGAGGTGATAGTGGGTCCTTGTCCCATTGTTGTCACTTGGTTTAGTAGTAGTCCGTTTGGAACCCCTCCAAGGACCCCTGCTAGATTGAGCGGTAACATTTTTGGCGTCGTTGTTGGGAAAACGAGACGTGTGTCTTGTTACCCTTATGACATCATTGATATATCATTCTTGGCTACTCCATTGGAAGAACGAAGCCCTAGTTCTTCATTGAACTTTAAGGTCAATGCTTGTAGGGTGGAGCAAGCATTTCTCTAGGCATCTCTAAATTCACCTTGGCAACTACTACATAATTTGCATGTATATCTCAATAAGATGTCTTTCTTTGATGATTTTCCTGCTTTGGACATCACTAGCATCCCCGGGCACCCTAATCATGTCACAAGGAGGATGGTACGTGGGGTGCTCATGTTCGATGGTGATCCACTCTCTGCAATTGATCATGTAGAAAGATTTATTGCACACATTTCAAAGATGAAAGTGGTCTGCCAAGATGTCCTTATATTGTTGTTCATGAGATCCCTTCATGGTCGTAATTCATGGTTGCATAATCACGAACGTAGGAGCATCTCATCTATTGAGGAATTCTTTGATGGCTTTCTTAGACATTTTAAAGTATGACCTTCACTAAACATTCAAGAGGAAGCCTTCATCAAGCATCATGATGACCTTGGGAATCTAGATAATGAGCTGGAAGGAGGGTCCTCTCTGGGTCCACATGACGAAAAAGGTGATGAAGATAATTTTCAGAACACGTGTGATAGGGAGGATGAGTCTATGGAAAGTGAAATTGAGGTTAACCCTATCTTTTCAGAGGATATTATTATGATAATCCACTCTTTGAAGACCTTGGAGAAGGTGACCTCATATCCCCTTCCAACATTGATATTAGTGATTACATACATATGGAGAAGGGAAATGGGAGGTTCATGGGAATCTTTTTGACAAGGTCCCTATCTATGACACCGACGATGAGGATATCAATAGGACCCTTGTCTCTCTTCACAATCCTAGGGTTGTAGTTGAGTTGCATATGGATCCTTTCCTCAACCCCTCTTGTAATAAAGAATCCTTTCTCGCGCCTGAATTTAATCATCTTGAGCAACCCGCTTGTTATGTCTCCCATGTCATCAGTCTCCCTTTCTGTCCAATCATGACCCTAGGGTGGCCATAAATCGCGATATGAATGATAAGGACTGTGATGGGGATGATATGCCTGAGTTTGCCATCCATCATAGGTTTATGAGCTTGATTGTTGACATCTCTATCTTTTGGTTGGAAGAAAGGATCCTGTGGAGTAGATTACATCCCTTTGTTCCCTCTTCCCTCGTGATACTCCATGTGTGGTCATTCTATTTTCCCACCTTCCGCCCTTGTGACCTTCCATATAGCCATTTCTGTCCTTGCCTTTGGATCTATTGCACAAGTGAGCAGAGGGGCAGTTGTTCTCATATTGATTGGTGGATGATATATTGGTTGCATTGGGTCTATGATTACACTTAGTATTCGTATGATGTGATATGCATATTAGAGTAGGATGCATTGCGTTTTGATTTTTCGCATTAGAACCAATATCTTATTCTTGTAGCATGCTACATTAGGTGCATTTAGATTATAATTGCATTTAGAATTGAATTTTTTTATTTCTTGTTGATTTGTATGGCCTAACAAAGGCATGGGCGATCATAAGACGCCACAAAAACATGCTACCCCGTGTGTTTGGTCTTTGATGTGCCGGTAACAGGGTTGCCGTCCCAAGAGATTGCTAGTGTTCTCATGACCTCCCCGCTTGAGTATGTCCGTGCACTCTACTGAGAGATCATGTCCTAGTTGGAGGTAGATGTTACCCACCAGTAGTGGGTGATACCCATTGGAGAAATTTTTCTCGTATATTGTCTTCAACTGATAGCTAGCAATGCCTTGCAGTGACCAGATAGCTCGATGTGCCACCATCTCTGCCTCCTAAGCCAACCATTATGTGCCCTCACCCACCTGTTATGATTGTATGTTTGAAGGCGGGCCTTCCAACCTCGAAAGTATGGATTTCATTTTGTAATTGGGTATTTTTGCTTACTTATCATGGACACATCTGGGCATGGATTAGTGGGGGGATTTAGCGGAAAGAATGGGCTTGGTTTGTACTCTTGTCCCCTTGTCCAACTTGGTGGTTAACCTTGTATCCTAGTCTCGTGGGATCTCCTCTATTGACTACTAGCTTTAGGAGTGGCACTACATGGGAAACCTCGATTTTGGTTGCATGGTCCCGCTTCCTGACATCACATACATCACTCCCCTCCGCTCATTATAGCCCCTTTTCACATATTCCCATTTGGGTCCACATTTGTCCATTGGGTCCACAAGGAATTAGCCTCCCCCTCCCCTTGTCCACACTTTGGGTTGGACCTGGAACGATGCCTCGGAGGTTGATGCAACTAAAAAGAAAGTTAAAAGCATGATTTGGCCACTTACAACAGGAAATGTATTATAAAGTTGGTCGAGACAAAAATTTAGCAAGTGGGCAAAAGCCAAACATGAGCTCTACCCCTATCATTATGGCCATCACCCTGGTTCCTAAGGGCCCCTTATGTGAGCGCCCTACATCATTAAGGAACCCATGATTGTCCCAACCCCTAGTGGGTGATGAATTGCCCAACCTTAAAGGGGTATCCACTGCTATATCATTAACATCATGCTCTCATTCCCTGGAGCCCCGAGCAATTAAATGAAAGAAAATCAATAAAAGGAAAAAGGCATATGAAAAAGGGTGGAAAAACAAACACTGAGGTAGCTCATGTACCACGATTGCTCCCTCCTACATTTATACACCCAAGTGTGATGTTCCCTCGTTAGGCATGTGGGTTGGAGCCTTCCCCTGATTCTCCACTCTGTCCCATCATTATATCACATGACACCTGCCATATGATGGATGTACCATGGACTTGTCACTCCCTGGAGGTTAAAATTGTTGAAAAGTGTAACTAGGTTCGGTCTTCATAATGACGTGTAATTGTGATTTTATGTAATTGATGAAAAGAAGATAAATAAAATTATTATTGTAATGCTTGTCTCATGGGTTTCTTGAGCAAAAATTTTATTTTTAGTAATGGATCCCATTGTGAGCCTTTAGGTTTTGTCATCTAGTCATAAAAGTCAAATTGAGTCAATGTCATGTATGAAGGATCCTTCTTGGGCATGTTACATTTTGTATGAGTCATTAGATAAGTATAAATAACCCTCCAAGACAAGCACAAGCATCTCCCTTCAAGTCAGATTCAAAAGGAATAATAATATCTCTCCAAATGACATGTCGGCCTAGCCGGATGACAAGTCGGCTTATTATCATGGCAAACAACTATAAATAAGTCACTCGGTCTCATTTCAGAGCAGAGATTTTCGCTTGTGTTCTGAAGTCAGTAAGTGGTGCGAAGGTCCGCGAAAGGAAGCCTCCTAGCCTGCATGCAGAAAGAAAGAAGAGCGAAGTTTTCTTGGGTATCATTTGGATATGTTTTGGGTCTGTTTTAGGACACACATATGAAGAAGGAAGAGGACATTTGCTGCAGAAAGAATCGAGAAGGATAACAATCCTCATTGGGTAGCCGAGTTGGAAGAAGGTCAAGACAAGAAGGGAGCCGGGTCAAGCTAGAAGAGGACCCTATCCAAAGCGAACAAAGTGAAGGCATAAGATAAAGTCTTGTGCATAAGCTAGGGTTTTTGAAATAGGATTGCAGATCTAATTCAAGGAGGCTGAAGGTTTGAAGCAATAGGAGGTCGAAGTGGAAGAGGAGTCGAGAAAAGGGAGGAAGTAGAAAGTTGACTATTGTTGTCTAAGGATATCATCAAGGGAACTTGTGTCTTGGTCTTGGAGTGGCAAATAGGTCAAGGGTCTTGGTCTTGGTATTCGTCAATTGGAATCTCTATAAGAAGAAGAATTTGTTCGGGTTTTCCTCTCAAGTGGGAGAGGTTTTGGCCCTGGTTGATAGCCTATATTCTGTGTCTCTTAGCTCTTTATGGTTTTTTCATTGGTAGCTGTTTGATGAAGAAAAACACTAATAACGTAAGTAAAAGAAGATCCTGATTTAAAGAAGTAAAAAGCACTCAATAGAAGAGAAATCACTTAATTTCTATGCCCTAGATTTCTCAACATGGTATCAGAGCTAAGGTGACTAAGTCAAGGAAGGGCATCTTATCAAGGGACACTCAAGGATCAAATATCAAGGAAGGCATCAAAGTGAAGATCATCTTGAAGTCAAGATCTACAAAGAAAACATCATTAGGAAGTCATTATTGATCTTCATCAACAAGACTTCACCATCAAAAGGGATTTCCCTCTCTGTGAGATCAAGGATCATTATTGAAGAAAACTATCTTCATCAAGCGAAGTTTTCTATTCTCTATATCATCATCAACATCAACATCAAGGAAGTAACAAGGAGAAAGAGAATCCTATCAAGTAAGTATATTTATGTCCACATCTAAATCTGTCAAAATGTCTTTTTGCAAGGAAAGTAACAAATTGGTTGGGGCTTCAAACTATCTTGCATGGAAGAAAAGGACAGATATGAATCTCATTGAAAATGAGGTTATGGAACATGTCAAAGGATCTATCACTAAACCAAGAAAGGAAGATGCTCAAGCTCTTGCCAAGTATAGGAAAGGGGAAGTTAGGGCTTAAAGGATTCTCATAGAATCCATCAAGGTTCCCCTCATCCCATATGCATCTAAACTCGAAACTTCAAAAGAAATCTATAACAAACTGGTAGAGTTGTATTCCGTAAGCACTGCTGGAGAAGTCATCTCATTAAGGCAAGAACTCTACAAGCTGAAGATGTCAAGGGAAGGTGGAATAGCGTCATACTTTAGAGGATATCTGAAATCCAGGATCAACTACAAGATCAGGGAGAAGTCATGTCTGATAGAGAAATGACTATAGTGGTATTAAATGCACTACCGAAAGAGTGGGGTACCTTTACTTCAAGTATTTATGGGAAGAAAGAAGCTACCCCATTCTAGGATCTACAGTCACTGTGCAAGTTTGAAGAATCTAGAATAAAGGCCAAATTTGATGTGTGAGAAAAATCAAGCATATGCTGCAATGACAAAAAGAAAGGGAAAATTTGGAAAGTTTGGTCCTCAGAATAAGAAGAAGAACATGGCTAAAATACAATGCTATGGGTGTCAAGAATATGGGCACTATAGGAGAGACTGTTCTAATCTTAAGAAGGACAATAGCAAAAGAGGAAGAGAAGAAGCCAACATCACCAAGGAAGTGGAGGAAGCTGAAAAGAAGAAATCCAAGAAAGAGGAAGTAATAGATCTCCACTATTGAGATAGTCTTCCTCACCTAAGTTCTTTTCAAGTTCCTAAGTCTTCTATTGTAGGATATGACTATCACGATTCACTAAATGGGATGCATCAAGGCATCATAGAAGCATTGAAAGCAAGAGCTCGAGACATCATCATAGAGAAGCATGAAAGATGGTTAGAATCTATGGAAGTCAAGGATATAACTCTTGGGAATCTCATTGGATACATAAGTGCAAAGTCATCTAGTTCAAGGTTCATCATACATCTGTCAAAAATAAACATTTGCTGATGGGGATACTTTAGATCCTCAAGATTCTCTGATGGAATCTTCATTGAAAGGTTCACCAATCGTGTAATGTCCTAAATGAGAAAATTTTGGAACAAGCTCTTCAGATAAAATTTATCATACATTTAACAGAAGATTGCCATGTAAAAATAAGCAAATAAAGCACTGCAATTTCATAACACAATGAACAGGAAATCCTCAACTTTATTATGCAAATACAACCCATATAGCTGAGATCAATGGCCTCAGACAGATCTATAATAATGCCACAATCGGCCTCCAAAACAAACTGAAAATCCAATACACTGCAACCTGTGAACCCTGAATGTGGATTCACCAAAGGAAGAGATGGATGCTCGCCCACTCTCACTAAATCACCCGAGGGTTTCCGTCCTGGGGCTACTACTGGAGTAGAGAACTGGGTCCTCAACCTCACATACAAGAAATAATATCAAAACCAAGATGTCCTCCAATGGCCTCCAACTCCGCTCTTATGGATCTGATGGACCCCTCTAGAACCTTCTATTTTATTATTGCAACACTTTTTCCTCTTTTATTTTAATTAAAATATTCTTTTTTAATGCGGGAAAAGGGTAAATTGGCCACCATGTCTCCTCAAGTCACTAAAACTCACATCCAAAAGTCCCATCATGTATATCTTCTTGTTCCGGTTCCAACGAGCTATTACAATGAGGTGTTCCATCAATTAACTCCCCGGAATGCCACCTCGATCATAATTAATTAAGTTATGCCCAATAATAATACTGATTTTCGAAAGTTGTCGGAATGCAATGGAACGAAAGGCAAACTATATTGATGATGGAATATGCCAAGCAAATGCCATCAAATCCCATAAAAACTCCTCAAAACTCCATCAGGACCCCTGATGACATAAACCTGCTCCACTGACTTGGCCATCCCCTGTCGTGGGAATCCACCCTAGCTGTATTATGAAGAAGAACAAAAATGGGGACATGATAGATCATGAAGGGAAGAAAGTGTTTCATCAAGAATTCCAAACTTGTGGAATTCATGGGAGGATGGTATGATGACATAAAAGTGAAGCAAATAAAGGGATTGAAGCAAGGAAGCTGCTGCAGGAAGTCTGGATGACCCAAAGGGAAAATGAGGTATGTGTGCTTACATTTGATATTGTGGAAGTCATGTCATATGGTTGCAAATATCATGAATCAATGCTCTATCTTAAGAGCATGATCAAAAGAAAGGATCTCCTCCCTCAAAGGGATGCAGGAATGCATGGGTCACACATTCACTAGATGAAATCAACATAATATGTCCTCATATGAAGTATGAGGTGGTTGACTACAATTGAGGAACTCTGATTGGAAGCTCCCAGGAATGAAATATTTGAAGAAAGGAAGGAAGAGTTCGTGGAATATGCAACCATGGTAAAGGCAATCAACATCCGAAAGACCAAGAAGATTTGACTATGATATCTCCCAGTGTTTTAAAAACCGTTTTCAAAAACCGGTTACCGGTCAAACTGGCCGGTCCGAACCAGCCAAAAAACCCGGTTTGGAAGGCAGTTTCTCCAATTTTTGGCCCTAACCGGTGAAAATCGGCCGGTTTAGGACGGAACCGGCCGGTTTTAGGCATGCCCACCATAACTTGCAAAAAGCGGATTTCTAACTGTGGTTTTGGGGTTTTGGGGGGGAACTAAGGGTGTTTTCCCTCCAAAAACACCCTCTTCAAGCTATAAGAGGCCCCTCTCACTCATTTGTCTCACACAACTGATTTGGAGTGTTTGTGAGTTTGTTTGTGAGCTTGGAGAGTGTTGAGTTTTTGCTGAAGTAGTCATCTTGGAGTTGGAGTTGGAGCTATTTTGGAGATAGTGTGTAGCTGTCAGTGGAGTTGCCATCTTCAAGAGGAGGCTAAGGAAGCTAGTTTGCATTTCCAGGTAAGGATTTGCACTTGAAAATTCCTTATTTGACTGTTGTCCATGAATTAATTTTTTTTATGTGTTATAAACTTCTCACTTCTATGATCTACCATCCAGGGAGTCATCATGCCTCCAAAAGCCAGAGATACTGCATGGGCTCATTGTGATATGATTGATGGCAAAATGATCTGCAAATATTGCCAAAAATCCATTCAAGGAGGGGGTATTAACAGGTTCAAGCAACACTTGGCTGGGATAGGAGGCCATGTAAAGCCATGTGGAACACCAAATGAAATAATAGGGCATATTAGGTCAGAATACCTTCAGAAGTTTGAGACTCAAGTCACTGAACCAATAGAGAAGTTTGTCACTGCAAAGTTTGGGAGTCGAGACTCAACCAACTGAGTTTGATCATGATGACTGAGACTCGTGAGAAGTTTCAACTTCAAGTGATAATGTTGATCACTATTATAGTATTTACTATTATCATATATGTAGAGTCTAGACTGAAGTCTTGTAGTAGGCCACTGGCCCCATAGTTTGTAGGCTTTGTTTTTGCACTCTAGAGGCCATTTAGAGCCTTATTGCTTATGTATTTTTTCGATGATATGTATTGCACTCGGTGCCATTTTGATATATTCACCTTTACATGGTATATAAATGAGCAATCTTTGCATATTTTGTCTCTATTGGCTTGGAATCATGGTTTTAAATCTTAAAAATAGTTTTTTTCATTAAAAAATAATTATTTAATGTATTTTTCTAAAACCGGTTCGTTTAGACCAAACCAGTCCCGGTTAGACCGGTTCCGGTCGGTAAACCGGTTCATTAGGTGGACCGGTCCGGTCACCGGTTCCAATTTTAAAAACATTGATATCTCCATGGAAGATATGAAGACTCTGATGGAGTCTTAAAAAGAAAGAGGCCCTTGACAATATATATATATTTGAGAGATGTGTCGATATGTATGCAAGATGCTGATGCAAACTAGAAGATGTCATGATGAAAGACCATCACAAAGGTAATGTTGATTTTAATGTTCATTCCTTTATTTTTGAACAAATATCTGGATGGGTTTATGCAGAGATGCTGAGGGAAGATCTATGGATGTCTTCCACCACCGATGCACATGTAGTAGGATGAAAGATCCTTAAGGAAACATGGCATGAAGGAAGGCCAGATATGGATCGATGGATCACTTTCCGATGATGACATGGCTGACTCATGAATGAAAGTGATGGATGGTCGATGCCCTATGAAGAAGTCCCAAACATGAAGATTCTTGGATAATGAAAAGAAGTTCATGACATCATAAGGAGGAGTTCTTCAAGCAGTTCTTCAAGAAAGAGGCCAAAATAAGCAAAGCATCTAGGTTTTTTATGCTAAAAAGTAGGATGATTTTCCTTTTAAATAACTAGATTGATTCAAACCTAAGTCACATGACATGAGGACATGGGAGATAGAGGACATGAAAATGCAAGTGTCTGATAGGGACATGTTGACCTTGGAAATGTTAAATTTCCATGAAACTTTGCAACTACTTAGATGGATAACTGAAAACTGAAACGTAGTTAACTTTCACCCAAATATAGAGTTTCTTAACAATTCATAAGCAATAGAATAAAAACACAGAGGTAAAAACACATCACACAAATTGACACTTATTTTTCTCAGGAATCCCAACAGGGAAAACCTGCTTGCTTGATGTGGTATTTTATTGATTGTCTTGGAGCAATTGAATATGTCACAAAGCAATCTGTCACTCTTGAGAAAGCTTTTTGCTTCTCTCAGAAATCTCAACTGATATAGTTGATCTCGGTCTGCCATGATCACTGCTTGATCTCGGTCCTCTAGCTTGCAACCAATCCTCTGCTGCCTGCTTGATTTGCTTTGCAAACCCTGCTTCCTTGCTCAATTATGCTCCTACTTCCTTGCACACTTAAAGTCCTATTTTCTAGCACACTTGTGCCCTATTTCTTAGCACATTTTTTGCTCCTATTCTTTAAAAGCCAGTCCCTATTCTTTGTGCACAACCAACTCCTAAATCCTTGCACACTTGTTCTCCCTATTTCTTAGGACACAATTCCTGTGATCTCCACAATCAAGGCTCCTCTCACAAACTCGTGAGCTGTCTTGTCACACAAACTTGTGCACAAAACTTGTGAATTCTTTGTGCCTTCGTCCTCCTCTTTATAGGCCCAATTCGAACATGCAAGGAGGCTCAGTTCAAATTTAGAACTTGAATTTTGATTGACGAGTTAATTGAGAGTGACACTCTCTCTCCAATCAACACTGGAGTTCTTAACTCATCCTTCCTTCAATCAATATTGAAGACTAACTCGCTCTAACCGAACTTGTAACTGCCACCTCGTTCTGTAGTCAAACTGATGAAGACTTTAGTTAACTGAAGTTGCAACTCTACACATGTTAACTTGATAGCTATTCCAGTAAACTGAAAATAACTCATCCTAATTGAAGGCTAACTCACGAGGACAATTCGATGTCTTCATTGGATAAGGCACAAGCCCAAAGACCTTGCTTTCTACGTTTTCAACAGGAAACAAGACACATAGGTCATTATATATATATATATATATATATATTAAAAAAGTTACATTCAAAATTACAAATAAGGTAAAATAACTATGTTGCAGGAAATGACCCCCAAGATGGCATCCTTGTACTCGAAACACCCCGAAACATCGCCGAAATGTTACCGAAACGTGGCTAAAACGTTTGGGTGGCATTTCCTGATTTGGAAACTCCATCAAAACGCTGCTGAAACATTTCTATGGCGTTTCGGCCAATTCTGCCCCGTTTCCGACCAATTTGGACCCATTTCCATGACTTTTTTGATTCTGCGGGCTCACTCAAGCACCCAAGAAGGTTGTGGGGCCCTTTTATGGCCAAAATATATTTAATATAACACTAAATTTTATGTCTAATCACTTCACAAATTAATTTATCTCTAATCAATCCACACTCTAGTTCTGCTAAAAAAACTACTTGTTCTATTTTTGTTAATGAATATGAAGATTAGAGTTATAAGATATGTAATTGTACTTGTCATTAGCGTATGTTATGTTTCATTTTCATCACATATAGCCACGTATAAAGGCTGATTTTGGATGTAAAGCCTCATGTATAGAGGCTGATCTTCGAATCTTGGATGTACAACCTCATTATAAATGCTAATTTAAAATTTTGAATCATTTAATCATCTATGAGAGGTCACATATGCTGGGTTTTCCTTTTAAAATGTCATTTATGTGTCTCATTCTTTTTTTTCTTGCAAGATGCGTTAATAATTTTTTTTACCTATATATATATATATGACGTTTCCATTTTTGGGGGGTTGTGTTTCCAGCCGTACTTGTTTCGGAAACTTCCAGATGTTTTGGCATTTCGTGCAACTTAGTAAAATAATTTTATTGATGTTTGACGAATGGCTATGAAAGTAAGTTAATGGGACGAAAGAATACATCCAATAAGAGTACAATGTGGGAGTGCAAGCACATCTATTAGAAAATGTTGAAAATAATTTGAAAAGAAACCTACATTAGTGCAACCTTTGAACACATGTATAAAACCATGACAAATGTACAATGATATAAAATATAAAATATTAAGTGAGTTTGTTTGAGACTATAACAGTGGACAGCTCAAGAGTGAGTCTAGAGCAGTGATGCGGGGGAGCGGCCCCCCCCCCTACGAACCCGCTCCCGAAGCGCGCTCCGGGCGGGAGCGGCTCGGGAGCGCGCTCCCCAAATCGCTCCCGGACGGGAGCGATTTTCGGGAGCGCGCTCCCGTAAAAAAATTTGCGCTCCCTGGTCTGTGAGGGAGCGCTTCAGGGAGCGATCGCTCCCGCGCTCCCGGAGCGCTTTTTAATGCCCGGGAGCGATCGGGGAGCGATCGCTCCCTGATCGCTCCCGGGCATTAAAAAACGCTCCGGGAGCGAATTTTAAATTTCCGGGAGCGATTCGGCGGAAAAAAATTCCGCGGACCCGAAAAAAACAAAAAATTAAACTAATTTTTTTGGATTTATAACCCCAATGGGCCAAAACAAAATCATTTCAATGAGATTGAGGTTGAGTTTGAGAGCAAAGGAGCAAGGAGCAAGAGCTGAGGAGCAAGGAGCCAGAGCTGAGGAGCGAGGAGCAAGTGCCAAGGAGCGAGGAGCAAGCTTGCAGAGGTAAGTAACTTAATCATTTAGTTAGTTTAGCTGGTTAGGTAGTTAATTTGGTTAGTTTCATTTACCTGTTTGAGTTTAAAGATCATTAATTTAAATTAAATTAATAAATTAAATGAATTAATCCCAATAAACTAAATTAATTTGCAGATTCAAGACTCAAACCCTACAAACATCAAACACGATGGACCTGAGCATTTTTATTGGCATTTTCCTCTTCCTGGTCCCCTTTCTGGTTATTATGGTGGTGGAGAGTAGGAAACGGAGGGGGCCTGAAACTGAAGAGGTGGATGAAGAAGCCGGAGGAAGTCAAATAGGTGAAAACCCCAGTGAGGAGGATGTGGAGGGTGAACATGAGGGTCAAAAAACTAAACAAGACCAAACTCCATTGTGGAAATATGTTCAGAGGCCTGAAACAGGGAGAGGGGTGGAACCACTAAATTTCATTGCCCCCATTGCAACAGTGATTTCACAGGCTCATACACCCGTTTGAGAAGACACCTTTGCGGGAAAAGGGCATGGGATGGAGAGAAACAAATAGGAATCAGAACTTGCGACGCGGTGTCAACAGTTGATAGAGCCAAATACATAAAGGAAGAGGAGGACGCCCAATACAAAGCAAAAAGATCAAGGGGTTTCTTTGAACCAAGCTCACAAAGAACTCCTTCAGCATCCTCCCAAGGCAGTGGATATGGACATGGAGGCTCAGGGTCATCATCTTTACGCCGTAGAACCATATCAGATTTCCTTGATGAGGGGTGTAGGAATGATGTGGATTCAAAAATTTACAGGTTCCTCTATGCAAATGGGATACCATTCAATGTTCTACGCTCACCTTATTGGCATGAAATGGTTTCTGCCATAAATGATGCCCCTAAAGGATACAAGAGCCCTGGGTATGACAAGGCAAGAACAGTTGGCCTTGATCATGAAAAAGCAAAAATATCACATTCTTTGAATAAAATGACAAGTTCTTGGACTGACAATGGGGTGTCCATTGTATCTGATGGATGGACAAATGTAAAAGGCAAGCCATTGATAAGTGTTCTTGCTGTGTCCCGAAGTGGTCCCATTTTTCTAGCTGCACATGATTACTCAGACAAGTTCAAGACCGCTATCAACATTGCAGAAGCATTGCTTGAAACAATTGAGCGTATTGGCCCATACAATGTCATCCAAGTCATCACTGATAATGCTCCTAATTGTAAGGCAGCGGGAGCAATTATTGAGGATAGATACCCGAACATATTTTGGTCTGGATGTTTGGTTCACACATTGAACCTTCTGTTGCATGATATTGTCAAAAACAAAAATGAACAATACCAATGGATTGGGGATTTGTACAAGAGAGGAAAAAAAATGATAAAATTTATTACAAATCATAGCAATACCCATGGCCTTTTCCGCAGTCACTCGAGATTGGAGTTGCTGAAGATTGCGAGGACTAGATTTGGTAGCTATTACCTCACCTTCAGGCGCCTTTTGAAGGTAAGAGAGGGTTTAGCTAGCATGGTATCAAGTCCAAATTGGCAGGTGTTAAAGGAAAGGGCTACAAATGTAGCTGACATTGCAGGTTTTGAAACGGTGGAGGAGGCCGCTCTTGATGGGCAGTTTTGGACAGCTGTGAGACAGGTATTGGATTTCACCAAGCCAATTTATAACATGATTCGGTTTGCAGATACAGACAAACCAGTGATTGGCGAGGTGTATGAGCAAATGGATACCATGTTGGGGGAAATAAAAGACATTGTTAATAACAGAGATCCCGACTTGTACAATCTGATTCACGATTGTGTGTGTGAACGGTGGAAAAAGCTTAACCTTCCACTACATTGCTTGGCGTATATCCTTACGCCAAAATACTACTCAGATTCTTGGTTGGGCAAACCTGCAGCAGGGGGTGGTGTTAGGACCAAACCCCATTTAGATCGAGAGGTAACTAAAGGATATCTGGATGCATTAGAAAAGTTGGTGCCTGACAGGGAGGAATGTGCAGCTGTGCGCCTTGAAATAGGCAGATACTTCACTGGCAGTGGTTTGTATGGTAACTTCCATGCAATGGACGACAAAGATAAATTTGATTCTCTCACATGGTGGGAAACATATGGCGGCGACGGACTTTTGCGAAAATTGGCATTGAAAGTTCTTGCACAGGTTGTAAATTCTTCTTCTGCAGAGAGGTGTTGGAGCACCTACAGTTATATACATAATGTGAAAAGAAACAGGCTCAACGAAAACCGAGCAGAAAGCTTGGTTTATGTGCACTACAATTTGAGGTTGTTGAGCCATTACTGTGATCGGGCTAATGAAGATCCCACATATAAAATTTGGGACAATCACCCTGAGGACGACAATTTAGAGGATGGCATTGTACATATGGAAGAACTAGAAGATGAGCTTGTACGGGATGAAGCTGAAGCAGCTGCAGCAGCCATGCCACCTCCACCTCCACCATCCAGTAGCAGTTCTCGGGGCCCGAGTCTTGTTCCATTGCTGTCGCCACCTCCA
The DNA here is from genome assembly GCA_031772625.1 of Pinus tabuliformis. Lineage (NCBI taxonomy): Eukaryota > Viridiplantae > Streptophyta > Pinopsida > Pinales > Pinaceae > Pinus > Pinus tabuliformis. Next base: position 1,143,417 of record CM062813.1, read on the forward strand.
TCGACACCCTCGCGTGGAGGCTCTAGTTCTGGTCGTCGGTCTGGGCGGGAGACTCCTAGAAGACCGCCAAGACCTACTTATACTCCTGGAGACTCTCGTGGCAAGGGCCACTTGTAGATTTACAGTTTACTTGTCTTTTTTAGTTTCTATTAGACTTGTCACTTTAGTTTTCATAACTGTTCAGTGTTGAGTTTTGAGTCCTTGACTCTTGACTCTTGACTCTTTCATATCATTATGACATTATGATATTTTTTGTAAACATTATATCACTGTGACAATGAAAATTTGAAGTTTGAAGTTGGGCCTTGGCAATTATAACTCATTGGTAATGATTGTGAATTATGAATATGATGCTTTGTGAAAGACTAAAGTTGTTTCATTTCATCTCATTATTCATGTTTCATTTTATAAATTTTTAACATTTCATATCATGTTAACAGTTACAAGTTAGGACTTAGAAATATCTTCGATATTACTTCTTGTAATGGTTAAACTTGGCTTACAAGTACAACTTGTTACTTTGGTGATCAATGATGATAAATGTTATTGAATTGAATGTTATTTTAATTTATTATTTTACTAAGGTTGATGACGATTATAATTTCTAGATGATTGATGTGATATGGTTCAATGATCAATTCATGTTTTTTTATGTTTTTTATGTCTATTTCATCATTCTACATGTTTTTGTTGACATATATGTATCAAAAATTAAAAAATATAAAAAATATATATTTTTTTAAAAAATCGCTCCGGGATTCGCTCCCAAACCGGGAGCTTCTGAAAATGGTCGCTCCCGCTCCCGCTTCCGCTCCCTCTCCCCGCTCCCGCTCCCGCTCCCAAGTAACACTGGTCTAGAGAGAGAGAGAGAGAGAGAGAGAGATCCACTAATGAGGTCATTGGTGTCAAGGTCTCCTAAGTTTGATGGTTGAGGGCAAGGGGGAGCTGGGAACTGGTTTGCTGTTAGAGTCGTTTGGAACCTTTGGGTGGTCCGCGTTGCAATGTGTAACTAGGTTCGGTCTTCATAATATTCTATGTACTATTGATTTTATTTGACGTAAAACTTATTATTGTTATTTTATAGCATGGGTTTCATGCTCAAGGTCAATTTGTTTTAGGTCTAGCACCCATTGTGTGCTTCTAGGGTTTGTCACAAAGTCAAAGAAGTCATTGTCATATGTATTAGACCCTATTGGGCATTTTATATCAAGTCAAAGAATTTATTTTAAGCCAAAAGTGTCAAAGATCTTCCTCCAAGATCAAGTTAGCCTGCAAGAGAACAAGTCGACCTGCAAAGATGAAGTCGGCCTCATTGGGGCTATTTGAGCCTCAAAAGAAGCCTATAAGAAGTGTTAAAATTGGCAACTAGGGCCAAATTCCATGTGGGTCATCTTATTTATGGCAGCTGATATTTTTCTTGGATTCCTCTCGTCGAGAGGTGTAGGATTGATCTAACGATCATCTGATTCTGACATGTATTCATGGAGATATGAATTTATTTGTATTTCTTGACAATTTGTCAAGATCGGCCAACATGTAAAATAGTGTTGCACACCCCCAGCTAAACCTCAACGTGGTATATAAATAGAGGAGACTTTGAGGCATTAGATCACTCATCTCATCCTCACATCTCTTCTCTCTCCTTGTCTCTTGGGTATGCAAAGGAAAGAGGACGCAACTAGGGCATCATTGTGAGAGGACACAGTTAGGGCAGTAAGGACGCATGAAGGTACAACAATATTGTTTGGGGTGATTTAGGCCTGCGTTGACCAGTGTATAGCCTGCATTGACTACGGCTTTGTGTGGGCAGCCTCTCCTAGGCTAGGGACAACCTGTGTTGACTTGTTGGAGAGCTCATTTGGGACAACGCTGACTGGTTAGGGCTGGTTGCAGTATGCTGTAGCATTGATTGCTGTTTTGACCTTATTACATTGACTGTTTTGGGCTACAATTACTACGGTTGGAGACCGAATTCCCCGAGATTATCTTGAGAACATTTGGGAGCTGATTGGTCACTCTTGTTATTGTTGTTCAAGGGTTTCATTATTGTTGTTGTAAATAATAGATTTGTGATATTGTATCATCTCTCTCTCTCTGCTGAATTATTGAAGAATATAGAAGAATTGATCAAAGGGTTTCCCCACATTGGGGTTTGTCCCTGGCTAACGCCACATCTTGTGTCTCTTGTCTTGGCTTGTCTTCTGTTGATTTCATTTATGTTCTATCAACGTTTTACTTTCATGTTAATGTGATTGCTATACTGAAATTGACATTGGGCTAATAAGAAGAATTGAAGTAAATTGCTCTTAGCATAGAACATACCATAATTTAACATGGTTTTAGAGTTGAGTTTAAGACAAAGCCCAAGCAAGAGCAAGAACAATCACCGAAGACAGTTGGAAAAAGTCAAAAGGCTTCATGGGTTCCTCATCACACTTCCCCGCTGAAGACAAGCTCCGTGAGAAGTCTGATTATCACGGATGGAAGATGTCTCTTGATTTGATATTGGAAGAGCAAGAAGTGTTGGACTATGTGAGAGGTAGAATTACGGAGCCTCCATCAAATGCATTGATTGCTACAAGGAACAAGTATACTAAGGGTGAAGTCAAAGCGAAGAAGATCATCTGGGACTCAATTGACAAGCGTTTGGTGGCCTATGTTTCTGAGTTGAACACCTCCAAGGAGATCTACGATAGACTGGTAAGCTTGTTTAAAGTTAGTGATGCAAATCAAGTTTTGTTCCTCAAAAATAAGCTGAAGGATATTAAGAAGGGCAAGGACGAGGATATTCAATCCTATTTCTTAAGGATCACTGAGATCAAGAATGATCTCCTATCGATTGGAGAAGTCATTGTTGACAGGGAACTAACTATCACTACTCTTGGAGGGCTCCCATCCAAATGGTATCTATTTAGAACCACTTTTCTCAACAACGATCGAATTCTAGGATTTGAGGAATTGATGGCAAGATGCATTCAAGAAGAGACAAGGATGGTGGAGCAAGAAATGCCTTCAAGCAAAGGCAATCCCACTGCTTTCTCCTCTCATGCCAAAAGGAGAAATAATTTTGGGTCTAAAGGTCACTTCAAAGGAAAGACCAGATTGAAGGGTGGAAGGAAGGGAAGATGCTTCGTTTGCAATAAATTTGGTCACTATGTGAGGGAGTGTCCAAATAAAAGGACTCATCACATGACGATGATCAAAATCACTCCCGGGACAAATCCAACCACAATCAAAGGAATGGCAGGTTCAATGGCAAAGGAAAGAGGAATGTCGGAAATCAAGGAAGTGGTCAACCCTCCAAGAAAGAAAGGAACTCCAGGTATGAATCAAATGTTGTTAATAATAAACAAGATGAATATTATCTAATATCGACCCTCTCCCCTACCTCTCCTCCAGACTCGTTGGGCAATTGGCTTATTGATAGTGGTGCCTCAAGGCATTTCACTGGTTACAAGGAAGCTCTCTCTAATCTGATAGAGAAGGAGACAAACTTGGAGATTATCCTTGGAGACAGTTCCACCTATCCCGTAAAGGGTGTAGGGAATGTTACTCTTCAATTAAATTAGGGTAACACAATTCATTTGCAAGAAGTCTTATATGTACCTGATCTCAAGAAGAACCTGGTGTCCATTTCGGCAATGGAAGACAAAGGCTACAAGGTGGCCTTCATTGATGGCGAGGTACATGTATGGAAGAAGAATTTTAAAGATGCTTTCACTCTTGGGTTTCGAGTTGATTCTTTATATCAAGTTGGAGGAAGTCTGTTGGGAGTCATGTCTTGCGACACATCTCTCATCAAGCATTGGATTCCAAGACTCTCGAAGAAATGTTTGGTGGTAAGAAACCTGATGTCTCTCATTTTAGAATTTTTGGAAGTTCCATATATTTTCATGTGCCGAAAGAGAAAAGAAGCAAATTGGGTGCATCTAGGAAGAAGGGAATCTTTGTGGGCTATAGCGAAAATTCTAAGGGCAATAGAATCTATGTGGCTGGTCAAAGGGAAGTCAAAATAAGTCATGATGTCACGTTTGACAAAGACATGGCTCTTAGCAAGGTTGACAATCTTCCTATTCTAAGGAAAGATAAAGAAGCTGACACCAATAAGCCGGATGAGAAAGAAGATGAGACGATGCCCGATGTGGAAGAACCTATGGATCCGATTGATCCCCTTCTGCAAGAGCCTTCCTATTCTAGGAAGAGGCCCTCATGGCTTGGGGGGACTCTTGATGATACTGAGGGACATATTGCACCCAGAGGGACTTTCCGTGAAAGTAAGAAGCCAACCAGGTATTAGGGATACTTGACCATTATGAGCACCATCATTCAAAATGAGCCTTCATCATTCGAAGAAGTCGTGAAGCATCAAGTATGGAAGGATGCCATGAATGAGGAATATGAGTCCATCATGAAGAATGATGTCTGGGATGTGGTCCCCAGACCCCAAGACAAAACTATTGTCACCTCGAAATGGCTTTACAAAATAAAGCATGGAGCTGATGGGAGTGTTGAAAAATATAAGGCTCGCTTTGTTGCTCGAGGCTTCTCTCAAAAGGAAGGTGTATATTATGATGAGATATTTGCACCTGTTGCCCGATACACCGCCATCTGCTCGATCATAGCCCTTGCTGCTTCGCAAGGATGGAACCTACATAAGATGGATGTCAAGATCGCGTTCTTGCATGGTTCGATTAAAGAGGAATTCTATGTGGAACAACCCGAGGGGTTTGAGATTCATAATCGGGAATCTCACATATGTACGCTGAAGAAAGCTCTCTATGGGCTGAAGCAGTCACCCCGAGCTTGGTATGAGAGGATCGATAGCTACTTGATGAAGCTGAGATTTCACTAGGAGTGAAGCTGATCCAAACCTTTACTTTAAGGTTGAGGATGATAAGCCTCTCATACTGGTGCTATATGTTGATGACCTCTTTCTGACAGGTGCAGACCCTCTCATTCACAAATGTAAGAGGGAGTTAGCTTCCAAATTTGAGATGGACGACCTAGGACTGATGCGCTATTTCCTAGTGCTGGAAGTCTGGTAAAAGCCAGTAGAAATTTTCCTATCTCAAGGAAAATACGTGGTGAAGATATTGGAGAGATTCGGTATGGTGGACTGCAAGCCCGTGACTACCTCGATGGAGCTTAACTTCAAGAAGTTATGCGGTAGTGCTGCCGAACCTGCTTTGGGAAATGCTTCTAAGTATCGTCAACTCATAGGAGCATTGATGTTCTTGGTGAAATCCCATACGGATATATGTTTTGCAGTCAACACGTTGAGCCAATATATGGTTGAGCCTCATCACTCACATTGGATTGGTGCCAAGAATCTTCTGAGATATCTTCGGGGCACCATCACTCATGGGTTGAGATACACTGCCGGAGATGTGAGGCTACATGGATAGTCTAATGCTGATTGGGCAGGCAGTGTGGTGGACCGAAAGAGCACTTCCGAGTGCTACTTCTCTTTGGGATCTGCCTCGATATCCTGGATGAGAAGGAAGCAGAAGTCGGTGGCTTTGAGCACCGCTGAGGCAGAGTACATTGCTGCGAGTATGGCCTCCTGTGAGGCTGTATGGTTGAGGAAGCTCTTCAATGAGTTGTTTGGACATACACTGGATACTACCGTGATCAATGTTGCACGAAGCGGGGATGTTTTTTGGAAGGAGGAACGCGGAAGCGTCATTTTCCAAAAATCTAGGAAGCGAAGCGTCTGCGGAAGCGTCTGCTACATGTATATATATATATATATATATATATATATATATATATATTTTTGCATTTATACTCAAAACAAACATCCAAAATACCAAATTAGTTGTAGAAGACATGAAAACATGCATATTTTTGCATAAATCAAGATAGATATAACATCCATTGTACATTAATGATTAATTATTCGAGCATCAACCATTTAGATGCATCAACCATATAGAATCTAGATTCTTCTCCTCTTGTCTAGCCTTTGCCTCTACCTCGATTGTCTAGGGATATTAGTCAACATTGCCCAATTTTGATCAAACTACCTAATTCAAGACTTAAAATATGGTAGAAAAAGCTTAACATGCTTGATTGATGATTTTGACTTGATTGAAAGGTAATTTTTTGCTAAGGGCGTGCCGCGTGACAAAGGAGTTCAACAATTAACACCACCAACACTAGGGTACATATAGGGCTTGGTGCTCTTGATTAAATGCTAATCGCATACCTTCATACTTGATATAATCTAATGAAATGCCACAATCCCATTGATCCTGAATTCCTGAAAACTATTAAGTTTGCTGAATTTTGAATAGGATATGAAATTCTATTTTCTCCATATAAAGTCCAATGAGGCTGGAACCACTCTCAAACATCCTGAGTCATTTCATGGTAATGTTAAAAATTTAAGTAAAAGGATGAAAATGAAAAATAAAGGAGAATGCCACTTTTACTTTAAGAATTTAACATTACCATGAGGGAGCATCTGCTATATTTATATTTTTTTTGCCTTCATTCTCACCCTAACCCAAGGTGGACCCACCCCCAACAAGCAAACTCACCTAAAATTAAAAAAAAAATTGATTTTTTTTTTTTTTTAAACAGCGCGACGCTTTTCCGGAATCGTACGGAAGCGCCACGCTTCGTACTGCCGAAGCGCTGTACGAAGCGCACTTCAGAGGTCTGGAAGCGCGCTTCCGAGCCACACTTCCGAAAAGTCCAGGAAGCGGCAAAAAAATTTGGAAGCGCGCTTCAGGCGAAGCTTCCTAGGCGCTTCCGCACGGGACGCGCTTCCGGGCTTGGAACCCGGGGGGGGGGCGCTTCGTGCAACATTGACCGTGATTCTCTATGACAACCAGAGTGGGATTCGTTTATCAAAGAATCCCGTATTTCATGATCGCTCCAATCACATCGATATCAGGTACTGCTTTATCCGGGATATGGTACAACAAGGAGCAATAAGGCTCCATCATATTGGGACTGATGAGCAGGTCACTGACATTCTGACGAAGCCCTTGGGAAAGGTCAAATTCTTGACTTTCCAAGAACGATTGGGAGTCGTGGAGAGACCCTCTTAAGAGCTACGGGGGGCTTGGGGTACTTCTTGGAGCGACGAGTGACCATAGGGTGACTCACCCTCCCCTAGCAGTGCGCTATGTACAGGGTGAATGATTTAGCCTTCCCCTGTGATACCCCGTGGCGACATGTAGGCAGGATGAGTGGTTCATCCTTCTCCTGCAGAGACATCCTATCCATGCAGTCTGGGACTCATGGGAAGTACCTCTCAACTGGCCAATGAGTAGGGAAATGAGGATAGGGACCATAGTAGTACCGATGGACACATTGTGTATCTACCGTACTCCATAAGCTAGGATGACATTGATCTGGGATCAATTGGAATTTCCTTCGGGTCAGTAAGAGTGATATAACTCACTCTCTTTTGGAACTGACTTCAGGTCAATAAAAGTGGTATAACACACTCTCTTCATTAGGACGGACTTCAGGTCAGTAAGAGTGCTATTGGGCACTCTCTTTTATCTGGGACTGACTTCGGGTCAGTAGAGGATGGTATGATACATTCTCGATCATTTCTTCTTCTTCATAGTTCAACAGAGCAGAGCATAGCTAAGCAATGCAGGTTAGTGCATTTGATGGCTAAGATAGTACCGACAGACAGATGGATTAGCAAATGGAGTTCTCCCCAGTTGAGAGGGAGTGTTAAAATTGGCAACTAGGGCCAAACTCCATGTGGGTCATCTTATTTATGGTAGCTGATATTTTTCTTGGATTCCTCTCGTCGAGAGGTGTAGGATTGATCTAACAATCATCCGATTCCGACATGTATTCATGGAGATATGAATTTATTTGTATTTCTTGACAATTTGTCAAGGTCGGCCAGCATGTAAAATAGTGTTGCACACCCCCAGCTAAACCTCAACGTGGGATATAAATAGAGGAGACCTTGAGGCATTAGATCACTCATCTCATCCTCACATCTCTTCTCTCTCCTTGTCTCTTGGGTATAAAAAGGAAAGAGGACGCAGCTCTCACGTGGGAAAGAGGACGCAGCTAGGGCATCATTGTGAGAGGACGCAGTTAGGGCAGCAAGGACGCAAGAAGGTACAACAATCTTGTTTGGGGTGATTTAGGCCTGCGTTGACCAGCGTATAGCCTCCATTGACTGCGGCTTTGTGTGGGCAGCCTCTCCTAGGCTAGGGACAGCCTGCGTTGACTTGTTGGAGAGCTCATTTGGGACAACGTTGACTGGTTAGGGCTGGTTGCAGTATGCTGTAGCATTGACTGCTGTTTTGACCTTATTACATTGACTGTTTTGGGCTGCAATTACTGCTGTTGGAGACCGAGTTCTCCTAGATTATCTTGAGGACATTTGGGAGCTGATTGGTCACCCTTGTTATTGTTGTTCAAGGGTTTCATTACTGCTGTTGTAAATCACAGATTTGTGATATTGTATTATCTCTCTCTCTCTGCTGAATTATTGAAGAATATAGAAGAATTGATCGAAGGGTTTCCCTGCATTGGGGTTTGTCCCTGGCTAGTGCCACATTTTGTGTCTCTTGTCTTGGCTTGTCTTCTGTTGATTTCATTTATGTTCTATCAACATTTTACTTTCATGTTAATGTGATTGCTATACTGAAATTGACATTGGGCTAATAAGAGGAATTGAAGTAAATTGTTCGTAGCATAGAACATACCATAATTTAACAAGAAGGAACTCGACCTCATTTGACGAATTCATTAAAAAGAAAGTTCGATCACAAAGAATAAGAAGAAAGAAGACAACAAGAATTAAAGAACTAGGAGAAAGAGCAAAGAAGCTAAGAGAGACAAAATTGAAGTTTTGGGCATCTATCTCTCACATGTGCAAAAAATAGGGCATCATTTCTATTGCAGCAAGTTCCAAGTTGAAGTCATCTAAAGGAGTCGAAGTTTGGTATCAAGAAGATCAAGTTTGAAGGCTGAATACCTAAGGAAAGAAGATCAAGTCAAGCGAAGGAGAAAGAAGGCCTAATTTAGTCTCTATTACCCACACGTGCAAAATTGAAGTTGTTGCAGGAGGGCCGAAAAAGTGCAGATTTGCGGTGAAGGCCGTTTGTTGCAGTGGTCGAAGTTGTGCAAATGAAGAAGAATTGACTTGGGTTGACTTTGGAAGGAGAAGTTCATGTAAAGAAGGTTGACTTGGTCTTGGAGGGGTCTCTGTCTTGGGTCTAAAGGTCTTGGAATTCGTCATTTGAAGATTCTATAAGAAGATAAGAATTTCTTGTGGGTTTTCCTCTGTAGGAGAGGTTTTGGCCCTAGCTAGCAGCCTATATCTTATGTCCATTTGTTCTATTGATTTTCATAGTTTGGTAGCTGTTTGATGATAAGAACACTATAATAATCGAGTAAAGAAGAAGCTAATTACAAGTACATCAAGTTAAAGTAAAAGAACATAACAATCAGTGATCAAAGGAAAGAGAAATCACCCTAATATCACTGACATTGATTTCTCAACAGTCTGACTATATGATCCTATTGGGAATGTACAAACAAGGGATTCTCCTAGTATCTAAGGTCAAAAGAAAGAAACTCTAAATGGATCTCTTGTTGCTGCCGTGAGATTGGGAGGTAGTTTGATGGGAGAGGCACCCTACTCTAGATTTCTCTGAAGCTAATTCCTCTAACACCCATAGGAATGTGTGTCCTGATGTATATGCTTCAACACCCTTGAACTAGTCTCGATAATATCAGTTGGTCTCACAAAAGGGGATGTTGAGGAGAAACCTGGGGTCTCACAATTCTACTACTTGGGGCACTCTGGGACTTTGCCTGCTCTTCATTGCTCCAATCTGATAGATCAACATGAATGTATAAGGTGATCATCCTAGTCATCTAAGGTGGGGCACAATGTGTATGAGCTAAGATCAGTATAAAGATCTTCTTAATGAAGTGGGATAAGCATCTCTAGTCCTGGTATTGAAAGAAAGTAGAGTGGGATCCCCTTGAGTCCCTATAGAGGCAGTAATAATGTCCTATGATCTCTTAGTATAGAGGGCTCCTAAAAAGAAGGTGCATCTCTATCTCCGCTTCGTAGAGGTGACACACTTGACAAATCCTATCAAATCACGGTATATGTTGGTTTGTCTCTATTCAAAGTTGATGAGAGCGGACTTGGAGTTGTCTCAAAGCTATGTTGCAGGAAACTTCTAGGAACCCGGTGTTTCAAGCTGTACTTGTACTCGAAACACTGAAACTCGACCGAAACTTGGTCGAAACTCGACGATCATGTAATCATCTATGAGAATTAATATTTTTTTAGTTTTCCTTCTAAATTGTCATCTATGGTTCTTATTCCCTTTTTTATTGCAAGATAGTGTTATTCACTTATATATATATATATATATATATATAGATATGTTGCACTAAACTTTTAGGAACCCTGCTTTTCGGGACATAGCCGTACTTGAAACTCCGAAACTCGGTCGAAACTTGACCGAAACTCGACCATCATGTAATCATCTATGAGAGTTAATATAGACTTGGTTTTCCTTCTAAATTGTCATCTATGGGTCATATTCCCTTTTTTCTTACAAGATAATGTGTTATTCACTTATTTATAAATTTATTTTTAGATATATAAACATATATGACGTTTCAGCTGACGTTTCCATTTTTGGGAGGTGACGTTTGTAAGTGTACCTGTTTCAGAATCTCCCAAACGTTTCAGCGCTTCGTGCAAGCTATATATATATATATATATATATATATATATATATATATATATATATATATATGGCGTTTTGACGTTTCCATTTTTGGGAGGTCACGTTTCTAAACGTACCCGTTTTAGAGACTTTGAAACGTTTCGATGTTTCGTTCAACTTAGTCTCAAAGGGATCCTGAGTGAGTGCATCCTATGTTTGTGTGTATAAGATGGACGAAAGATGATGCGGTCTTGCAACTCCAAAAAGTGCTCTAGGTAGAAGGATATCTTTGAGCCCAGGGTTGTCGGAGGTGAGGTTTAGGTGACCTAAATGTACAATATATTTATATTCTCTCTAATAACTTGATTCAACAACCTGTTTAGTCGGCAATAGATGGCTTGGCACATCAAGGGAGAATCTGAATGGGGGGAGGCATTTTGGGGAGATAGTCACCAACAAGAGAAGTCTATATGCCTATACGAACCAACTTCGTGCACGACTTGAGGGAGAATCCCAAGCGAGAGCTTCCTAGGAACAAAGTGCAAGGTAGGGTTACTCATAACCATGTGATAAGACATAGGTGCACCCTGACACGTGCTAGACTGGCCCATACACTAGTGATCATCCCTACATAAGCAAGGCTCGTCTAAAACAATGAGTCCCTCCAAGATCCATCTAGAATCCCTTGATCTTATATAGGGTAACAAGACCAAGGACTTAGCCCAAAAGAACAGGCCATGGCCGAACGTCACAAGGTCTAGGATACATAATATAATGACTCACATGGTTGTTATAAGGCTTTTGACTTGTGACCTTGGATTTACAATGGAGATAAATGCAATGTGAAAATGTATGTGTACCCCTGTTGAAATGAGGGGTAATAGGGATCACATTTGAATCTCCTAGTATGAAAAAATTAGGCAAAAATGGTTGCTTTAGTCATAGGCACAAATGAATCACTAACACAACGGTTCAAAAGGATAATCTTTAAATGAGACTCCACACTAATCATAGACCATCCCATTAGGCTTAACTAGTATTCTTCTTAGGAGATAACTAGTTAGATGGAATGGATTAGAATACTTCTCCAAAACCTTCAGGATCACAAGTTCATTCATGTAAGAAGAGTAGCTAATTAGCTCATTCACTACTTAGCCAACAAGGCGATAATGTGCAAGAATACCCACATAATTTCTTCATGGCTAAACAATGATTGGAGTATGATTGGAGTTCTCTAGCAATATTTCTGTGTTAGTTTATTCATGGCTACCTTGTATCTAGGGATGCCCATTTGTATCACCCAAGGGCCAAAGGGGATCACCATATACACATGGCCCCTTGTGGGTCACCATGCACGGTTACCCCTGTTGGAAAAGTAACTAGGTTTGATCTTCGTAATTATCTTTGTACTTGTCTCAAAAAGCAAAAAGAAGAAAAATATTTATATTATTATTATTTCTTTAGTCAAGCATGTTCTTCATGCTTCTAGGTTTTGTTGAGTTAGAGTCCATTTGGACTCTTTGTAAGAAAAGGGAAATCATTTTTGTTAAGTCAAAAAGAGTGAATTTGACCTCCATAAGACCAAGTCGGCTCTCCAGATGGTCAAGTTGGACTGCTCAATAGATGTGACCCTTCACATTGACAAACAACCATATATTGGCGTGAATCCTCCACCAAAAGGCAAGCAGTTCGTTGATGTTCTGAGATAAGATATGCGAGTCTCTGTGGCAGGGGATATGCGGGTTTCTTTGAAGGCATAAATGCAAGTTTCTTTTGTTGTAAGAGATGTGAAAAGAATGCGATTTTTTTGTGACAAGTGACCTGAAAAGAATGTGAATTCCTGAAGAGATATGCAAGCTACTCAGACTATTCCTGTGATGACATGCAAGCTCTAGAAGCACTGTTATGCGAGCTATAGAAAGGACTGTTATGACTGTGTTATGCGAGCTATAGAAGGATCATGAGGATTGAGGAATACAAGCTACAGGGAGGATGAATTTCTCTGTGACTCAAGGCATCTAAAGGGTAGGTTGGTGACAGATCAAGGATAAAACATGACAGTGAATGAAGGGTTGACTTGGGGGATCTTATGGAGGTATTTGTCTTGGTCTTGGGTCTTGGATATCTCACTTTGATCTGATTCTATAAGAATATTATTGGTTGGGTTTTACCCTTGTGGGGTTTTGCTCTGGGGTGGAGCCTACATCTTGTGTTTTGTTGTTTCTTTCTGATCTTCATGTATGTTTTGGTAATTGTTTGATGAAGAAAAACATAATAAGAGCTAATAAGAAGCCAACAAAATTTACAAGCAATTATCATGAAAGAGAAATCCATTGTAATATGTAAGTAACTTGATTTCTCAACATGGTTTCAGAGCTAAGGTGAAGCAAAGATGGTTTGAAGATCACTCTTGTTGGCATTGAAGAAGAAGAACATCTAGACCAGGGAAAAGTGCAACACCTTAAAAGGATGTTTGGACTAGTGTAATGACCAAAAACTGAAATACAGTAAGAACCAAGAACTGAAATACAGGAACCGTAAAGGATTTTGAATACCTACCTGAACTGCTGCTTGCTCTGGTGTGGTTGATGACGCTGCGGCTACTCTGATCCAATTACCGGGAAACCAATTCCACCCAGCCATACTGAGCAGAGCCTGGCTGCTCAATCCAGTAAGCTTCTCGCAGAAGCTCACTGTCCCCCGTGCCCAGAACCTCAGACTGGTTAAAGGCGATGGTTTATATGTAACATTAAGGTATTAAAACATTATATATGTGTTATTGTTATTATAACACTATTACGTTTCATTATAACCATATAACATATCCTGTATTACTTTATAATATTTATATGTACTTTATCATATTTGTTGTCATTTTAACTTTATGATATTCATATATACTTTGTTTTACTTATATTTGTTTTTAATATATACTTTATTTATGTTTGTTTTTAATATAAACTTTAGAACTTTAGATTAATTAATTATTGATACAATACTTAATCTTTATTCTATTTTATTAATATCATTTCTTTTCTTTTCTTTTCTTTTTTTCAATATTCTGGAGCATATAATATATGTATTTAGAGATGGGTCGTTACATACACTCCCCCTTCGGAAAACTTCGTCCCGAAGTTAGAGTTTTATCTTATCTGATTACTTATGATAGTAATTAGTACCCCGTTCTTAGGTTTTGTTTGTTTGTTTGTTTGTTTAAATCAAGAGACTATAAAATTAGAGTTTTAGGTTTATGATTTTAATGGACATGTCTTGCCCTATCCAGGTTCCCAAGCTATTCTAAAATCATCCTATCCTTCCTAATCTCTTCCGCTCCCATCCTATCCGTCCTCTACTGGAGTATGCCATGGCGTCAGTTTTACTGACCTAACCATTCATAAACTCTAAGGTGATAGCGTCGGTTATACCAACCTGATTCCCAGTAGGCATCTAGCATTCATCATCACACGTCTAGGGGAGCGTGGTTCACACAGTCCTCCCATGACTCCAGGTTTCGGAGGATAAACGGTGGGCAACACCTCCACCCCTCCCAATAGAACTTAGGGCTAACACCCTATCATATAATCACTTGGAGCTTTAATTGTTCTGAGGTTCTGTCGTTACGTGGTCATCCCGGTAATTGTTTATTACCTGCAATCATACACTTATCCATGCATTCGTAAAATGTACATCAGCATATTCAAAATAACTCATGTATTATTCACATATGACACTACAGTATAACATATTTTACCATATTCTATGCATGTCTTTTGACTTTCATCTAAAATGTATTCACTTCTTGATTTCTATTCCATTGATCATATTGGCATGTATAAATAAAACAAATTTACAATATCTTAATTTCTATTAGAAGTAAAATCATTTAACTGTCTTAACTTTACTTTGACAACTATAATTTAATAAAATGAACCACATATATCGTTTTGGTATCCATGTACCAGCAGAAGTTAAACATATATTATGTCATAAAATTTCACGTTTATCTATAATTATTCAAAATGTTTCTGAGTCTCTGATTGCAGTGAAGAAAATATATACTAAACATAGTTAAAGCTCTTTCAAAATTGACATAGATTAGGGTATCTTTGACATATGTCCTCTGTATTTTCCCAAGTCGCTGATCCATAACATACATTCGCAACATGTCTTCAAGTACTTGATTTACTCTTGTTTGCCCATCAGTCTCAGGATGGTAAGCAGTGCTTAAATTTAACTGAGTATCTAACACTGTCTGCATGCAAGTCCAAAATCTAAAAGTGAATCGCGAATCTCTATCGGATATAATCTTCTTAGGTACTCCATGAAATCTAATAACTTCATTTATGAATACTCGAGCTACATCAACAACATCGTCATCCTTGTAAAGAGATAGGTATCGAAAAGTGAGATTTTCTCTCAGTTTTCAAGGAATGAATTGTACTTAGCTAATCTTAAAATACTAGCTTTTATGTGTTAAAATTTTACTGGTTTGCTCATCTTTGCATCGATTTAAAATGGAATTATAATATTATTCAATCTGCTATAAAGAGAGAGTTTGTTTAACAGTGGTTTTGAAGTTTGGAAGTTACTATTTTAAAATGTATTAACTTCCCTTGTCTTCTCATGATACATCTTTATGCTTAGAATCTTGAGTTTAGTTTTTGTATGTTTTGAACAATGCCTTACCATATCTCTTTGCTCTTAGCAGTCTAAAAGAAGCACCAGGCATGCCATGATATAGAAGATCAGGAAACTGCTTCTATACACCAATCTTCAGTCTTAAGTCAAGCAACACTGGCCAGTTTAGAAGCCCTATTAAACACCTTTTCAGAGGTTTCCATGTTCTTTGTAGAGACGTTGCAATGCAAGACATAAATTTCCAAGACATGTAACAATAACCAATAATTTCTAATAATAACAGGAGATCAAGTAATTGACATAATATGCAAGTACTTCACAAAATAGAAGATTTTCGTTAGTGTTCACTTTGCAACTTCTAGACCCATAAATAGATGGAAAGATAGAACAATATGGAATCATATCAAGTAATTGACTCACTACGTGAGCACTTCACAATTTTTGCTTGGTATTCATTTTGCAACTTGTCGAACCTATAGTAAGAGCTACTTGATAAAATGAAATATCTCACTTAATCTGTATCTCTAGAAAAGATAGAATTTATGAGAACCAATATACTCGATGGGTTCTATAACAGTTTGCAGGTGGACATCCTTAATTTTAAGTAGTTCACATAAATGATAAACTGTTTTTATATTGCACTCCAAATAACAGAATCTACAGATTCTGTAGGTCTTGACAAATGAACAATATATGTGATAATGCTTGTTTCGTTAATAAGAATTTGACATGTTTAAAATTTCTTCCCAGTCAATTCCTTAGCAGTTGAGTGTGGGACCAAGAGAGGGAAAGTTAGGGTTCTACAGTTGTACAGAAATCTAGGTATGTAGATAGATAAAGAGCACCACATAATTAATAAGGTGCTCATTGACTCGGAAATATAGTGGTCTAAATACTAGGAAATACTAATAAGCTTTGGCATCATCTAGAAGCTCAGCTATGATAAAAACTTTGCTAGCTGAGGCACAACATATATAGAATACGTTTCTGTTATCAAGAACATTTAAAAACCTCATTCATATCCACGTCAATTGAGAGCAAATTTTTCAGCCGCTCCGAGATTGTCAATGCCAATGTTGCCAATATCGCAAGAATATAGTCAATATCGTGATATCTCACCTGGTTCATAGCAGTTTGACCTTTAGCCGGAAAATTTACCATAGACATGTCATGATTAAAATCTAGAAGAGATACAGTTCAGCAGTATATCAAAAATGTAGATTGGGGTTAAACGGAGGAAATAAATTAGGATAAAATGTGATTATGATTGTTAGAACCAGTTTTGTTTAAGAATGACCCCATCAAAGGATACAATTACTACAATTGTGTTCTCTGAAGGATGCTTTGAAAAGTAGTTTTTTATAAATTGCACATAACACTTTAATGGTTGATGCAAATTGACTGCAATTGGATTCATAGAAAATCTTGTGCTATCATAAGTTCAAATTTCACAATATTTGGCAGAAAACTTGCATAGATATTATCTGAGAAAGTTTAGTGTGTAGACTGGGCCCCAAAGAAGGTTAAGAAAACACAAGTCAACTTAAATCTGGCATAAGATTCGACTGGTATCCATATAAGGTGATTAAAAGAATTTATTTATTTATTTTTTTATATATAAGAGAGCATAAGCAAGAATAATCTATGAGAAATTTGGACCATCTCATTTGGTGGTTGAAGAAATATCTAGTTTTAAAGGTCTTGGAAAATACTAGCTTGCGGAGTTTAATCATTATTGTAGAACCTTCATAAATTTCAGCATGGAACTTAGTTTTGAGGAATTTATTGAAGCAGTATTGATGATAACAAGTATGGATTAAACTTTTTACTAGTCACTTCTAAAGATTGCACAGATGTTGCAAAATTCATGATGATGGAGCA
This sequence comes from Pinus tabuliformis, assembly GCA_031772625.1. NCBI lineage: Eukaryota > Viridiplantae > Streptophyta > Pinopsida > Pinales > Pinaceae > Pinus > Pinus tabuliformis. Next base: position 1,160,618 of record CM062813.1, read on the forward strand.
ATTAATCCAAGAAAATGGTTGACCTCTTTCCAAATCTTTGCACTATTTTAAACTGATAACGCTGCCTTTTCTCGATTCCTAATTAAAGGAATTGATGCAATAGCAAGGTCTTGATGAATTCCTTATGGTTACAAAAGTGCCCATTGCAATAAATTACTATTGTTTTTATATTTATAGAAACAGGCCAAAATGGCCTCTTAGTTGCTTGCTTCTTGCAGGCAACAGCAATGGAAGGTGTGAAGAGCAGCCTTCAGACCGACTATATTCTCAAGGCAATGAATTTGGAGGCAAACCAAGCTGTAATTCAAAGCTTAAATAAATATTATAGGTAGCAGATACTGCGGACAAACTACCGGTTTCTGGGAAAAACTCTACTAAGTCTAAGAAACAATCTAATGAAAGCAAGCAAACTGTTGATGTTTTATTGCACAATCAAGTGGCTGTGAGCAAGAAACAGGGAGTGCTAAAGCACCTTTGACAAAAACGAAAATGAGGATTGCGAAGAATCCATGATTGAGTCAACTGCACCAGACAAGGTGTTGGTAGTAAAGTGGTGTCCCTTTAACTGTTTACAGTCTGATGAGCAATCTGATCATGGGTTTATACAAAATCTAGAACATTATTTGATACAATGCCATTTATGATATGAAAATACATGGATACTTAAGTTAAAATCCATTAACTAATTTTAAGGAATAGATTATTTTACAAAAATAGAAATCAAGTTCACAATTATTTTTTTTTTTTTTTTTTAAAGTTGGATAATCCCAACACTACAAGGTACAGTCTGAAAACAGATTCACAAAAAAAAACATATTCAAATCAACCAGCTACTAGGAATAAACCATAACAAGGATGAGAAACAACTGGAAGCAATTAGGATGGATGCAGAATTAATGGATCCGAAATCATAAAAGAGCCTAGGTGTATTGTACCTCTCGTTTGTCGCTAATATTTTAGCTTCTAATATTGTTATAGACACTCTTATAGTCTACTGACTACATATTGTGCTCTCTAGTCCCATTGACCTATTTCTTGGTCAACTGTGGGAATTAATCAAATTATCTAACCATATCCATACGAAATGACAGCAAATGAAGATACTTTAAACTTTTCTATGTGAAGGAACCTTCAATCAGTAACAAAAAAAAACTGATAAGAACCCAATAAAGGCATAAGTTATATCTAGAATCGTTATATGAATAAAGTCCTAGATTCTGATTATTTGACATATTGGTAAAGATAGATAGCACATATAGGAAGAACCCGACAACAGATGCCTAGGCAAATATAAACATTATGATTCTCAAAATGCTTCAACCTTACATCCAAAATGCAACACATTCACTATAATTCCAAAGCCTATACATCCTCGGTATAGAGTAGATATCAAATGGAAATAAGAATATAAAAATACTCAACATATTGGTTAAGGTACGCTCTTTGTGGAGGAGATGGCTTGAAGTCGAATCCTATGGAAAATTTTGACATATATTTGACTGAGGGTGGGTATTTTTTGTTTTAATGTGTTAATCTCAGAAAATTACTCTGGAAGAGTTCTGTAGATTCTCTTTCATAAACAGAGTCTGGAAAAAGGTGTCCGTCACATTTGTGCATATATAAAAATAGTTTTGATTTATCCTGCCGTCTCGTGTTAAGGTGTAAATGGAGCGGTAAGAGACGAAACTCTACTATAATTGATGCAGGCTTGTTTGAAGACAGAGACATCCTTTCATTCCTTAAGACACGACAAAGGTTTATGATGGCCCTTCAGTCATATGGATAAATTTACAACTATAAGAAGACTTGGCTCCATCTCAACTTATTTGGTTCCAACAGAACTCGAGATTTTGGGCAGAACTGTACCCAACTGATTCTGAGTGAATGTATATGATTCAGAAATGCTCAAAGACATACATTGCCATAAGGCTTCTGTTCCTTACTATGCGATGATTATGTCAGTACATGGATAAAGAAACTTGATGTCACACATGCTAAGATGACAATCAATACAATCATAATTGTGAGCAATCATGCTATATTGCTGTTATAATAATGCCGAGACATGTGAATACTGATTTCATACATGGCATAGTGATGTGATCAATATAAGAGAGCTGAATGTTAATGCTAAACCAAGGTCCTGCATTTGTGCAAGTGCGAGATAGTCATAAGGATACTATAGTGCGAGTCATAGTCTTGTAGAGTGTGTGAGGTCCAGAGGTAAACGAGTCCATTAGTAAACTTCTTATATCAGATCCACTTCCTTTGATAAGATACACAACTTTGCATGGCAATTTATCTATTTTTGAACACACAGATCATGGGAATTTGACCTGAAATTTTAGTCACTGATAAGGGCTTCCAAAGAGGTTTCTCCCTCTGCTTCTATTCTATATATTTTGAAGGAATTTGCATTAACCTCTACACCAATCGACCATTGAAATCACCAGAACTTTCACCCTCTCTGACATGTTTACTTTTACCGGAACCTACTGTCAGAGATTTGAACCCGGATCGTCCTCACAACAAGCATCCCTACTGGCCTTTAGACAACAGCCGGAAGGATAGCACTACATTAGTACATTATTAATTGATTTTTATATGCATAACATGTGCTGTGAGTGGGGTGGGTACACTTTTCTTATTTCCCCCAAACACTCTGGTAGTACCCTTTCTCCTTCCGTTTCCCATTCCCCTTTTCTGTTAATGCTACAGAGATAATTCATGTGCATATTTAGATTGCTCTGCCTAGTCATAACCAAACGTAAGCGGCACCATAAGAGTTCAGTTTAAAGATGCCTATTTTGCATTGCAGACTTTTATTGCAAGGTGGCTAACCCTACTGAGGAAAATAAAATAAAAAGTAGGCTGATCGTAGTCGTATTCTCTTAATAGGTATTTATTTAATTTGAATCTTTCACGCATTTAAGTGCTTAAAAGTTCAGAAGAAATAACCCAATTAATCATGGTCGTTGTATTACCATAGAGAAATTTAACTTGGCAATAAACAAAATACGACCAAATGATTGCTTGAGTTTCAGCTAAAACGTGGAAATGTTCATAATGTCAAACCATATATTCGAGGAATTCTTACCAAAATTGGCGCTAGATTGTATCTTCAGGGACCGAAGCAAATGCGATTAAAGTAACTTTTCGCACGAATATTAAACTAACAGCAAATGCCATCCATCTGTCAACGAAATAAAGATTCGCTGGGAGTTCAATTTAAATGCATAGGCAAAAGAATCGGTAAATACTCAGAGGCGGAGATATCTCTTTGCCAGAAGCAGGTGCCCCGAATATCATTATCTTCAAAGGCTTTCTTTGGCCTTGGCCTCGACATTGACCAAAGGCAATGCAGTAAGCCGTGGTTTTTGCACTCTGCGACCGTGGTTACATTTGAAATTAATGTGAATTTCGCTATTTCCGAGGCCACCGCACCTTCTCAATTCCACGCTTGAACATGAATGGAACGGGAAATTTAAAGGACTGAGATTAAAAGAGGCCATCGAGGATTGAGGGATGCATTACAGGGTGCATGGATTGCATAGAGCTCGCAGGACGACATTTTCTGGTTTAAAGTCTATGATAGTTATTATTTATTAGAAATGTCTTTCAAATTGCTACGATCAGAAGCTTGAGCAGCGAAACTAAGGCTAGGACTTATCATCAGTTGGCATCATTTTGGCAGTTTCTCTTTCCTGGGAAAGAAATTGATACTTGCAGTTCAACGTTAACGACCACCACTAATCCTAGAGGTCCTAGTTCCAACACTCGATTCTGAAAACAATCCTGTCGGACCTTCCAGTCTCGGCAGTCGCAACCCGCGCGTCGTCTGTGTCACTTACCAGCGCGTTTTCACGCATCAGAATTCAACCACAAAAATTACAGGAGCGTAGGGCCTATGAGGTCGAAGGGTTTGAACGAAGCTCCGATACCATATGTAATGACCAAAAATTGAAATACAGTAAGAACCAAGAACTGAAATACAGGAACCGTAAAGGATTTTGAATACCTACCTGAACTGCTGCCTACTCTGGTGTGGTTGATGACGCTGCGGCTACTCTGATCCAATTACCGGGAAACCAATTCCACCCAGCCAGACTGAGCAGAGCCTGGCTGCTCAATCCAGTAAGCTTCTCGCAGAAGCTCACTGTCCCCCGTGCCCAGAACCTCAGACTGGTTAAAGCTCTTCCAATAGCAGACCTTCCTCCTTCCTGAATTCCTCCTCCTGGTTTTTACCTCCGTCGTTCCCCCTCTTCTCAGCTCAGTTCGGCAGTTTTATAGCCTGGGTTTAGCGGTGGCCGCCCTGTACACCAGCGACTCCACCGCTTTCTCCCGCGGTGACAGCGTTCCCATGCGCGTGAGTCATCCTCCAGTTACAAGTGTTGCTGCCTTCCTTAGGGTTCAGTTTTTAATTTAAATGCGATGGTTTATATGTAACATTAAGGTATTAAAACATTATATATGTGTTATTGTTATTATAACACTATTACGTTTCATTATAACCATATAACATATCCTGTATTACTTTATAATATTTATATGTACTTTATCATATTTGTTTGTCATTTTAACTTTATGATATTCATATATACTTTGTTTTACTTATATTTGTTTTTAATATATACTTTATTTATGTTTGTTTTTAATGTAAACTTTAGAACTTTAGATTAATTAATTATTGATACAATACTTAATCTTTATTCTATTTTATTAATATCATTTCTTTTCTTTTCTTTTCTTTTTTTCAATATTCTGGAGCATATAATATATGTATTTAGAGATGGGTCGTTACAACTAGTTTTGGTAATGATTTTTTGTGGCTAATATAGTGACAAGGCCGAAGTGTATCAGGTTGGTAATTCTAGGCTGAATCCCTTGTTTTGTGAAGAGAAGTAGACTGAGTTCATCCGAGTAATAGACCAAGTACCCAAGGAAGGGACTCTCTGTGAAAAGAGCTCAAACTTGTGGGACATTTGCTATGGAAAATTGCACTTTCCAATCATGTCTGCTATCCCAAGCAAAGGATGACTTACCTCAGTGATATATCCAGATCATGTTCTATCTAAACATTGAAAAATTATATCGAGGTTCTGAGAAGGCATCTCTCTTATCCAAGATCCATACCCCATGCCAAATGACAATAAGCTACTATTGGACCGAGACTTATTATGAAGACTAGTATCCAAAGCTCCAAGATATGTGAAGTATCTTTAACATTATACAACACTTGTGATTATGGTGATACCTCAGTGAAGAAGAATTACTACAAAGATCCGAAGACTGTATTTAATCAAGAAGGTCTCACCAACATCAATAAAGCAAACCTGTAGAAGGAGAAACCAAGCTAGTAGGCTGAGTAAGGTTGCTAGTAAAAACCTAGATCAAATCCTCAAGTGCATGAGACCCCAAGAAGACTTCAAGCCTGGTATGAAAGAGAGTCACAGCAAAGAAGGGTTTTGATCTTTCCAAGCTCGTAGAGGATTTCACTGTATTTGGGTAGCCAAGTTTTCTCCAAGATTACAGTTTGATCCTGTGGAAGGAGAGGCCGAGAATAGGCATTATATTCTCCAATCTATGAGAGAAGGGCCACAATTCTGTGGAGGGCCAAGCCTCTGTTCACCATGAAAAGGAGGCCATAAAGCTTGGTAGCTGGTAGAATAGAAGCTCGAGTTACCTCAAGACACAGCCCAGGCGAGGCGGCCTGTTAAGACTGAGATATGGACTCCAACAAGTGGAGAAATATAGGCCACAGACCTGTAGATGGAAACCGAGGATTGTCAAAGAGCTTGATTGGTAATCCGAGGTCAGAAAAGTCGACATGGAGCTGCTTGGAGGCTGCAGGTCGTGGAGATTTCATAACTAGATGTAGGAGCTGTTCCTAAAGTATTTAGGAAAGCAAAAATTATGCCCTAAACAAGGGTTTCATCAAGAACAAGTTAGATCCCTAGTTTTGTACCTAAACGGCCAGTTTCTGTGCACAAGTATGATGGATTAGAATGTGTTGGGACGTGATGGACAAATGTGTTGGGTCTGATTTGTTGAGAAAAAGAATGTGCTAATTGTGATGAGAAGGATGGCTTAAGAACAGTTAGAGAGTTGACTATTAGTCGCTGTTCAATAGTGCCCTAAGTTCTGAGCGGAAGGAGCCAGATAGTGGGCAGTCTTACAAGCCTTAGATCTGTGCAATTTGAGGAGTCGAATTTCAGAACTGAGCTCTGGAAATTTGGAGCCCTAGATCAGTCAAGCATTGACTATAGTAGGGCAAATCTGGAAGCCCTAAGAAGCACTCTTTCAATGAAGTTGGAAGGATGTTTAGAAGGTTGATTGTACAAACCCTAGGTGCAACATTCTGGAGTAGCCAAATTGTTGACAAGATGGGCAGATATGAAAGCCCTAAGGAGAGTGACAAGAGCAGTTGATTTGTCATAGAGTTAGGGAAGTTTTGGTAGCCCGAGGAGCAATCTTCTGAAATGACTAGAATAATGGAAAATAGGCAGATCTGGAGGATGGGAAGCCGTGCAAGACGCAGTGTCTGGTGCCGTAGATGAAGACCTTGAGTGCAGGATCATGAGAGAAGGAAGCATGATCTGTTAGGAGGCAGATTGGGAACCCTAGTTCAGTGAGTTGCAGTATGGAAAACTTAGTGATAAGAGGGCCGCTTGAGGAAGCTACAACAGATCTCTACAGAATAACAGGTCGCTGATGTAAGGGAAGTATGAGTACTTCTGACACAAGTTGAGGCTTGTTGATGTACTCTACCTGTATGAAAGGGATTTGGTATGGATTTCTCCTCTCAGGTTGAGAGGGAGTTAGGTTGGACACATGTTTCTCCTTGTGTCAGGTATTGTGATGGATTAGAATTGACATCCTAAGTCAAGTACATGGACATGGATAAGGAGAATGGTGGATTGGATAAGCATCTTGGACAAACATTCTTGAGTCATGTACTGTGGCAGATTAGGATTGACATCCTAAGTCAAGTACATGGACTTGGATAAAGAATGGTCCGGTGGATAGACATTTCCTTGAGGGAAATGGTCTAGTGGAGGACATACTCTGGGTATCCTAGGTGGAGTATGTGCCTTGGAGAGGCGATGTAGTGTCCTATGGAATGCCTCCCAACATTGTGCTCTGATCTTGTGGAGAGATAGATTGTATCTGTTAAGGCCTTGGTAATGTGACAATGCTAGCCATGATGATAATATCATCATTGATGCTTATTGTAACTGCTCAAACTAGCAGGGGACCTAAGGGGATCCCTAAAGGGCAAATGCTAGGCCAAGGGCAACAAATGGAGACTTAGCCCACTGTCACCTTGGCTAAGGCTCCCTTCTATTTACGGACTTTCACCAATGGGAGGAGACCTGATATGTATGGAGTCACTATTGAATGATAAATCAATTGATATGGGTGACCTAAACAAACCCTTTCCCAGAAAAGTTTGAAGGATGGAGCTTGCTTGCTTTCTAAGCAAGGGGTACTATGTATTCTAGGGAAAGGAAGAGAGGATTTTGAAAGTTAGGTTTATGGGATAATACTTGTGAAGAAGTTCTCTAGTCCCTAAAATTCTTATTAGAATTGGTATCCTAGATGGTTCTTGAAGAATGATCTTTTAAAGGAGTGGGATCACATAGGGCCAAGTGGACCCGGTCTAGGGTATGAAGAAAGTATGTAGCAACCAATGATATTCTTACCCTAGACAAGGTGGGTAAAGGATCAAAGAAAGAATTTTCACTCAAAGATGTGGTTTTGACCCTGAGGTACTGGACTTGGGGATGGCAAGGCAAGTTTTGATCCTGGAGCTAGGGCTTGGCTTTTCTCCCAACTCCACTGTCAGAATGTCTTCAAAATTGGAGGAGAGCTAGAGGAAAGGCCAGAGCAGAGGACCCTAGGAGATCGAATTCTTTTGATGGCTAGCTTGTCGGGAAATTGATGCCCTAGGTACCCTAATGTGGCTAGTCCTGGAAGGATGTGAGAGAATATGAGTTTTAGTGACTACCCTTGGTAGATCAGTGCCAATCTTTGGGAGAACGGAGTCAATGTTGAGTATGAATAGGATTTCTTGGTTCCCAGTCAAGGAGGCCTCAAGATCACTTCGTTTGCCTTCTAGATCAAGAAGAAACAACCTTGCAGTTTTTATACTTTGATGTGCAAAAGGAATGGCTTGTCAAGGTCGAATTTGTTGATAGAATTATCGCTAGGAGATTTCGCTCCTATTACATGGCCCATACATTGAGAGATGCTATCATAGAGACAAATTCCACAATTTTAAGTAATACATGCATGCAACAATTAGCCCTAGAACAACGAGAATCCCAGTCCAACATATATGACAAAAGTAAACAAGAATAACATCAAAAGCACATACTTACATGTAATAGAGTATATCAAACCATTCACAATTGACAATAAAGAAGCTCCAAGAGAAGATAGACCAATATCCACACATCAAAACTCATCCATAAAGCTCCAAGCCTCCAATTAATCCTCTAGAAAAAGTGTGAAAATCTCAAGAGAGACAAGAGATCCAAACCAAAGTGATGATGAACAAATGAGCTCATCTCACTTGTATTTATACACAACTTAGGAGTTTGAATTAGCCTCCTTGGCCTACATAAGCCCCTAAAATAAAATAATCTTCTAATAATTCAACTTTTGGTGACAAGCCCACCAAACTAGCTGATAAATGAAAAAGTAAGCCTCTCAAGAGGTCAAATAATAATCTATGTATGTTGTAGGGTCCTCTAAGAGGCCTAATGAGGTCCATGGGTGCCACAATGAAGAATAGGACCCTCAAAAGCAGTGGACAAGGGGTTGGCCCCTTGTAATAACTTTTGGTGCCCCAAATGACATGTGGGGGCAACAAGTGTCCTCATGGGTCTCCAAACAATTCGAAGACGCCTGTAGATTGCCTGCAAGGACTAGGACGATGGTGTAGGTGATGCCACATCATCGTGCAAGTCCTGGATCATCTGCCAAGTGTATGGTGTAGATCTGGGGCCAGCTGGACATGATGGATCAGGTGCATCCTCCACGTCCAATAAGTAAACCACGAGCAATCTTTGAATGGCTGTGGGGATCCATGAAGTGCAATCTGCTGCTGTGGAGGCAATGGCTCTCAATGCTCACCCTACATGTGCCAATGTAGCCCTCTAGAGGATTACGACCCCGTATATGGAGACCAAACCCATGATGGAAACCATCTGCAATCCTGCATAAGATCCAATGCGTCCCTTAGCCATCCAATACAACAAGTCATTAAAGAAATAGAGTATATGAGCTTAACTAATCATGGACCATAGGTGGGGACTTCATAACGGTTTGCCCTTCCATAATGGGCTTCGGGTGTGCCAGTGTCTCCTAAACTCCAAATGGGGTGAACCAATAATCCTATTAAGTGGTTTCTACTCCTAAAGGGGATAATATAGTCAAGGTACATCCTTCAAAAGGTGGTGGCATGTGATAGATAGGTGAATGAAGTAGGGGATGAGAGGGCCCAACCCTAGGTCACATGTTGGGTACAAGGGTAGCTAATAAGAGGGAAGCCCACATTTGGGTTTAGAATGTATAGGAGGGAGCAATCATGGTACATAAGGTGCCCCGACCTTGATTTTTCCACCTTTCTTTATATGCCTTTTGCCTTTTTATGATTTTCTTTGATTAACTGCTCGGGGCTCAAGGGGTGAGAGCATGGTGTATAAGATATAACAATGAATAGCCCCTTTTAAGGTGGGGCGGTTCATTGCCCACTAGGGGTTGGGAAAATCATGGGTTCCTATATGATGGAGGTTCATACTACGTTACCAGATCTGACAGCAAAGGGGCCAAGATCTACGTACCTTCGGATTTGATCTGATCCGGATCTGGATCTGCAAGAATACATGCAAAAAACGGCAGGTGGCAGATCTTTAATTTTGGGAAACGGATCCTCCTCGCTTGAAACGCATCCTGATTGAAAAGCTGAAACCCGCAAAAGTTAAAAATTAAAATGTATGCGGAGGAGTTTAGGGTTTTCATTTTTGACTTTAGTTAAAGTTAGTGTGGTCCCTCTTTGTCGGCAGTGCACTCAACAAGGGGAACATGCGATGTTTATTCAAGCTTTCAGCATTTGGCGTTATTCATTTCTTCAGGGCCCAGGGTTTGTCGTTATTCAATTTTCACTGTTCGGGCATTCAAGTTTCAACGTTTGTCGTTATTCACATCAGCTGGACCAAGTCACTGCAAGGTATTTTTTATTAAACAACCATTTCAATTTGTCTATTCGGCTGAAATCTTTCCGCCCTCGAGTCACCACCGCCACAATTTTTTAAGACAAGCATTACACGATAGATAAAATATATCTGGTCTTTTAAATTTAATGGTTTAAATTCGTGCTTGTCTCTCATGATTAAGGCTTAAGCTTGTCTCGTTTATTAGAACCATCAACATACATCACCATCGTTTATAAGATGTGTTTCCTTCAAATTAGTTTTCCGCTGATCTATTCCTTTATGGCGTGGCATTCTTTTGGCAATAGAAATGGTCCATAGGTTAAAGTAATTTAGATCTCATATGTCTTAAAGATCTTCCTACAACAATCGACCCACAATGACGGTGACAATTGTTTTTTTGGTAGTTGAGGTCTCTTGTGTGTGCAGCCTGTGTTGAAGACCTGAGTAGGAGGTTGGCTCCCCTTGGGCTCGATCTGGCATTTGTATGCAGTTTCTGGGTTCCATTAGTTCGCTTGTTTTCAGTGGCGGATCTTTTGTTTTCAGTCACGGTTTATTAATAAGCTACAAGCCAATATGCTCTTATCCCAGAAATCACCTCTCAATATATTTTTTAATCAGACCCCCTTTTTTAATCCCATATGTAATTTCATTTTCCACTTAATTAATTTGATAAGGTATGATTATATGATATAATCATATAAGTTTTTGTTTGGATCTGTTGGGTCCCTATAATACTAGTGATTACCCCATTACTATTGTAGTTATACCCCTTATTTATATTGTTGTGCCCCTATTACCCCCATATTGTTATTTCTGTGCCCCATAGAATCCCTCTATTGTTATTTTTGTGGCTTTATATTATTATTGTTAGGTCGGCTGGATTATATTGTGACTCCATAGACTCCTATATATAGAAAGGAGGTTTTGTCATTTGTATCATCCAAGAATTGTTCATTTATGTAATGTAAAGGAGGTTGCCCCCTCGAAGAGGCTGAATTCTAAGGCGTTGATCTATCTTTTCTATCTTTTCTTGAGCTGGTTTCATAACATTTGGTATCAGAGCTTTGGATTCTAGGGTTTCGCTGCTCCAAACAGGTCATCGTGGCATTTTCGCTATAACTTTTTTTCTGTGACGTTTCAGAAGTCGAAAAAAAAACCCATTTGAGAAGAAATCGCGTTGAACTTTGGGTCCGAATTTCAGAGCTTTTCGCGCGATATTTGCGGAGATATGATCTGAGGAAGTTGGTATTTTTGCAGACTCCTGAATTACATTCAAAACAGGTGACCTGGGGAAAATCGTCATAACTTTCTCTTTGGGGATCGGATTGAAATTTTGTAAGAAGCTACAGAAAGAGGACGGACTGTAGTTTCTTGTATGCGAGTTTCAGATCCAAAGGTTGAAACAGTGACTCGTGGCACGTCGTACAAGTTCGCTCTACTGAAATAGTCTAAAAACAAGTCACTATGGGAGATTTCACATAACTCTTCCTTGGAGAATCCAATTTGGGTCAGACTTGTGGCATTGGAAAGAGGACACAGAGGGCTACTACAGATCACAAATTCAGAACTAGATGATTGGAAAGTACAGAGATATATCAGAGGCAATATCGAGCTCCTACAAAGTGAAAAAAGGTGTGTAGATTTTCTTAAATTTTTGCTTAAGCTTGGTTTGAAAATTTATTTTGAAGGAATTCAAAGGGCATAGTAGAGCATTATTATCGGTAACTGATGCCCCGAGGAAAGAAAATGCAAACACCTAGCAAGGAACCTGAAAGCTCTAGCATGACTCATGAAGAAGAGGAAGAAATGCAACATGATATATCAAAATTACAAGACCAAGTGCAACAACTGTCCCTTGCACAAAAAGGAACAGAATCTAAGATGGATGGTTTAAAGAAAGATGTAGAAGCTAAGATGGATGGTTTAAAGAAAGGTGTAGAAGCTAAGATGGACTGTTTAAAGAAAGGCGTAGAAGCTAAGATGATTGACGTGGAAGCTAAGATGGATGATTTGAAGATAGATTTGAAGACAAACATGGACGAATTGAAGATAAATATGAATAAGTTGCTACAATGGTCCCTAAGGGTGAAAGGGTACTAAAGGAAACTCATGATGAGAACATAAGAAATGTTAATCATGATTCCATAGACGCTAATGTTGGATTGAAGAATCATCATATTCCAAAAATCGATATGAGGAAGTTTGATGGCAAGGATCCCGCCACATGGATATTACAGATGGAGCAATTCTTCGATCTCAATAATGTGCAAAACGCACAAAAGGTACGTATGGCAACTGTATATTTGGAACCAAATCAGTTTGTATGGTATCAATGGCTTTGTTCTCGTAAACAATTTATCACTTGGGCAATTTTTACGGAAGAATTGATAGCACATTATGAGGATACAAAAAGCAACACTTTTTTTAGCCAATTGATAAGTCTCAAACAAAAGGGTTCAATAATGGAGCACATTGAAGAGTTCCAAAAATTGAACATAAGGGTAAAAGATATTCCAGAGGAGCATAGGATTGATGTGTTCATAGGGTCTTTAAAGGATAATATCCAACATGATGTCCGCCTTTGGGAACCTGATTCATTAGAGAAGGCATTCAGGTTAGCAAGGAAAATGGAAAGCAAAATTATGGCAACTAGGAAGCATACCACTCACAACTATAAAGACGGAAGTGTTGTTGCCCCTAGTCTTCCACAACCTACAAGGTTGACACCACAACAATTGGAAGAAAAAAGAGCAAAAGGGCTTTGTTACAATTGTGATAGCAAATACACAAAAGGTCATAAGTGTGCTGAGAAGAAATTATTCTACATAGATTGTGAAGAGGAAGAAGAAAAGGAGCAAGAATGGTCAAAAGAAGAGAATATACTCCAGGAACAAAGCCTAGATGAAGAACAAATAAATCCGACCATATCTTGTAATGCATTGGCGGGAATTACCACTCCTCAAACCATCAAGATAGAAGGACAAATCAAGAAGAAAAAGGTAATAGTGTTGATTGATTCAGGAAGCACCCACAATTTTATTCATTGTAGGGTAGCAAAAGATCTGAATTGCTTCCTATATCCAGCACCAGAGTGTCAAGTGATGATTGCAAATGGAGGAACAATAAATTGCTCTGGAAAGTGCCATAATATCAAGCTATCCATGGGAGAATATGTATTGACTAGCCCAATGCTTTCCATTCCAATGGGAGGTGCTGATGTTGTACTAGGAGTCCAATGGCTAGAATCCTTGGGTACAATAGCTTTTAATTTTCAAGAACTTTTCATCAAATTTTCTATGGAAGGAAAGGAAGTTGAATTAAGGGGTATTGCAGGGAAACCAGGAAAGATAATCAGCTCTAATGGCATGACTAAGCTTCTTAAAAAGGAGCAAAGAGGTGTAATTGCACAATTATGTTCACTAGATGTTTCCACATTGGAATCATCTATTTCTCCATATCTCCAGAAAGTCCTGGACAATCATTCCAAGGTATTTGAGACTCCCAAAGGTCTCCCACCTATGCGTGATCATGATCATGCTATTCATCTGATTCCAGGAAGTGTTCCTCCAAACATAAGGCCGTACAGATATCCCTATGCCCAAAAAAGTGAAATTGAACGTATGGTTGCAGAAATGCTAGAGGCTGGTATAATTCAACCGAGTCAAAGTTCTTTCTCAGCTCCAGTAGTATTGGTGCACAAGAAGGATGGATCATGGCGCATGTGTCCGGATTATAGGGAGCTCAACAAGCTCACTATTAAAGATAAGTTCCCCATTCCTGTCATTGATGAATTACTGGATGAATTGCATGGATCAATTTACTTCACCAAGTTGGATCTTCGTTCGGGATATCATCAAATCAGAATGAAGATTGAAGACATTCCGAAAACGGCATTTAGAACTCATGAGGGTCATTATGAATTTTTGGTCATGCCTTTTGGCCTTACCAATGCACCTTCAACATTTCAAGGTTTGATGAATTCAATTTTCAAACCATTCCTTAGAAAATTTGTGTTAGTATTTTTTGATGATATACTAATCTACAGCAAGTCTTGGAAGGATCATGTTGAACATGTTGACAGGGTTCTACAACTATTGGAGGAGAAACAATTATATGCAAAAAGATCCAAATGTTTCTTTGGAGTCCAGGAGGTGGAATATTTGGGTCATATTGTATCTCATGAAGGAGTTAAGGTAGACCCTAGAAAAATTAAAGCCATTAAGGAATGGAAAATCCCCACATCCATAAAGCATCTGCGAGGATTTCTTGGGTTGACAGGGTATTATCGCAAGTTTGTTAAGAATTATGGGAGAATAGCAGCACCTCTAACAACATTATTGAAGAAAGATTCATTTTCATGGACTCCGGAAGCAACAAAGGCCTTTGAACATCTTAAAGAGGCAATGTGCCAAGCACCGGTCTTAGCTACACCAGACTTCACAAAAACCTTTATTGTGGAATGTGATGCTTCAGGAAATGGAATTGGTGCTGTTCTAATGCAAGATGAAAGACCCATTGCTTTTGAAAGTCGTCCAATCAAGGGAAAGTTTTTAAGCAAAGCTATTTATGAAAAGGAAATGTTGGCAATACTCCATGCACTTAAGAAATGGCGACCCTACCTAATGGGAAGACACTTCAAGGTAAAAACGGATCATGATAGCCTTAAATACTTTTTAGAACAAAGATTATCCTCTGAAGAGCAACAAAAGTGGGTCACAAAGATGTTGGGTTATGACTTTGAAATCATCTATAAAAAAGGGAAGCAAAATGTGGTGGCAGATGCACTCTCAAGAAAGGATGAGGACGTGGAAGCATTGTTGTGTGCCATTTCTATTATCCAACCAGATTGGATAAACGAAGCAAGGAAGGAATGGAAGAATGACGAAGAGGTGTGGGCACTTATTCGAAAGCTACAACAAGATTCCAGTATTTCTGATACATTTAGCTGGCAAAATGATTCGTTATGGTACAAAGATCGCTTATACCTCTGTAAGAATTCCCAGCTAAAACAAAAGATTCTTATGGAATTGCACACTTCTCCCCTAGGAGGGCACTCAGGATTTTTAAAAACTTACCACAGGGTTAAGAAGGAATTTTTTTGGGATGGCCTTAAATCAGATATTCAAAAGTTTGTGGCGGAATGTTTGGTTTGCCAACAAAATAAAGTTGAAACAGTTAAGACACCGGGTCTATTACAACCTTTATCCATTCCAAGCCAACGTTGGGAGGAGGTTTCAATGGATTTTATCACAGGTTTACCCAAGTCTGAGGGAAAGAGTGTCATCATGGTGGTAGTTGACAGACTTACCAAGTACGCACACTTTTGTGCATTATCACATCCATTTAAAGCCAGTACAGTTTCTACTGCATTTATGGAAACAGTTCAAAAGCTACATGGAAACCCAAAGATTATTGTAAGTGACAGAGATCCCATTTTCACTGGAAATTTTTGGACAAAATTATTTTCTTGTCTTGGTACTCAGTTAGCTCATAGCTCATCTTATCATCCTCAATCTGATGGGCAAACTGAGATAGTAAACAAATGTTTGGAAGGATATCTTCGTTGCTTTGTATCTGATAAACAGACACAATGGGTCAAATGGTTGCCTCTGGCTGAATGGTGGTATAACACTTCCTTCCATACAGCAACAAAAATGACCCCATTTATGGCACTTTATGGGTATCAACCACCATCCATCACATCATATTTAAGAGAAAATTCTAAGGTTCAGGCAGTGGAACATCACATCGAACATCAACAACAAGTCCTCCAACTCTTAAAGGATAACCTCGTGTTGACACAAAATAGAATGAAACAACAGGCAGATCAACATCGCAGTGAAAGAAGTTTTGATGTAGGTGATTGGGTATTCCTACAGCTACAACCATATAAGCAAATGTCCCTAAAACAAGCTAAGAAGGATAATAAATTATCACCAAAGTATTATGGTCCGTACAAGGTGTTGCAAAAGATTGGTACTATGGCATACAAATTGGAGCTTCCTGCAGCTTCTCGATTGCACCCAGTTTTCCATGTTTCATGTTTAAAGAAGGTTATAGGCGACAAGCTCCCAATTCAAACAATATTGCCAGAACTTGACGAGGAAGGAAAAATTATATTGGAACCGGAAGCAGTCACAGAAACAAGAACTCGACAGCTACGAAATCGATCAATTTCAGAGTATCTTATCAAGTGGAAGAACTTATCCGCTGAAGATTCCACATGGGAGGATGAGAATTTTATGCAGAAGTATCCAGAACTACTCAAGCGTTGAGGACAACACTTTTTTGAAGGAGAGGGGCATGTTGGGTCCCTATAATACTAGTGATTACCCCATTACTATTGTAGTTATACCCCTTATTTATATTGTTGTGCCCCTATTACCCCCATATTGTTATTTCTGTGCCCCATAGAATCCCTCTATTGTTATTTTTGTGGCTTTATATTATTATTGTTAGGTCGGCTGGATTATATTGTGACTCCATAGACTCCTATATATAGAAAGGAGGTTTTGTCATTTGTATCATCCAAGAATTGTTCATTTATGTAATGTAAAGGAGGTTGCCCCCTCGAAGAGGCTGAATTCTAAGGCGTTGATCTATCTTTTCTATCTTTTCTTGAGCTGGTTTCATAACAGGATCTTTTCCATTTCCAACGTTTTCCCCTTTATTATAACCTTTCTTTCTTGTAGCTGTTGTCCTTAGCAAGTTGGCATTCTAAAATTAATGTTGTCTTATTTTAGTTTTTGTTATTCCACTTGGTCATGGGTTTTGCTATTATTTAATTGTGTATTGATAATTATTAAATTTTAATATATTATAATTTGAATTTTATATGCAGTGTTGAGTAAGGTAACCTATCGAACCATCATAGCATGAGCAAAGTGAAGGGGAAATCATCAAAACAGTCCCAAAATCTCCTCTATGGCAGTATGTGGAGATTATTGGAAAAAATCTTGGAGGTGGTTCATTTAAATGGAAGTGCAATGAATGCCAAGATATAGTAAATGGCTCATATACTAGAGTGAAGGCCCATCTCACTGGTTAAACTAACACATGGGTGCAAGTATGCAGTGGGTCAAAAGATGCAAATGGAAAACCTGGCAAAAGTTTGAGTCCTGGAAAAATGAAATTCTATGCATCTTTGCAATAAGCTGCTGATAGGAAGCATGCTAAGGGAAAACACCCTGTGCAAAGCTCTACAACTAGGCCTCCATTGCCATCTAGGCCTATTGCCACAACTAATAAAAGGCCCAGTTTAGGCCCTCTTGAAGCAACTTTCAATAATCAAGGTAGAGACATAGCCAATGAACATGTAGCTCGTTGCATCTATGTAAATGGGCTAGCATTCAATTTGGTGCGTTCCCCTTATTGGCAACAGATGATTAAGGCAATTAATGAAGCGCTAAAAGGGTACAAAAACCTTGGATATGAAAAGGTCCACACTACTTTGTTGGCATCAAAGAGACAAACCGTGGATAAACAACTACAGGCAATCTAGGATACATGGGCAGAAACAGGGGTGTCCATCATTTCTGATGGATGGAGAGACCAAAGAAGCCACCCATTAATTAATGTTGTTGCAGTATGCCCCCAAGGGGCAATGTTTTTGAAGGCTGTTGATTGCAGTGTGTTAAGTTATGATATGTTCCATGCTTATAACAGTTTACTTCTTTTTCTTATTATATTCCACCGATTAGCAATCACATGTACATAAAGTAAAGTGCAGATATAACATTAAACGATCGACAGAAAACAAGCCAAGACAAGAGACACAAGATGTGGCGGCTAGCCAGGGACAAACCCCACAATGTGTGGGGAAACCCTTTGATCAAATCTTCTTTTATCTTCAATAATTCAGCAGAGAGAAATAGTACAATAAATCTGATTCATATCAGCAGTAGCAAACCCTAGATCAGTGGCATCAGCATTAGCGGCTTCATTATCAAACTAGGGCAGACCATATCTCACAAACCGACAGTCGGATTGACTTCATTCCACCACCAAAAGTTTCGGCTTTCAAAGGAGGTTCAGATGAACCTACAGCGCAGTTCCAAAGAGGAGATCTTCTAGGCCACACAAGTCAATCTTTACTTCTGCAGTTGCAGCTTCAGTTTCAGCAGTTTCCGGCTTCAAACTAGGGCAGTCGATATCTTGCAAACCGTTCGTCGGATTGACTTCATTCCACCACCAAAAGTTGCGGCTTTCAAAGGAGGTTCAGATGAACCTACAATGTAGTTCCAAACAGGAGATCTTCTAGGCCACACAAGTCAATCTTTACTTCTGCAGTTGCAGCTTCAGTTTTAGCAGTTTCCGGCTTCAAACTAGGGCAGTCGATATCTTGCAAACCGTTCGTCGGATTGACTTCATTCCACCACCAAAAGTTGCGGCTTTCAAAGGAGGTTCAGATGAACCTACAACGCAGTTCCAAAGAGGAGATCTTCTAGGCCACACAAGTCAATCTTTACTTCTGCAGTTGCAGCGTCAAATTCAACAGCTTCCGGCTTCACATGTGTGAGAGAGAGAGACCCATTTCAGCGCAGTAGAGAAGAGACTCATATCTGCGCAGTAGAGAGAGAGAGATGTGATGAGATGAGTGAGTCCAAATGAGGAAAAGTCCTCTTATATTTATACACAACGTTGGTGGGTGAATAGATGCGACTGTTGGGCTTCTGAGCCTACATGAGTTGTAGGTCGGCTTGATAATAATTCCATAATCAAAATAAATTCATATCTCCATGAATACTTATCGGAATTGGATGATCTTTATATCAATCCTACACCTCTCGACGAGAGGAATCTAATAAAAATATTATTAGCCATGAATAAGATGACCCACATGAAGTTTTGCCCTGGTTGCCAATTTTAACACTCCCTCTCAACCATGGAGAACTTCATCTGCAATCTGTCTATCGGTCGTTACTATTCATCCATCAAATGCACTGCCTTGTACAACCTGACCCTTGCCCTGCTCTGCTCTATTTTGCCTGTTCTGCTTTGTCTTGTTTTGCCCTGCACTGATTTGTACTGCTCTGCTCTTGCATTGTTCTATTCTACTCTGCTTTTGTCCGAATTATGAAGAAGAAGAAATGATCGAGGATGTATCATACTGACTCAAAGTCAGTCTCAGAGTATGTACTACTGGTCCCAGACCAGTCTCAACCAACCCAAAGTCAGCGTCATAGTGAGTACAACTCCAATGGTCCCAGACCAATATCATCCTCCACTGACTCAAAGTCAGTCTTAGAGTATGTACCACTGATCCCAGACCAGTCTCAACCGACCCGAAGTCAGCGTCATAGTATGGTACAACTCCTACCATTGGTCCCAGACTAGTATCATTGATCCCAGATCAATGGAGGTCATCCTAGCGTAGGGAGTACGGTAGTTACAACGATGCGTCCATCGGTACTACTATCGTCCCTAACTTCATTTCCCTGATCATTGATCAGATGAGAGGTACTTCCCATGAGTCCCAGACTGCATGGGTAGGATGCCTCGATAGGAGAACTAATCAATCCTGTCCTCACAGGAGAACACATCAATCCTGCTACAATCGCCATGGAGAACACATCAATCCAGGGCGCCATGAAGAATACATCAATCCAGGCCTCACAGGAGAACACATCAATCCTGCTACAATCGCCTTGGAGAACACATCAATCTAGGCCTCACAGGAGAACTAATCATCCTGCTACACAGGAGAGCGAATCATCCTGTTCCACAAGAGAGCGAATCATCTTGTCCCACAAGAGAGCGAATCATATTGTTCCACAAGAGAGCGAATCATCTTGTTCCAGTGCGCACCACCAGGGGAGGGTGAGTCACCCTGTGGTCGTATGTTGCTCCAGTAAGAACCACAAGCCCTCAGAGCTCCCAGAGCTCAATGTATGCAACATGCAGGACCCTTGTACAAGGGTTTCTTGATGACTCCAAGTCGTTTGGGAAAATCACAAATTAGATATTTCCTCAGGGCTTTGACAAGGTGTATCAACCTGTACATCATCTTAATGCGATGGAGCCTCCTTGCTCATCAACTTACCATATCCCAGATGATGTTTATCTGCTGGAGCAATCGACGAATACGGGATTCCTCAATAATCGAATCCCGCCTCTGGTTGTTATAGAGAATCACAATGGTATCAAACAGCTCACTGAAGAGCTTTCGCAACTAGACTGCCTCACACGAGGTCATGCTAGCAACAGTATATCCTGCTTCAGCGGTGCTCAAAGTCACCGACTTCTGCTTCCTGCTCATCCAGGATATTGAAGCAGATCCCAAGGTGAAACAGCACTCGGAAGTGCTCTTATGGTCCACCACACTGCCTGCCCAATCAGCATCAGTATATCCAAGTAGTCTCACATCTTCGACAGTGTATCTTAACCCATTGTGCCACGAAGATATCTCAGAAGATTCTTGGCACCAATCCAGTGTATGTGGTGGGGTTCAACCATATGTTGGCTCAACGTGTTCTCCCTCGGAACCATGTCAAATACTTTTGAAGTCTACAAAGTAACTATAAACCTTGCAAGAGTGATGATGAGCCTCCTCAATAATGGCTTGGAGTGTGAATATGTAATCAATCGTCTGGTAGTTGGGCCGAAAACCTGCTTGTTCTCTAGCTCTGGATGGCGGCTTTAGCTCCTTAAAAATCCATTGGTGCAAGGCTGTGGCATAAAGCTTGGAGAATGTATGACTCACCATGATAGTCTAGTAGTTATTCAGATCAGAGCTATTCCCTGATTTGCAGATTGGATGAATAATGTGTCTTGTCTTGGAGGTGAAGAAGCTTGAACATACTACATGGTTAAATAAGTCAACGATACGGGACTCAAGGGATTGGATGCCATGTTTAAAGAATTTGGCTTGAAGCCCTTTCTCATCAGCTACTTTGTTGGTACACATAGCTCTGACTGCTCTTCTAATGTCACACTCTAAGAAAAGGTGGCAAGTGTAGGGAGGGGAGGAGATGCGGGTGGGAGGTTGTCCAGGTATGTCATAAAGGGACGTTGTGTGGGAGAACATGGCCTAGGGTTCAAGGTCAGGTGGAATGGCATGGTGTCTAGGAAAAAGGGTGCGCCAGAAGGCATTTGGGGAGTCACGAAGGGTCTCATAGAGTTCTCACGCCTTTGGAGCTCCCATATTTTTTTAGAATATGAAATAGTTGCAAAACACTCGGACTCCCTTTAGATCTTGATTTTATTCTCCACTTTCACATTGAGAGACTGTAAGAATGCTTGGCATATCACTGAAACTGAGAAATAGTGAAAACTATTTTTAGTAGTCAAATAGGTAGGACATAGTTGGGGCATGTGTTCAACACATGTTTGGCACATAACCTATGTTTAGGACATGTGCCAAACACTTGTCCTAGCGTGTCAATGTATGGCATGTGGGATACAACCTACAGGCACAACAACCCTTGGGGTCCATGTCTTATTAATTAGGTTCAAACTTGTTTTTATGATTTTTTTTAGAGCTATGAAATATATCATATCTAAACCAGAAATCAATACACACAAAACACACAATAGGGGCCCCTGCAAGCAAAGATGTCCTTAGGTTCTTGGGGTGATTTTTAGCTATTTTCTCAAGGGAATAAGAGTCAAGCTTGAGATGTATTTTTTGGGGTATATATGGCTCAAATGTAATCTGATTTTAATGGTAATTTTCTGAGATAAATTCCAGATTGCAAAATAAACAAAAGAAGTAAAAGATATGAACTTTGGATTTTTTGGGTTGGTTGAGAAGGGAAGAAGACTAGTGCCTTGGTTGTTATGGGCAATGTGGTAAAGAAGCAACTTGAGGGGGTGATTCTTGCAAGGATCTAAGGGGCAAGTAGGGCTTTCAAAAGAAGATCCTACAAGTCCTAGATCTAGCAAAGGAACTACTCCAAGTATTGGAAGGGAGGGAATGCCACCTCTAGAACTATGAGGGAGTGCTTTCTCTTGATAAGGGAATGCATGTTTTTTTTTTGACAAGATCGGGTATTGATTGTATTTCCAAAAGAAGAAAATGAGCATGCTCCTGTTACATTTGATGGAGGTTGGAGTCAAGCTGTAGAAGAAAAGTGGGACGCAGTCCCTAATATTGTGCTTGAGTCCCAAAATTCTATTGCTACCTATAACTATTCTAGCATACTGCCGTACATATTGGCCTGATAATAAGATAAATTTACAACGCATAATACTTAAAATCTATTTGTAATATTTGAAGATGCTCAGTGTTGGTTTACTGAGTGCTCCTGATAAGAATTCTGCTTTTTGCCTTGACAGACTGAATTTTCTCCCTCCTGGCTCAGGGTGGAGTTTTTGATGTAGGCCACAACTTCTTCTAAGTGCACACATTTGTTTTTTAATGCAAGTATTTCCGCTTTCTGGCTTTCCATATTCCTTTTTTGGTAGCTGAATTCCATTTTCATCTCTGTTCTTAGATCTTGGAGTGCTTCTTGGAACCTGCTAATCATAAACTTGTTGGCCTTATAGGTGGCACAACCATCATTCCTAGCTGCTTTCTCTATGGGTTACCCTCTTTCTCTGTGATTTTGTAGTGCTTCTTGTGTATCTTGTATATGCTTTTCCTCTGCTTTCTGCTGCTTGTTTTGTTTTTCCCCTTCCTTTGTGATATTGGAGAACTTTGTAAGACTTCCTTGCTGTTGTTGGGCGCATTGTTAGTTTTGAAATGGGCTGTTCTGAAGGCTTCAAGGTTGAAATGGGCTGTTCTGAAGGCTTCAAGGTTGAAATGGGCTGCTAGATTGGTAATGGGCTGTTGTTCATTTATTTCTTTCTCACACAGAGAAACAGAGCAGTTAAAAAGGATTGCTGATGGAGAGCTGATGAGAGAAGATCTCGGATTTATAAAAACTGCGGATCTAGTGAGGCGGTGGGGCAATATGGTAGCAGAGGCAACAATGAGCTTCTTATTACAGACTGGAGGGGGGGAGTAGAGCTCGTGCTTTGGTAAGTGAGGGCAATGGGGGTCACTGGAGAATAGGCACTTCTTTTGATCCTTTGCGCACAGAGGAGTGAATCGAGCAAATGCACTTATGAAGGGAGACTCAGAGCGATGACGAAGAGATAAAGAAAAAATGGGTGAATGGCTCAGAGGATGGATCAGATGAAGCAAATGCGTGGAGAGGATTTCCTGAGGTCTGTGAGAGGAGTGATACAAAAGTGTTTCTGTATATTCTTTGACAAAGATACAGTGAAAGGAATTGAGGGATTGCTCGTTATTTAAGGAGGGAATTCTGCATCGATGGATGATGAGGAGAAGACTGTTCACATCACCGTTCTGATACACAAGATCTTTATCCACCTTGATCTTCGGGCTGAAGTCGAATGCGGATACTCTCAGGATTTTCTATTGAGATACACGTGATTTTCTCATGAAATGGGCTGCTGAAATATCTCTCCACTGATTTGCTGATGTCCTCTTTCTGATCTTTTCGTTGATGTTCTGTCTTTTTTTGAGGAAAGCGTTTTTTCTCATGGTGACTGATTTGATCTAAGGGATTGACTTGTAGTATATCTCCTCGTTTTCCCTGATGTTTCCTTCACTTCTATCAGTTGCCTTATTTGCATATTTGTCTGCTGTTTTATTATGCTCTCTCAGAATATGCTTAAAAGTAACCTTGCCTGCATTGTCTAGATTGCTTCTTATTTGTTTGTATATCCTATTCATGGTTGAATTTGATGGATCTTTTTTGCTTGCCATTGCCTCTATGATGACCGCTGAGTCTCCCATTATTAAGGGATCTTTGATGGCTCTCTTTTTAATTATCCTTGAGCCCATTAACAGGCTGTATGCTTCTGCTTTGTTGTTTGTAGTTTCTCCTAGTCCCCATTCGTAGGAGACCACTTTCCCCCATGGGTCAATTATGATACCTCTCGCGCCTGCTTTCCCTGGGTTGTTTTTAGATGCCCCATCAAAGAACAAGCAATAAATTTTTTGATTTTCTCTCCATTTTGTGAGTTCTTCTTCATTTAATCGGATTTTCCAGTTCTGAGCTGTAGGAGTATGCATGAGACTTTTTTTCCTGTTGTTTTTTATTGTTGCTTTACTGATCCAGTCTCTTTCTTCTTGCTGTAGGAGGTTGTAATCAATTGCAGTAGTGCCTTTAGTATTTAGGAATTCAGATATCAAGCCCCAAGTTTTTGATAAAATTCTCCCTATTCTTGGTGTTTGGTCTTTGAAAATACTCTTGTTCCTTGAAAGCCATATTTGCCAACACAGAACTGCTGGAAGACATTTCCAGAACCTGTTTATTGTTGCCTTTTTCTTTGTCGAGTAGGGGTATGCCTTTTCCCAATCTCGAAAGAAATCCAAAAAAGTTTTGGAGAAATTTAAATTAATTTCCAAGGGGCTTGAAAGTTGTTTCCAACACTCTTTAGTTACTATGCAGTCCAAAAAGAGATGTTGAATGGTCTCTTCCTCCTTCAGGCACATAGGACATCTGGATGGGCCATGAAACCCTTTTTTCTTGAGATTTTCAGAGGTGAGAATTTTCCCTTTTAATAGGGTCCATATAAAGATTTTGATTTTAGGGAGGCTTTCAATCTTCCATACTGACTTCCATGGAGCCCAATCGTGTTGGTTCTGCTGTTCTTGTAGAGCTGTGTAGCCTATCTTGACTGTGTAACATCCCCCGCTTGGATCCCAAGCAAAAGTGTCTTCTTCCTCAATGCTTGTTGGTGCTGCTCCTTTGAGGTGCTGCCTAAGACTGTCCCATTGACCTTTCAGATTTGGAGGAATTCCTGTGGTGTGCCATTCTTGCCAATTTCGATCTTCCCATTTGGAGATTGAATGTATAGTTTTCAAACCTCTATCATTCATCCACTTTTGAATGTCTTCATGGCCCAGAAGGAGGTTTAGGGGCTCCTTCCCCATAATTTTGTCCTCCCAAATTAAGACCGTTTTCCCATTGCCTGGAATTTTAGATATGATTGCTGATTAGAGGTGTTATCTTCTTCACAAGCTTCCAAACTTGTGTGCATGGTCTAATTGGAATATTTTCAGTCAGTAACTTTGTTCTCGATTGGCTCATGTATTTTGTGGCGAGTGTTTTTTTCCACCAGCTCTCCTTGCCTGTTATCATCCTCCATATAATTTTCATTCCTAATGCAACATTCATTAGGCCAGGAAGTCTTATGGATAATCCTCCTTTTTCATACGGTAATGTGACTTGCTCCCATTTTACTAGACTAAACTTTTTGTTTTCTTGTCTCCCTCCCTGCCATAGGAAGCCTCTTATTATTTGTTCCATTTGCTTATGGGCACTTGCCGGTGCTAGAATTGTAGCATACTGATAAATTGGGAGTGCCGTGAGTAAGGCTTTAATCAAAATAATCTTGCCTGCCATGTTAAGCCACATCATACCCCACTTTTGGATTTTGTCTTTCATTTTTTCAACTTGTTTTATCCATAGTTCTGCTTTCAGATTCTCTTTTGAGATGGGTAATCCTAGATAAAAGAAGTGAGTCCATCTTTCTTGAATGGGAATCTCGAGAATTTGAGAGATCCTTTGCATGATTCTGGGGGAGGTGTTCCAGCCATATATTTTGCATTTTGTGTTATTTAAGAGGCCACTCGAGACCTGTAAAAAATCGTCCAGAACTTTTTTAAATCTTCTAGCAATTATGCTTGAGGCCCCTCCCAACAAGAGTGTGTCGTCTGCAAACAGAGAATGGTTAATGCTTTTGACTCCTCTTATGATTTGGAGTCCTGTAATGTTTCTTTCTCTCCTTTGTTTTTCTAGAGCTATGCTTAGAGTTTCTGCCATTATAATATAGAGGAAAGGAGATAGAGGGCATCCTTGTCTCAAACCTCTTGTGCTCTGGAAGAAGTCACTTGGTCTTCCATTTATAAGTGGTGCTATCCACGGGTCTGTGATGCATGCCTGTATTACCTCTATTATTTCTTTTGAGAACCCGAATTTTTTTAGAGCAGCCAATAGATATGGTAGGTTGACCCTGTCGAAAGCGTTTGCCATATCTAGTTTTATGATAATTCCTTTTTCATTTCCGGGAATGCATGTTACTTTTCTTCACAAGGAATAATTGGGCAAAGACTCACACACTTGCAATAAAAATCACTAGTATGCTCCAAGAATTATTTGCCACATTTCAAGAAAGGTTGATCATCTATTATCACAAAATCTTAGACAAGTGACAAGTGCTAAAGAGCTTATTCCAATAACTTCCAGCCAACTTACAAACAAGGGGGAGGCTGCTCTTTATAGATGAAGAGTTCAACAACATATACAATAGAATAACAATAAATCTCTAACAAACTCCTATATCTGTGCTAAAAAAAACTAATATCCTCTAACAAACCTAAGATCTAGTCGACAACAATATAATATGGTGGACTAATGTCACTTGTAATATACAAGAGAATATATGCCTTTACAAAGTGGATGCCCTCCTAGAAATGTATTGAGTGGTCAAATTTGGTGATAATTTGCCTGCGATGGAATTTTAAAGCACCATAATCGTGTCAATTTTTGTAAGAATTTCTATTATGACCACATTTTGGAAATCTTGTAGCCATTTTACATCTAATGGCATTGATTTGGTGGAACTCTGGGCACATTGTCAAAAGGTATTTTCCCCATGAAGCTAGGCCACCCTCAAAATATGTTCAACAATCTCCTCAATTGGACATCCTCATCAAAAGTGAAATAGACATGGTCGAAATATAATAAATTCCCTCATCTATGGTGGTTGATCTCATTTGAGTGATATGGGATATCCTCAAAATGCTCCACAAGCTCCTCACACATGTGGATCCAATAAATGGGAGGGCCATCCCCTCAAAATACTCCATCACATACTCAAAATGTCCCACACTTGTGAGAGTAAGACCCCAAAGTTGAGTCTGTCTTCTAAATCCTTCATCATCCTCTTTAAATGATGCTAAATGAGTGGAGTGTGGGCAAGTGTGGTCCTCAAGTGCAATGACTTTAGTCGAAAGGTTAAAAAGAGCATTTAAACCCCTCAAAATGAGTGATGATGTAGCACATGTGGTATCCAAGAGAGTGTGCATGGTCCTGTCACAACACCCAGTGCATGTCTCATGATGCCCTAGGCATGGTACACAACACCCTAGGCAATCATGGATCTTGATGCAAGTAGGTACAAGAATCTTGAGGTCCCAATGGAGGTACATGAATCTTGAGGCGGTACACAAATCTTGATGCAACATAAATGGTGCGTCATGTCTCAATGCAAGTGCTATTAGGTGAAGTTACATTAATTGTAATTTTTTTAAGTTTTTAATTTCACAATAACTCATTGAATTTATACCGTTGGCCATGTTTAACCATGGTGGGGACAACATCAACCTCTATTACATGTGACAACTCAGATAAGAAGTAATCCCTAGGTCATGAAATAAGGACTATGCCATATAATGGATGATATGACAAAGGTGGGTGACTTCATGAATTGACTTGCATACTCACATAAGGTTTGTTAAAAATATTTTAAAAATATTCATCCATACGAGTGCCTTTAAAGATGACGAAGCTCTTTAGCACATTACCATTTCTTGGCACTGTTTCTTACAACCCCGTTTCTTGCATTTTTCTTTATTTATTTTATTAGTCATTTTTTCTTTACATATTCATTGTTAAGCATGGGACTTGGGGCATTGGCCTCATAGCGAGGTGGCATGGATCAAGCTTTATTATGTTGGCTTTAAGTTTTAGCTGCATCAACCTATGGCTTTTAAGATCAGGCTTTCCCGATGGGACCATCAAGTATGAACCTTGCTATGACATATGACAAAACAACCATGAGCAGGGAAATGGAATATCTCTATGGAATAGTTGAGAAGATGAAAAGTGTTAAGTATGATTTGGGATATGTACACACTACACCTTCCTACACCTATGGTAGTACAATCAAACCCATGAGTGGCAACAATTATTTATAAGATGACTATAATCCACGATGGTACAAGAAGGAAAATAATAACAATTTAGAGTGTTAAGATCCATTATCAGATTTAGCCAATGTTCACACGGTTAATGACAAATACATGATACACTATGACTATACATGAGCGAAAGAGAAAAATATGACAATATCTAATACGTCAAGTCTCATAATCATAGTCATCGATAGAGTGTCATGTGTACGACATCATTATCTGTGTGCTAAATTAACTGAACTATACTATCATCATCATGAAATCATCAAAGGCATATCCACTGTGCCAGGAAGGTCATTATGCAGCAAGGCCTCTAACATTTAAGCTGTGGAAGATCATTCTGAAGTGCCCATGATCATATGTGAACTGGAACATCATGCCATTGGGAGGGTGGTGCTTGAGCAAAAGTCTTTTAGCATGTGATGATGGACATTGTCTTGTTCATTCATACAATTGATTTTAAAGTTTGATCTTTCAGGATTCAAATAAGATCTTCTAAATTTAAATTGTGTAGCATGCATTTAGTTGGAAAAACAATTAAAATGTGCACAATGCCATTGGACATGGGAGCTTTTTGCTATTGATGTGTCAATACTTCAAGTTCATATATGGTTTAATAAACTCCAGAGGTTGTGTGCTATTTTGCAAATTTTGGTTTGAGTCCAATAATTTTCATTCTGTTGTAGTTTTGACTTTAATATACTCAACAATAATATTATTGTACAGATCATTAAAGCTCATCCTGAGCTACAAGGATTTATTGGACTGGACGTAGATCCTGCCGCACATGAGCAGGCACTTCCCAAATTACAGGCTGTTCTTAAAGAAA
This sequence comes from Pinus tabuliformis, assembly GCA_031772625.1. Lineage (NCBI taxonomy): Eukaryota > Viridiplantae > Streptophyta > Pinopsida > Pinales > Pinaceae > Pinus > Pinus tabuliformis. The sequence continues at coordinate 1,189,599 of CM062813.1, forward strand.
ATGCACACCCAACAGCTTCAGATTTGAAACTTAATCTACTCTGCAACAACTTTAGGGATATCAAAAGTGTTTTGGGACAAGTGGATCAAAACCTTTCAGTGGATGGAGTTGATGGGATCTTGATGGACCTGGGCATGTCTTCGATGCAGGTATCCACTACTGCTCCTGTGGCATTAAGGTCGTTTTAAACGTCTAATTTAACTTAAAGCTGCATCCGTCATTTCATTTTATTTTGATCAGTGAAATATTAGTTGAATAATAAATTGGTATGTTCAAAGACGAATTAGATACTGGTTGAGTGCTTGATCACCAAATTTGTTAGCTTATTTGAGGGAGAAGTTTATCTGTTGAAGATCATTAAGAGTTGACTAGGTCGTTTCTTTACTTCTGGTTGTTAATTTTACAGGTAAACAGTGCAGAAAGAGGCTTTAGTGTGCTATATGATGGACCTCTTGACATGCGTATGAGTCCTACAGTAAGGAATTTGATCTCAAAGTTCTAGTTTTATTTTGATTTCTCAGAAGGCTATGTTTGTTTATGGACGTTTCTTTAAGCACCGAGATATAGTTTGAACAGACGAGTCTTCTGTATCTAGCCGCCTACTTAGATTCGGAGCTAAAGTTTTCAACTAAAAAAAATATTATTTCTATTAACTAATGGTAAATTGGTATTTGATAAATACAAAGCTATTTCAACAAAAAGGGCTGTGAAAGGTAGGCCAAGGGCTAACACAGTCATCTTGGAGTGAATGTGGCAGAATAAAAGCCAAAATAGCACCCATTAAAAATCCAGTAACAAAATAGTGTAATAATAATTGACAGTACCATGTATGAAAAGAACCCAAATTGATTTCAAAATATAAATGGCAACTAACCAAATCAAATATCGTTGCAATAAGCGGAGTGAACAATCAACAACCACCAACTCACTGGTTGACAGTAGATTTGGATCATGGCCATCATTTCCCCCCCATCCATCATATTGAGGTCTATCAATGAGTGACAGCTATCAACCGTCAACCATCTGCCTAGTTTGGTTGCCAAGAATCAGGATATGTAATTCACCAATTTCGTAGTTGGGCACTTGTTAGAATTTGATGGTGGTGTTTTCCATGCCATTGTTGATTTGTTGCAAGTCGTGACCCTTGGAGTTAGTTGGTGTTATTGACAGGTCCATGGCCATGCCTTTTCTCTCCTTTGTTGCATGAGCCATGTTTTGTTTCTTTGTGACTCTTGGAATCGACAACTGAGGCAATCTCATACTCACGTGACATCAGTGTCTATTCTGTTTGCTACCAATATAACCACTAGGTGCACCATGCCTGCCCCTAATGTGGATAGGGGTTAATTGGGGAATCGAACCAAGGACCTCATAACATTTTACGTAACATGCTTTGCCAAGTGAGCTACCTCCGGGGTGTAATGTTCCAAAAAAGAAATAACAGTGATAAACAAAGCAAAATACCATAAAACACCGAAATATTTAAACAACAATCAAACACCCACAATTTACACCAAAACTGCGCCAGAATTCAGCGGTTTTATTATATATGGAGAAGAGTACAATGCATGAAATGTGTGCACCTGGGCTTGCCAAAGCAAGCTAAACAATCCCAGGTGAGAAATATGCTACCCGGATGCAGAGGAAAGGCTTCTCCTCAATGTTCTGCGCTGACCCTGGAAATTCTACAACTGCTGGCTGGAAGAAACCCCTGTTTGAGCCTCCAAAAATGCTCAGAAAATTCCACCAAATTAATCTTGAGCTCTCCACCAAAAACCCAAAAAACCCTGAAAGGGTTTGGGAAATTTTTACCGACCACCCAGGACCCAAAGTTTAAGCTCACTTCTCCTTATTAGCTGCCAAATAATCATGTTGTTTTGGGGCACCAAAACTCCAAAACTTCTACAAAATGAGAAGCAAACTTTTTGACCTCTGACCGACAAAACCTAGAAAGGAATTGGGCTAATTCCGACCTCCCGAAATTACCCAATTTTTGGTGCTATGCCCTTCCTGGCAGAAACTGTGTCCTCCCACACTTCAACTGCTAGATTTGGCACTTGGTTCTCCTCAATCTGCTATAAAACTTCCTTGGATTTCCTTTCCAAAAACCCGCACAAGCATGAAGTATTCAACCCCACGAATTTTACCCATTGTCACTACTGCACAGGCCCTAGAGTGGCATTTTGGATCTCACAAAAGCTGCAACCTTCGGCCCTGAAAATCTCCACAAATGCTAGTCTAACTTGAGGGAATTTTCTTCTAAATTCTCAGGCCAAAATACCTTTTTTCTCTTCCCCAACTCAGTGGTACGATTTTGATCCCTGCGTCCTCCCTGGAAATCGAACTAACTGAGAAATGGGCTGAAAAGTACCACAATACCCAACAAATATACCTCCCACTGAGTTCGGAAATTCCTCCTTAGCGTGGGACTCGAAGTCCACCAAAAGAGAGGTTGGAATTCCTGTTTGGGAATTCCAACATGGGTTGTCTTGGCTAAGCAGCACAAGAGAACTAGAGTTGATTTGTAAAAATGATCAAAGATGCGAAATGGAGGCCCTAAGCTCTATTTATAATTGTTGGCACTCTCTTGTGGTCCTCACCTTCTAGTGATTCACACCCCTTCCTTTCTCTCTCTCTTCTCACTAGTGTGAATTGCCACTTGGGTCGAATTTCTCTCCTTGTGGTACCTGCTGTCCACTAAAGCTGCAATTTCCCTTTTTCTTCCTAAGTCCCAATGCCAAAATTGCCGCCTCTTCCAAAAATCGTCTCTAATGCGGAAAATCAAAATTGGGGATATTACAGTCCTCCCCGCAAAAAATTGTTTGTCCTCAAGCAATGCCTGAACAAGTGCCCCCTCTGATTGTTGATCACCACTATCACCATCAATAATACCAGGGTCCCAAATGTGCCACTGAGTCATCCCTGATCTCTGCACTATCTGGTCATGAAGGAATCCCTTGATACCCAAATCCCAAGCCATCCTGATCATTGTGAAGCACCCCTTGCTCCGCTCACTGTCCAATAAGGAATAAGTACTAGAAGCCTTCTGCATACTATCAATAAGTAGAGCATTATGATAATGTATGACTCTGTCCGACTCCCCATGAAATTGCCCTGCCGAGTAGTCCACCTCCTGCACTCCAAGAGTAAACTCCTGAAGATACAATCCAATCCTTGTGGGGATGAAATCTCTCCCACATGGGCTTCCCTTGATATCCTCCTATTGACCAACCTGCCATGCTGATGAAGTCCCCCATGCCATTAGCGAGTCACAAAATCCCAATAGAAGATCTGAATGATCTCCCCCTGTGGTAGCCAGCTCATCCCTCAAGGTCATTGAGCTGTCCAGTACTGCGATGCTCGGGTCCCATGCTAGCCTTAGAAGGGTGCCACCATGTTGCTGCTGCACCACTCTGACTCTGATGGGCTGCCCATCGTGGGCACACTGTATTCTCCTCCCTTGAAACTTGGTGGTGAAATGAAGCGAACAAAGTTCCTTCCATAGATTAATTACTCCAAAAGACTTGGAATGTCAAGATATCCATTTAGGATATAAATATTATATATTAAATATGTGAATAAGAATGAATTATTTACAAATGAGAACGAGAGGCTTGCTTATATACCAAGCAAGTGTCTCTTCATGAAGAGTCATGTCTCATTTAGACATGCCTCTTCAACCTAATTACTAATTAACTAATAATTATTTATGATTATTATCATCTACATTATATTTATATTATTTATATATTTTATTCGTTACATTGTCTCCTTCCTCAAAAAGCTTGGTCCTCAAAGCTTGTCGATGAAAAACGCTTGATCTCTTTTCCGGCTTCGAAAGTCTTTCTATCTTGGAATAGTCATCCTCATCGATACAAGTTGATATGATCTTCTTAGTGACAAACATAATTGTCGCACTGAGAAGGGATCAAACCATCCCAGATTAATCTTCTGTATAGTATTCTGATCATTGGAATTTTGTAACGACTTGTCTGTATAAGACGGAATTGATGTTACGTCATTATTCTCTGGAACATTAGTTTGTTGTCTACGGTTTGAATGGTCCTGATAGACAACTTGGTTGATTTGTTTATTCTCATGATTCGGATGCCGATATAAAGTTTTTAGATTTTCTTCTGGCGAAGATGTTGTTGAATTGGTTATGGAACATTCACTTGGGATGTCCATTGTCTGAACTACAACATCTACGTGTGTCGTTTCTTCAACTGACTTGTCTTCTTGAGTTGTCATATTCACTGGATCGGTATTCGTTCCCTTATTTTCAACTTGAACTGTTGTGACTGGAGATTTCGATACTTCTTCTTGAGTGACTTGTTCCAACTTATCTTTTAATGCTTTCTTATCCTCCTTAAGTTTCTTAGTTTGATTGAGCAGACTTTGATTATGGTTTCTCAGATGTAAAAGTTCTTTGGTTTTTGATTCATCAACCTTATTTTTAGTGTTTTGAATTTTAAGTTTTTCATCTTTTAGATCTCTGATTTGTTCTAATAAATTTTATTAAGGTTCTTTAAACGTAAATTTTCCTCTTCTTGTTCTGATAAATGTTGCTTGAGTTCTTTCTTTGAGACTTTAGTCTTCTTCACTTGTGCCAGTAATTTTTCAATGTGGTCCTTGAGACGAGAAATTTCTTCGTCCTTTTCCATTATTTCTTTGTAATGTATATCCACAAGATTTTTATGTTCGCATTCTAACAATTTCTTGCTTTGTTGAATTTTGGCTATTTTGTCATTCTCTTGATCTTTTAGCTGCACTTTCTCGGTACACTGGATAACATCATTCTGTGGAAGTGATGATGGATGTAGAGAATCGAAGAAGGAATCCATTCTCTTTCTCTTCTCAATCTGTCGCTCAAATATTGTAATTAATTGTTCTATATCTCTTGTGATTGATTGTCTTTGTTCCTTACTCATGGATTCCATATTTTTTCTTTTTCTTCACTTCTTTTATCTTCCCTTTTTTTTTCAACAATTTATTTATTTATTTATTTTTTAATTTTTATATGATATATTCTCTCTCCTTTTTTTTTTCAACTCTCTTTTTATATAATTTCTCTTTTTATTTTATATATATAGCTTTTTTTTTTTTTTAATCTATAAAATATATTTCCACTTCTCTCTTATAAAAATCTAATATATATATATATATATATCAAATATTCTCTTCTTCTTCTTCTTCTTTTTCTTCTTTTTGTTCACTCTTTTAATAAATTTTTTTATATAATAATTTTTTTTTTAATAAATTATATACATTATATAATTTTAATTTATATATATTATAAAGTTATAATTATATAAAATTTATATATACTTTTTTGAGGCCCACTTTTCCTTTTATATGGTAACTATTTAAGGCTTATATAGTATCCTTTTTTATAATTATAATAATATTTTTTTCTCAGAAAATTTGGATGAGACGTGACTCTTGGTTACGGTCACAATCTTTAGATTTGAATGGTTAAAATTATTTAGATCACACCTTTTTTCTCCAATGTTATCAAAATATCTTTTACTTTTAAAATACCACGGGCTATTACCAGGGTTGTTTTTAAAACCTCCTGTAAAAAGTAATATTTACCTTTCACTAAGAGCTTTTGTATCCTGTTTTTTTCTTTAACTTTTAAAATACCATGGGTTGTTTTTAAAACCTCTGTTAAAATGTTCTCCACGCAAAAAGTAAAACGTATTCCTTTTGTTTTTTGTTTTTCTTTTAACTTTTTAAAATACCATGGGCAATTACCATGGGTTGTTTTTAAAACCACGGGCTTTTCCACGTAAAAAGTTTTAAATATACTTGGTATGAGATTTTGTATCCCTTTTGTTTTTTCTTTTACTTTTTTTATTTATTTATTTATTTACTTTGATATATATATATATATATATATATTTTTTTTTTTTTGGTTAATTTTTTATTTATTTATTTATTTATTTATGGCCGAAGGCCTAGAAAAACAGAGAAAGGAGAAACTCCCAAATATTGAGCAAAATGCTTCAATTATACGACAACAAGGTTGACGAATTTCGATAGTCAAAGACTTGGATAGGAGAATGAGCTCTATGCACCGGTTAAGCAACCTAGAGGACCGAACTGCTCTGATACCAAATGAAGCGAACAAAGTTCCTTCTATAGATTAATTACTCCAAAAGACTTGGAATGTCAAGATATCCATTTAGGATATAAATATTATATATTAAATATGTGAATAAGAATGAATTATTTACAAACGAGAACGATAGGCTTGCTTATACACCAAGCGTCTCTTCATGAAGAGTCATGTCTCATTTAGACATGCCTCTTCAACCTAATTACTAATTAACTAATAATTATTTATGATTATTATCATTTACATTATATTTATATTATTTATATATTTTATTCGTTACATGAAATATTGACGAAGATCGAGCTCATCATGCCCAGCTATCTCTATGATGTCAATGTCTACCCATCCATCATTGATCAGGGATCCCGAGCAACAACTGGAAAAACCTGCCTCGCCATACAATGGAGGCCTCAACGATCCCCCATGAGTCAACTTCAAAGTTAGCTAGATCACCCTCTGCCATGACCCTTCTCATCACAAAATAGAGTGACCTATCAGCCAACTGAATCCCCGGACCCCATAACCAGTTCCGCTGCAACATAGTCCTGATGATTGCTGAAACCCTCCTAGTCCACATCTCTGCTCCCTGCATGCAATCAATATATAGACTCTGCGTATCATGAATCGACCTAGTGTACTCAAAACTGCCCTGCGCTTGCCATACCACATCATCAAACCTACGATCCTGCCTCCTGAAAGCACAACTCGATATTACCTGGAGCCTAAACATCTTGCCCACAAGAGAGGTCATCCACCTGTTGTATATGTTCCCATGACACCTCAGAGTGCCTCACCCAAAATGTGTCATGTATCCTCTTAAGTGTGAATTCAAGGGTGAAACGTACGCCATCGCTATAACAACCCATGCACTCCCCAAATTTCTACCTGCCAACTTGTGCCCTGACCCAATGTCATCGCTAAGGAGTCTCTCCCTTGGTGCGCTGAGTCTCGTCCACATATCTCAAGTGAGCTCCCAGCCCCTTGCTGCTCGTGCCCAGAGTGTTAAGGGACAACAACCAAATCATCTGTGCTTGTAAGTGATGTAGAAGAGGGATAGGCATGTGAGTCCCCATGGATACCATCAAGTATCGCTCATCTGCATCCCTGTCAATCCTGGTTGAACTACACCCAAAGGTATGCCTGGTGTCTGTCCATAAGTCTCCCTGGAGGCAACACTCCAAGATCCTGCTATGCCACCATACGCCTCTGCCTGCCATCGAGCATCCTTGTTCTCCTTGACATGCCACTGTACATCACGACCTACCCATGTATACCACTAGATACCCCCTACTACTGCTGTCCCATCTTGTATCACCTCGTGTCCTGCATGTGTCACTGTATCTGACACTCCTCGTGGGTACTCAATGCGATGCGAGTCACTCCTACTTCACTGTGTAAATCGACATCCTACGACACACCACCATGCATCTCCATGCTCCTCTGTAGGCCACTTCTCCTCGCTGCATAGCCCTGCACACCACTAGATGCTATGGCCTAAAATTGGGTTTGTACACATCAATCCACATCCCTCTACATAACACTGGACCCTACGACATAACTCTGTGCAATCTTTTTTACCACTGTCCACTCTCGTACTACCCTGTAACATACGATATCTTGCGGGTGCCAAAATATCCACCACTCTGTTTGTAAACCCTCCATGATGTGGGCTACATCTCCCCATCTGCCCTGTAAGACCTGAGCAACCCGACTCCTCACATGCCAACGGGGATGACACTACTGTGCCTATCCTCAGTAGTTCCGGTGTCCAATATACCAATGAGAGAGCACAATCTCCATGTAATGCTCTCTCTGGTGGCTTGCCGATGCCACCTCCTCCTACCAACTCCTGCCAGGTAGGCTAATCACCTTGTGACTCCACACACAGTCAATATGCCAAGACAACTCATGAAATTTGTTTACTCCCCTGTCGAACCATCCTGTCACTAGTGCTGTTCAGGGCTCTGATGGAGATTTGAAAATGTGTGTGCCCAAACATCAGATCCATCACGCAACTACTACCATCACTTATCGACTCTATGATGTGATGGGAAATCCCACCTGGATCCCAACAACAATCTAGCCCTCGTGTCCCTCTGGTAATCCATGGCCTCTACTGAAATGTGGCTATGGATGTATCCATCCGCCTAGCTTGCTCCATCGAGTACTAGCTCAATGCCTCTCGCCATTCAATCCCAAAGGAGGGATTGAATGTACAATCCGTTGTGGAAGGAACAAGCCCTCCAAGCTGATGCAGTGTCATGCTTAGCTCATGTCGCTCAAGCCTGCTAACCTGGCCATCCCCTCGGGTAAGTCTAGACAAATTTGCCTCCCTCAATCCAATGTGTAAGGGTGGGATAATAACGCTGTAGATCCCATTAGTGTGCCTCTGAAGCGAACTATGTTGAAATCCCAACGCGTGGCCTCTATGCTGCGCCTCATCAATGGCTAGCCCAAAGGATGGCTGCACATCCTCCTCCATCATGGATTCAACATGAGCCTCCAACTGCTCCTCCATAGACAACCCAACACACAAGACATGCTCACCAGTTAGCTGCAAGTGACTGTTGTCTGACAACTCTGTCATAGATCTAGATGCCTTTGTACCTATCGTCTCCTCAACAATGGTGGAGATGTCTCTTGACACCTCATCAAGCTGTGGTGCGTTGCTATCACCTGAGAACTCGGTCACAACCCCGAATACCTCATCAATGGATACCTCAACAACGGATGGCATCTCATCAACGAGTGTATGCTCAACTGTCTCCTTGCTAACCATGGCCCCTTCAAATACTCTTTCATCTTCTGCCTTAATCCTCTTCATCAACCCTGCATAATTCCACTGAATTCCCACTGATTTGTTCATGTCTCTTAGTTCATAGAACTCCCAAAAAGAGAGGGACGCTTGAATGCTATGTCCCAATCATTGATATGCCCTCCAATTTGCTGCCAACAACTCCACATAAGTTGCAATAATGTCTTACCATCTTGATGCATTATCCACAATTTTGGGCATAGTGGATTCGTTGTATAATTGAGAATTGTCCTGATTCCCAATTGTTGTTTGAATCAACTGCTTCCCCACATCAATAATCATTTGTTGCATCCTAATCACCTCATTCAAGGTTACTGCCATGTTGTTTGATTTTAACCTTTCTTTGGATCCCATGATTTTTATTTATTTATTTATTCTAGTCTTGTCATAGAATGAAGGGTTTCGCACAGGTTGAGCCAAGATTATGGCTCTGATACCACTGTAATGTTCCAAAAAGGAAATAACAGTGATAAACAAAGCAAAATACCATACAACACTGAAATATTTAAACAACAATCAAACACCCACAATTTACACTAGAACTGCACCAAAATTCAGCCATTTTATTATATATGGAGAAGAGTACAATGCATGAAATGTGTGCACTTGGGCTTGCCAAAGCAAGCTAAACAATCCCAGGTGAGAAAGATGCTACCTGGATGCAGAGGAAAGACTTCTACTCAATGTCCTGTGTTGGTCCTGGAAGTTTTGCAACTGTTGGCTGGAAGAAATCCCTGCTTGAGCCTCCAAAAGTGTTCAGAAAATTCTGCCAAAGTAATCTTGAGCTCTCCACTAATAACCTTGAAAAACCCAGAAAGGGTTTGGGCATATTTTACCGACCACCTGCGACCCAAAATTTAAGCTCACATATCCTAACTAGTTGCCAAATAATCATGTTGTTTTGGGGCACCAAAACTCCTCCAAAAATTGTACAAAATTAGGAGCAAACTCCCTAACCCCTAACCAATGTTTTAAAACTCCGACTTCGACTCTGACTCGATATCGACTCGGCCGGCTCGATTTCAGTGACTCGGTCGTTGTAAAAAATACATTAAATATTTATTTTTTATAAAACCACATAATTTTAAAGATTTTCATTCATGTTTCCAAACACACAGCATTAGAATATAGATAGAAGACAACATATGATCAAAGTAGGCTCATGAATATATCCATTATATCAAAATGGCACCCAGTGCACTGTCCAATACATACACGATGATGATATAGAGATCAAAACAAAAACACATAACCAAGGAGGCTATAAATGGCCTCTACAACAAAAGTCTGTGACCAGTACCACTGGCTACTGCTAGAGTTGCCAACATCATCTGGCTCAGTGTTACTTGGGAGCGGGAGCGAAAGTGGGGAGCGAGAGCGAAAACGGGAGCGGGAGCGACATTTTCAGAAGCTCCTGGTTTGGGAGCGAATCCCAGAGGAGTTCGACAACCAATGTCACTAACATCAAGGTACATAGAGGGATTGGTGCTCTTGATTAAATATGAGTTCCATACCCTAATAAATGACAAAATTCGATGGAAACATTGCAATCCTCCAATCCTCAAATCCTGAAACACTGATAAGTTTGCTGGATTTTGAATGAAATCTAAAATTCTACTTTCGCCATATGAAATCCAATGAGGCCGGAACCACTCTCAAACATCCCGAGTCATTTCATGGTAATGTTAAAAATTTAAGTAAAAGGATGAAAATGAAGATTAAGGAGAATGTCACTTTTACTTATTTAACATTACCATGAAATTTGAATAGCATATCAATACTAGGAGAGGGGAATGGATCCCAAATAGCATTTAACTAATTTAGAAAATACCTTGGAGTCCCCAACACTCGGCTAATAGTTAATTTTTTTTTAAAAAAATATGAAAAATCGCATTTTTTTTGGGGTTACAGGCCGCATTCATTGACTCGGCCGACTTATTGTGGAACCGGCCGGGTTGACCGAGTCATGACTGACTCGGCCTCTCGTTCTGTTTTTTCTGCAGGGTCACAAAAATCCCAACAACTCGGATCAACTCGGCGGTTTCGGATTCGATTCGGCCGTTTTTTAAAACATTGCCCCTAACCGAAAAAACCCAGAAAGGAATTGGGCTAATTCTGACCTCCCGTAATTACCCAATTTTTGGTGCTATGCCCTTCCTAGCAAAAATTGCGTCTCCCCACACTTCAGTTGCTAGATTTCAATCTGCTGTAGAACTGCCTTGGAAATTACCTCCTGAGATGTGAGTGGATTTCCTTCCCAAAAATCCGCACAAGCATGAAGTATTCAGCCCCACGAATTTTACCTAGTGTCACTACTGCGTAGGCCCTAGAGTGTCATATTTGGCTTTCAGAAAAGCTGCAACTTCCGACTCTGAAAGTCTCCACAAATGCTAGTCCAACTTGAGGGAAATTTCTTCTAAATTCTCAGGCCAAAATACCCCTTTTCTCTTCCCCAACTTAGTGGTACGATTTTGATCCATGTGTCGTCCCTTGAAATTGAACTAACTGACAAATGGGCTGAAAGGTACCACAATCTCCAACAAATTTACTTCCCACTGAGTTCAGAAATTCCTCCTTAGGGTGGCACTCGAAGTCCACCGAAAGAGAGGTTGGAATTCCCGTTTGGGAATGCCTTGTGCTAAACAACATAGGTTGTCTTGGTTAAGCAACTCAAGAGAACTAGAGTTGATTTGTAAAAAGATCAAAGATGCCAAATGGAGGCCCCCAAGCTCTATTTATAATTGTTGGCCTTCTCTCCCTTGGTGTTCCTCACCTTCCACTAATTCACACCCCTTCCTTTCTCTCTCTCTTCTCACTAGTGCGATTTGCCACTTGGGTCGAACTTCTATCCTTGTCCCAATGCCGGAATTGCCTCCTATTCCAAAAATCGTCTCTAATTTGGAAAATCAAAATTGGGGATATTACACGGGGGCTACTGCATGAGCCATGTTGAGACCATTTCCTGCTGCTATTGTCTTCTCGAGGAGGGGATTTATTGCTTGTACAAACAATGTTGCCCTAGTGGCCTTTTAGGTTGTGTAGGTGGTCTATTTCCACAACCAACCTGATACTCACATGAAGTTGGTTATAATAATGCTAGCACAGATTCATCTTAACCCTGGATCTGTTACACTGATTGGTATGAAAAAGCTGAAAATGCCAATGTCAATGTTTCAGTCACAACCACACAACAGTTAGTTAATTACACCAAGTGGGAGTGAGAACAATGAGATCATTACCTTGGTTGATATGGCACCAAAGTTGCATGATACAGGGAAATGGGTACGTGTTTCTGAAATGAAAATGCACTGGAAACATGACTCTCCTAAAATTTGGAAATGGAGAAACACTATATATATATATAGCACATTATATTGAGACATGAAAAGAAAACTTTATAAATAAATGAGCAAGAACATTTAAATGACAATCATAAATGTCAAGCAAGTTTCCATCATCACTTATATTGGGAATCGGGATTCTCGTCATTAGTATCACCCTTTGCCTCTACCTCTATCCTCTAGAGACATTAGTCAACAACACCCAATTTTGATGAACCTACCTAATTCAAGCTTTAAAATATGGTAGGAAAATCTTAACATGCCTAATCATGCCTAATCAGTGATTTTTTGCTTGGGTGAAGAGTACATTTTTGTTAACGCCAGGACAAAGGAGTCCAAAAATCATTATCACTAACATAAGGTACATAAAGGGCTTGGTGCTCTTCATTAAATGCCAGTCCGATACCCTCATATGTGGTAGAATCTAATGAAAATGTTGCAATCCTACTAATCCAGAAATCCTGAAAATTGTTGTCTGTTGAATTTTAATTGAGATATGAAATTCTACTTTCTCCATATGAAATCCCTTGAAGTTGGAACCACTCTCAAATATCCTGAAACAATTAATGCTAATGTTAAACATTTAAGTAAAAGTTCATATTTGCTTTATCTTATAAAGAAAAATTTCTGGTCTTAGAGGCTTCTATCTTCTGTTTAGGTGCATTTTCCGGTTGCCTGGTTATCCAGATGCACAAATCCAGATCTATGTATCTTGTTTTTTATATTTCCTTAATATAATCCATGTCGGTTTTTCCTTCTGAAAAAAAAAGTCTCTCATTAATTCATAGTTAGCCTCTACTTAGGAATTAAAACCAAAAATTTGGGTCCCAACAATCAAATTAAGGCAAAGTCGAACAATTTTTTTTGGAAATGCGCTGTACGGACACTGAAACACGTTTCCCACAAGTGAAATGCGTTTCAAGTGCATTTCAGTGTTTTGGTATGGAAACATGACTGATACGAGGGTGCGGGGCACATGTTTCTCGCAACATAGTATGGCATCATAGAGTCCTTGGCAGATCTTGGTGCATAACAGATCTGGGGTTAAGATGGATCTGTGCTGATTCTTAGTTGTTGAAAATTGGTTATAACTTCTGTTCTTAAAATCTTCCAATTGTTGTTTTTACAAGAAAAGAAGAAACCCAATTTGCTTGATTGTAATTTTTTTTAGGGGGACTAAAACCCATTGTGCTTAATATTTAATAAGTTCGAACTTTTAAAAAGTATCAAAAGTATGGAAGTTCTTTTGTAATTAGTTCTCTTGACATACATCTTTGCCGTACGATCTGATAAAAATGTCATAATATGAAAACCTAAAAGAACTGTCTCATTTAAAATATATAATTTTTACAGGAAAGGAGTCCCCTCTAGCTACATTTTAGAAGAATCTGAACAATTATATCTTCCTTCAATGGGGAGGCTTGTTTCTATCAAAGGTTCAGAGTAAAATGTTTCGGGCATAATAGAGGAAGTTATCTGTCTTATATAAATGGTGATACCAGTTTGTGGGAGGAGTCTGGCAGAAGACTGACAAATCAAGGTACATGACAGGCAAGTCTAAAAGCAGAAGACATATTAAACTTTTGGCATGAAGCAGAACTAGGCCGCATTCTGCGTGATTATGGTGAAGAAAGTAGGTGGCAGATATTACAGAGAAAGATTGCAGAAGCCCGTTTAGCTGGTGGTATACATTCTACTTCAGAATTGGTGGAGCTTGTGCGAAGAAATATTTACAAAATTTCAGGTATGAATTGCCAAAATGACACCCGTCACATTTTTTATTGGTATATTGAGTGTATAGACAATATTTATCAGCTAGTTGATCATATGTTGGACCAAAGATGAGTTGTAACATTTGTTAGCGTGACTTGCTTTTACTGCTTTTTCTATGCCTTAATATTCAGTTTCAGATTCCGAAATCTAAGCCATTCTCACTAAACTGATTGCATTTCTCATAAATATATAAAGATGAGTAATTTATTTTTTCTGACGATATCTATTTTGATTGGTATGCTGAGCTATAGTTTTCTGGGCACATATATTGCTAATTGTGTAACGATATATGCAGGGAGGCAAGGATGGATGAAAACATCAATTCGTGTCTTTCAAGCATTGAGAATCGCTGTGAATGATGAGCTGAAAACGTTGGAAAGTACCCTTTCAGATGCTTTCTCATGTCTGTCGCCAAAAGGAAGGCTGGCAGTTATCTCCTTTCATAGCTTAGAGGACAGAATAGTAAAACAGTCTTTTTTGAACATTATTAACAAGGATCCTTCCAACATCAGTAACATAGAAACTGTTGAAACCTTTGGCCATATCCCTGGTGAGACCAGATACAATAAACATAGACGGAAGGCATTAGCTTTAGAGTCTTGTGCTCAAGGTTCCAGTGAAGAATGGAGCAAACATAGAAAAGAAGGAAAGTATGCTACAATTCTAACAAAAAGGCCTATAAGACCAACTATAGAAGAGGAGAGTGTAAATCGGAGATGTAGAAGTGCAAAATTGAGAGTTATAGAGAAAAATTAAGCGGAACTGATACATATTTGGACATGGGGATGCATATGAATTTTTCAAGGTTCTTGTTTATTTTGTAATTTCAGGTGTGGTAAGTTTAATCTTCTACATGCCACGTCATTCATGCAGCTATAGCAAGGCTTTTATTATACTAAATAATCATGCACTGAGTCTTGAATTTTTGAAGTTGCAGTTTAGTTGTTTTAACCTGTGTCACCGGGTTTGTATTTGTGCCCATATATGAAGATGGAATATTAGTTGGAGTCAAAGAATTCAGAGAAAAAGTCAGAATTGAATCAGAAGCTATATATGTGAGATATTTTCTGTAATATGTTGCAACTATAGTTCAAAGAAATTAACGTAAAAATAACGTTAAATTTTCGTCCTTGCCAGTGAAATATCATCCCTTTATAAATGGAACGAACATTGTATATTTCCTTAACAATAATAACATTTCAAAAGTTTTAAAACTAAATAAATGTCAAACTTAAGAATTAAAAAGTTTAAACTATAATGCTTTATGCTTATTAAGCATTATACGATACATGAATTTTATTTAGAAGCCAGAAACATTGAAGGTTGGTGACAGATAGGTAATTGATCTCCATCCTTAGTTTTTGATGGTTTGATTACAAGTCATTATTGTCAACAACAGAGCAACTGAATGATTAGTTGCTGTATCGTAGGAGATCTTTAAGATGTTTTGTTTAAGAAAAACCAACAATATCATCGGAACTAAATAATGGTCATTCATATTCCAACACCATCCGCATATTTTAAGAAGACCTAGATTGCCTGAAGTTGAAAAACTGAGCAAATCAAAGTTGAACTTTATTTTGTTGGAAGGAAATGAGCTCACTGGATAGGTTAATTTTGTCTACTTATTAACTCATTTTAAAACTTTGTTCAGGTTTTGCAAAATAAATTTGGAGTTTTAAGAATAGCGTGAATGGGATTTCAATGAGGTTCAATTTACATTATAATTACAGCAAAATGACCATATATGGTCAAGGATTTTAGCTCTTGGATATTGTATCATACCGATTTCATTTATGGTACAATTAGATTCTGAAAATGGTCAAGATTTGTTTATATTTGACCTTTTTAAGAAGAAGAATGAGCATGGCTATATCAAGTCATACCAAGATTGATAACATAACTGACGATGAGTTAATATTTTATAAGATGCCTTAAAGCTAGTTATTATTATTGTCATTATAAGATCATTTATATAGCCACGTGCCACCTCTTCATCAAAACTTATTCAACTTTTCTATTGTTCTCTCTTAAAAATATTGATAACATAACCAATAATGAGTTGATATTCTTTTGGAAGTTTGATTATTCTTCTTATTATAAGTAATTTATATATGTAGCCATCTATTATCTTTTCATGAAAGGTTGATCTTTTTTTTTGGTTCTCTCTTAGCTGCCCTTTGTTTAGTGAAGGTTATCTACATGAGGAAAAGATTTTTCATTCATTGCCACAAGCAAGTGTGAAAATTTCTAACACGAAATTTTACTGTAGTGATTGATTTATTTCTCCTACTTAAATAAGTTATTTACAAAACCCTTCAGTAAACATCAAAATAAATTCCACTGTAGTTATCGCATAATAGCATAGAGAAAATAATAGTGATATACAAACACAAGAATCAATCACATCAACACAGTTATTTTTGGACAATTGTCTTCGAAAAAACCCAATGTAGGAAAACCGGTGCAACAATTGAGGGTTTATTTATTATTCTTCAACAACAATATCTTTACAAGGAACGATTTTACAGAATATAGAGACACTTGTGAGAGAAACACCTTAGACAATTTTTCCCCTTGCTCTGGAGAAATTCTGACACCCCGGAGACCCTTCAGCCTTCACTGTGTCACTTCTTCGTGAGGCCTACGTGAGGATTGCGTCCCTTACTGCGTTGTCTCTCTGATCTTCCCTCTGCGTTGTCCCTCCGATGCTTTGTGTCACCTCCTCCTCAGTCTCTGACTGATGCTAATGCCCTCCTCTTCCTTCACCCTGCAACTCTCCCTTTGAAGTCAAACTCCTCTTTGAGAATCGATTTCCCTCGGGTTGTTGAGTATTTGCCCGTTGTATCTCCAAATGACTCTCAAGTCTTCTCTTATACTTTTCCTGTTGATGAATCAACAACCGAGATTAAGTCCCTAATCAACGACTAAGATTAAATTAGACTTGATCCTCATCTCTTAGAAGCTTCTCACCCATACTTTCATTAATACTCATTAATATTTTTATTTTCCTAAGTTTAGACTTAGGAACCCCATTAAAAATATTAATTATTTTAATAAAATACAATCCGGGTGGAATTTCTCCAAATGATTTCTGGGTCTTGGAGATCTCATGTGTTTTAGCCCCTCCACAAAATTTCGGAGCTAGAGCACATTTGATACTACCAAAAATCAACAGTGAGGATACTTCCCAACAGAAGTATCACACTGATCCACGACATCGGTCCTCTGCGCTGTTGATGCTCGGCCTGCTGCCTCTCATCTACTGCGCTGCTGCAACCTGTATTGCTGCCCATGACATTGCCACTGTCACTGCTACATCTGTACTGCAGCTCCCTCTAAATATGCTGCATCATGCTGCCCATAGCATTGCCATTGCAACTACTGCACTGCAACTCCCTGTACTATCTGCTTCTGCTACTGAAATAGATTCTCAATCATCCCCATCTTCTCGTTGAAATAAACAAACTTTGTTCTTCTTAGAGCCTTGGTGAGAATGTCTGCCACCTGTTCTCCTATCGGAGTATACCGTAACTGTACTGCCCCTCGTTGGACACAGTTTTTGATAAAGTGACACCTAATGTCAATGTGCTTCGACCGATCATGAAAAACTGGATTCTCAGAGAGCTTGATGCAACTCTGATTATCACACAAAATATTGGTCGCTTCCATCCTTCTCCTGAATAGATTCACAAGCAACTTCCTAAGCCATATGGCTTCACACGATTTTGTGCTAGCTACCATATATTCAGTGTCAGCTGAGCTCAAAGCTATGAATTTCTGTTTCCTACTACACCAGGAGGTCATTCTTGATCCAATGTTGAAATAGTACTCAGTGGTACTTTTCTGATTTACTGAACTTCCAACCCAATTTGCGTTAGTGAACCCACTTAGCCTGACGTCATTGCCTCCACTCAACCTGATGTCATTGCTTCGGGTGTACATTAGTCCATGCTCGACTGTTCCTCGTATATATTTGAGAACATGCTTGGCTGCTGCCCAGTGCGCCCTCTTCGGTTCCACCATGAACTGATTGAGGGTGTTGACAACGTAACAAATGTTTGGCCTGGTATTGACCAGATACATCAAGGACCCTATGAGCTGCCTGTACAAGGTGGGATCGACTTCTTTATCTTTAGATGCATCAATCTTCTTCCAGTTGGTAATCATTGGAGTAGCCATAGGTCTACAGTCCTGCATTCTGAACCTTTTCAAAATTTCTGTAGCATATCTCCCTTGTCCAAGGAAAATTCCATCCTTCTGCTGCCAAACTTCCAACCCCAGAAAATAATGCATCCGCCCCAAATCCTTCATGTCAAATTCTATAGCTAGGTTTTCCTTGCAATCTTTGATGAGCCTGAATGAACCTGTTAGAAAAAGATCATCCACATATAACACCAGAATTAGATGCTCATTCTCTACAATCAGATAGTAGAGGTTGGGATCCGCATCACTCTTAACAAATCCCATCTTTTGTAATTAACCATCAATTCGATCGTACCATGCTCTAAGCACCTGTTTAAGCCCATACAAGGCTTTCTTCAACATGCATACATGAGATTTCTTCTCATGTGTCTCAAAACCCTTTAGTTGTTCAATGGATACTTCTTCTTCTATCACCCCATTCAAGAATGCAGTTTTGATGTTCATCTGGTGAATCTCCCACCCATCTGTGCTGCAAGGGAGATCACAGATCTAATAGAAGCATACCTGGCTACTGGGGTGAAGGTTTCTTCGTAGTTTATCACTTCCTTCGAAGCATATCCCTTAGCCACGAACCTGACTTTGTATTTTTCCACACTACCATTTGCAACATATTTGACTTTGTAGATCCATCTCGAACCTATAACTGACCTGTCCTGAGGCTTAGGTACCACTTCCCAGATCATCATTGACCATTATAGAACTGTATTCTTCCACCATAGCATCTACCCATACTTGATGCTGAACGACCTTTTGAAAACTAGAGGGTTCTCCAACCCGAGCCACCAAGGCTTGGAACCTATTTGGCTATCTACGCTCCCTTTTCTTGTTCCTAGGAGCTCCAACGAAATCCTCTGCATCCCATAGTATCTGTCGAAGTTCCCGACTCATTCTTCCACTGGTAGTGGGTAGATCTATTTGCTCCTCTTCCTGAGACTCCACCTGTTGTGATACCTCTGGAATTTTGTCTTTAGGAGAAATACTGGTGTTGGTTTCTGCTGGTCAAAGTGGCTGGACCAATGGATCATCCTTTGACTGCTCTTCGGAAGGCATTTCTCGGGATTTCCTGAAAGCTTTGTCCTCCATGAACTTTACATCCCATCGAACTATGATCTTCATATTTCCCATAAGATAGACTCTATATGCTTTAACATTCTCACGATATCCCACAAGATATCATTTTTCTACAGTTTGATCCAATTTCTTTCTCTTTTCTTTGGGTATATGGCAGTATGCCAAACTCCCAAATATTCTGAAATGACTCACCTCAAGATTCTTACCAGTGAAGACACTCTCCAGAGTAATCTTACCTAATGCCCTGTGAGGAGTCTTGTTCTGGACATACACTGCTGTGCTGCATGCTTCTGCCCATAGAAATTTGGGCATATCCTGATCATACAACATCGCCCTTGCTGCTTCAACAATAGTCTTGTTCTTCTTCTCTGCTACTCCATTCTGCTTCAGATTATAAGGAGTTGTCCTTTCTCTTCTGATGCCTTCCCTTGCACAAAAATTAGTGAAGTCTTTATCAATGTATTCTTCACGATTGTTTGAGTGCAACACTTTTATCCTCTTCCTTGTCAAATTCTCAACCAGAGCCTTAAACTCTTTGAATCGATCAAAAACCTCATCCTTGGTTTTTAGAAAGTAGATCCATGTCTTCTTGGAATGGTCATCAGACGAAGTATTCGGCACCACTAAGAGCTTTGTGGACATGGGTCTGCAGATATCTGAGTGTATCAATTCCAGAACACTCTTAGCCCTACTGTTACTTCTAGAATAAACTGATTGGCGTAGTTGCCTAGTGCGCACTCTCTGCATACATCGTCTTGTTTGGTACTCAACTCTGGAACTCCTGTGACGGTTCTTCCTAGAATCCTTAGAGCCCCATGGTGCAAGTGTCCCATCCTTCTGTGCCATAGTTCATTCAAATCATTTTCCCCACTGCTGCATATCAGTGCCATTGGAGATTCTAGCTGTACCTTATACAACTTGTTACTTCTGACTCCAATTTGGGCCTTCTTTTTCCAACTCGGATGTTTGCCATATACTTTCTTCCCAGTGAAGAAAACATCATAGCCCTTGTTTTGTAACTGAGATACAGAGAGTAAGTTCACCCCCACTCCTGGCACATGCAACACATTGGTCGCTCGAAGCTGATCCCTTGCTTTTGTTTGAAAGATTATAGTACCTCTCCCTACAGGGGTACATTTTGACTTATTTTCCATGGTGATTTGGAAGTTCATCTGTTCTTCCTGATAGCTTGAAAACATTCTCGTATTCCTGTAATGTGTGCAGAAGCTCCACTGTCAATATACCAAACCTCAGAGGAAGCAGAACTTGCTAAGCAAGTGACTTCTTCTTCTACTCTGGAAGCTAACGTAGAATAGTCGTAATCCATATTCTTAGTGCTTTCCTCTTTTCGGGGAAAACTGCGTGAGTCCTTTTGAGTTGTTACCCCAACATCATGCTCCCGACTCATTGCAGATTCTCTAACCCTGTTGCTCAACCTCGCTCTGATACCATGTGAAAAATTCTAACACGAAATTCTACTGTAGTAACTGATTTATTTATCCTACTTAAATAAGTTTATTACAAAACCCTTCAGTAAACATCAAAATAAATTCTACTGCAGTTGTCACATAATAGCATAGAGAAAATAACAGTGATATACAAGCACAAGAATCAATCACATCAACACAATTATTTTTGGACAATTGTCCTCGGAAAAACCCAATGCGAAAACACTGGTGCAATAGATGAGGGTTTATTTATTATTATTCAACAACAATCTCTTTACAAGGAACCATTTTATAGAATATAGAGACACCTCAGAGAGAAACACTTCAGACAATTTTTCCCCTTACTCTAGAGAAATTCTGACACCTCGGAGACCCTTCAGCCTTCACTGCGTCACCTCTGTGTCACTTTTACGTGAGGCCTGCGTGAGGACTGCGTCCCTTGTTGCGCTGTCTCTTTGATCTTCCCTTTGCGCTGTCCCTCTGATGCTCTGCGTCACCTCCTTCTCTGTCTCTGACTGATGCTGATGCCCCCCTCTTCCTTCACCCTGCAACTCTCCTTCTGAAATCCAACTCCTTGAGAATCGATTTCCCTCGGGTTACTAATTATTTGCACGATGTATCTCCAAATGACTCTCAAGTCTTCTCTTATACTTTTCCTGTTGATGAACCAATGACCGAGATTAAGTCCTTAATCAACGGCTAAGATTAAATTAGACTTGATCCTCGTCTTTTAGAAGCTTCTCACCCATACTTTCATTAATACTCGTTAATATTTTTTTTTCTTAAGTTTAGACTTAAGGACCCCATTAAAAATATTAATTATTTTAATAAAATACAATCCATGTGGAATTTCTCCAAACGACTTCTGGGTCTTGGAGATCTCATGTGTTCTAGACCCTCCACAAAATTTTGGAGCTAGAGCACATCTAATGCTACCAAAAATCAACAGCAAGGTTAGTGCATGAAATTATATGCTTAATTCTTCAAATCCATATGATCGCATGTATGATTGTTTTTCTAATTTGTCTTGTGAACTCAATCCAATTAGCAATATTAATTAATTCACCACTCAAAAGTTGATCTAGGTAGATATTGGTGGCCCACCGCCTATTCCACTTGGACCCTCAACACTATTTATATATATATATATATATATATATATATATATTTATTTTTATTTATTTTATTTATTTAAATTTAAATTTTATTTATTTATTATTATTATTATTATTTTTTTTTTTTTTTTTTCAGTTCCCTAATTTCCAACACAATTTCTTATTTTGACATTTTTCTATTTTTGGTAGTTTTTCGGGCCCTGAACTTTTAGCGTTGTTTTGAGGCCTTAAATGACATATTTTGGGCAAACAGGCAAACACGAAGCCAACAACTTAGCGTTTGTAAAATTTGTTGTCCTCAAATGGACTTTTTTAACGAGTTATCATGCACGCCAAACAAAGATCGTATGTCAAAGTTACTACCTCGGGAAGTTGACGTTCTAACTAACCCCAACAGGGCCCCCAAGCTTTGGCACTTCATATATTAGGGTTAGGTTTTTGGATGTTTAGGGTTTTCTATTATTTCTTGATAATAAAAGGTCTAAGAATCGTCACATCTCTTCTCAGAGATAAGCTACCATCACTCGAGCTAGTTTGTTTCCTTTCTGGATGTAAACATCTTCCAACAATCACTATTTATTAATTGAAGTTCTTTTTACTAATCCAAGTGGATATTGGTGGCCACCCACCTATTCCACTTGGACTCCCAACACTGTTTCCTTTCAGTTTCCTAATTTCCAACACAGTTTCCTATTTCGTCAATTTTCTATTTTTTGTAGTTTTTGTGTCGTGAACTTCCAAAGTCGTTTTGAGGACCTAAACGACGTTTTTTTGGTGAAATGGACAAATAGAAGGCTTGTCAGCTACGTTTGCAGTTGGATTTTGTTTTCCTCAAATAGACCTTTCTAATGAGGTATCATGCATGCCAAATGAAGATTGTATGCGAAATTTATGACCTCGGGAACTTGATGTTCCAACTAACCCTAGCGGGACCCACAAAATTTTGGCGCTTCATCTCCCATGGTTAGGTTTTTGGATGTTTAGGGTTTTCAATTGTTTCTTGATAATAAAAATGCCTAAGAACCTCATTGTAACTCAGTTTAGAAGGCGTGTAGCCGTCACATCTCTTCTCGGATCTAAGCTACCATTGCCCAAACTAGTTTGTTTCCTTTCTGCATGTAAACAAAACTTCAATTAGTAAATAACAACTACTGGAA
Source organism: Pinus tabuliformis (assembly GCA_031772625.1). Classification (NCBI taxonomy): domain Eukaryota; kingdom Viridiplantae; phylum Streptophyta; class Pinopsida; order Pinales; family Pinaceae; genus Pinus; species Pinus tabuliformis. The sequence continues at coordinate 1,212,646 of CM062813.1, forward strand.
GCTGTTTACATAAAGAAAGGAAAAAAATTAGCTCGAATGATGGTAGCTTATCCCTGAGAAAATATGTGACAAATATTGCCTTCTGAATTGAGTTACAATGAGACTCGTGGGTTTTTTTAATCATCAAGAAACAATGAAAAACCCAAAACATCCAAAACCGTAAGAGATGAAGCGGCAAAAGCTTGTGGTTAGTTGGAACATCAACTTCTTGGGGTCATAACTTTGACATATGATCTCTGTTTGGCACGAACGATAACTTGTTAGAAAGGTCTATCCAAGGATACAAATTTTTCATTGTTTGTTTCCCAAAAAAACGTTGTTTAGGGCCTCAAAACGGCTTCGAAATTTCAGGACCCAAAAAAATGCCAAAAATAGAAAACCACTGAAATGGGAAACTGTGTTGGAAATTAAGAAGCTGGAAGGAAACAACGCTGGGGTCCAAGTGGAATAGGCAGGTGACCACCAATATTCACCTAGTTCAAAAGTCAAGTTGGGGTTTATTTAAGAATAAACTGTCTTTTTTCAATTATTAAATATACCACAAGCAAGAAATACAAATAAAAACAAGGCATTCATGTTTGTTTGACATTGTTGTAAAGGTGTGATTTATGAATAACAATTAACAAACAACTACTCAGGGTGTTCCATTACCACTTCCAACATAAAATCTCTTGTAATTTATGAGAGGAATGTAGTGATATATTTGCTTTTGCTTAAGAATCAATGTTGATTTATGCTCTTATAGCCTGTTTGTCGTAGCAATAATATTTAATCCTTGGGAAATCATAAACTTATTACAATGTTTGGGGCCATGGAAGAGCTTGACAATGGGGTATCTATGTAATGTTGGAGGCACTATTTTCATCTCACTGGTTGGTTTGAGTTTGAGGTAGTTAAAATATAAATGCAATTAGGAGTTCTAGAGCAAAGGTAGATTATTACAATGAGAGTGGGAATGTTGCATAAAGCAGGATGATATTGATTTTTAGGGTTTACAATTTTAGGTATATAACTAATCAAAGGTTTAGATTGTAATGAACACTAATAGAGACATGAAAGCATATCTAAATTGAATGCGAATTAGATTGTAATGAAGTTAGGTATCGAGCATATTGTCAAGGAGATTTGTGGTTTAAAAGTTGTCGCTCAAAATTCTCTTAAACATAATATTTCTGAAATATTAAAATCAACCCTTCAAAGACATGGTGGACACTCTGGTATTACTAATTGCTAAAAATCAACAAATTAATGAAAATATGAGAGATGAAAAATATGCACTACTTTACCCATGCTCTTTAGATCTTTTTGAAACAATGAAATAAAATATGTTGAAATAAAATATCAGAAATAAAAAATAAAGGGGTGGACTTTCCTGTGTAATAATAGGAACTCGACTAGTGATGCCAATCTAAATTTTAGATACTCAATACACACACAACCTTTTAAGTCAAAAGCTTATTTTAATCCCTTCCCTTTTCTACCTTCCATAGTGGAAGGGTGGTTCAAATGTTAGAAATGGTAAAATAATTAGTCTTTACAAAATTATAATCACTTAATTAACTTGTACTATAAATAGTGTAGGTTAGATTAATCATCATAGAAATTTATAAAGAAAAATAAGTAATTTTTTAAACTATGTGCAAACAAGCCCTACAAGGACCTAATGAACTATTATGCTTATTGGTCTATTAACATTTCAGTTGAGCTAGCCTTATTAACATTTCAGTTGAGCTAGCCTAAATATAAAGTATAATAATAAAGCAAAGTCTATTTTATGATGATTTTTCCATCATCTATTAAAACTTGTATTTAGACCAACTCTGTAATAATGTTAATCGACCAGCTAGAATAATAGCTCATATATTGGCCCTTGGCCCTTTGTAGGGTCTCATCATTCCCCGTGGACTCACCATTTTATGATGATTGTCCATCATCATAAAATATAGTCTGTCTCACTATTAAAACTTGTATTTAGACCAACTCTGTAATAATGTTAATAGATCAGCTAGAATAATAGCTCATGTATTGGCCCTTGTAAGGTCTCATCATTCCCCTTGTATTAGTGGACTCACCTGGAGTGTACTTGGCAACAATCAAAGTGGGGGGACTTTGTATCGCTGGAATAAGATTGGTCTTCTTGGTCAAAGTTACCGTGTCGCTCCAACACACTCGAAATTGATAACATTCTCCATTGGGCATGATGGTGACATGTATATTTTCAAGTTTTCTTTGTTAATGTTTTGTGCTTAGACTTCAATATGATTTCTCTTTAAATTAGTAGTGTGTATTGTAGGATTTAAAAATGAACTTTTGTTTATGTCATAAGGGGGATTTTGAATTAATCTCAAACCTGTAAAATTTTCGTTAGTTTTAGGCTACCACATGTTCAACCACTTGTTTTCAATGCTTCATTCTTTTATCAAGCAAGCTAATAAAACCCTCCCACTTAAATAATTTGTGCTTGTCTCAACAATGTGCGTGGGATGGATTTCTTATGAATATCTTTAGGATTGTACCACGTTGTGTGTTTGTTTTATTTATAACATTTTGACACATGGCCTATTGTACTTGTAATTTTGTTCATAATGTAGGTTTAACAAAACTTCTTATTGAATGATGCTTTTAAATAACTCGAAGATTTTTTCTTCATAAAATTTCTAGGCCTCCTTCTTGTTCATGCCTTTGATGCTGGAGAAGGTTTGTGTTAATTCTCTTCTTCCTTTTGGTTTATCTTTTTTATTTTTTAATATTTTTTATACAAACTTTTTATATATTTAATAATTATTTTTTGAATCTTTTAATTTATTATTTTTTTTATACAACTTTTTATATATTCCATAATTGAATATAGAAAATGGTGAATAAAAGAGGTTAATAAATTAAAAGATTTATATAAAAAGGTGTATAAAAAAATTAATAAATTAAAAGATTTAAAAATGTTAATGAGTCTTTGATTGAGGAAGGACAATATTAAATTCATTTACTTTTTTACACTATTTTTTTATTTAAGGGTTCATTTTATTTTTTTGACAAATAATTCGTAACACTATTGGCTAATACAACAATAGGCAAAAGTTTTCTAATGGATCCCAATGGTTTGCTTTCAACTATTTCAAATTCATACCCTCAAACTTGTATGTTTTACTTTCAATTTTGTTTCATTTAACATTTGGATCAAGTATTTTATTAGTGAGGATATAGATAAACAAGCACGAGTTAAAGTTTGTGTGACGAGGTTAATGGTGGTAGGTGCCATTACAAATGGTAGGTGGTGCAATTTGAGTGTTTTCACCATGGTGTTATTCTAAGCAATGTCACTTGAATGGTGCCACTTGCAATTTGAGATAGCATATGCCATTCCTAATCTCCTTGTAAATATTCTTGAGTTAATGATTATGCTTGATGATAATTATCCTTAATTGTGATTCTTCTAGTATTTGATCCTCGAGTATTTTATTCGATGAGGATAAAGATTGTTGAGCACAAATGCATCCTTAGCTTGATGTGTGAAGAGGTTAACAATGGTAGTTGCTAGCTCAAATCACATGTGGCATGATTCAAGGGTTTCCATTATAACATTGTTCTAGTTGGAATTACTAAAATGGTGTCATTTTCCATGATTAATCTCCTCATAATATTGTTGAGATGACACAATCCCGGAGGATCCCAAAAAGCCTCAAAATTCAGGGTGCTAAAAATGTGATGGAAATAATGCCATGTCGAAGAGCTCGACGAAACGATTGCGTCGCAACTTGAACATGAAAAAACGGATTTTGTACGCGAAAGTTATTGTGTTTTGAAGTTTACATGGCATAAGGAAAAATGTTAGCAGGGCTGCCATGTGGCAACACCAAGAAGTGCCAAGTGGCACTGCATAGAAATTGACATGGAAAGTTTGTATGATGATGTGGCAAGATTAGATTGTGACACATGGCAAGAGTTGTATGCTGACATGGAAATACAAGCTTCATGGCATGATAGGTGGTGCACTGATGTGGCAATACATGTTATCATGGCATGAGAGGTGGCACATTGACGTGGCAACAGATTACATGGCACTAAGTTGGTATGACATGGGTGTTGACTGGGATATAGGTGGACTAGTAGGAACATGCCACTTGGCTCGATTAGAGGGCACCACATGGCACCTCGAGAATGTTGAATTTTGTAGCTATGATCGATATTCATATTAATATATTTTTATTGATGTACTGTTTATGTGAAGTGTGTTCTCCATGCTCAAAAGAAAATTATATTAGTCATATTTTATCAAAGGAAAAAAAAATTAAATTTCGAATTTTTGTTTTGACACCACAAGATGTCCAAGTCAACCCTCAAGTCTTCAAGTCGGCCCATATGTTTAAGGCACCCATTCGGCCTATTGATCACTATATATATGAGACACTCGTCCTCTTCTCCACCACTATTCGATCTGATCATTAAGACACAATATTTTCAAGCCATACGAAGGAGATTAAGGAGTAGAACGAAGAAGATCAATAAGAAAATTAGAGTCAAGTCTAGTCTTGTGAAGAAGTCGATTTTTCTATTGTTATTCTCTGAGGAATAGGGCTAAGATTTCTATGATTATTCTTTGTAGTTTAGGCTGAGAATCTTGTGGTTTATCTGTTGGAAAATGTAACTAGGTTTAGTCTTCATTAAATGTATTTAAGTCATCATGTAATGTACTTGTCAAAAGAATAAATAAAAGAATTATTATTATTATTATTATTATTATTATGATTATTATGATTATGACTTATTAAAGCATGGGTTTCATGCTTGGGTCATCATGTTTTAGGTCAAAGTCCCCTTTGAGGACTTCTAGGATTTATTCTAAGTCAATAGATTCATTGTACTTTTAAATGTGAAAATTCTATCACTGCAACATCTGATTTACTTGCCTACTTAATTTCAATAAGTTTTTTTTATGAAATTCCTTCAATAAATATTAAAATAAATTTTGTTGCAGATAACACACCATAATACAGAAACAAACACATGCAAAAGAATCAACACATCGACATAGATATTTTGGACAACAGTCCCCAGAAAAACCCAATGTGGGAAAACCGGTGCAGCAAGGGAGGATTTTATTATTCAACAATTCTTTAGTACAACCGGGTGCCAAACGACTTATCCAACAGAGAGAAAAATTCTCCAGCACTTCTCCCAATCCCAACATCAGCTTGGAGGACCTCTGCTTGGCTCCCAGACACTCCGTGTCAGCCCCTGCTTGTCTGCATCAGCCTTGGGCCTCTCTGCATCACCCACGCAGGCCCTCTAGTGACTACGCAGTCCCTGCTGCCTCAGCGTCTGCCTCTCCTGCCTATGCGCTGGTCTTCTATTACTGATCCTGACTCTCTACTCCATACTTGCTGCCTCCTGCTGCTCTCCAGACCACTAGTTCGAATTTCTCAGCTAACCCCGCTCCAGAAATCAAACTGACTGGTCTCCCTCAGTGTGTTCTCCAACTGACCCTCAAGCCTCTTCTTATACTTTTCTCGTTGGTCCATCAATGGCCGAGATTAAGTCCCTAATCAACGGCTAAGATTAGATCTAGCTTGATCCATGACTTTAGGACCATTCTAACTCAGATTTATATTAATTCACATTAATATTTTATTTTCCCTAAGTTTAGACTTAGGGACTCCATTAAAAATATTAATTATTTTAATATCTTCCAAACTGGTTAGATTCTGCCCAAACCATTTCTGGGTCTTGGAGATCTCATGTGCTTTAGCCTCTCCACCAATTTTCGTGGCTATATCACATCCGATGCTACCACAAATCAACACTCCCTCTTAGCGAGGAATGTGCTCTACTAATACTCCTCACTGAGTATCACCTTGATCATTCGGCATCAGTCCCTCTGCTGATGCTAAGCCTCCCTGCTCAACATCCTCTGCGTTGCTGTATCTTGTACTACTGCCCATGGCTCTGCTATTGCCACTACTGCATCTGTACGACAGCTCCATCTGTATCCGTGCTGTTGCTAGTCCTTTTCTCCCAACACTGCATCCACACTGCAACTCCCTCTGCATCCGTGCTACTATCACCCCCATTTCTACTACTGAAACAGGTTCTTTATCATCCCCATCTTTTCCCTAAAGTAATCAAACTTTGTTCTTCCAAGGGCCTTGGTGACGATGTCCACCACTTGTTCTCCTGTAGGAGTGTAGCTCAACTGTACAACTCCTCGTTGGACATAGTGTCTGACAAAGTGACACCGGATATCAATATGCTTTGACTGATCATGAAACACTGGATTCTTAGAGAGCTTGATGCAACTCTGATTATCACACATGATCCTGGTCGCCTCCATTTTCCTTCTGAATAGGTTCACAAGCAGTCTTCTAAGCCATATGGTCTCACACGAAGCTATGCTCGCTGCCATATATTCTGCCTTAGATGAGCTCAGAGCCACGGATTTCTATTTCCTACTGCACTAGGAAGTCATTCCTGATCCAATGTTGAAACAGTATCCAAAGGTACTTTTCCAATCCACTGAACTTCCTGCCCAATCTACATCAGTAAATCCTCTCAAGCTGATATCCTTACCCCTGTCATACAAGAGTCCATAATCGACTGTTACCTATAAATACCTAAGAACGTGTTTGGCTGCTGCCCAGTGTGCCCTCTTCGGTTTCACCATGAACTGACTGAGGGTGTTGACAGCGTAGCAAATGTCTGGCCTCGTATTGACTAGATACATCAGGGACCCTATGAGCTACATGTATAGGGTGGGATCAACATCCTTGTCTTCTGATGCATCAATCTTCTTCCAGTTGGTGATCATTGGAGTAGCCATGGGTCTACAGTCCTCCATCCTGAATCTTTTTAGGATTTCTGTAGCAAACCTCCCTTGCCCAAGGAAGATCTCTCCCTTATGCTGCTAAATTTCCAACCCTAGGAAGTAATGCATTATTCCCAAATCCTTCATATCGAATTTTGTGGCTAGATTCTTCTTGCAGTCCCTAATGAGCCTGGATGATTTTGTTAGAAAGAGATCATCCACATACAATACTAAGATTAGTGGCTCATTCTATATAACTAGATAGTAGAGATTCAGATCCGTGTAACTCTTGACAAATCCCATCTTCTGCAAGTAGCCATCGATTCGACCATACCATGCTCTAGGTGCTTGTTTCAACCCATACAAGGATTTCTTCAATCTGCATACATGAGACTTCTTCTCATGTGTCTCAAAGCCCTCTGGTTGTTCAATGTATACTTCTTCTTCTATTACCCCGTTCAGAAAAGTCGTTTTGACATCCATTTGATGAATCTCCCACCCCATCTGAGCTGCAAGAGATATCACGGTCCTAATAGATGTACACCTGGCTATCAAGGCGAAGGTCTCCTCATAGTCAATTCCTTCCTTTTGAGCATACCCCTTAGCCACAAACATGGGCTTGTATTTCTCAACACTGCTGTCTGTAACATATTTGATCTTGTAGATCCATCTCAAACCTACTACTGATCTGTCTTGAGGCTTTGGCACTACCTCCCAGACATCGTTCACCATTATGGAGTTGTACTCCTCTACCATCACATCTAGCCAAACCTAATGTTGAGCTGCCTCTTGGAAACTGGCAGGCTCCCCATCTTGAGCTATTGATGCCTGATATCTATCTAGCTGTTTTTTTCTCCCTCTTATTGATCCTTGGCGCACCGATGAAGTCCTCTGCATCTCACAGAATCTGACGAAGTTCCCTGCTAGTTCTTCCTCTGCCAGTAGGTGCCTCTGTTAGCTCCTCCTCATCCTGTGAATCTTCCTAATCCGAGGAAGAATTCTTTACTTCTGTTGGTTGAAGAGGTTTAACCAACAACTCTTCTTTTGACTGCTCCTCAGAAGGCATCTCATGAGATTTTCTGAAAGCCTTGTCCTCCATGAACTTCACATCTTGTCGAACCATTACCTTCCTGCTCCCTCGAAGATAGATTCTGTATGACTTAGTGTTCTCTCTATATCCCACTAGATATCCCTTTTTTGCAGTTTGATCCAACTTTTTCCTCTTTACCTCGGGTATGTAGCAATATGCTAAACTCCCAAATATCCTGAAATGACTGACTTCAGGCATCTTCCCTGTGAAAACTTTCTCTGGAGTAATCTTGCCCAATGCCCGATGAGGAGTCCTGTTTTGAACATAGACTGCTGTGTTGCATGCTTTTGCCCACAGGAATTTTGGCATATCCTGATCATACATCATGGCCCTAGCTTCTTCTACAATAGTCCTGTTCTTCCTTTCTACTACTCCATTCTTCTCCGGATTATACGGAGTTGTCCACTCTCTTCTGATGCCCTCCTTAGTACAAAAATCAATGAAGTCATTATCGACATACTCTCATCCATTATCTGAGCACAAAAATTTTATGTTCTTCCCAGTTAGATTCTCCACCAAAGCCTTGAACTCTTTGAATAGACAGAAAACCTCGTCCTTGGTTTTTAGAAAATAAATCCAAGTTTTCCTTGAGTGGTCATCAATGAAGGTAAGGAAATAGTCGACACCACTAAGAGATTTGGTGGACATAGGTCCGCAGATATATGAGTGTATCAATCCTTGTACACTCTTGGACCTGTGTTTACTCCTAGGAAATGCTGCCTTGGCATACTTTCCTAGAGCACATCCTCTGCATACATCATCTCGTTCCGTACTAAGATCCGACACTCTTGTTACAGTGCTCCTGGGAATTCTTAGAGTGCCATGGTGAAAATGTCCCATTCTTCTATGCCATAGTTCGTTCAAGTCCTTGTCTCCATGACTACCTATTAGTGCCATTGGTGATTCTAGTTGTAATCTTTACAACCTGTTACTTTTGATCCCAATCTGCACTTTCTTTTTCCAGCTCGAATGTTTGACGTATACCTTCTCCTTGATGAAGTAGACGTCATAGCCCTTGCCTTGAATTTGCAACATAGAAAGTAAGTTCATCCCCAATCCTGGTACATGCAGCACATTTGTAGCGCAGAACTGTTCTCCTGATTCTGTTTGAAAAATTATGGTACCCTTCTCTACTGGAGTACACTTTGCCTTGTTCCCCATGGTGATCTGAAAGTTCATATTCTCTTCTCGATACTCTGAGAGACATTCCCTGATTCCCATCATATGCCAAGAGGTTCCACTGTCTATATACCATACTTCTGATGATGCATAACTAGTCATACAAGCCACTTCTTCTTCCATCCCGGAAGCCAACATGGAGAAATCAAAATCTCTTGTCTCGGAGTCCCTTGACGTGGATGCCTATGCATCATGGTCTCGACCCATAACTAATTTTCCCTTCCTGTCTCTGATTACTCGCTCTGATACCATGTGAAAATTCTATCACTGCAACATCTGATTTACTTTGCCTACTTAATTTCACTAAGTTATTTATGAAATTCCTTCAATAAACATTAAAATAAATTCTGTTGCAAATATAACACCATAATACAGAAACAAACACATGCACAAGAATCAACATATTGACACAGATATTTTGGACAACAATCCTCGGAAAAACCAAATGTGGGAAAACTGGTGCAGCAAGGGAGGATTTTATTATTCAACAATTCTTCAGTGCAACCAGGGGCCAAATTGGCTTACCCAACAGAGAGAAAAATTCTCTAGCACTTCTCCTAGTCCCAGCGTCAGCATGGCTGACCTCTTCTTGGCTCCCAGACACTCTGCATCAGTCCCTGCTTATCTGCGTCAGCCCTGGGCCTCTCTGCGTCACCCATGCAGGCCCTCTAGTGACTCCGTAGTCTCCTGCTGCTTCATCGTTTACCTGAAAGGCCATGCGTCTGCCTCTCCTTCCTCTGCGCTGTTCTTCTATTGTTGATCCTGACTCTCTGCTCCGTACTTGCTGCCTTCTGCTGCTCTCCAGACCACTAGTTCGAATTTCTCAGCTAACCCCGCTCCAGAAATTGAACTGATTGATCCCCCTCATTGTGTTCTCCAACTGACCCTCAAGCCTCTTCTTATAATTTTCTCGTTGGTCCATCAATGATCGAGATTAAGTCCCTAATCAATGGCTAAGAAGATTTGGATTGATCCATGACTTTTGGACCATTCTAACTCAATTTTATATTAACTCACATTAATATTTTATTTTCCCTAAGTTTAGACTTAGGGACTCCATTAAAAATATTAATTATTTTAATATCTTCCAAATTGTTTAGATTCTTCCCAAACCATTTCTGGGTCTTGGATATCTCATGTGCTTTAGCTTGTCCACCAATTTTCGTGGCAAGAGAACATCCGATGATACCCAAAATCAACATTAAAGAGACCCTTCTTGGGCTTTTGAATCATGTAAAAAGGTTAAGTATTGAGTCAAATATGAATTATGTTTCCTCCACACCAAGTCGTCCTTAAGATGATCAAGTTGGCCTCAAAGAGGGCTATTTGACCTCACCAAATGACTATAAATGAAACAATTCGAATTCCATTTGAAGCACACACTCACAAGCTAGTTCGATATCTCTTGAAGCTGGGAAAAGTGCGAAATAGATGAAGGAAGAAAAGGAAATGCGAGTTTGGTCTAGGAGAAAGAAAAGAGGAAGATTGAAATTTTGGTGCTTCTATCTCTCTCTCGTGCCTTGGTTTGGAAGATCGAAGTTCTCTTGTTGATGTCGTAGCCAGTTGCGGTATGTTGATGTTGCGAGATCAAAGTATAGGTCGAAGTTGCTGATGTTGGGTGTTGCTGCCTTAGGAAGTTGTACTAGGCCAATATTGAAGTTCCTATGTGAAGATCGAAGTCCTACAGTGAAGATCGAAGTCTCTAGAGCAAGGTCGAAGCTATTGGGTTGAAGAAAGTGCTGCTACTGTTGCCAGGTCAAGAAGGATCATTTGCAAGAAAAAAGGAAGGCTGACTTGGTGTGGAGGAAAGTTTGTGTCAAGGTCTAGAGTCTTAGAATATCTCTGGAAAACTATTGAAGGAAGAATGAATGATTGAGCTTTCCCCGAGAGAGGGGTTTTTCCTTGGCTATGAGCCTATATTTGGTGTCCATTGTTTTATGTGCTATTGCTTTGGTAATTTCTTGATGAACTAAAAGAAGGAATATATAAAGAAACCTAAGAAGAAGCCAATAACATCACAAGTAATTATCAAGTATAAGAAAATATTTATGCCTTTTTGATTTTCTAACATTGTACCAATATTTGGTGAAGAAAGAAGAAAAAGGCAGTCTCAAGCACTTCAAGGAATCATTCAAAAGGATTATTCAAGGAAAGAAGTATACTATCTTCAAAGACAATGTCTAACACAATCAAAGGAGAGAACAAAATTGAAGGAGCCTCAAACTACATATCTTGGAAGAAGAGGATTGACCTCATCCTTGAAAAGAAGAAGGTTCTAGACTTGGTCAAAGGAAAAGTAAAGAAGCCTATAGATGACTCCTGTGATGCAGATAAAGTGAAGTTCAGGGAATTAGAATTAGTGGCCATGACCTTAATGGTAGAAGGAATAAAGGACAACATTCTCCCGTTTATAGCCAACATCAATCATGCTCAAGAAATGTATGAGGCCTTGCTTATTCACTATTAAGAACATTGGTCAAGTAGCAAGCTTGAAGAATGAACTAAGGACCACACAGATGACTAAAGAAGAGACAATGGCCTCCTTATTTGTGAAGATAACAAGAATAATAGATGATCTTTTGGCCATTGATGAAATTTTCCAGACAAAGAACTTGTGATCATGACTCTATTAGGATTACCACATTCTTGGGGTGCATTTGCTGTAGGAATTAACAGTTGGAAGGATCTCACTAGTTTCCAATCGTGAAGAAGTTTCAAATTCCTACACTGCTCAACACAAAGGAAAGAAATTGAAAGGACCAAAGAAGAAAGTAGATATGTCCAAAGTAGAATGTTATCAATGTCATAAGAAGGGTCACTATAGGAGTGATACTCTTGACAATCCGAGAAATAAGAAAGAGAGAAAAATAAAGAAAAAGATAAGTATTTTATAGCTTTCTTCCTTTATTATTACTATTGTTGTTTTTACTAACAATTAGTCTGTTGTCTTTGTATCTTTTGCATGGTTATTATTGTTCTTCCATGGCCTCCTAGTGAGGATTGCAGGTACGTGTTAAAGATTCTCTCGTAGGATATGGAAGAAGTGAAAGAACGAAGTAAAGCATGTGACAAAATGACTTTCCTAGAATGATGGTTTATGTTGAGAGATATTATACTAGATGAAATACAAGCTCAAAGGGAGCTAGTAATTCAACAAGTTTGAAGTATGCGTGCAACAAATGGAAACATAGACAAATGAAAAGCGAGAATTGAATAGAAGGTTCTCCTAGTAAAAGGGAGGGGATAATGACAAATATTTAAGGTGCACTTCTGTTGGATTACTATCATTGAGTTGAAATTGCACCAGGTGGATGCAAAGACTGTTTTTTATCAATGAAGAAAAATAAGTGTACATGAAACTACCTTGGGGCTTTGAGGTACATGAGAAGAAATATCATGATTAAAGAAGACCATCACAAGAAGAAAAGTTGGGCTTGGTTGATATTATTTGATTGTCTCTGATGAAAGCTGAAGAACTTGTCTTAGAGGAAGCAACTATGGTTGAAAGAATTGCCTCTGTAACAAAGGGAGCAATCAAAGAGCCTTGTTTTAGCTTAAGAGGGAGTTGACCTCTGAGCTTGAGATAATGGACTATCATTGATAGCTAATATATTGAAAGAGAACAATGGAAGAAGAAGAAACCAGTTAGGGTGATTGGAAAGCATCTGTGATCCAGTGAAGGGAGAAAACCAGTTTATGGTTGAACCAAGATATGTTGCTCAACATGTGTTGGAGTACCAACATGGTGGAATTAGTTATTGTAAGGTCAGTTAGGATTTGATTTTTGTCTTAAATAATGAAGTGCAACTACAGATTCAGATTGGGTTAGGAGTGATAAAAACAGAAAAAGATTACGAGGACACCGCTTTAGTTTGGAATCTATTATGATTTCATTGGATAAGCTTGAAGTAGACATCTGTTACACTCAGTAATCGAGTGTATTGCAGTTGGTTTGGAAAGTTAAGAAGAAATATGACTTCTGAGGCTACTTGTAGGATTATCTTGATCAAGTGCAAGTGACGACCATGATGACAGGTCGAAGTACATTGGGATCAAGTACCACTTCATTCGAGACATGGTACATAAGGGAGCAGTGCAACTCTAGTATATCTCCACTAATGAGAAGATAACTGTATTCTTACAAAGCCTCTGTCTAGAGCAAAGTTTGTGTACTTCCAGGACAAGCTTGAAATTGTGGAGAATGTCTCTCTCATTGATAGGGAGAGCTAATGAGACTCCATTATGAATGGACATTCTCCTCATGTCTTCACAACCTTGGTTGGAGAATGGTCTGATATTCTCCTTGTATCATTATGACCTTGGTTGGAGAAGTTCTCCCCGTGTCATTATGACCTTAGTTGGAGAATGGTTTGACATATTAGATAGAATCACAGATTGACATTCTTCCTGTGTCTTTATAACCTTGGTTGAATAATGGTTTGACAGACTAACATTCTTCCTGTGTCACTTTGAACTTTGTTGGAGAATGGTCTAGTAGAAGACATTCTCCCTGTGTCACTTTAACCTTGGTTTGAAAAATGGTCTGGAAGAGGATATTCTCTCTGTTTTAGTTTGAACTTGGTTGGAGAGTAATCCTAGAGGACGCTTAGATGAGTAGGAGCCTCCCAACATCATGCTTGGGTCTCTTTTTTGAGTGAGATTATTTATCATTGCTGAGGCCTCTGGTGTTTCACCTATATTATGTCTATAATTATTTGACGGTGAACGATGATTATGTATGGTTGATGTTGTTGATTATGATATTGATGATGATGCTTAACTTAATCTTGATATTTCCTTAGAGAATTTGTCAACTTGAGATCATCTTGATAGTCATCATGAATATCTCCCTAGCTAAGAGGGAGGGTCTCCATATTAATATATTTTATTGATGTACTTGTTTATGTGAAGCATGTTCTTCCTGCTCAAAAGAAATTTATATTATTCAAGTATTTATAAAAGGATTTTTTTTTTTTTTTTTTTTGAATTTTTGTTTTGACACCACAAGATGTCCAAGTTGACCCTCAAGTCTTCAAGTCGGCCCAACTATTTAAGGCACCCATTCGACTTGTTGATCACTATATATATGAGACAATCGTCCTCTTATCCACCACTATTCGATTTGATCATCAAGAAACACTATCTTATAGCCATACAAATGAGATCAAGGAGGAGAATGAAGAAGATCAAGAAGAAAATCAAGTCAAATCTAGTCCCCTGAAGAACTTTAGTTTTTTGTTGTTATTCTTTGAGGAATAGCGACTAGATTTTTGTGATTATTCTCTGTGGATCATGCCTAGAATCCTATGGTTTATCTCTATGGAAAGGTTCGAATATCTTGTGGTTAATCTATGTGGAAAGGGCCGAGTATTCTGTGGTTTATCTTTGTGAAAATGGGCTGAGATTCTGTGGTATATACTCTATGGAAAGGGAGATGAATTCTTCGTGTCATCTCTGTGATCAAGTCTGAAATCTTGTGGAAGAAAAAGCTCTGTTGCAGATAGTTTAAGGAGGGCTTGACTTGGAATCTTGGTGGAAGTCTTTGCTGGTTAGGTTGTCCATAGTCTTGAATTTGATATCTCTTGTTGAATTAATTCTCTAAGGAAATAATTGCTAGGTTTTTACCCCAAGTAGGTTTTCCTAGGTAAACATTGTCTTGATTTTGTGCATTGTGATCTCTGTTGATTTTTGCACGGAACTTTAGCTACATGTCTATCTAGGAACATGATCATAACCACACTGAAATACCATAACACTAGCACTTTACACAGTGGAAAGCATACAACAGAGAATCAACTCAATGCATAAGACAATTTTTAATCCAAAAATTGTTATATTACAAACCTTAATACAACAAACATAGGGCTCCTGTACCAGGGATAATGTCCCTTACAAATAACCCTGATACAAGGAAAACTAGGGCTTGGAGTCAACAAATTATGACCACCAATATTTCCTTGAACAAATTACACCTAACCTACTCACTAAAGGTGCACAATACTCAACCCTTTCGGTCCACATACCTTGAACACATCTGGTAGGTCATTTTCCACCTCTTCTGTTGCTTAGAAGTAGTTCTGCTACTCTAGAATTGCCTACAGCTTTAGCTGCTCAAACTACCTCTATCAATCACTCCTGCTGTTCTAAGGATGATTGATCATAGGCCTACTGATCTGACTTTTAGCAACCCTCTTGCTCCACTAAGATGGCCTGTTCTTAGGGACTTCAACAAACTACCTTCTAGCATAGACAAGGTTGCTACGTTATCTCTTCTCATAGGGTATTTATGTTTGCCCACTTGTCAACCTTCTAGATGCTCTAGAATTTTGATCTTAGGGCTTCACACACAACCCTCTTATCATCAATTTTATACACATCAAATCTCTGAACTAGGGCACAAACAATTAGCCCTCACACAGTGATAAGACCACTTCTATATCATTAAACTTAGGGCTTAATTGGCATCCCACACACAACCCATTAATTCCACTTAAGATGACTGAACTAGGGTTTGATCAAATCTACCCATACATCGACAATAATGCCTACACACATATGCTAAACTTAGGGCTTCAAACTACTATCCACCCTCCACATCGACTCCAAACTTCAATGATCTTCACTTCAAGACAACCCCTTCATATTTTCCCTACAACTCACCTCTGTCCACACTTTTAGATGTACTCTATGTTTGATTGCAACCTCTATTCCCACTATGACATATGAAAGCAACAATTGAGGAGTGCAACCCCACACATAGAGATGATAAGTCATCTTATTAGGGTATCGACCCTCATACTTGTGCATATAAAACAAGATGATTAGGGAGAGAACTTGGTGATTGATATTGCATAGAAGAAGCTCTAAAATAGGGCCAATAAACCACTGACCTAAACCATTTAGTACATACCTCCTTGCTTGTCCACTTCAACACTTTTCCTCCACGAATATTCCCTTAGTCCTTTACGCCATGAAAGTTCTAACTACTATCGCTTTCTTCATCCTTTTGTCCACACATAATAGGTGTTTCAAACCGCTTTTAGGAGGAAACATCACACAAAAAGCATGCACAAAGGTGCCCATAACTGCGACCTCTTGACACAAGACTATTCCATGGTTTATCACCCCTCTTAAAGGGTCTCGTCCCTCTCCAACATGAACATAAATTAGAGATATTTTTACAGACCTTATGATAGAACTTCAGTTGGATTTTCATGCATAGAAAGATCCCTAATATAGGGCATGATTTAGAAATTCCTTGTAGATTCAAATTGTAGATTGTAATATTCTAAAACAATTGACTTGAATCTACTATACTCATTAGCAGAAACAATAAACGATCGAAGAAAAATGACGAAGAATACAAGAGAAATAATTTAGTCACACATAAAATAATGATTTTATGGGGAAAGCCACAACTAAAAACCCCTGTTATATGTATATTGCATTAGTCAAAGAATCTGGATGAATACAATATGTTTGTCTCAACTTGCACAAGTATTTTCTATCCTCTGCCTGACTGACTGCCTTTGGCCAATACTTAGCCAAATTCCTAGCCTTCCAAGCTCCTACTTCCTTTCCCTCACAAGCTCCATGCACAAACTTTTGCTTCCTATTGCTTGGTCTCACCTAATCGTGCTCACCAAAACAATGAATAAACTTGTGCCTTCATTCCTCCTTCTAAAGGCAATTCAAATGGTTAAAATTAGTGAGTTCTCTAATTAAGGAATGATTTATTTTAGGCCTTATTATGACTACATGCACCATCTATTTAATTTAGATGATTTTACAACTGATAGTACACTGTCCCTGCACTTTAATCTCAACTAGGTGTTTCTCTGATCTGACATGAATGAGTTAATTATGAGTGAATCTTTAGTTTACTGGTTGATCACTGCAGGCATCACCCCACTGTTCGACAGGTAGCACCCCACTACTGTAGGAAGCATCCCACTACTACAAGTAGTACCCCACTACTGCAGGAAATACCCCACAACTACAAGCATCACTCCACTACTGCAGGTTACATCCCACTACTTCCTCCATTAGTTGGAACTAGTTTAACTAAATTTAACTCATTTAGACTGAATTAAATAATTAAAACTCAAAATAAACTCAACTAGTGCTCCTAATTGTAGGAGGCACTCTACATGACTCTAGTTAGACCCTCAACTAGAATTAACCGAGCTAACTAAGTCAAATTAACTTAGTTAACTATTACAAGTTGTCATGAGATGTGAAATTACATTTTTATTCCCAATTTAATTCAAGGACAAATTAAATTACGATTTTTTTCTTGATGCTACTTTTAACATTTCTTGTTGCTATTTTCAACACTCCTTCTCATTAAGAAAAGAATTCAACTCTATCTCGATCTGTACCTTTGGAATGTTCTTAATGAAACACTTGTCACTATTGCTGTTTCTACTGCAACATCTGCAACCCAAGAAAGCATCCAAACAAAATAAAATGAATCAACTATGTCTACAACTATCTAACGGGAAAAATTGTGCTACTACTGACTCTGTTATTGAGCCTCCTCCTCTACTGTCAACACTGTTCTACACTCCCCAGTATATGAATAACACTGATCCTCCTACTACTGAACACTATGGGCCCCCATGGCAAGGTAATGATCCATGAGACAAAAAACACCTCAATGGATCCTACCCAAATTTTTGCACTCTTGGGACTATTGCTTCACATCGTCCCACCTCTAACCTAGAGGTATGGCTGCATGTGCTCCCTCTGCCCACCTGGCTCAAAATTTCCCCCTACTGGAGGTCTTTGCTTGAGTGTATGTCTTCACTCGGTCTCCTCTCCGCTTCTCCAATTGTGGCTGCTCCACAACTTGCGGAGGCTGCATGTTGAGAGGTAATTCATGCTACATATCAACCACCAAGTCTCTAACCTTTACCTTGTTCACTGATCTTCCCACTAGCAACCTTCTTGCTCCATTAAGAAGTATGCGCATAGGGTCTTCTAGATCTGCCCTGAACTAGAGCTCCATTAATATGCAATGACAAGTTCAAATTCTTCTCTTCTATTGTGATTTCATCTTCGATACCATGTATAAATTTCTACAAATCTAGCTCCGATAACATGTAGAAATTTCTACAAATCTAGCTCTAATACCATGTATAAATTTCTACAAATCTAGCTTTGACACCATGTAGAAATTCCTTGTAAATTCAAACTACAGATTGTAATATGCTAAAAAAATTGACTTGAATCTACTCTACTTATCAGCGAAAACAATAAACGATCGATGAAATCATGAAGCATACAAGAGAAATAATTTAATCACACATAAAACACTGATTTTATGGGGAAAGCCACAACTAAAAACCCCTGCTATTTATATCAAAGAATTTGGATGAATACAATATGCTCTGCTCAACCTTGAGCTCAACCCGCACAAGTATTTTCTATCCTCCACCTGACTGACTGCCTTTGGCCAATAATTAGCCAAATTCCTAGCCGTCTAAGCTCCTACTTCCTTGTCCTCACAAGCTCCACGCACAAACTTGTGCTTCCTATCACTTGGTCTCACTAGCTCATGCTACAAAAATAATGAATAAACTTGTCCCTTCATTCCTCCTTTTAAAGGCAATTCGAATGGTTAAAATTAGTGAGTTTTCTAATTAGGTAATGATTTACTTTAGGCCTTCGTTTGAATGTATGTAACATCTGTTTAATGTATATGATTTTACAATTGATAATACACTGCCCCTGAAATCCAATCTCAACTGGGTCTTTCTCCGATCTGACATGCATGAGTTAATTATGAGTGAAATCTTTAGTTTATTGGTTGATCATTGCAGGAAGCACCCCACTATTCGACAGACAACACACCACTACTGCAAGCAACACCCCACTACTATAGTTTACACCCCACTACTACAGGTTACACCACAATACTGCAAGTTACACCCCACAACTACAAGCATCACCCCACTACTGCAGGTTACATCCCACTACTTCCTCCATTAGTTGGAACTAGTTTAACTAAATTTAACTCATTCAGGCTGAATTAAATAATTACAACTCAAAATAAACTCAACTAGTGCTCCTGATTGTAGGAGGCACTCTACATGACTCTAGTTAGACCCTCAACTAGAATTAACCGAGCTAACTAATTCAAATTAACTTAGTTAACTATTACAAGTTGTCATGAGACGTGGAATTACAATTTTACTCTCAATTTAATTCAAGGACAAATTACATTAGGATTTTTTTTCTTCATGCTATTTTTAACATTTCTTGTTGCTATTTACAACACATGAACTGTTGAGAAATCCTTAGGGAAACTTCTTAGGATGATTTCTCTTAACTTGATAGTTGCTTGTGACATTCTTTTACTTGATTATCTCTCTCTCTCTCTCTCTCTCTCTCTCTCTATATATATATATATATATATTTCATTATTATGTTATTTATCATCAAACAACTACCAAAAACATGAAGAAAAATACACACAAGATGTAGGCACTCAGCCAAGGAAAAACCCCTCTCCTCGAGGAAAACCCAAAAGTTCTTCTCTTCTTTATAATAAAATCACATGAGACAACCTAGAGCTTTGACAAAAAAATTCACACCCTCCAATCCACCAAGTCAACCTCCCATGTAGATTTAACATAGTTCATCCTTCCAAGATTTGAGTCAAATAGGATCTCGACCCTTTTTGCAATTCTAGAACTTTGGCTTGAATCAGATCAGATTCGCAATAACCCTCGCTTGCACGTTTGATACAAAACTTTGGAATTTTGGCTTCTTTTTCTTGTCAAGTGTCACTTGTTCATTCATTATGGTTCTCCCTCCTTTTCAAGGCTTCTCCACTCTTCTTTCTCTTCAAACTTTAGATAAAATTGCTTAATGATAGATCTCCCAATAGGTCGAATGCATGGCTATTTATAGTTGTTCGAAGCTCCTTTAGAGGCCGACTTGAAGAGAAGGGTAGGCCGACTCGATGGAGGAGCGTAACATGACCAAAATACATGAAATTCTTTTTATTTATTTGATACAAAGAGCCCAAGAAGGGTATAGAATATAAAGCCATTGACAATGAATTATGACTCAACTCTAGAAGCTTTCAATGGAGGCCTGACCTAGAAGAAAAACACATAGAGCATGAAACCCATGCTAATAGAAATAAATTTTTCTTTTATACTAATTTTTATTTTTATTTATTTTGACAAATACATTACATCATGACTCAAATACAATTATGAATACCGATACTAATTACATTTCTCAACATGAACCACATAAGGTGACCTCCAAACCATGCACGAAACAAACCTTACTTAAGGAACAAAATCATTGAAGAAAACATCCTCTTCCTTGAGCAGAAACTTGACCTTCAAATAGATTAGAGAAAACCCTTCATGCTCCACTATTTTTCTTCCTTAAGGGTCCGCATCTAACTGAGGTATTCACACTTCCTTCTTGGGAAGATTCACAAGAGATATGTGCCACTTGGATTTTTCTAAATGATCTTGTCTCACCTCTTATTATAATGTTATATGAGGTTAACGACTAGCCCTCAAGGGGCATCACTTAATCTCAAGCTGACTTGAAATTTCTAGAAAAAGCCCCAACTATCATAAGCAATGAGATTCCTTCCATTTGATTTAGCCACATCATGATGCCCTAGGTGCCCCTTAGTCCATCAAGGGTGACCCTCATTGCATCCATGAATAAACAATCATTTCTTCACTTGGTTTTGGGCCCACAAATTTGGGTACAAAACCCACTACTTGGGTACACTACCCACAAAGCCCATTTGTTGGTTAGCTCCTCACAAACTTAGTACCCCAGGGGGTTGTGGGAGTACCCACTAAGACACACAAATCAACACTCCCTCTTAGCGAGGGAGGTACTTCCACCACTCAGAAGTATCTCATCATTGCCAACGACACTAGCCCAATCTCTAACATTCACCACTGCAACACACCCTGTAGAATGAACCACACTCTTCACAGTAGTGCCTTTACCTTTTTCTTGTTAGAACCTAAAGATTCAAACTTCCATAGGGAATATTCGCTCTAAATCTAGACTCCCTATGAGTCTACTCAACCTCTACTGGCTCACACTGCTACTGAACTTGTGTCCTTCCAAGGTTAGTCCAAGCTGCAGTCGAACACTGGGCCTCATCACCACCGCAACCTAGCTCAACTAGCAATCACATCCGCTTGGTTCAAATACCTCATGTGCACATGACTCCAATCTCGGGTGTGCAACATCAAAACCCAATGAAGATTCTAGCCCACTATCATCTCGTCCTTCACACGAAGCCAACTCGTTCATGCCAAATCATTCCATGAGAAACCCAATGGTCCATGACAAGTCATCGGAAGTCCATGATCTATAACCTGCTAGCCAAAAAACTATTGTTCACTAGGTTCTCCACCTATCCACTAGAACTCCCAACCCTTCTCGCCACTTAGCCAGTTGAGACCACGTCTCCGTTTCGTCAGCTAAACCTTCTGCTCCTTGCTCTAGGAAATTCCTCAACTCCCTCTAAGATTCTTCCTTGTGCAAACTTTGACCCATTTTCCCTTCAAACCATGTTGAATTTTCCACAACACTTCAACTACAGGTCTATGTCTAAGGACACAATCATAAACACACTGAAATACCACAATGCTAACACTTTTCACAATGAAAAACATACAATAGTGAATCAATTCATTGCACAAGATAATTTTTAACCCAAATTTTGTTATATTACAAACTTTAATACAATAAATGTAGGGGTCTCGTAATAGGGATCATGGCCCTTACAATCAGCCTTGATACAAGGACAACCAACCCTTGAGAAATCAAGTGCAATGTATTTTGACACTTAATTCCTCTTCTTGATAATTACTTGCGAAAATGAGATGTCTTCTTATTGCTTCTTTATGTCTTCTTCATCAAGAAATTATGCACATGTTCAGTCATTCAAAGAAATAAAGATCACAATGAGACAAGAGACACCATAAATTAGGATAGTGGCTAGGGAAAAACCTGTTGGAAAATGCAATGTGGCAACTATTACTTCATATTTTTCTTATCCTTAATATTTGCTTGTGAAATTTAATTTTCTTCTTGCGTTTCTTTATTATATCTTTTTCATCAAACAAATATCAAGAACAAAAACATTAAAGACAATAGACACAAATATTAGGCTCCAAGTTATGGAAAACCCATCCAAGGGGAAAACCCAAAAAAACTCTTCTCTTCTTATAGAATCTGCTGCAAATAAGACAACAAAGACCCAAACCCTAGACTAAGTCCTCCTCCAAGTACCAAGTCAACCCTCCTAATAGGATCATATAACCATAACTTAATTATGCATCAACCAACTTCTAGTTGCAACTTCGATCACAACTTCGACCTTGAAACTTCGGCCCTGTAGCTGTTGCTGAAACCCTAATCCAAAATTTTCAAGATATCCTTCTTTGAGCAAGACAAATCTTTGTAAAAATTCTGAAGCCCGAAATCCTATTGTAGCAACTGATGCTAATTCTTCTAATTGTTAATTCAATTAAACAATTTACTTGTTGTATGCTATAGAAAATATCGAATTAAATACACTGCAACATTCACAAAATAAATATTGTGGAAGAAATAAAAATGCTGGAAGAATAGATGCACACACACACAAATACACAATTATTTTTGGACCAATGTCCCCGGAAAGCGCAACTCAGGAAAACTGGTGCAATAGCTGAGGGTTTTAATATTATGAAATAGTAAATATGAGTACAAGACTATGGACGCTCAAACCTAGCAATCCATACAGAGAAATAACTAACAACAAATCTAGTGAGAAAATCCCACTCCCACAGGCAATCCGACACTGACCTTGGTTCGAGTTGTGTTTCTCTTCACTAACTTTGCGCAGTCACTGCGTCAGCCTATGTAGTACTGCGTGCCACAACTCGGAACTGCTTTCCCTCTTGCTATCTAATCAACTACTATCTAGAAGATCGATCCTCTTGGCCTCTGGACTCTCTCTCTGGATTTTGGCACTGAATCACTACTTCTCCCCAACAAAATACAAAATCCCCTCTGAAGCACTACACTGCCTCTCTGCAGTGCACTCACCGAAACTGGAAAAACTTCCTCTAGACTTACTATCTCTGCCCCTCCCTCACTGCTTTGAGCTCACTAGCTCTCTCTACGACAACTTAATGCTACTACTCAGGAAATCATTCTTCTAGTGAAATCAAACTACTTGTGTGTGTTCTCTAAGCCCCTTCGAGTTTCTTCTTATAATCTCTCGTTGAGACATCAACGAGCATGATTAAAACTTAATCGATGGATAAGATTAACTAGAACTCGATCCAAGTCTTTTTCTAGAATATTATCACTATGAATTAATTAATATCCTTTAATTAATCATATTCCCTAAGATTAGACTTAGGAAACATTAAAAACAGATTAATTATTTTAATTAAGTTGTCTCTAGGTGGAAGTTCCAGAAACGATTTCTGGGTTTTCGAGAATAATTGTATTCTAGCCTCTCCACCAAATTTCATGGCTAGAAATCATTCGGTGCTACGAAAACTAACACTCCCTCTTAGTGAGGAATGTGTTCTAGCGCTGCAACCCACTGAAGCAACACCTTGTCTATGCACCACCTCCTGTCACGCTGCCGTTGCCCACCATCTACTATGCAAATATGATATATGCTACATCTGTGCTTCTGTTGGACCTGATGAACTGCTGCCAACACTGAATCTGCATTGCAACTCCCTCTCCATCTGCTGCTTCTGCAACTGAAAAGCATCCAAAACACAGAATCAACTATGATCAATATGATGCATCTATCTCTGACTATTGCTAGTCCCTACGGTGTCATTGAATCCTCCGCGCTGCTGATAAACCTTCTCCACGCCAACTGCACTACTGCCAACTCTGCAGTGCGCTTCCCAGTAATTGACCGCTACTAGCCACTGCATCTGTCACTCTAGCATCTGAATGCACCATCTACCACTAATCCATCCTGCTAATGAAATACTGTGGGCTCCCATAGAAAACTTCTAATTCAAGAGGTGGACCTCCTTAAGAATCCTTCCCATCCTATAACTCTCTGGGGCTACAAAACCAAATCACCCCACCTCACTCATGGAGGTATATCGATGATCATGGAAAACTCTTCCTCCAATCTAGATGAAATCTTGTCGAACTTGACATGAGATGCTGCCTAGTCCCACTTCTCCTCCTTGTCCTTATTCCTGAGAGAACACTGGGTGCTGTAGTGGCTAAGCTCACCACATCTGAAGCACTTGACCTTAGAAAGGTCCTTCTTCCTCCTACGCTTCTCTTTCTTCCCTTTTGATGCGAGGGCCACATTCTCCTCTTCCTTCACTTGCTTCGTCCCATTGCTGTTGCTGGTGCCACTCATGGTGCTCTTCACCAAATCTCGCCTCATCTCATCTTGTTGCAGATTAACCCACATTCGATCCCAATCGGGTAACTTATGTCTACCCATAATACTTTGGACAAAGACCTACCAATCTTCAAAAACACTGTTTAGAACTAACCACACCAATTATGTAGGCTAGGGTATTGACCCACTGCAGACAAATAGTCTTGGACATCTTGAATCCTAGTGAGGAAGGGGTCTATGCGCTCCCCTTTCTGCATCGTTGTACATCTCAACTTCTCCTCAAGATACATATTCCACTGCTCAGAGGATCCCTGTTATAGCATAGATAGAGCTTTCCACATCTTCCCGACAGTATCTTTGTCTGCTATGTGAGACATGACATGATCTTGAACCCCATCGAGAATCAACCTCTTTTATTTCACCATTTCCTTCTTGTAGGTCTTCATCTGATCTACACTTGTGGGTATAACTACCATGTTATCGATTAGGCTTTGAGATTCATATTCATCTATAAGACAAGAAATTTTTCCCTTCCAGATCACATAGTTGGAGGATCCTTCCAACCGATCTTTATCTCTTAGCCTGGTTGATGCCATCTCTGAAAAAAGTTAAACTCCTTCTCTTTTCCTCCGTGCAACTGCTGACTGGCTCTACGCACTCCCTGTTGGAGTGGGAAAATATGCTCTCAACTACTGCTGCTCTGCAGTGAAAAATTGAAGTTATGGACTAGAAGTTCCCTGAGGAAAGAATTCCCTCAGCGTGTGCTCTTCCTTTCTCCTAACGTATTTTGCACTAACAACTGCTACAAAATAACTGCGTCCCAGCTGAAGATATGCTTTGTGAGGAAAATATTGCTTCTCCCTCTGCCTCTGTTAATATTTGATCTGGAAAATTTATTCTCTATCGACTCTCTCAGTGAAATAAAGTTTTCCTAAAAAAGTTGACCCTCCTGGCCAAGGAACTGCATTGCCTCTGAGGGTTTCGAATTGCTACCTACGCAAAGCTACAAAATTCCTCTTCCCTTATGCTAATGAGCTATCTGGATTACGATCTGTGCTCTGATACCATGTGAAAATTCTGAAACTTGGAATCCTATTGCAACAATTGATGTTAATTCTTCTAATTGTTAACTCAATTAAACAATTTACTTGGTGTGTGCTACGGAAAATATCGAATTAAATACACTGCAACCTTCACAAAATAAATACTGTGGAAGAAATAAAAATGCTGGAAGAATAGATGAATACACACACAAATGCACAATTATTTTTGGACCAATGTCTCTGGAAATACCCAACTCGGGAAAATCGGTGCAACAACTAAGGGTTTTAATATTATGGAGTAGTACATCTGAGTACAAGAATATGGATTCTCAAATCTAGAAATCCATACAAAGAAATTATTGACAATAAATCTAGTGAGAAAAATCTCACGTCCATAGGCAATCCAACACTGACCTTAGCTCAAGTTGAGCTGCTCTTTTCTCCCTCTGCGTAGTCACTGCGTCAGCCTACACAATACTGCATCCAACAACTAAGAACTAGTTTCCCTCTTGCTATTTGATCAGCTGCTATCTGGAAGATGGATCCTCCTGGCCTCTGGACTATCTCTCCGGCTTCTAGAACTGAGTCACTGCTTCTCCCCAAAAAAATGCAGAATCCCCTCTAAAGCACTACGCTACCTCTGCGTGGCTCTATGATGCCTCTCTGTGGCACTCACTTCCTCTCTGTAGTGCACTCACCAGAACGAGAAAAACTTCGTCTGGACTTACTATCTCTGCCCCTCTCTCACTGCTTCGATCTCACTAGCTCTCTCTACGACAACTCAGAGCTGCTACTCAAGAAATCGATCTGCCAATGAAATCGAACTGTTGGTGTGTGTTCTCCAAGCCCCTTCGAGTTTCTTCTTATAATCTTTCATTGAGACATCAACGACCACGATTAAAAATTAATCGATGGCTAAGATTAACTAGAACTCGATCCAAGTATTTTTATAGAATATTACCACCATGACTTAATTAATACCCTTTAATTAATCATATTCCCTCAATTTAGACTTAGGAAACATTAAAAACGGATTAATTATTTTAATTAAGTCGTCTCTAGGTGGAATTTCCAGAAACAATTTCTGGGTTTCGGAGAATACATGTATTCTAGCCTCTCCACCAAATTTCGTGGCTAGAAAACATCCAATGCTACACAAACTAAGAATATTCCCAAGGTTAACGAGGTCAACATAGAATATTCTCTCTTCAAGCAACTTGATACTGCAACTTGAACCTACAATTTCAGCCTTCTTGGAAACTGTAGATACCCTAATTATTCGCACGTGTGAGAGAGATAAATACCCTAATTATTCGCACGTGTGAGAGAGATAAATCCCCAAAACAAGTTTTCTTCCTTATTTTCTCCTTCTTGACCTTAACTCTTATTTTCTTCTTGCTTCCCAACTACATATATAACTTCTTTCTTGAGATTGAACTTGTGAGTGAGTGAGTGCCAAATGAGGTTAAATCTTGTCCTTTATACAACCTTTCCAAAAGGTCGAATTCCCTCCTTTAGGCCAACTTGTAGCTGCCAGGGCCGACTTGTACTTTGGAGGTTTTGCAGGACTTTCTACACATTTTTTTTTGGAAGGGTATTATAAACATGATGTTGACTCTCTTGACTTATGACAGTAAATCATATGACCTAAAAAACCCTAGAAGCATGAAGAGCATGCTTTTACCTGGAATACCATCAATAAAGAGCATGAGACACATGCTTTAAAATATATTTTTTTTGTTTTTGTTTTGTTACATAAGATACATATTGAAATGAGTACAAGAACAATTATGAAGACCGAAACTAGTTACATTTCTAACACTCCCTCTTAACTAAGGAGGTATTCATAATTGTACAACCAGTACAACATGATTCTCAAACTAAAGAGGTTTCATAAGAAGAGTCAGATTGAGAATTCAATTGTAAGCATCAACACTATGACCAACACTATCTTTGAGGCATATTTAGACAAGCTTATCTTCATTCAAGAGCATTATTCTGGGAGGCTTTATGTTTGATACCACACTACCTCTACAAGGTACATACCCCATACAAATGTTCACAAGGTATGTCCTTTTAGGAATATTATTATCTTGGATTCTTAACCCTCAATCCTCAAAGAATATCAGTCCTCTTAGACCACTCTCACCTTAGAAACCTGTCCTATCCTCAAAGAGTGCTGGTCCCTTTCCTTTCTTGGATGATTTATCCTAAAGGAAACCACATATTCTTATCCAATCCTCCACCATTCTCTCTCCGATGCCTTCACTTACACTTACAACTGTTAGTCCTAGTCAAGTGCATGACACATGAAGAAGAGAATGCACACATGATGTACAAGATCACTCCCTCTCAACTAGAGAGGATATCCCTATCCCCAATTTTGATCAAAGAATAGATCCTTACTCCTATTCAAGGATACTCTTTTACTGCCTCTCAAATCTAGAGGAGATTCCAAACTTCCTTTCAATTTGTGAAGCTAACACCACAAACCTTATTTCTTGTCTTCATAAGAGTATCAACTACATGTGTTACATAGCTACATGGATCCCTCTTTCCTTCACATCTCTTGTATTGATATTGCCTCCTTCTGAGGTATCATGGAGCCATATTCTTCAATTTTGTGATAGGATCTAGGTCATCTATCTTTCACATCACTTTCATCTTGTCATCATTGATGAAGAAATTATATTGAGCCTTTCAAAACTTCAAGATGATCATAGCTTCTTCAGGAAACTTGTGCAGTTGAAACTGCAGCTTTTCGAATTCTCGTTTATAATTCGACATGCCTTAGACAGTGACAACCATGCCCACCAAAATCTGTTCCATAGCCTTACCCAACAGGTTTTTCATCAACCATTACAGGGATAGGGCCTACTTGAATTGAGTGAGTCTGCCCCTTGTGTTTCCAGGGTCCGGGACAAGGGTTCTCCAATCCTCCATTTCCGTGTCTGTCTCGCTCTCCTGTTTAACTTCTTCTTCCCATTCCTCTAGTATTTTACGAATTCCCTCATTTGTGCCTTCTTGGTATGCCTCTGTCACCTCACTGTTTAGTCTTTCCACAGACTTCCTACCTCTGTGGACCTCAGACGTGCCCGGGTCCATGTCCCTCCTGGTCGCTTGGGCCCACAGGGGCTTCATTGGGGGAGCAATACCATACCACGTGGGTTCGTATTGGGGGATATATATTGAAGAAAAAATGACACAATATATTGAGCATATAATAGGGGGTAAAGGGTTTTAATATTGGAAGATATAAAAAATGAATCTCAAAGTTAATGAACAAATATAAAGGGGTATAAAAAATGTTAATGAAAAATTGGAAACCTACAATATCTAATGAAAGTAGGGGTTTTTTAAATTGGGAAGTTGTATTGGGTTTGTATTGGTAGGGGGTTAAGTAATGTGACTTTCAAAGGTATTTTCCAATATGTAGTCAAATTAAGGGTATTCTTTAGTATTCCAAGAAGGTACATGCTATGTGAGAGGTTCACTTAGTGAAGCCCCCGTGCTTGGGCCCGCCTTCCACGACCACGGGTTTTCGCAGTACGAGCCATGGTTTCACTGTCCCAACCCTATTCATTGCAATAAGTCGTTAACCAATGAAAATTTAACATAATATAATAGTAGCCTTGCACACAAGTGGTAATATTATAGCTCGCAAACCCGCCTTCTTCCTCCCCTCCCCCATCGATTGCAGTTCAGGGTCCTTCGTGGTCATAGGTCAATTCCCTAGAGGGTGCTGACCCACTACCAACCCCAGTGGTTACCTTTCACCTCAAACACCTCCTCTTAGCCTCAAGTAAGTTAGATTCCGCTTCCCAGATACAGGTTGTTGAGTGCTACCACTTTCCATCACTCAGCCAACCAAGGCAAGCAAACCCTTTCCCCTTTGCCCAGGACACAAACAAAAAACCCAACCCAATCATCCACTCATCCTTGAACCCCATGATGCCGCCATCGCCTATCTACCTGTCATAGCCAACATTGCTCCATTTACAGACTTCCTGCCCATAATTCTCGACTTTCTCCCTCATGCTGAGGTTTCTACCTATCTCCCTGCGGCGACACATGCATCTAAAGCAAGGGCTATCACCTAGACTATAGGTGAACTGGCATACTCTACCCCCCAGGTCTGTCTCTCTACCTATACTAGCCAGAACCCTGTGTGCTGCACCACTCGGCCCTCTATCCAATATCACCATAATTCCCATGTGGGAAAGGACTTCAAAGGAGAGAGAAATGGATAAAATACTAAGCGGGTGTGAATGACAGACACAAGCCCAGACAAATTCCACCAACCTATGCCCCCAAATCCTCCAACGTTGCTTGATTTCACAATTCTCACCCATAATACTTCCCCTCTCCCTCAAACGAAAACCAGAACAGGTCAACATTACAAGGGCTAAGAGATATCTGAGTACATACCCGTTAGCTTCTGCAAACAGTCGATATACTTGTTGTTATGGATGGCGTCGTAGAACCCGTTTGTTGCACCAGTCTCCCCATCCACGAATGATCCGAACAACAACACCCAACTTCTTCCCTTCGTTGCTATTAAGGCCAACACTATCATAACTCCCACTGCCACCTTTCCCATATTCACTGCATGCCATCATGCAAGGGGCCACCACACCCATCACCTCGAGCGTGTGGGGGGCAGTGGTACTGTACTTGGGGGTACCGTCCATTAATCCTCTATTCGACTACCCAACCACCGGCTCATACCCCAATAGGGGTCAATAATATCTACTTTTATTATTCTTGTATGCTTGAATATTTTAAGTATAATTTCCTGATGAAGAAGTTGTAAAAGCTAAAAGAATACATATAAATAAACTAAAGCAATTATCATGTTCATAAATGATTGCTAGTCACTATTGCACTTGAATTTTCAATTAGGAATAACCAACTGGTTCGACAATCAAAAACCAATTTGGTGGAAAGTTAGGCCAAAGCTATCAAATCCTAGTAGGAACATGCCACTTGGCTGAATGAGAGGACGCCACGTGGCACCTCAGGAACAACCAAGAAGGTTCAATGGTAAAAAACCAATTCGGTGGATAGTTGGGTCGAAGTCGTCAGGATTTGAAATTCCAGCACACACAGAGGCAGGCCAATGGCCCAACCGTTGGGCCTTAGAAAATATTATGTTTAAATTTTGTTATAATGGGAAGGCCAAAGGGGGGAGCACCGTGGGTTTGACCCTGCGACCTCCTTGTATCAACACAAAAAACCTGTTGAAAATATGAAAATACTAAGAAGGGAGGGGTGAATCAATATTTTAAGGACTTTTGTACAATTTTAGCTATTTTTGAGAGTAAGCATAATTATTTAATTAACAAGCATTTAATTCTATGAAATCAATGCACAATTATTCAACTAAAAGTACACACATAAGAAACAAGTACATTTAGAAACCATGTTTACGTGGAAACCCATAAAAGGAAAAAACCACCAATATTTTTGTTTTGATGTAAACACAAGCATCGACTTCTTTTTACATCATATTATGTAGGAACCAACCTATAAGAGGCTCTAACATATCTTTTCTTTGCAAGCACCCACTTGCTATAAACACCAACTCCCACTATTCACAGGCGCCACCCTGGTGATTTTTCAAGCACCAACCTAAAGGAGACTTCAATCCCCGGATTAAAGGTATCAATATTTTGTTCTTACTTGCTTACCTTAACTTCCCTTTACTGTACTCTTTCTATTTCTAATCCTCTACACTTTCCTTACAACAATTTATTCTCATTCAACTTTTTATTCCACTATATCCTGTATGCTTCAAATCCTTTTCATTCAACAATTTTTAACTATCTTCTCTTATTAACTATCTCGATCTTTCTCCTATACTGTTGATTTTTATTCGAATTAGTGCCCAAAAATCCTCAATTGTAATTCAAAGTACATCTTTTTACATTCTCATACATATACTTCAGGAGTCAAAATGCTTCAGATTCTTTTTACATTCTCACGCTTCAAGTTAAGTCCTTTGAGATTCGTTGGTATCGACGTCAATTACAAAATATGTAGTGTTTAATTTTAAAACTAAGTGTAAGGAAATGGCAAGCAAAAGATTGAACTGTAAAGCCCCAATTTTTGTTTTTTTTTTTAAATGGGAGGGGCTAGTTCCCAGGAGAAGCAGAATGGGTCCCTCTTTTAATTACATTATATTGTCAGACCGAGCTGACTAACCGTCATATCATGCATCACCGGAATAAACGCCATGGGATCAAATACGCTGCAGCGTCGCGCCGCTCCACAGGACTCGAACGCGGCCGGGGAGCGTGCAAACCGACTGCCTCGATCGCTACAACATGCACTCATGTGCAAAGCCCCAATTTTCTTATCAAACCTAAATTACTGGAAATACTTAAAATGTTAAATTTTATTTTTATTTAAAAATGGGAGGGGCTAGTTCCCTTTAGAAGCATTATGGGCCCTCCCTTTTTAGATATATATTACATATGCGTGTCAGATCACTGACAGCCGTCACATCGAAACTTTAATCGCCATCATCTCCATGGATCAACATACGCTGCAGCAGCAGCTCCGCAGGAATCGAAATCGGCCGGGGGTGTGCAAACCAACCCGCCCGACCACCACATCATGCACTTGTGTGCTAAAATGTTAAATTTTATTAGCATACTGAAAAACATCAAATTTCTTGAGCTCTGTCTAGCTGCAATTAACACTTCCACTATCTTTGGTGAATCGTCGAATATGGCATTCTCTGCGAAATTCGCCCCTCCAAATTAAGCTTCTACTTTGGATGTAGTTAAACAATTTCTCGAACTGTAGTGAACTTCCAAATTTGGCAGAGTTTGCCAAAACTCCACCGAATGATGCTTCTTAGTGCCGAATTAAAGCGCTTAACCTGTAGCTCTTTTTTCCATAGAATTGCATCCATGACCAACACCTGAACGGTTCAGGGGCTTAACTCTATTTAGGATTTTGAGACCATTTTAGTGTTTCACTTTCAATTTCAACTGAACGTTCGAATTAACGAACTATTAATTGTGTCCCACTTGTTTGGGGGTTTGGGGCATTTGACCTTTACATATTCTTGAATCCGTGTGAATGCATGAACAAAATTTTTCAGTACATTTTAAACATAGATAATTCTTGCAAAATCATCCCCCTGGCACAATACCCGAGGCTTTTCCACATCATCAATATGTGTCATGCTCACATATCTGTGCCACGTGTCAGTTTTAGGTGGTGCCATGTGTTACTCAAATTTGGTCCACTTGGCCACTTGAAAACGCTGAATCTGCATGCCATGTGTCATCTTTTAGAAGCACCATGTCACCCTGTGCTGACATCATGCTAATCTCATCATGCCATGTCACCTATAATCCATGTGATCTCTGTTAGCTAATGAGAAAGTACCACCTGTGTATGCACCATGTCAACAGTACAGAGAAGAGGGAGTATGAGATTTGTGTTTTCTTACAATTTCATTTTATTAAAATTTTTAAGTGGAGGCGATGTTTTTATGTTTAATGGTCTTTGACATGATTTTTCTCTATTTCTCTATCTCGATGTGTCTCAAGACTGAACATAAACTACTGATGATAAAGGTTGGGGCGATACATGAATGTTTGTGGTAGATGATGGAGAGAAGTCCATCTCTCAGTCTAGGAACCTTAGGACCCTTGGTGCACTTAACACATAACTCCACTCTCAAAAGGTTGGTGCGAGACGTGAAATGTGAGTGGCAACTAACAAGGAAAGTCCCGTCTCTCGGGATCTTGGACCTTGGTCTCTTGGCTTGCTCCAACACTTCCCCTGTCCTTGAATCTTGGTGTGATACATGAACTATATACTGCAGATGAAAGGGTTTATTCCCGTCCCTCGAGATCAGTGATTAGATTTGAAGGGCTGGTCTTAATTTCAATTAGAAGGGCATATATTCATGCGGCCCTTCCATAATGGAAAGCTTAAAAAAAAGCACATTTCAGTTGACAACAATATATTATATCTACATTTTATTTTCAATCAATTTATTCCAACGGTTGTCCTTAAATCATCTATATTATGTAATAAATGTGTCCCAAATAAGTGTGTCCCAAAAACTTAAATCACCACAAAATTAGTAACCACCTCCAGTGATTTAGTTGAGAATTTCAACTATTTTTTTCAAAGATGTGGATTTTGTATTTCAATGGCTTGCTTATGAACCTTTCTAGCTTCATTTTAATTTAATGGGAAATAAGATATCCAAATAGAATTATAGTTGTTTATGTCTTTTTTTATTTCTAATGGGTTATAGCCTTGAGAGTCTAGGAGGAAGTGTTTTTCATCTTTTATAGCTTGTATTGCACCCAACTTATGGTATCCATTAATATTTGCCTGCCCTGTGTCCTTGGTTCTCGAAATCAATTTTCTGCGATTTTAATGGATTCTGGCTATCAAGATTGCACTTGATTCTTAATCTTTATTCCCTCTTCTATATATTTCAAATATGAACATTAAACTTCCTATAGAAATGACAGATACTAAGCATGACCATCTTGAAATTGATGCCATATCTTAAGCACTATTATTTGAAATTGATGTCTTTTCATTTGAACTAGTATTAACTTGGAGCTAAATCCTTAAGGAATATGCCACATTATTTTCAATAAGTTTGCAACTAAGGAAGTATCGCAAAGAGGATATTCAAAACAAGGGATACCTATACATCAAACATGCATCCAAGTAATGCTAGTGCAGAATGAGGGAAAATGCTATCACATCCACCTAGGAATCATGCCATCATGTTAGTTTTACTCACATGAAGTCACAGGCATGTCCTCAAGGATGTAACTCCTTTCCAAACCATGCGGTTCACAATATATTTTGGCCATGATAAAGGGCCAACAATTGCTAAGTTAGAAGTAGCCCAACAGTACAATGTGGATATCTAGATATTACAACCATTATTTGACAAGATAATAGACTTATTACCTTCATCAATGTATCAACGTGAAACATCTTAGGGGATGGAAATATTTTTATACAAATTTCACTTGTCGTTATGCCTTGAATATTACTCAAACATTTTTGGTAATGGTGAAATCATTAAGCACTAGTTAATCGTTGTAACTCAAATCGTTGGTCTTGGAAATTCAAAATGAAATTAAATCCAAATAAATCATCTTTCCTAAAAGTTCCCTAAGAATCTTTTGTTTGGAACTTCACAGACAGACATTGAGAAGAGAAATGTGCCTTTGGATGTGGTATTATTGATGGGGAAGTCAGTGTGCAATGAATTCAAAAAATATGGAGATTTTGAGGAAGGAAAATTCACTGAGAGCATGCGGGATATTTTTAGTAAGTCAAGGGTTCTGAGAGATCATTATGAAAGGGATACCATTGTTCATGATATTTACTATGCACAACTATTTACAATAGCCCTTAGTAAGATCTACCTTCATTCTTAATTTTTTATAGCTTGAAGAGTAAAGTAGGGGTAGGGATGAGTCCAGTGAAGTACATTTTGGACCAACATTTATACAACATTTAGGTTTAGTGCTTGGGTAGCTATTTATAAATTTAAACTCTTCTAGAAGGATGAGACATCCAATGTGAGTTTCAAACCTGGGGAATTGTGAGCATAAAATGGACAACAGAAACTGATATTGGCAAGTTTGGTACCCAAATTTGTCCAATTAAATTTGATAGTTTAGTCCAAACATTTTTAACAAATAAAATTTATTTTTCTTTTCAAAACAACAGATAAACCATTTAATGGAATGTCTCTACTTAAATGTTTCACCATTTTGGAAAGACAATGTACAAAAAGTTCCCATGGTTCACTTTTATGCCAAATAACTGAAAACAAGAGCACAACCAAGAGTTCAAAAAGTGTATAATATAGTCACTTCTATATTTTAAATCATAAATTTACACAATCTGCTTCCTTTCAAATAAGTAAATAACGATATTAAATATTGAAATAGACACAATAATAATTCACTGGTGATAACTTTACACAATTTGATTCTCCATTAACAACTAAATATATATAATGAAGATTGAAATTTACACAAACTTCCTAAATAGTTATACTAAAGATTGAAATTTACACAATCTACTTCTTAAATAAATACACTAAACACAGAAATTGGCGCAATCTCCTCCCTTCCCATAACCAAAGCTAACCTCCAACCTAGAAAAACAACTATTAATAATAAAAAAATAGAAAAAAAGCATTCAGATATTTAATAGTTTTTATAAATACACTAAACACAGAAATTGGCGCAATCTCCTCCCTTCCCATAACGAAAGCCAACCACCAACCTAGAAAAAAACTATTAACAATAAAAAAGTGGAAGAAAAGCATTCAGATATTTAATGGTTTTTATATTTCAAAATTTCAGAAATTTTAAATTAGATCATAGTTCAAATAGTTAAAAAAAATAAAGAAGTCCAAATCTTTATTTAAAAACCTAGAGACAAGCATTACATGTGTAGTTATTTTAATGCTTTAAATTGCAGAAACATTAAGTTAGACGACAGTTAAAATAATTAAACAGAAATAAAGTTCTGTTCGAGATCCTTCATTTTCCACTGTTACCTCATTCGGATAAAAGAATTTAGAGAAAAATATGGTCAATAGCACCATGACGATTATGCAGCGTCCGATAGAATGCGAATGCACTATCCAAGCAAGCAAGCAAGCGTGACGAGACAAACTCCATCGCTCCACAAAAGAAGAATCGATAAATTTTTTTCGTGAAAATGACAAAATATTGAAGTTTCCAGCTATGTTAGGAAGGAAGTTGTTGAAAGTTCACATCAATGGTTAATAGTGTTTCACCTGTTTCACAATAAATGATGTTGGTAGGAAAATTCTCCGCGAGAATAAATAACTCACTGCTGTCATTATCAATGCAACAATATCGAGTACCCTCCAGTTATTGTTGCAACAACCTTAACATGTACTCTATATGTCAAGGTGAACCAGAATAAACCGGGCTAGTCCAGGCTTCTAGACTCTAGGCATAATAGATACCCGACAATTTATATGTGACAACAACCTTTCAGATGACATTTTATAATATTATTTAAATTTCAAAAAAACTTGTAAAAATCAAAATTCACATTTCTTTTGACAAGTAATTTTAACTCCACACTTCTTTGACGTGTTAGAGGCCTTTTTATGGGCTATGACGTGTTCAATTTTGAACACTGCTCGAGATGTCAGGAATTATACCTCTTGAGCTTTAATACTTCACCAATATTAAAAAAAGGAAGTGGAGGTGCAATGTCTTTTTATGGAATTTTGAAGCTCAAAACCTTGCAAAATTTCAAATTGTAATAAATTTTGATTCGTTGGGTGATTTTAAAATTTCCATATACCATTGGAAAGGTATTTTCAAGGTCTATCCAATTATCCACTTTGAAAGAGAGTATATGTTCAACTTAGGGGTAGAAATGTATTCAATTATTATGCTCCTCAAATCACCTTTAATCATAAATTACAACACTTGCCAACAATTTCCCTAACACCACCTTTGACATCAATAATATTTTCCATGCAGTGACAACACCTTTGACATCATTGAAAACAATTTTCTAATACTCTCCCCATTTGGTATTGATGGCAAATCTAAACATTGCTACTCATCATGAAAGATAGTTATGTAAGATTCATTAATTACAACTAGAAAATACTGTTAAAAATGCTTTATTGATTTGGTCACTTTGGTGATTTTTTCATTCTCCCCCTTTGTTCTTGAGAAACACCTCAATCTCTATCATTGTTTGCTTATACTTCCCCTGTGAAGAACCACAAGACATATTATACCAATTATGAAATGTTTTCTCATTTCTCCGATGCTTGCAATGTTTGCTTATTTCCTCCCCCTTTGACATCAATGTCAAAGAGTTCGTTTTAATAATCACCCCCTATAGAAATATAAAAGGATGTTGGTGATTTCTAAAAAAAAACACTTACTGCTGTTGAGTGGTCATTCTCCCGAAGCATGCATTAACTTTTCTCTCTCTTGGCTGTTCATCACTTTACAAATGTCGTGTGTTGTTGTTAATAGTTGTTGTTGTTAATAACTCTCTATTCGTTGCTATTATACAAGTTCCTTTTGCTACTTTTAATTCTCTTTTTTGCTGTGTATACAAGAATCATTGTTGCTATTCATGTAGCTGTTATATTCCCCCTCTGTGATTATCCTTATCTTTTTCAATGTCCCCCATGAATGTACCTAATTATATTTAGATGTTCTTTTGAAGTGAAATTAATGAAGAGAAGAATACATTACTATTCCCAATTTTTGTCTTATATATTCAAAGGGCCCCCTTTCCAAAGGATAGGTGAATATATCAACAATTTGTTCTTTAGTTGATATGTATTCCAACATTACAATATGATTAGCCACCTGTTGTTTGAGGAAGTGATATTTTATGGGAATATGGTTAGCCTTAAAATGAAGGAAAAAATTGTTTGATATGCTTATTACACTTGTATTATCACATTTAATAGGTATGGGATCATTATATGTTAACTTCATATCTTGAAGAGTTTCCTTCATCCATAGTACTTGTGTGCAACAAGCTGTTGTTGCTATGTATTCAACTTTAACAATAGATAATGAGACAAAAGTAAACTTTTTTCTCAACCATGCTACCAATGATTCTCCTAGAAAAAAATGCACCACCACTTGTACTCTTTCTCTCATCTATGCAACTGACACAATTTGCATCTATGTAAGCTATTAGTAAGAAGTGATTTCCTCTTGGATACCATAATCCATAGTCTATTTTTCTTTTTAGATATCTGAAAATTCTTTTTGTTGCTAAGAGATGACTTTGTTATGGTGTTGATTGATATATTTCTACTAATCCAACTACTAGCATTATGTCCAGTCTTGAAGCTGTTATGTACAATGAGTTTCCAATCATAAAACTGTACAACTTTTAATCAATTTCTAGTGATTCATCATCCTTGTTTAGCTTGCATCCAACAACCATGGGAGTGGTGACAGGGGTACATTCCTCCATTTTGATTTTTTCAACATTTATTTTAAGTATTTTTCTTGAGAGATGAGCATTCCTTTTGAGTTTTGTATGATTTGTAGACCAAGGAAGAAATAGAGTTCTCCAATCATATACATTTCAAATTCAAATTTCATTTAATTAGAAAACCATTGGACTAGGGAGTTTTTGTTGCTTCTAAATATTATATCATCAACATACACAACTACAATCAAGATATTTTTATCATCAAACTTAATGTATAAATTGCTGTCAGTTGTCCCTCTTATGAAGCCTTGCTTTTGTAGATATTTGTCCAATCGAGAGTACCATACTCATGGTGCTTGCTTGAGACCATAAATTTCCTTTTTCATTCTACATACTTCATCATTATTGTCTGATAATTGAAAGCATTCAGGTTGTTTTATATATACCTCTTCTTCAAGTTCTCCATTAAGGGAAATGCACTTGACCTCCATGTGATATACTTTGAAGTATTTATGACAAGCATATGAAAGAAACATCTTGATTGCTTCTAGTCTTGCCACTGGAGAATTTTTTTCTTCAAAGTCCAATGCCTCTACCTATGCATAACCTTTTCATACCAATATTTCTTTGTTTCTGACAATATGTCCTTGCTCATTTAATTTTTTCTTGAAAACCCACTTTTCACCTATGATATTTTTGTTTCCACATTTGACATGACTTGCAAATACGAATTTTGTGGCTTTTTGATTTTGGGAAGATCTCCTACTACTCCATTTTTGCTGATTTTAATGATATGATCAAAGTTTAGATTCCACAACCTTCTATTCCACAACCAACACTCGTGTTGTTTTCCTAAATGACATTCCTCATTATCTTCCTTAAGAACATATACATTGTTTGAAGTCCAGAATCCCTTAGCCATTACCTTTCTTGTGGTAGCTAATTTTATTTCACAATCATGTGCTTGAAAAATGACATCATATCCTTTGTGACTTATCTGGATGACACTCAATAGATTATGTTTCAGTCCATCTACAAACAACACATCCCATGCTTTTCCTATACCATTATTTGAGCTTATTATACATTTTCCCATAATTTTCCTTGGTGCATCATTGCCAAAGGTGACATTTCCAGATTTGTTTTCATTTAGGGACAAGAACTTGCTCTTATCTATGGTTATATGCCTGGAACAACCACTATTTTCCAAAGGTGAAATTTCTAGATTTATTTTCATTTAGGGACAAGAACTTGCTCTTATCTTCGGTCATATGCCTGGAACAACCACTGTCAACATACCATTCACTGTATTGGTTCTGAGTGTAAAGAAGAAGACCACATTTACTAGTTTTCTTCTTTTCCCTTTTCCTTTTCCACAACATGGGTTCCTCTATCTTGTGAATAATTTGAGACTATGGTATGGAGTTTATGAGTTTACATTCATAATATTTATGTCCAAAGTTGTAGCAATAGAGGCATTCAATGACATCAGAAAGAGGGGAAAATGGATTGTTGTTTTTGCTAATGTTTCTTCTTGCATTTACAAATATGTTGTTGATTTCATTTCTTCTCTAATTTCTTACTTAATATGTTCTAACATACGCTCAATAGTTCACAAGCTTGTGACCAATTTTTTTGCACAAATCACAATATCCATAGAAGAAATTTTCATGCCTAGGAATACTTGGTGCTTGTGAATATGGTCTCCTTAGCATCTGATAATTTTGTCTTTTGAAGAAATAAGAATTATGGTATCTTATTTCCTGATTATAAAACTTTCTTATCTATTGCTGTTGAGTGGGGTTAGCCCTTTGCTGCTTCTGAGTGGGATTTTTCCTTTGCTACTGCTGGGTGGAATTGTTCCTTTGCTACTGCTGAGGTGTGCTGTTAACATCCTTATCCTTTAGCTACTGATTGCTATCATTATCTCTTGTGATAACTTTGATGAAGTTGATGGTATTTTTATCCTTTGTTTTCTTCTTAATGGTTTCTCCTTCATAACCTAAACCAACTTTCATAAGAGGAGATATATGAGAATTTAGTATCTCATCCAAATTTTTAGACCCCTTAATGCATTTAAGGTTCATATTTAATTTAGCCTATGTTTTCTCTAACTTCTTTCTAAGAGAAACTACTTCTTCTTCCAACTTTTCACATTATTTTCCTTTCTCTTTAACTGTTGTAATAGGATATCTTCAACCTTTTTAGCCTTTTCTAATTCAACCTTTAACAAGAGAAGTTATTCAAACTTAGGATCTTCCTTAACTTATTTAATCAAATTTTTCTTTTGTTTTCTTTTCTTTTGCTTGAGCTTGCCAATTTATTGTAGAGTACTAATTAACTCTCCTTCAAGATCAACTTCACCCTCTTCTTCTTCACTTAACTCACACTCATTATGTTTTTCATTTTGAGACTTTAAGGCCATAAGCATGAATTCACTAATTCCTTCCTCATCAGATGAGTTATTTTTATTCAGAGGAGCTACTATCTTCTTGGATATAAGATTGTTTCTTTTTATTTTTTCTCTCACTCTTCACTGTGCTATATTTATTCTTTTCTTTACCTTTTGAATTTTCTTATTCCTTTTTAAATGAAATTTTGAAGCATAATGACCTACTCTTCCATAATTAAAACATTTAAAAGGAAGTTTGCCTTTGTATTTACTAGTTCATTTCTTCAGTCTTCTTACACATTTAGTTTATTCTTCATCTGAGCTTGAATTTGAACATTCTTGGTCTTCTGTGGATTTCCCGTCTACCTTAAATTCCAATTCTCTTGATGTGGACTTTCCCTTTGTGATTGTCATTTCATATGTTGTTAGTGAGCCAAGCAGTTGATCCTTTGTTGGAGTTTCAATATTAGACATTTCTTCAATAGATGATACTTTAGGGTTAAACTTGGCAGGAAGAGACATCGACACTTTTTGGACTATGATGGATTCCTTAATGGTTTCATCAATACCCTTCATAACATTTACTATTTCATCAACTCGAAGAGAGAATTTCACTATATATACATCATCACTCACTCTCAAAGACTCAAACTGAATTCTATAAACTTGTAATTTAGCCATTTTCACTTTACCATCACCTTCATGAATATTCTTTAGCTTATCCCACATTTACTTTGCAGCCTTACAATGAATTACTTTTACAAATTATGATTTATCTAACCCATTGAGAATAACATTCATATCTTTGGCATTGAAAGAAAATTCAAGTTTATCATCTTTATCGACAATGGCAGGCGGTTTTTCATAACCACGCCCTATAACACCCCAAACATATACTCCAAGGGACATTAAATATGTTCTCATTCTGATTTTCGAAAAAGTATAGCTAGTTCCATTAAACAAAAGGGATTTGTTTGTAGAACACCCTTCCTGATTGGCCATATATATGGATTATATCTTCCTTCTCGCTGTTAGGCCGATGTAGAAGAAAACACCTTTGATACCAATTGTTGAAAATAAGAAAATGCTGAGGGGGTGAATCAATATTTTAAGGCCTTTTGAATGATTTTAACTATTTTTAATAATGAGCATAGTTATTTAATTAACCAACTTTTAATTCTATGAAATCAATGCACAACTATACAATTAAAATCACACTGATTTTTCAAGCACCTACCTAAAAAAGACTTCATTCCCTTGATTAAAGATATCAATTTTTTGTTCTTATTGACTTAACGTCACTTTACTGTACTCTTTTTATTTCCGATATTCTACACTTACAATAATTTTTTCTTACACGGTTCTCTGTATGCTTCAAATCCTTTTCATTCAACTTGTTTTAACCATATTCTCTTATCAACTATCTTGATCTCTCTACTGTACTATTATTTTTTTTTTTTTTTTTTCTTTTCGAATTAGTAACCAAAAATCCTCCATTGTAATTTGAAATACCTATTTTTATATACATTTTTTTATCTTTTGTTATGTGTTTTTACATTCTCATACATATACATCAACATTCAATATGCTTCAAAAGCATATGCATCAATATTCAATATGCTTCAGGTTCTTTTGAAGTACCTATTTTTATATACATTTTTTTTATCTTTTGTTATGTGTTTTTACATTCTCATACATATACATCAACATTCAATATGCTTCAGGTTCTTTTTGCATTCTCATGCTTTAAGTTATGCCCTTTGAACTTCGATGGTATCTATGTCATTTTCACGAAATGCAGTACTTAACTTTAAAACTATTGAAACAAAACACCAAGCAAAAGATTTCACCATTGAACACCAATTTTCTTATCAAGCTTGAATTACTGTAAACATCGAAAACATTTAAGTCGAGGCAATATATTTACGTTGAATGGCGTTTGATGTGATTTTTCTCTATTTCTTGGTCTCGGTGTGTCTTGGGAATTTTATTTTTTATAAGGATTAGGGCAAGACATGAATGTTTGTGGAATATGACAAAGAGAAGTCTGTCTCTCGGTCTTGGAACCTTG
Source organism: Pinus tabuliformis (assembly GCA_031772625.1). Classification (NCBI taxonomy): domain Eukaryota; kingdom Viridiplantae; phylum Streptophyta; class Pinopsida; order Pinales; family Pinaceae; genus Pinus; species Pinus tabuliformis. Next base: position 1,255,574 of record CM062813.1, read on the forward strand.
GGACCCTGGTGTCCTTAACAAATCAATCCACTCTCACAAGGCTAGGGCGAGACGTGAAATGTGAGTGAAAACTAATGGGGAAATTCCTGCATCTCGGGCTCTTTGGACCTTCTTGGACCTTCATCTCTCATCCTGCTCCAACACTTCCCTTGTCATTCAAGACCGAGACGTGACTCGAGCTATTTACTACAGATGACGGGGTTTATTCCCGTATCTCAGGACTGTGGGAACTATATGTCCTGAGCTTTAATACTACGCCAATATTATAAAAAGGGGGTCAAGGCACACTGTCTTTTTATGGAACTTTGAAGTGGTGAAACCTTACCAAATTTCAAACTGTAATAACTTTTGACTCCTTGGGTTATTTTCAAACTCCCATATACAGTTGGAAATGTCTTCTTGAGGCCTATCCAATTATCCACTTTGCAGGAGCATTGAGAGCTGTGGGAAGAAATTCCTTCAAATATTATGCTTCTAAAATCACTTTTAATCATCAATGACAACACGTAGCAACACTTGCCAACAATCTACTTTGACATCAACAATCTTTTCCATTTAGTGAAAACACCTTTGAAATCAATAACAACACTTTTTTATTAGAACTAACCACAATTTTACACTGACACCACCATACATCATGTAATGACCATAAACCTACCACTGAACTTTCTAAACAACACGATTTTGACTTGTAATGGGACCGTTTAGTATATACATCAATCAATGTAGATTGTTATAACAAATTTGTTACATGTCCCTGACTGGTTAAGGTTTATTAGGGGCAATGTCATATATGTTTTAACCATATTATAATATATGCCACGATTTTAATGCTAATTGGGTTGTGAGTTGTGAATTTTTTTGAGTGGTAATGTTTGATATGGTAAAATGCGTCATGGGCTCATTAATTCATTTGTTTGATATAAAAAGTGGCTAGCAGGCTATGGGCATATCACGACAGCCACAGGGGTTTGACCTCAATCATGTTGTATACTAAATTTTATATATAAGAAGTATGGCTAGTGCACCATAATTGCAAGTTTGTAAAATAGTACTTTAAAGGAAAGTTTTAAAGGAAAGTTTAAGCCTGTAAACTTTTTGTAAATATTTTTTTAAAGCTCAAATTTGCAGCAACCGAAAGGAGGTTTTTAGTGGTTTTTTGAAACCACTTGCCAGTAGAAGAGATCTTGTTTTATTGCAAGTTTTGAAGGATTCATTTGTCATTTGATTGAAATTTTTGGACAAGGTGTTTTTGAGCCTCATTTTTGACAGCGAGAAGGGAGGAAAGTGGTTCACCAACACCATTACCTTAGCAACAATTTTGTAGGCTTCTTGTATTATATTGGAGACTATGTGATGTAATGAATAATTTTAATGCTTAGCATATGATTAATAAAGAGGCCACCCCTTGGAGGAAGGACCCAGAGACATAGTCCACACCAGACGAACTCTATTATCACATGATTTTCATTTCTTATTTCTCTTCTCCTCTTCTCTTCTATATTTATGTTAAATTGCAGTTTCATTAAATTTGTTAATGAATGATTTAAATTAATTGTTGGTTTAATTTTAATCATTCGCACGAGAACATTTTTACAAACCAAGTCACTCTAAAAGATCTAGATCACACTCACCCATGAAAATGTTATTGTGTCTCATATTTCATTGAGGAGGATAATACCATCGAGGGCGAGTGCCAAATCAACAATATTTACAAGGTTAACAATGGTAGGTGTCAGCTCCAATGAAAAATTGAACCATTCAATTAATGTCACACTTACCACCATTAACCTCCCCCACACATCAAGCCAAGCTTGCACTCATGCTTGGTGATTTTATCTTCAACAATTGAATACAACATGTTCATAGTAGCCTTTAACAACCACGCCACCATGCTACATATAATAATAGAAATACATCAAAATTCTAAGGAAATAAATCCATTCACTTCATTGATATTATTCCTAGTGGCATGTCATAGACATTTCCCTCATAAATTTCATCAAAGTTGACATTTGTACTCAAATGCACACCTTCACATATAACCACCCACATGAATAAATGTACTCCTCACTCCACACCAACTCCCTCAGGATGAAAATGTGCACAAATCAACAATATTATCCTCTCATATATTTTACTTTCCACTGTGATTAATTGAGTATTTAGTTTTGAAGTATGATTTGTCTAGTTTGAATGGTTTTTTCATCATGTCATTGAGTAATAAAATAACAAAGGAAAATCAATCACATTAGATTCCAATGGTAATGATATTATGTACACATGCACAATTGTTTGCCATTCAATATAATGGATTCCTATATAAAATATCTTTGAAACACATTTTACTCCAATTTGCATATATTTATCTTAATTCAAGATTGATTAAGTATAAATAGGGGTGAAAAGGAAACATAGATGCAAAACTCTTAATACTTAAATTATCCAAACTTAGGATGGATTTAGGCTTGATTACACACACACACACGACACACACAACACACACACACACATTTTTTTTTCAAAGTGAGAAAAAACCTACAATACTTCGGGTTATCAACCTAGCCTTTGTTGATACTATCTCAATATCTCAATCTGCAACAACATCCTTATGTGTAGACAAAACCTATCCACTTGAAATAATATATTGATGGTCCATAAGGGGATATACTTCAACGCCTACTAGATGCTTTTAGGTCTTGGTCTATTAACCCATTCCCTTATGTCCAAGGAAGATGAGTTCTTATCCAATAAAAATTAGCTTTAGGTCATCCTCTTAGACCAATGAGTAGTTTCAACTTGCCACAGTGTCCCATGGAAAGTGAATATCCCAACAATGCATTGTTGAGGCTGTCTTCCTTAAATGATTTCTAGAAGATGCTTACCTTAACCCCATACATGATGTTAGGGTTGCAACATACATCCATACATATATATCTTAGTTAGTTTTTTTTTATTATTATTAGTGGTGGTATATTATGTTTATTTTTATTTTTATTATTTATAAATGTACACATTGATGTTACATGTCTCGTCCATATTGGACTATAAAATGCACCTTAATTTTTTTGACCCAAAAAATAAATGTACAACTATAATTTTTCTTCATAGAAATTCAAGGTTATTGAAGGGATTATAGTTAAAATTTTCTCATGCTATCTTTATGTTCAAGTGCTAGCATTTCATGCTTTTTTAAATCATTAGTAATCATCCTAAAAATGGGGCCATAATTCATCGTCTTGTGGAGTTTTCCTAGGGTGAACATCATTGATGTTCTTCCCTATTTCATTAAGTATTTCATGTAAGATAATAAGTGAATACCGTGGTGAAGATGTCACGGATGTTTCTGCCTTAATTTTATAGATGTTTGTAGTTCACTAGTTTGATGAGCTTATCATTCTTCTATTTAGTTGATAATATAACAACATTCTCAACATGAATTTTATGCTATAGGATAAGATACTTGATATCATATATAATTTGGCCTAATGTCATTAATATATTAGGACCTTCTATGGATATTTATAATTTTTATAGACATACCATAGTGCTTCCATTTAAAGGATTTATTACTCACTATAAGTTAGCCATCCATGTTTTTAATGATTAATTTTCTTCCTCACAATAGTTGTAATAACATTGCCTCATATGTTCATGTCTATTTTGTAGGGTTGGATGTCCCATTGATGTTTGTATGGTTGTTTAGTATTCTATGTACACCTAAATTGTTGCTACATAGATCCCATTATTTTTAATACTAAATAATGGTATGGTGTTTCTCCCAAGCCATACAACATCATTTAGAGCCTGTATGCTTTCCAATGTAATTGTTGGGTCCATCCATAATTATCACAATGTTTTCTTTGAAAGAGCACAATCGAATCATTTCTTCATTTGAGGTTTTGACATAGGTTTGAGTGTTGAACATTCTTCACTATAAAAAAAATGCTTTTGTTGTTGTTAGTTATAGAGCTTACTATGTTTCTAAACTACATGAGTAATGTTAAAGTTTAAATGCCTCTAGTTGTATTAGCTATAAGAGCTTATATATTTGTTTCCAAGTCCATTTATAGGTCAATTATATAGTATTTGTTGAAAACATGAACACCCTCAAGATATCTCTAATTGGTGTCCTCTTCAATTATTTATAGTTTCTACTCAATTGAATTTCAAATTAAATGCTTAGTTATATCATAGTCTAACTATTCAAAAGGAATTAAGAGAAAACAAAAAAGATACATGAAGACATTAATGTATACTCCACCATGTGACGTGCCTAAATTAATTTAAATATGGTCATAAACATCACCACCTCATTAGAATTACTTCTTGAGAGAATATTTTAATTGCACACTCAAGATATCAACACATATAGTTAAGATCTAACAACATTTAGTCATAAATTTAATATAATTATTGATGTAGACAACTAGTCTTCATAGACTAGAGAATCACTCTAGCCAATATATAAGTTCGATATTGGTAAGATTTTAGTGAGTATACCCATCACATTGTTTTCGATAAAATTATACTCCATATATGCCTTCTCCTTGTTGATCAAGCCTCAAATTAAATGACACCTTGGCTCTATGTATTTAGACTTTTTCACGAGACACAAAATTGTTTGTAACTTAACTAAAGAATTGATTATCACAATAAACAAGAGTACCAGTCTTCACCATAACTCCCAACTCAAGAATTAACTTCTTCAACCATATTCCTCGCAACATCTAATAATAACAATATCTATGTATTCAACCTTAGTGGATGACAAAGAAACACTAGCCTACAATTTTCTTCTCCAAGATATCAATCATGATCCCAACGAGAAACAATAACCCATAATAAACCTTCTAAAATTTTCATCTATTTCTAAATTGACATCTACATAACCATACAAGTAAATGTCCTTCCCTGCTTATAATCAAGACTACAAGAAATTTCCTCTCTTAAATATCAGATGACTCTTTACCCATACATCAATGTACCTCTTTAGGCTTCACCATGCATTGAATTAAGATATTCAATACATAAAACTTAGGGTGAGCATTAAACAAATAAAGAAGATTACCAATCAAATGATGACATATTGTACCATCCACATGTTTACTTGGGTCATCCATTCACAATTTCACAAAGGGATCAATGGGTTTAGAATTAAGTTTATAACTTTCCATTCTAAACTTATTCAAAATATCCATATCATACTTGGCGTGAGTCAAAATTAGTTTATCTTTATCTTTCCACACCTCTAAGCTAAGAAAAAAGTAAAGAGCACCCACATCTTTCATCTCAAACTCATGCAACGACTTCTTCAACCAATGAATCAAGTGATCATCATTAATAGTTAGAATGGAATCATCCACATATAAACCAACACAATGCTATACACATCACATATAAAATATAGATTAACATTAACAAATATTTTTTTATCCATTGTTCATTGAATTACTCACTAATTTGAGTGTACCATGCAATACAAGGATCCTGCTTAAGGCCATAGAGTTCCTTCTTCAACATAAAAATAAGATTCTCCTCACCAATAACCTAAAAAGATTGGGGTTGTCTTATGCAGACTCCATCTTGAAGAAAAAGTAAAAAAAAAAAAGGTTTTACATACATTTGGTGAAGTTTACTATACTCATAACAAGAAACCAAGGAAATAACACATGTAATGGCAATAAATTTCACAATTGGAGCATAGATATCATCATGGTTGTATTTGGATTTTAGAAAATATTTTCACAACAAACATTATCTTTTTCAATTGAGAAATACAAATTATGTTTCAAGTTAAACCCATCTACTACTGATTACCTTATTCCCCTTAGGAAAATAGACCAAATCACAGACATCATTCTTCATGATACTATCATATTTATTTTGCATTGCTTCAACCTAATTATTCACCAAAAGTCCTGGTATTAGGATTAGTATAGGTACTCATCAAAGTAAAAAAATAAGTCGCTTAGTATCTCTTACTTAAAAATTCTAGTTTGAGTAGATATTTTATAAGGCATTTGGAACTCTGTTTTTTCCTTAAGATTCAGACCCTTCAACATGTTTTCTCACCCTTATGGGTCTCTCCCCGATTATGTTTTAATGGCCTTTGTGGTCGCTACTTCTCACCTCATCAAATCTCTTGTGTTACATGCAATCATGCACAACTTCTTTACTGGCCTTTCCAATGAACTCATTGTCATATTTTTCCATATCCAACTGCATATTCACACAATTGGGGTTGGATGTTATATTTAAACTAGATTGATAAAATATAACTTCTACTTAGTATTGGACATCTCTTATTATACAAAAAATTCTATATTCCTTAGAATCATAGCCATACCCAACAAATACACTTCTCTCATTGGAATATTCAAGCTTCATTATCTTATTGGAATCTATGGGAGGATATGCTAATGAACTAAGCATTTTGAAGCAATAAAATGAAAGCTTAACTCTAGCGAAGGTCTTTTTAGGTCCAACAAACCTGTAGGACTTATGCAGATGCCTCTTTAGTTATAAACACCAATATTGGATTATTCCACCCAAAGGAAATGAAACATATGAAACTAATTCAACATGTATCTAACACCTTCAACATTAGTCTTGCTATTCCTTTCTACAAGTAGAGTTTGTTGACCAATATAAGACACATAATACCCCCTATTAATCTCAAATTTCTTGCAAGAAAACCATATTCATTAGATTTAAATTCACCATTATTATCACTTATTAGAGTTTTGACATGCTTAACCTATTCTCTAGCAAAATTTTACAAAACTTATTGAAGACTCATTCTTATGCTTCATTAAATAGATCTAAAAATTCATTGAATCACCATTTATAAAATTTGCAAAGTACAAAAACTAGTAATGGAAGTGGTATTCATTGACCTAGAAACACTAGATTGAACAAGTTCAATATGATCCCTAAATGATTTTTATTATTTGATAAGAAGGGATTCTAGTGATGATTTCCCATGGCACATGTATCACACACAATTCCATTTCTTACATTAAACCAAGGAATTTCTCTATTACCATAAGTTGAATGTTTTTCAAGCTATCAAGATTCAAACCAAAAAATATTCTACACCACAAATACATGAGCACTCCATCAACACGAGCTAGTGTTGAAAGGTCAATGACACTCACAATAATATTGTACAAGCCACCATCTCTCATGTCTTTGCAAATGAATTCAACCTTCCACCTCTATAATCTATGATTGTGCAACTTCGTTCTATGAACTAAACCTTAATTTTCTAATAAAGCAACCACACTCACAAAACTAGATTTTTGATTAAGATAAAACTTGCAAAACATTCTTGATTAAGGCTTTACCTCTACTTGACATATAAAAAAGGATGGTTCATATTTACTTCATGCCATATCAAGTCTCTAGAATTTGTCTCCCTAATCTCCTTGAACACAATTTGTTAGGGAACATGTGTCTTCTTGCATTAGAGTTAACTTAGAAAACATCCCCACTAGATGTGTTAATATAAAAAATAAACAACAATGATAAATTATTTATTATTTAGATAACCTATCAATGTCATCACCTTAGGTAGTGCTACCACCCAAATTAACAACCTTATGAAAGTCCCAACCATGATGCTATAGAGGTTAGCACACTTGGAAAATGCACCACTTTCACCTTAGTACTCTTTCCCCTTCACTTTAGGCCAACTCCTTCAAGCCACGTGGGGTACCCCTATCTACATGAAGTAAACCTATTAGATTCAATCATTATAATGCAAATTAAAATTCACTTCAATAAACACACCTCAACATTTGGCTGGATAGAATAGTGCTGAGTAATTGATAAGATGCCTGAAAAATATTCAACAAGAAACTAGGGAATATACAACAACATTATAATGAGGTTTAGAAGTGATTTAATAAGTGCTAGCTCTAAAATAGAAGGCAAGCTACACTAGAAAATACCAACTAGCACTTAGATATTACTTGATTAATGAAATAACAAGTTATCTTTTGATGCATAAGAGTGAAATCTAAATGCATAAACCAAGATTAAAAGATATTATTGAATTATCACTTGAGAATGCTAAAATAATGATAACTTTACTTCTTCCCACAAATTCCATGTCTGAATTGTGATAAAATATGTAGATTTGGAGTGAGGAAAAGTAACCTAAGAGTGCCAAAATACACTTTAGAACAAAAGAGCTTGGCTGCTATTAATAGGCCAATTTATGTAACTTGCAATAATAGCCCAACAATGATAAATTGCAAGTCTAAAAGTTAAATAACCATGAACTTAGCATAAAATTGTAAAAATAGGTGGCGAAGCCCCCTAATGTTTTGCCAAAATTTCTCCAAATGAAAGATAAATACAATTAAGCATTTAGGAGATGAAATTCTCAGTTTTTTTTTTCTCTATGTAGTTCACAGATTCCAGAGATCAATGAATGCTACGTCCACGAAGTATTTGTAATAGGAAGGTCCACCCGAAGGGATCACTTCATTTTGGCTCAACATGGAGCCTAACCCTAAGGGTGTCGAGAGAATTGAACCCATGACGTCTTAATAACAAAGGTGATTTGATGATGGGAACTTAACCAATTGATCTAACCCTTTAAAAATAACCTAGGAATGAAATTTAGGAAAAGAGAAGGTTAGAATCCACCTTTTATCACTAAAACCTAAAATTTAGTGTTTCACCAAATAAAATTATTAATGTTGCAATTTAATTTTCAGAATTGGTAAACACCTTAAATCAACCAATAAAAAAATGTTATAGAATACCTTGAAGCATAAATATATAGGGTTGTTTTGGATCTTCAAGGTTAGATATCAACAACTAAGTACAAGCCCTTACATAGGTAAGTTTAGAAAATGAAATAAACCATTAGGTTTCTCTAGAAATGGATAAATATTTTTATTTCAACTTTTTTCATATTTTTATTTTTATGAGACAAGAAAGAAAATAATTTTGAATTTTCAGGTTTTTTGGTTGGTTTTTGGGAGTAGAATTAGCACCTTATCTCGACTTAGGGCTTATGGGGTCAAGAAATATTCCCTCAAGGACTGGTTATCGAAAGATTATGGATTAGAGTGAAAGACGAGAGACTAAAGACTATATAGTCCCTTGTCAAATTAAGATAAGACATGAAAACCAAGGACCTACAAGAAGGGTTTCCTTAAGGGGAGGCTTTTACCAACACTTCAACAATGGATTGGAAAAGAAAAACTTAAAACCATTTTCAAGGAACATAAAACTAATCAAGGCAAGCGATTGAACACTTGCCATGCTAATAAAGGAGAATGGAAGAGACAAACCATAGATGTACTCCTTCCAAGTGATAAATTTTATCCTTCAATGGATCAATCTTACTAGTTATGTAGAAGTCTTGAAAATTCACAATGATATCTTTGATGAACGAGGAAAAATAATCAAGAAAGAGAGAACTCTAGGAATTAAAACCCAAACTCCAAAAAAATATCTTATTTTAATGCCTTATAAGAATCTTCTCCAATAATGACTACTACGTATGGACGAAAAAAACTGATGCTTTACTATGACAATATTGATAAATCGACTGTAGTGTTGGATTTTATTTGGATTTTTATTTTTTATTTTCAAAACCCCTAACAACGTTGGATATTCAATGCAATACATAAATTCATCGTATATCCGACACGTATGCGACATTCGTCAGATTTTCGATGTTTGACCAGGATAACCATAACACCGTCAGAATACCAACGTTGGATGCAGTCAAAATTTTTGACTATTATACAACGTATCCCCATAATATGCAGACAATAGAAATTTGACGATAAAAATTATATCGAAGAACTATTTTTTGTTCAAAAATAATTTATTAATTGCATTACAAATTTATAAACCGCAGTTAATTTTTGAAAATAATCAATATTGAAAAATTGGCAAGGAAAAATCAATGATGGAAATTGTTATTTCCCTTGTAAGAAATGTTGAGGCTATAAGAGGAGGGAACCTTTAATACAAATAACTAAACAATATTGTAGAGAAATTAGACACCTTGAAGGCAAGCATGAATATCATCCCTTGTTAAGTTATTCATTATTTGTCTTTATATTGCATTTTTTTTGTAAATTAGGGATTTACGGTTTAAGGGGTTTAGGGTTAGGGATTAAGGGGTTAGGTTGACTTAGAGGTTAATAATTTAGGGGCTTAAGGGTAAGGGGTTATTGGTTAAGGGATTAAGGGTTAGGTGTTTCAGGGCTTAATTAATAGGAATGGGCCCTAAGGTGTTAAGGATTATGGGGATAGGATCTAAGCGGTTAGGGATTAAAGGGTTATGGGTTAATGGTTTAGAGTTTACATAGGGGTGGGTTAATGGTATATATAGAAGGGAAATGAGAAAAGGTGGAACTATTTAGACGAATCAAAGGAGATATGGGATCTACGACGTGTGTCAGGCCTCTGTATTTAGATAGGGTTTCGTAGGAGTGTTAGAGGAATGGTCACAGGGAGAGAATCAAGTTGAAGATGATGAGTTGTGGACTGAAGTTTTCATTTGGTCTGTACGCGCTTTCTAATCCTTTGTTACTTCTAGTGGTGTAGAGGAGTATAAGGTGATGAGAGGTGGCAGGATTGAGGATGAGGTGGATTACTCCTTCGAATCTATTGACAATGCTTTAATCTAGACTGAAATTCCACCTCAGGAACTTGATATGGAGGCTTGGGGGACATATAGCACTAAAAAAATAAGGATTTTCTCATCCTTACCAACTCTGGAAATGGTAAAGGTGACTTTCGATGGTTTTACCCCTCATTTAATAATGGTTCCAACTGATGTAGGTTATGGTTTGCTTTATGCTTAAATCCAAAAATGTGGTAGCCATCAGCTGGGTGCTAGGTAAAATATGGAACATTGGTTCGACTCTAGTCTTAATGAAGAGGTAGAACCCCTTATTTGAATCAAGTAGACAAAAGTTGGGCTATGGCTCAGTACAGGTGAGGCTTCCAGGGTTGCCTCCCTAGCTTTGGTCTTAGGATATTTTTAGAATCATCGATGGTAAGGTGGGATCTTTTGTGGAACCTAACAAATCCTATGAAGTAAGTGGAATAATGACCATTGCTATAATTTTGGTAAATTTGGATTCTCACGAGGGTTTGATAGAAGAGATAACTATTACTTATTGGGGCCTCTCCCTCAGATAGATTATGGATTATGAGGGCATCCATTTCAGGTGCCGCAGTTGCCACAAGGTAGGTCATGTTCTAAGGGATTGTCCACTCCCTTTATCTGGGAGGAAAGGATAAGATATTTATAGAGAGGAGACAATAGGGAGGAATAAGGTGGAAACCATAGAACGTTCATCACCAAAGAAGTCTTCTCTAGATAACTAACAAGATGTACCCAAGACCATACTGATGGAAGACGATTCAAGGTTGAGGGATGATGGGATGCATGCATATGAGTGGGCTCCTCAGGAGGAAGACCCTTCCTCTTCAGGTACTCCTATGCTAGGTACTATCTCGTCTACCGTCCCTGTATCTGATATCATATGCTCTTTTAATTCTCATGCTTTGGTCTTGGTCCTTTCTACTTAGACTATTCTTATATCATGCAATGGCTCTTATGGTTTATGTTTGGGTTCGATCCCATGATCAATCCCCTTTGCTCCTATGTGTAACCCATCTCCACTTTCTTCCCCTTCCGGGGATATGTTGACTTCCTCTGAAACTTGTGCTTGTTATAATATTAGCTCAAAGGCCATAATGAATAATTTTATGGAGGCCATGCGGGGTTTGGGGCTTTCTTCCCCATCCAAGGCTGTTAGGAATCCTTAGGGAAAACAATCCTTCATATCTCGATAAAAACAAAAAACCTTTTAGGATGTTGTTGCTTGCAAAAAAAATCCATTGTTGGGGCACTTAGAGTAGCGCAAGCCCTAGTCTCGACCCCTCAATGATGTTTCTTTCCTTTAAATGTCGAGGTTTAGCTAGTCCCTCTAAAAGACTTGTTGTGAGAAGATTGATGTAATATGAAGACATGATTAGAGGAAATTTGATTTTAAAAAGTTAACATTGAATTTCCATGTCATAATGTGTAATCCAATCAAAATCCTTTAAAAAAATTAAAAAAAATATACAAGTAGCTAATATGACATGACAAATTTTAGTTATTTAATTTGGGTATAGGTGATTTTTTTAATAATAATATTTTTAATGAAGGGTAAATCATGTGTTGAGTGTGTTTTTAATGATGTGTAGATCATTGGTTGAACATTAATTAGAAAAGAAAATAAAAAATTTCCAACCCATATAATATTAATGACATATTTTCTATGGACAAATATATAAATAGAATACCAAAAAATAGAAATATTTTTAATTTTTTAAATATTACCTTTTCTTGTGTTTATACACACACGAGCACACACACACATACACACACTTATATACAACATATTTTTCTATGCACAAATGTTTAGAAACAAGATACCAAAAAATAGAAATATTTTTAAATTTTTAAATATTACTTTTTTCTCAAATTTATGTCTAAATTTTAAAACATAAATTTCCAACCCATATAATTTTAATAACATATTTTTCTTTTCATTAATGTTTAGAAACAAGATAACAACATTAGAAATATTTTAAATATTACATTTCTCAGATTTATTTTTAAATTTTAAAATATTACCTTTTCTTGTGTTAATAAATTAATTTAAATATAATAACTGGAGATGGAAGGAGCTCTGGAAACCCTTGCGGCGGCTAGGGTTTCACCCTAGCCACTCAATATTTGCTTTGTTTGCATGGATTTTCTTCAAATCACTTCTATAGATCGTTTAATGGTGAATTCATGTGATCTAAAAAATATTTATTTTTCTTTTGCAGGTATGGCTGCTGATCAAGATAACTCTTCTTCGGTTTCGTACAATTCTATGTTGAAGTTTGGATTTAGTCTTTAGGTGGTGCAAGAAATTTCATCCCTTAATGTTCCTATGGATGAGGAAGCTTTGGAATGTGAAAAATATTTTTAGGAGAATGGTTTGGTGTTCTGGCCACAGCTGACCGATCTGCATAAATGGATTTCTAAGACATGGAAGCCCCTTTTGACATACGAGCTAAATATTTACCTTATGACACATGGTTTCTTCACTGTGGTTTTTGAAAATATTGAAAGCACGAAGGCTACCTGTGAAGTTGGGCTGTGGTTTTGGGGGAGCGCTGACCTCTGCATGTAGCCTTGGTCTCCCACTTTTGATCCAATAACAACATCAATTTATTCAGCCCGAGTTTGGGTAAGATTACCGAATCTTCCCTTACATTTATGGAATCAATGATTAGTTTCCTCCATTGGGAATGCATTGGGAAAATTCTATCGAAGTTGCTTTGAAACATAATTTTTTTTCAAGGCTACTTATGCTCAGATTTGTGTGGAGATGGACTTTAGCAAGGGTTTTCCCGAGATGATTAATTTGATGGCTCCAAACTATGTTTGGGTCCAAAAGCTTGACTATGAGAATATCTCATTTCAATGTAGAGCATGCTATGAAATAGGGCATGTAATTAAAAATTGCCCCAAATGTCCTCAGAATAGCAAAGATGGGAAAAAACCCTAAAGGCCCAAATGGTGGGAAGGAGCTCAAGGTGACCATTATACAATATTCAAAGAAGTAGATCTTTAGGGAAAGAAATAAACATCAGACAAGAATGAAGGAATTTTAGCCAAAGAAACCACAACCGCGACAACATAAACTAAGCAAGAAAATTCGCTTGCTAATGTGGATCCTCTGATTTCTAGTAAAGATCCCCCAGACGTAGTGTTAGTAGAAAAGTGGCAAACCCTCGTGGAAAGCGATTATCTTTGAAAAACAAAAGGAATCTCATTGAAAAGGAATTTTCTTGGGCATATTAGGTGGATGAGGAAGATTTCAAGGAAAATACTGGGTAGTTGCCAACGAACGATCCACCATAATTTGTAGAAAACGTGGGTTAGATTCAAGTTGGGAAGAAAGGAAAAACATTTTCTCCAAGAAAAAAAAGAAGTCAAACTAGATCAAATAAAAAAATGGAATGTAAATGTGTTTGTATTGTGGGGGTTTTTGGGAAAATATTTAGTTAGAAAGGGACTAAAGTATTTGTGTCACAACGAATTTGTTTGAGGGTTTTGACTAAGCCTTTGTTCTCAATCTCAAACCTTCAAACAAGATTGGAATATGTAAAGGTTCTGACCTTGTAATCTAGATTTTTTTAATACAAACTTCTATCCATTTCGTTTAAAAATAAATAAATAAATTTAAATATAAAAACTATATATACCCATGTAATATTAATGACATATTTTTCTTTGCACAAATATTTAGAAACAAAATACCATAAAAAATAATAATATTTTTAAAATTTTCATTATTACTTTTTGTCATGTTTATTTTAAATTTTTAAATATTGTCATTTCTCATATATATATATATATATATATTTCCAAACCATATAATACTAATAATATATTATAATTTCCTATTGACAAATATTCTGAAACATAATACTAAGAAAAATAATATTTTTAAATATATATATATATATATATATATATATATATATATATATATAAAAGAGTAAGTGACATTCGCTAAGCTCCAAGGATGACATAGAGGTAATGAATTAGGCCCAATTTTTTTTTTTTTGGAATTTCATACTTTTAAATAATTTAAAGACCGAAAAATATGAAAAACATATTTGCATACACCATAAGTATTTAAGTCCCATCACAATATGTGACCTAATAAAAAAAATTCACCTCTAAAATTGCAAAAATAAAAAATAAAAAAATTGTTTGGTTAAAAAAACAAATAATATATGTTTTCTGTAAGCTTTAAGATATGCTTGATGTTCAACAAAATTTGACATAGTATTCATTACTATAATACCTACTTTGGAAAGTACTAACAATAAAATATTAGTTTAGATAGTCAAGCCTTACCCATTAAATTTCATGTTTGCTTAAATTACCTGCTTCATCACACACACACACACACACACATAACTTAATATATGCCATATTTATCTTACTAACCACAAAGTTTTCATTTTAATTTATGTACCCTTCCAGAGCTATATTATACTTTAAACTTTAAGAAAAAATCGACCAATTATAATTTTGTAATCTAAATCTTATAACATCTGCTTGATTAGTTTATCCTATGAGATGGTAATAACTTCAAGGAGTGCAATAAACACCCATTTTTAGACATGTACCTCTGCCATTCCATTATGCTGAAAACTAGTGCCAAGTAGCAATCAAACAACTCTTGGACATTGGGGGAAGGTACAAATTAGTTCAATTCCTGTGTCATAACTAAATAACTATTACATAGCTCTTGTTCTCTAACTTATAACCCTCAAATTTCCCAAAAAAAATTGTACCTCATGATTCAAATAGCTTGTACCATATCTTTTAAAAGGTATAAAACTGCAGTGCTGAGGTACATAGTATGTCTACTTTGGAAGGAAAAATAGATCCAAGAACTCTTGGATTCAATTACTAGTAAATACACTGATAAAAATGACTTGAAATTTTTAGATATGAATCCTGGAACATATACTACGTACTTATGCAAGTCAATCATAATAAGGAAACACTAAAACTCTAAATAAAAACCTGTAATAACATAGTTAATCACTTCTACTTATGGAAGATGAAGCATTCTCAACATGATCCAACTGAATTTTCTTGATTTATTGTAACTTTGTTGTATCATGCAAAAATGCTTGGATTGATTCTAAGTTGATTATGGACAAAATAATAATAACATTCAACTTTAAAATTCATAATAAACTATGATAAAACAATGTGCCTAAAATAAATTTATAGAAAAACAAACCCAAAAAAAATATCATTTTTTTAATATTCTAAAGGTCGTCGGATTTTCGACGCCATATCCGTCAGATGAACAATGGCACAGTTGGATCTACAACGGTGCTGTTGGATGTGGTTCCCCCTGTCAAATTTTCGACGCTCAATGGTCGAACGTCTCCCATTGGATTTTGTGCAGGTCCGTTGAATCTCTGATGCCCAACACCTGGTGGATCTCTGACGAATATCCAACGCTGTATTGTCGGGCTGCATATCGACTATCCGACGTCGATTTCGTCACATTGCATTGTAGATTTCATTGGATATCCAACGTCAATTTCTTCACATCACATTATGGATACTGACGATATGGCATCAAAAATCTGACTGATCATTCGTCCCATGTCTGCCGGTTATCCGATGATGATGGTGTCAGAAATATGACCGATGATTCGTCCCTTGTCTGTTAGTTAACCGACGAGGGTCATGTGTTGTCATTTTTTCCATCGTATTTTTTGAATAACTTTCACTCACGAGCCTGGGAAACAAGGTCCGTCAAAGTGATGACACAACTCTGTCTAATAATTGACGCAAGGCAGTCGAGTTTTAGTGCATTATGCAGCAGTAAGAACACAACAATTTGGAATGAGAACACAGTCGAATTTTAGTGCATTATGCAGCAGTGAGAACACAACAATTTGGAATAAGAACACAACAATTTGGAATTTGGAATGAGAGGCGAGCCTCTTTATATAGATGAGTCTTTTAATTCTTTCTTATATTTTATTCTTATTAGGGTCAGAATGGACTATATTAATATTAGATAAATCGTTTGGTTATAATCTCAATTAGATCTTTTTCTGTTAGTGTAGCCATTTCCACTGGTATGTGGGCCTAGTTGCCATTAATTTTTTTTTCTCCAACTAAAAGAGACTTATTGCAAAGAATAATAAATTAATTGTGTTTAAAGGAAATAATATTTTAATTACAACCTAAACTATTACTATCTCGCTACGCGCTCTCTCTCTCTCTCTCACACACATATATCTCAGGTATCTTATTTAGCGTATGTGAAACAAAGGAACATCCACAAACATGTAATACATATTTGCAAGCTTGTTAACTGAAAGAGACCAATTGTAAATGAAACCATAATTCATTCAAACAGTTAGATGAAGTTTTTCATTTACAATGTTCATACACATTTCTTTTCTCAATGCTTTAAGAGAAATAAATGATTAGCCAATATTAACTAACCTCAATCATATGATATCCAACCAATGAAGAAGAAATATTTTGATTTCAATGAAAAACGAGTAAGCAAATTAAAGCAACAATATCATAATTTCTCGATCTCATTGAACCATGAAATCATAGTGGTCTAGAATTATATTAAGAAAATATAAACTTTACAATAGGGCACAATCTACTTAGCAAAACTCAAAACCTTTAGGTCGAGGTCATCATGCTATTTAAATAATATTACAAGACAGAAGATAAAGATCCTCCCAAAGTTTTCTAACTTAGCAACTTAAAAATGAAAACAAAAATAGGAAAGTAAAAGTTTCTTTTGATTTTGAGATAAAAATAAACCTTCAACCTGTTGGAGTAACGCCCAGAAAAGCCTCATTGGATGATTTCAATCATGTTCATGTAGAAGGTGTGCACGCTACGTAGGATGATCGAGCTCGACATTGACCTAACACTTGAATACACATGCTTCAATCACAGACAATTCTTTTGTTATTCTTTTAGTAACTGATTTGGTCTGTAGGAAGTAACTATGTGGTTTGACCAAATATTTCCAAATGGAGTCCAGGTCAACCTTTTGAATTTTTTCAATCTTATTTTGATGCTCGTGTATGTTGTCTTGTGCCTTCTTTCTTAGTGCATATGCTTCTAATGGCTTGTCCTCTAAAACCTCTGGTTCCAACTTTATATCTTTGACTACTTCCATTATTGATTGCATCAAGGGGGGACAACTTTGTTGTGCAATTTTAAGATGTTCTTTAGAATTACGCAAGTGAGCCTTCCAGGCTTTCAAGACTGCTCTCTTTTTGCATCACAATAATTCAGGGTAGGCTGGGGGTGATTCTTTTCTCAATGTTTTGCTAGGCAATTAGCTTAGTTAGTTTCCTGTTTGCTTCCTCATATTCTATTTCCTTATCAATCATTCCATTGAATAATATATTTGTCATGTTTTTCCGGGCTTAAGCAAGAGTTAGCTTGTTACAATATTGATCCTGTACATGAAGAAAATGTTGATTGATGTCAATGGCTTCTTGTTTGAACCTTTCAAGGTAAACATTATTATTGTTTCCTTCCTACATTTCCAGTTGAAGTCCAACCAATTGAGAATCCTTCTCTTGATTTTCGACATGTAACTCATGCTGCATTTTACCTATTTTTTTTTCAATTTCTGTTGCGACTCTTCCATTTGCTTGGTGTACTATTATTGAGACGCAAACTTTCGTAGTCTCAACTATGAAACTAAATTCCCTGTTGAGAAAATTGTGGATTCAATTGCAAAATTTTAACATCCTTTTGCTCCAAAATTCTCATTATCCTGGTGTTGTGGCCAAAACCCCCAATAATTTTTTACAAAATATATGGGGACCCTCCATGTAAATTTTGGTCCAATCACTTTTTTTAGGATTTTTTTTTTTGCTCCATTGTGCATGGTTTCTCGCCACCTTCCTAATGACTCAAATTTCACTGAATTTGGAGTTACAGTTTGGCAATAACACTTGTTCAAAGTTTAGTTGAATTTTACTACCCAAACTTAAAATTTGCAAATTTGTATTTCAGTAGCTTTCTATAATTCATAAATAAAATTAATTTTAATATATTTAATTAATTAAATTCAATTATTATCATATAATTTATTTTTAATTAATTTAATTATTTAAAAATCAATGGGTATAAGAGTTTGTATATTATTATAACCATATAATAAATTTTACATTATAAATTTTATTAAATAATTAAATTATCAAAATAAAATAAAAAACATATATATCCCGGTTCCCCGGTGTTTTTGTTCCGATAAGAAATAAGCGGGGAAGCTCCCAAGAATTTCATTGAGATGCATTTATCCCCTACTCCCAGCTCTCCAACCTCTCCAACAAATGAGCGGGGACTTTTATGTTGTTTCCTCCCGGCTAACCAAGTTGAGACTACGGATTTGCAGCAAGAAACCATTTTTCTGAGTTATGTTTTTGGGAATTTCATTGGTCAAAAATTTATGTTGTTGCAAATTGGTTCGAAGACTACCTGCTTGGGCCAAAGAAGTTTTAACGGAAATTAAGGAAAAATACTAATTTTATTTTATTTTATTTATTTGATTAGATTTTAGCTTGAGAATTTATTTTCTCAATTTTGTATTTTCAATTTTGATGTGCTTGAATTTAGGATAAGATCTATATCTTCCCAATCAAGATAGATTTAAGATTTATTTTCTGTTGCTGCATCCTAGAATAGATTTGCATTTAGAACTAATCTGTTGCATTTTATAGGTCTCATTACACAGGGGAAAACTTTAGCATGGCCTAGATGAGCCTTGGTTTCAACTGAAGGACTGCTTTCTTGTAAGCATGCAACAAGGGTTAAGTCTGATTTACTCTTATCTTGATAAGTAATTGGAAATATTGCAAGTCAACAGGAAGAGTGAGGGGGTAACTGGACCCATTAGAACTAGTCAGAACCACCATTTCAAATTTAAAAGAGTCTAATTTAGGGCTCTGACTAGATGGTCTCTCTAATGTTGATTAGGTCATTTTTGACCATCAACATTTTTAGTGCTAGGAGGAGGGCCACAAGTAGTCCTTTTGGAAGTCTTGATTTTAATTTTTTATCCATTTACAATGGCTCCTTCTAAACTTCCTATTTGGAGTTGCTTCATTTGACTTCCATCTGCCACCACTCCAATAAATGTAGTAAATCTTCTATTGAAAACAAAGTTTAGTGGTAAGGAGGATGTTTATTCTTTTGATTATGTTCTTCAATTTATTTTAAATTGTAATAATTGTGATATTGATGAAGGTGTGATGTGCGGGATGTTCACTCTTAATTTGATAAGATTAGCCAAAGATTGGTGTAGATCATTGCCATTTTCCTCTATACACACTTGGGATGAGTTTACAAAAACCATTCCTTCATGCTTTTTCAGAATTACGATTATGAAAATATCTGTGATCAACTTGAAGCACTTCGTAGATTTGAAGGTGATTCTTTAGATGATTTCTTTATTAGATTTAAATTAATTTGTTTACAGTTCTAATCTAAAAATTTTCCTCCTGAGTTTCATTTAATAAGATGGTTTAAACATTTAGTTTCTCTTCCATGTATCTCTAATCACTGCGAGGAACCATAAGATATGACATTTTTAAGCATATTCACTACCATTGAAGAATCAATTACCGAAAATGGCAACGTTGATCTGCTTCAAACAAAAAATGAAAGGGTTGTTAATGAAAAATTTCAAGAGGAAATGGATGTTGCTAAAATAAATAATGTTGGTCCCAAAAGTGTTGTTAAATCCACCGCTCTTAATCAAAATAATTATTCTATTCCAAATCATGCTACTTCTGCTGAAGATGAAAATCAACAAGCCACGAGTAATAAGCAACAAGCATATCAACAAGAAATAATGCAAAGCGAAAATGTTAAGAATGTGCAATAAAAAATTCTGAATTCTCTCACACAGAAATTAATGACCATTTACAAATTTTGGAGCAACCAAGAATTTATCTTCAAGAAAGTGTGGTTAACCATATACATAATAAAAAATATGAAATTTGCATTGCGGAAAAATGAGCAAGAATTTACACGCAAAGAATTTTTCATGTTCATTTCTTCAAACAATCATTTTTCCCTTTATCTTGATCTTTTTGTTAATGGTAATGCATTTGCTTATGATCCAACAATTCCTCTTTGCACAAATTCTATTTTAGAAAACAAGGAGGCTGCCATATATGCAAAAAATAATGAATTGCCTATTAGTTATGATCAAGATAAAGAGTCATTTATAGATAATTCTTTCAACAGAGCTAAAAACTTACTCAATCTTTCTTCTTGTTCTGATATATTTTATGAAAAGGAAGGGAATACCAATGAGATTTCCAAGTTATTTATGATGATGATTCTATATTTGATAATATTGAGTTATCTCACTAATCATTAATTTCTCTTGTTCTCGGTATTAAAAATCAATCTATGTTTCCAATTGAGGGATCTTCTTCTATTGATACCACTACAAATGATACTCATCTTGAAAAACCAAAACATCATGATGAATTCGATTTTCTTGAAGAAAAATCCATTCCAATTCTAGATCTTGACATTATTCAAGTTCCTATTCTTGATCATAGTCATGAGCCTTTTTATCATTCACAAGTAGATGCGAGAAATAGTTTTAATTGTAATATATTGGCTGATACTTGTGAGAGGGATAATTTTTCAAACAAGCACCTCTGTGTTGTCATACTAGCTGTAACACTACTGCAAATAATGATATGATTTTATTGTTTTTGCTTCATTTATTATGATTGTTTTCAGATTTGTATATGCTTCATTTATTTTTCGATTCTTGGATATACTATGTTATGGTCCAACCCTAACCCCCTTATTTATGTAATAGGGTCAAGTCATAGTTATAGTTAGTTAAAGAGTTAATAAAACCCATATTGATAATTGTAAGTGGTTGACCCGCATTTAAAGAAGGGACCACAGTTAGTTGCAAATGGGCCATGGTATTAGATGGATGGTATTAATAAGAACCATGGTATTGCATGTATGAATCCTATATAAAGGATAGAGACTCCCCTTGAGAAGCGTTGTGTCTTATTTTGTAATTGAGCCCAGCTCTATTGGAGGTTGCCCCCTCAAAGAGGCAAGTGAACATTGCTTTCCTTTCTGAATAATAAAATACATGCTGTTATTTCTTATTGTTCTGTGTTTTGGGTATATTTCTTCGCCTACTTGGTATTCTGGTATCTTCTCGCAGGTCAAGAGCATAACAAGTGGTATCAGAGCACTTTCCAGGGTCGGTGGGATCTCCATTTTTAGCAGAATTTCTTTGGCTAGAGACGTGTTCCGGCGTCTTTAAACCACGGGATATGTCGTTGAGTGCATAAACCTGTGGATTTGGGGAGGCATGCACGCAGGAAATACAAGAGGTGGTCACACTTGTTGGACTCCCTTGTAACCCCTGTGGGTACCCCTTCGAGTAGTAGCGCATTAGATAGAACCATGCATGAACTGCCTTCCAAGTACCCTCTGGGTATATCGGAAGCCCCCTAGGCTCTCTTGAAACCTTGCCATAGATAAACCATCGGCCGTCTTGCTGCTACAATACACCGAGAATAGCACTCGGGGAGATTACTCGCGTGTATGATAGGGTAGTCGGGTTGTACGGCTAAGGGTACGGTTGATCCTCCTTGGTTAGTGCCTTGAAATATTGGGCTAAGTACTACTGTCGAACCCTTATGTATATTGCAGTCTGTAGCACCTGGCACTCCTTGAGACCATAGTTCCCTTGTCTCTCTCTAGATCATGCATCATCTTTGCCAGATCAGATCTAGCAGGTTGGGTTATGTCGCAGCCGCAACAATCAGTTCCGCCATTCAGATCTCTCAGATCCGCCATTCAGATCTATCAGATCCGCCAATCAGATCTATAAGATCCGCCATTCAGATCTAGCAGTTTGAGGTTTTGTAGCAGTCACAACAATCAGATCTGCCATTCAGATTTAGCAGCAGGGGTGAGATCACTGCCACATTCCTACTCATACTCTGCATTTGAGGGTTTCACCGACATATCTAACTATTTGTGTGGCTCCTATACCTGGGCGCGATTCTCACAGGACATTGGGTAGAATTAACTTTTCTGGGAATCGGCTACTGCAGTATTCCTAAGCGAGGAGTAAAATTCCTTTCGGAGTAAAAAAAGAAAAAAAAGAAAAAGAAAAAAAAAGTCTAAGACCCTCCCGGGACGCTTATAGGAGACTTAGCCCATAAGAATCAGGTCGACGGGCTGAGCAAGGTGGTACCATTCACTTGTTAGCGTCAAAATTTCGGGCGGTCCCAAATTTTTGTTTTTTCACAGTAACGACAAGTGCACCAAATCGATGCATGGTACAAACCAGAGCTCAAGCTATGGCCAATGAGAAGATCGACACCCTTGAACAAAAGTTGCAGGCATTAACGAAGCAGATCCAGACCTTAATTGACACAATCACAAAGGGCAAGTCGGGGGAACAATCGGAGGCATATGCTTTTAATGAAAACCTTGAGGGCGAGTCTAGCCATTCTCTTCACTTCTATGGAAACCACCAACAGTCCCAGCTTCGACCACCCAAGCTGGACATGTATAAATTTGATGGCTCTCATCCAGCCATATGGCTAGCACAAATGGAGCAATATTTCACATTGAATCACATCAGAGATGATGCGACTAAGCTAAGTGTGGGAAGCCTGTACTTGGACCAAGAAAGATGGCAATGGTGGCAGTGGCATCAACACTGCTATGCAATGCCACTGACTTGGCAGATATTCTCAAAAGCCCTTTCTGATCGCTTTGACCATGAATCTAACTTTTTGGGTCATCTTACTAAGCTCCGACAGACAGGCACAGTGCAAGAATATATTAAAGCCTTTGAAGAATTAGCCTTCCGCACAGGAGATCTAGTAGATGAATTCTACTTGGAATGTTTTATCAATGGTCTCAAAGACGCCATAGAAGTCCATGTCCGACTACAACACCCAGTCTCATGGCTGGCAACATGCAAGATAGCTCGTGAAGTAGAACGCGTATTAGTGGCCCAATCGACTCGTCCAAATTTCATAGCCAAGGGATGCCCCACCCAGGCTTTGAGCACTACCCAAACACTTAAGGTTCAAAAGGTGTCAGCAGCGGAAATGGCGGAAAGAAGAAAGCAAGGATTGTGTTACTACTGTGATGAGAAATACTCCCCGGGGCATAAATGCAAGGAACCCAAATTCTTTCAAATTGATGCTACTGATCACAGTTCATCTAAGGAAGCCCCACCATTTGAGGGACTAGAGGAGGAAGATGAGGACAACCAACCGGACAATGAGCTCCCAGCTACACCTGAAGAACCAGTTATCTCGCTTCATGCTTTGGCAGGAATTTATTCTCCCCAAACTCTCAAAATCAGAGGTTTTATTAAGCATCGCCCTGTAGTAGTCTTGATTGATAGTGGCAGTACACATAACTTTATCCATCAAAGAGTTGCTGAAGCAGTGCATTGTTTTGTCAGAGCAGTCTCTAATTTCCAGGTCCAGATTGTTGATGGGGGGACAATGAAATGTGAAGGCCGCTGTGAAAATGTCAAACTTCAAATGGGGGATTATCACCTAAAGACCCACATGTTTGCCATCAACATGGGTGGGTGTGACATTGTCTTGGGTGCTGAATGGCTCTGCACACTCGGCCCAATCACAATGGATTTCTAGGAGTTATATATGAGCTTCAAGCAAAATACCCACACACATACCCTCGACGGACTCCAGGCAGGTGCTCCTTCTATCATCAGCTTGCATAGGATGGAAAAATTGTTAAAAAAGGGCCACCATGGAGTTATAGCCCAATTTAATGCCATCCAGGCCTTCGAACCCACTTCTCTTCATATTCATCCTGAGATGTAACAGGTCATAAATAACCATCCACATGTCTTTGACAAACCTCATGAGCTTCCACCCTCGAGAGGGGAACATGATCATAGCATTACTTTGGTCCCAGGGGCACAACCACCAAATGTGCGCCCATATAGATATCCTTTCGCCCAAAAGAATGAAATTGTAGAAATCATCAAGGAACTCCTGGAAACCGGTGTCATTCGTCCTAGCATTAGTCCTTATTCATCGCCTATGGTCATGGTGCTCAAGAAAGATGGGGAATGGCGTATGTGTCCAGAGTTTAGGGCCCTCAACAAGCTGACGGTCAAAGATAAATTTCTCATCCCGGTTGTTCATGATTTGCTGGATGAACTAAATGGGGCTCAATTCTTTACTAAGCTCGACCTTCGCTCAAGCTATCACCAAATTCACATGAAAGAATTAGACATTCCAAAGACCGCTTTCTGAACTCATGAAGGCCATTATGAATTCCTGGTCATGCCATTTGGTCTCTGTAATGCCCATCCACTTTTCAGAGTCTCATGAATCACCCGCTCAAACCATATCTCAGAAAATTTGTCCTTGTTTTCTTTGATTACATCCTCATCTACAGCCTCACCTGGGAAAAACATCTTCATCACGTAGATATGCTCTTGCAACTGCTTCGGAAGCATAAATTATTTGTCAAATTGTCCAAGTGCTCTTTTGGCATGGAAGAAGTTGAGTATTTGGGCCACATTGTGGGGCGTGAAGGTGTCAGGGTGGATCCCAAAAATATCCAGGCAATGCAGGATTGGCCTCAACCAAAGACCTTGAAGAGCTTGAGAGGATTTTTGGGTCTCACCGGCTACTATCGCAAATTTGTTAGCAATTATGGTCGCATTGCTAGACTCCTCACTCACCTTCTCATGAAAAATTCATTCCTCTGGAATGATGAAGCGCAACAGGAATTTATAGCTCTCAAACATGCCATGTTTTCCACTCCCGTATTGACACTACTCGACTTCACCAAATCTTTTGTGATTGAATGTGATGCTTCAGGTACGGGTATTGGGGCTGTCTTAATGCAGGAAGGTCGACCCTTGGCCTTCACTAGCCAACAACTAAGTGGGACAAATCTGGGACAATCTACCTATGAGAAGGAGATGATGGCCATCTTACATGTAGTGGATACCTAGCGACCATACTTATTGGGGTGGAATTTCCAAATCCGCACAGACCATCAAAGCCTTAAATATTTTTTGGAGCAATGCCTATCCTCGCCACAACAAAATAAATGGCTAGCCAAAATGTTGGGATATGATTATGAGATAATTTACAAGAAAGGGCGAGAAAATGTTGTAGCAGATGCTTTATCATGCCAATTTGAGGAGGAAAGCACCCTGCTAGCAATCTCTCTTCCCATTCCAGAGTGGATTGAAGAGGCTCGCAAGGAATGGTTTTCACATCCTTTGCTCTCCCAAATCATTAATAAATTGCAGGAAGATCCAAATTCCACAGCGGGCTACTCTTGGCAGGATGAGATTCTTCGCTACAAGGACAAAGTAGTGATATCACCAACATCCACCCTTAAAAGTCGCATTTTGGTAGAGTTGCACTCATCTCCCACTGCAGGCCATTCATGCTTTTAGAAGACTTATGCTTGCACTCGACGTTCATTCTTTTGGACAAACATGAAAAAGGGCATTCTTAATTTTGTAGCTGAGTGTGATGTGTGTCAATGCCACAAAGGAGAAACAGTCAAATCCCCAGGCACATTACAGCCATTGCCCATCCTTACCTCAATCTGAATGGAGGTTTCTATGGATTTCATTATGGATCTTCCAAAGTCAGGAAACAAGTCAGTCATCATGGTGGTTGTGGACAAACTTTCTAAGTATGCTCATTTTTGAGCACTACCCCACCCTTATACACCAGCTTTGGTGGCTCAACCTTTCATGGACCAGATCTTCAAATTACATGGCATGCCCACTTCCATTGTGTCTGATCGTGACCTGATCTTCACCAGTAACTTTTGGAAGGAACTTTTTAGGCTACAAGGTACCCAACTACAACTCAGTACTTCCTATCATCCCCAAACTGATGGTCAAACTGAAGCAGTCAACAAATGTCTAGAGACCTACCTCAGGTGTTTCACTTCAGAAAAGCAACATCTATGGGTACAGTGGTTACCTCTAGCCGAATGGTGGTATAATACTAACTATGATGCCATCACCAAAATGACTCCATATGAAGCAGTTTATGGTCAACTCCCTCCTTCACTGACTTCTTATATCCAGGGATGCTCGAAGGTACAAGTAGTGGATCAACTGCTACAGAACCGTGCAACCATGTTGGCCCACCTCAAAGAGAATCTCCATCAAGCTCAAAATCGCATGAAGCAACAGGCAGACCAACATCGTTCAGAGCGCAAATTTCAAGAAGGGGATCAGGTATTCTTGAGGCTGCAACCATATAAGCAAACATCACTCAAAGACAAGGGTTGTCAGAAATTATCTCTAAAATTCTACGGACCGTATCAAATACTTCAGCGTATCGGAGAAGTATCCTACAAGCTAGCCTTGCCACCCACTGCAAAAATCCATCCGTCTTCCATGTCTCATGCCTCAAGAAAGTGGTTGGGAACCATTGCAGAATTCAAACCAGTCTACCAGAATTGGATGAAGAAGGTTCAATCTGGCTCCAACCTGAATAGGTTCTTGACACGCGATAATGGCACCTGCGCGGCCGCACGATCAAGGAAGTCCTCGTCAAGTGGAAAGACACCTCTCTAGAAGATGCGACCTGGGAACCAACCACTGTTCTTCAGCAGTTTCCACAGCTTCAGCCTTGAGGACAAGGCTATTTTTATGGGGGAGGGCATGTTAGGGTCCAACCCTAACCCCCTTATTTATGTAATAGGGTTGAGTCATAGTTATAGTTAGTTAAAGAGTCAATAAATCCCATATTAATAATTGTAAGTGGTTGACCCGCATTTAAAGAAGGGACCCCAGTTAGTTGCAAATGGGCCATGGTATTAGATAGATGGTATTAATAAGAACCATGGTACTGACCCATCGTATTGCATGTATGAATCCTATATAAAAGATAGAGACTCCCCTTGAGGAGCGTCGTGTCTTATTTTGTAATTGAGCCTAGCTCTATTGGAGGTTGCCCCCTCGAAGAGGCAAGTGAACATTGCTTTCCTTTCTGAATAATAAAATACATGCCGTTATTTCTTATTGTTCTGTGTTCTGGGTATATTTCTTCGCATACTTGGTATTCTGGTATCTTCTCACAAGTCAAGAGCATAACATATTATGCTGGCATATTGAGAAATCAAGCATTGAACACTCACTCAGTGCCTTAATGGATCAATGTGAAAATGAAATTCAAAGTCTTAATAATGAACAACAAGAACTTTTAATATTTCAATTTCATTTGATGTTCATGTCATATCAACTCATTCTTCCTTCCCAAATACATTTTCCACAAGAATCAACACCTGAGAGTGTAACATCAAAATTTCACGATTCATCATATTTATCTAAAAATATTTTGATAGATTCATTAAATTATCATCCTTACTTTCAAGATCCATTTGAAAGTTGCTTGGAAAATTCAATTCAACAGAAAATTTCTAATAATTTTTCTCATGTACGTAAAAACAACATTTTTCCACAAGATGCAATATTTAAAGATATATTATTCAAATCTAGCCTGTTATCCTCTCCTATGGACCTCTTCTAATCATTAATAAAGATCCATCCAGGTTTCTATGATCCAATTGGAATACAACTAGAAAAGACATTTCAAGAGAGGAATTTTGTAGATAAGTTTATTTTGAAAGATTTAGAAGTAAATGTACATATTAAGATTATATTTTCTTTCAAAAATTTAGCTGAAATTTTATTTATGTTATTAATTTTTGATATTTACATTTGTGCATAAATAATGTTAAGGTAATGGCTTCACTAGAAATGCGATTTTTACTTAGTTTCTAATTTTCCCTGTTAGGTTAGACTAGAATATGAGTAGTAGTATTTTAA
Source organism: Pinus tabuliformis (assembly GCA_031772625.1). Lineage (NCBI taxonomy): Eukaryota > Viridiplantae > Streptophyta > Pinopsida > Pinales > Pinaceae > Pinus > Pinus tabuliformis. The sequence continues at coordinate 1,284,067 of CM062813.1, forward strand.
TTTAGACTACTTTTTGCTTGTTTTCCTTTGGTAAGTTTGAAATATGTGGGCAACAAGTTTTCTTTAAGTTTTTTGGAAAATAATTGTTCTTGAACATCCCAATAAAATCTGTTTGCAAACATATTCAAGGAAGTTAATATCTTCTTATAAGCATTTTAATTTTGATTAATATATTAAAATACCTTGATTTATATTCCATAAATCTGTTAATTTATGAGACGAGTTATGATGATCCTATTTTTGTTAATGCAACTGAACTTTGAGCAACAATGGCATAAAATTAATTGCAGAAATACAAAATTCTGTTATTGTTAATCAAGATGGCATCTAATAGTAGGCAACAAGTTATGTGGGCAAGGGAACAATTTGAACAAAATTTGCAATAGTCACTAAAAATCCAAGAAATTATGGCAAAAATCCAACAATTAGTAGAAAATAATTTCTCTCTATTTCCATATCCTATCGTAGTCCATTCTGAACTCCTTATTCCAAAATTCCTTGGCTAGAACATTTGAACCATAACTATTTAATGATTTTTTACGTGATAGGAAATATGTCATTGTTTCCTATCACGATGTCATTTCATGTCTTGCTCTTTATTGATGAGAATATTTTTTTTTTTTTTTTCCTCAAGTCAGCCTCTTTGTGACTTTCCCAGACAAAATAACCCCATATAATAATCATGAGTTTACCCACGAGTTTTCTCTGGGCAAGCTTTCTTCGGGACGAATCCTTTTCTCATTTATTAGTGAATATTTTTCTCGTCTATTCCCTGTGTCTCGCAACTTATAACCCAACGGTTAACCATGAGTTCCATATGAGTTTTCTCAGTTTTATTTTAGGTTATAGTTGATCTAAGTTCCAGTTTTGTAGGTCTCTGAGAAGTTCCTTGAGAATATAGCACCCCTTGCTCACTGAGATTTGGAATTCACGCACCTTGAAATAAGAGAGTTTCTAAACTTTTATTTTGCGTTCATTCAACCATTGGTAAAGTTTTAAATTAATTCTTAATTTTGAAACAAGAAATTTGTAAAACGAGGGACATTTGATTTAACTTCCTCTTTTAGTCATGGCTGCTACCTAATTTTGGGAGTTTTATTTGAATTAAAAGTCCAATTATTTACAACTTCACAAGACAAAACTTGGTAAGATCTCAACTTAATTCAAACACATTTGTTCTCTTCATATTGAGGTATATTTTTATATATTGTCTAGCTAAAGTTTTCTATTAATATTGGCTTTTCATTCTTCTTATCTTTTTGGTTTGAATTTTCTTTCTTCATTTGCAATTTTTAAGTGTGGTTTTATTTTTTGTTTGAATTGGAGTGAGTTATATTTTAAAAATAGATAGAAGGGAAACATTTTCTACACAACAAAAAGTGGCCTTCATGGGGAAATTTTTATTCTCTCTTTTCAATAGGATTTTATTTATCCAAAGGTCATTTTGATTAAGCTTTCACTTGAGTTGTGCATTAACCATCAACCATGGGGAACAATGAAGATTTTATTCTTGCGGTATAAGCTCATATTTATAAAGGAAAGATTCATCTCTGTTCTTTGCTTTGAATCCCTCCCATACCTCTCCACATGTAAATTCCTCTACTTTGGTAGATGAAGAGAAGAATAGTGAGGTCAAACTCAACTAGAATCACATCTATTTTCCTTAACCAAAAACCTCTCTATTTTCCTTAACCAAAAACCTCTCGTACTACCCGCTCTCTTCACCCAATTGCTAAAAGAAATTCTCAAATAAACGAATCAAAAGGGTGGTAAAGGAGAGTTGACAACGCATGTGTTGGAAGTGTGCGCAAACCTGCGAGAATACTGAACAGGTTCGCTGATAGCAGGTCCATGCATACATAGTACCAATATATCTTCGTCGGGGTATTGAAGAAGCCTATTGACAAAGAAGCAATGTCAGGAGAAAAATGGTAATTTCATATCTAATAGACGCACAGTAATCTGTAATAACATCTCCTAGCTATCTTCATTATCCAATAGTAGAGAGAAGATAAAAGGATAATTATTCCCTATGCTTGGATTCACTGTCTTAAATTGGGCATTCAAGTACTTCCATTTTTACGAGCTTATCTAGCATTGATTTTGTCTTATGTGGGACCCTTGGGAATAATGTCGTGCACGAGAAACTATTAGAAAGTTTTTATTTCAATCTTTTGGTAAATTATGTCTAGTATTTTAACTAGAGATAATTGTTTCTTCCACTTGTGTCCCCAATTGTTGTGGCCACAACCTCCCATAAATTTTTACAAAATATATGGGGACCCTCTATGTAAATTTTGGTCAAATCACTTCTTTCATGCTTTATTTGTGAGATTTTCAAATTTTTTTTTGACTCCATTGTGCATGGTTTCTTGCCAACTTCCCAACTACTCAAATTTTGACTTACGGTTTGAAAATGAAGCTTGCTCAAAATTTGTTTAATTTCACTACTTGGACTTAAAGTTTGTATTTCATTAAATTTCTATAACTTTTGAATAAAATTAATTTTATTATATTTAATTAAAATAATTTTAAAATTAATTTAGTTTAATTAAATTAATTAATTAATTTAATTTAATTTTTTATTAATTTAATATTATTTAAAAACCACTAATAGAAGAATTTGTATATATTATAATCGTATAATAAATTGTATATTATAAAATTTATTGTATATATATACATATAAATAATTAAATTATAAAAAAAAAACATATATATCTCTGCTCCTTGACTCTTTGGTTCCCGTAAGAAATAAGATTTCATCCAGAATGCATTTATCATTGGCTCCTAGCTCTCCAACCTCCCGTAAGAAATGGGCATGGAAATTTTTTTTGTTTCCTCCAGGCTAACCAAGTTGACGTCAGAGTCAGAAAGTCTCAAAGTTCTTTTATTAAGCATGTTGGGGAGTTTATATTACAAAAGAAGGAAGGACCCACTCTCCACGTGGGCTCCCCTCCTCTCATCATACATTATCATTTATACCCTGTGGACTCCTTTGGTTTGAAATTGAATTTATTTTGTGTTTTATTTTATTTATTTATTTTTATATTATTTAATTTAATTTTATATATTACATTATTTTAGTTTTAGTTAATATTTTCATATTTTTGAATTTATTAAAAATAAAAAATAAAAGTTAAAATAATAAAAACATAAAAAATCTAAATACTTTGAAATTTTCAACAAGTTTCCTATTTTGGAACTTAGATTTTGATTGGAAATATTTTGAGATTCACTTAGCCAAATAAGGCCTATGACAATTTGTGAAAGTTAAAATTATGGAGAAGATTTTGGGAGTAGTCACATGACCATATTCAATCACTAATTGTCAAAATTCTCGCAGAAGTGAAGGCAACGAATTTGAAACAATAAATCAATTTTCTGAGTTGTGTTTTTGGGAATTTCATTGGCCAAATAGTTATGTTATTCATAATTGGTTCAAAGTCTGTCTTCCTGGGCCAAAGAAGTTTTGATAGAAATAAAGAAGAAGCACAAATTTCTCTTTTATTTTATTTATTTAATTATATTTTAGATTGATAATTTATTTTCTCAATTTTGTATTTTCAATTTTGATGTGCAATTTAATTGGTTTCAATTTTAATTTTGATGGTTTTTGCAAGGAGCTTGTTGGAGAGGATGAGGTAAAGAGATCTTGGAGCAATGTGTTGGGTCCCTATAATACTAGTGATTACCCCATTACTATTGTAGTTATACCCCTTATTTATATTGTTGTGCCCCTATTTATTTCTGTGCCCCATAGAATCCCTCTATTGTTATTTTTGTGGCTTTATATTATTATTGTTAGGTCGGCTGGATTATATTGTGACTCCTTAGACTCCTATATATAGGAAGGAGGTTTTGTCATTTGTATCATCCAAGAATTGTTCATTTATGTAATGTAAAGGAGGTTGCCCCCTCGAAGAGGCTGAATTCTAAGGCGTTGATCTGTCTTTTCTATCTTTTCTTGAGCTGGTTTCATAACATTTGGTATCAGAGCTTTGGATTCTAGGGTTTCGCTGCTCCAAACAGGTCATCGTGGAATTTTCGCTATAACTATTTTTCTGTGACATTTTAAAAGTCGCAAAAAAAACCCATTTGAGAAAAAATCGCGCTTAACTTTGGGTCCAAATTTCAGAGCTTTTCGCGTGATATTTGTGGAGATATGATCTGAGGAAGTTGGTCTTTTTGCAGACTCCTGAATTACATTCAAAACATATGACTTGGGGAAAATCGTCATAAATTTCTCTCTGGGGATCAGATTGAAATTTCGTAAGAAGGTACAGAAAGAGGACAGACTGTAGTTTCTTGTGTGTGTGTTTCAGATTCAAAGGTTGAAACAGTGACTCGTGGCACGTCATACAAGTTCGCTCTGCTGAACCAGTCTAAAAGCAAGTTACTGTGGGAGATTTCACATAACTCTTCCTTGGAGAATCCAATTTGGATCAGACTTGTGGCATTGGAAAGAGGACGCAAAAGGCTACTACAAGTAGCAATTTCAAAACTGGATGATCTGAAATTACAGAGATACATCAGATTCAATATCAGGCTTCTATAAAGTGAAAAAAGGTGTGTAGTTTTTTTTTAAATTTTTGTGTAAGCTTGGTTTAACGGAATTCAAAGGGCATAGTAAAGCATTATTATCGGTAACTGATGCCCCGAGGAAAGAAAATGCAAACACCTAGTAAGGAACCTGAAAGCTCTAGCATGACTCATGAAGAAGAGGAAGAAATACTACATGATATATCAAAATTACAAGAACAAGTGCAACAAATGTCACGCTCACAAAAGATAACAGAAGCTAAGATAAGTGGCGTGGAATGTAAGGTAAATGGCGTGGAATCTAAGATAAAGGGCATGGAAGCTAAGATGGATGATTTGAAGATAGATTTGAAGACAGACATGGAAGAATTGAAGAAGTTGCTACAAGAAAGGGTCACTAATGGTGAAAAGGTAGTAAAGGAAACTCATGATGAGAACAAAAGAAATGTTAATCATGATTCCATAGATGCTAATGTTGGATTGAAGAATCACCATATTCCAAAAATCGATATGAGGAAGTTTGATGGCAAGGATCCCGCCACATGGATATTACAGATGGAGCAATTCTCCGATCTCAATAATGTGCAAAACGCACAAAAGGTACGTATGGCAACTGTATATTTAGAACCAAATCAGTTTGTATGGTATCAATGGCTTTGCTCTCATAAACAATTTATCACTTGGGCAATTTTTACGGAAGAATTGATAGCACATTATGAAGATACAAAAAGCAACACTTTTTTTAGCCAATTGATAAGTCTCAAACAAAAGAGTTCAGTAATGGAGCACATTGAGGAGTTCCAAAAATTGAACATAAGGGTAAAAGATATTCCGGAGGAGCATAGGATTGATGTGTTCATAGGGTATTTAAAGGATAATATCCAATATGATGTTCGCCTTTGGGAACCTGATTCATTAGAGAAGGCATTCAAGTTAGCAAAAAAAATGGAAAGCAAAATTGTGGCAACCAAGAAGCATACCACTCACAACTATAAAGACGGAAGTGTTGTTGCCCCTAGTCTTCCACAACCTATAAGGTTGACACCACAACAATTGGAAGAAAAAAGAGCAAAAGGGCTTTGTTACAGTTGTGATAGCAAATACATTAAAGGTCATAAGTGTGCTGTGAAGAAATTATTCTACATAGATTGTGAAGAGGAAGAAGAAAATGAGCAAGAAAGGTCAAAAGAAGAAGATATACTCCAGGAACAAAGCCTAGATGAAGAACAAATAAATCCGACCATATCTTGTAATGCATTGGCGGGAATTACCACTCCTCAAACCATCAAGATAGAAGGACAAATCAAGAAGAAAAAGGTAATAGTGTTGATTGATTCAGGAAGCACCCACAATTTTATTCATTGTAGGGTAGCAAAAGAATTGAATTGCTTCCTATATCCAGCACCAGAGTGTCAAGTGATGATTGCAAATGGAGGAACAATAAATTTCTCTGGAAAGTGCCATAATATCAAGCTATCCATGGGAGAATATGTATTGACTAGCCCAATGCTTTCCATTCCAATGGGAGGTGCTGATGTTGTACTAGGAGTCCAATGGCTACAATCCTTGGGTACAATAGCTTTTAATTTTCAAGAACTTTTCATCAAATTTTCTACGGAAGGAAAGGAAGTTGAATTAAGGGGTATTGCAGGGAAACCAGGAAAGATAATCAACTCTAATAGCATGACAAAGCTTCTAAAAATGGAGCAAAGAGGTGTAATTGCACAATTATGTTCGCTAGATGTTTCCACATTGGAATCATCTATTTCTCCAGATCTCCAAAAAGTCCTGGACAATCATTCCAAGGTATTTGAGACTCCAAAAGGTCTCCCACCTATGCGTAGTCATGATCATGATATTCATCTGATTCCAGGAAGTGTTCCTCCAAACATCAGGCCGTACAGATATCCCTATGTCCAAAAAAGTGAAATTGAACGTATGGTTGCAGAAATGCTAGAGGCTGGTATAATTCAACCGAGTCAAAGTTATTTCTCAGCTCCAGTAGTATTGGTGCACAAGAAGGATGGATCATGGCGCATGTGTCCGGATTATAGGGAGCTCAATAAGCTCACTATTAAAGATAAGTTCCCCATTCCTGTTATTGATGAATTACTAGATGAATTGCATGGATCAATTTACTTCACCAAGTTGGATCTTCGTTCGGGATATCATCAAACCTGAATGAAGATTGAAGACATTTCGAAAACGGCATTTAGAACTCATGAGGGTCATTATGAATTTTTGGTCATGCCTTTTGGCCTTACCAATGCACCTTCAACATTTCAAGGTTTGATGAATTCAATTTTCAAACCATTCCTTAGAAAATTTGTGTTAGTATTTTTTGATGATATACTAATCTACTGCAAGTCTTGGAAGGATCATGTTGAACATGTTGACAGGGTGCTACAACTATTGGAGGAGAAACATTTATATGCAAAAAGATCCAAATGTTTCTTTGGAGTCCAGGAGGTGGAATATTTGGGTCATATTGTATCTCATGAAGGAGTTAAGGTAGACCCTAGAAAAATTAAAGCCATTAAGGAATGGAAAATCCCCACATCCATAAAGCATCTGCGAGGATTTCTTGGGTTGACAGGGTATTATCGCAAGTTTGTTAAGAATTATGGGAGAATAGCAGCACCTCTAACAACATTATTGAAGAAAGATTCATTTTCATGGACTCCGGAAGCAACAAAGGCCTTTGAACATCTTAAAGAGGCAATGTGCCAAGCACCGGTCTTAGCTACACCAGACTTCACAAAAACCTTTATTGTGGAATGTGATGCTTCAGGAAATAGAATTGGTGCTGTTCTAATGCAAGATGAAAGACCCATTGCTTTTGAAAGTCGTCCAATCAAGGGGAAGTTTTTAAGCAAAGCTATTTATGAGAAGGAAATGTTGGCAATACTCCATGCACTTAAGAAATGGCGACCCTACCTAATGGGAAGACACTTCAAGGTGAAAACGGATCATGATAGCCTTAAATACTTTTTAGAACAAAGATTATCCTCTGAAGAGCAACAAAAGTGGGTCACAAAGATGTTGGGTTATGACTTTGAAATCATCTACAAAAAAGGGAAGCAAAATGTGGTGGCAGATGCACTCTCAAGAAAGGATGAGGATGTGGAAGCATTGTTGTGTGCCATTTCTATTATCCAACCAGATTGGATAAACGAAGCAAGGGAGGAATGGAAGAATGACGAAGAAGTGTGGGCACTTATTCGAAAGCTACAACAAGATTCCAGTACTTCTGATACATTTAGCTGGCAAAATGATTCGTTATGGTACAAAGATCGCTTATACCTCTGTAAGAATTCCCAACTAAAACAAAAGATTCTTATGGAATTGCACACTTCTCCCTTAGGAGGGCACTCAGGATTTTTAAAAACTTACCACAAGGTTAAGAAGGAATTTTTTTGGGATGGCCTTAAATCAGATATTCAAAAGTTTGTGGCGGAATGTTTGGTTTGCCAGCAAAATAAAGTTGAAACAATTAAGACACCAGGTCTATTACAACCTTTATCCATTCCAAGCCAACGTTGGGAGGAGGTTTCAATGGATTTTATCACAGGTTTACCCAAGTCTGAGGGAAAGAGTGTCATCATGGTGGTAGTTGACAGACTTACCAAGTATGCACACTTTTGTGCATTATCACATCCATTTAAACCCAGTACAGTTTCTACTGCATTTATGGAAACAGTTCAAAAGCTACATGGAAACCCAAAGATTATTGTAAGTGACAGAGATCCCATTTTCACTGGAAATTTTTGGACAGAATTATTTTCTTGTCTTGGTACTCAGTTAGCTCATAGCTCATCTTATCATCCTCAATCTGATGGGCAAACTGAGATAGTAAACAAATGTTTGGAAGGATATCTTCGTTGCTTTGTATCTGATAAACAGACACAATGGGTCAAATGGTTGCCTCTGGATGAATGGTGGTATAACACTTCCTTCCATACAACAACAGAAATGACCCCATTTATGGCACTTTATGGGTATCAACCACCATCCATCACATCATATTTAAGAGAAAATTCTAAGGTTCAGGCAGTGGAACATCACATCGAACATCAACAACAAGTCCTCCAACTCTTAAAGGATAACCTCATGTTGGCACAAAATAGAATGAAACAACAGGCAGATCAACATCGCAGTGAAAGAAGTTTTGATGTAGGTGATTGGGTATTCCTACGGCTACAACCATATAAGCAAATGTCCCTAAAGCAAGCTAAGAAGGATAATAAATTATCACCAAAGTATTATGGTCCGTACAAGGTGTTGCAAAAGATTTGTACTATGGCATACAAATTGGAGCTTCCTGCAGCTTCTCGATTGCACCCAGTTTTCCATGTTTCATGTTTAAAGAAGGTTATATGTGACAAGCTATCAATTCAAACAATATTGCCAGAACTTGACGAGGAAGGAAAAATTATATTGGAACCGGAAGCAGTCACAGAAACAAGAACTCGACAGCTACGAAATCGATCAATTTCAGAGTATCTTATCAAGTGGAAGAACTTATCTGCTGAAGATTCCACATGGGAGGATGAGAATTTTATGCAGAAGTATCCAGAACTACTCAAGCGTTGAGGACAACAATTTTTTGAAGGAGAGGGGCATGTTGGGTCCCTATAATACTAGTGATTACCCCATTACTATTGTAGTTATACCCCTTATTTATATTGTTGTGCCCCTATTACCCCCATATTGTTATTTATGTGCCCCATAGAATCCCTCTATTGTTATTTTTGTGGCTTTATATTATTATTGTTAGGTCGGCTGGATTATATTGTGACTCCTTAGACTCCTATATATAGAAAGGAGGTTTTGTCATTTGTATCATCCAAGAATTGTTCATTTATGTAATGTAAAGGAGGTTGCCCCCTCGAAGAGGCTGAATTCTAAGGCGTTGATCTGTCTTTTCTATCTTTTCTTGAGCTGGTTTCATAACATTTGGTATCAGAGCTTTGGATTCTAGGGTTTCGCTGCTCCAAACAGGTCATCGTGGCATTTTCGCTATAACTATTTTTCTGTGACATTTTAGAAGTCGCAAAAAACACCCATTTGAGAAAAACTCGCGCTTAACTTTGGGTCCGAATTTCAGAGCTTTTCGCGTGATATTTGCGGAGATATGATCTGAGGAAGTTGGTCGTTTTGCAGACTCCTGAATTACATTCAAAACAGGTGACCTGGGGAAAATCGTCATAAATTTCTCTATGTGGGGAGATTGAAATTTCGTAAGAAGGTACAGAAAGAGGACGGACTGTAGTTTCTTGTGTGTGTGTTTCAGATTCAAAGGTTGAAACAGTGACTCGTGGCACGTCGTACAGGTTCGCTCTGCTGAACCAGTCTAAAAGCAAGTCACTGTGGGAGATTTCACATAACTATTCCTTGGAGAATCCAATTTGGATCAGACTTGTGGCATTGGAAAGAGGACGCAAAAGGATACTACAAGTAGCAATTTCAAAACTGGATGATCTGAAATTACAGAGATACATCAGATTCAATATCAGGCTTCTATAAAGTGAAAAAAGATGTGTAGTTTTTTTTTAAATTTTTGTGTAAGCTTGGTTTAACGGAATTCAAAGGGCATAGTAAAGAATTATTATCGGTAACTGATGCCCCGAGGAAAGAAAATGCAAACACCTAGTAAGGAACCTGAAAGCTCTAGCATGACTCATGAAGAAGAGGAAGAAATACTACATGATATATCAAAATTACAAGAACAAGTGCAACAAATGTCATGCTCACAAAAGATAACAGAAGCTAAGATAAGTGGCGTGGAATGTAAGGTAAATGGCGTGGAATCTAAGATAAAGGGCATGGAAGCTAAGATGGATGATTTGAAGATAGATTTGAAGACAGACATGGAAGAATTGAAGAAGTTGCTACAAGAAAGGGTCACTAATGGTGAAAAGGTAGTAAAGGAAACTCATGATGAGAACAAAAGAAATGTTAATCATGATTCCATAGATGCTAATGTTGGATTGAGACTTGTTGAGGGTTGAGACTTGTGGGGTAATTCTAGAGGGGAATTTTCTAAGTATTACAACAATTTTGGGGGTCATTAACAATGATATTTTTAGGTGGGTCAATATACCCAGCAGCTGGAGGGGTGAGTGGAAATTGGGCCGAATTTTGGAGGTCGACATTTGGCCAAACCCTTTATGGGTTTTGGTGGGTTATTGATGGAGAGATCAAGGTTAATTGCCTAGAATTTTCTAAGCACCAGAGGAGGGCCTAGCAACCATTTCTTGTAGCCAACAATGTAGGTTTCTAGGGCTAACACAAAGATTTTGTGGGGGACAATTCCTAGTGGTTAAGCAATTGATTTCATCACCTGGGTCTTGTTAGCTTGCCTTGGGCAAGCTCAGGTACATACATTCCGTTCTCATATTGTACCCCTTATTTATCATAATAAAATGGTTAATTTCTGCACAAATTTTGGAGTTTTTCTAGGTGTTAAATATTGTGTGTAAATTTATGCGTATTGTGCTATGAATGCTTTATTTGTCATTGTTAATTTTCCTTAGGGATATTATAGTATTATCAGAGCTCATAATCTTGGATCAGAATGTGGGAGCAACTATTGGTCTATGACACTAGAGGATAAGCATAACGTCACTTACAAGAGGCAAAGGTATGGAAGTAGAGAAAGGCAACTACAAATTACTCTTGATCCAGTAATCGTTGAGCCAGAGGTTAGGAGGCCAACTATGAGGATAAGGAGGGAGATAAGATGAGTAAATAAGAGGAGTTTTCTCAACATATTTTGAAGGCCATCAATGACTTGTCTAAGGGCATCGATGAACTGAGGCAAAAAAACTGCAACAATAATAAGGGCAAGGGAATTCAGGGAGAAATTCATCTGGGTGAAGGCTCAAGTACTTCACACCACCATGCAACAAATCCACCAAACATACCTCACATTTCTGGCACACCACCCAAGTCAACCATCCCCACATTAGCATCAGGTGTTGGAGGGCCACATGGGCAGGAGGACATGCCCATGGGGGACTATTTTGTGGAGTATCAGTCCTATGGGCATGATTTCAGAGAGGCCATCACCTTAAAGGACTTCTATCATATTAAGGGAAATAATAGGAGCAGGGGACAGAGTGGAGGAGGCTACACACATGGCACTGATTTACAATGCACGATGGGGAGGTTATTCCTCCCAAATTTTGATGGATCACCTAAGAGCTCAGCCAGGACATAGTTTGAAAAGCTGGATGTCTATTTCCATCTCAACCAGATGATAGAGGGGGAAAAATCAAAATTTCCACACTGCACTTAGAGGGGGAAGTCCATGATTAGTGGTTCCATGGGTTGACCATAATGGGACATGCAAGAGTTATGACCTATGAGGATTTCACTCGGAGGGTACTGGATCGTTTTGAGAGGAGAGACCCGGAGGAGAACTTTGGAGAGCTGACACGACTTAAGCAAACTAGGAGTGATGAGGCCTATATCTCTAAGTTTCTGAGATTGCTAGTGATGGCACCATATTTATCAGAGGCTAGGAGGGTATTCATGCTTTTGGAGGGGCTAACATAGCCATTGAGGGGCTTGGTAAGGTCCAACGGACCCACCACTTTGCAGGACATAGTTGGTAGAGCCTGAGACTTGCATGATGTTCTGCTCAGGTCCAGAGCGCAGATGCCCACTAGGCATGTATTCCAACATAGGGGAAGAGACACCAGACCCCCAATGCAACAAGACATTTAGGGGTGTGGGTAGATGGATGATGAGTCTAAGAGAGACCTCCAACGACAAAAGTTTTGCTTCACTTGCCAAGAGTTGTGGGCACCAAGACATCAGTATACTAAGGGAAAGGCCCACTTCATAGTGGTATTTTCTGACAACGAGCTGAAGGATGATGTGGAGCAGGAGGTAGAAGTTGGAGATGATGGTCCATCTATGTATGGAGGAGGAGGCAAAGGTCCACCACACCCACCGGGAGGAGCTCCTTTCTTGCCAGTGGTGGGGGTAACTGCTTCACTTCAAGGAGTGGCGAAGTACCTCACTTTGAGGATCAGGGGCACGATGTAGGGGCATCGTGTTTCAGTACTAGTAGACACTGGGGCTACCCACAATTTCGTAGATGCCCAGATGGTGGAGAGGAGGGGAATACTTATGAATTCCTTTGAAGGGTTCTTAGTTTTGGTACTTGGAGACCGTACCATGCAGTGCAATAGATACGTTCCTGATACGGAAGTAGTGATGGGGAACTACTCTATGACGAATCACTTCTTTGTGGTTGATGTTCCTGACACAAATGTAGTGCTTGGTGTGCAGAGGAAGTACTCACTTGGGCATGTTACTACTAATTGGAAGAAGTTGGAGATGGAGTTCACAGGTTTTGAAGGGAAGATGATCTTTTTGAGAGGCATACACTCATACCCTCCACATACAGTGTCAGCGTACATGATGGAGGCCGATTTGAGACATGATGATATAGCGTGGGTAGTGGAGTTGAGGATATTTTATGTAGGGGGTAATCCCCAATGACCACACCCAGATGTATAGGCTATTCTAGACAGGTACCCAACATTGTTTGGGGACATTCTGCCGAGACAACCACCTGAGAAGGGGTTTGAGCACACTATCGAGCTCGAACCAGGAGTGCAGGCAATGATTATGACTCCATACCAATATCCCAAGGCCTATTAAGATGAGATCGAGAGGGCTATTCATGAGTTGTTGGCATTGGGACACATCAGGCCCAACTCTAGCCCCTTTTCTTCATCAGTTGTCCTGGTGAAGAAGAAGGATGACACGTTGAGGATGTCCATCGACTACAAATCCATCAACAAGAAGACGTTGAAGAACTGATACCCCATTCCCCACGTAGATGATCTTATGGATGAGCTTAGAGGAGCCAAGTACTTCTCTAAGATAGATATGCGTTTGGGGTACTGTCAGATTCGGGTGAGGCATCAAGATATCCCCAAGACAACGTTCCGATGTCACTATGGCTACTTTGAGTTTTTGGTTATGCTCTTTTGGTTGACCAATGCACCTACCACCTTTCAGTCTTGCATGAACCATGTGTTTTGCAAGAAGTTACATAGATTTGTACAAGTGTTCTTTGACAACATATTGACCTATAGTGGGATGTGGGAGGAGCACCTGCAACATCTCAAGGAGGTGCTTCGCATTTTGGAGGGGCAACAATTCTATGCAAAGCTGTCTAAGTGTGAGTTTGGGCTTATCAATATTATCTATTTTGGGCATATCATTGGAGAGGTTGGAGTGGAGGTGCATGAAAAGAATATTAGGGCCATCCAAAATTGGCTAGTTCCCCAGAATGTGACTGAGATGAGGGGGTTTGTAGGCATTTTCACCTACTACAAAAAGTTCGTAAATGGCTTCTTACAACTAGCCACACCCCTCATAGACCTAATCAAGAAGGGTGCATTCGCGTGGACTGACAGGGCAGAGGCAACATTTGAGCACCTCAAGGAGGGGATGAGCAGTTGCCCAGTTTTAGCTCTACCTGATTTCATTCAACCATTCACCTTAGAGTGTGATGCATTGGGTGAAAGCATTGGTGCAGTTTTGTTACAGAGGGGCCACCCTATAAATTTCGAGAGTCGGAAGCTCCTTACTCATGAGAGGATGTATTCGATTTATGATAAGGAGATGTTGGCCATCATGCATGCTTTGGCCAAGTTTCGATAGTATTTGGCCATTTTTAGAGTGAAGACTGATTATAACAGTCTTTGCTACTTCTTGGGGCAGAAGGGCCTTAATGAAAAACAACAGAAGTGGGTCAGCATGATCGACAGGCAGGTGAGATCTTTGAGGATACCTATGGGGATGAGTGCTACCATGTGATGGAAGACATTATTTACTACTAGGGGTACATTTACTTGGTTCCCATTTCATTGTTGAGGGAGAGGATCCTCCACTCAGCCAATGATTCACCATTTTCAGGACACCAAAGGTTCTTAAAGACCTACATGAAAGTTAGAGAGCGCTTCGCATGGAAACGCCTCAAGGGGATGTGCTGAGGAATGTACATGAGTGTGAGGCTTTCCAGAGGAACAGGGGGTGGTTGACTCATCCAACAGGGTTATTGCAGACACTCCCTATTTTGGAGGGGAAGTGGGAGGGCATCTTGATGGACTTCATCACAAGTATTCCTATGGCACAAGGCTGTGATTGCATCTATGTGGCGGTGGATAGATTGATGAAGTATGCCCATTTATTTTCTACTCCTGCCACATACTATGCTTCTCAGATTGCAAATTTGTTCATCAGGGGGGTTTTCCGATTGCATGGTATTCCCAAGACCATAGTGAGTGACAGGGACAACCACTTCATGGGAGATTTCTGGCACGAACTCTTTAGGTTGGTGGGCATAGAGCTTACACCCAACACCAACTACCACCCCCAAACCAATGGGTAGATCAATATTGTTAACAAATGACTAGAGGGTTATTTTCGGAACTATGTGACAAGGCAACAACGAGCATCGGTGAGATGGCTACACTTGGTGGAGTATTGCTACAATACTACCTAACACATGTCCGTTGGTATGTCACCTTTCCATGGTTTCTATGGGTATGATTCTTTATATTTTGCTGACATTGTTTTTGGAGACAGCCAGGCCCTGAGGGCCAAATATTGGATATAGGAGAGATAGAGAATTCTTAAGGCTCTCAAAGATAATTTATAGGTAACCCATAACCAATAGAATATGTATGCAGACATGCACAGGGTTGAGAGACACTTTGAGGTGGGGGACCTAGTCTTCTTGAATCTTTAGCCTTATAGATAGTCTACACTGAAACATAAGGGGGACGAGAAGCTACAACCACGCTTTTATGGCCCATACTGGGTGACCAAGAGAGTTGGCGAAGTGGCATACGAGTTAGAGATACCACCTGGGAGAAAGGTGCATCACATCTTCCACATTTCGTGCCTCAAGAAGGTACTAGGATAGTGTGTGACAACCACCATTGAGTTTCTCCTACGGGATGAGGATTGACATCTAGTTTTGGAGCCTGAGGATATTTTAGAGAGAAGGGAGAAGAGATTGAGGAATAGAGTCATCAAGGAGTTTATGATAAGATGGAGGAACCTACTAGATGAGGATGCTACTTGGGAAGGTGAGTAGATATTATAGTATCCAATTTTGCAGTTGCTTGAGGACAAACAACATTTTCGCGGGGAGGACTGTCATATTCCCACTTAGCAAGGGTGCTAAGTGAAATATCAATTTTAACCAATTTTATCAAATTTTGAGTGGAAACACAGGAAAAGTGGGTTGTGGGGTCCCACTTGCGATTTTGAGGTGAAAGGAGGCTCCAACATAAAGAAAAAGAGAAAATTGATTTGCTAGTGGATGGTGGGGGCCACCCCAAAGAGAAATACACTTCCCTTAGCTAATACGCTCTCATGGAGGGAAGAGAGATGGGGAAATCGAGGGATGGGGCCCACATGGCGAAATTGGAGGATCAATGACTAAAATAGGAGGAACATTCTTCATTTTGGCTATCTGTGATCATTTGGCATTCACACTTGACTAACATGCTTGAGCTCAGAGCCAAGTCTACATGTGTTGTTGAGCACACGAGATTTTCAAGCGAGAATCACACCCTACATTCAATGCAATTCAAGTGCCAACCCAAGGAGGTGACCTGAATCATTTCTGATTTGATCTAGGAGCTTTCTAAGTGATTTTGTGGAGCTAGTTCAATAGGTGGGACACAAGAAAGGGGAATATGCTACACTTAGAGGAGCTAGTTGTGGAGCGAGGGATTTGTTGGGATTTCAGGGGTACCCTAGGGCCATCATTTGTTGAATACTTGGAGTGTTTGTGGGAATCCATTTTGTGTGAGTCTGTTGTACCTAAAAACCATCACCAGGGACTGCATGGCCCTGCGCAGTGGTACCTTCGTACCACACATGGGAGCTTGGGAGAAGGAGGTATTGAGTGATGAGACTTGTGGGGTAATTATGAAGGGGAATTTGCTGAGTATTGCAGTCATTTTTGGGGCCATCAACGGTGATATTTCTAGGTGGGTGATGATCAGGTGCTCAGAATTATGCTCAAAACTCAAAGTGTCAAAATCTTGTCACACTCAACTTCAGATTGAAGATCTCATCATTCTGAATCCAATGATGTAAACGACACTCAAATTCGAGTTCGTATGCATAAGTTAGAGCAAGTAAAATTTCAAATTTGACTTGCCTACATGGAAGGATTAGGATGATGTGGTAAGGTCTTCAACAAATAAGGAGGTGCCAAGTGGCATCCCGCCAGCTCACCATTGGCCCTCGCAAATCTCATATCGCAGTAGTAGGCGGAAAAGGGTGTTATAAATCGGCCCCCGATAAGGTTGGGAGTTGCAATGCGATGCGATCGCAAGAAGAAGCAGCAACAGGAATCGGCCCCAATGCAGTTGAGTTCCGAATGTGATAGAACCAGACGTGATGGGTTTTTGTGTTGCAGTTTAATGTTCCGGCGGGTCCGCTTGCACCGTAATGCTTTGTTGTGTTAAAGTGGCCATTGAACTTCACCGAGTTCCGAAACGCGATAGAGCCCAGACGCGATGGATTTTTATGCCGCAGTTTATTATACCGACGGGTTCGCAAAATCGCAAATTACAACATTCCACTAGGTAAACAAGACCTTCTGCCCACTCGAACTTGCCGATTGCGATCTGAAATACGACCAACATAATATGGCCCGCTGCGTAGAGAAATTCTTGCCTGGTTAGCAGATTTTGGGGCTAATTTGTAGTTTTCTTCCGGTTTTAGAGCATTTTGTGGAACGAATAGAGGAAGAACTAGGAGAATTCATAACTTCTTCAGTTAATATCCAAATTTGATGCAAAGATAGTCAATTATAGTAGTTTTATGTATTATGAACTCATTGAGATAGGTTTCAGAGGCATCTGAGTATTGTAAACACACTTTTGATGTAATTTGAGCATAATAGAGAGGCCCAAGCCATTGGAAGTTGGACTAAGGAGATGTAGTCCAGGAGGGGTGAAATCCTTTGTCATATGCTTGTTGTGTGTTGTATTTTGATGTTCGTTACTATTATATTGCTGTTGTTCAACATATGTTTTTATGTTAAATTGTTCATAACGTTTACGTAAGAAACTCTCATGGGAATATGTAAATTAAGAAAAAGTATTGAATCCTTAAGGACTTGAAAAAGCAAATGATAAGCATCTTGGGTTTTTATTATGAATGGGGAATTAACAAAACATTACTAATTTGCTCCAATTCAGATCAAGTTGGTATCAAAGCACTAGTTTTGCTTACTAGATTTTCTTGTGAAAGAAGGATTTAATTGTTTGTGAGTTTATATCATGCTTAAAAGGTTAAAGATCAAAAGAGGTGAAGGAAAGCTGGTTGAAAGCCCTGAATTTGGGTCAAGTGGAAGAAGAGCAAGGTTTCCAAAGTATTCTACACTAGTTCAACCTCAAGTTGCAGAAGTTGCAGTTGAGATTCCAACACCATTACAACCTCAAGTTGTAGTTGAGTTTCCAAAGACCATGTCTCATGAAGGAGAACCTATCATGACATAATATGATAAGACCTTCAGAGAAGCTTTCTTTGATATGAAAAAGATGGTTAAGGTCCTCTATGAAGAGAGGAACAACAAATTGCAAGGAGAAATCTCCAAGCCTCCCAAAGGAGAAGGCTCTTCTCGAGGAGGTAATAAAAAAGGAGGTAATGGGAATGGAGGAAAACCTCCACAATCTCCACCATCTTCTTCATCTTCTTCTTCAAAAGCATCTTCACACTCTTCCACAAATACCACCATTACTCATACTCATCATCATTCTTTGAAAGGAATTTCTAAATCATCTTTTCTGAAGCTTGATGTTAAATTCAAGTACAATGATGAAGTGAATGCAGAGAAGCTGGATAACTGGATTAGTCAGTTGGAGGTGTATTGTAGAATTCAAAACCTTCAAGAGGATGATATCAAAATTCAGTTGGCTTCATTGAGAATGGAGGGTGCAACACTTGTATGGTGGGAAGAAAGGACTCAAAACGAGATCAGAAAACATGGTAAGATATCTATTTCTTGGTCTGATTTCATTGATACTATAAAAATATAGTTCTACCCTTTAGCTCATATGCAGAAAGCCATTATGAATTGGAAAAATTTCAAACAGTTGAAAGGTCAAAATGTGCAAGAGTATACTCAAGAGTTTAGGAAAAGAGCTCTTATGCTAGGAGTGGATTTATAGTCACAAGATACCTTGTTGAAATACATAGGAGGGTTGCATAGCTATCTTCGACATACCATTCTTATGTTTAGTGCCATGAATCTTGATGAGGTTTGTGTACAAGCTACACACCTCGAAGAAAGAGGGAAAAATCTACTGGAAGAAGGTAAGAAGAAAACATTTCAGAGTGGTGAAAAAGGGAAAAGTTTAAAGGAAAGTAGAAGAAAAATGCTTCTATTAAGAAAGAAGGGGAGAAACCTGTGTGAAAGAATTGTTCCAAGGAAGGACATGATGAAGCACATTGCTGGAAGCTTCATCCAGAATTATGACCAAAGAAATCCAATAATAAAGGGAAACAAAAGACCAATGCTGCTGCACAACAAGACTTGAGTTCAAACTTAGGAGATGGAACAAAAATTGTAGCCACAATCACCAAGGGAAAAGCTGTGGAAAAAGCAAGCAAAGAGGTCAGAAAAGAGGAAGTCATAGCCAGTACCAGCACAACAAATAATTCCCACAACGTTTCAAATGAGGAAAACCGAATCGAGCTGTTCCATATCCGATTTATTTCCAAACACACAAAGATCGATACGCTGTTTGACAGTAGATCTCAGGCCAACTTAATTTCTGTGGGTTTTGTTAAGAAAATGAATCTGGAAACCATGCCCCATCATAAACCATATCCGTTGGGTTGGATAACCAAGGATGCCAATTTGCAGGTCACCCAGATTTTATTTATTTATTTATTTTTATTTTATTTTATTTTTTTATTTTATTTTTTTAGGTTTGCAATCACCGCTAATTTCATTGATGAAGTCGAATTAGACATTGTGCCATTGGATATGTTAGGGATTGTATTGGGAAGCCCATATTTGTATGACATGAAGGTCGCTTTCCACATATTTGAGAAAAAATACCATTTGTTCAAAGACAAAGTGGAGTACATTGTGAGAGCTCATCACATAAAGCTTAGTCTATCTTTCACAAGTGCAGGGGAAATGAAGCGACTGGTCAATTCTAGCAAGAGTCTTGTGCTCCTCATGATCAAGCAGAAGAATGTCACGGAGCATGAATCCTTTACAAGCTATGATGTGAAGCTGAAATATGAATTTGTAGATTTGGTCAATCAATATGGGGACATGTTTCAAGAACCAGAGGGATTTCCACCAAAAAGAGGAATTCAGCATGAAATACAGCTACATCAAGACTGTCCACTCCCAAACATCGGTATGTATCGAATGTCAATTCTGGAAAGTTTAGAAATTAAAAAGCAAGTCCAGGAATTGTTGGATAAAGGTGTATTTCTTCCCTCTACTTTGCCATGTGGTTCACCAATTGTATTGATACCCAAGAAATATGGAACCTGGAGCATGTGTGTAGATTATCGAGCTTTAAATAAGATCATAATAAAGAATCGATACCCATTCCCAGAATAGATGATTTTCTAGATTAGTTGAAAAATGCAAAGTATTTCACTAAATTAGACTTGAGAAGTGGATATCATCAAGTTAGAATATCTGAGGAGGACATATGGAAGAAATCTTTTAAAACCAAACAAGGATTGTTTGAGTGGCTAGTTATGCCTTTCGATCTTTGCAATGCTCCAGCTACATTCATGAGAGTTATGAATGATGTTTTAAGATAATTTCTTGATGAGTTTGTAATTGTCTATTTATATGATATTTTGATATTCAACAAATCACGAGAAGAGCATGTCAAGCATGTTAGGAAAGTTTTGGATATCATGAGAAAATAACAATTATTTCTAAATATGTCTAAATGTGAATTCAAGAAAACTTCCTTAGTGTATTTGGGCCACATAGTTGGAGGAGGTGAGATGAAGATTGATCCCTCTAAATTTTCGGTCATTGTGAATTGGCCAATACCCAAATCAGTCACAGAAGTAAGGAGTTTTTTAGGAGCAGCACAATACTGGAGGAAGTTCATTGCTAATTTCTCCTCCATAGCAGCTCCACTACATACATTGACCAACGTGAAGGTTGTCTTCTAGTGGGGAGGCAAACAAAAAAAAGCATTTGATGCTTTGAAACAAAAGATAAGTTCAATCCCAATTTTGGCATTGTCATATTTGAAACAACCATTTGAAATACAAATAGCAGGTGGCTACGCCATGGGTGCATTTCTTTTACAACATGGTAAGCCCATTTCATTTCATTATGAAATTTTTAATGGTGCTGTTATTAATTATCATACGTATGATAAAGAGCTTTATGCATTAGTACAAAGTGTGAAGAAATGGAAGCATTATTTGATGGGAAAAGAAACCATTATTCACATTGATCATCAGCCTTTGCAATATCTGCAATCACAAACCTAATTGCAGCAGTCAAGGTACTTTCGTTGGATGGGATTTTACAACAATTCCACTTGGTAATCAGGTACAAGAAAGGAATTTATAATATAGTTGCTGATATGCTTTCTAGACCGGTTGTAAATGTAGCCATTTTACTCAAGAATAATTTTGTTCTGCCTGAAAGTTATGTTGAACAATATACACAGGATGCGGAATTTCAAGAGGTGTATTTAAACTTGAGTCAAGGCCACCAAGTTGAGGAATTAGACTACCGTGTACATGATAATCTATTGTATCATTTGGGAAAACTTTGTGTTCCACAGGGAGAGAGAGTAAATGTCATAAGGGAAGCACACACTTCTCTTATTGCTGGACATTTTGGTGTAAGTAAAACAATGGAAAATCTTCAGAGGTATTTTTATTGGCCTTGTATACTTGAAAGTGTGTCATGTTTTATAAGAGGTTGTTCATTGTGTGCAATCAGTAAGCCTAGTAATAGGAAACTAGGATTGTACACACCACTTCCAGTGCCTTCAAGACCATGGGAAAGTGTTTCTATGGATTTTGTAGGAGGTCTTCCTTTGTCAAGGAAAGGTCATGATTATTTGTATGTAGTTGTGGATAGGTTCAGCAAGATGTGCATGTTAATGCCTTGTAAAAAGAAAATTACAGCTGAACAAACAACTTAATGTTTCTTTCAAAATGTATGGGTTCATTTTGGATTTCCTACTTCTATTGTAAGTGATCGTGATTCTCGATTTGTTGGGAATTTTTGGTCAAGTTTATGGAACTTGATGGACACCAAATTGAAGAAAAGTACAACCTTTCATCTGCAAACAGATGGTCAAACTGAAGTGGTTAACATGACAGTCATTCATTTGCTAAGAGGATATTGCAGCAAACATCCTAAGTTGTGGGATGAACAGTTGCATTATATTCAACATGCTTACAACCGAGAAAAACACTCTTCTACTCTAACTTTTCCTTTTGAGGTATGTCTTGGTTATTTGCCTAAATTGCCTTTGGATTTCATCTTTGAGAAATATGTAGCTGTATATGGACATAGTGACATAGACAGAGCAAATAAATTCATTGAGAAAGTTCAGTTGATTCACCAAATAGTTTAAGAACAACTAGAAAATAGTCAAGGCAAGTATAAAGCAAGGCATGATAAGCATCGTGTGGATCATGAATTTCAAGTAGGTGATGAAGTTTGGTTATACATTAGCAAGGAAAGGCTTCAAGGTGAAGGTAAAAAGCTGAAACCAATTCATTATGGTCCATTTAAAATTCTAGAAAAGATTGGTAATAATGCTTTCAAGCTTGATTTGCCTTCATATATGCAAATTTATTCCGTTGTTAATGTTGAAAATTTGAGATTATATGAACCTCTTTTGATTGAAGATCAAGGAGAGAATGTTCAAATTCCATCTATTGAAGACTTTTCTCCAGAATACCTTGATGTGCTTCAACAAGACACTATACTTGACAGAAGGACAAGGACAACTAAAAGAGGAAATATTGATTATCTTCGGGTGGGTCTCAAAGGTACACATCCATCAAATTCCAAATGGATTGAGGTGGGGAAGGTGAGGTAACAATACCCTCGTCTATTCAATAACTAAAAGCGATCCTTTCGGGGTCCAAAAGGCTTCCAGTGGGGAGGAGTGATCAAGTGCTCAAAATTATGCTCAAAAATCAAAGTGTCAGAATCTTGTCAAACTTAGCACCAGATTGAAGAGCTCATCATTCTGAATCCAACGGTGAAAATGACACTCAAATCCAAGTTTGTATGCAGAATTTAGAGTAAGTCAAAGTTCAAATTTGACTTGCCTACATGGCAAGATTGGGATGATGTGGCAATGTCTTCAGCGAATAAGGAGGCACCAAGTGGTAGCCCGACATTGGCCCTCGCAAATCGCATATCACAGCAGTAGTCGGAAAAGGGTGTTACAAATCGACCCCTGACAAGGTTGGGAGTTGTAATGCGATGCGATTGCATATCACAATCGCAGGAAGAAGCGACAACATGAATCGGCCCTGACACAGTTGAGTTTCGAATGCGATAGAACTGGGCGCGATGGGGTTTTGTTTTGTAGTTTAATGTTCCAGCGGGTCTGCCTGCACCGCAAAGTTTTTGTGTGTTAAAGAGCCTTCTGAACTTCGCTGAGTTCTGAAACGCGATAGACCTTGGACCTGATGGCTTTTTATGCTGCAGTTTATTATACCGGTCGGTTTGCAAAATTGCGAATCACAGCATTCCACTGGGTAAACAAGACCTTCCACCCACCCGAACTCGCTGATTGCAATCTGCGATACGACTGACAGAATATGGCCCGCGGCGTGGAGAAATTCTTGCCTGGTTAGCAGATTTTGGGGCTAATTTGTAGTTTTCTGCTAGTTTTAGAGCATTTTGTGGAACGAATAGAGGAAGAACTAGGAGAAGTCATAACTTCTTTAGTTCTTATCCAAATTTAATGCAAACATAGTTAATTCTAGCATTTTTGTGTATTTTTAACTCATTGAGACAGGT
Source organism: Pinus tabuliformis (assembly GCA_031772625.1). Classification (NCBI taxonomy): domain Eukaryota; kingdom Viridiplantae; phylum Streptophyta; class Pinopsida; order Pinales; family Pinaceae; genus Pinus; species Pinus tabuliformis. The sequence continues at coordinate 1,307,660 of CM062813.1, forward strand.
TTCAGAGGCATCTGAGCATTGTAAACACACTTTTGATGTAATTTGAGCATAATAGAGAGGCCCAAGCCATTGGAAGCTGGACCAAGGAGATGTAACCTAGGAGGTGTGAACTCCTTTATCATATGCTTGTTGTGTGTTATATTTTGATGTTCACTACTGTTATATTGTTTTTGTTCAACATATTTATTTATTTATTTATTTTTTTATGTTAAATTGTTCATAACATTTACATAAGAATCTCATGGAAATCTATTAATTAAGAAAAAGTATTGAATCCTTAAGCACTTGAAAAAGAAAATGATAAGAATTTTGGGTTTTTATTCTCAATGGGGAATTAGCACAACATTACTAATCTTCTCCAATTCATATTAGTCGATATACCCAACAACTAGAGGGGTGAGTGGAAATTGGGCTGAATTTCAAAGGTCGACATTTGGCAAAACCCTTTCTGGGTTTTGGTGGGTTATTGGTGGACATACTGGGGTTATTTTCTAGGAATTTTTTGATCACCGTAGGAGGACCTAACAACCATTTATTGCAACCAACAATGTAATTTTCTAGGTCCGGCGCAAAGCTTTTGTGGGGGAAAGTTCCTAGTGGTTGAGTAGCTGATTTCATCACCTGGGTCATGTTAGCTTGCCTTGGGCAAGCCTAGGTGAATACATTCTGATCTCATATTTTACCCCTTATTTATCATAATAAAATGGCTCAATTATGTTCAAGTTTTGGATTTTTTCTGGGTGTTTAATATTATGTGTGTTTTTCTATGCATGATTTGTTTATCGTTGTTAATTTTCCTTAGGGATATTACATTTGTGTAGGAGAAAACTTTAGTGTGGCCTGGCTGGGCCCTAGTTTTAGCCTAAGGACTGCTTTCCTACAAGGATGTAATCATGGGGAAGTATAATTTACTTTTTTGTTGATAAGTAATTGGAAATATTGTAAGTCAGCAAGAAGAGTGATAGGTTAACTAGACCCATTAGAACTAGTCAGAACCACTATTTCAAACAGAAAAGAGTCTGATTTGGGGTTCTGACTAGGTAGTCTCCCTAATGTTGATGAGGTCATTTTTTGCCATGAACACCTGGTAACTTGGAAGAAATTATCTTTTTTGTAAGATCCAATAGAGTGAGCTAAATATTTAACTATTTGTCTTCACTTAATTATGAGCCATCCTAGACTACCTGTGGAGGAAGCTCTATATCTTCCTTTTCATTACTAACTTTCCTTTTCTTTCTTCTTCTTTGAATAACAACCTTCTTATCAGGGATAAAGTAGAAATCTAGTGGAGGGATATAATCCATTTCAAAAGGTGATAGGGAGCTGACCGTTATTTCCTCTTGTGAAATATTATCAAGAAAAATACTAATGGGAGTTTTCAACAAATATTTGGAAGTGACTAAGCTAGTTTCGACATGGGCAGGAGTATCTGACTATTGTTGTGTAGGTTTTTTAGGAGTATTGGTGAGCTCCAGTATTGTAGCAATAATGCTACAACTCCTGGGGCTTCCTGTCTCTCATTTTATCAACCCAGTAGTTCGTACAAACTTGGAAGCGACGGTGCTGTATGCACAAGTACTAGCTCTTGTCGCAGCTGTCACTTGGTCAGCTGGCACAAGTCCGCTAGGGCTCAAGCCAACTTCTATAGGCTCACAGAAGAAGCTTTATCAATGATGGACGAAAGCTAACTCAGAGAAAACTACTCTACTTGGCGAAAATGATCTGAAAGCAAATCAAAGCATGTAAACCTAGGAAACCCTAATTTAACTAGTCTAACCTCTATACTGCAAGGAATGTGAAGGAAACTTCTACCAATGCTGCTGTTACCTCTAATAAGTGGAAATGCATGGATCTAAGCTGTTTGCATCATAAAAGACATGTTTTTGTATTTTCTCTTTAAATGTGTGGAATGATTGTGATTGTGTGCTAATTAGGGTTTGGTTGTGCAGATGGGATGGAGAAGGAAGGAAAGCGTGGGACAGGTTGGGAAGGCTAGGGGAGGTCCCTAAGGATCCTTAGCATCCATCCACAGAGGTTCCTCGCATTCAGATGCTCAGCAACCGAGATAGTGGCCTCCTACAGGATGGCTGTGGAGGATCCTACAGGATACTCTGTTTTCTACAGGATGTCTACAAATGGCTACAGGATGACCTACCGTGAGTGGTTGGAGTGATGGAGGAGTAATGGAATGGTAGGGGGAGATGTGCAAGGTGGGGATGAGGCTGGTGATGGATGTAGAAGTGAAGGAATGGGATAGGGAGTGAATGAAGGGAGTAGGTTGGAAGATGGAGGACTAGGTCAACAACGAGGGCTAGAGAATGGAGCTATGCGAGGAGTGAAAGTCTTTGGAGAGATAGCAGAGCGGAGTGAAGGTCGAGAAGATGTGTGTGCATGTGTGATCAAGGTGGAGGAGAAGGTAATGGGCCGAGAGGGAGAAGTGTAAATGTAACAAATGCTTATGACTGTTATCAAACCGAAAGTGCATCAACCTAACTACCTGTGCTCATAATTCAATGATCAACAATCAAAAACGCGAAGGAGAATATGCATGAAGCTGTGGTAAAGGAGTGCAGTGCATGAGTGGATGACAAGGAAGCATCTAACGTAACAGTGACTGTATTGCAGCAATCATCATGTGAAGAAATGCGTGTTTTTGGTGGCTAGCTATGGGCTGCACCCCAATCTTCAAGAAAGATGGCAGTGAGTCCTAACAGCCTTTTTGTTGGAGCTCCAATGGACTCTATCTATCCTCTGCTACACTAAACGACTGTAAACAAACTCACCATAAGCAAATCCTATCTACTCATGAAAAAGACCAACTCAACAACCTGTAATTCGAATTGCATGTACAAATGAAAAGCTCAAAGTGCTGGAAATGAAATGGGAACAACACTACAGCAGAGGGGATCTATGGCTCTCAGGTTGGGCCCTAACCTGAGAGCTATAGTCTCCTTAAGAAAATCAGAACTAGATCACAAACTGTCTTTTTTATTCATAATCTGATATCATGCCAAATTGGCTTACAAAAGAGAACGAAACTTGAGCTGTGCTCCAAAATTACAATAGTAACACGAGAGTTTCAACAACCTAACCAAGGATAAGGCCTCTATACTTATACACAACGATGCTCCAACAAGTATCCATGATTCTAGGAGCTCGGCTGTTCAATCTATAGTTTAACTGCTGATCCTGTAGGATGATCATAAATGTTGTTTCCTGTAGAGCAGTTTTGAACTGCTGTTCCTGTAGAACAGCTGGCCGTGTATTAAGCTCGGAGGGAGGATGGAGTGGGGCTCGGAGTTCTTGGTGAGGATCACGAGGAATGTCCCCCAAGACCGTGGACAACCTCTCCTTACGTCAGCACTGCCAACTCGTTGTCTCCTTGCCACCTTTTCGTTGTCTTTTGCTCCCTTTTAATGCCAAAACCTGGAATCACAATGCATTAGCTACGTAGATAAAGTGCCTATCCTTTCTCCTACAAACAACATGAATAAACTAAGAAGTGTATGCATAAACAATAAAAATGAATGGTTTGAGCAAGCAAAATAGGCCAAAATGAGCCCAAATTGTACCAAAATTGGGGCTCATCAAGTATAAGTCTCAGGAGGAGATTTGATAGCCTTCTACTTCTTGGGATTGATTGCTATAGTCTTTAGGAATTCCTCCCATCGTTGATGTATTTTGATTGTGGTGGCAACTTTTTCAATAATGCCCCTTTTGAGGAGGTCATCAACAACTTCTACAAATACTTGCTCAACGTCTTTTGAATCTTCATTAGGAATGGAAATATGAGATTTAGATGAAGGAGCTTCTACAATAAGTGATTCACAAGTTTCTTTCTATAAAGTCAAAGACAAGGATGCCATTCTTTCCTCCCTATATGAAAGGGAAAGATAGTACTGATCAAGGGTAAGTTCTTGAGCCCTCGGGTAGGCTTCCTCATATGACTACACTTTACGAATAAAACATTGTAAATGAATGAAGTTCATTAACTATTTTAATGAATTATGGTTTCGTTTACAATTGGTAGCTTTTAGCTAATACACTTGTAGATCTGTATCACATGTTTGTGGATGTTCCTTTGTTTTGCATACACAAAATAAGATACCTGGGGATTTTTTTAGGATCTTAGACATGATAAATAATGGTGCACAAGTCACAGGATCTCAACAATAATATAACAAGATATAAGACATAGAGCGGAGGACACAATCAAAGATCTTCCATTAATATATATGAAACATTACAAAACTTTAGAACTTCATAAAGATTTTGTTCCTGAGGATCCTCAAATGAGGTAAGATAGGAAAATACACTTCTGAATATGCAAGACTCTTAGGACACAACTTATACAAATCTTTGATATTGAAAGCACACAGACTCTTGAAGACTCTCTAGCATGTGATGCCTGAATGGTGAGGCTCGTCCCTTATTTATGAAATATTGGAGACTGACTAGAAGAATCCTGCTTAGTTATATATAGATTGGAATCTATGAAGGAATATTTGCATAGTAATAGCAAATATTCCTATAGATCTAAATATATTTTACATAATGGAGTTTAGGACAAGCCACAAAAATCAAATCTTACACTATAGATCTAAAAATATATTACACAGTGGATTTTACTATAACCCACAAAACTGAATCTTGTGCTATAGATCTAAAGAGATATTACATAGTGGAGTTTAGGAAAACCCATAGAACTAAATATTGTACTCTATATCTAAAGAGATATTACACAATGGAGTTTAGGACAACCTACAAAACCAATACAACACTCATTATTATATTGGATGAGTGGTCCCACCACGCTTCCTTAGACATCCTCATCAGATGAAGTTAGGAGAAAGTCTCCTGGATCATTAATGTCATATATCCAAAGAGAAGCACACATATTGACATTTTTGAAAAATGGTGACATGTACATGCTCACAACATATTCATCAAATGGGACTGCAGTTTCACCAAAGAAATTACTTCGAACTTTAAAATGAGAATATCCAGTTGGTTATTCATGAGTTAATTCGATTTGTGATCCTTCATATTTGATTTGGAACTGGAACCATGCTTATAATTTGTAGCTTCCACTATATCTTGGTGTAGCAAATATATGAACTATGGTGGAGTTAGAGATAGAACTGACTCACCCCTAGGACAATATCTGTACATTACTATTTGGAACCAAGGACTCCAAAGGGAGAAAGGACATGATATCTCTCCACATTACATATACAAAGTAACATACCTATACTTTTTTACATATCTAAACAAAGTGCAGTAATTCATATAACTGATATATGGATAAAAAAATACGTATATAGTATAAGGGTCATGTGTAGGACTACAAATTAATATAATTGACCTAAAGTAGGGATCATTTGGACTCTTATTTACCCAATATGTTAAAATTTTGTGGAGCACTAAATATGGTAAACAATACCATGCCTGACCAAAACATGACCAACACATACAATATTTACATGATTGACATATTAAAACCCAACACAAACTAGATGGAGCAGGAGGAGGATGAAGTGTGACCCAATCTTCTCGAGAAAAAACTTTAATATCTGAGAAATTTCTTCCTTCTCTTGTCAGTAGATCAACAACACAATTTTCTCGCCTGACTCAATATTCAATTGTATAGTCATATCCATCTAACCAAAGACTCCATTTGAGAACTATGTGATTTCCCTGTTCAACCAATCTTTTATTGGTTAGAATTCCTTTCATGTGCTTCAAGTCCATCCTTACTATAAAATGAATTAGTTTAAGAAACAATCTGAATCTCATTATGCCATTCTTTACCAGAAGGATTTTCCTTGTGGGAGGAGGGATAGTTTACTTATGAATTTTTGAATGTTCGGATGCATACATACAAATTTATTCCCTCTTTGAATGTTTTTGTAAAAGAAATCTAGGCCAGGTTTCATCGGATGCATAAGATTCTAATATAAATGGAAAATCAATATTAGGCAGATGCAAGCTTAAGATGTTTTGAACCTTTTTTCTTTTATGGTCTGGACAACCTTTTTCATCTGCTTAGTCCACTACATTCCTGGCTTTAATCATTTTTGAAGACACTTGACATCTACAACTTGCTTTTAATAGAATTTCCTGATATAATTTAAGCAACCTGAAAATCTTACGGTAGTTTCTTTCTATCCATTATTTCATCTGGAAATTATTGGGCTACAAATTTCCCACAAAATACAAAATCCACATATCAACAAAATCTCATGGAAATATTCACTAATGCGTATGAACCTCCTAAATTGGAAGAAGTTTCCCAATATGGATCTAATGGAGAATAATTTTCAGTAACTGATCTCTCTGAAAATGAAGTAGAAGAACTTTAATATCAACTAGCCCAAGCTACGTTATCTTCTTCATCTATTGATACTGAAGAATCCTTTGTTTCTGATTGTTTTATGTATTCTAATATTACTTCTAATCAACAGTCTCTTGCTCATTTATATAATCTCCAACGCTCTCTTTCCCTTGGAGATTTTGTTATGCGTTGCCACTACCAAAGCAAAATTCAATCCCCAGAAGATCATCTACGAGCACTCCAACAACCTAGAATTGTAGATATGTATGATATGTATATCTCCCCTCCACCTAATATTATCTAGCTACTGCCACCTAAAGAAGAAGAAAGTTTTGATGAATAAAACACATCTCAAGAAATCCAAGATGATCAACCAAGGTATGTGCATCCTCTTGATTCTCAGTATAAAAAATTAAAAGGAAAACATGAAGATTCTCATGATGATACACAAGCATGACTAGAAGAGTAGATAAGAATTAAAGAGAATGTTGTTAAATTAAAGAAAAAAAGATTTGATGAGTTAGTACAAGATTTGTTATATATATATATATATATGACCTTTGAAATTAAGGGGATTGATGACATAATTGTTATTTTAGTTGATATAAAAGTCAAAGGCATTAAGAAATATTCATTATATGCTCAAGTAGACACATGAGCAATGAATAGTTGTGAAAAATTCAATGTTATTCCATCCTATTATTGGACGCTGACCCAGGTGCTCAGAACATATTACTTAGATGGGATTGCGGTTTCACCAAAGAAATTACTTCAAACTTTAAAATGAGGATATCCAAGTTGTTCTTCATGGGTTAATGCAAGTTCTGATCCTTCATATTTGATTTGGACCTGGAACCATGCTTCTGATTTTGCAGCTTCCTCCATATCCTGGTGTTACTAACAAATATATGAACTGTGGTGGAGTTAAAGATATAACTGACTCATCACTAGGAAAACATATGTACATTACTATTTGGAACCAAGGACTCCAAAGGAACAAAGGACTTGATATCTCTCCACACGACATATACAAAGTGACATACCTATACTTTTTTACATATCTAAAAAAAATGCAGTAATCCATATAACTGATATATTGATAAAAAACAAATACATATCTAGTATAAGGGTCATTTGTATGACTATAGATTAATATAATTAACCTATATTAGGGATCATTCAAGATCTTATTTACCCAATATGTTAAAATTTTATGGAGCACTAAAGTTGGTAAACAATACAATGCTTGACCCCCTAATTCATTTAAATAGTTAAATGAACTTCATTCATTTACAACGTTCATACACATATATTCTTGCCTCAATGCCTTAATAGCAACAAATGATTAGCCAATAGTAACTAACCTCAATCATATGATATCAAAGCAATAAAGAAGAACTATTTTTATTTCAATGGAAAATCAGTAAGAAAATTAAAGCAATAGTACCATAATTACTCGATCTCTTTGAAACATGAAATAAAAGTGATCCAAAATTATATTAAGAAAATATAAACTTTACAATAGTGCACAATCTAGTTTCTTAGCAAAAATCAGAACCCTTAGCCCAAGGTCATCCTACTGTTTAAATAATATTATAAAATAGAGGATAAAGATCCTCCCAAAGTTTTCTAACTCAACAACTTAAAAATGAAAACAAAAATAGGAAAGTAAAAGTTTGTTTTGATTTTGAGACAAAAATAAGCCTTCATCCCATTGGAGTAATGCCCAGAGAAGCCTCATTGGATAACTTCCACCGTGAGTAAATATTTAGAAGGTGTGAAAGTTACGTAGGAGGAGCGAGCTAGACATTGACTCGACACTTGAATACACAATGCTTCAATAGCTGGAAATTCTTCCATTATTCTTTCGGTAATTGATTTACCAAGAATCAATTCTGTGGTTTGACCAAATATTTACAAATGGAGTCTAGGTCAATCTTCTGAATCTGTTCAATCTTATTTTGATGCTCTTGTGTGTTGTCTTGTGCCTTCTTTCTTAGTGCATATGATTCTAGTGGCTTGCCCTCTGAAATCTCTAGTCCTAACTCTCTATCTTTGAATACCTACATTATTGAGTGCATCAATGAGGAGAAAATTTGTTGTGTAATTTTAATCTGTTCTTTAGAATTTTGCAAGTGACCCTTTTAAGATTTCAATACTGTTTTTTTTGCATCAAAATAATTTAGGGTAGGTTCGGGGTGATTCTTTTCTTAAAGTTTTGCTAGGAAATCAACTCAGTTAGTTTCCTATCTGCTTCCTCATATTCTATTTCCTTATCAATCATTCCATTGAATAATGTACTTGCCAGGTTTTATTGGGCTTGAGCAAGAGTTATCTTGTTACAACATTGATCCTATACATGAAGGAACTGCAGATTGATGTTAATGGTTTCTTGTTTGAACCTTTTAAGGTCAACTGTATTATTACTTTCTTCCTATATTGTCAGCTAAAGTCCAACCAATTGAGCATCCTTATATTGATTTGTGACTTGTAATTCATTTTTTAATTTGTTGACTTTGTCTTTAAATTTCTATTGGAACTCTTCCATTTGCTTAGTGTATTTTTGTTAAGACTCAAATCTCAACTATGGTTGAAATTGATTTCCTTGTTGAGACAATTGTTGCTCCAATTGAAAAATCTTAGCATCCTTTTGCTCCATAATTCTCATTAGCCCAACAACATGGAAGAAGTTAGAATTTGTGTAATATCTAATAGAGTGAGATAACTCTTTAACTATTTGTTCTTCACTTAATTTTGAGCCATCCTAGACTACCTATGGAGGAACATGTATATCTTCCTTTTCACTATCGACTTTCCTTTTCTTTCTGCTTCTTTGAATAACAACCTTCTTTTGAGGTTTGAAGTAGAAATCCAATGGAGTGATATAATCCATTTCAATAGGCGATAGGGAGTTGATCATTATTTCTTCCTGTGAGCTGTTACTGGGAACAATACTAATTGGAGTTTCCAACAAGACTTTGGAAGTGACTAAGCTAGTTTCAACACGGGCTAGAGTATTTAATTATTGTTGTGCAGGTTGTTTAGGAGTAGAAGTCTCAGGAGGAGCTTTGAGAGCCTTCTGTTGCTTGGGAATGCTTGTTATAGTCTTTAGGAATTCATCCCATTGTTGATGTATTTTGATTATGGTGGTAGCTTTTTCAATAATGCCCATTTTCAGGAGGTCATCAACAACTTTGCAAATACTTGCTCAATTTCTTCCAAATCTTCATCAAGAATGACAATATGAGATTTAGATGACGAGGTTTTAAATGAATGAAATTTTGTAGTAAAGGCTTCACCGTTTGCTTGTTGTAAAATAGAAGGCAAGGATTCCTTTCTTTCTTCCTTATATGCAAGGAAAACTTGGTACTTATCATGGGTAATTTCTTGAGCCCTCTGGTAGGCTTCCTCGTAGGAATTCACTGTATGAAAATGATCATTGAAAGAGGAATTTTCATGTACATATTTTTTCATACTGATTGCAACGCAATGGTTTCAAACAATCCCTGAAGGGTCATGGTGTTTTAAATGAATTTTGGATAATTTAGTGAAATGGAATGTCAATAATTCTCTCTTGGCATGTGCAAGGTTTTTTAATGTATAAATGCCAATATGTATGGGAAAACTTGGCCAAATTATCGCAGAGATTTTATGCAAGTTGTAGGCAAGGACTATCTTGATTGTCTGGTAACCTATTTTTTTGCAAATTAATTTGTGAGGGAAAAAAAAAAGGGAAAGGCATGCGGAGGTGCTTGCAACCATATATTCTCCGATAGGATAATTTTTCCTTAAAATATCAGTCACCATTTGGAGAAATGGTAAGCTTGGCCTCATATGAGATTCATAATGGTTTTGAGTGGAATACCTTTTCATGAATGGGAATTATATCAAAATGGAAAATTTGATAGAAGTGATCACCATAATTTTCTTCCCAAAGATTTGAATGGTAATTGTGAATGGGAATTAGATCAGAGGTTGTCCTTTTCGATCCCATGGCAGGAAAAGAAGTTGAAAAGAAAATTATATCCATAATGTAGGTTGGCATATAAAACAAAGGAATGGACTTATCAGAGTTTGAGGCTCTGAAATTGTTAACTTGATTGCATATGTTTTTAGATAAAATAGTTTCCCAATTGAAAGAAAAATCCTATGAGACACTCTAAATGAGGGGAAACCATTCTAAAGGAAAATGTCTCACTCCTCTTCTGCGAAAAATATTGTAGAGCATGGAGGTGACAAAGGCTTGTGCTAAATTTAAAGGAGCGATAACATATTCTTTGGAAACTTTGTCTTTGAATTTTTGTTCACTGATTCTCCACGGTTTAATTAATTCATGCATACACTTCTAAAACTTTGAATACATTTTTTCTGAGTGTATTCATGTATAAATTGTGCATTTTACCAGAGTTCAGGCTTAGGAAATTTATACATAACCTGTAGATTGTTGGGACAAAAATAATGCATGATGATGCATCCAGTGGTGCATATGGAATGCGTAGGAACGTCTACATGATTTACAACCCAATGACTCATGTTCGTGCATGGGAGAATTCTGGGTTGAGAAACAATTTTATGCAAGTATAAAATTTCCACATCATGCAAGGGGGTTTCATGAATGGGCTCGCCTAGCTCTACCTCTTCTGAACTTCCTTGATCTTCATCCTTGAGCAATTTATAAATTTTATACCAGGAAAACAAGTTAACATTTTTTTTGGTAGTAACTATACCAGAGAACATGTTGACATTTGGATTTTTGTTGTTTGGGTCCTCAGATGCTAGTTGCAAATATATTTATACCTTTTTGGTTTACTTACTCATTGTTTGAGTTTTGTAGAAATTCACAAAGTGAGAGGCCTGAGTTCACAAAGAAGCATACAACATAATTACGAGATAAGCTTTAACAGTCCAAAGTTTTTTTACAACTTTGAAACATGCAATCAATACATAAAATTTATGAATAAATTCCTTTAAATTCTCAAATGATGTGAACCGAATTCACATCATGATTATATGTTGATTCAAACAATAAATATTGATAAGACATACATCTAGTCGCAAATTCCATTTTGTTAATTCTAAAGATAGAGCCTTAATTATAAGATTAGTGATAATTAAATATGATTAAATCTAAGTTGGGCTACAAGATATTGTTTGTATTTGTGTTTCAGTTCATGAAAATGTCATGGTGGGATGGGAAAATATGTTTGTCAAAGGATTTGAAATATCACATTTTAACACTTTTTAACCAAGCCGAGTTGTCAATTGCCATTGTGGCATATATCATGTGTAAAGTGATGATGTGTCACCCCAAGAAAGGGACATGTGGCAGTCAAAAACATGATTTGTACATGGTGATTTGGCTGAAAATAACTTACACGTGGAAATTCCCTAGGGTGCCACATGGTGCAAACGTGGAGTTTTAAGACTGTGTCATTGTGGGACTAATTCCCTAGTGCAATGTTGTAGTGTAATTTTTGGGTGGTCAAGAGTCCCAAACTAACATGAGCATTGAGACAGGGATCTTGATGTCATTTAATGGAAGCATTCATGTCCCACTGCAAGACACTATTGGAAGGTCTTAATCCTTAATGAATAGAGAACTAGGTGCAGCTAACGAGAAACAAGAGATGGGAAATTCTTATGACATATAACAAGAATTTTACCATTGCGCGACACATGTTTTATAAAGTATGTTCTATGGGTACCCAAGGCTAGCAACAGAGTCATGAGGCGAGAATTATATGCTAGCCACTGAAAAATTTCATGTCGCGCTGCAAGACTTGTGTAAAAGTATGCTTTTGAAGGTTATGTGCGGTCTAAGGGGAAGAGAGAAATTTACCTCTTGGGGGAATGTCAAAGGGGCCATTATTTGACAGTGTTATTATGACTTAAGCAATTTTTTGTGTGTTTTGAAATATTTTAAAACATTGGGTATGAGCATGGATTTTACACATAGAGTGAGATAGTGGATTCTTTTTACAAGGGGAAAATACATAAATGAAAAAAGCAACAAGGGAAGGGTTTAAAGATATGTGAAGGATAAAGATAAAGGGTAAGGTAGGAAATAAAAGAGAAGAGTCCCCAATTTTTATTAGGAACTCTATACAAAATGGGTGGTTTCTATCTTGCCATAACAATTGGCGACACATTGGGAGAACCAATTATCTCTGTTCATGAAAGGATAAGAGAAATACTGAACTAGATTGCAAAAGATAAAATTTTTGTAATTTTCTAATGTATTATGAACTATTATCTTATAATCAATCATAAAGATAATTAGAAAACACATGTACTTGTACTTTTCTATTTGGTTATTCCAGAGGGATAAAAGGGGTGGTAATTCTATTAATGAACTTTTAATATAGGAAAATTGGATTTTAATATGACTAATGGGTAAAGCTTAAAAACCATGATTTTGGTGCAATTAGTTCAACTCATCTTTCTGTGACCTTGCATTGCTTGCTACCAATAAGCATCCATAGCCTCGACGAAGTTCCCTTGATATCATGCATACATTGACTCGATGCTAGCAAGCATCCATAGCCCCAATGGGTTTGTATACAATTCCCACATCTTTTTGTGCTTTCAACTTCTTATATTATAATTTATTGATCACCTTTTGATAATTTTTTTTTATTGTTTTTTTGCAATGGCGAATAGGAAGCGAGGTGATATGAAAGTTACTTTGATGTAATGCATATCATGGCATAGACTAAATTATTCATGTTAAAGTTTTCCATTCTAATCAGTTCTTATTTATTAATGTGAAAATGGAATAAAAACTCGTGTAGACTTCATTTCTTAGTACCTTCCAAGAAGATGTTTTCTTGATAAAAATAAATCTATCATAAAAGTTTTGTCATCATAATGAGATTATACTAATTATAATTTACAATCCTTATCACAATCTATTAATGATAATTCTCTTTGAAAAATATACATGATAGAGATAAATAAAATACAATGTGTTACCAATTATTAATAGCGGACAATAACCAGAAAATGAAATCATTGGCTTTTATAAAAACTCTTTACATATTTATAATAAATGATGTATTCCTAATTAAGAAAAATATTTCTTGAAGATCTGCCCATTGACAAGGAGAGTTTCCTCTACCGCATATAAAGAGTGCAATATCAAAGTAGATGGGCCTATCTTTTTAGAAACCTAAAAGGGATCTAGCCATAGTTTCTAAAATTTTGTATGTTTGCCTTTATCCTCATGGAATTTATCCCATTTTAGTACAATATCTTTGATATCAAAGCTTTTATCACCCATTGATCGGTTATCAAACCGTTGCTTGATAATCCTTAGGTGATTTGAAATTTTTTGCTTGGACTTCTCTTTAACCTCATCCAATTTTAGTAGTTAGGCAAGACGATGTTGCATTCTAGAATAGGGATCTTCCTTGACATATTGAATCAACATTAAATATGGTAATGCCATATTAGGAGGGAATATTGCTTCTTTATATAGACTAGGAATTAGGGTGAGTTTCATATTGGGGCCTTGTAAGTAACCCTATTTTCCCATAACACGTTGATTAGAGAGTTGTGCCAATTATTTCGAATATCAGCTATGGTTTTCTTTATGATTTTAAGAAGGTTTTTATTTATAGATTCTATGAGATCATTACCCTAGGTTTAATACTTTGTAGAATATTTTAATTTATTTCCCTTCTGAAGAGTGAATTCAATGAGTGAAGGAGATGAAAATTAAGTTGTGTTATAAAAAAATAATGTGCTCGGGAGACCAAACCTGGTAATTATCATAAATTGACCGATAAAATATATTACTTGTTCATAAGTAACATTTTTTAGAGGAATGACCTCCACCCATTTTGTGAAATAATATATTGCTGTGAGGATATACCTATGTTGTTTTGAAGAGTTAGGAATGATATCACCTATTACATCAAGTCCCCATTGGTCAAAGGGATTTTCAATGATAACTGATTGTAGTGGTAAGGATACATTTTTATCCATGCTTGCTGAAGTTTGACATGTAAGGAATTTTCAAACATAGGCATGTGCATATTTACACAACATTGGCTAATAATAACCTGCATGCAAATTTTTGTGGGCAGTAGTGTTGTCACTGTAATGTCCACCTGCAAGCCCATCATGCAGATCATATAAAACTTTATCAACATCAAAGTTTTCAGGACACCTAATTAAAAATGAATCATAATTTGTTAAAAACAACACTCCATCTATATGTTGGTCTTGATTGGATTTTGATCTTAGAGCTCGCTTCTTTTTAAAATTGAAGTGTGAAGGTGTAGAACCATGAGATGAATAATAAATTAAATATCCAAACCAAGAATATGAAGAGTCGGGAGTAAAAAATAACTATTGTGATTCCTTAGGAGCATTTTCAAGTTCGTGATCATTACAAATTTTATCAGGCTCAAAGCTATTTCTTTTGTTACCTATCCACACAAAAATTGACCTCAAATGATTTTAGAAGGTTTAATATTGAGGTCATATTCTTGAAGTGTTATGACCCACTGGGTCCTCTTCTCTCCAAGATATTTTTGAACCAACAATTTTTTGACTACAGGATACAAAACTATTACCTTCATATGGGATTCCAAAAGAAATGGACTAAAATGCTTGATAGACTTTAAAAAAACATAAGCTTATTTTTCAACATATGTATAATTGAGCTCAGCGGCTTGAAATCCTGAACTAGTAAAATAGATGGGTGCTTCAGTGCCCCGATCATTTTTCTCTGTAAGAACAAATTCACATGACTGATCAGAATCATGGGTGTAGAGAATAAACTCTTTATAGGAGTCAGGAGAAAGCAAGGTAGGAGCTTGAATAATATCCCATTTAATAGAATCAAAGGCTTCCCTTTCAGTAGAATTCCACTTGAAAGTTTAATTTTCTTTTATCATATTCTGTAAAGGCATCATGATCTGAGAAAAGTTAGGAACGAAACGCCTTAAAAAATTAATTTGTCCTAAGAAGGACTACATGGGTTTTTTATTATGTGGAAATGGAATTTCAGAAATGACCTTGAATCTATATGGTTCTATTACAATCCCAACTTTGGAAATAATAAATCCTAATAATTTACCCTCTTCTAAAGAAAATAATGAAGTCTTGGGATTTAATGGAATTCCATACTTTCTACATCATTCAAAAAATTGTTTTAAATGATGAACATGCTCAAATTGTTTCTCGGAATAAATAGTAATATCATCCAAATAGACTACAACATATTTGTTTATTAAACCTCTAAATGCAATATCCATGGCTCTATGGAATGTTGCTTCAACATTAATTACTCTGAATGGAATCTTTTGGTAGGCAAAGGTGCCTCAATTAGTCCTGAATATTGTTTTGATCCTATCATTCGAATCTAATAATTTTTAATTATAGCTAGAAAACCCATCAAGAAATGACATCAATTCAGATCTAGCAACTGATTAAAAGATTTGTTCCATAGGAATTAATGGGAAATTATCTTTTTTTTTTTTTTTTTTCTTCAGAAGCCTTGTTGAGATTTAAGAAATCGATGCATATTATAATATCTCCATTTTTCTCCCTAACTCGAAAAATATTTGAAACTCATTTTGAATGCCTGACATGAAAGACGCTTTTTTCTCTTAACAGTTTATACAACTCAATTTTAGTATGAGTTTCAAGATTTAGATGGATCTTCCTCAATTTATGTTGAACAAGTTTTACATTAGGAAACATCGGTATTGTATGTTGTATAATAAATGTGTGATAAGTGTTAATATAATTGTATGACCAAACACACACATCTTTGTATTGTCTTAGAATATTTATGAAGCAACTCTTTCATTAGGAGAACAACCTAGGCCTAAATTTGTATTCTGTGGATTCTCTACTATGCCTAGATTAATTATTTAAAATTTCATAGTGGAACTCTTCTTTTGGAAATTTGTAGGTGTTTTAAACATATCCTTAAGATAATAAAAATATTCTAACTTAACCATATATATAGGAATAATATTTTCTTATTTAGTTTGGTCTTCTTTGGATGGCTTGTTTAATTCTTGATCATGAGATTCCTCATCGATGCTAGTGTCATCATAAGTTCCCTCATAAGTAAGGAAATTTATGATGTCTTCATCATCATTGAAAACTCGCAAGTTAGACACATTGTCAGGAACATAGGGTCTAAAAATTAACTTTATAGAGAACCTATTTGGACTAAAATCCTCTGGAAATATTAATTTATAAGTGACATTGGTTAAATGGTTGGAATCAACATTTTGTAATCTAGGAATAAGGGTGATATTGAATGCTGAAAAATTAGAAATCAAGTCTTGGACTAATTGTTGATAATTTTTAAGATGGTTAGGAACACAATGTATTATATTACTCACCTGTCTTATTACGATTTCAGAATCACCGAAGACTTCTATATTCTGCATGTTCATGCTTATTTCTTTCCTAAAGCCTTGTATTAGTGATTCATATTTAGCTACATTATTCATACAATGAAATTCTATCTTGCAGGTCAATATGTTTTTGTCCCCATTGGGGTTCTATAAGATACAACCTGCACCTACATTGTCATTATATTTTGATCCATCAAAATACAATATCCACATCTTATTATTTACCATTCATCATTTACAGTACTATCTACAAATTTTATACTATGGTAAGTATCTGTTTGGGGTTTTTTCTTCAATTTTTGAACAATTATAAGCCCGGGGAAAAGGAAAACTCTCTATAGGGAAGTTTCCAAAAAATTAATCTACACAATAGTTTACAATAATATTATTTGTGAAAGAGACACTTTCATTCTCTCTATTAATGTCAATGACTATGTGGTTCATATGATTTTCTCACCCAACCTTAATTTGGTTTGATTTACCATTAAATGGTAACCAAATATGTGACTAGTCTATTGCAAAATAATGATTCAATTTCTCAAACTAGTCATGGATTAAAAGCAAGTTGTAAGATTTAGGTATGTTCGCAATCACAATGTCCATGCCTTTTAAGACCTTTGGATTGGACGATAATCTGATAAGGACATCCTTTAGCTCTCCTAGAACCTTAACTTTTGTTTAGTCTAATTGTATTATCTGTGAAGTTGATTCTTGGGGGAATGCGTTGATCTTTTAGGAAAATGAATAAGGCATGATGCTTAGTGAAGATATCAAATCCACTAAACAATTATTTACATTCTTGTTAAAAGTTTCAAAGGTAAGGAGAAATGGAGGAGTATGAGAATTTGACTTATCGCCTATTAGAATGGCCTTTGCTTGTTTATTCTTATCAGAGGACAAAGTTTGTTGAGATTTAGTTTTAACTTTGGTAGCTACAACAATAGATGGTAAATGTGACTTATCTGTTGCATATAAAGCATTGAGAAATGTATTAATTTTCTGTTTTAACTTACTCAATTCAAATATTAAAATGTTAGCTCTAGTTTTCTTCATATGCTTAACAATATCCTATTCTATCTTATATGAAATGATTAAGGTCTTAGATACTAACCTATCTTGGGAAGAATATTTGGCTGGAGAATTGGCTGGAGGAGAAGGAGTTGTAGATGAATTTATTGTAGGTGATCATTTAGTTCTAGTTTGAACAACAATAACTTCTTCTTCACCTTAATTCGAAAGAGTTCTAGTTACATCCTAGGTGACATTGGCATCATATGTTTCTGGTTCTTCTTCTTCTTTAGCTTATTCCTCTTCTTCATTTTGTTCTTCACATTCAACAGTGGAGATTTGACCTCCACGAGGAGTTTGGGGATTTCTCTTATCGAAAGGCCTAAAAGGTATTTTGGAGGAAGATTCTTTTGCAACCTATTTCATGAGAACTACTACTTCATTTTTCAGAGTGTTGATGACCTTTTACAAAATTTCCATATCAAAAGCATCTTTGTCCTTTTTATTCTCCTTAAAAGTAAATTTCTTTGCAGGTTGACAAGGATTTTTTTCTTTTTTGAAGTCCTATTAGCAATGCTTAGCATCTCCTTCTCTACATTCATAGCTTCCTGCATTTTTTCAGCCAAAGTAACCTTGGCTGCACACTTTACATACATGACAATAGATGTAGGAAGGGAAGAAGTATATAATTCAATCTGGACATATAATCCAGATTTGGATGCATTTGGTTCTATTAAGAAGGTTTAGATATCTTTGATTGAAATTTTTAGGACCTATTTTGAATCTACAAAGCTCAAGTAATATAGTAGCTGGTGATTTATCATCACCGAACTTCTTGATGAACAAATCTTCAAAGGTATCCCAATTTTGAATGGAATTTTCTTGTAAGGAAAAGTACCAAGCAATTTCTCTTCCTTCAAAAGTGTAAGGAAACAATCTACATACGTCATCTTCACTTTGTACACCCCTCAGATTAATGGCTAACATAGTATTATTAATGTGGTCTTTAAGGGATTCCTTAATGGCAGGATTTAACTTGGGTAACCATCATTGTAGGTGTTTGGAAAAATCATGCTAATCCCTAGGGATGTTTATGGATGCAAGATTTTCCCATGGTCTTTTAGGTTTCCCTTGTACTTCGGCCATTGTGAGAATAGTAACAATGACAATAGATGAAATAGGAAAAGAGGTTGCTACAGGTTGAATCGAGGAAGAACTAGTAGATGGAATAAGTTGGGGAATAATAACTTGAATTTGTACAATACATTCCTTTGGCTTTGGGGAAAATGGGGTCTCTAAGTCTCAATAACTTTTGATTTAACATGATAGGCTCTACTAGTGGCACACCAAATTTTTACCTTGGGAACAAGTTAGAACTTCTGAGTGTTGTAGTTCATAGGAAACACTAGAAGCTCATGGCTACAAAGAAACAACTTCTGTTGATGAATATTTTAAGGGAGAAGGATATAAAACTTCCTTTCTAAGTGTTTTGCAATTAAATTTTTAATCTTCAGCCTAGAAGGTATAAAAGGTTCTAGGAAAGTTTGAGAAGTAGATTCTTCTTGAGGAGTTGGTTGAGAAACTTCTTTTGAGTGAGTAACAATAATATGTTAATCAGGAGACTCAATATCAAAGACCCGTGGAGAGTCAGGAGTAGTAGGTGTGGGAAATGAAATTGATCTCTTAGTATGAGTTTTGATTTTCTTAGAGGATTTTGGTGCCATCCACCATTAGAAGGTCCTCCTTCTAGCACCAAAAATGTTGATGGCCAAAATTGGCCATATCATCATTTGAGGAATCACCCTATCAAGATCCCAATTAGACCCTTTTCCATTTGGTGCAGTGATATCGACCGATATGTGGGCCCAGTTTCCACTAAGAAACTTTGCTCCAACGAATGTAGACTTATTGCAAATAATAATAAATTAAATGCGTTCAAAGGTAATAATGTAAAGAATCTTGTAATTACAACAAAATGAAAGCAAGATAAATAAAATTAATCTAAAACTATTACTATCTCGTTAAATTAATATACATACATACATACATACATACATACATACATACATACATACATACATACATACATACATACATACATACATACATACATACATACATACATACATACATACATACATACATACATACATACATACATACATACATACATACATACATACATATATATATATATATATATATATATATATATATATATATATATATATATATCCAGGTATCTTATTTTGCAAATGCGAAACAAAGGAACAACCACAAACATGTGATACAAATCTACAAGCTTATTAACTAAAAGAGATCGGCTGCAAACAAAACCATAATATATATATATATATATATATATATATATATATATATATATATATTTATCCAGGTATCTTATTTTGCAAATGCGAAACAAAGGAACAACCATAAACATGTGATACAAATCTACAAGCTTATTAACTAAAATAGATCGGTTGCAAACAAAACCATAATTCATTCAAACAATTAAATTCATTCATTCATTTACAATGTTCATACACATATATTCTTGACACAATACCTTAATAGCAATGAATGATTAGTCAATAGTAACTAACCTCAATCATATGATATCAAAACAATAAAGAAGGAATATTTCGATTTCAATGAAAAATGAGAAAGCAAATTAAAGAAGTAGTACCATAATTGCTCGATCTCATTGAAACATGAAATAACATTGGTCCAAAATTATATTAAGAAAATACAAACTTTACAATAGTGAAAAGTATACTTTCTTAGAAAAAATCACAACCCTTAGCTCAGTGTCATCTTGTCGTTTAAATAATATTACAAAATAGAGGATAAAGACCCTCCCAAAGTTTTTCGACTTAACAACTTAAAAATGAAAACAAAAGTAGGAAAGTAAAAGTTTGTTTTGATTTTGAGATAACAATAAGCCTTCAACCCATTGGAATAACATCCAGAGAAGCCTCATTGGATGATTTCCATCGTGAGTAAATCTCTCGAAAATGTGTAAGCTACATAGGAGGATCGAGCTAGACATTGACCTGGAACTTGAATACACGTGCTTCAATAGATATAAATTCTTTTGTTATTCTTTCAGTAACTAATTTGGTCATTAGGAAGTAACATTGTGGGTTGAGCAAATATTTCCAAATGGAGTTTAGGTCAATATTATGAATTTGTTCAATCTTATTTTGATGCTCCTGTCTACTATCTTGCGCCTTCTTTGCTAGTGCATATGCTTCTAGTGGCTTGTCCTCTGAAACCTCTAGTTCTAACTCTGTATCTTTGAATACCTACATTATTGATTGCATCAACGGGGAAAATTGTTGTGCAATTTTAATCTATTTTTTATAATTATGCAAGTGAGCCTTCCACGCTTTCAAGATTGTTGTTCTTTGCATCACAATAATTCAGGGTATGCTGGGGGTGATTCTTTTCTCATCATTTTTCCAGGCAATCAACTCAGTTAGATTCTTGTTTTCTTCCTCATATTCTGTTTCCTTATTAATCATTCCATTGAATACTGTATCTACTAGGTTCCGCTGGGCTTGAGCAAGACTTAACTTGTTACTGAATTTTTCCTGTACATGCAGGAACTATTGATTGATGTCAATGGATTCTTGTTTAAAACTTTCTAGGCCAACTACATTATTGGTTTCTTCTTGGATTTTCAATTGAATTCCAACCAATTGAGCATCCTTCTCTTGATTTCTGACCTACAAATCATGTTGTAATTTAACGACTTTACCTTTCAATTTCTATTAGAACTCTTTCGTTTTCTTGTGGTATTTTTGTTGAGACTCAAACTCTTGTAGTATCAATTGCACTTGAAACTAATTTCCTTGTTGAGACAATTATTGCTCCAATTGTAAAATTTTAGCATCCTTTTAGTTCAAAATTTTCATTATCCTCGTAACATGGAAGACATTGGCATTATGCATAAGCTCAAATACAGTGAGCTAAATATTTAATTGTTTGTTATTCACTTAATTCTAACCCAACCTAGACTACCTATGGAGGAACCTCTATATCTTCCTTTTCATTATCAAATTTCCTTTTCTTTCTGCTTCTTCGAATAACAACCTTCTTCTAAGGGATGAAGTAGATATCCAATGGATGGATATACTCCATTTCAATAGGTGATATGGAGATGACCATTATTTCCTCTTGTGATCTTTATATGAAAAGGCTTTAGATGATGGGACCTCTATAGTAAGGGCTTCACCAGTTTATTTTCATAAGATAAAAGGCAAGTATACCTTTCTTTCTTCCTTATATGAAAGGAAAAGCTGGAACTGATCAAGGGTAAGTTCTTGAGCCCTCTGATAGGCTCCCTCATAGGACTACACTCTATAAAAAATACAATCGAAGGAGGACTTTTCATGTACATATTTTTTCATATTGACTGCAATGTAATGGTTGCCAACTATCCCTAAAGGGTCATGATGGTTTAAAGGAATTTTGGCTAACTTAATGACGTGGAAAGTCAATCATTCTTTCCTTGCATGTGTAGGGTATTCCAAGGTATAAATTCCAATTTATATGGGAAAACTTCACCAAATTCTCTTATATTTTATGCAATTCGTAGGCAACACCTGTCTCAACTATCTGGTAAGTTATTTCTTTGCAATTAATCTGTCATGGAAAAAAAGGGGCAAGGCATGTGGAGGTGCTTGACAAACATATATTCTCAGATAGGAGAATTTTTCCTCAAAATAACAGTCACTTATTGGATCAATGCCAAGCTTGGCCTCATTCTAGATTCAAAGGGATTTTGAGCGAAATAACCTCTCATGAATGGGAATTATAACAAAATGAAAAATTGGATAGAAGTGGTCACCATAAGTTTCTTCCAAAAGATTTGAATAGTAAATGCGAATGGGAAGTGGCTCAGACGCTGTCCATTTCCATCCCATTATAGGAATAGAGTTTGAAAAGAAAATGACTTCAAAAATGTAGAAAGATTGAACTTATCAGTCTATGAGGCTCTGAAAGTGTTAACCTGTTCGCATACATTTTTAGAAAAAATAGTTTCCTAATTGAAAGAAAAACCCTCTAAGGCCCTCCAAATGAGGGGAACCCATTCTAAAGGAAAAAGTGTTACTCCTTTTCTACCAAAAATCCTGCAGATCATGGAGGCAAAAAATGCTTGTGCCGAATTTAAAGGAGCTATAGCATATTCTTTGGAAACTTCCTCTTTGAATTTTGGTTCACTAATTATCCATGGTTTAATTAATTCATGCATATATTTTTAAAACTCAATACATTCTTTTGAGTGAATTCATGTATAAATTCCACATTATGGTCAAGTTCGAGCTTAGGAAGTTTATACATAACCTGGAGATTGTCGTGATAGAAAAACCCATTATTATGCCTCCAATAGCGCATGTGGAACATGTAGGTATGTCTATATGATTTAGAGCCTAGAAAATCATGTTTGTGTATGGGAGAATTCTGGGTTGAGAAATAAATTTATGCAAGGATGACTTCACCACATTGTACGAGGAGGGCTTTGGGAATTGTCTCACCTGGATCTACTCCTCCCAAACTTCCTTGAGCTTTGTCCTTGAGAAATTTATAAATGTACTTATACTAGGAAGATGATTCGACACATGTTTTGGTAATAACTGTATCAAAGAACACGCTAGCATTCAAATATTTGTTTTCCAAGTCCTCATATGCTAGATGTGTAGCTCTTTGTACCTTTTGGGATTGCTTACCATGGTTTGAGTTCTGTAGAAATTCAGAGAGTGAGAGGTCTATGTTCACATAGAATCATAAAACATAATTATGAGATAAGTTTGAGCACTTCAAACCTTTTCTACAACTTTGAAACATGCAATCAATACATACATTTCTGAATAAGTGCCTTTAAAGGCTCAAAATGATGTGAACTACATGCAAGGTGGTGTCTTGATTATATGTCGATTTGAACAATAATTATTGATAAGAATTACATCTACCTACGAAGGCGCTTTCTTTAATCCTAAATAGTAGGCCTTAATTACATGATTAATGATAATTAAATATAATTAAAGCTAAGTCGTGCTATGGGGTGTTGTTTTTATTTGTGTTTCAATTCGTGAAAATTCCACGGCGGGACGAGAAAATATGTTTGTCAAAGGATGTGAAAAATCAACATGTTAGCACCTTTTAACCAAGCTGAGTTGGAAATTGCCAATGTGGAAGATATTGTGTGTAGAGTGATGATGTGTCATTGGAAGACAAGGACACATGGTAGTCAGAAACATGATTTTTACTTGTTGATTTAGCCAAAAATAGGTGACACGTGGCAGTGCATGAGGGTGTCACATGGTGCAAACGTGGAGCTTTAAGGCCATGCCACAGTGGGAATAATTCCTCAACATACTGTAGTAATGTAATTTCTTGGATGGAAAAGAGTCATGGACTAACAAGAGGCGTGATATGGGGATCTTGATGTCATTTAGCAGAAACATTCATGTCCCATTGCGAGAGTGCTTGTAAGGTCTTATGTGTTAATTAATAAAGAGTGGGGCATGATTAACAGGAAGCGAGAGATGAGGAAATATTATGAAATATAACAAGAATTTTACTAGCATGCCATGGGTGTTTTATAAAGTGTATTCTATGGGTACTGGGGGTGGGCGACAAAGGCGCAAGACATGAATTATATATGTCAACTACTGGAAACTTTCCCCCTGTTCCATGGGAATTTTGTAAAGATATGATTTTTAAGGTTATGTGTGGTGTAACAGGAAGTGGGGAATTCGCATCCTAGGGGAACGTGAAAAGTTCCATTATTTGACATCGCTACCACGACTTAAGCATTTTTTTGTGTTTTTGAAATATTTTAAATGGGGTGTAAGCGTGGTATGAGCATGGATTGTATAACTAGATAGAGATAGTGGATTTTTTTTTATAAGGGGAAATACACAAATGGGAAAAACAACAAGGGAATAGTTTTAAACACAGGTGAAGGATAAAGAGAAAGGGTAAGGTAGAAAATAAAAGAGAAGGGTCCCAAATTTTTATTAGGAAATCAATACAAAATGTGGGGTTCTTGTCTTGCCACAACGATTCCATAAATTTTGGTTAAAGAAACAACATAAAGGTGACTTGTCTTCCATGTAAAATAAGGAGACTAAATAAAAAAATATAGGTAAATGATGCCACATGTGCATAAAACACTCATGAGAGGTGCATGTTTCCCTTAGAAGGGGGAAGACTAGCCTTAGAGGCTCAACATTCCCTTGAAAACACAATGGAGAGGCCTCAAAACATGGTATGGAAGCATATTAGACCACTTTTAGTCTAATGTCTAGCTCTTTTAGGGGGAAGAACTTCATAATAAGGGTGAATAAGGCTACAACAAATGGAAGGATACTCTGAAAGGGATAACAAGTCTTCAACACGTCTTTTCAAGTCATCTCCATCTTATCAAAATTACTTTAGGTAAGTTCCATGTACTTTCTTCAAGATAAGTAACCACTCAAGTGACCCCTCCAAGTCATAACATGCTCCAAATAACCTTGACAAGTGTCAAATGTCCACATCTGTGGGTCTATCCTCATAATGGATGAAAATTACCTTTGAAAGTGACAAGTAAGGAGCGTGTTCTCTATTTTTCCATTTGGCATGTGAAAATGATGTCCACGTGTGTTAGTTATGTTATTTATACCTCAGAGAATGTGACCATTTCCTCATTAAAAATGATATTTCCTTGAGAAATGTGAATATGGATGAATAGGAGTAACATGGTCTCCAATTGAACTCCAGGCAAAAGTGTGGTACATACATATGAGAAGGGGCCCATGTGCAGCATAAAATAGATGTGCTAAATGATGGGTATGACAACCTTTACATCAAGAGAAACACCTTTATGATAACACATAAAATAAGTGAGTGGGTAGGGGGTCTTGTAGATTAGGTGTCCTAATATGTCCACATCAAGATGCTGGAATAATTACATAAGGCATAAATTTTGACTTGATGGGGTTTCACCATCATCAAGATGTAATTAAATCAAGAACCTTGAAATAGGTACTAGAGGGATGGACCATGATTAATGTTGAAGTCCGAAATTGTTCTCTTTTTGACGATCCTTTTTCGTTTCCTTTACCCTTTCTATGACCAATTTTGTTGCAGTTTCAGTCTAAACAAGGTCACCATAGACATACTCAAGCATCCAAAAGGTATTAATCAGCCATGTTTTAGAATCTATTGTTTCTTTGTGAAATATAATTGAAACGTTTCTACTACTAGAAAATCTTGCTCATCCTGTACCTAATGAATAATTTTGTAGCTATCTCCATGGTTAGACAAGTTTCAATGCACCAGAGGACGAATGGAAGGTACTAGCAGATGATGATTGTTCCACACATGAATGTCCACCTACCTTCATGATCTGGAAAAACAAAGAGATCGAAAGATCTAAAAGTCAAACTAGAAGTCAACTCTGGCTATGACATTCCAACAAGCAGACAAATTTCGGCAGAAAATCATGGCGAGATCAAGTGAGAGTGGAAATGATTTAGGAGCTAATGTGTTCAATCAAAATCCATGATAATTTTCTCTTTCAGTATAAAATCATGAGTAAATAGACTTTCAATGTAATATTATCTCTTAGTTTTCAGATTAGTTAAATTTCCTCTCGACATAGGACTCTTAGATCAATTTTGATAAGAAAGTGTATAAAAAGCCTTGAGGTGAGATCAAAAGATAGTAGTTGGTATTATGAATTATCCACAATATTTGTTGACGACTCTTGCAATTAATATAATACTCTATTTTAAATTGATGCGTGGTTAAGCGAGTTAATTGAATTGGTGACGACTTATGCTCAATAGGAAGTCCCCCTGGAGAGTTGTAAGAGTAAATTAGTTTTATTTCCACTGTGATTCATTATAGTTTTCTTTTTGTCAACGCATTCACTTATTTAGCGGTCTAATTTCTTGTTGTTTGTGTCAATGGAGCGCTAAAAAAATACCAAAAATATATACTTTTCAGAATACATTTTGTTCAACAAATTCATTTCATAACTTAGTTAAATTTCACCAAGCAATATTGTGGATGCTGAATAGATGGTTTTTGAAGTTTGGTTGTGCACATTAGTAACCATTCGAAGCTACAATATTTCATTAAAGAAATTTAATTTAATTTATTTCCTTTCTGCAATTAGTATTAGAATTTTGTTACTGTAAGTATTTCCTTTTTGCAATTAGCATTAGTATTTCCTTTCTGCAATTAGTATTAGTATTTCTTTTTTGCAATTAGCATTAGTATTTCATTCCTGCAATTAGCATTAGGATTTCTTTTATGCAACTTCAAAATAGACCTTCAATTATGCAATTAGAATAAGTCATGATTTCAACTCATAAATTAATTTGCAATTCAATTTAGCATTTGAATTTCAATTCATTTTGAAGTAGCTTTAATGAGAAGAGCATGTGCGTAATCATACTTTGATCAAATTTAAAGATTCATCCATATTTAGATCAGTTTCATCCAAAAATAGAATTCCTAGCATATATACTGCACATGCACTTCATAAGTATGCAAACATTGGTTGACAATTAATGAAGTAATTTAAGATCAGTTAAATTACCCAACATTTTGGTGTCGTTGCCTGGGAAGTGTATAAAGGATTCCATTCTTGGTTTGCATATCATTTTAGATGCATTCAATCTTTTAGATGCATAATTAAAGCATGATAAAAATCATTTAAGCATAGAAAGGTATTCTAGCGGTAGATTTGTAAGGAGAGGTATAAGTTCAATTCCGACATCACCACTCACTCCCGCTAGACCTCATAGTGTCACACCATCCACTGTTGCTTGAATTCCATCTATAGCAGATAGACATAGACTGCCTAATGTGAATAGGTCTGAAATCCAACCTAGAAATTCACCAACTTCTTCTACTGAAGTTGTAGTTGAAGAACCTACATCCCCAATAGAAGGAGTAATATTTCTCTCTTCGACAGGAGAACAACTCTTAGGAATAGAACTAGAGGTGCCAAGTGAAGAAGAGGAAGATTATTCTGATATACCATTAGTAGAGGAACTAGAAGAAGATCTAGATAATCCTATCATTGAACCTTATATCAACTTTGAATAATCTACAATGGCAGGGGAAGGAGAAGGAGAAGTACACAATTTAAATGGTGAACTTAGGATTGGATATGGAAGAGGCATAGGAGGAAATAGAGGAGGAGGTGGTAGAGGAGGTAGGAGAGAACCAAATCCGTATGGAGTTCATATATTTGATGAAGGTACCACAACCACAATGAAGAATATCTCACCTTCTATTCTCCCTAATTTCCATGGCTTAAGAATTGAGGATCCAAAAAAAATTATTTTTGAGTTTGAAGTCTTATGTAGGTCTTTTGACTACTTACTTGATACTCAAAAATTGAAATTATTTCCAGCCACCCTTAAGGATGAAGCACTTAAATGGTTCATGGGAATAGGAACACATACTATTAGAACATGGTGAAGGAGGAGGTGGTTACTAGAGGAGGTAGGGGAGAACCAGATCCTTATGGAGTTCTTATCTTTGATGAAGACACTACAACCACAATGAAGAATATCTCACCTTATATTCTCCCTAATTTCCATGGCTTAGAATTGAGGATCCAGAAAAAATTATTTTTGGGTTTGAAGTCTTATGTAGGTCTTATGACTACTTACTTGATACTTAGAAATTGAAATTATTTCTAGCCACCCTTAAGGATGAAGCACTTAAATGGTTCATGGGAATAGGAACACATACTATTAGAACATGGGAAGGAATGCAAAATGTGTTCTTAGAAAAGTATAAGGATTATTGTATGCCCCATAACCTTAAGGATGAAGTTTTTAAGATGATGAAAAAAGAGGATGAAAGCCTTGAAAACTTAGTCAAAATATTTTCCAATAATGTTAAAAGGGCTAGGATGCATGAATTAGATGATGAGATACTAAAAACTCCGTTGTTAAAATCTATAAGAGATGAGTGGATTGATCTTCTCAACTTAATGGGCAAAGGATATGTTTCTCAAATTTCATTTGGTAGTTGTTATTGTGAATTATCTGCAATCTTTGTTGAAGACTCTTATGATTAATATAATACTTTGTTTTAAATTGATGAGTGGTTAAGCGAGTTAATTGAATTGGTGACGAACTTACGCTCAACAGGAGGCCCCATTGGAGAGTTGTAAGAGTAGATTAGTTTTATTTCCACTGTGATTTATTATAGTTTTCTTTTTGTCAATGCATTCACTTATGTACCAGTCTAATTTCCTATTGTTTGTGTCAATGGAGTGCTCATAAAATACCAAAACAATTTACTTTTCAGAATAAATTTCGTTCAACAAATTCATTTCATAATTCAATTAAATTTCAACAAGAAATTTTGTGGATGATGAATAGATGGTTTTCGAAGTTTAGTTGTCCACATTAGTAACCATTTGAAGCTACAATATTTCATTAAAGAAATTTAATTTGATTTATTTCCTTTCTGCAATTAACATTAGAATTTCGTTCCTACAAGTATTTCCTTTCTGCAATTAGCGTTAGTATTTCCTTTCTGCAATTAGCGTTAGTATTTCCTTTTTACAATTATTATTAGTATTTCCTTTATGCAATTAGCATTAGTATTTCATTCCTGGAATTAGCATTAGGATTTATTTTATGCAACTTCAAAATAGACCTTCAATTATGTAATTAGAATAAGTTGTGATTTCAATTCAAAGATTAATTTTCAATTCAATTCAGCATTTGGATTTCAATTCATTTTGAAGTAGCTTTAATGAGAAGAACATGTGCGTAATAACACTTTGATCAAATTTAATTAATCCATATCTAGAATTCATCCACAAATAGAATTCCTAGCATATATTGTGCACATGCACTTCATAAGTACACAAACCTTGGTTTGACAATTAATGAAGTAATTAAGATCAATTAAATTACCCAACAATTGATCACTAAATGTTTTTGGGCTACTAGCTAGATAAACACTTTTATGTCAATCTCTCAACACAATCCAATTTAATACATCAATTACCACACTTTTGGCTTATCATGGTTGTCACATATGGTGAAAACATGTAGGAGACATTGTAGAGAACTTGAGATCTAATGGGTAGTAATACTTTAATGGAATTGACCTTCACCATGATATTAACCTTATCTTTTCACTTGGTCACTTTTTAAGATATGAAATGACTACATCCCTTCTCTCATGATAGTAAAAACATACGGCTTTACACTTATCAAAACTTTCTTTAGATGGAGATTCTCCACCATTCACATAATGATGGTCCTTATTATTATTATTTTACTTCTTCTAATTGGTTTATATTTCTGTCTTGGATATAGATACAATAACCTTCAGTGATGCAGGAGAATTCTACATGGAAGCAAGTCCTAGAAGGTCTTTCCATCTTTACTAAAGGGAGTGGGTTCCCTTGATTTAATTTGAGTCAAATTTATGTAATTAAAAGATAGGAATTAGTCCTATTTATGAAATAGGGGTTTGATATTATATATTTAGTTAAGAAATGAGGAGAGCATTTCCTCATCGACATGTATAAATTATTTGAGAACAAATTGTTTAGAAGTTGGAAAAAAATAGTGAAGATATTCTCCATATATTTGGGTTTTGTAACAAATAGGAAAAAAAAACATTTGTTAGAGATCTTAGGAAGGTTTTAGGATATAACGAGATTTTTAGGATATGCTTTAGGATCTAAAACAAATTTTGGTTTAGATCTATTTGTATAAATGTATGGTGAGCCTATGAGCATGTTAGAAAGTGGTCAGGGCAGGAAATGCCCATATTGTGAATCAAGCAATTTGTAAATATATTGTAAATAGAGTTTGTGTGTGATCTCTCCATACACATGTTTGTTTTGTTGAGTTTAGATGGGTGTTTATTGTGTGTGATTGGTGAGTGAAGGGCCAATTGATTTTCCTATTGTGCATGAGAGATGTTGTTAGCATCACTTAGCCTTGCTTTGCTTCATATCCTTATTTTGCATCTCTTAGGACACAAATATCTCATCCAACTATTCAAAGGAGAACACATATACTCTAACAACTGTCATTGTTGATGAACACCTTATGGTCTCTAAAGAAGCCATTCAATGCTATGGGAATGAGTTTTGCATAAATGATTTTATACCCATAATCATGTAGCTCATTGACTTTATATCTCTTTGAACTAGTTAAAATATGAAAAAACACACTCTCCATGTGCCATCCTACAAGCATTCATTTTTCTTTTGAAAAACATTTTCCTTGACATGCTAAAGGATTCGTAGAGAGGCTTTAACTTGTCTCATTATTTTTTCACACAACCTTAAAACTCCTTACATGGATCAATGAAGGTATCATGTTTATAGATATGGCCATTTAGGCTTTAGAATTATTTGTTTCCCTTTTAGTTACTAAGTGGGATTTGCATGTTTTGGGTTGGATCCATTAATTTAAGAATAAATTTCCCCTTTTGTTAGGATCGTTTCCATAAAATAATTCCACAAATTATATGTAGAGCTACCATCTATGAGCCTCACCAAACTTGAAATTCATCCATTTTCCCAATCCTCATCAGATAGTCCTTAAACTTTCACATGATTTTTTAGTCATAGAGTTGTAGTCGAATCATTGAAAAATACCATTTGTGGCTACATCATGTTGGGTAGAAGATTAATTATCACTAATGACTCTGGATTAGAGGACATAGTGGGTGTAAATTTGAAAACTTAAAACTTTAAGATTATTTAAGAGGTTAGTTGAAATTTACATGTAGGGAATGGACTTTGATATACACTAAGTATTGGGGAATGATCATTATCTTCATGATGAAAAAGAAAGGAAATGAGGTGAAGAAGACTAGATAATTGGGAAAAAATGAAGAGAATACACTAGAAGGAGAAGATCATGGATAGGAAAGGGAAAAACGTGATAGCAACAATTTAATAAAATAAAACCTACGTTATTTTTTATGTCTTTTTTTAAAAACCATTATAAGCCTAGATCACACTGAGAGTAAGAAACTTCCTTTTAATGTTTTGAAATTATTAGTTTGTCCAAATGTCGCTAACAAACACAACCTATTAAGGCATTTACTTGCAAGTTAGAAAAATATGAAATTAATGAAAGTGTTGCCAGTAAGTTTGAATTTCTTCCTATGTGTGCTTGCATTTCTAAATTTTTTTTGTACATCCAATTTTTTTTTTACAAGTCTAAAATTATATTGCTATTCAAAAAGTACATGGCTAGATAGCTTTTGCATGGGCTATTCTGCTACTTGAGAAACTAGACTAGTAACAATGCATGGGTTTCTTATTTTTCAGATTCTAAAGAGAAAAATGCCATACAAAATTAACAAAAACTTTGTATCTACAACCAATATCCTAAATTACTAGTAGGGACCGATGGGATAGAAATATAAAAAGAAGATAACTAAACTTAGATAAAAATATAAAGACTAGACTGAGTGAGAAAACTCACTCCGCGTTTGTAAATTGTTTTCCCTTATGAGTGGAGCTTCCTAGACAATGATGTGGGCACAAATGATCCTCTATTCTTTCCAAGAAAATGTTCAAGTCCTTCACTTGATGCTGAACTAGTTCATCAAGCTGAGCAAGAACTCATCCTTCACATCATGAAAATCAAGCAATACCTTCCCAAATGACGTCTTTAGTTTCCAGTATAAATCCATTGTTTGAAGGTATTTGTCTTAGTTTCCACTATAAATCAACTGTTTGAAGGTTTTTTTTTTTTCATCCATGATACTATTATAGTTATAAAATCAGAATTCGACAAACAACCATGCACCCCCACCACCTCCCGCTTTGCCTCATGCTACTCACTCAGAATACTAGGAGCGTTGTTTGCGTAGAACCATGTAGGTGATGAATGAGCATGGTAGTGGGCTCTAGAACCTCCATGTGCCTCATAATATAGAGCAACTCTCATTGGCATCTAGTATTTTTTTGCGACATGAAAATATATGAAAAATATAAACTCTTTACTGAGTGGCTAATGGCACCACAATCACTCCAAGCTCCCACCACTTACCCGATGAAAAATCTGACCTCTTTGAATGGAAATCAACGACCTCGTAGAAAATGGAAAAGGGTCTCAAATCCTATTTCTTTGTGGGGAATAGAGACATTTCAGGCAAAGACAACCAAAGGAACATGTAGAGCTATCGATAGCTAAATTCGATAAACTTTAATTCCTCCAGGTGACTTCAAAATTTTAAGGCAGGTCACCTTTAAAACCACAATCATCACCAAAATTGTGGGCATCATTTTATTATATGGTTTACAGATTCCACTTATTTCTATCACACGACAGGCATGATCACCGCGTCGTAGTGGCTGAGAGTAGTTATGTCTCAAAGTATGGTATGACCTGTAATAAAATTCTACTTTAAACTTTGGGGAGGGTTTCATGGCATGACTTTGCCCATGAATTCTTGGTGGGACAACTTCCATGTGCCATCCCATGTGGCACGTCACATCTCACCCAATACAAGGAACTTCCAAATTTTTAGATGCGAGCTCTCTTTGAATTTAGTATCGGTAATATTGGTGTTTTTTTGGGTGTGCTTTTCATACATCAATCCATTAGTTTGTTATTACAGTGGGTTTGAGGCCTTCATAAGAGTTGATACATCAATCCATTAGTTTGTTATTACAGTGGGTTTGAGGCCTTCATAAGAGTTGAAAGAACAATTATAGTCTAAGAGAACTTGCTAGTAGAAATGGTAACATCTTGGTATTGATGTACATAATAACAATTCCATGGTATATAATGAATGGCACAGATCAAGTGATGTAATATGTAAATATTTTATATGGAAAAATAATAAAATGAAATAATTTATTAATTCCAAGATGAATACTAATTAAGTTATGCAGGGTTATGATTTCACAAGAAAATGAGACGAAAAGGGGATCTAAAGGGAGAGACAGATGCTTATGATTACAAGTCATTTTTCCTAAATTAATTGTCAACTAGATTTCCACACTAGCAAGAGGATGTTTTTTTTTTTTTTGTTTTTTGTTTTTTTGCTTTTTAAAGTTTGGAGTTAAAAACTTGTTAGGCCACAATAGATGTAGATTAACTCCAAACTAGGTGAAAATTTTGGGTCAGGTCATGCATCACACCATGTCAACTAGATTGCCACGCTAGCAAGAGGATGGTTTTTATTCAAAAAAAAATTTAAAAAGTTTGGATCCAAAAACTTGTTTGGCCATAATAGATGTAGATTAACTCCAAACTAGGTGAAAATTTTGGGTTAAGTCTGTAAAGTTAATACCTACACAAGTGTCACTGAGGGACATTAGATTTTTCTTAAAATATCTAGAAAATGTGAATTAGTGATTTTTGAAGAATTGGGCGTACTCAGTGATATAGACCTGAATGAAGGAGAAATTTTAATAGACAATCCCACAAGTAGGCATGAAGATATCCGCTTGGTATTTTGGTGATTTTTATTTATTTATTTTGGAGTAGAGGTGTTGAAATAGGGAAAAATACACTATTATGGTCCACTTTTGGAGATTTTAAAGATTTGTGGAAGATGAAAAGTGACTCCATATATCAAAACCAAAAAAAATTAATTACTTGTCTTTTGAACTACTCATCAATCCAGTAAATTTTTCCTTAGTGATTTGTTTCTATAAATGCTCCATTTGGGAGATAAGCAATTTCACTAAAAGTTCAAGTCTATGGAAAATGTGAAAAGAGAAAATTTGTCAATTCCATATTTATGCAGAACTTGATTGAAGTATCAAATTTGGAATCTGAAGGTTGTCATGTACTCATAATCAATAACAATATTTGTGCTCAATATGAATGATTTTCTAATTCCTAACATATTTTCTTCTACAAGTGGAAAAAGTTTGCTTACGAGATTTATTACACTAGATAAATGAGCCTAGAAAAGGGAAAAAATGTTGATTTTTGGAAGTTCTAACTTTCATCTCAGAAATCATAACCAGACATGAGTATGGCCATTGGAAATATAATCTAGAGGAGAATATGTCTAAATAAACAAACTTTGGTGTAGTGCATCCATATTCTTCGTGAATTAAGATGAAGAATGACCTATAGCCCAATCAATAAATTATTTTTGCGTTATGCATAACTATAATTGTTGCATGCACATTTTGCAGAATTAAGGATATAGAAAGAATAGATCTACATCAAACATTCGGAGTAGAGATATGGAGGACACACATGGTTCTTATACACATGGGAATGACATTAGAGGTCCAAATATTAGCCTAGTCAAAGTAGAAATAACGTCCAATGGACATAGGAGTAGAGTGGAGCTTGTAGTGTGGGATGATATAATGAAGAGCTTACAAAAGGAGGTGTAGAACTATAGAGTAGGCAATGAAAAGTTGAGAAGATCTCAAGAGGGGCAGAATCAAATTAACACTCAACCGTTAGGGAGTATAAACAATTTGCATATGGAAATTACCAAGGAATTTTTGTACATGCAACAAGTGTGGGACATGCTACAAATGATCTCGTGAAAGGGGAAATGAATGTAGAGGGTATATGCAGTTAAGAGGTGCTTGCAAACATTATAATTCATCCAGACATTCAACCAAAAGACCTCATTCATTCTTAGGATCAAAGAGAAGCCCAAAATTGTCTCCTATAAGACATCAAAGATGGATCATTGAGTTGGATTATTTGCAAGAGGAGCTCAAAAACCTCAGGACACCTACATTTTATGGAGAGAATAGGAAGGGTGAATATGGTGGAGAATGGTTATTGGGCATGAGGATATATTTCCAACTTCAAAACTACTCATCAAAATCAAGGGTTTCTATTTACTAGCTATACAGAAAAGCATCCATGTGGTGGAAGCAACTGAACTAGGTCAAGCATATTGATGAAAAACTATTTGTTGGAAGCATTTTAAGAAGTTATTTTAGAAGATCATTATTATGACAACAAGATACAATAATTATTTTAACTCAAGCTAGAAAACATGACTATAGAAGATCATGAGGGAAAATTAATAGATCTCTTGAAGTATGTGGATTTCATCATGGATGAAAAGATGAATATCCAAATATTTTTGAGTGGATTTCCATCATTCTATGAGAATATCCAATTTTATTGGCTAAGGTATCTAGAGGAAATGATAATGAAGGGGAATTATTTGTATGAGTAGAATAAAGGTAAGTCATCTTTTCAAAAATATTGGGATGACAAGAATAAATGCAATATGGACCAAAGGAAGAAAGGGTTCAAGCCATTTTTTTTAAGAATGGCACTTTGTCATATCAGTAAGGGAAGAAAACACAAAATGATCCTTAGAAGAGATACTCCTTGGGAATGAGGCCAAGAAAACATTCCATAAAGTGTCAAGGATGTGAAGGAGACCACATGTATAAATATTTTCCTCACAAGGTAGAAAGAATGAAAATTGTACACAACATCCATGAAGCTAATACGATGGAGGATATGGGTAGAATCATGTCAAGGATTTATTCAACTTTAGATAATTGAAAAATAGATTATTAATCCCACATGATCAAAGTGGAAGGTAAGATTGATAACTAGCCAACAACTATTTTGGTTGATTCTAGAGCTAGTCATAACTATATAGATCCTAATATGGTTGGAATATTTAAGTTGAAATGGTGTAAGCATGAAAATTCTTGGTGGTCCAACTGGCCATTGTAACCAAGAGAAGAATCAATTAGATTTTCAAGGATTTCCTAGTATATATGAATTAAATTAGCACCATGGTAGAAATGAACATCATACCACTTGGGTCATATGATTGCTTGATTAGTTTGGATTGTATGGATAATCATCATGCTATCCTAGATTGCTATGATAAGGCTGTCACATGCCTTGATGATGAATGGAATTCAAGTACAATTTAAGGTATTCTAAGGCCTATATAAATTAGAGGTATTTCAATATTGCAACCAAAATGAAGTTTTAGATAAGGTTTCCAGATATATATGGCACACCCAGAAAATACAACAAAGGCTAAGGAGCCAAATCTTGAGGATTATCTAGTCCTTGAAAGAATATGAATATGTGTTTGGGAAAATGCCAAGATTGCCACCAAAGATACACATTACTTCCTTTATTGACTTGATAACTGAAGCTTCCCCAATGTCCAAGATTCCATGAAAATGGGCACACTAGAGTTGAAATAATTACAAAGGAAGCTAGGACAGTCATTGAAGAAGGGGTACATACACCCAAGTGTTTCACCTTGTGGTGTCCCAATGCTTTTTTTGAAGAAAAAGGATGGAACTAGCGATACTATCTTGTCATCATGAGTTTGTAGTGGTGCCATTTGGGTTGACAAATGTGCCAACTACCTTTATGTGTCTGATGAATGGAGTGTTTGAAGACCACCTAGAGAATTTATTTTTGTCATCTTGGATGATATTCTTATATATTCCAAGATAGAAGAAGAAAATGAACAACATTTGAGGATGGTGCTATAGTTGTTGAGAGAGAATCAATTGTATGTTAAGTTAAGCAAGTGCACTTTATAGTAGAAGTAAATCCACTAGTGGGCCACATTGTCTCGAAGGAAGAAATAACAATGGACCTAGTGAAGATTAAGGCAATCAAAGAATGGCTAGCACTGATGAATATTTTAGAAGTAAGATAATTTATGGGTCTATTTGGCTAGTACATCAGATTCATCACAAGTTTCTCCAAGATTGCACATCCAATCACCTCAATGTAAAAGAAATGAGTAAAGTTTGAATGAGCCATAGAGTGTGAATAAAATTTTCAATAGTTAAAATATTTATTAACTAATGCACCTTTAAAAAGATTCCATATCCAAATGAGGATTTTACTCTATGCATTGATTCATGTAAGGAAGGACTGGGTGGAGTCCTTATGTAAAATGGACATGTTAGTTTTTATGAATCAAGGAATCTTAAAGAGCATCATATAAATTATGCTACTCATGAATTGGAGCTTGTATTTATTGTCCATGTAATAAAAATGCAGTGACATTAATTCATGGGTTGAAAATTTGAGTTGATGATAAACAATAGTAGTCTAAAATATTTATTTCAACAACCACCACTAAATGCAAGACAAAATTTATGGCTATATTTCCTTAGCAATTATGACTTTGACATCAATCATATCAAGGGAAAATAAAAGAAAGTGATTGATGCACTCAAGAGGAGGGTAAATGAGATGCAAGCTACAACCATTAGTATGAAAAACTCAAATTTAAGGAGTAGAATATTATAATAGGTAAAATTAGATCAACAATGCTTACAAGTTAGAGAAGTTGTACAATAAGATATTTTACTGAAGAAGTTTAAAGATTATAGGTTGGAAGAGGATGAAATCCTTTTCTATAGGCACAAAATTATATTCCTAATTCTTGAGACTTTGAGAAATTTAGCGTTGAAGGAAACACACAGTGCCATACACTAAACATCTCGGGTACTATAAAACTATTGTAGTAGTAAGGGGACAATATTTTTGGCTAGGAATGAAGAAATATGTAGCTTATTATATAACTGGATGTACGGAATGTCATAAGGTAAAGGATGAGTATAAAAATTTAGCATAATTACTACAACCATTTCCCATTCTTGAATGAAAATGGGAAATAATTACTATAGTTTTCATCACCAAGTTGCCAAGGATAACAAGACAACATGATTCCATCATGGTAGTGATGGATTTAGAAAGGCTGAAGTTTTTATTGTAGTTACGATGAATGATAAGGCAACCAAAATTGTAGATATTATATGAAGGAGATTGCCACGCTACATGGTGTGCCTAAGGAAATAGTGTCAGATAGGGATTCAAAGTTCATTTCCGATTTTTTGAGGGGTTTATTCAAAGGATTTAGGAGAAATATAAATTTTAGTTCAACATATCATCCATAATTAGACGTGTAGATAGAAATAATCAAAAAAATAATTGAAGATATGCTTAGAATGTATCTAATGTACAAACCTTCCAAGTGGGAAGAGTATCTTCATATGGTTGAGTTTACCTACAACAATGGGTATCACACATCCTTGAAAATGAGACCATTTGAAGCCTTGTATGGGAGAAAATGCAAAAAATCAGTGAGTTTGGATACCCAATGGAAAAAATTATTGTTGGCTTGAAATTGTTAACAAAAATGGAAGATTAAATGATAAAGATCAGACAATTTAAAGGTTGCACAAGACAAGAAGAAAAACTATGTAGATAAAGGAAGGGTGTATAGAGAATTGAAAGTGGGTAAGCATGTATTTTTGAAAGTAAAGGCTAAGAGGTATATGGGTTGATCACCATTTTATGAAGTACTATGTAAATTATTGGTTTCAAGGTTCAAATCCCTCGTGTGTAAAGCGAAAAAAGAAGAAGAGAAAGGGAAAGTAAAGGCTAATAGGAGTTCATTAAAATTGGGGACTTTCCCAAATTAGTAGTGATACATTCTAGGCCATTTGAAGTCCCAAAGAGAATAGGCCCTATTTCATATTTTCTTGCATCCCTGAGAATTCATAATGTGTTTAATGTGTCTTTATTGAAGAATTATGTGCATGACTAACTATATGATTGATTGAATTATGATTTCGGTGGAGCATGAAGGGGACTTTCAGGTGGAGCCAATGCACATCCTAGCTGGAAAGTCAAAGTAATTGGGAGCAAGAGACATCAATATAGTAAAGGCCCATTCAACCTAGTAGAGTTCAGAAGATTCCATGTGGGAGAATGAGGAGGCCATGTGGGAAGAGTGCCCAAAACGTTTTGCAAATTTTAGAGAAATATAAGTTATATTTGTACATAGATGCATCAAGACTCCATTTTGGGTATAGTAGAAGTTGATGGATCCACAAATCTAAGGCTTTCTTTTTGGCTTGTGTTAAAGCTCTAAAATGGAAGTGGGATAGCCAAAGGAATTGTGAGGTGGAGAAGGAGGTGCACTTCGTTGGGTTATGCAAGATGAAGGGGAATGAAAGATTGTTTATTGGAATTGTTGTAGGAGTCAATAAACTATGAAATTGTTGAGTATTATGATATAAACATTCTGTATATCTATTCTATCAACTCATGAATGACTCTCCCCTACTAAAAAATGTGAAAACCATTGTAATCTGTCTCTCTTCTCAAAATTTGATATAATAATAAAAATATTGAGTAGGTTGGGTCCCCATAGGAAATGAGGAGGTGATGACTCTTAGATTCATTTAAATTGCATGTTAGAAAGAATTGTATGATCATTTTGGTTGTCAACATGTGCTATGATTTATCCATGATAGAGAATCAAAAGAAGAAAACATAAAATTGATAAGAAATCATGATTGATATATTGATATCTTTGTTAGTCTCCTTTGAAAGAACATCACAATAAATAAGTAGGAAATGATTGTCTTGGAAATCTTCATCAGGTTTCAAACACACATGAGTAACATATTTCCATATGGGTGGAACACAACGATATTGATTTAACATGACAAGTTAATTTATTTTGGATGGAATATGTTATGAAATGTGACAATTAAAATGTTTTGTAGAACATGGGTGAAATACTTTTCACTTGGTTACATATTGATGTTTTTGGTTACATTTGTTGGCCTTGCCCTATCATAGCATGCTCCATTGATGAGACATGCCAATATTTTTTGGGATTTATGATGCAAATATAGTTTGGGAATTTTTATATAAATGTTTGGGTGCCATGTGATTAACCTTGTCTTGTCATATGATATGCATGGCGCATAAAGGAAAGGGGTAAGGGTTGGATTCATAAATAAATGGGTGATTAATGTTGATATGGTAGATGTTTATTATGATTTGTGAGGCACATCCCAAGGAATTCCTTGGGATGTATGCCTCACATATAAAGGGTGGAAAGCCTTAAAAGCAGGCCAACAACCTAGTCCCACATTCATTTGGAATTGCTATTCGAATTCCACTCCTAGCTCTAGTCAAACCCTAACATTTCAGGGAAAAATAGTGTGAATTTGTGACTTCCCACTGTTTGGTAAAGGCTTTTGGGGTCATTGAAAACAATATAAGAACTTACATATTCAAGTATGCACAATTTCTACTCCTTGGAAGAATAATTCACTTGAATGACTAGCTGATTGAGTAGTTTACTTGTTATGGCTTTGTCTATGCGGAATTTTTGGTTTAATCCCCTCGTTCATGGCTCATCCTTTCCCCATTTCACTTCCCTATGTTTTGTCTGACATCGCTCTACTTGTAATCGACATGCATGTAAATTTTAGCCTTGTGGTGCTCATGGGTTCTCTCTGATTGAATTTGGGACAATTAAATGCAAGGACCATAACCCACTTATTAATGATCTTTTCTACTAGTTTTGAAAACATTTTAGTGGTTGCAAAGTTTTTGCATGCCATTATTGTGTTAATTGTTGAACCCCTAGTCCCAAAATGTGAGCCATTCACTTGTTTCATGGCTAGATGTCTTGTTGTTGCATACAATCCCCAACATCAATGTAATATCCATACTTCTATTTCATTGAGAGAAAAACATATTAATGTGGTGTTGTAGCTGCTGCAACACCCTCCAAAATTTTGGCTTGCACTCAAATTTCGGATCCTTCTTTGGTCTTTTCCTTTATTGTTGCAAACTCTCAAGCTCATTTCATGAGCTTTCTTGAATTTCTTTGACCCCTTTTGCTTATTGGATTAACTGTCGTCTTTTAGAATTTTGATTGTTATGTAATGCTTGCGAGCCTTTTATGGTGGTTTCGAAGGTTGGTATTTGTGTATATGAGTTTTCCTAACCATGTAAACATCCATCACACTCATACACAAGGTCTTGAGCACTGTCGCACAAGTGTCATCATGGTCGTCCCAAAGTCTATCTTAAGTGTCACACTTGGCGCATCTTGTCATGAGGCAGTCACATATAGGGGAATGGTTTTCTTGTTTTTTCGATGATATCTGTTAGCATGTCGTCAAAGTATGCTAAGTGTGTGATGACATTTCAAGTTTATCACAAGTCCATCTCCTTTCCCACACTTAGCCATTTTCAGAAAATCTTCCTGACTGGGTAAATTAGCTTCACCGAGTCCTAATTGAGTTGTGCACTGCGTAATATCAACCCTCTTAGATGTGACCCAGCTACTTGGAACTGCGCAGTCACTATCCTCCAGGGCTGCTATTCTGCATAATTCCAGAGTCTAGCAACATCCCTTGACCTTCAAAATCGCACAATTATGCCTCCCATTCTGCCTTGAACTACGCACTTCGCACCTTCAACCCTCAAGATTTTCCCTTTCCTACTGGAACTCCATAATGCGTAGAGAGCCCAACCTCCATTGGCCTCCAAAACTACGCAAATTCTTCCTCTAGTGCCCTCACCTTAGCTGAAGCTCATTTCCTTCAGAAATTGCGCATATATGTCCTCCAGGCCTCTCTGCTGCCCAGTCCCCCTTGCCTCTTGAAACTGCACAATTTTTCCTCCCAGGGCCTCATCCCATAGTAACTACTGACTGTTTGAACTATGCAATTCTGTCCCTCAGTGGGCACTGCACAATTTTTCTCCTCAATGAGGATTGTGCATAAAAGTTCCTCAATAAGCTTGAGTTATGCTCTGCGCAGTCTTAATGATCAAGATCTCTCCCTATCCATTGTGTTACCACTCCGTAAAATCCCTTTAGGCTGAGAGGTAATCGAAAACCGTTTTGGGCTAGAAACTGGTCTTTTCTAGCCAGAGGGGGCTCCCTCACTTGAAAAACCTAAAGATTGGAGACTCTAAAGCACACAATTTTACATAGGCCAGATCTGAAAAGGATTTTAAAAGTTTATTTGAACTTGATGAAACGTTCTGGAATATGGATGCTTTTCTATCACATTTTTTTAATAAGAAACAATTTTAGTACAGTGGGAAATAAACATAGAACAACACTCATCCACATGTGACAAAAAATATCAAATTTATGTTACTGCATCTCAAATGATTGAGTATTAAGAAGAAATACAGAAGATAAAGGCATAACACATTTCATTTGCGTTTGAAACATTTAGTTACAACTAAACTAGAGCATATATAATGAATTCTAGCAAGGTTGTTATAATTATACCTTTAAGAAGAACTGAGGAAAAGTATATAAGGTGAAAAATACACTGAAGAGGAACAAATTTGAAAAGATATACCGCAAGAATCTCTGAGTAATCACTAGCCAAACTTTGGATGAAGCATTTTATTACTGAAAAGATAAATCACAGCACACACATATATTTAAAATCAGTTCACCACACCATCCAACCCTTTCTAGCTTGTATCATTTGGCATTAAATAGCCTTACATCCTCAAAATCCCATGACCAGATACAATGAATCTCTGATCCATGAGGTGGGTCGAATTGATTACAAAAGTAGTAACTTCTTAAAAATATCTTCAGTTTTTTCTTTAGTAGAAAAAAAAATTAACTTAGCTCTTATCATGCTATCCTATCTAGACACCATCCTAATCTATGAGAATCTTGTCCTTGTCATAATACCATGCCTTTAGAAATAAAAAGTAAGAAACAATAGACTGCTTCCAAATATGTATTGCACAACAACTTTGTAATATGCCATGTTGGCATGATCTTCCATATGGATGATGATTAGGCAGTGAATAGGCTTGTGACACAGAAAAATACTCTACCACTCCTCCCTTGACACATGGCAGCTTCAATAATCCATGAATTTCCATAATCTCAAACTGAATTAGATTTGATTTTTTTACAATTTTGCCAATAAAAGCTACGAAAATTGGCCTCGAAGAAACACCTGTAGCTCCCAAATGGTAGAACCCATGTAAACACTGAAGGACATTATTGTATATAAAATTTTCTAGGAGATAAACCTCACTCATTTTCTTCAAATCCTTCCCTAGGTACTCATAAAATCCTCTATAAACAATGACTAAAATAGGAAATTTGCACAGTCCGAAAAATATGCTTTGAAGATGCATTCAAATCTCCTGATATATGACACCTGTGAAAAAAATGGAAGAGGTTATTGTTATGTGTCCTGTCATTGAGAAAAACATCTTTTCATTTCCCAAAATTCTTCTCCATGTGGTAGGAAACAACGTTTCAAAATGATGACTAAAATAGAGTATTTTTCACAACGCCTGTGCAACACATGTGCAACGGATTTTCAAAGGGGGATATTTCCCGAAAAATAATACCTGTGTAAAACCTGAAGGAGGTTATTGTAGATTGTAATTTTTTGAAGATAAACCTCTATTAGTTTCTCTGAATTCTTCCCCAGATTCCCATAAACACTCTACAAAACCATGACTAAAACAGAGTATTTGTGCAGTCCGAAAAATGAGCTTTGAAAATGTAATAAAATCTCCTGATCCGTGACACATGTGTAAAATATGGAAGAAATTATTGTTATTTTCCTTTTAATTGAGAAACACCTCTTTCAGTTTTCAAAAAATCTCCTTCATGTGGTCGGAAACTGTTCTAAAAAATGGTGGCTAAAACAGGGTGTTTTTGTGTAGTCCGAAAAATAGGCTTTGAAGATGCATTCCAATCTCCTGATCCATGACACATGTGTATAAAATGGAAGAGGTTATTGTTTTTTGGTCTGGTCTTGAGAAAAAAATCTTTCTTTTTGTCTAAATTCATCTCCATTTGGTCATAAATCGTTTTGCAAAATGGTGACCAAAACAATCAATTTCAGAGGAAAATGCATTGTGGAGTGTAGAAGACCTCCATGCTTGGGATGAGTGTAGGGAGTATGGGAAATTATTAGGGTGTATGGGATATGTGAATGAAATTAATTTATCATGGAAATGATGCTAAAGGAATTTAGGCCTAGGGTAAAAGGGGACTTAAACTTAGGATAAAAGG
Source organism: Pinus tabuliformis (assembly GCA_031772625.1). Lineage (NCBI taxonomy): Eukaryota > Viridiplantae > Streptophyta > Pinopsida > Pinales > Pinaceae > Pinus > Pinus tabuliformis. Next base: position 1,352,219 of record CM062813.1, read on the forward strand.
GAATTTAGACCTAAAATAGGAATATGGGATGGGAAAATGTTTGAAATGGGGGATAATTGAAATGAATGAGGGAATAAGGGAAAAAGTTATGTAGGATTAGAATCAAATAGAAAATGGGGATAAAGAGGGAAAAAATGATAAGGGGTATGAATAATGTATGATGAAGAAGAAACTGTAATGTTTGCAACCATATTTGCTTTGTCATCATTCTTTTTTTATTGTAAACCCATTGTTTAATTGAACAACTTTAACAAAATCCCAAGATTTCCGACCCAAAAACATAATGAAAACTTTCTAATTCAAACACCCCTTTCCAATAGTGATGGATACCTTGATGACCAAATGAAAAAACCACTTTCATAATTACTTCTCAGGCAGTGGTTAGTCAAACTCATAACAATGAAAAAGTTGGTGAGTTTGACCCTTTGTATGACAACAAAACTCATGAATTTTCGAACACCTTCAACCAATAAACTAACCTACTCTAACACGCTGGAAATGCACAATGTGAAATCATTGGGCCCTTTTTCCAAGGTTGTCACTTGTCCTGGTATTAGGTCATGGATAATAACACATCATCTTAGACTATGGAGTTTTCGGATTGATGTCGTCCTGTCATGAATGAATTGCAGGAACACGTACACTATCAAGTCATGGAAAGATGATGATGAAGGAGAAGGAGGAGGGAATCATGCCTAAAGACTTAAGTTTACAACTACCATCCAAGACTTAAGATCATTGAAGACCTCGCATCACCAAGCTATGCGAAGGAGAAGAGAAAGCATATCCAAGAAGACATCTAGCAGTCAGCAGCAACAATGACTTGACATTATCACATCATCAAGCTAGTCCATGTCAGCAGTGTCATGTCAAGTTGTGTCATGAGCTACCATATGCTACATCACTAGTGTGGGCCATGTATATTGTAATCAAATGTATTGTAAATTGGAATTCCAAAGGACACACATGAGTATGAAGAGTCATGTAAGTTGAAAAGTCCTAGGAAGTTGAACAATCATGAGGGTAGTCAAAGACCCACAAGGGGGAATCATCACTCCTTGGTTATATATACCCCCTCATTATATTAGCAAATTAATTTTCACCTTGGGTCCTCCCGCAAGGCATTAGAGAGATCAACTAGTTCTTTGAGGAGCAAAGAGTGGCTTCAATATCCCACTACTAGGGCTAGTGATGTACAATGTAAACATGTGTCTTGGAAATTTTGCTTAATAACAAAAGCCTTTTAAGGCCAACACATTCTTCATGCATGGACTATGAATGTTTGTAAGAATATTCTATGTACGTTTGTATTTCATGTTTGCTTTCACGTGTACTATGATATTTGAAATATTTCGGTTGTTTTAGCGCTTATGTTATTGAGAATGTGTTGTAATGGTTGTTATCGATGTCCCATCCTTGTGGACTATTCTACAGGATACTAGACCTTGTTTGTTGGTTGTAACGATCATCGCATCTGCTGTGGACTATTTCGATGGATGTTAGACAAATATTTCATTGTTTGTTGTTTGTAACAATCGTCGCATCTGTTATGGACTATTTCGTTGGATGTTAGACAAATATTTCCTTGTTTCTTGGTTGTAACGACTGTTAAATCCGTTGTAGACTATTTTGATGGATGTTAGATGGGTCCTTCTGGTTCTTGTGTGTCTATTCTTGGGTGGTACTATTATCTCTCACTTAGAATCTCACTTTTATCTCCCCCATTTGTAGTAGAAGAACCTCGACATAGATGCACTGCACACTTACTAGACACACTCCCCTTGCTTTTTGAAGACACCATTGCATCACTCTCTTGTGTTGACAGCGAGAGCCAAGGAAAATGTTTAAGGATTTGGCAACTGGGTCTTTATACCAGATAGGACTCCTACAACAAACAGTGTGAGGTCTGATTGGGAATTCATATCAGGGAGATGCCCTGAATGTTGATGGGTCCAGCACCATCAACATTTCTAGCACTAGAAGGAGGGAAACCTGTATTTTATGGCTGATAGACCCACCGAGCCCACTAATCCATCTTTTTGTCAAGGAAACAATAGTCACTCCACCTCCCCTACTCATGCTTCTAAACTTGGTAACTCTTCCCAGCCCAAGCCTTAACATGAAATCCCATATGAATAGCTTCGGGCCATCCACCCCATCACCCGTCAATTTGCAAAATTTGTTAAAGATATTCCGGGAGTACTTAATATTCCTTACTCTCTAAAGAAGAATAATACCACCTCCACAGGGACAGTAGTCTCATCCATTAAATAAGTGGTTCTCGCCACTCTTGAAGAATTAGCAAACTTTGTGGAATGAGAAGAGGAACCTCCAATATTTCACGGTGGTAATGAAGGAAACACCTTACTCTCAGGCTCAACTTTTGGCGGGATAGGTGGAGAGGAAGAAGAACCATCAGATTTGGAAAAGGAAGAGGAGGAAAATGAAGAGGAAGACATGGTAGATCAAAATTTTTACTGGATGACTCAGGGCCCACTAGCACTTCCGAGTGTCCTACACAAGATGCCAAGGCATGTGGAGAAGCTCTTGACAAAGTATGACCCTGACAAGACAGTGAAGTCTAAAGATCAGTTGGACAAATTTTACCTACATCTGTAGACACTTGAGGTATGTTATGAAGATGTTTCTTGCAAACTTTTTCCACGTACCTTGGATGGTAGAGCAGTTGTATGGGATCACAACCTTCTTCCAAAATCCATCCAGAATTGGAGGGGATTCAAAAAGATCTTTCTTGAAAATTTGCTGAAGATAAGACCTTTGCCATGTTATTAAAGGAGCTAGGTAATATTAAGATGGAGGAAAAGGAAAAAGTTAAGGATTTCAATAAGAGGTTCAATCACATCTTGAACAAGTTTTCCAACAATACGAAACCTCATGATTCCATCACCATAGATTACTACAATTTTGACTTGCCAACAAATATGGTGCAGTTTGTAAAGCAAACTGTGAGACAAACATGTACAAAAAACTATGAAGATGCTACTGCCATTGAGAATGACTTACGTGCTATTGGAGTCATCTCAGATGATGAATCAACAAAAAAATCCAAGGACACAGGTAAGAGGTCTCAATCCTCCATGAGAAAGGTTAAGGAGAAAGAACCAAATTATCTTGAAAGCCTGACTCGTCTCGTCAAGTCCCTGACCACTAAAATGGCTGAACTCAAACAATGGACAAGAAAGACTACCGTGAACAACAAGCCCCCCCAAGTTCCTATTAAGAAGGAATTCAACTTTTAGCAGTAGCAACAACCAACAGACAAAGTCTGCGCATAGTTTAAATGTTGTCCTAAATATTGAGAAAATTGGCAGGGATTCCTATTGAACGTTTCATAATGAGCATCATTTAGAAAATACATGCCCATAGTGGAACCAAATCATGATAAGAAGGGCTACACAGTTTTTTGATTTAGTCATGGCTGAGGAGGAGACTGAGCCTGATGAAGAGAAGGAAGAAACTACTGCAGCTGATGAAGCTCCAAATGTTGGGCATGTAGTGAACACGTTTCATTGCATTCTGACAACCCAAAAAGGTAATGCCGATAAGTAGCCTCCAAGTGACAGGCCAACCCATAGGCAGAACAACCGATACAACCTAAGAATCCAAGGGTAGACCATTGTAATTGAGTTTCCAAAAAAAAAATTCAAAGAAAATATGTTAAGGAAAATAAACCCACCGACTAACTCAGTGAAGAACACTAAGAGAAAGCCTGGGAAATAAGTCTTAATGAAAAATGTTTATGACAATAGTAAGGATAGAACCATCCCTCTAGAAACCACAAACCAAGTCCCATCCCCAGACACCTCGTTTAGTCTTCCAACTATGGATTATAACATTGTGGATGATATGAATAATGTTCGTGCAAAAATTTCCATGTTCGAACTCACAAAGATCACTAGCCAGCGAGACATTCTTCTATGGGCACTTGGGAAAACCTCTACAGGTAATGCTACCTATCCGGACAAGGGATCTAGTAAGTCTCATGATAATATTGCATTTGTACTTAATGCACTCATGATGGATGCAAACACACTCCACCTGCCATTCTTGTTAATGTTCTAAATCTTCAATTTCAATGTACACAATTGCTTGGTTGATTTAGATGCATCAGTGAATGTCATGCCATTATCTGTTGCCAAGAAAATTAATTCTAAATGGGAAACGAAAGATGCACATATTATTCAAATAGACATAACTCATGTCCAGGCAATTGGTGAACTCAATGATGTCATCATCCGTTTATCATTTGACAAATGAGTTCACCAATGTATCAACATAGTGATTGTGGACATTCAGGAATCATACAAAGTGTTACTGAGCAGAGACTAGTCTACCAAGCTTCAAGGGTACTTCACCACAGACTGGTCACACCTATGGATTTTGTACAGGGTCAGGAATAATCATATCTGGGTAGAATCAGAGAGATACATGAAGCACATGGTTACTCCCTTGAACGAACACAACGAGCCAATGGATTTTGCATAACTATTATTTGGAAATAGTTTTATGGAAACACAACTGGGGTGTTATCTTACAGAGTCATCCCTAGTCCCACTAGGCACACAATTGGATCTCCTTCCTTGTCCAACTGGTGATAATGAACTCTGTATAGTTAGTAGTAGTAGTAGTAGCAGTACTAGTGTAGTTAGCAGTCCCTATACATATGACATGTGAACTATGTATTTCGATGGATCCAAAATGCTGGAGGGCTCTATAGCTAGTTGCGTTTTAATAGACCCGCTGCAGAGAAAACATTTGATCTCTAGCTACTTGGAATTTGAGTGCATGAATAACATTGCAGAGTGCAAAGCACTCATCTTGGGCTTACAGAAGGCCATCAACCTCAACGTTTCCATTTTTAAAGTGGTAGGTGACTCAGGAATCGTGGTGCATCAGGTACGTAACACCATACATTGTGTGTCACCTCATCTTAAAAGTTATCAACAAGATGTATGGAGACTTGTCTCACACTTCCAAGCTTTTAATATTGTTTCTGTTCCAAGAATACATAATGTAGTTTTCGATGCCTTGGAGAACGATGCTGCTAGGATGTCACCATTAAGGGATGACTTTTATGTTGAAATTCTATATAAACCTTCCGTCCCAGATAATATCACGAATTTATGCGTTTTTGATGACGACCAACAGATACTATATTTTATGGCGAACGCCGACATGTTCAAAGATGCAATGATTGATTAGGACGAGCATGAAAAGGCATCGCAGGATGCAGCTAATGCAAGTAAAGGAAACCTCATCCCTAAGGGTGTGGTATCATTGGAGAAGTTGTATGATCTGTAGAACCACTTCCGGGGACCCGTTAATGCCAAAACCCATAGTTCCACTCCATCGCATGAGAAAATCAACTTGGGAACTGAGAAGGATCCAAAATATGTCAATCTCGGTACTTGTTGCACACCATAAGAGAAGCAAGACTTCATCTGCTTATTCAAGTAGTACCATGATGTCTTCGCGTGGACATATGACAAACTCAAGACATATGACACACAGATCATTCAACATGTAATACCAATCAAGGAAGGGGCCAAGCCATTTAAACAAAAACTGAGGAAATTTCATCCAATGCTTGAACCTCTCATACAGAATGAGTTGAGAAAACTACTGGATGCTTAGATCATATATAAGGTGCAACATTCGACGTGGGTATCAAATTTGGTTCCTGTGAGAAAGAAGTCAGGGGAGATCCACCTATGTGTAGATTTCTGGAATCTCAACTGTGCCTCGGAAAAGGATAACTGCCCCATGCTGTCCATGGAGAAAATAATGCAAACAATGTTGGGGGCCGAAATGTTTTCTTTACTTGACGGATTTTCAGGATACAACTAGGTTCTAGTGGCAGATTCTGGCAGACTAAAAACTAAATTTAGAATGAAGTGGGGCACATTCACATTTCGACGAATTCCATTTGGGATAGTCAACATTGGTGCAAAATTCCAATGTGGAATGGAAATCACCTTCCGCGGGCTCATTGGCTAGATCGTAGTGGTCTATCTCGATGATGTAACAATATTATGCAAATATAGGTCAGATCACTGGTGAGCTCCAGTATTGTAGCAATAATGCTACAACTCCTGGGGCTTCCTGTCTCTTAATTTTATCAACCCGGTAGTTCGTACAAACTTGGAAGCGACGGTGCTGTATGCACAAGTACTAGCTCTTGTCGCAGCTGTCACTTGGTCAGCTGGCACAAGTCTGCTAGGGCTCAAGCCAACTTCTATAGGCTCTCAGAAGAAGCTTGTTAAATGATGGACGAAAGCGAGCTCAAAGAAGACTAATCTACTTGGCAAAAATGAACTGAAAGCAAATCAAAACATGGAAACCCTAGGAAACCCTAATTTAACTAGTCTAACCTCTATGATGCAAAGAATGTGAAGGAAACTTCTACCAATGATGCCATTACTTCTAATAAGTGAAAATGCATGAATCTAATCTACTTGCAGCTTAAAAGACATGTTTTTTTATTTTTTCTTTAAGTGGATGGAGTGATTGTGATTTTGTTCTTATTAGGGTTTGGTTGTGCAGATGTGATGCGGAAGGAAGGAAAGCTTGGGAAAGGTTGGGGAGGCTAGGAGAGGTCCCCAGAGATCCTTAGCATCAGTCCACAGAGGTTCCTCACGTTCAGAGGCTCATCAACCGAGTGAGTGGCCTCCTACAGGATGTCTGCAGGGGATTCTACAGGAAACGCAGGGGTTTCTACAGGAAGGTCTGCAATTCTTCTACAGGATGTTCTGAAATGGGATGTTTGAAGATGGATGGTTGATGGAAGATGCATGGATGGTTATGGAGGTAGGATGGGGGTCTGAAGTGACCCAGGAACTGATGGATGGAGTGGTGAGGTGATGTGGAAAGCTGACTTGGCTTGAAGGTGGTTGAGACAACAATGGGGAAGAAGGTAAGGTTACTTGGCAAAAGAGAAGATGGGAGATGAAGGAACAGACTTGGTGATGGAGGAGCTGATCTGAACGAGGCTCAAATGAATGAGGAGGTGATGAATTTGCCCTGCATAGTGTTTACAACTGAACCAACAAAGACATGCAAGAAAACGAAGATCTAGTTATAAAACCTATGACCTAGTTACTTCACTCTAATCTGACCTAACAGCAAAGGAAATGAACAGAAGTTTATTTGCAGTGAAACCATGTGAAACAACTATGAAACTAAGTGATTATAAACCTAAACATGCATCCAAACTGATATCGAGTTCTGCAAATGAGATTCAAACACTAATGATTGCATGGTGAAGCAAAGAAAGTGTTTTTGTTGGCAGCAAGGTTACATTGGTCCCAGCTCATTATCCCACTGAGGGAGAGGTGAGATCCAAGGTACTTGATGGCCTTTTTTGTAGATCTTTCCTTGTCAATATCCTATCAATATATGCTAACATAAACAGCTACTTTAACCATCAAAAGAAATCTAAATAATAAAGCAAGATGTAAGTCTAAAGAGCAGATTTTATTTTAAGAACGCAACAAACACATAAATATAAACAAGGGAGGTACTGGGCGCTTGAGATGGGCCCAACCCCAAGAACTACAGCCTCCCAAGAGCGATTTAGAGCTGGCGCAAAGCTGGATCCATCTTTATTAATCAAGAAATGAAAAGTTACATCAAAACTGTCCACAAGGAGAGCTTGAACATGAGCTGAAAGCAAAGCTAATCTATTGCATAAAAATCGAACTACAAACTAGCTAACTAATGGCTAAAACAAAATGACTAACTAGCTACAAAATGACTAACCACTAGCTAACCAAAATGAGGCCCCAAGCCTTCTTATTTATACAATTTGAGGACCCAACAGTCCTCCTAAAAGTTAGGGACTTGGCTGCCCAAGACTTGTAGTTAACAGCAGTCCAACTTGACTTGCTTGGCTGCCCTTGTGCTCATTGATTTGGTGGCCTTTGAACTCCGAGCTGATGGTGGAGAATTCGAGGTAAGGGCCCATAAATGAGGGGGACACCTTCCTACAAATCCTATAGCTTGTTCTCCCACGAATTTGGCTGCCAAGTGCTCATTAAGACCTTCAATTTTGTCTCCAAGTTGACCAACAAGGCTACACAAAGCACCCATTAGACTTGTTGGCATAATGACTAACCAAATTCACTCTATTAACATAAAAATAATCAAAAACATGCAATAAACAAATGAGAATGGTGGATCAAGTCAAATTAGGAGGTTGGATGAGCCCAAATATTTGTCCATTTTTGGGGCTCATCAATCACCTATGCCATTTGAAGATTATTTTTGAGTGATGCCGCAAGTATGGGATATCCTTGAATCCCAATAAGAGTATCTTTGCAATGTCCGAGGGTAATCTCTTGGGACACATCATCTGTAAAAGAGGGATCAAGGTCGACCTAGACAGGGCCATGACTATCATGTAGATTCCCTTCCCAGTGAATAAGAAATCCATGCAGTCTTTCTTGGGGAATATCAATTTCCTCCGCAAGTTCATCGTTGACTATGCTCAGATTGTTAAACCAATACAGGAGATGTTGAGGAAGGACACAATTTAAAAATGGGATAAAAGGGGAAAGGATGCGTTCACCTGTATCAAACAAGCTATAGCAGAAGCACCTTCATTTTACAACCCAGACTTTGGTAAAGATTTCTTGCTCTATAATTTTGCTTCCGATACCTCTCTTGTTGTTGTACTTACTCAGAAGGACGAGTTGAACAATGAATAACCTATCTCCTTCATGAGCACAAGTCTGCAAGGACCAGAGCTTAATTACCCCATCATGGACAAACATTCTTATGCAATGTACAAGGCGATAAATCACTTCAGACCCTATCTATTAAAGAACCGTTGTGTTATCTTTGTTCCACACCTAGTAGTCAGATCACTGCTTGTTCAACAAGAGTTGGGTGAAAGGAGGGCGAACTAGATGACCAGATTACAAGAGTATGATCTAGACATCAAGCCAGTTCACATAATCAAGGGTCATGGTCTTTTTCAATTAGCAGCAGAAGCAGTAAACATGAAAGAGGAAGAAGATGATCTCACAAGATGGAAGCAAGTGATTGAAATATATAACGTTGAGCAAGCTTCCCCCACTATAGACATAAACTATTGGTACATGGATGTGCGCTAATACCTCTAGCATGCAAAGTTCCCTCTCACTTTTCAACATGGAAAAAGAGGGAACTCCGACTTAAAGCATTATCATATCAGTTGGTGCATGGGGTGCTATTCAGAAAGCACCACAATGGATTATTTTGCAACTGTTTGGAGGCGCAAGATTCATAAAAGGTATTGTGTGATCTCCATGACGGACCAACCAGGGGACAATTTGCAAGAAACACTACACCACATAAGGTTATGTAGGCCAACTTTTACTAGCCTAAATTATTCAAAGATGCTCATGCATATGCCTACAAGTGTCCAGACTGTCAAAGGTGTGATGGAAGAAATTAGAGGTTAGCAGCCGCTATTGCAGCCCATTGCAGTGGAAGAAAGTTTCCAACATTGGGGCTTGGATATCATTGGGGAAATTGTCTTGCACTCATCAAAGAAACACCGCTATATTCTAACTGCTACGGAATATTCCACATGGTAGATAGAGGCCATTCTGCTAAAATAGGTGAATGATCAGGAAGTCATCAACTTACTACAACGGAACATCATTTCCAGGTTTGATGTTCCTACATCACTTGTTTTTGACAATGCAACATATTTTTCATCATTAACACTTTATGATTTTGCATTGGAAAATGGTATTATATTGAAGCATTCAGCGAATTATTATTCGCAAGAGAATGATTTTGTTGAATCCACGAACACAAACCTTATCTGTATCATCAAAAAGACCATATTCTCCGAACAATGAAACTAGAACTCTGCTTTAGTGAATGCCTTATGGGTTGAATGAGTCATGCCTAAGCCTTCTCTGAACACCTCTCCTTACTTCTGGGTGTACGGAAAGGAGGACATACTCCCACCAAACATCTACTTGCCCGCTCTCCAATTGTCACAAGAGTTCCACGGCAAGCCCTGTCTTTTAATTCAACATAGGATGGACACTTTGCACAAGCTACAGGAAGATAGGCTGAAAGAAAAATAAATTCTTTTACTTCACCAGGGTCATATCAAGAGGTGGTTTGACAGGACATCTGTAGGGAAAAAAAACTTTAGTGTGTGTAACTTAGTCTTAAAGTGGGATAAAGCCCATGAGGACAAAGGAAAACACAATAAGTTTCATTCCATGTCGATTGGAACATAAACGGTACATGAGAAGCTTGGCTAACACACATATCATCTTTAGTCACTTGACCGGAAGATTGACTCTCTCCCTGTCAATGGCCAAGACTTAAAACATTATTTTCAATGAAGATCTAGGGTTATGCCGCACACTATGTACACAGTCTTTCATTGGTTTTTATTTGTTTCTTTGCTTGAATTTTGTGTTAGTTTTGTCATGTGAATAAGTGGTGTGATTGATTGCGTTGTGGCTTCTAAGTGTGTGTGTGGCTGAAGTCTAAAGAGTCTTATGACACTGCAACATTTGGATAGCCTTTTGTCCGTCTTCCTTGTGTTGGTTACATATTTTGGCCGATGAAGTTCCGACGGAAAATATGATTCGTCAGTTAGGAGAGTTTTGGTCCAAACATGAACCCATGGCCAGTCTGGCAACCTCATGTCTATACTTGGTTTTTCTACTATTTTTCTCAAGCTTATCCAATTAGTACAAATGGAGAAGGGGAAAAATATAAACGAGCAAACCAAAATCAGAGGTATCTATATGCTTCTCTGAAGGAACGACTTCTTCCACTCTCAATAAGTTGGGATCCATCTTCTACTCCAAAATAAATAAGTGTCGATGCACAATTCTCTTTAAATAAATAAATAAAGGTGAAAGAAGAGAAATAATTCCTGTGTAGAGAAGTGAAGCAAACAACTTTGCTAGGGTACTTTCCAAGATCGTTGGTAGTGGAGCAATGTTTTTGTTCTAGCATGATTCCGCTGGGGTACTGTCAAGGCCTGTTGGCAATGGAGCAACACCAGAGATGAAAAATTATACTATGAAAATCTTAAGCTCGCTATCCAAACTACCCTTCCCAACTCGAAACATTGTGATTATGCTGAATCTTGCATTGTGTTCAACCAAAAATGTATAGGGGGACCATTTCTACCCATGGGGTTTGTGGGAAGGCCAAAGTGGTATGTACGATGAATTAATACTCCCTGAGGAACCAAGGCCCTACACAAAATAAACTAACGAAGACAAAGAAGCTAGAGTTCAACCAGTGTGTCACTAAGTGTTGTAGATGTTGCGACACCCTCCAAAATTTTGGCTTGCACTCAAATTTTAGAGCCTTCCTTGGTCTTTTCCTTAATTTTTGAAAACACTGAATCTCATTTCATGAGCTTTCTTGAAGTTATTTGGCCCCTTTTTTCTTATTGGATTAATTGTTGTCTTTTGGCATGTTTGACTGTTATGTAATGCTTGCGAGCCTTTTTTGGTGTTTTCGAAGGTCAGATTTTGTGTATATGAGTTGTCCTAACCATGTAAACATATTTTGCACTCATACACAAGATCTTGAGCGTTTTTGTACAAGTGTCGTCACGGTCGTCCCAAAGGCTATCTTAAGTGTCGCACTTGTTGCATCTTGTCATCAGGCACTCACACAGAGGGGAATTCTTTTATTGTGTGTTCTAATGATCTATGTTGTCGTGTCATCAAATTATGCTAAGTGTGTGATCATAGTTCAAGTTCATCACGAGACCATCTCCCTTCCCTCACTTAGCCATTTTTGGAAAATCTTCCCGATCGGGAAACTTAGCTTCATCAGGCCCTAACTAAGTTGCGCATTGCGCAGTATCAACCCTCTTGGATGTGACCCTGCTACCTCGAACTACATAGTACGTAGTCACTGTCTTCTAGGGTTGTTGTTCTAATCAATTCCAGAGTCCAGCAACCTCCCTTGACCTCCAGAATTGCACAGTTGTGGCTCTCAGCCTGCCTTGAACTATGCACTTCGCACCTTCAACCCTCAAGATTTTCCCCTGCCTACTGGAACTATATAATGCGCAGAGATACCAACTTCCCTTGGCCTCCAAAACTGTGCAGATGCTTCTGCTAGTGCCCTCCCCTCAGCCAGAGCTCACTGCCTTCAGAAAATTTGCTGATGTGTCCTCTAGGCCTCTTTGCTGCCAATTCCCCCTTTTTTCTCGCATGTCCATTTTGATGTCCTCAAGGTTATGGTTCCATGTTGTTAAATTGTTTTCTCATTGTTGTGGAAATTCTGATGGGTTATCTCAATCTCCACTTTGCTCCCCATTACCATGTCTCTTGTAATAATTACTATGGTTCATTTTATTGACATTCATACTGTCAGATGGGGGTATTCAACACTAAGGTTGGGTTGATAAGACTATTTTGTAAAAAAAAGAACTCAACCTATAGACTATGTTGTACATGACCATTTATTATGAATATTTTTAATTTCTATAGCTCAACCTATTCTTGTATGAATATATAGGCTGTTGCATGAATTATACACATCAATAACCTAAATGTAGGTACCATATCAACCTTTCCTTATCCAGATCTTGTGAATTCTAACTCAAATGCATAAAAAAAACACCATATAACCAACCTATGTTCAAAACATATATTTGAAGCTATTCTTGTCTACTTTAATCGACCTCTTCAACAACACCTACATATTATTGCACTTTGTTAAGTACCATTCTTATATATGATTCATTCATCTCCTTATTAGCTTTGATAATATGTTGAGAAACAATGAGTCCAATCCTAGACTTGTTCTCACATTTTAAAAATGATATGGCCAACCTTCAAACTTGTACTAATCAACCACATTTTATTTTCTTGGAGAAGATCACATTTCATTTTGTTGATTTCATACCATCTTTTATCATTGATTTCATATGAATCATTATAAGAGCATGAGAAAAACATGTTTGGTATATTGATGAACCAAGGGTTTGTTCCTCTTGCAACCATTTTTTTCCCATTTTAGAGAACTTACAACAATTCTCTTACTCATGCAACCTAGTTATAGAACTCAGTTTTTGCATGAAAAATAATACATTGGTTTGAATACAAAGCATGCTTTCCCAATTTTCCATACATTACCACATAAAATCCATTTCATTTCCTTTTTGTAAATGTCCATAATATTGTAGTTGTGATAAATATTGTACAAACTATCAATCCAGCCAATTATCCAACCTATCTCTATAGGCATGCATAATGGAGTCGTTTATGTCATAAGTTTTTAATCACTCCATCAATCATATGTTTGTTTCAAGCACTTGAATTGTTATATTATATAAGATCTATACATGTTCCTATTTTGTTTTAGTTATCATGTGATCAAAATATATGATGTCATTATATAATTTTTTTAATATTTGCTATAGATGGGTTCCTTCAACATGGTTTCTTAGAGGAACATGAGAGGATAGGGAAAAAGGAAAAATGTGTTGTGGCATGAAAGTAAGAACAAGAGAATACAATTTTTTATTCACTTCTATGCACACTCTGATGGATTCAACCAATTAACTCAAATTGAGAATTTGTATCTAGGTGGTCCTCCACCCAATCGTCATGCATAACATAACTCTGCTCCTTAGCCACGTCCAAATATAATGGAAATTATCGAGACCCATCCACCAACACAACAACAACCTCAATGGAATGATGGATGGGAACCAAATACGATCATATAAGCTTCCTAAATTTATCATTGGCCCTTCGATTCTAGACATGATATCCAACCACATGTTATTGGTCCTCCAATTCTAGACATGATATCCCACCACCCGTTATTGGACCACATATCCCATCTACTATATTTCACATTGAGAATTATTCTAGACAATAGGCTTTGATTGTCCCTACCCATGGTGAAAAATGAAAACAACCCACAGTTGCCTTTCCTATCTTCTCATCTACACATGTGACTTCATCCCTCTCACATACCAACACACCTAGAACTGAAAATGAAGGAAGAAGAGAGATATACTTCTTCAACATTCATATTGAGCTTAATGAAGAAAATAAGAGTGATGAGAAAAGGAAGGGAAATAGATTAGATGTGCATCTAGAGATATTTTAACTATGGCATTTACTTGACTTTATGATTTCTTATTTTTCAAATTTTGACAAAAATATATTTGATGACAATGGTATCATTTTTGGTAATGTTATTATTTCTAATCATATGGGAGGCACATTTTTTTGTCATGCATGCTATTTTGGTAAATTATCATATTATGTTTTATATTGGTTGATGATGTATTTGGATGGTATGCTAAATTATGATGGATGGTGTTGAAAGTTTTATCATGCTATCATTTATATTTCATTTATTACGGAGTCACAAGGTGATTAAAAGATATATTTTGGAAATGAGCCTAGAGGGTGTAGAAAATCCACTAAATTCTGTTGCTGCTAATATGAACAATCTGAAAACTAGTTATTTTTCATATAGACACAAAATATCTCTACTTATTTTGCAACATAATAGGAACAAAGATAAATACGCAATCACACAATTCAACAACAACTTTTCTAGGGAACCCAACTGGGAAAACCCTCTACTTGATTAAGAATTTTATTGATAGAATAATGAGCAATAGATCTATTACAAAACACTCGTTTTTCAATAGATAATACAATGATATCACTGCTAAAACTAAGCCTGAAACAATCTGCAAGACCCCTTATCCTTATGCCTTCTTTCCTTACCTAGATGAGCTTTGAAATCCTTGCGCAAATCTTGGGAAATAGCCTCCTATTTCCTAGCGCACGAGGAGCTCCTATTTCTTAGGAAATTCCTCTTATTTCCTAGCACATTCCCAAGGAAAAAACACAAGCCTCTTGCTTGAATCGCTCTCTCACAAGCTCACACACAAAACTAGTGCATACAATAATGATTACAATTATGCCTTTGATCCCCCTTTTAAGAAATTCGAATGGCTAAGTCTGGAAAATTATATTTTAGGAAATTGATTTTGCGATTGATGAGTTAACTGAGTTGAACTAACTCATGCAACTCATCTCATCTCAATTCTAGAAATTTAGATTCAGTCACTTGTCCTTTTCCCAAATTAAATCACACTAGAAGATAAGAAACTTGGCCTTCCACTTCAGCGCATTAGTTAACTACTTCATAACTCATCCTAACTTTTAGGAATGAATCCTAAATTATAGGATTTTTCCTAGCTTTTAGGGAACTTGAGCATGCTAAGGAGAAACTTATTTTGGTCCCTTTTATTAAGGCACAAATGAAGGAACCCTTTCTTACTATCATTTTCAATGCTCCCTTTTAACGAGGAAGGGATTTTGTACAACTCCCAAATTATCTCTGAAATGAGAAAAACTGATTCTTACCAATGCCTTAGCCAAGATATCTTCTGTTTACTCTCATGTTGGAATGTACGATAGCTTCATTATCCCTTTTTTCACATTATCTTTGAGATGGTGATACCTTATCTCGATGTGCTTTTAGCAATCATGAAACGCTAGGTTCTCAGAGAGATTGATGCAACTATGATTATCATAGTGTTTCATGGTAGGCTCCATCCTCTGTTTGAAAAGTCCCAAAAGCACCTTCCTCATCCAAATGGCCTTGCATTATGCCAAACTAGTAGCCATGTTCTCGGCCTCTGTTGAACTGAGTATAATTGATCTCTACTTTTTGTTGTACCAAGGAACATCTATTGACACAATGCTAAAGACACAACCTAGAGTACTCTTCCTATATGTGGAGAACCCTTCCCAATCTTCATTTGTAAATCCCTCAAGCCTCATTCCATCAACCTATCTATACCACAATCCATAATCCACTATGCCTCTAATATATCTCAACACATGCTTCACAACAACTCATTGAACTTTGGTCAGTTCCAACATGAACTGACTCAACTAGTTGACTACAAAACAAATATTAGTTCATGTGTTGACCAAGTACAACAACGACTTAATTATTTTACTCTATATTGTAGCATCCACTCACTCTAATCTACTAGCATCCACCTTCTTCTAGTTGTGACTAGAGGTGTGGCCATGGGCTTGCAATCCTACATATGAAATCTCTAACGAATCTCTACAGTGTGCTTCCCCTATTCCACGAAGACCTCACCATCACGCTGCCAAACCTGCAACCAAGGAAATAGTGCATAAGCCCCATATCCTTCATCTCAAACTCCCTTGAAAGGTCCTTGCAATCTTGGATCAAGCTGTCCGCTCTAGTTAATATAAGGTCATCAACATAAAGCACTAGAATGAGCAAAAACCCTCCAAGTAGGATGTAGTATAGGTTGGCATCCATGCCACTCTTAGTGAAGCCCAATCCTCGAAGGTAGATGTCAATACAAGTGTACCATGCTCTTAGATCTTTCTTGAGCCCACAAAGAGCTCTCTTTAGACTGCACACATTTTTGTCTTTGCTGAATCGCTCAAACACCTCTAGCTTCTCCATATAAATATCCTCCTCAACTACTCCATTTAGGAATGCTATCTTCGCATCCATTTGGTGGATCTTCCACCCCACCTATGCTGCAAGTGCCATACTAGTCCTGATGGATTAATACCATGATACTAGGGCAAAAGTATCATCATAGTCTAAACCCTAAATTTGTGAGAAGACCTTGGCCAAAAACCTGGCCTTGTACTTTTCCATACTACCATATGCGCCATGCTTCACCGTGTACACCCATCTTGATCTAACTATTTATTTTCCCTCAGGTCATGGCGCAATATCCCATACATTTTTCTTCGTGATGGAGGAATATTCCTCCACCATGGCATCCTGTCGAACCTGTTGAGAAGTTTTCTCCTTGTAAGAAGAAGGCTCAATGTCCACCAACTCTGTCATCAGTGCCATATAACATGTGTACCTCTATGGTTGTTTCCTCTGCTTGATCATGGTGGTAGGAGCTTCAACCTGCTCTTGAGCCTCTTGAATCAAACTCTCGGTCCACTTGGACTTCTTCCTCCCTAGGGTGGAAGTCTCTGGCTAAGTAGATTCCTACTCTTGGCCTAGTCACTTCTCCTCATCCTTCTGTAGATCCTGCTCTGCGACTCTCTTGTCACCTGGTTGAGTCTTTCTCTATGGTCCTGGATGTCACTCATTCTTGGAAGCAAGTAGCTCCTCCTCAAGTATTTCAATTTACTCATGCTCTAAGGAATCTCTTAGAGCCTAAGAACTACATTCCTAAGTCTTGGTAGATACACCTTATATGCCTGGGTTGTCTCACTATATCCCACAAAATTTTCTCCTATGGGCTCCAACTTCTTACTACTATCGTTGGACACATGGCAACAAAATTTTGTGCCAAAGATCTGAAAGTGTGAAACATCAGGCTTCTTTCTTGTGAAAGCCTCCTATTGTGTAACTCATCCATGCATCCTATGTGGACTCATGTTCTACAGAAATACTGTAGTGTTGCTTTCCTCTTCCCACAAAAATATAGGTAGTCCCTGACCATGCGACATGGCTTTGGATTCTCCAACAATATTGTAGTTCTTTCTCTCAGCCACCCCATTCTGTTGAGGGTTATGGAGTGCTCTCAACTCTCTCCTAATGCGTTTCTTTGCACACAACTCCTTGAAGGTAATGGAGGTATATTCTCCACCATTGTCACTTCTCACTTCCTTGATCTTCTTTCCTGTCTGATTTTCAACTAAGGCCTTAAAATCGAAGAAATTGGTTAAGATCTTATATTTATTTTTCATAAAGAATATCCAGGTTTTGAGAGAATAATCATGAATGAAAGTAACATAATACCTGTGTCTGATGAGTGATGGAGAAGAGAAGGGCTTGCACACATTTGAATGCACCTGCTCCAAAATCCCTTTGGCTCTGTTGTCTTGACCTTGGAAGGAAAACTTGACATACTTGTAAATTGTGCACCCATTTCACACTCTACTCTTGTCAAAATTTTATGTTGTTAATCCCGTGGCAATCTGTTGAAGAATTTCCAGCGCCCCATGATGCAAGTGTCTCATGTGCCTGTGCCAAAGCTCTCCAAAATATGTACTATGCTCACATCCTGCCTTGCTACTCAAGGTTGCACAATTATCTACCTACAACATGTAAAGGTTCCTCATCCTCACACCTATCTACTTCGTTTTCCCATAAACTAAATGCTTGAGGTACACCTTACCTCTATTGAAGATGACATCATATCCCTTGTCCTCAGAGGTTGTTACTAAAACTAGGTTCTTCTTCAGCCCTAGAAGATAGTGAACTTCTTTGATATGGAGAGATATACCAGAATCCCTCTCAAATATGAAAATACCAACTCCCTTGGTTACATACTTTCCATTATCTCCAAGCTCGATATGAACCTACATATCCTTCTCCTCTAGTTGAATGAAATAATCCCTATTCCTGGTCATGTGGAAAGAAGCACTTGAATCAATATACCATCTGTTTCTTATTACTGAGATTTCCATGCAAACTATCAATGAGAAATATTTCTCAAACTAAGAAGCAAACCCATCTACCTCAGCTAATGTAGCCACATGATCTTTATTTGACCCCTTCTTCTTCCGATTTGGACACTTAGTAGTGTAGCTCCCAAACTCAATGCAATGGAAGAACTTGATCCTACTTAGATCTTTCTTCTTCTTGTCACTCTTCTGACTGGTCTCACCCTTCCCTTTTTATTTCTTTCCCTTGGATTAATCTGCAAGAAAGAAATTCTCCTCTTCATTCTCAACATTCAACCTCTTGCCACTGTTACCCATGATATGACTGAGCTTGAGCTCCTACTAAGTGAAATTTCTCCATATGCGTTCCAAATCTGGTAGCTTGTCTCGTCCAATTATTCCCTGAACAAAAGTTTTCCATTTCTTGGTAATCCAGTTTATAGCTGTTCGAACCAACTCACTATCTTTTGGTTTCTCTCCTACAACTGCAAACTCATCTTGGACTCTCTGATTCTTTGTGAGATAGGAAGCTACATCCTCACCCTTTTTAATCTTGGTGAGCCTCAACTTTTCCTTGAGACTCATTTTATGATTCTTAGTTGGATCCTAGTATAGCTTCACAATGACATCCAACATGTCCTTTGTTGTATTATTATCTGCAATATGTGGAACTATATGATCTAGAACTCCATCGAGGATCATCCTCTTAGCCTTGGACATATCCTTCTTATACTCATGGAAATAGATAAGATTTTTGGGAACAACTATGAAAGTTGTCACAAACTCCTTCAAACCAAGCTCATCCTCTAGAAAGAGCATTCTGGACTTCCAGACAGCAAAGTTAGAAGCTCTGTCAAGTCTATCCTAATCTCTGAGACCTGTTGTGGCCATCTCAACGAAAACTAAAAAACTGGAAAACTTATTCTCCTGTTTGGCTTTCTCCCAAGTTTGAGGTCTGTGTGTTGGTCGATTCTTCTCACTACTCTGATACGATGTAGAAAATCCACGAACTTCTATAGTTGCTAATATTAACAATATCAAAACTAGTTTCTTTTCATATAGACACAAAATTTATCTACTTATTTTTCAATGGAATAGGAACATAAATAAATACACAATCACACAGTTGAACAACACATTTTTTCTAGGGAACCCAATTGGGAAAACC
The DNA here is from genome assembly GCA_031772625.1 of Pinus tabuliformis. Lineage (NCBI taxonomy): Eukaryota > Viridiplantae > Streptophyta > Pinopsida > Pinales > Pinaceae > Pinus > Pinus tabuliformis. Next base: position 1,371,836 of record CM062813.1, read on the forward strand.
CTCTGCTTGATTCAAAATTTTATTGATAGAAGAATGAGCAATAGATCTCTTACAAAACACTATTGTTTCAATAGAGAATACAATGATCTCCTTGCCAAATCTAAGCTTGAAACAATCTGCAAGACCCCTGATCCTTATACCTTCTTGCCTTGCCTAAATGAGCTCCAAAATCCTTGCGCAAATCCTAGGAAATAGCCTCCTATTTCCTAGCACATGAGGATATCTTATTTCCTAGTGCATTCCCAAGGCAAATTATCCCTCTATCAACTCACACAAGCCTCTTACTTGACTTGCTCTCTCATAAGCTCACACACAAAGCTAATGCATACAATAATGATTACGATTGTGCCTTCACTCCTCCTTTTAAGAAATTCAAATAGACAAATCAGGAAAATTATATTTTAGGAAATTGATTTTGGGATTGATAAGTTAACTGAGTTGAACTAACTCATGCAGCTCATCTCATCTCAATTCTAGAACTTGAGATTCAATCACTTGTCATTTTACCAAATTAACTCACACTAGAAGACAATAAACTTGGCCTTCCACTTCAATGCATTAGTTAACTACTTCATAACATCCTAACTTTTAGGAATGAATCCTAAATTATAGCAATTCATCCTCACTTATAAGGAACTTGAGCATGCTAAGGATAAACTTTTTGTGGGTCCTTTGATTAAGGCACAAATCAAGCAACCCTTGCTCGCTATCATTTTCAACAGTGGGATTCCACCTACTCAAGATAAATTAAAATATTATAAAATATTCTTCAATATTCCTCTTCTCTTGAAATTAATAGAAAACATTAACCAAATGAATTTAAAGAAAATGAAAGTAGTTACCTTGTAACTAATTGAAGGAGATTATAAAAGGCATAAAAGGGCTTGGAAAAAGTGAAGAGAGGTATGATACACTTTTAAGTTTTCATTATTCTGATCATAAAATTACTTTTATGAGTAAAGATTCTAAATGTCTTGTTAACAACATAAATTTCTTGGAGCGACAAGGAAGGAATTATTTCACGATTTTGTTATTTGTGCCTATAATATTGTTTTAGTTTTTCTGCAACTCTTTGTTCTTTTCGAAGGTCTAATTATTCCCAGTGCTATTAGTGCACTTTTTGAGAGATCTTACTAGGATAATCTTATTAGAGGGGTCCAAACCAATTTTTGTTTTTATTATCTTGCTTCTTTCATGGCACTTAGTTGCCTTTGTATGAATATTTAACATCTTTGGCTTTTGAAGTCACTTTTTTGGTCCAAATTTTCATAGAAATTTGAAAAGATAGTTGGTTTTACACTCACGTTTGATAAAATATAATTAGTTTCTTGACTCTTTCATATTTGGGGCATAACTTTTTAGCTTTTTGGAATATTTTTATTTTAAATGCTGATCATATATATGACATTTGTTGCGAGTTTATTGGATTTCATAGGTCATCACATTTAATGCATGCACAATATTTTTACTCTGTTGATTTAAACTTTAAAATCAGCTTATAATTTTGTTATTTTACTGTACCCAATGATGAGTTTTATTTACTTTATGAATTTGTAAAGTGTGTTTTTTTGTTTAACAATTTCTAAAAGTGTATTTTGGTTATAGATATTTTTAAATTTGTAAATTGGAATCAAACAATGGCTTTAAGAAACCAGACATAGTTCCCATTATCTCACTTAGCCCTGTGAGATTTGGAAGCATTGTAACCCAAGCATTAAAAGTCTGTGCTCAATAGTTTTTTTTTCATAATACTCGATACCGATAGTTCTTTCTCTAGTAATTTTTATGTCCTTTCGATATGACTATACCTTCTACTAACCAACCCGACCTTGATCATCAATTAAATGATGAAAGAAGCATAACACATTCTTTATTGATTTAATTGTTGAAACTACCAATTCTGTTACTGAATTTGAATATTTTTGGGTTGTCATAGTTCATGAAATTGATTTGAAAGAGTGAAGGGAAGCCTTTGAGAGGAAAATTTTGTAACCATCCTGTTAGACGTTAGTTGGCTTATGTCTGATGAGCCTTGTTCTTCTGGAAGGACTCCTGGTCAAAGTATTGAATCCAACCCTGAAGTGAAATAGTAAAGCGTAAAGTCATTCTTACTACAACTCAATCTCTAATAATTTTTTATCAAGACATCACTAGTTCCTCAAGAATGACTTCTCGTTATACGATAATTATGGCCAAAAAAAAATCATCTTCTCTTCTTTAGCCCAACCTTCATCATCAACCTAAATTAGTATTCTTTATTCTTGTTTTAACCCTATGTAGTCTACCACTAATCTCATGAAGGTTATAAATAAGTATGTGGAGTTTCAATTTGAAGAGGATGATAACACCACCCCTTGGCATACGTCTTCTCTGTTAAATTTGATTCCAATCAAAAAAATTTCCCAAGTTCAAAATCATTTTCTGAAATTTTCAAAAAATGGTACTATTATGACAAAAAATCCCTTGATTTCCTTCTCTAATGTTTGTCACAATATTGGGGCGAATGATAATGACACTTGTATGTGGTTGATTGTTAACTCTTTAGAGGGTAAAGCAACAACTTATTTCTTTGAATTTCCTCAAAAATATTTCTCTACTTGGGTTGAAATATGTTATTGGTTTAGGTCAACCTATGGCCAACCTCAATGTATCGTGGACTTATTTCGATTATATAATAATGCGACTTATTCAAAGGGTGGAACTATCAAGTCATTTAATCTTGATTTTACCATGCTATACAAATGATCATATTTATGAAGTTATTAGACCATATAATCAAGTGACTATGATGCACTATTACATTGCATTACCTCCTCCTTATTTCCATAGGTTAAAAGAAAAGAGTGCATGTAGCCTTGACTCTACTTTTCAAATTTGTCTCAAGTATGAAGAAAAAATGCATTTAACCGGTCTTCCCCTATAATATGTGAGTAAGTAGGCTGATATTTCTTTTGTATTTCAACTTGTGAAAGACATGAGTAATCACATTATCTCTTTCAAAAAGAAGATGATAGCCAAAATGCATGCTGAAAGTTCATCTCAAGATCTCATAAGAAATACACCTAAATGTTTTTAGTTGAATTCTCTCCTTTCCCATCCATGGTGTAATTTTTGTGAAGATTACTATGAGGAAAAAACATGTGAACTGAAGAAGAACACACGTGAAAGAATTTTTAGTGAAACACAAGATTCTATAGTCTCTACTTTGGATTTGGTAGCAGAAGATGATATTATGATGATAGAAACAAAAATTTCATATAAAGGCAAGAATGTTTCCTCAAAAAACACTCTAGCCAAAAACCCACCAACCAAAGAGTTAAATAACATGACATATTCCAACACCAACACCACATCTAACATTATAGAAATCATTCAAATGTAAATACCTCTCCTTCTGCTTCTTCTTCATCTTTGTCTCATTTTAATGTCGTAAAGAAGATGGCCAATATTAAAGTTGAATCTTCATTACTTGACATAGCCACTATCCCTGAGTAGCAACAACAATTGAAATTTTCTTGGAAAGTAAAATTCCTTCTCCTGTACATTGTACTTGAGGAAAATCATGAAGAAGATCCTTCCAAAAATACAATTTTTGCTATAAATAATCCTAAAAGTCTTGCTAGGTGTTGTCCTTTGTAGACAGTTCTAGGCTAAGGAACTGTGTCAAAGCATCTAAAATGTTGTTTAAACTCTGTTTTGGATGAACAATTCTTTAAACTGTTAAACATATGCAAATCATAACTATTCCTGATATAATAAAAGAGTTGATTCTTCACCTTTAACATAATTAAGCTTTAAAATGTTTATGAAAGGTAGAATTTTAAGATGATATATATGATTCCTTGAACATTCAAATAGAGCATTTAACTTGTCATATATAGATGATGGGTGTAAATCCTTTTACAACCAAACATAGCATATTTAATGATAACATGAAGGAACAATTAAATTATGTAGAGAAATGAACTCAAACAAATAGTTTGAGTTAATTAATCTCTGTAATTGGTTATAACTTCACAGGGGATTTCAGAAAGATTGATATTCAATCTTATCTTACCCAGATTTCCTATTAACTCTAAACATGTGTAGAAATTTTGGGCGTGGGATCCCCCCAAGGCAATTTTTGGGGCTTAAAGCCCAAGTTTTGACTAAGTCCATTGTAAAGACTCCGCGATTTGTGGGCACGGAGCACGAAGTTGTAATAGAGTCAGAGGGTTTTCCGCCCTCACTTTTGTAATGTAATGTCGGTTTGAGAGATCTACCCATGGTCTGCGGACCATGGGATTGTATAAATAGAGCGAGGCTCTAAGTGTAAAGGGACATCATCTAAGGATAGAAAGAAATCAATGAAGCGGTGAGTCAAAGTGTAGAGTTGTGTCTTTGGGTCATAGAGTAGGAGAAGGCTCTGTAGCTGAGTGCGCAGAGGCCTAGTAGTCCGTAGCTGAGTGCGCAGGGCAGGTCGAGTCTGTAACCATTGGAAACATTAATAAAGAGAAGTTTTACCATATTTCTGTGTATCTTTACCTGTTTTATGCATTGAAGTATATTGGGTATGAATTGCAAGTTTACTGTTTATTTACTGCACGAACTTATATGAATGTGCTGAATCACTAAATATAGTATAAGGTATCTATTTACGTGAAGATAACTAATTGTTATAAGAATATAAGTAAGATCTGTGGCGTGACTTGGGGAAATAGTGCAGATCACTGCTCCTGCAGTGCAAAAGCCCCACATCCCTTGGATTAGGGCTGCACAAAGGTGAATAGAACAGGGCGCGAAGGCCTTTCAAGTCAGGGAAGTACGCGAAGTAACCTGCGCGAAGGCATTCACAGTTGGAATAAATCAACCCCTCAGACATCTCAAGGGTGCGAAAACCTGGTTCTAGCACCCCCCCCCCCCCATACTACTTCAGGTGAGACCTCAGTCCACCCTCCGCAGACTATTGCCGAAAGGGCCAATAGTACAGGGATTTGTTTGGATAATTAACTCCAAACCTCGTTCAGGCCCCAACAAGCCAACAAGAAATAAATACAGATTGAAACATAATAAGAAACTAGAAAAATCACATGAAAATATAGGGTGCTTCAAAATGAGTCCAAAATCCTTCTATTAATCTTAGAAACAGTTCATAGAATTACAATTGTGCTAAATGGATTATCATAAGGGTTCAACCCTTCATACTTCGAATTACAAAGTATTTATAGAGTTTCTTCTCAAAATATTTGAAATTAAAATAAAATTTTTTATTACTAAATATCTTTTCCAAACTGATTTGGATTTATTACAAAAATAGAACTAGAAAAGAGGAAATATGAATTGATTTGACATCTTGCACATAATTCGAGGATTGTTTCTAGTGACTGGAGCTATAAAGATGTTGTTTTGTTTGTTTTTCTTGGAAATATGTTCTTTGTCCCTAAAAACTTGGTATTTTGCTGCTGAAAATCTGTTGTCTCTCATTCGATGAGTTCACACAATTTGTCCCATCTTTTTTCATCAGGAATAGAAATTTTAATAATTTTATGTATGATTCATCCACTTCAATCTATTTCTCAAAAGTAGGCTTAGTTATGAACAGATGCTTGATCTCATGCTGAATTAATAAATCATAACTAAGACCTTCCATGAAATCCTTTCTAGTGATGGTTCCTTTGATTTTAGCAAATTTAACTTTATCTATTGCAATATCTACTAATATTCTTCGAGTGGAATTAATTTATCACCTATACCCTCCATACATGGAAGTCCTTTACATGTAATGAATTAAAATTATGTGAAACTTTTTAATCTAGAGTTCTAAATTATGACATTTATCCTCCAACTGTAGCATTCAATTTCTTTTAGTATGTACCCTTATCACCTCCAAGACAACTTCAATTTTGTCTTCAATTCCATATTCTTCAAGCTCTTCTTTTGTCTTCGAATTCAGAACCTTGAATACTCTTGTGGCATCTCTTGGTTTGTGGTCAAGGTATTCCTTTACTTCTGCCACTGCTTCCTTTGATTTATGTAACAACTTTTCTTGTTAGAAAATAATATCAATTGAAGGCCACAATTCAATAATTGACTCATTAATATTAAGACAAATATTTTCTTTGGCCTGAGTAATGGTGCGAACAATTGCAAATTCATTTTCATAAGTTGTAATTTTCCGAGTCAACCTATAACTTTTCTGCAACTCGTCCAAGTATGCATTATCAATCTTAGTCTTTTATTCTTGGAGATTCTGAAGTAGAGTTTTTAATTCCTCAATCTTCTGATCCTTTAGTGTTTAGTATCCCATGGCTTCTGATAAATCTGTTGTTGCATCAGTGGACTATGTATCCACTATAACAATCATTGTTGTAGAAGTCCCTATTGTAGTCCATGTCATTGAAATACCTACAATAGATGTTGTTGCTATGGGCATATATGCTTAAACATCCAATTGTTGTTCTTTTTCCTTTAATAGTGTCTCCATTTCAACTTCCATTTTCTGTATGTGGAGATTTTGTTCAATTATCATTTTGAACATATTCTCTTTTTCTATCTAAAATTGACCAACTTCTTTGGCATGTGGATGTTTTGTAGTAGGAAGATTCAACTATTTCCTTAATGCTTTAATATCAACATTATTGTTCTCGATCATTTCTTCAGTTTCTTTAACATCATTAGGATTGTATCCTAATGTTATTACTAGATCTTCCAATGACTTAATTCTGGTATCTTTTTCTAGGGATGACATTTTCTCCATCTTTAATTGAGAATGAATGCTATTCAGTGAAGCTTGTACTTTCGAAGCTGCCATAGCTGAACTAGTCAAAGTATAATATATCATTTCTCCGGCTTGCTTATGCAGGTCAATCTGATCAATGGAATGAATATGTTTGGTGTCAAAAAAAAAATTGATGTCTTATAATCTCCCGCACCTCTAGGGATTGGAACTTTGGGTTCCAATAAAGGTAGATGAAATTTTTCCTTTTCAGTATCGAGTGTAAAAATAATTCTGTGTTGGGTAATAGAAGTATGTTTCCAGAATTCAGAATATGTGGTGGACTTCTGTGCTTCATTCTTTCTTTTAACCTCTTTGTATCTAGAAAAAATGTTTTGTTGTTTTGTACCCTGAGAAACAGATGATATAGGAGAATATGTGGAAATCTCCTCAATCCTTGGAAATGTAGAGGCATGAGAACCTATCAATATCATTTTTTCCTTCTCCTATGAACTTTCTCCTTGAAAAGGCTCCTCCTGAGTATTATTTTTATTTCTTCTTTTAAACACTTGGAAGTCTGTCTCTTGAACTTCTGAAACTGAAGGAGACAAACTTTCTCCTAGACTCTTAGTCCCTTTCTCTTGAGGAACTGGAGTTTGTGAAACTGTTTGAATATCAATTTGTTGCTCTCCTCTTGCAATGTGTTCTCCTGCCACTCTATTTTATTTTCATACTGCTCTATTTTTGGCCTAGGTGTATGTGCATAAGGCATAGTCTTCTGTTCAACTCTTGACTTAGAAATAATCCCCAAGGGATCATAAGACCAGGTGAAGCTCAATTTGAACTTCATTTGTTTCAAGAGAAGATCCGACTCCTTTGTTATAGCATTGGTGTTGACAATAAATGGTCCAATCTGTGCTTTTAGTTTAAACTGGCATTTCCTCTCATTGGATACAAAATTTATATCATCCATGTTCATCATTTTTATGATATATTCCAATGCAAAAATTCTGATTGGTACAAATTTTGGCAACCTATTGGAAGGTAGATCACATCCATAGATCTTGATTTCTGTGTGGTTCTAATAGAGGTACCAGTCTCCAATCTAAGTTTGCTCAGAGAAGTGAATAATTCTTTTGATTTCAAGTGAAATTCTGGGTATAATATCACTACTGAGAAGACACAATGTCGTATGTAAATACTAATTTATATAATCACTGAAAGAATACTCCTATGTGTTCTTTCTTCCCAATGAATTCCAATGAATAAGAGAATGAGGATTCCCCTGTGCATCTAATTTAAGTGGTGGAAATTTGAATATATCTTCTTGGAAAAATAGAAATAAATACATAAGGAAATATTGATGCTTAAAAGCACCTTCAGTAGAAAACTTCAGAAACGTATCATGAATTCTCTCTGCCAGAATTTGATTGTAGTTGAAAATGAGTGATGGTTTATCACCTTCTGAAAATACTGATAAAAATTTTAGAATTACTTCATCAACCCATTAATCACTAGGGTAACCTAATAGACATGAAACCATAGAGATGACTTGCCTAGACATTTATGGAAATATTGAAGAAGAGTAGGGTGGATTGGTTCTTGGTAACTCAGAGTTCTCAGGTAAAAATGATTCAAAGATCTTGGATCTTTGAGGGAATATGAGTTTGTTATAGATCTCCATGAGAGAATCTACAGAAAAAGGATGTAAAGGGGCTATAGGTTTAACTTGAAGGATTTGACATATTGATTCAGGAGTGACAGTGAACAAGACTTCATTATTTTGGGCAATTACAACCCTCTGACTGGGTAAATACCTTAAATGACACTAGGTGAAAAATTCTGGGAAGAAATGGGTCTGAGGAAAGATGAATTGGGGTAGGAAGGAGTCCCATATGTTCAATTCATCACTATCATCTAAAAATTTCTAATTTTCCCAGTTGTGAAGTTCATAAAGATCGAACTCACACTGGGTTTCAAAGATTTTGTATTGCTTGTCAACCAGGGGAAATTTGTCTAAATTCATTACAGGGGGCAACATTGGGCTTTCTACCACTAATTTGGACTTTCCTTTGGATGGCGACATGTTGAATTATGAATTTGTAGACAACTGTATCGAATTACTGGGAACTGGTGATCGCTAATGTAGCAAGTGCTTGTTAGCCGATAGAATTCGAATGATACCAACACTGCTACAAGAGAATGAGAGTTTGGAGGGAAAAAATATGTTTTATAAGGGAGTTGAACGAATTAAGCATTTTGGCGTGTCTAGTTAATGCACTTAGATGTTGGCGGGAAATATTTATTACTGTAATGATGAATTAGTTGTAGGCAGGGAAATTTATTGATGTAACAGTAATATGATGACGATGAATGAGGGAAAGACGAGTGGATAGGTGTGAGGAGATATGAAAGCGACGACGGGAGTGGAGCAGGTGAGAGAGCGATTTTCAAGGGGGTTAGGTTTTTTGCAATTTTGAAGAGGGGGTGGGGGCTTGAAATGGTTGTGGAGTGGCCACGTAATCATGGGAGGAATCTAAAAAATATCTTTTCGGACCACCCTCCCCCGTGCTATCGACGTTTATTCGGGCGGGGGTGATCTCCGCCTTTGATTCTCGCTTGGGCTTTATCGCAAGCCGAAAAAAATGTCAAATCAACTCACTTTATTAACAATATATTAATTAATCATTGATTAATTAACATAATAAAGATTTAAATAATGATACAAATATAATGCGGCAACATATAAAAAAACACGCCTATACTTTTAGATTTTTATTGTTTATTTTTCTCATATATATATATATATATATATATATCCCATTTTTTTTTCTAGTTTTCTTTCTTTTTGTATTTTCTTTTCTATATTTTTATTTTTATTTTTTTTTCTATTTTTCAACATAAAGGAAATGGAAAACATAACATGGTAAAACTAAGTTACAACATATGCTCCATCTGGGGACTGCTTTCCTATGCAGGATGTAGAGAACCTGCAGATCCATGTGCCTTCTCCTCGGGTTATGGAGTCTTTGTTGTGAAAATCACACTTGATAGTGAAACTTAAAAGAAAACCATAAATTTACAATGAACTATGGCTGCAAGCATTTTTAATACTGAATGTAATGTTTGAGGTATTGCCCATTGACTGGCAATGAAGAATATTTTCCTTCCAGGTTTTGCAAAATAAAAGTATTTTTACCCTTCACTTCTACAATGCTGAATGGTCCCAACCACAAATTGTCAAATTTTCCATGCTTGCCTCTTTCCTCTCTTCTGGTATCCCATCTTAAAACTAGATCACCTTGTCTGAAGTCTCTTTCTCTAGCCTTTCTATCAAATAAACTTTTCATCTTATTTTGATATTTCCGAAGTTTGAATTGAACTTCACCTCTTCCTTTATTTAATTCAATGATTTGATTGATTCATCTTGAAAATCATCATCTTCATCATATGATTGTTGCAGAAATTTCATTACTCGAAATGCTATTTGTGTGGGAAAAATTGCCTTAGTTCCATAGACAGGTTGAAAAGGGGACTTGCCAGTAGATCTTTTGGGTGATACTCTATTTGCCCAAACTGCATATTTAAGATGACTATCCCAACTCCTTTTATGATCTGCCAATACTTTCTTAATGACCTTAACCAGAATTTTATTTGATGATTATGCTAATCCATTACCTCGAGGGTAATAAGGTGTAGAATGATGTAATGAAATCTAGTATTTCTGACAAAACTCTATCATTTAAATACTATTGAAATATTGTACATTATCTGTAACTATTTCTTGTGGACATCCAAATCTAGACAATATGTTCTCTTCAATGAATTTGATGACTGCAGTATCTGTTGCATTCTTGACAAGAATCATTTCTACCCACTTGTTAAAATAATATGTAGTAGTTAGAATCCATCTATGTTAGTTACTTGATTTTAGAATTATTTCACCTATGAAATCTAATCCCCATTGTAAAAAAGGTGCTTCAACTAACACTGGAACAAGGGGTAGTGTTGCTAATATATGCTTTCCAGCAAATATATAACAAGGAATATAACTTCTTACTTTAGCTCCAACCTGTGCAAATTATTAGGCCAATAGAAGCCTACTCTTAGGATCTTGTATGCAGTTTCCTTCCAAGCATAATGTCCTTCACAAATTCCTTCATGAAACTATTCAATAAATCCATCTGTTTCTCGTTCAGTTAGACATAATAAAAGGATATTGAGGGGATCCTTCCAATACAAACTGGCATTGGCAATACAATATTTCATGGATTTAAGTATAAGAGATCTAGATTGATTCCTTGTAAATTCAGGAGTGTACTTTAAATCTCGAATAAAATTCACTATGTCTTTATATCAATCTAAAAGTAATAATTTCTCATCAATGTGAAAAGGAAGAGGAACAAGATCTGAACTAGAAGAAGATTCTTGTGGATTATTCTCACTTGATATGGAATAAGGTTATTTTGGATTCTTCTCACTTGAACTGGAAGAAGGTTCTTATGGATTCTTCTCATTTGAACTAGAAGAAGGTTCTTGTGGATTCTTCTCACTTGAACTCTGAAAAATGGTATTGATACTAAGAACCTTACAATTTGATTCAACCAAAAGTTTAGCTAAACCTTGTCCTTTTACCAATTTGGTAGATTTGATATCAAGATCAAATTCAAGTATCTTTGCAATCCATCTTCCCCTTTTTCCATCTATATCAGGCTATGTCAAAATTGTTTTTATTGCATGGTTTGGAACATAAGCAATGATAGGAGAGTGTAGGACATAGATTTTGAATGCTTTTAGGGCTTGGACAAGGGCATATGCTTGCTTCTCTATGATATCATATCTTAACTCATCATCTCTCATTACTTTTCTGAAAAAGGAAATGGGCTGCTCATATCCATCATCATTTTTTTGTAGTAAAACAACAACTAAGGTAGTGTTAGAGGCAAAGGAAAATATACTAAAGGGTTTTGAGTAGTCTGGACTAGCTAGTACTGGGGCCTCAGAAATAACCTTCTTGATCTGTGAAAAAGAATATCTAGCATGTACTATCCATTTGACTTCATGATCCTTTTTAAGCATATTAGTAATATCTTGACTATCTCAGCATAATTAGGTATAAATCTTCTTAAGAAATTTATTTTTCCTAGAAATGCTTGAATTTCATTTTTATTTCTAGGTAAAGTAATTACCTCAATTGCTGATACTCTTTTTGGATCAATAACAACTCCTTCCTTTGAAATTATATGTCCCAATAGATTCCCTTCCTTCATTGCAAACAACCATGTTTTAGGATTAAGTGAAAACCCATATTTCTTGCACCTTTCAAAAACTTTCCTCAAGTGCTTCAAAAGTTTCTCGGCAGAATTAGAAAATATAGTTAAATCATCCAGATAAATGAAAATGAATTTATTTATCTTACCAATAAATGAAAGATCCATTGCTCTTTGAAATGTTTCTCCGACATTGATTAGAAAAAATGGCATTCTAGCATACATAAATGTAACCCATGGAGTTGCAAATATTGTCTTTTATCTATCTTCTAGCCTGACTGTAATCTGATTATATCCAAAGAAGCCATCTAACATTGAAATTCTACTTGAACCTGGGACATTTTCAAGTAATTAATCCATCTTTGGTAATGGATAATTATCTTTTAAAGACAGATTGTTTAGATTTCTAAAGTCAACACAGACTTATTTAACCATTTTTCTTCCTAACAGGTACTAGGTTAGGTATCCATTCAGAATATCTTAAGGGAACAATTATTTTTGCATGCAATAGTTTTTTAATTTCTCTTTCAATAATTGGAAGCAAGACTGGATTTATTTTTCTTAACTTTTGTTGAAAAGGTTTAGCTTCTGGTTTGAGAGGAATTTTATGTTGAATAATAGCCGTTTCATAGGTTTTTAACTCGTTATATGACCATGAAAATACGTCTTTATACTGTTTAAAAATATTGACATATTGGTATTTAATTCCTTGAGGCAATGATGCTGAAATTTTAACATTTCTAATTTCTTCAGAAGTTCCAATATTACAATCCTGAACATCCTCTTGTTGTGAATTTAATAATGAGGTTTTTGAGACATCATTATGATCAAAGAGTTTTTCAAGGGGAACTAATCCTTTTGGAATGTAATTATTAGATAATTGAATGATATTGTGATCTGCTATTTTTTGCTCTAACTTTAAATTCTGATTGTCTTCATTTGATTTACTTTCATCAATTTGTTCTTCTTCAATATGAAAAGCTGAGAATTCATCTATTGCTTGTAAGAAGTTTTTTAAGTGTTCATCATCTTCGAAGACCTGCCAGTGTTTAAGGTTATCCAGAATAGAGGGCCTGTATTTCACTTCAATCTGGTAATGCAATTGCATAGGATTAAGAATTTTAAAAGAACTGGCAGAAATTGCCAAGGCATCAGCATGAATATTTTCTTCTCTTGGGATTGATGTGATATTAAAATCTTCAAATTAATTTTATACACAATCCTAAACTTCATTACTGTAATATCTAAGCCTGGGGTGCTTAGTCTGACAAAGGTTTCTAATTTTTTTTATAATTAATTCTGAATCACCAAACACAATCAAATTCTGAACCTTTAGGTTTTATCTAACTGCAATGCTAAAAGTAAGGATTCATATTCTGCTACATTGTTTGTAACATCAAAGTCTAATTTAAAGGATTGAGTTATATTTTTCTTATCAAGAGAAATGAGTACAATTCGAGTCCCATCTCCATCTTTGGAAAATGCTCCATTAAAGTACATTTTCCAAATATTAGTATTTAAAATTGGAGGAGTATTCTAGTCCCATCTCCATCTTTGGAAAATGATCCATTAAAGTACATTTTCCAAATATCAGTATTTAAAATTCGAGGATTATTAACAACTTCTTGAATGTTGATATGAGAAGTTGAGAGATCATCATCAACTAGAGTAAACAACCCAAAATCTTGATCAATAGCATAAATTGGGTGATTGATATCTTGATTTTCTTTACAAACAATGTTAATAAATATGACCTCTCTATATAACCTTAAATGTTCACCTCCATAAACTCGGATTGCAGCAAAATACATGTCCATTTGCAAACTCCCTCCCAATTTTTCACAACAAGATCTAGACAACAACATTCCAAATTTGGTTGGAATATCTATGACCACTATATGCAAGACTATACTCTTAATACAGATTTGAGTGAGTGTTACCGCTAAATCTTTGATTAATCTGAGACAAGGTACTTTCTTTGAGTCAAAAGTGTATAGGTCATGGTATGGCTTGGTGATTTGCAGTTGAAGTTGATCCATGATTACTTTAGGCATTAGATTATGGGAAGCACCAGAATATAACATGCAATTATATAAAAGGTAGTCATGAATTTTCAAGGTGACATAGAAGGGAGGTACAATTTCATCAATCATATCACAACTAGGACCAAAAACTACATGAGTTTTTTCACCTTGCAAAATTATGACATCTTCTTCTGCATCAATACTTGAAGATTGAATCCATTTTGAAACTTGATTTTTATAACCTGGATTTTTAGAGAGTTCAGATAATGGAATGGGAATTTAACTATTTCTAATTCTTTTTCAACATTAAAAATTGTTGGAGTAGTTTTTTCAGGAATATTTTGTTCTGGTAACTGATTATGTGTTTCACCTGATGATGTTTGTGTTTCAAAAGTTTTAACTTGAGGTTCATCAAAGGTTACCTCTTTGGTTGGTCTACCAGGTCCTGGTCTAGGCTTTAAGTCATATCTTTTGTTTAAATCAGCAATGAGAAACTCAAAAAAAAGCTTGATATTTAGAAATTTGAGAACTTTCTTGATTTTGGGCAGAGACCCGATCCCAATTTATTGGAGCAATTGCATTGTGGGATGAGGAATATTCCAAATGGTTGATATCATTTGTAACAATAGGAACAATTTCTTTAGGGTCTTGATCATCAATCAATAAGGGAGGTTAGATTTGCTGGTCATTATTTGGTCTTTGAAAAATTTGAAGTTGAAAAGGTCTTCTATATTGAACTGGTGACCTATTTGCAACTGGTTGAATAACTCTAGGTTGAGATTCCATCTTAGAGATTCTATTAGAGGGGTTTCTAAGGAGACAAGTTATTTCATCAATTTTGGTTCCTTCATCTCTAGTTTTTGATGATGATGCACCTTATTCTCTAGCTTTCATCCTCTTTTCATCCTTTTCAGCTTTGGCTCTTAGTTTACTAGATTTTGACCTATTATTTTCAAATTCAATTACATTTCTTTGCATATCTGCTAAAGTTTCAGATTTCCTTTCTCTAAGAATAAATGCAAAATCATCTTCGAATGCCTTAGAAAATCTAACTTTGGCAACAATTGGAGGTTTATAGCCTGGGGGATTTTTGTTATACAATTTATTAAATCTCTTGATGAACTTAGCAACAAGTTCATTTGGGCTTCTTTTCAAATCTTTAAATTCAATTAAATAGTAAACATCATATTTCTTAATTCCCCGCTGATTCTTAAAAATGTTTAGTATTTCAGCCCAAGAATTTATAGTATTTGGTTCTAATTGTCTAAACCAAATTTGAACATTTTCTTCTAATGATTGGACAAAGAGTCTAGTATAAACATCTTCATGCTCGATATTCAAATTATCAGCAAAATCTAAAAATGCAGCTAGATGATCTTCAACAGATGGGCCTGTTTCTCCATTGAATCTGGGTAAATGTTTCAAATATCCATTAGGAAAAGGATGGATTTGAGTTGTAGGAGGAAGGACTAGTGTTGCATAAAGAACTGCTATAGTTGGATGAAAACCAACCGTTGAATGTGGTGATGTATCTGAAGATGAAGATGAATATGAGGAAGAATATGAAGAATAAGAAGGAGAAGAATGTTGGGAAGAAATTTCTTGAGATGAATATGGATGATAGGAGGTGGAAGGAGATTGTATGAATTGAGAAGGGATAACTAATTTCTGAACTTCTGGGATATATTTATCTTCTTCTTCAAAAGCAAAAGGATTGTATAAATAGTAAAACCTTCCTTAGGTTTGATAGAAGTAGATGGGTAGGTTTGTATCATAGAAGAAATAAAATCAGTTGGTTTGAAATCATGCAATTCAGACCCTAACTAAGCTTCTGTATCAGTTGCTTGTGAAGTAGGAATGGGAAGGTGAATTGATTCAAATTGATGAACCAATAAAGCTGATTGAAGGTCAACTCCTTTAGATAATAGTTCTAACAATTTTGGTGGTAGATATGATAATTATGTAGGAATTGGGATAGGTTGAAAAGGATTAGGTTGTGATATAGTTTCTGGTGAAAGAGATGCATGAATAGAAGAAGAGGCAATTCTTACTAACCTTTCAAGATCTGATAATGGAGAATGAAACTCAGAGTCAGAATGAGACCTAGTGTGCTTCCGTGAAGCTAGGTTTACTTAATGGAGTCTCCATGTGAATGATTTTAGCCAACTAACTTCTTATTCACCTTTAAGAAGAAAGTTTTATTGTTGTCCTAGGGAAAAGAAACTTCAATTTTTCGTTCCCAAGCAACAACGCAAATATGATGTTGTCCTTTGTAGAAAATTATATGCTAAGAAATTGTGTCAAAGCATCTAAAATTTTGTTTTAATTTGGGTTTAGATGACCAATGCTTTAAACTATTAAACATATGAAAATACTAATTATTTCTGATATAATAAAAGGGTTGATTCTTCAACTTTAACAGAATTAAGCTTTAAAATGTTTATGAAAGGTATAATTTTAAGATGATATATATGATTCCTTAAACATTCAAATAGAGTATTTAACTTGTCATATATAGATGATGTGTGTAAAATCCTTTTACAACCAAACAGAGCATATTTAAAGATAACAGGAAGCAACAATTAAATTATGTAGAGGAATTAACTCAAACAAATAGTTTGAGTTAATTAATCTTTGTAATTGATTATAACTTCGTAGGGGATTTCAGAAAGATTGATATTCAATCTTATCTTACCCAAATTTCCTATTAACTCTAAACATGTGTAGAAATAAATAAAGATGGAAACATAATAAGAAACTAGAAAACTCACAGGAAAACACAAGCTGCTTCAAAATGAGTACATAATCCTTCTATTAATATTAGAAACAATTATGAGAATTACAATCATGCTCAATGGCTTATCGATTCAACTCTTCATACTTCGAATTACAAAGTATTTATAGAGTTTCTTCTCAAATATTTGGACTTAAAATAAAAAATTATTACTAAATATATTTTGCAAACTGATTTGGATTTATTACAAAAATAGAACTAGAAAAGAGGAAATTTAAAATTATTTGACATGTTGCACATAATTCGAGGACTGTTGTTGGTGACTGGAGCTATGAAGTTGTTGTTCTGTTTGTTGTTCCTGGAAATCTATTCTTTGTCCCTGAAAACTTGGTATTCTACTGTTGAAAATTTGAATCTATCTGCTTTGAAAAATATAAATAAATACAAAAGGACTGATTGATGCTTAAAATCACATTCAGTATAAAAATTTAGAAACTGATCATGAATTCTCTCTGCTAGAAATTGACTATAGTTGAAAATGGGTGACGTTTTATTACCTGCTAAAAATATTGATAAAAATGCTAGAATTACTCCATCAACCCACTAATCACTAGGGTAACCTAATAGACATGAAACCATAGAGATGACTTTCCTAGAAATTTATGGAAATATTGAAGAAGAGTAGGGTGGATTGGTTCTTGGTAACTCAGAGTTCTCAGGTAAAAATGATTCAAAGATCTTGGCTCTTTGAGGGAATGTGAGTTTCTGGTAGATCTCCATGAGAGAATATATAGAAAAAGGATGTAGAGGGGCTATAGGTTTAGCTTGGAGTATTTGACATATTTATTAAGGAGTGATAGTAAACAAGACTTCATTGTTTTGGGCAATTACGATCCTCTGACTAGGTAAATACCTTAAATGACACTAGGTGACAAATTCCGTGAAGAAATGGATCCGAGGAAAGACGAATTGGGGTAGGAAGGAGTCCCATATGTTCAATTCATCATTATCATCTAAAAGCTTCTGATTTGCCTAGTTATGAAGTTCATAAAGATTGAACTCACACTGGGTTTCAAAGATTTTGTATTTCTTGTCAACTAGGAGAAATTCGTCTAAATTCACTATAGGGGGTAACATTGGGATTTCTACCACTAATTTGGCCTTTCCTTTGGACGACGACATGATGAACTATGAATTTGTAGACAGGTGTATCAAATTACTGGGAACTGGTGATCGCTGGTGTAGAAAGTTCTTGTCAGTCGATAGAATCTGAATGATACCAGTGCTACTGCAAGAGAATGGGAGAAATGGAGTTTGGAGCGCAACAAGATGTTTTGTAAGCGATTTGAACAAATTAAACATTTTAGCGTGTTAAATTAATGCACTTAGACGTTGGCGGGAAATATTTATTAGTGTAACAACTAATTAGTTGTAGGTGGGAAAATTTATTGATGTAACAGTAATATGATGTGGACGAATGAGGAAATGAAAAGTGGCGAGGTGTGAGGAGGTATGAAAGAGGCGGCGAGAGTGGAGAGGTCTAGAGAGTGGTATTCAGGTGGTGGGGGGGGGGGGGGGGGGGGTAGGTTGTTTGCAGCTTTGAAGAGGTTGGGGGGGGTGTGAAATGGCTATGGAGAGGCCACGTAGCCACGGGAGGAATTTACAAAACAAATTTTCGGAACCCCCTCTTGTTAAACATCGATTGCATGGGGGCGGGGGGGGGGGGGGGGGGTCAAAAGTTCATCTCCCGCTGTTGATATGGGCAGAGGTCATCTCCGCCTTTGATTCTCGCTCAGGATTTACTGCAAACTGACAAAAATGTCAAATCAACTCACTCTATTAACAATATATTAATTAATCATTGATTAATTAACATAATAAATATTTAAACAATAATACAAATAAAATGCGCCGAAATTTAAAAAAACACACCTATACTTTGGGATTTTAATTTTAATTTTTCTCATATATATATACATATATTTTTTAAATCCCCTTTTATTTCTTTTTTCTATTTTTCTATTTTTTTCTCTTTTCTTTTTGTATTTTCTTTTCTATATTTTTTATTTTTATTTTTTTTCTATTTTTCAACATAAAGGAAATGGAAAACATAACATGGTAAAAATAAGTTACAACATTGGCTCCATCTGGGGACTGCTTCCCCTTGTGGGATGTAGAGAACTTGCAGATCCATGTGCCTTCTCCTCGGGCTATGGAGTCTTTGCTGTGAAAATCACACTTGATAGTGAAACTTAAAAGAAAACCAGAAATTTATAATGAAATATGGATGCAAGCATTTTTAATACCGAATGTAATGTTTGAGGTATAGCCCATTGATTGGAAATGAAGAATATTTTCCTTAAAGGTTTTGCAAAATAGAAGTATTGTTACCCTTTGACACAGAAAAACAGCCTAAAGGCAATTTCCCTGGTTTCCATAATCACCTTACATGAACCTGTGGGTTATGGCCCACCTATACCAATTGGAAGCATTTACATTGGTGGATTTTATCAAAAACCCAACCAATCACCCGCCGCGGAATAACACAGAATTTGCAAACGAACACTAGTCCCACTTGAATGTACGAGACCAAACCAAAAATAAAATAATCTTGTATCCATAAAATTCTTGGGACCGCTCAGGATCCTCGTGTCACACATCGCATTTCACAATTCCTCCAGGCCAGGGTTCATTCACTCATGAATGATGCGATGCAATATTAATCCAATGCTCAGCAATCAACAGTGATCCAACCGTCAACAGTGATATCGCACGGGGATCTGCATGACGTTTACCCGCCCTCACGGAGCCGATAAGGTTTATAAAACCTTGGTCTATGTCATGCGGAAAGAGTCGATAGTGCGGACACAACCGACCTCCCTAGAAGCAAAGGCTTTCTAGTGACAAACAAAACAAATAAACACTACCTTTCTCTAAACATGCATTGAAAATACAAGTAATTAGGTGATTTTAACATACCTTTAGTCCAACGCTTTGTAGTAGTCCAGCCTCGCCGATCCGGATGAGCTCCTCCTTCTCTTCGAAACCTGCATTCACTAACAAGCCAAAAGATTAAATAGCACCTGATAAACTCATAAAACAATACATATCCATCATACAGACCAAGGAGTATATGAAACAAATCATGAATAACAATCTGTTGAGAAAAATGAGTTCATTTGTATTAAGTGGAAACAAAAGAAACCATTACAACCTGAGCCTTGGTGTTGTGCAGGTCCCTCCTAGGGTCCAGCAAGAGTTTTCCTTTACTTTGATCAGCTCACCCACTCTCAAATAAGGCTAGGAAAGGATGGGAATCTCTCCTCTCAAGCTTTACAAGGGAGTCCTAATTCCAGTAGCATCTACCCTTAGGAATGTTCAGCTTTCAACCTCCCCTCCTTCTGGCCCAATGCCTGTATTTATAGTGCTCTAGAGGAAGTTATTCAGGTCCACCATCAATGGGATAAGCCCCTCTTTGGATGGGATAGCTCCCCTCTTGATGGGATAAGTTCCTCTTTGATAGGGATACATGAACCATCTGGAGGCGCTCCATACACGTCAAACAAGCTTCTAGAATGCTCTAGAAATGACCACAAGTAACTTTTTTGGAGTGAAACTTGCGCCTTTTGACCTTTACAGGAGTACGCACCCTCCCCTTTACAGACAGAGCGTACAAGTACGCAGGTATTGTGAACTTGGGGTGCGTACACGCAGGTAAGGCTAAGAGAAACTGCGTACCCAGAGATATATAGATTTTTAATGACTTTCTCTCTTTCTTGGAGTTTGACATGGAGAGCAGAGGTATGAGGCTTGCCAAGGAGGATAGTATGACAGTTGATGGAGCCATACTAACTGCAAATAGTCATGGTGACAAATTTTAGTGTAACAGTCTATAAAACGTTCGAGTCCGACTTTGAAGTTAACGTCTGATCATCTTAAGACCCAATATCCAATGGATAACAGAGCCTATTAAATCCTACGGCTCGCAAGACTTCTATTAGCACATGGATTACCAAACAGCTTAGCCCCCGCAGTTGACTATGACATAAGCGTTTGAAAATGAGATCGATGACTAGGATTTAGTATGGGGCTTCAACCACGATCAAGGCATCCGTACGCCCCTATCCCCGTAGTCTATTCCTCCACCATTCTTCTTCTGCCATTCATATCTGTCGATCTAAACGATCTGACGGCTCCCTCTGCACTCGTTTGCTTATGATGGAATTCACGTTTCCACCCAGATTAACTCTGTCACACTCTGTTTAAACACTCACACAGACACAAATTCATCTACCAATCTTACCCAATCATAGAATCGACATGTCATACATATATGACACTTTATTTGATTGTCAAACTCCTAACCTGATTTCACCTTCTTACTTTGCATAAAACAAAGTTCTCCTTCATGGATGTGACTCGATCTTCGTGGAAAGACAAGATACCTCCTTCAATGTTGTAAAGAAATTACCCATACGCACTCCAAATTCTTGAAACACTTTACACTGCTCCAATCACTAAGAGATCTCGTAATAGCTGGTCAAATTTCATGACCTCTGCAAATACCTTCTGCGTTGATAACTTCAGCTCAGCATCACAGACTTCTTCAATGCATATTTTCAGATCTAAAGATTCGACTTATTACAATGGTCTTTTAAATTGATAGAAATGCTTCAACTCAAAACATTAAAGGAGATAATTTCTTATCTAAGACTTCAACAGGAATTCAATCAATCAACAATCATCCAAGATGAAATAACATAATGAAAAATTTCTTTCATTAATAAAACTATATGCATAAAATACTTGGCCCGATTTCTACATTTGAAATGGCCCCCACACATTTCCTCACACCCATCTCTGTCTTTTTCTCTATTGCTACTTCTCCCTATCCTCTCTATCTTATATATCCTCATACGCAGGCTTACATTTATAGAATTAATTACATAGTTATGGATTATTCTAAATCCATGATTTTCTCTATAGATCACTCAACTAAATCCCTAAAATATATTATCCCTCTTTTGACTCAACTAATTTCTATTCAAGGATCTCATAATCCCTAACATATCTATACAACCCAACTCCTCTCATATTCTCAATTATAAGAGAATATTTACAATAAACCACACACTCAGATTTTTATCTTAAAATGTACATAATTTATAAAATAATCAAGAAAAATATCACCCCCTATATCAACCAAATAAACAAGGACATTTAAACAGGATGCTCCTGCATCAGACTCCCCATGTAGAAAAGTTTCCATAGACTCCTGTCTATGAGGTCTGTCACTTTTCTATAATAATGCGACAACTACAAGTCTCAGTGACTTGCTACCTCCAGGATTCCAAACTCTGTTTTGCCACCAGGCCTTTAAAGTATCAACTCCATTATGTAATTTTGAACAGAATTCCTAGAATAGTATTTTCAGAGAATTATTGAACATGGTTCTTGACTTTCTATGCCACACCATCTTTACCTCTGGAAATATAGACTTGTGAACTGCAAGTGGAAACTCGAATACCCACTTTTCTAGACTCTGAATTTTGAATGGGTTTCAAACTGGCTCTACATCAATACTTATAGTTTTATCAGCTGACTCGGTAGTACTGAAATTAATAAGAGCTAAATCTGAAAGCCCACCATCACCAACATCACTCACTCTATCAACCAGATTTTGTCAGTTTTTACAACAATTACTTCCGCCAATTCCTCAGAGTAATTCCTCTTTGTCAATTACATCCATATGATTGATGTTTTCTATAGTGTCTTCTCCTCCTTCCGTTGCAATTTCTCTGGTCTTATATTCTTCGGCCTCTGGCTCTTTATCTGCTGCTTCCTTCTCCAATTGCGATGGACACTCAATTTTCTGTAATGAAGAATAATCAATAACTTCTTCTTGATCACAACTATAGTCATTGACTGTCCCTATAGTAACACATTTCTCATCCGATACTGTACCTGCATTCATCAACAAATTATTAGTTTTAAAAATACAGGACCTTTCGCCCACTTTTGATGCTTCAAGCACTAATCTCCCATCATAGACATTCTGGATTTCAGTAGATCCTCTTTGCCGTGACTCCATTCCTTTGAGTCTCTCCTTCTCTAACAAATCAATATGAATTTGTTCAAGTTCTCTGAACTCATTTATCAGTTTTCCATTCCACTTTTGTTGCAATAGCTCCCACTTGACCTATTTCTTTGTTCTCCATCTGTATCTTCGGCCTTCATTTGTCTTTCTTTATATCCACTCCATTAATATATCTACTTCTGCTCTCATTACTACCAGACTAATCTCACGCTCTTCATTCTGCTACCAATTGCTATACTCCCGCAATCTAATGCCTTCCTCAAATTTACTCTCATGTTGCTGATCATCTCTTTTAAATTGCTGGTTTCTTCCATCTTTATCCTGCTAGATTAATACTTCTATTTCCTTCATGTCTCTAAGGACATAACTTTCTTGTTGCTCCTGATCTTTCATCTCATCTTCAAATAATCTCTGCTCAATTTCTCTAATTTCAGCATCATATTTATTAATGTTGTCTTCCGTACCTACAACCACATTATTAATTGAAGAGTCAAAACATTCACTTAACTCTATAAACGTTAGAGAAATTTCATCCTTATCATGCATGGTAATCGCAATCTATTCTTTATCAGGTTCTGAAAGCTTCGTTTCTCCTTCAGGTTCCTTGAGCAATCTTTCCAATAAATTTATTTCCATGTGAAATCTTTCTAGCATTTCATCACAACCTTCATTCTCAGATTCATTCTTTTTCTGGCAATCCTCCTGAGTTATCATGTTTTCTGTACCATCACATTGCAAAATTCTTTCATCAATTTCATTAAACAAATTCATTTTTTTACCTCCTTGGAATACCACTACGGGATTTTCATTATGCTTCTAGTCCATAACAACTTCAACTGACTATCTTACACCAAATAGAAATTCATCTATGAATTCTTTCTGCTGCAATAAATCAACACCTTCCTCCTCTAAAAGGCATTCTCCATCATACTTCACCTCAAGAGATTTATTCATCTTTGTGACAGTTTCACCAGACTGTCCATCATCTTCTGCACATCCTGCAAACACACACAAACTATGAGATTTAAAAACACAAGGCTTCATAGCCTCATCTGCTTCCCTTGTCAACATATCTTCAAATTGTTCTGAACTATTCCAATAGTCCATGAGATCTTCAGCTGATCTCCCGTTATCCTCTTCACCCAAAATTTCACCCTGTTCTGGTCCAGAAATGGAAACTTCCATTTCTAACTTAGCTTCTCTGAGTTTTCCCATCAACCACTTTACTTGCTTTTGTTGTAGCCTGCTCTGTAACTTATGACACTTCACTGTTTTTTCTTCAAGACCCAACCTTGTCTTTGGTTTTCCTCTAGCAGCATTGTTAACACATCGAGTTCTTCTCTTATCTCAGCCATCTCCTTGTCAAGCTCTGCTTGACTCATCCGTTTCTTGCGGATTGTTTTAGCACCCTTTTCCTTCATCTTGTAGCCTTCTGAACCTTCCATATGACTTTCCATAGCCATCTTCTCTTTTATGTGAGCTTCTACACCTGCAACTAATCAACTTCCTTCTGAGTTGATCTTCTCACCAAGCTTCTCCTCTGTATAGTTTCCAAGTCCTCTTCTCCTTAGAACTTGCACTGAGCAATCTTGCTCTCTTTCTGGTTGCTACACTCACTTCTCTTAAGGACTCCTCTGTCCCTGTCTATTCCAAGCCTCAGCTAGAATGAGGTTCTGCTACAATCTCTAAGAACTTCCAAAATTTCTTCCTACAGTCTTACTATTGTAGTCTTGTGCTAAACTTTGCCATTCATTCAACTGCTACAAACTTTCATACCTTTGTAATCATAAATCTTCATAGGCAAGAACATCCTTGCTCTGATACCACTTGACACAGGAAAAACCGCCTAAAGGCAATTTCCCTGATTTCCATAATCACCTTACATGAACCTGTGGGTTATGGCCCACCTATACCAATTGGAAGCATTTACATTGGTGGATTTTATAAAAAACCCAACCAATCACCCACCATGGAATAACACATAATTCGCCAATGAACGCTGGTCCCACATGAATGCACGAGACCGGACCCCAAATAAAATAATATTGCATCCATAAACTTCTTGGGACCACTCAAGATCCTCGTATTTCACATCGTATTTCGCAATTCCTCCAGGCCAGGGTTCATTCACATGTGAATGATGCGATGCAATATTAATCCAACGGTCAGCAGTCAGCAGTGATCCAACGATCAGCAGTGATATCGCACAGGGATCTGCGCTATGTTTACCCGCCCCCACGGAGCCGATAAGGCTTATAAACCCTTGGTCTATAAAAAGTTCGGGTCCGACTTTGAAGTTAATGTCTGATCATCTTAAGACCCGATATCCATTGGATAACTGAGGCTATTAAATCCTACGGCTCGCGGGACTTCTATTAGCACACGGATTACCAAACAGCTTAGCCCCCACAGTTGACTATGACGTAAGCGTTTGAAAATGAGATCGACGGCTAGGATTTAGTATGGGGCTTCAACCACGATCAAGAAATCCGTACGCCCCTATCCCCGTGGTCTATTCCTCTGCCATTCTTCTTCTGCCATTCGTATCTGTCGATCTAAACAATCCGACGGCTCCCTCTGTGCTCGTTCGCTTATGATGGAATTCACGTTTCCACCCAGATTAACTCTATCACACACTGTTTAAACACTCACACAGACACAGATTCATCTACCATTCTTACCCAATCATAGAATCGACATGTCATACATATATGACACTTTATTTGATTGTCAAACTCCTAACTTGATTTCACCTTCTTACTCTGCATAAAACAATGTTCTCCTTCATGGATGTGACTCGATCTTCGTGGAAAGATAAGATACCTCCTTCAGTTCTGTAAAGAAATTACCCATACGCACTCCAAATTCTTGAAACACTTTACACTGCTCCAATCACTAAGAGATCTCGTAATAGCTGGTCAAATTTCATGACCTCTGCAAATACCTTCTGCGTTGATAACTTCAGCTCGGCATCACAGGCTTCTTCAATGCATATTTTCAGATCTAAAGATTCGACTTATTACAATGGTCTTTTAAATTGATATAATTTCTTCAACACAGAACATTAAAGGAGCTAATATCTTATCCAAGACTTCAATAGGAATTCAATCAATCAACAATCATCCAAGATGAAATAACATAATGAAAATTTTCTTTCATTAATCAAAATATATACATAAAATACTTGGCCTGGTTCCTACATTTGAAATGGCCCTCACACATTTCCTCACACCCATCTATGTCTTTTCCTCTATCGCTACTTCTCCCTATCCTCTCTATCTTATCTATCCTCATAAGGAGGCTTACATTTATAGAATTAATTACATAGTTATGGATTATTCTAAATCCATGATTTTCTCTATAGATCACTCAACTAAATCCATAAAATATCTTATCCCTATTTTGACTCAACTATTTTCTATTCAAGGAGCTCATAATCCCTAACATATACAACCCAACTCCTCTCATATTCTCAATTATAAGATAATATTTAAAATAAACCACACACTCAAGTTTTTCTCTTAAAATGTACATAATTTATAAAATAATCAAGAAAAACATCACCCCCTAAATCAACCAAATAAATAAGGACATTTTAGTAGGATGCTCCTGTATCAGCCTTCTCTTCTGCAATGCTGAATAGTCCCAACAACAAATTGTAAAATTTGCATGCTTGCTTCTTTCCTCTCTTCTGGTATCCCATCTTAAACTAGATCACATTGTCTGAAGTCTATTTCTCTAGCCTTTCTGTCAAATAAACTCTTCATATTATTTTCATATTGCCGAAGTTTGAATTGAACTTCATCTATATATTGATTTAGTTCAGTGATCTGATTGATTCGTCTTGAAAAAACATCAGCTTCATCATATGATTCCTACAGAAATTTCATGACTGGAAATGCAAGTTGTGTGGGAAAAACTCCCTTAGTTCCATAGACAGGTTGAAAAGGGGACTTTCCAGTTGATCTTTTGGGTTATACTCTATTTTCCCAAACTACATATTTAAGATGACTATCCCAACTCCTTTTATGATCTGCCAATACTTTCTTAATGACCTTAACCATAATTTTATTTGATGATTATGCTAATCCATTACCTTGAGGGTAATAAGGTGTAGAATGATGTAATGAAATATGGTATTTCTGACAAAACTCTATCATTTTAATACTTTTGAAAGTTTGTGCATTATCTGTAACTATTTTTTGTGGACAACCAAATCTAGACAATATGTTCTCTTCAATGAATTTGATGACTACTGTATCTATTGCATTCTTGACAGGAATTGCTTCTACCCACTTGGTAAAATAGTTTGTAGCAGTTAGAATCCATCTATGTTGGTTACTTGATGCTGGAATTATTTCACCTATGAAATCTAATCCCCATTGTAAAAAAGGTGCTTCAACTAACATTGAAACAAGGGGTAGTGCTGCTAATATATGCTTACCAACAAATATCTAACATAGAAAACAACTTCTTAATTTAGCTCCAACCTGTGCAAGTAATTTAGGCCAATAGAAGCCTGCTCTCAAAATATTTTCTGCAGTTGCTTTTCCAAGCATAATTCCCCCCACAAATGCCTTCATGAAACTGTTCAATAACTCCATTTGTTTCATTTTCAGTTAGACATAATAAAATGGATATTGAGAGGATTCTTCCAATACAAATTGGCATTGATGATACAATATTTCATGGATTTAAGTCTAAGAGATCTAGATTGGTTACTTGTAAATTTAGGAGGGTACTTTAAATATCGAAGAAAATTCGCTATGTCATTATACCAATTTGAAAGTAGGAATTTCTCATTAATGCGTAAAGGAAGAGGAACATGATCTGACCTAGAATAAGTTTCTTGTGGATTCATCTCACTTGAACTCGAAGAAGGTTCTTGTGGATTCTTATCACTCTAATTGGAAGAAGGTTCTTGTGGATTCTTTTGACTCTAACTGGAAGAAGGTTCGTGTGGATTCTTCTCACTTGAAATGGAAGAAGTTTGTTGTGGATTCTTCTCACTTGAGCTATGCAAAATGGTATTAATACCAAGAACCTTACAATTTGATTCGACTTAAAGTTAACTAAACCTTTTCCTTTTACCAATTTGGTAGGTCTGATATCTAGATCAAATTCAATAATCTTTGCGATCCATCTTCCCCTTTTTCCATCTCTATCAGGCTATGTCAAAACTGTTTTTACTGCATGGATTGGAGCATACGAAATGATAGGAGAGTGTAGGACATAGATTCTGAATTCTTTTAGGGCTTGGACAAGGTAATATGTTTGCTTCTCTATGATATCATATCTTAAGTCAGGATCTTTCATTACTTTGCTGAAAAATGAAATGGGTTGCCCATATCCATCATCATGTTTTTGTAGTAAAACAACAGTTGAGGTAGTGTCAGAGGAAAAGGAAAAGATACTTAAGGGTTTTGAGTAGTCAAGACTAGCTAATATTGGGGCCTCAGAAATAATCTTCTTGATTTGTGAAAAATAATATCTAGCCTGTACTTTCCATTTGAATTCATGATCCTTTTTAAGCATATTAGTAATATCTTTGACTATTTCAGCATAATTAGGTATAAATCTTCTCAAGAAATTTATTTTTCCTAGAAATGCTTGAATTTCATTTTTATTTATAGGTAAAGTAATTACCTTGATTTATAAGACTCTTTTTGGATCAATAAAAACTCCTTCCTTTGAGATTATGTGTCCCAATAGCTTCCCTTCTTTCATTGCAAACAACAATTTTTTGGGATTAAGTGAAATCCCATATTTCCTACACCTTTCAAAAACTTTCCTCAAGTGCTTCAAATGTTTCTCATCAGAATTAGAAAATACAATTAAATCATCCAGATAAATGACAATGAATTTATTTATCTTACCAATAAATGCAAGATCCATTTCTCTTTGAAATTTTTCTTCAACATTGATTAGACCAAATGGCATTCTAGCATACATAAATGTACCCCAAGGAGTGTTGAGCTCTGAAACTACATCTCTCCTACACATTTTCCTAGACTTTTTCCCCTCACCAGTACCTCATAAGCTATAAAAGATCATTGCATATTGATTCTAAAAGAGCATTTAAGTGGTTTTCTAACTATGTTTTTGTGTTTTCTATTTGAATTAGATTTTGCTCATTAGCTACGAAATGCAGCCACTTTCCGCAGTTGATTCAACTTTCCGCAGTTGTTTTTGTTGATCTCTATATTACAGGTGTCATCAAGCAAAACAAGGCATGTGGGCAGTTCAGGAATGATCTAGACATGGGTCAGGTCCTATTGGTTTAGCCGGATTCATAAAGGAAAGCCGTGGTCAAACGAAGGAGTCCTACAGCAACAGGTCTCTGCTTTTCAACACGTGAAGGGTCCGAGGTCGTTCCTAGATCCCTAGGTTCATTTTGACAGCTGTAGACTGCCTCCACGACGCAAATCCAACAACCATATTTTGATAGATTGAATGATCTCGGCAACCATCATGCTAAACTCATGGATGCTGTCTTTTTATGTGTCCTCTGTTGAAGGTGTTTCATAAGAAAACAGTTATGTAATTTCCCTTATAAATAACGCATTTGCAAACGCATAGAGTTAGTTAGTTTTTGATGTTGTTTTGCTGTTAGTCATTGTACTGTGCCATGAACTAGACCTGCTGTTGTAACGAGAGGAGTCTTCCTCTATTTTGCAATACAATAAAACTCTGTTTTATATGACTGTGTGAGCGTAATTCTAGACTGATAGCGTGTTGACCAAGGCTGTGCAGAGGGCCCCTGCACTCTGAGGTTTTGTTTTCTTTATTGCTGTAAAGATTTTATGTATTGTTTCCTTGTTTCCATTGTACATATTTCATAATTTGTTCATCTATGTATATTTCATAAGATAGTTATGATGTTAACATTACAGTCCCGTACATGATTTTTTCAAGAATTGTATATTGTTGCTAACACTGATAAGTGTGTGTTTTAGGATAGGCTAGGCCCGGGCATTTTCATACAATTTTTACGATAACTAGTGACATGAGATTAGCCTCTCTGCTGTGTTAGTGTCGGTCTTGAGCCCTCCATCGGTGATCAAAAGCTCTTTGCATATGCATAGGTAGGTGTCTCATCAGTGTCAGTTTTGCATCCCGTTAGGCATGCCATAAAACTGATGGAGGAGCTGGTCCTTGTTCCCTTCTTGGCTTTGCTGGATCAGGTCATATGATAATGAGGTTGGGTCATACTTGTTTTTATTTTTGTCTTGAGGTCCCAAGCCTTAGGTCTAGGGTTTTGGTCAAAAATCACTGCAAGGTCACGAGTCAAAGGTCCATGAGTGCCCAGCAAGCCAGAAGGAGGTTTGTACAAATGTTCCATTGATATTTTTCATCAGGTACAGATCATTTATACCTTGGATTTAAAAACCCTGTTTTTAAACACAAGGTCATGTAATATTTGCAAAAAATAAGGAAAATTTCAAAAGTTTTCAAAATGCCGGCAATAACCCTGGTCTCCTCGCCAGAGTCCATCAGATGGTCAACCTGCAAAAAGAACGGAGTTAAAGTGCCTCAAAAGCTAAATTCAGGACAAAACAACTCAAGAAACAGTGTTAAAGTGAATGCCAAAATAGAACATTAGAGAGTGGGTTTTGTGATTTAATTTTTTTTCAAATTCAACCTACAAGAGCTAAATTTCCCTCTAAACATTTCATTATGCCCCTATGAGCTAACAAAGAGGAGCAAGAGGGCGAAAATAGTGAAGGAGGTCGAATTGCAGTGAAATTGGAGAGTTTCTCTGGTGCGCGACCACTCGGGCAGGGTGCGCGACCACCTGGGCGGTGCGCGACCACTTGAGCCCTCCTCCGCAGTGCAAATTTTACACTGGCGCGACCACTCGAGCTGCGCGCGACCACTCCAACCCTGCGCGCGACCACTCGAGCTGTAACTTGCAGAACCGACCCAAACTCACTCAAATTGCCTTGTGACTTGTAAATTGCTCGAGGTAGGCCTCTCAAATGTTTTGAATGTTGAAAATAAGGACGATGAGCTTGTGTTTGTGCATTTTTATCATCAAAATTATGAAGAGAAATAGGTTAAGTGATTGCTTGTTCTTGTAGGCAATTTTGCTAGGGTTATGTTTGATTTCAAGGTTTTTAGTTCCTTTTTATTCCCTCCATTACTCCTATTAGATTTACACTTGTCATCATGTGTCTCAATCTCATCTCATTTGCAAAGAATGAATCTCAATTCCCCATTCCCTACACCTAAAACCCTAATCCCTCTCATATACATCCCTAAACCCTAAACTCTCTATACAAATTTGTCCCAAAACCCTAATTCATTCCCCACAACAATATCATTATAAAAATATGTAAAACCACAGCAAAGATCAAATAGTGATGTGAAAATGAAAGAGCAATTGCAATAATAAAACAAAAAGACAAAAAACAGAGAAAAAGATTACTATGTGTAGCCAAGTTATTGCAAAGACAAAAGAAACTTATTGCTGTGTATAGTCCTCATAAAAGTAGTGAAAAGGAGGCTGTTATTCATAACAAAAACAAAGTAAATACAGCTGTACCTATTTGTTAAAGGACAGGTTGCCTTGAAATATTGTTTGTAAAGGAAGATTGCTGTGTTTTCAGACCCAAACCTATGTATCTTTTTTCCTTCTATTCCCCTAGATGCAATACATCTCCTTTCTCTTTGAATCTGTCAAATAAAGCCTTTCCCTTCCCCTTGTGACAAATGCAAATTAATCCCTTATTGCCCCTTAGCATCAAAAGCATATCAGTCCCTTGGAAAAATAGAGTATGCTTCAAAATGTACAGTCAAAGGACATAATTAAAAAGCAAGCTGTTGATGCTAGTTATCATTGTTGCCCTATACCCCTGTATCATGCTATCCTTTACCCCCTGTTGAAAAATGTATTGTCCTTTCCCTTGGTGACCTTATTATATGTCTTCCCTAATAAAGATATTTCTTTGCAAATGATTTCCCGATGATGAGAGATGAGATAACATGTTTGACATTTGGTGAATTAGTCCTTAAAAGTTCCCTGTTTTTATATATTTTCCCATTCCTCATGAAAAAGTCCCTCCCCTAACATTTCCCTCATGATTTTTTCCCCTTGAAAACAGCATACTTCTCAGCATTTTGCAGGCAGGGCAGCAGTCAACTTTGTCTATTTTCTCCACCTTGCTCAATAACACCATGTCAACCACTGAAACTAATGAGCAAGGTGATGACCGGTCTTCTTCTACGGAGGTTGAGGCACAGCAGAGGCCTCGTAGGGGTGGCAAAGGTGGTCATCATAGGAGAGAAGAGCCCACATCTTTAGCAGAATTACAGGCTTGCCCATTGGCAGTGACTTGTTTCCAGTACATGTCATGTTTCCAGTTTTGCGAGAGGCTTGCCCAGATTCAGCACCACAGGGAGTTGGCCCGGCTATTTGTTTTGCGCCTTCATGATGGGCAGGTTACTCTTGCAGGGGTGAATTTTGTGTTTTATCCTGAGATGATTTCAGAGGCTACCGGGATACCCAATGTGGGTGAGGTGTGGCCAAAGCGCAAATGGCTGGATTTTGTTTATTTTGAGCCATATGTCAGGCCAGCATTCGTACATCACTTGTCAGGGAACTTTCCTTTCAGATTCCTCCGAGAGGAGTATGCTCCGATCATGCGGCTTATCATGCATTACTTCACATGTGAGGGAAGGTTTTCACGAGTCTTTGCTTGTCACATTCGCCTGTTGATGCACTTTACCCGAGTGAGGATGATGAACATCCCGGTTTACTTCTTCCAGGATATTCAGAGGATGGTGTCCGTGTTTCAGAGGCAGTCCCCAGCTCAGCAGTACAGGAGTTTGTGCCATCATGGTCTCATTCAGCTCATTGTTTCCCATCAATTGAGTCAGCAGGGAATTCCATGGGCAGACTTCATTTCTCATGAGGTTTTTACAATGCCACCACAGCCACAGCCACAGCCAGAGGTCATTCATGAGGCGGGAGGTCCATCACACCAGCCCGAGATGATTGTTCCGAGACATGTGGCTTCTTCACCTCGGGTCACCTATCAGAGAGGTCCTAGGACCTTATTTGCAGCAACTCGACGAGTATTTTCTCCACAGCAGGTGGAAGGGGTCTCGTCATCTTCTTCAGATCAGCGAGTGTTATCTCCACACCAGGTGGAAGGGGTCTCGCATTCTTCATCAGCAGAGGCAGTACGGGAGGGCAAGCAGCCCATGATTGAGGATGAGAGAGCTGGTGATACACATGATGATTTCATTGGTCGTGATGCCCGCTCTCCTTCTTCAGATTTTTATGAGATTATCAGGCAGAGAGAGGAGGAGAACCTCGTGTTGCAACAAAAGCTCCAAATGGCTCAATGGACCATCACTTATCTAGAACAGCGCACCAAACAATTAGAAGAAGAAAAAGAACTTGATGAGCTATGGAGGATCCGCAGTGATCGAACTTTGAACCGTAGGAGGCCCGGTGACCCATTGCCTACTGACCGGGAGTCCATGCTTATCCGGGTCAATGCACATTTGGAGAGGCTGTTGGCGAAGGCCAACCAAGACAAGAGGCTACTGAGGAACATAAAAAACCACTATTGGGCTAGGATGCATGTTTGTAAAGCAAAGTTGAAAATAGTCCAAAGAAGGTTGACCGAGGCCCTTGGGAGGAAGAAGAAGGCCAACCCACTCCGCATCTTGGCTGAGGCTTCTCTCACCCATCATGACACTCATTAGCCTCATCACAGCATCAAGCACAAAAAATTTTGGAAGTTTTGGCCCATTTTTGGCATTTTTGAGAATTTTACAGGTTTTGGCCATTGGAGTGGTCTCACCCCGCGCGCGACCACTCGGGGGGACAGCTCAGAATGAGAAAAACTTTGCATTTTTGGAATTGTCATGCAAAAATACACTTGCCTATGCATGGGGTCAAATTTTTATGGAGATTTGGGCCTCCAAACGCTCAAAATACATGCAAATTTTGACTTTCTGCCCCTTTTTTGAGTTGCAGAAAGCTGTCTTGGGAGAAATGACTTTTGAGGGATCAAATCAACTCCAAATTCAGAAATTCCAGTTGGGTTGGAAAGTAGACCCATAGACCTTTCCAATGAGCTATCTTGCACCTGATTTGGACACAAGGAAGGCCCTCAAAAACAGCTGCCAATGCGCGCGACCACTCCAAGGCAGGGGCGCGACCACTCAGGGAAATTTTGCCAGTTTGACCATTTCGGCCTGCAAAACTCAGTTTTTACTATGATTGACTCTTGATGCTTGTAAATGATGTATTTTTGGATAATTTTCATGGCACATGGATACATGTACTCTCCTTTAACACTTCTAGAAGTTTCCTTGATGTAAATAGTGAATATTAAATGCATGGATGGGTTACCTAAGTTTTAGAGGTAAGTTGTTTTGACTGCCTATTATCTAGTGCTCAGTTTAGAATTAGTTCAAACTGCTCCTAGGAAGCTGAGCTCGACCCCTAGAGGTGGGGAAAGGAGTTAGATCATCTATATTATGCCTTCTCTTGCTCATTTTCATGGTTGGACTCTTGAGGGAGAAGCTCTATTGTATATTTTACTTGTATCTCTGCAATTTGAGGAAAAGGAAGGCCAGGGTTTTGCAGACATCATTGTGGATTCTTGTGGATTATTGTGTTGATGGTGTGTTTCCTACTTGTCATTGTAAGTGTGTTTATGTGTTCCATCTCTTATTCTATTGCTGCTAATTAAACAAAAGAAGTGATAAAGTTTGAATTCATGCATGCCATGCTCAGCTTTCAATTTTGTTTAATATTTATGCTTTCCACTGTCTAAAGAGGATTCAAAGTCATTGTTTGCCCTCTTTAGCTCCCTCTCTTTCTTCCTTGATCATCCATCTCAGCTTAAGGCATCAGCACAAACTCATTCCTTGCCCCAAAGACCCACCTGCAAAAACTGAGCTCAATCCCCACACCCTGAATTGCACTCCCTCCAATTACCACCAAAAACCCCAAAAACTTTAAATCAATCCTCCTCATCAGTTTACTAGCCTAATATCTTTGATCCTAATTGGTCTGCTCACCTCATTGAGAAAATACCTTGAGTCTGACCGGAGAGAGCCTTCTCCTTCCTCGTAGGGCTAGCTACGAGGTGTAATGGTTTGATGTAGCCTTGAGATTTGTCTATCTCAGCCTAGGTGAAATTTCAAGTGCTAACATAGTGGCGACCATACTGGGGAGAACAAACTTGTTTGTGTGTTGATGTGTGTGTTTCGCAAGTCTTAGACGGAGCCTGAAGTTACGCCAGGTAGCCTTTGAACACGCTCTTGTTTTACATCAGCGTTAGTAGATAAACGCTGCTTCAGTCAATCTCCGTGAGCTTCGGAAACCCGCAGTTCAGTGACATCTTTATCCCAGTATCATTATGGACTCTAAGCTTCGGATGATAGGCTAAGAGTTTCCATACGGCTGAGCGGTTTTTCCTTTCCTAGTCTATTCGCGAAAACAAGCTGGCTACTGATCCAAGACCAATTGTTAGATCTAATTCATGCCCAGCTATTTTTGAGTATCTTGAAGATCTTGATTTTGACGAAAGTTTCGAGTTGTCCTTGTTCAAAACTAAATCTGAAAGTGCACTTGCTACTCTAGTTCCTAATCCTGATTTTGCAGCTGCCATTGAATTTGAGAGGCATAATAAATTAGTTGAAAATTTCATTTTAAGGAATCTCCAGACACGTATACAAGCTACAACTCTTGCTGATTTCCTTGAAAATATCTCTGGTCATATTGGATCTTCTATCACGGCGCATGAACATGCAAATCCCCCTTATATTGCCATCACTCCCATAGTTACTCATCCCCCATCTACAGTTGTTTCGCCTTCGGTTTCACATAATACTTCTCCTCCTCTTACTCCTCATACTGCCACACCTACTCCGCCTGCTACTCCAAGACCTACGTTACCAAGAAAAATGGCTGCCCGGTTTGCCCCACTTGTATTGCCTGCTAACCTTCATGACATGCCAGCTAACTATCAAAGCAAAATTCCCATGTTTGATGGCACTCCGCAAAGTATTACAGCACAGCAACATATCGATAAAATGTCCACTTTCTTTGATCTATATGAGTTAGATGAAGAAGATGTTACCATGCGGTTGTTCGTGCAAACATTTGCCGGAGAAGTAAGAAAATGGTTTAGAGGGTTGGCAGCTAACATCATCACCACCTTGGAAGCACTCGAGAATCAATTCTTGGACCGATGGGAAATAAGAAAAGACCCGCTGCAAATCAATGCCGAGTACAACAACCTCAAGCGAAATCCGGGTGAGTCGGTTCAAGACTATATAATCAGATTTAATTCAGTGTATAACGCTATACCCGATGATTTGAAACCATCAAGAAAGTCCGCATTACTTAAGTTCCCGGATGGTTTCGATCCGGAGATGGCCTACTCACTGCGGGACCGAGATCCTCCTACCTTGGAGGAAATGCAGAAAATTGTAGTCAGTGTGGAGGCTAATTTGAATGACAAAAGGGCAAGAATGAAAGCGGAGAAGAAGGTCACAATCAAAGAAGAGGCAGCATCCACTTCTCAGGTTCTTCGTACAGTTGAGGAGATGAAAAAGACACTCCAAAATCTTAGTCTTGGCAAACTGGAACCTCAAGTTCGAAACCCAAATTTCAGAGGTCAACAACAGCAGCCCCAATATAGAATCAAACAGCGGGAAACATGAGCACAAGAGGCTGCCGTGCAGCAGCCAATCCAACCCCCATTTCAGCAAAATTATGTCACTCAAGAATCAGAGGATGAGGGTGAAGGTCTTGGTGAAGAGAATCATTTTTTCACTCCCGATGATCTGCCCACATACGTCACGGAGGAAGAAGAGCTGATAGGTAATGCATATACACCTCAAGATGAGCACTATATTTTATCTAATGATGTTGTACTTCAAGATGAGTCTGAAGAGTATCAAAGAGGTTACTTACACGCTTTATCAGCTCAGCAAGGCCAGCAAAGGCAATTGAGAAACCGGACAATTCCCATACATCCGATTCAAAAGAGGGCAGAAAACTTGGCAAAGAATGGTGCTGTTGTTCCATAGAGAAAAGGTAAAGAAATCATGGATCCTTCATCAATTCAAACAGTTCCAGCAAACAAGATGGATCAGCCATCAAATGTACCCAAAGATAGAGCAGAAAAATGAGACAATCCGGCAAAGGAAGGTGAAAAGAGTCAAGCATTCAACATTGAGAATGAAGTTGCAAAATTGAAATTGACCATTCCATTGACAGAAGTCATGAAGAACAGTACATATCGTGCACAAATTTCTAAAGTGTTCAACATTGACCCAATGTTAGATGCGGTGAACGTAGAGGATGACCAACCGGAATTGATCTTTGGGCCAGCTCTAAATGGTGAGTCCCCCGAGAGTGAGGTTCCTCCATTCTATATCAGCTTGAGAATTCATGATTATGTGCTTCATAATGCTATGTTCGATTCGGGAGCGTCACACAATTTAATGCCCAAGGCAATTATGGAGAAGTTGGGGCTTGATATTACTCGAAAGTACCATGACCTATATTCATTTGATTCCAGTCGGGTTAGATGTATTGGCTTGATTAAAGATTTGGTTGTTAGTCTGGATCAAATTCCCGCAAAGAATCTATTGATGGATGTGGTAGTGGCGGACATTCCTCCACGATTTGGCATGCTGCTTTCAAGGTCATGGGGATCCAAGCTCAAAGGTACTCTTCAACTGAATTTTTCATATGCTACTATTCCGGTGTTTGGACAAATGAGGAAAGTGTATCGAGAGCAAAAGATGAAGTATATGATTACTAGCAAGGAAAAGCCAGTAAATCATCCTGTAAATTATGTACAAACAGATTTAAAATCTTTTGTTTTGTTTGCGGAAAATTTAAATGATATAGATAGTCAGCTAGTTCAGGTAGAAGATATCCCAGGCATTGCAGAAAATTTTAGAGAAGTATTGAGAACGGAAAGTGAAGAAAGGACTGCTGTCATAAGGTCAATCACTGAAACAAATGGGCAGCAAATCGCCACTGCAACAACATCAGATTTTCAGCACCTAGAAGATGATGAAGAGGGTCTTTGGACTATGGATTTTGATGGTGCTGGTATCGGTGTGTGGATTCGAAGTCCATTCTCAGCCCAAGATCGAGTTCCAAGCAAGGTACGAGTATGTTCTTATAAATTAGCATTTGATTGCTCGAATAATGAGGCAGAATATGAAGCTCTTATTGCTGGTTTGAAAATCCTTCTGAAGTTAAAGGCAAAGAAAATAGCAGTATATGGCGACTCCGAACTAGTTATCAAACAAGTCAAAGGTGAATTTCAGGCCAAACACCCACGTATGAGAGCTTATAGAAATGCTGTTTTAGATATCCTGAAAAGATTTTCTGAACATACTTTGACATGTGTGCCCCGGATTCAAAATGGTGTTGCGGATGCATTGACCAAGGCAGCAAGTAATTTGAAAATACCAATGAATTCAAGCAACAAGTTCGAAATCTATGTGAAGCATCGCCCTACAATCCCGGATAATCAAAGGTGTTGGCAAGTCTTCCAAGATGACGAAGAAATCAAAGACTTCTTGCATGGAGAAGGTAAATTCGAAGAAATCTCAATAGATCTGGAGCCTGAAGGAGTGAATCAAATGGATGTTTTGCAGTTGAAAGATAACTATATTCCTAAAGGGCTGATTCCTTTAGAAGAACTTTTTGATCAAGATGATGTGGCTCGCAAGCCAACTTTGATGCCAACAGAAGAAGGTGTGGAAGATGTGAATCTTGGGACAGCCGAGAATCCAAAGATGGTGAAATTATCAAAAGCATTGCCGCTCAAGGTAAAGAATCAATACATTAGATTATTGTCATCATTTTCTGATGTGTTTGCTTGGGATTATTCAGATTTAAGGACCTATGATACAAGCATTATTCAACATACTATCCCCATAAAGCCAAATCAAAAGCCTTTTCGACAAAAGTTGCGGAGGATCAATCCCAAGTTGTTGCCTTTGATTGAGAAGGAAGTCAATAGGCTCTACAAGTCCGGAATTATAGTTCCTATTCGCTTTTCTGATTGGATCTCCAATCTAGTGCCTGTGAGAAAGAAGACCGGTGAAATACGCTTGTGCATAGACTTCAGAAATTTGAACAAAGTATCTCTCAAGGACAACTATCCGCTGCCCAAAATGGACCACATATTGCAGCGGGTAGTGGGTGCCTCAAGGATGTCATTGCTAGATGGATACTCCGGCTACAATCAGATTTTAGTGCATGAAGATGACCGTGATAAGACAACCTTCACTACGCCTTGGGGAACATTTCATTATGCCAAAATGCCATTTGGGTTGAAGAACGCGGGTGCCACATTTCAGCGAGCTATGGATATGGCCTTTGCCAATGAAAAGGATATATTCTTAGTTGTTTATCTTGATGACTTAACCGTATTTTCCAAATCAGATGAAGAGCATTTATTTCATTTGACGAAAGTTTTCCAAAAATGCAGAAAATATGGCATTTCTTTAAATCCAAAAAAGAGTCTTTTTGCCATGGGTGAAGGCAAGTTGCTGGGACATATCATTTCCAAAGATGGTATTCGAATTGATCCTGCACGGGTGGAAGCAATTCAGCAGCTAGAGTAGCCCCGAAACAAGAAGGAAATACAATCTTTTAATGGCAAACTAAATTTTCTGCGCCGCTTCATTCCTAACCTTGCAGAGCACCTTAG
This sequence comes from Pinus tabuliformis, assembly GCA_031772625.1. Lineage (NCBI taxonomy): Eukaryota > Viridiplantae > Streptophyta > Pinopsida > Pinales > Pinaceae > Pinus > Pinus tabuliformis. Next base: position 1,411,367 of record CM062813.1, read on the forward strand.
GGAGATACCTAATATGCTTCGGAAGGACAGCGAGATCAAATGGACCGAGGAGGCGGTCAAATCTTTCAATTTAATCAAGGTAATCTTGTCTTCAACCCCAACCTTGATCAGCCCCGATTATACTCAGGATTTCATTTTGTTTTCTTTTGCTTCTGAGCATACATTGGCAGCCGTATTAATGCAAAGAGAGAAGGAGTTGAGAGGCCAATTGCATTTTTCAGCCGAATCATAAGAGATGGGGCGCTGAATTATAACATCATTGAGAAACAAGCGTTGGCACTGATTAAAGCTTTGAAAGATTTCCGGGTATACATACTCAACTCTCATGTATTGGCATATGTTCCTAGTGCAGCCGTAAAGGATGTCTTGGTACAAACGGAGCCGGAAGGTAGGAGGGGTAAGTGGATTGCTGCTCTTTTGGAATATGATGTTGAAATCAAACCTACCAAGCTGATTAAAGGCCAAGGTCTCACAAAATTGATGGCTGAAACAAAACTCCATGCCCTTGATATCAACTTGATTGCTGCCTTATCCGATGATGGGGAAGAAAATTCAGCGGTTCAGGTATCGGATATTTTTATTACTTCTCCTTGGTATGCTGATATAGTTTATGTGCTGCAAAATGTATCCGCACCTCCTGGAATGTCAAGAAACAAAGCAAGAACATTAAAGCTAAAGGCTGCTAAGTTTTGCATTATGAAATCAGCACTGTATTGGAAAGATCCCGGGGGCATCTTGCTGAATTGTTTGGTTGAAGAGGAAGCAAAGGCAACAGTAGAGGATTTCCATAAAGGCGACTGTGGAGGTCATTTGTTTTGGAAAACTACAGCCAATAAAATCTTGCGAGCTGGTTTCTATTGGCCTTCCCTATTTTCTGATGTATACAAAGCAGTGAAAAGCTGCCATGAATGCCAAATATTCCAAGGGAAGCAAAGGTTGCAACCATTGCCTCTCAAACCGGTGGAAATCAGTGCACCATTTCAGCAGTGGGGCCTAGACTTCATTGGCGAAATCCACCCAGCATCATCCGGGAAGCATCGATGGATCTTAACTGCCACTGATTACTTCACAAAGTGGATAGAGGCAATTCCCACTCGGCAGGCCACAGATTCGGTAATCATCTCTTTTCTTGAAAATAATATCTTGTCACGTTTTGGCTGTCCATTCAAATTAATCACAGATAATGCAGCAGCTTTTAAGTCCAATAAGATGGTTGATTTTTGCTATAAGTATAACATCAGCTTGGGGCACTCCACCGCTTATCATCCGCAAGGCAATGGGCTGGCCGAATCATCAAACAAGTCACTAGTCAACATTATCAAGAAGATGCTGGAAATTAACAAGAAAAGTTGGCACAAGAAGTTGGTAAATGCATTATGGGCTGATCGGGTGAGTCAAAAGAAGTCCATTGGCATGTCGCCATTTGAGATTGTTTATGGAATTGATGCAGTGTTTCCAACATCACTTAGTGTACCGGTCGCGAAATTGCTTCAAGAAGCGGGAGAAGATCCGGATCCAATGCAAAGGCGAATCAATCAAATGGTTCACTTACAACAAACGAGGGAAGAGGTTCTCCAAAATTCTTTAAGGTTGCAAGAGCGTATCAAGAAAATCTATGACAAGAAGGAAAAGTCAGAAAACTTTCAGCTGGAGGATGTTGTTTTAAGGTGGGATGCCCGAAATGAGGACAAAGGTAAGCATGGTAAATTTGATAATTTGTGGAAAGGTCCTTATAAGATTGCTGCATATCGTGGTCCTAATGCTTTCATTCTCAAAGAGTTGAATGGTGATGAATGTCCCGGTGGGTCGGTGAATGGCCGGCTTCTGAAAAGATATCATGCTTGAGCAATGCTGCTCTAATCATCCTCATTGTAATTACCGTTTTTCTTTCATTACAACAAGTGTGAACTGATCTCTCATCCTTAGTTTGGGGCCCACGGTGAAGGCTATAATTCTGAGGATGAGGATTGGGTGGTGTGAAGTTTTCAGGTTGTTATTTTCTGCAAAAATTAGTTTGTTTGAGTCAAAATCCTTTGAAAATTTCAGTTTGTAGTCCAAGTCAAATAAAGTCATTTCAAGTATGGTCATGTCTGTACAAGTTGACTCCATTGCCCAATGAATAAAGCACTGGTCTGCTCTCCCAGAGGTCTAAGGTTCTTGGCACCTCCAAGGAGCTACCATCCCCATTGGAGCCAATGTTAGTGTCGGTCTTGAGCCCTCCATCGGTGATCAAAAGCTCTTTGCATATGCATAGGTAGGTGTCTCATCAGTGTCAGTTTTGCATCCCGTTAGGCATGCCATAAAACTGATGGAGGAGCTGGTCCTTGTTCCCTTCTTGGCTTTGCTGGATCAGGTCATATCATAATGAGGTTGGGTCATACTTGTTTTTATTTTTGTCTTGAGGTCCCAAGCCTTAGGTCTAGGGTTTTGGTCAAAAATCACTGCAAGGTCACGAGTCAAAGGTCCATGAGTGCCCAGCAAGCCAGAAGGAGGTTTGTACATATGTTCCATTGATATTTTTCATCAGGTACAGATCATTTATACCTTGGATTTAAAAACCCTGTTTTTAAACCCAAGGTCATGTAATATTTGCAAAAAATAAGGAAAATTTCAAAAGTTTTCAAAATGCTGGCAATAACCCTGGTCTCCTCGCCAGAGTCCATCAGATGGTCAACCTGCAAAAAGAACGGAGTTAAAGTGCCTCAAAAGCTAAATTCAGGACAAAACAACTCAAGAAACAGTGTTAAAGTGAATGCCAAAATAGAACATTAGAGAGTGGGTTTTGTGATTTATTTTTTTTTCAAATTCAACCTACAAGAGCTAAATTTCCCTCTAAACATTTCATTATGCCCCTATGAGCTAACAAAGAGGAGCAAGAGGGCGAAAATAGTGAAGGAGGTCGAATTGCAGTGAAATTGGAGAGTTTCTCTGGTGCGCGACCACTCGGGCAGGGTGCGCGACCACCTGGGCGGTGCGCGACCACTCGAGCCCTCCTCCGCAGTGCAAATTTTACACTGGCGCGACCACTCGAGCTGCGCGCGACCACTCCAACCCTGCGCGCGACCACTCGAGCTGTAACTTGCAGAACCGGCCCAAACTCACTCAAATTGCCTTGTGACTTGTAAATTGCTCGAGGTAGGCCTCTCAAATGTTTTGAATGTTGAAAATAAGGACGATGAGCTTGTGTTTGTGCATTTTTATCATCAAAATTATGAAGAGAAATAGGTTAAGTGATTGCTTGTTCTTGTAGGCAATTTTGCTAGGGTTATGTTTGATTTCAAGGTTTTTAGTTCCTTTTTATTCCCTCCATTACTCCTATTAGATTTACACTTGTCATCATGTGTCTCAATCTCATCTCATTTGCAAAGAATGAATCTCAATTCCCCATTCCCTACACCTAAAACCCTAATCCCTCTCATATGCATCCCTAAACCCTCAACTCTCTATACAAAGCTGTCCCAAAGCCCTAATTCATTCCCCACAACAATATCATTATAAAAATATGTAAAACCACAGCAAAGATCAAATAGTGATGTGAAAATGAAAGAGCAATTGCAATAATAAAACAAAAAGACAAAAAACAGAGAAAAAGATTACTATGTGTAGCCAAGTTATTGCAAAGACAAAAGAAACTTATTGCTGTGTATAGTCCTCATAAAAGTAGTGAAAAGGAGGCTGTTATTCATAACAAAAACAAAGTAAATACAGTTGTACCTATTTGTTAAAGGACAGGTTGCCTTGAAATACTGTTTGTAAAGGAATATTGCTGTGTTTTCAGACCCAAACCTATGTATCTTTTTTCCTTCTATTCCCCTAGATGCAATACATCTCCTTTCTCTTTGAATCTGTCAAATAAAGCCTTTCCCCTCCCCTTATGACAAATGCAAATTAATCCCTTATTGCCCCTTAGCATCAAAAGCATATCAGTCCCTTGGAAAAATAGAGTATGCTTCAAAATGTACAGTCAAAGGACATAATTAAAAAGCAAGCTGTTGATGCTAGTTATCATTGTTGCCCTATACCCCTGTATCATGCTATCCTTTACCCCCTGTTGAAAAATGTATTGTCCTTTCCCTTGGTGACCTTATTATATGTCTTCCCTAATAAAGATATTTCTTTGCAAATGATTTCCCGATGATGAGAGATGAGATAACATGTTTGACATTTGGTGAATTAGTCCTTAAAAGTTCCCTGTTTTTATATATTTTCCCATTCCTCATGAAAAAGTCCCTCCCCTAACATTTCCCTCATGATTTTTTCCCCTTGAAAACAACATACTTCTCAGCATTTTGCAGGCAGGGCAGCAGTCAACTTTGTCTATTTTCTCCACCTTGCTCAATAACACCATGTCAACCACTGAAACTAATGAGCAAGGTGATGACCGGTCTTCTTCTACGGAGGTTGAGGCACAGCAGAGGCCTCGTAGGGGTGGCAAAGGTGGTCATCATAGGAGAGAAGAGCCCACATCTTTAGCAGAATTACAGGCTTGCCCATTGGCAGTGACTTGTTTCCAGTACATGTCATGTTTCCAGTTTTGCGAGAGGCTTGCCCAGATTCAGCACCACAGGGAGTTGGCCCGGCTATTTGTTTTGCGCCTTCATGATGGGCATGTTACTCTTGCAGGGGTGAATTTTGTGTTTTATCCTGAGATGATTTCAGAGGCTACCGGGATACCCAATGTGGGTGAGGTGTGGCCAAAGCGCAAATGGCTGGATTTTGTTTATTTTGAGCCATATGTCAGGCCAGCATTCGTACATCACTTGTCAGGGAACTTTCCTTTCAGATTCCTCCGAGAGGAGTATGCTCCGATCATGCGGCTTATCATGCATTACTTCACATGTGAGGGAAGGTTTTCACGAGTCTTTGCTTGTCACATTCGCCTGTTGATGCACTTTACCCGAGTGAGGATGATGAACATCCCGGTTTACTTCTTCCAGGATATTCAGAGGATGGTGTCCGTGTTTCAGAGGCAGTCCCCAGCTCAGCAGTACAGGAGTTTGTGCCATCATGGTCTCATTCAGCTCATTGTTTCCCATCAGTTGAGTCAGCAGGGAATTCCATGGGCAGACTTCATTTCTCATGAGGTTTTTACAGTGCCACCACAGCCACAGCCACAGCCAGAGGTCATTCATGAGGCGGGAGGTCCATCACACCAGCCCGAGATGATTATTCCGAGACATGTGGCTTCTTCACCTCGGGTCACCTATCAGAGAGGTCCTAGGACCTTATTTGCAGCAGCTCGATGAGTATTTTCTCCACAGCAGGTGGAAGGGGTCTCATCATCTTCTTCAGATCAGCGAGTGTTATCTCCACACCAGGTGGAAGGGGCCTCACATTCTTCATCAGCAGAGGCAGTACGGGAGGGAAAGCAGCCCATGATTGAGGATGAGAGAGCTGGTGATACACATGATGATTTCATTGGTCGTGATGCTCGCTCTCCTTCTTCAGATTTTTATGAGATTATCAGGCAGAGAGAGGAGGAGAACCTCGTGTTGCAGAAAAAGCTCCAAATGGCTCAATGGACCATCACTTATCTAGAACAGCGCACCAAACAATTAGAAGAAGAAAAAGAACTTGATGAGCTATGGAGGATCCGCAGTGATCGAACTTTGAACCGTAGGAGGCCCGGTGACCCATTGCCTGCTGACCGGGAGTCCATGCTTATCCGGGTCAATGCACATTTGGAGAGGCTGTTGGCGAAGGCCAACCAAGACAAGAGGCTGTTGAGGAACATGAAAAACCACTATTGGGCTAGGATGCATGTTTGTAAAGCAAAGTTGAAAATAGTCCAAAGAAGGTTGACCGAGGCCCTTGGGAGGAAGAAGAAGGCCAACCCACTCCGCATCTTGGCTGAGGCTTCTCTCACCCATCATGACACTCATTAGCCTCATCACAGCATCAAGCACAAAATTTTTTGGAAGTTTTGGCCCATTTTTGAGAATTTTACAGGTTTTGGCCATTGGAGTGGTCTCACCCCGCGCGCGACCACTCGGGGGGACAGCTCAGAATGAGAAAAACTTTGCATTTTTGGAATTTTCATGCAAAAATACACTTTCCTATGCATGGGGTCAAATTTTTATGGAGATTTGGGCCTCCAAAAGCTCAAAATACATGCAAATTTTGACTTTCTGCCCCTTTTTTGAGTTGCAGAAAGCTGTCTTGGGAGAAATGACTTTTGAGGGGTCAAATCAACTCCAAATTCAGAAATTCCAGTTGGGTTGGAAAGTAGACTCACAGACCTTTCCAATGCGCTATCTTGCACCGGATTTGGACACCAGGAAGGCCCTCAAACACAGCTGCCAATGCGCGCGACCACTCCAAGGCAGGGGCGCGACCACTCAGGGAAATTTTGCCAGTTTGACCATTTCGGCCTGCAAAACTCAGTTTTTACTATGGTTGACTCTTGATGCTTGTAAATGATGGATTTTTGGATAATTTTCATGGCACATGGATACATTTACTCTCCTTTAACACTTCTAGAAGTTTCCTTGATGTAAATAGTGAATATTAAATGCATGGATGGGTTACCTAAGTTTTAGAGGCAAGTTGTTTTGACTGCCTATTATCTAGTGCTCAGTTTAGAATTAGTTCAAACTGCTCCTAGGAAGCTGAGCTCGACCCCTAGAGGTGGGGAAAGGAGTTAGATCATCTATATTATTCCTTCTCTTGCTCATTTTCATGGTTGGACTCTTGAGGGAGAAGCTCTATTGTATATTTTACTTGTATCTCTGCAATTTGAGGAAAAGGAAGGCCAGGGTTTTGCAGACATCATTGTGGATTCTTGTGGATTATTGTGTTGATGGTGTGTTTCCTACTTGTCATTGTAAGTGTGTTTATGTGTTCCATCTCTTATTCTATTGCTGCTAATTAAACAAAAGAAGTGATAAAGTTTGAATTCATGCATGCCATGCTCAGCTTTCAATTTTGTTTAATATTTATGTTTTCCACTGTCTAAAGAGGATTAAAAGTCATTGTTTTCCCTCTTTAGCTCCCTCTCTTTCTTCCTTGATCATCCATCTCAGCTTAAGGCATCAGCACAAACTCCTTCCTTTCCCCAAAGACCCACCTGCAAAAACTGAGCTCAATCCCCACACCCTGAATTGCACTCCCTCCAATTGCCACCAAAAACCCCAAAAACTTTAAATCAATCCTCCTCATCAGTTTACTAGCCTAATAGCTTTGATCCTAATTGGTCTGCTCACCTCATTAAGAAAATACCTTGAGTCTGACCGGAGAGAGCCTTCTCCTTCCTCGTAGGGCTAGCTACGAGGTGTAATGGTTTGATGTAGCCTTGAGATTTGTCTATCTCAGCCTAGGTGAAATTTCAAGCGCTAACATGCTGAATTTGCTTTTCTTAGCTTTTCAATTTCAGTTATGCTTTGATTTCAATTTTATTCATTTGCTTTGTCAGTTAGTTTAGATATCAAATTCCTCATATCATTCACGTTATCTCCAGAGCCATAGCTTCGACTACTTGGCGAGCTATCAGACTATGAATGATGTGATTTGATTTTAGCTTTATTTTTCTGCAATTAGATATCAAATTCCTCATATCATTGATGTTATCTCCAGAGCCATAGCTTAGACTACTTGGCGAGCTATCAGACTATGAATGATGTGATTTGATTTTAGCTTTATTTTTCTGCAATTAGATATCAATTCCTCATATTATTGACGTTATCTCTAGAGCCATAGCTTAGACTACTTGGCGAGATATCGGACTATAAATGAAGTGAATTGATTTTAATTTTATTGGTTTGCAGTTTTTGATTTGTTTCAGTGCAGTAGCTTAACTCATTTTTCTTTCTGTATTTAGATAAGCAGTAGAGATAGTGATTTCATGATCAATAGTTCATTATTTGTTTGATTTGAATAGAAACACATTTCATTCTTGTTCAAGTATTAATTTCATCACTAGTATGTTTTAAGACCTTCTGAAGTGTTAAGTTATGGAAATCATTATAGAGGACATAATTGCCTTAAAATCTATACCTAAACTTGCCTTCTAAAAGTATTCTTAAAACTTAGGAATAGGATTATCATTTGCATTAAGAGACAAACCAAGATAAAACTCCCAAAAACAAGATAAAATTTATAAAAAGTAAGAAAAATGTTGTCTTGCACATATAGTGCGCCACACTTCATCAGTTTACGACTCCCGGATTGATAATTAATGTAGAAATTTAGGACATACTAAATTGACTAAACATTTTGGTGCCATTGCCGAGGAAGTGTAATTAGGTAGCCAATCTCTTAAAAAAAAGAAGAAGAGAAAAATAGGGAAAAATTGATAACTTCTTGAAGTATGCTCTCCTCTTGCACCTAGTGTGATCTGGAGGATTAGAAAAGAGAGTTATTAGTTCAATAATTTCTTGAGTATGCTCTCTCCTTGCACCTAGTGTGACCTGGAAGATCAGAAAGAGAATTATTAGCCCAACTTAAAAAAAAAAAAAAATAATAATAATAAATGACATGCATAGAGCAAGAGATTCTAGGAGAAGGTTTATAGCTAGGGCCAAAAGTTCGATTTTCACAACTCCATCTACTTCAAGGCATAGACAAGATACACCTCCATCATCTCCGACTCATACTCCCAGCCTTAGGATTCCTGGAATTCAAGGGGAAGCAGTCGAATTAGGAGATTCTCCCACACTATCTACTAAATCTAATCTAGGAGAAGAACCTTTCTTCACTTCTACAGGGGGACATATTGTAATCAAAGAAGTAGAATCACCTAAAGAAGAGGAGGGAGAAACTCTTCCTCGTTCACAATTAATAGAAGAACCAGAGGACTCTGAGGAGACTATCATGACAGAGGAAGTAGTAGATGGATTTGGAGGAGGGGGTAGAGGTAGAGGTAGAGGAAGAGGAAATAATGGAGGCGGTAGAGGTAACAACGGGGGAAATAGGGATGGATATAACTCATTTGGATTCCCTATATCCGATGAGGAAACTCATACAACAATGAAAAACATTTCACCATCTGTCCTCCCAAACTTTCATGGGTTGAGAATTGAGGATCCCGAAGCATTTCTATTTGAGTTTGAAGTCTTGTGCCGAACCTATGATTATATGGAAGACTCTCAAAAACTCAAACTGTTTCCTTCAACATTGAAAGGAGCTGATTTGAAATGGTTCATGGGATTAGTCACTCAATCTATTAGGACTTGGAATGATATGAAACAAACATTCTTGGATAGATACCTGGACTATTGTATGCCCACCAATCATAAGGATGAGGTATTCAAGATGATGCAAAAAGAAGATGAAAACTTGGAGGATTTACTTGAAAGATTTCAATACAACTTAAAGAGAGCAAAAATGAGTAATTTAGATGAAGAAACCTTGAAAGCCCTTTTATTGAAAGCCATTAGAGATGAATGGATAGATATTTTAAACATGATGGGGAAGGGAGTCATTTCTCAACTTCCACTTCTTGACATAGCAGAACTATGCGTCCATCTCTCAAGGGGAAAATCTAAAACTGGAAAAGGGCCTAGATATCCTTCTTTGATTAGAGAAAACAAATCTGCAACTAGTTCAGTAAGTAGGGCAAAGATTGGCAATATGCTTGATGAGTTCAAAACTAATATTCTAGGGAGCCTTAGTGAACAACTAGACACCCTTAAAATTCAAAACAAGGAGAAAACAGAAGTTGTTGCCTTGGCCATCTTTTGCCCAAAATGTAGAAAGAAACATGCTCTAAGGGAATGTCCCTTGGATGCAAAAGTTGTAGAAACATGCATGATTTGCTCAAAAAGTCATGAGACCAAGGATTGTCCTTCAATTCCTGGGCTCAAAGTTGTCTTTCAAGGAGATCCAAATTCAGTAGAATCCCGTTGTTTTGTTTCAAGAAGACCTTGGAAAGGACAACAAAATCAAGGATTTAACAATCCTATGAATTTTCAACTTCCGCCAAATTGGAATTCTTGGCAACAACCTTGGCCCCAATCTCAAAATCCATACCAATCATGGGTGCAAGGGATGCAAAATCCTTATGGGAGATTTGCTCAATTTTATCAATATCCTCCATCTTTTCCAAATCAACAAAATCCACCAATTCCAAATCAAAACGCACAACTTTCATTACCATTTCCACAACAACAACCTTCTCAACAAAATCCAAATTCTCAACTCTTGCTTCCATTTCAACAAAACACAAATCAACTACCAGCCCAGCCATTGCCAAATCCCAACAACAAAAATCCTCAGAATGCTTACATGGTAGAAGGACAACAATTTCCTACCTATATGATTGTTCCTCTTAATGATGTTCAACTCAGATATGGTAGAGTTTTAGAAAAACCTTCTATAGATGTTCAAGAGCAAGGTACCTCTGAGGAGGATTCTCTTAAAGTCAATAAAGGTTCTGAGGAAGCATTTCTTCAAAACCCAATCATTCAAGAAGAAAAGGAAAAAGAGTCAACCCCCACAACTCCTATAGTTGAGCAACCTGCATCTTCATCCACGCCTCCTTTCCCTGAAAGATTACAAATTGACAAAGGGGTGGAAAAACAAATCTTGTTGCCTGACTATGATTTTCTAGATGGAATGTCTGTATCAATATTCCCTTGCTACAAGCCATTAGAGAGATTCCTATTCTAGCAAAAACAATAAAGGAGTTGAGTCTTAAAAGACGAGGAAGGAAACCAAGAGATACCAGAAGAATCCACCTGGTAGGAAAAATTACAGATATCATGATGGGAAAGATTACCATGCAGAAATATGTGGATCTAGGTAGTCCAATTGTCAAGACACATATAAATGGGATAGAAATTCCAAACACTTTGATTGACTTAGGGCTGCTATCAACATTATGAGTAGACAGACTCTGGAACAGCTTAAACTTCCTAATATTCTTTTTACACCCACCTTACTGCAACTTGCAGATAGATCAATAATCAAACCAGATGGTGTATTAGCAGATATTTCAGTCTCCTTAGATTCTTGGGAATATCCAGTAGATTTAATGATTTTGATTCCAAAAAGTAACTTAGGAGGACATCCACTCATCTTAGGAAGGCCTTGGCTAGCCACAGCTGATGCTTTCATTAGTTGTAGACCTAGAGATATGTACATTTCTGATCGTAGTTCAACAAAGAAATTCAATTTGTATCCTCCAACAAAAGCAATTATAGAAATAGGAGACAATGAATGGGTCGACGATGAAGATATTACACAACCTGTCTTTACTATTTGTGAAATTAGTGAAGATAGTCAAATTTTGAACACATTAGAAAACTTTGAAACATCTTCAGAGTATGACCACACACAATTTCAGTTAGATTCTAATATTGAATATCTATCATCAAGACAAATGTCTCTTTACTCTATGGAAGAGTTTGGTAGCTCTACCATTGAGATTTTTCCAAGTAAAACACTGAATATCAACAAAAATTTGAAAAAGTCACAACAGGAACAGCTAACCAAAATCTTGCAAAAACATTCTACTGCATTTGCATGGGAGTATACTGATATGAAAGGTATTGACCCTAAGACTTCCATCCATCATATCTATATCGAGGAAAACAGTAGACCAATCAGACAACCTCAGAGAAGGATGAATCCAAATCTTAGGGAGATAGTGAAAGAAGAACTCCAAAAACTACTCAATGTAAATTTCATTTATCCAATTTCAGATAGCCGATGGGTTTCTCCTTTGGTTATAGTACCCAAAAAGAATTGTAAATGGAGGGTATGCATTGATTATAGGGAATTGAATAAAGAAACTTTGAAGGATCACTTTCCCTTGCCCTTTATCGATCAAGTATTAGATACATTAGCAGGAAAAGAATATTTCTCATTTTTGGATGGTTTTAGTGGTTATAATCAAATTCAGGTAGCGCCTGAAGACCAGGATAAGACCACATTTACCTGTCCATGGGGAACTTTTTCTTACCGAGTGCTTCCTTTTGGATTATGTAATGCACCCGCAACATTCCAAAGAGCAGTACTAGGAAATTTTTTCTGATCTAATCCATGATTGTGTAGAGGTATATATGGATGATTTTACAGTTTATGGTAATTTATTTGAAGAGGCATTATAAAATTTGGAAAAAGTCCTCATAAGATGTAAAGAAACAAACCTTTCACTAAGCCATGAAAAATGCTTTATGATGTTTACTGAAGGTATTGTTTTAGGACATCATATTTCAGGAGATGGGATTAAAGTTGATAGATCAAAAGTTGAAGTCATCTCCAAGTTACCTATTCCAAATTTTCAAAAAGATGTTAGAATTTTTCTGGGGTTTACTGGATATTATAGAAGATTCATAGAAAACTTCACCAAAATAGCATCTCCCCTCTTCAAACTACTTACAAAAGACTGTGAATTCAAATGGGGTCCTGATTGCCAATCATCATTTGAAACTTTGAAAACAAGAATATCTGAAGCGCCTATCTTGAGAGGACCAAATTGGAAACTCCCTTTCCATATTTCTACAGATGCTTCAGATACAACTCTAGGGGCTGTATTGGGACAGAAAGATTTAGTTCCTTATGCCATTTACTATACCAGTAAAAATTTAACTCCTACGGAGTTGAACTATACTGTGACTGAAAAAGATTTCTTAGCCGTTGTTCATGCAATCAATAAGTTTAGACATTATATAACAGGCTATGAAACTTTTATTCATACTGATCATTCTGCAATTAGATATCTAATGAACAAACCCATTACTAATGGTAGAGTTACAAGGTGGCTCTTACTTTTACAGGAATTCAATATTACTGTGTTAGATAGACCAGGGAAACAAAACGCAGTAGTTGATTTCTTGTCTAGGATTCAGAATACTAAAGAAGATTCTCCTATAGAGGACAAGTTTCCTGATGAATATTTATTTGCAGTAACTACTAAGACTCCTTGGTATGCAGATATAGCTAACTATTTGGTTACAGGGAAACTACCTCCACATTTATTTTCTGGTGAAAGAAGAAAGATTATTTAGGAGAGTTCAAAATATTCATGGATTTCTAACGAATTGTTTAAAACAGGGTCAAACTTTGTGATCAGAAGATGTGTTATGGAAGATGAAATGCCTGATATTCTCAAAGCATGCCATGATGAACCATGCGGCAGACACTTTGTTGAAAAAAGGAAAGTCTATAAAATCCTCTCTTTAGGATATTATTGGCCATCCCTCTTCAAAGATGCAAAATAATATGTCAAAAGGTGTGACAGCTACCAAATAGTAGGGAAACATACCCTTTCAAATGAAATGCCATTGCAGCCACGGGTACTCATCGAACCCTTTGAAAAATGGGCTTTAGAATTTATTGGACCTATTAACCCACCATCTAAATAAAGAAAGTATATATTGGTATGTACTGATTATGTCACTAAATGGGTAGAAGCCAAAGCATTATTTTCTGCTACCGAGCATGCAATTGTTAGTTTTCTTTATCAGGATATTTTTACTCGCTTTGGTGTTCCAAGAGAAATTGTGACAGATCAGGGAGGACAATTCACATCCAAGCTAGTGGAGAAGCTGATGGAAGAGTACAAGGTCAAGCACAGAAAATCTACTCCTTACCATCCGCAAGCAAATGGTCAAGTGGAGTCTACAAATAAAGTTCTTGAAGGCATCATTACCAAGACTATTCACCTACACAGAAGAGATTGGGCAGAAAGGCTTCCTGAAGCCTTATGGGCCTACAAAACTACATGGAGGAATACAACAGGACATTCTCCATATGAACTTGTTTATGGGAAAGAAGTCTTGCTCCCCATTGAGTTCCAAGTCAAAACTTTCAAGATGGCAGTTCAATTGGGAATGGATCTATTAGAAGCCCAAAAGCATAGAATGGAGCAGTTGGATGAGCTAGATGAGATCAGATAAGAAGCAATCCTAAGAACTGATCTAGTTCAATATTAAAGAGCTAAGTGGCACGGCAAATACATCAAGGAGAAAAGGTTTCAAGAAGGAGATTGGGCATTGCTATTTGATTCCAAGTTTAAAGACTTCAAAAGTAAATTTTAGACTCATTGGCTTTGGCCATATGAGATTGAAAAAGTCTTTAGCAATGGAGCGGTAAGAATCAAAACCATTGATGAACATCAAACTCCTCTTATTGTGAATGGCCACAGATTAAAGATCTATCATAAGCCACTCTCAAAGGAGGAATTTGTCAAAATCTTTCAAGATAATTTTGCAATAAGGCTGGTGAAGAAGAATCCTTCTTCTCCACCAGCCTAGTCCTTGTTCTTTTCTGTTTTGTTTAAAAAAAATGAAAATAAAAATAAAATAAAATTGTATAAGCCTGAAAACCAATCACTGATTGGCAGTCTTATACAGAAAATACAGGGCGAAAATCAGAAACTTCTAACGCCCTATATTTTTCCAAAAAAAATCTTTCCTCATTGTATTCATAGTTTCATGTCATTTCACTTCATTTCACCTCACTCCATTTCATTTCATCATCTCATTTCGCCAATAAAATTCCTTTCATGACCAGTTTTCCTATATCATTCACTCAGTCATTATTCATTTCCATCCATCTCCATTCAGTCATATGTTCACTGTGTCAGTTTCCACAGCTGAATTCAGTTTCCGCAGCTAGAAACTGATTCCGCAGCCAGTTGATTGATTCCACAGCTAACACTCTGTTATTCAGCACTGACAGTCAGATGTTAGCCAAATGATGATGAGAACCAAGTGCAGGTATGACAAAGGAAAATATTTTGAAGTTATAAAGCACCTAAAGCACCAACAGGAAGCAGCTAATCAAAGGTTAATGGACGAAAGTGGCAAAAATTCCAAGGTATGAGCAAGATTTATTTCAAATAGCATTTAAAAAAGCACATTCTATATAGTTATGAAACCACGGCTCCATTATATGTAATGATTAGCATTGATAGCTTCCATAACTGCTCCATTACCTTTACATGATTTCTCCACGAAACTTGCATTAATTTTTAAACGACCTCATGATCCGCCTCTGAATTTAACTCGTGTTTATTTGTACATTGGCATTCCACCTGCTGAACCAGGTAATTATGAGGACGTGATCTATTTGATCACGGCTCTGTCCCGTCGCACATTCCGCAGCCATTTTGAGAACGTGCTCACGCTTATTCTGCAGCCGTCTATCTCAAAAGCTAAGCTCACTCTATTCCCATACTATCCTGCTTGTTATTTTCAGCCTGTTTACACTCCCGTGAACTCATTCTCATTACCTGTTCTCTGCTCTTTCATTTACGATTACTAGTTTTTCTCCACAAACCTTCTCCGTTCCCTGCTAACACAGCCGTTTCACCTTTGTCAATCCATCATTCACCCAAATGTATTTTAAAGCAGGAGGAAGGAATGGGTCTTTTGCTAAGAGCAGAACTGGAAGGGCCCAAATTCTTGGAGGGGTATCCACAATTGAAAAGCATACTAAGGGAGGCACGGTGGCTACAGTTCATCCAAAAATTCAGAGGCTACAACAAAGAAGTTACAAAGACATTTGCGAGGTATTTTAATGGCGTGGAAGTTGAGGTTGGAGACCTTAAATTTTCAGTTACATAGGCATCTATCGTTGCAGCAACGGAACTCCCACAGGAGGGGGAACGATTGTTCAAAAACAAAAGCTTTGATGAGAGGGCCTGGAGGGTTATCCTACGCAATCCAGGTATGGATATAACCATTTTCAAACGTGGAATCCCTGTCTCTGCTTTAGAAGAAAAGTGGGCTAGTCTATTATTGATAATCCAGAAGTTTATTACATGTGAGGGACGGTTCGGGTCCATGTATATGTACCACACCTGGTTGCTAATGAATTTTCCAGAAAATCAAACCATCAATTTGCCTTACTTTTTATTGAATAGTCTGAAAAAGATGTCCATAAATGTGCAAAAGAATTTGGAGGGCATAGAACCCCACCTGTACCATCACAGCCTTGTAAAAATTTTGATTGAAAAACAGTTGAAGGCAAAGAAGGACACTTGGGAACAGTTTTTGGTTAGAAACTTCTTTCAGGATCCACCTGAAACACCTGAGAGCAGCTCAGTAAGGAAAATTAAGAGAAGGAAAACAAGTGTGAAAATTCAGGACACTCCTACTAACATAGCTAAAGAAACTGATAAGGAAGAGAAGCTGTCCGAAAGTAGGAAGGAAAGAACTGAGGTTAGGAAGAAAAGAAAATTAAAGGGGAAAAGAAACATTGAAGCTGTCTATCAAACCCCAGAACATTCCTCAGAAGAGGACCACCAAATACTTTCTGAAAGACTAATTTACCTTCAGGAATAGTCAGCTATAGCAAAGAGGAAAGGGAAAGAAAAATAAAGTGTGGAGAAAGAAGACACTAGCTCACAAAATCTAAGGAGGAGCTCCAGACTTAAAGGAAAACTAAGGAAAGTACAAACTAAGGGGCCCCACTTCATTGATTTAGGAGGGGAAACACCGGAACAACCTCCAGCAATCCCTCATGGCTGTGGCCCACACCATACACCTATCTCTCGGCCAGATTTTGAGATCACTCCTTCTCAACCAGATTTTGGGGACAGCCCAAGGAAGACTACACCTAAGATAGATCCAACCCAGCAAGAAATGTATGATTATATTGAGACGTTGGAGAAAACTGCCATAGATCAAGGCACTTCATCTGCCCAGCCTAATACAGCCCAGGAAGCTTTAATCCAATCACTAAAAGACGAAGTTTTTGAACTGGAGGTCCTAAATAGACACATTAAAAGAGAAAATGAAACATTGAAAGAACAGAGCAAGTTGGATAAGATTATTCACGACAACACCATGTTGCATCTTGGGCTGTGGCAGAAGAAAAATAGAAAATTGAAGAAAAAGAGCAGGAGGTTGAGTAGAGCTCTCATCAACCTCAAATTCAAGTGCCTAATGAGGAAACCAAGGATGACAGTGGTCCCAAGAAACAAGAAAAGAAGGCTGGATGTGTTGGTAGAAGTCTCAGAACACATGAATTGAAAGGAGGAAGGTCAAAGTTTTGGTTTCATGGGGACATGCAACACCTTCACAGTGGGGGTATGTTGAGCTGTGAAACTACATCTCTCCTACACATTTTCCTAGAATTTTTCCCCTCACCAGTACCTCATAAGCTATCAAAGATCATTGCATATTGATTCTAAAAGAGCATTTAAGTGGTTTTCTAACTATGTTTTTGTGTTTTCTATTTGAATTAGATTTTGCTCATTAGTTGCGGAATGCAGCCACTTTCCGCAGCTGTTTTTGTTGATCTCTATATTACAGGTGTCATCAAGAAAAACGAGGCACGTGGGCAGTTCAGGAATGATCTGGACATGGATCAGGTCCTATTGGTTTAGCCAGATTCATAAAGGAAAGCCGTGGTCAAACGATGGTCAAACGAAGGAGTCCTACAGCAACAGGTCTCTGTTTTTCAACACGTGAAGGGTCCGAGGCCGTTCCTAGATCCCTGGGTTCATTTTGACAGTTGTAGACTGCCTCCACGACGCAAATCCAACAGCCATCTTTTGATAGATTGAATGATCTCGACAACCATCATGCTAAACTCACAGATGTTGTCTTTTTACGTGTCCTCTGTTGAAGGTGTTTCATAAGAAAACAGTTATGTAATTTCCCTTATAAATAACGTATTTGCAAACACATAGAGTTAGTTAGTTTTTGATGTCGTTTTTCTGTTAGTCATTGTACTGTGCCGTGAACTAGACCTGCTGTTGTAACGAGAGGAGTCTTCCTCTATTTTGCAATACACTAAAACTTTGTTTTATATGACTGTGTGAGTGTAATTCCAGACTGATAGCGTGTTGACCAAGGCCGTGTAGAGGGCCCCTGCATTCTGAGGTTTTGTTTTCTTTATTGCTATAAAGTTTTTATGTATTGTTTCCTTGTTTCCATTGTACATATTTCATAATTTGTTCATCTGTGTATATTTCATAAGATAGTTATGATGTTAACATTACAGTCATGTACATGATTTTTCAAGCATTGTATATTGTTGCTAACACTGATCAGTGTGTGTTTTAGGATAGGCTAGGCCCGGGAATTTTCATACAATTTTTACGATAACTAGTGACATGAGATTAGCCTCTCTGCTGACTTTGCTTTTCTTAGCTTTTCAATTTCAGTTATGCTTTGATTTCAGTTTTATTCATTTGCTTTGTCAGTTAGTTTAGATATCAAATTCCTCATATCATTGACGTTATCTCCAGAGCCATAGCTTAGACTACTTGGCGAGCTATCATACTATGAATGATGTGATTTGATTTTAGCTTTATTTTTCTGCAATTAGATATCAAATTCCTCATATCATTGACGTTATCTCCAGAGCCATAGCTTAGACTACTTGGTGAGCTATCAGACTATGAATGATGTGATTTGATTTTAGCTTTATTTTTCTGCAATTAGATATCAATTCCTCATATTATTGACGTTATCTCCAGAGCCATAGCTTAGACTACTTGGCGAGCTATCGGACTACAAATGAAGTGAATTGATTTTACTTTTATTGTTTTGTAGTTTTTGATTTGTTTGAGTGCAGTAGCTTAACTCATTTTTCTTTCTGTATTTAGATAAGCAAAGATAGTGATTTCATGATTAGTAGTTCATTATTTGTTTGATTTGAATAGCAGCACATTTCATTCTTGTTCAAGTATTAATTTCATCACTAGTATGTTTTAAGACCTTCTGAAGTGTTAAGTTTTGGAAATCATTATAGAGTAGATAATTGCCTTAAAATCTATACCTAAACTTGCCTTCTAAAAGTATTCTTAAAACTTAGGAATAGGATTATCATTTGCATTAAGAGACAAACCAAGATAAAACCCCCAAAAACAAGATAAAATTGATAAAAAGTAAGAAAAGGTTGTCTTGCACATATAGTGTGCCACACTTCATCAGTTTACGACTCCCGGATTGATAATTAATGTAGCAATTTAGGACATACTAAATTGACTAAACAAGGAGTTGTAAATATTGTATTTTCTCTATCTTTTGGACTATCCAGAGAGGCCACCTAATATTGAAATTCTACTTGAACCTAAGGCTTTTTGAAGTAATTGATCCATCTTTGGTAATGTATAATTATATTTTAAAGACATTTTGTTTAGATTTATAAAGTCGACACACAGTCTTGTTTCACCATTTTTCTTCATGACAGGTACTAGGTTAGCCACCCATTCAGAATAACTTAAGGGAACCATTGTTTTTTCATCCAATAGTTTTTTAATTTCTCTTTCAATAATTGGAAGCAAGACTAGATTTATTCTTCTTAACTTTTGCTGAAAAGGTTTAGCTTCTAGTTTGAGAGGAATTTTATGTTGAATAATAGTTGTGTCATAGGTTTTAAGCTCATCATATGACCATGAAATTACATCTTTATAACTTTTGAAAAGATTGACATATTGGTCTTTAATTTCGTAAGGCACTGATGCTGAGATTTTAACATTTATAATTTCTTCAGAAGTTCCAATATTACAATCCTTAACATCCTCTTGTTGTGAATTTAATAGTGAGGTTTTTGAGACATCATTATGATCAAAGATTTTTTCAAGGGGAACTAATCCTTTTGGAATGTAATTATTAGATAATTTAATGATATTTTGATCTGGTATTTTTTGCTCTAACTTTAAATTTTGATTGTCTTCATTTGATTTACTTTCATCAATTTTTTCTTCTTCGATATGCAAAGTTGTGAATTCATCTATTGCTTGTAAGAAGTTCTTTAAGTGTTCATCATCTTCGAAGACCTGCCAGTGTTTAAGTTTTTTTAGAATAAAGGGCCTATATTTCACTTCAATCTGGTAATGAAATTGCATAGGATCAAGAATTTTAAAAGAACTAGCAGAGATTTCCAAGGCATCAACATGAATATTTTTCTCTCTTAGGATTGATGTGATATTAAAAGATTGAAAGTAATTTTATACAAAATCCCAAACTTCATTCCTGTAAGTTGGGGTGCTTAGTTTGACAAAGGTTTATAATTTTTTTTACAACTAACTCTGAATCACCAAATACAATCAAATTCTAAACCTTTAGGATTTTAGCTAACTGTAATCCTAAAAGTAAGGCTTCATATTCTGCTACATTGTTTGTAACATCAAAGTACAATTTAAAGGATTGAGTTATGTTTTTATTATCACGAGAAATGAGTACAATTCCAGCCCTAGGTCCATCCCTAGAAAATGCTCGATCAAAGTACATTTTCCAAATATTAGTATTTAAAATTGGAGGATTATTAACAACTTCTTGAATTTTGATCTAATAATTTTAGAGATAATTACCATCTAGAGTAAAGCACCAAATTTTTTTATCAATAGCATAAATTGGGTGATTGATTGTAGAAATTCCCACTGTAGATCAACAAATTATGTAATATACTAAAACACAATACAAGATCTACTTCTACAACACTTTGCGGAAGCTTAATCGAATTGAGCAAGATCAAGAGAACACATATAACTGAGAATGAGAAATCAATCACACATAACACAGAAGAAATAACTTGGGGAAAGCCTTAGCCTAAAACCCCAATCTCTGTATTATCATACAAGTGGAAATCTTGTTCAAGTTACAAAAATATCAGCTCTCAAGCTATCTTGCTCTCTCTGCAATCAAACAATACAACTCACAAACTGAATAGACATAGTATATGTCCTCCTCAAGCCCTCCAAGACTCCTATTTCCTTGCGCATTTTTTCTTGGGGTCCAGTGAAGCCACATGTGTGAATTTGCCTCATCACACTCACCAAACTTGAAGAAGTAACTGCGCAATCCTCAAGGAAAGAATTCCTTCTGCATGCAAGGAATATTCACAATGGAATATTCTAGCAACTGATAGTACACTGCCCCTCCATCTGATCTCAACTTGGTCTCTTTTTGAACTGACATGCATGAGTTATTTATGAGAGAATACTCAATTATCTGAAGTGTAGTAGTTACATGCATGCAAGCATTAACTAATTGAACTTACATTAATTCAACAAACTATTTGAATTAATCTAACTGGACTTGACTCAGTTAACTGAGCCAACTAATTACAAATCATCCTTATCTCTTTAACTGATGGATAAATTCCTCAATTAATGGAGAAACTATTGCATGTCCCCACATAGACTTCATGTTTGATTTTCCTTAACTAATTAACTCAAGATGAATTATTAATTATTCTACAAATAGCTGCTAAGATCAAATTCGAATTTTACTTCACTATTTTAGTTTAGGGACTGACTAAAATAGGAAGGTATCTCGAAATTCTATTTATAGAATGCTATTTTTAGCACTTCCATTTTTCCATCCATTGTTGCTAAGATCAACATTGGCTAAACTACTATTTATAGTAGTGCTATTTTTAGCAATTCTATTTTTAGCATTTCTTGTTGCTATTTTCAACACTCCCTCTCAACAAGAAAGGGATTATCAGTAACCCCAATCCTGTCTCTATGGAACTTGAACTTGCATTTTGATAATGCCTTAGTCAAAATATCTGCATCATGTTCCTCAATCGAAACATATAGCAACAACGTGATCCTCTTAACCACACAGACTCGAAGATGGTGATATCAGATATCTATGTGCTTGGACCTATCATGAAAAACTGGATTCTTAGAGAGTTTGATACAACTCTGGTTATCACAGTAGATCACTTAGGATCAATCATCTGACCATACAATCCCACTAGAATCTTCCACATCCAAATGGCCTCACATGCAGCCTGACTAGCAGCCATGTATTCATCCTCTACTGAGCTAAGTGCAACTAATCTCTATTTCCTGCTGTACCAGGAAACTGCAGCTAAACCAAGGTTGAAGATTCCTCCAGAAGTGCTCTTCCAGTCTGATGGACTCCTTGCCCAATCCGCATCTGTGAAGCCCTGAAGCTTCACTCCCTCTGTCCATCTGTACCACAATCCGAACTGAGATGTGCCTCTGAGGTATCTCAGCACATGCCTCGCTGCCTTCCAAAAACGCTTGGTAGGCTGAATGATAGCTTGACTCAGCTAGTTCACCGCAAAGCATAAGTCGGGTCGTGTGTTCACCAGATACATAAGTGAACCCACCAGCTGCTGATAAACAGTAGCAACTACTACCTCACTTGAAGTAGCATCCTCCTTCCTCCAGTTCCCAGCTAGGGGAGTCTGCATGGGTTTGCACTTCTCTATGTGAAAGCGCCTGAGTATCTCATTGGAATACTTTCCTTGAGACACAAATACTTCCCCATATTTCTGCCACACCTCCATGCCTAGAAAGTAGTACATAAGGCCCATGTCCTTCATCTCGAACTCTCTTGCAAGGTCCTCCTTGCAAGACTGTATCAGCTGATCATCACCTGTCAAAATCAGATCATCGACATAAAGAACAATGATCAATGGTTTACCTTCTACCATGATGTGGTCAAGGTTCGCATCTGCTTCACTCTTGGTGAAGCCCAAACCGGTGAAATAAATTTCTATCCTGGTGTACCAAGCACGGGGTGCTTGCTTTACCCCATACAGAGCCCTCTTGAGTCGGCACACATGCGACACACGATCGAAGGTCTCGAAACCCTCTGGCTACTCAATATACACCTCCTCCTCAATCTTCACATTGAGGAATGTTGTCTTCACATCCATCTGGTGGATCTTCCACCCCATCTGCGTTGATAGTGCCATTATCGATCTAATCGATGAGTACCTTGCTACAGGAGAAAAAGTCTCATCGTAGTCAATTCCCTCGACCTGTGAGAAACCTCGGGCAAAAAACCTTGCCTTATGTTTCTCAAAACTGCCATCAGCTACCTGCTTTACCTTGTAAAGCCATCTGGAACTCACCACTGATTTGCCCTGAGACCTTGGGACAACATCCCACACACTGTTCTAAATGATAGAGCCGTACTCCTCTACCATTGCATCAACCTATACTAGTTGCTGCATTGCCTCCTCGAATGAAGAAGGTTCGGTATCTACACACTCCCCAACTAGGGCCATGTACCCAGTGTACCGATCGGGTGACCTCCTCTTTCTGCGCTGAGAAGATGGTTGTCCCACATTCTCTCGCGCATCCAAAATCAACCTGTCAGCTTCCCTTGAGCGTTTCCACCCAACTCTGGAAGTCTCAACATGAGTGGATGTGTCCACTCCCAGATCCTTTGCATGCGGCTGCTCTGCATCAATTTGAGGCTCCTCCTCCTTAGGAATTGAAGGTTCCTCATCTGCATGCAACTCGAGATCCCTATCAAGTGATAAGCACATGTCTTTCTACTCGTCGAACTTTAGATCACTGCGTACCACTGTCCTCTGAGTGGAAGGCAGGTACATCGGATAGTTATGGGGTGTATCCGTGTACCCCACAAGTATTCCCAACTCAGCTGTTGGGTATAGCTTCTTCTTGTCATCTTTGGTCACATGGTAGTAAATTGATGATCCAAAGATTCGGAAGTGACTTACATCAGATTTCTTCCCAGAATAGGCCTCCATAGGTGTCTTCATTCCCAGTATACGGTGCGGGCTTTTGTTCTGCAAGTATATTGTTGTATTGCATGCCTCAGCCCAAAAATGCAGTGGTAGGCTTTGGTCATGCAACATCGCTCGCGTTTCTCCCACAATCGATCTGTTCTTCCTTTTGGCCACCCCATTCTGCTATGGGTTATGGGGTTCCGTCAATTCCCGTTTAATACCTTCTGCAGCGCAGAAGTCTTTAAATTGTTGGGAGACATACTCTCCACCATTGTCGCTATGCAAGGCTTTTATTTTCTTTCCAGATTCTTTCTCTGCCAAGGCTTTAAACCGACAAAACCTTAAGAAGGTCTGATCCTTCTTTTGCATAAAGTAGATCCAGTATCTACGAGAAAAATCATCAATAAAAATAACATAGTACCTTTGTTTAGCGGTGGAGGCTATAGAGAATGGTCCACAAACATCTGAGTGAACTCGCTCCAGGATTGCTCTAGCTCTACTGTCTCGATCCGGAAAGGAAGATTTCACATACTTACCCAAGATACAACCTTTGCATGTACTCGTGTGCTCAAGTTTTCCCTTGGGTAATCCAGTAGAAATCTATTGCATGATCTTTAGGGCTCCATGGTGCAAGTGGCCCAGTCTTCTATGCCATAGCTTGCCAATATCTTGGATCTGCACCATCTCAGCTTTGGAACTCAAAGCAGCACAATCATCTACCTCTAGCTTGTAGAGATTCTTGACTCGAATCCTTATTCGCTTTGTCTGTCCAGTACCGATATGCCTCAGGAATACCTTTCCTTTACTAAAGACTACATCATAGCCTTTATCTTCTTGCATAGCGACAGACATAAGAGTCTTCTTCAGACCTGGTACATACTTTACATCAGTCAGGGTGAGGGGAGCTCCATGCTCCCTCTGAAACACAACCGTACCTTCACCTAAAACATGGTACTTTCCATCATCGCCCATCTCGATCCACATTTGGAGATCCTTCTCCTCCAAGGTACTGAAAAGATTCTTGTCACCTAACATGTGGAATGAAGCTCCACTGTCCAAGTACCACACACATCCCACCATGCATGTGATAAGCGAGAAATATAGCTCAAACTATGAGGCCAGTGCCTCACCATTAGATCCCTTCGAGGAACCCTTCTTGGATTTCTTCCGTGGACAATTCGTAGCATAATGGCCCACTTCATGACAATGAAAACATCGCACTTTCGATTTGTCAATCTTCTTCCCACCATGGGAAGAACCGGATTTAGAATGGGACACCTTCCATTTCCCTTTCCTCGCCTTGCTCGCTAAGGCTACATTTTCCTCATCATCTTGCTTCGATGAGGATCCATCTCTGGTGCTTCTTCTTATTTCCTCTTGCATCAGATCTGACCAAAGTCGTTCCAAATCTAGTAGTCTTTCTCTTCCATTAACCGAGTCTTGGTAGCTATGCCAACTATTAGGAAGACCGAGGAGTGCAAGACCCACCATGTCATCATCAGCGGTCGTGATCCCTACACTTCCAAGCTCATCCCTGCAGGTGGTGAGCTTGTTCAGATATGTAGAGATCGTGTTGCCCTTTTCACACTTGATCTTACGAAGCTTGTCTTTCAATGCCAGCCTCCTCTGATCTTTGTTGTTTTGATATAAACCTTTCAATGTTTTCCACATCGAAAACGGTGTCTCCTTCCCATGGAGGCTCGAGACAATGTGGTCTCGAAATCCCTCTAGGAGGATTCTCCTTGCTCTAGCCACACATTTCTTCCATTCCACCAGTTGAGTAGCATTAGTTGGCTTGGGGACTTCTTGATCAATGAAGTCATTTAGACCGTTATCCTCTAATACTGCCTCCATGCAATCCTTCCAGGCTATATAATTCGAGTTGCCATCAAGGGCATACTCAAGTCTTAAACCATTGAACGTCATCGGTGAAATTGATATGTGATAAGAAATCGATTTCTATATTCAGGAACCACAAACTTCAAACTTCTCCTTCTTGTATAATGTTCTTCGCCTTGATCACCTTTGCTCCGATACCATGTAGAAATTCCCACTGTAGATCAACAGATTATGCAATATAATAAAACACAATACAAGATCTACTTCTACAACACTTTGCGTAAGCTTAATCGAATTGAGCAAGATCAAGAGAACACATATAACTGAGAATGAGAAATCAATCATAACACAAAAGAAATAACCAAGGGAAAGACTCAGCCTAAAACCCCAATCTCTATATTATCATATAAGTGGAAATCGTGTTCAAGTTACAAAAAGAATTAGATCTCAAGCTATCCTGCTCTCTCTGCAATCAAACAATACAACTCACAGACTGAATAGACATAGTATATGTCCTCCTCAAGCCCTCCAAGCCTCCTATTTCCTTGCGCAGTTTTTCTTGGGGTCCAGTGAAGCCACATGTGTGAATTGGCCTCATCACACTCACTAAACCTGAAGAAGTAACTGCGCAATCCTCAAGGAAAGAATTCCTTCTGCATGCAAGGAATATTCACAATGGAATATTCTAGCAACTGATAGTACACTGCCCCTCCATCTGATCTCAACTAGGTCTCTGTCTGAACTGACATGCATGAGTTATTTATGAGAGAATACTCAGTTATCTGAAGTGCAATAGTTACATGCATGCAAGCATTAACTAACTGAACTTACATTAATTCAAAAATTTGTTCGAATTATCTAACTGGACTTGACTCAGTTAACTGAGCCAACTAATTACAACTCAATATTACAACTCATCCTTATCTCTTTAACTGATGGATAAATTCCTCAATTAATGGAGAAACTGTTGCATGTCCCCACATAGACTTCATGTTTGATTTTCCTTAACTAATTAACTCAAGATGAATTAATTAATTATTTTACAAACAGCTGCTAAGATCAAATTCAAATTTTACTTCACTATTTTAGTTTAGGGACTGACTAAAATAGGAAGGTATCCCGAAATGCTATTTATAGAATGTTATTTTTAGCACTTCCATTTTTCCATCCATTGTTGCTAAGATCAACACTGGCTGAATTGCTATTTATAGCAGTGCTATTTTTAGCAATTCTATTTTTAGCATTTCTTGTTGCTATTTTCAACATTGATAGCTTGATTTTCTTTACAAATAGTGTTAATAAATATGACTTCTCTTTATAACCTTAAATGTTCAACTCCATAAATTGGGATTGTAGCAAAAGACATGTCCATTTGTAAACTCCCCCCCAATTTTTCACAACAGGATCTAGACAGTAACATTTCAAATTTGGGTGGAATATTTGTGACCACTATATCCAAGACTATACTCTTGACGGGGATTTGAGTGAGTGTTACCCACAAATCACTGATTAATCCGAGACAAGGTACTTTATTTGAGTCAAAAGTGTATTGGTCATGGTATGGTCTGGTGATTTGTAGTTGAAGTTGATCCATGATTAGTTTAGGCATTAGGTTATGGGAAGAATCAGAATCTAACATGAAATTATATAAAAGGTAGTCATGAATTTTCAAGGTGACATAGAAGGGAGGTACACTTTCATCAATCATATCAGAGCTATGAACAAAAACTACTTGATTTTTTTCATCTTGCAAACTTATGACATCTTCTGCATCAATACTTGAAGATTGAATCCATTTTGAAACTTGATTTTTATAACTTGTATTTTTAGAGAGTTCAGATAATGGAATTGGAATTTTAACTCTTTCTAATTCTTTTTCAACATGAAAGATTGTTGGAGTATTTTTTTTAAGGAATATTTTTTCTTGTAACTGATTACGTGTTTCACCTAATGATGTTTGTGTTTCAGAAGTTTTAACTTGAGGTTCATCAAAGGTTACCTTTTTGGTTGGTCTACTAGGTCCTACTCTAGACCTTAAGTCATATCTTCTGTTTAACTCAACAATGAGAAACTCATAAAAAGCTTAATATTTAGAAATTTGGGAACTTTCTTGATTTTGGGCTGAGACCTGATCCTGATTTATTGGAACAATTGCATTGTGGGATGAGGAATATTCAAACTGATTGATATCATTTGTAACAATAGTAACAATTTCTTCAGGGTCTTGATCATCGATCAATAAGGGAGGTTGGATTTTCTGGTCATTATTTGGTCTTTGCAAAATTTGAGGTTGAAAAGGTCTTCTATATTGAACTTGTGGTCTATTTGCAACTGGTTGAACAACTCTAGGTTGAGATTCCATCTTAGAGATTCTATTAGAGAGGTTTCTAAGGAGAGAAGTTATTTCATCAATTTTGGTTCCTTCATCTTTAGTTTTTGATGATGATGCACCTTCTTCTCTAGATTTCATCCTCTTTTCAACCTTTTTAGCTTTTGCTCTCAGTTTACTAGATGTTGACCTATTAGCTTCAACTTCAATTGCATTGGTCTGCATATCTGCTAAAGTTTCAGACTTCCTTTCTCTAAGCATAACAACAAAATCATCTTCAAATGCCTTAGAAAATATAACTTTGGCAGTAATTACTGGAGGTTTACAGTCTGGGGGAATTTTTTTATACAATTTATTAAATCTCTTGATGAAATCAACAACAGGTTCATTTGGGTTTCTTTTCAAATCTTCAAATTCAGTTAAATAGTAAACAACATCTTTCTTAATTCCCCACTGATTCTTAAAAATGTTTATTAATTCAACCCAAGAATTTATAGTATTTGGTTGTAATTGTCTAAACCAAATTCGAACATTTCCTTCTAATGACTGGACAAAGAGTCTAGTATAAACATCTTCATGCTCAATATTCAAATTATCAACAAAATCTAAAAATGCAGCTAGATGATCTTCAACAGATGGGCCTGTTCCTCCATTGAATTTTTGTAAATGTTTCAAGTATCCATTAGGAAAAGGATGGAGTTGAGCTATAGGAGGAAGGACTAGTGCTGCATAACGAGCTACTATAATTTGTCAAAAACCAACCATTGAACGTGGTGATGTAGGTGAAGATGAAAGTGAAGATGGGGAAGAAGAAGAAGAAGAAGAATGCTGGGAAGAAATTACTTGAGATGAAGATGGATGATAGGAGGTGGAAGGATATTATATGAATTGAGAATGGATAACTAATTTGTGAACTTCTGGGATAGATTTATCTTCTTCTTCAAAAGCAAAAGAAATGGTATAAATAGTAAAACCTTCCCGGGGTTTGATAGAAATAGATGGGTAGGTTTATATCATAGAATAAATAAAATCATATGGCTTGAAATCAGGCGATTCAGACCCTAACTGAGCTTTTATATCAGCTTGCTATGAAGTATGAATGGGAAGGTGAATTGATTCAAATTGATGAACCAATA
The DNA here is from genome assembly GCA_031772625.1 of Pinus tabuliformis. Lineage (NCBI taxonomy): Eukaryota > Viridiplantae > Streptophyta > Pinopsida > Pinales > Pinaceae > Pinus > Pinus tabuliformis. The sequence continues at coordinate 1,440,032 of CM062813.1, forward strand.
AGATGATTGATGGTCAACTCCTTTAGATAATATTTCTAAAACTTTGGTGGTAGATATGATAATTCTGTAGGAATTGGGCTAGGTTGAAAAGGATCAGGTTTTGATATAATTTCTAGTGAAAGAGATGCAAGAATAGAAGAAGAGGCTTCTATTTTGCATCTAGAAGAGGTAATTCTTAGTAACCTTTCAGGATCTGATAATGGAGAGTGAAGCTCAGAGTCAGAATGAGACCTAGTGTGTTTGAGTGAAGCTAGGTTGACTTAATGGAGTCACCATGTGAGTGATTTTAGCCATCTAACTTCTTATTCACCTTTAAGAAGAAAGTTTTATCATTCTCCCATAGAAAAGAAACTTCAAATTTTCGTTCCCCGACAATGGTGCCAATCTGATGTTGTCCTTTGTAGATAGTTCTGGGCTAAGGAACTGTGTCAAAACATCTAAAATGTTGCTTTAATTTTGGTTTGGATGACCAATTCTTTAAACTCTTAAAAAAATGAAAATCCTAATTATTTATGATATAATAAAAGTGTCGATTCTTCACCTTTAACAGAATTTAAAGTGTTTATGAAAGGTATAATTTTAAGATGAATATATGATTCCTTAAAACATTCAAATAGAGTATTTAACTTGTCATATATAGATGGTGTGTGTAGAATCATTTTATAGCCAAACAAAGCATATTTAAAGATAACATGAAGCAACAATTAAATTATGTAGAGGAATTAACTCAAACAAATAGTTTGAGTTAATTAATCTCTATAATTGATTATAACTTCGCAGGGGATTTCATAAATATTGATATTATTATCTTACCCAGATTTACTATTAAATCTAAACATGTGTAGAAATAAACAAAGATGGAAAAATAATAAGAAACTAGAAAAGTCACAGGAAAACACAAGTTGCTTCAAAATGAGTCCAGAATCCTTCTATTAATATGAGAAATAGTTTAGAGAATTACATTCATTCTCAATGGCTTATCAAAAGGGTTCAACCCTTCATAAAAACTATTTATAGAGTTTCTTCTCAAAATATTTGGACTTAAAATAAAAAAATTATTACAAAATATCTTTTCCAAACTGATTTGGATTTATTACAAAAATAGAACTAGAAAAGAGGAAATCTGAACTGATTTGACATCTTGCACAGAATTCGAGGACTGTTGCTGGTGACTGGAGCTATAAATATGTTGTTCTGTTTGTTGTTCCTAGAAATCTGTTCTTTGTCCCTGAAAACTTGGTATTCTGCTGTTGAAAATCTGTTGTCTCTCATTCGATGAGTTCACATAATTTGTCCCATATTTTTTCATCAAGAATAGAAAATTTTAATAATTTTCTGTATGATTCATCCACTTTAGTGTATTTCTCAAAAGTAGGCTTAGTTATGAACATATGCTTGATCTCATGCTGAATTAATAAATCATAACTAAGACCTTCCATGAAAGCCTTTCCAATGATGGTTCCTTTGATTTTAGCAAATTTAGCTTTATCTATTGCTATATCATGCAATCTCTGCTGATATTCTTCTAGTGGAATTAATTTATCACCTATACCCTATAGACCTGGAAGTACTTTTACATGTAATGAATTAAATTTTCTGTGAAACTTTTTAATCTGGAGTTCTAAATTGTGAAATTTATTCTCCAGCTGTAGCATTAAATTTCTTTTAGTATGTAGCCTTCTCACCTCCAAGACAAATTTAGTTCTGTCTTCAATACCATGTTCTTCAAGCTCTTCTTTTGTCTTGAAATTCATAACCTTGATTATTTTTATGGCATCTCATGGTTTGTGGTCGATATCTTCCTCTACTTCTACCACTGCTTCCTTTGGTTTCTGTAACAACTCTTCTTGTTCAAAAATAATATGAATTGAAGACCACAATTTAGTAATTGATTCATTAATATTAAGCCAAATATTTTCTTTGGCTTGAGCAATGGAGCAATTGCAGAATCATTTTCATAAGTTGATATTTGCTGAGTCAACCTATAACTTTTCTGCAACTTGTCCAAGTATGCATTATCAATCATAATATTTTATTCTTGGAGCTTTTGAAGTAGAGTTTTTAATTTCTCAATCTCCTGATCCTTCAGTGTTAAGACTCGCATGGCTTTTAATAAATTTGTTGATGCATTAGTGGACTGTGCATCCACTATAACAATTGGTGTTGTAGAAGTCCCTTCTATTGAAGTAGTCCTTGTTGTTGAAGTACCAGCAATAGATGTTGTTTCTATAGGGATATCCACTGAAACATCTAGCTGTTGTTATTTTTCCTTTAACAATGTCTCCATTTCGGCTTCCATTTTTTGTATCTGGAGATTTTGTTCAATTATCATTTTGAACATATTCTCTTTTTTTATCTCTAATTGACCAACTTCTTTGGCTTGTGGATGTTCTATAGTAGGAAGCTTCAATTGTTTCCCTAATGATTGAATATCAGCATTCATGTTCTTGATCATTTCTTCAGCTGCTTTAACATCATTAGGATAATATCCTAATTTTATTACCAGATCTTCCAATGACTTAATTCTGGTATCTTTGGCGAGAGATGTCATTTTATCCATTTTTAATAGTGAATGAATGTTATTCAGTGAAGTTTGTAGTTTTGAAGTTGTCATAGCTGAACTAGTCAAAGTAGAATATATCATTTCTTTAGCTTGCTTATTCAGGTCAATCTGATCAATGGCATGAATATGTTTGGTGTCAAAAGAAAAAATTGATGTCTTATAATCTTTTGCACCTCTAGGGGTTGGAACTTTTTGTTCCAAGAAAGCTAGTTGAAATTTCCCTTTTCAGTATCGAGTGTAGACATAAGTCTGGGTTGGGTAGTAGAAGTCTATTTCTAGAATCCAGAATATGTGGTGGCCTTTTGTGCTTCATTCTTTCTTTTAATCTTTTTGTACCTAGCAAACTTGTTCTATTGTTTTGTACCCTAAGAAACAGATGATATTGGATAATTTGTGGAAATCTCCTCAATCCTTGGAAAGTTAGAAGTATGAGAACTTGTCAATATCATTGTTGCCTGCTCCTATGAAATTTCTCCTTGAAAAGGCTCCTCTTGAGTATTATTTTTCTTTATTCTTTTAAACACTTCAAAGTCTGTCACTTGAATTTCTGTAACTGAAGGAGACAAATTTTCTCTTGGCCTCTTAGTCTCTTTCTCTTGAGGAACTGGAGTTTGTGAAGTCGTTTGAATATCAATTTGTTCCTTTTCCTCTTGCAATGTGTTCCCCTGCCACTCCTCTTCATTTTCATACTGCTCTATTTATGGCCTAGGTGTATGTGCATAAGGTGTAGTCTTTTGTTTGAATTTTAACTTAGAAATAATCCCCAAGGGATCATAAGACCAGGTGAAGCTCAATTTGAACTTCATTTGTTTCAAGAGAAGATCTTCCTCCTTTGCTGCTGCTCTGGTGTTGACAATAAATGGTCCAATCTGTGCTTTTAGTTTAAACTGAGATTTCTTCTTGTTGGATACAAAATGTAGATCATCCATGTTCATCATTTGTCTGATATATTCTAGTGAAATTTTTTTGATTGGTACAAATTTTGGCAACCTATAGGGAGGTAGCTCACATCCATAGATCCAGATTTATATGTAGTTCTCATAGAGTTACTAGTTTCCAATTGTAGTTTGCTCAGAGAGGTGAAGAATTCTTTTGATTTCAAGTGAAATTATGGGTACAATATCACTGCTGAGAAGACACAATGTCGTATGTAAAAATTGATTTATATAATCACTGAAAGATTACTCCCCTGTGTTCTTTCTTACCAATGAAGTCCAATGAATAATAGACCGAGGATTCCCCTCTGCATCTAATTCTGTAGTGGAAATTTGAATCTATCTACTTGGAAAAAGAGAAATAAATACATAAGGAATTATTGATATTTAAAATCACCTTCTATATAAAACTTTAGAAACTGATAATGAATTCTCTTTGCTAGAAATTGACTGAAGTTGAAAATGAGTGTTGGTTTATCACCTGTTGAAAATATTGATAAAAATTCTAGGATTACTTCATCAACCCACTGATCACTAGGGTAACCTAATATAAATGAAATCATAGAGATGACTTGCCTAAACATTTATAGAAATATTGAAGAAGAGTAGGGTGGATTGGTTCTTGGTAACTCAGAGTTCTCAGCTAAAAATGATTCAAAGATCTTGGCTATTTGAGGGAATGTGAGTTTCTGGTAGGACTCCACGAGAGAATCTACAGAAAAATGATGTAGAGGGGTTGTAGGTTTAACTTGAAGGATTTGACATATTGATTCAAGAGTGACAATGAACAAGACTTCATTATTTTGGGCAATTACGACCCTTTAACTGGGTAAATACCTTAAATCAAATCGGGTGAAATTTTTTGGGAAGAAATAGATCTGAGGAAATATGAATTGGGGTAGGAAGGAGTGTCATATGTTCAATTCATCATTATCATCTAAAAACTTCTGATTTTCCCAGTTGTTAAGTTCATAAATATCGAACTCACGCTGGGTTTCGGAGTTTTTGTATTGCTTTTCAACCAGGGGAAATTTGTCTAAATTCACTACAGGGGGAAACATTGAGATTTCTGCCACTAACTTGGACTTTCCTTTGAACGACAACATGTTGAACTATGAATTTATAGGAAAGTGTATCGAATTACCGGGAACTAGTGATTGTTGGTGTAGCAAGTGCTTGTTAGCCGATAGAATCTGACTGATACTAGCGCTGCTGCAAGCGAATGATAGAAATGGAGTTTGGAGGGTAGTAGGATGTTTTATAAGCGGGTTGAATGAATTTACCATTTTAGCAGATCTAGTTAATGCACTTAGTCGTTGGCGGGAAAGATTAATTAGTGTAACGGTTAATTAGCTGTAGGCGGGGACATTTATTGATGTAATGATAATATGATGTGGATGAATAAGTGAATGACAAGTGGCGAGATGTGAGGATGTATGAAATTGGTGGTGGGAGTGGAGCGGGTGAGAGAGCAGATTTCGAGGGAGGGGTAGGTTGTTTGCAGTTTTTAAGAGTGGGGGCTTGAAATGGCTATGGAGAGGCGATGTAGCCATGGGCAGATTTACAAAACAACTTTTCAGACCCCCTTCCCTTAGTTAAATTTTGATAGCGCGCAGAGTGGGGGGTGGGGGGGGGGGGGGGTCTGAAGTTCATCCCCCACCGTTGATGCGGGTAGGGGTGATATTTGCCTTTGATTCTCGCTCGGGCTTTATCGCAAGTCGACAAAAATGTCAAATCAACTCACTTTATTAACAATATATTAAATAATCATTGATTAATTAACATAATAAAGATTTAAACAATAACACAAATATAATGTGGCAACATTTAAACAAGCGTGCCTATACTTTGGGATTTTTAATTTTATTTTCCTCATATGTATATTTTTTAAAATTCCATTTTTATTTATTTTTTTATATTTTTCTTTCTTTTTGTATTTTCTTTTCTTTTTATTTCTCTTTTCTTTTTGTATTTTCTTTTCTATATTTTTTATTGTTTTCTATTTGTTAACATAAAAGAAATGGAAAACATAACATGGTAAAAATAAGTTACGACACTAGGAACCCTCCTTTTTATTTCTCATTGAAAAATTGTGATAAAATCGCCCATTACAAGTTGATAGATGGTGGGTCAGGCCTGAATGTAATGTCTAAAACCATAATGGAGGAGCTAGGCCTTTATTGTACCGAGGAAAATATAAGAAGATTTTTTCCTATAATAAAACTCAACAGGAAACCATAAATTAGGTTAAATATGTAATGTTAGTATTATGAACACATCCTCAAATAGGAACCATGTGCAATATCCAAGTGATTGACAATAATTATCTGATTCTTCTAGGAAGAGATTGACATGCCAAAATGGGTAGTTACATGTCAATGGATGGGACATACACATTTTCTAAAGGATGGAAAAATATCATTATCCTTAGAGATAGAATAATCTCAACATACATTGAAACTATTATTCAACCTCATGTTAGATATGTTGAAGAAGATTTGGGGGTTTATTGTTTATTCAGGATGAAGAGAATCTACATGCTTCTCCTATTGATCATTATGATCATGTTTGGAATTTTCACTTTGAAGGTGCATGTTCAGATGAGAGAAATGGTGGCAAAATTTTCCTATATTCACCCTTTGGAAAGATGTATGAATACTCTTATAGACTCTTTTTTTTCAGCACGAAAAAAAAAAGCTATATATTTGTATTATATTCATGAAAGAGGATTGTATAGACATATACATGTATCGAAGAACAAAGCCGGTATCAAAGGTAGATATGATGTTCAAAGCCACATGATGTGGATAAAAAACATAGGATAGATATCATGTTCAGCTACAAAATAGAATATATGGAGATAGATTTATATGAGCAACAGATATTGAGAAAATGGATTCCTATGGCAACAAAATATATGTGAGCAAACCTTCGCAATGAAATAGGCAAAAAAAGGGGAAATGTAAAAAACATACAAGATATTCTTCATTTGAAAGAAAATTATGTACCCAGAAGACTAAAGTCCTGGATCTGGTAGATGATGTTGTCCATCTTGATCTGCATTCTCCAAACACCTTGTGGAGAAGATAGGCTCATTTTGGATAAAGCATCTGCTTTTTTGTTTTTATCCATGTCAATATGTGAAATAGTGTAGTCCCTCCTGCTATTCCATAATGCTTCAATCCTGTCCAGCCATCTAGCAAGATGTATGTTTTTTATGTTGTGTTTTGACAAGACATGATCAGTGATGACTTTCGAGTCTCCAAAGATTTGCAGATTCGGTATGTCAAGAAAGATACAAAAGGAAAGAAGACCAACTAAAGCCACCGCCTCAGCTCTGTTGTTGGACCCTGGTCCACCATTCCAATGAATTTCAAAGGCCTGACCATCTGCTGGAATGATGTATACACCACAAGCGCACAACCCATGTTGTGCAGCTCCGTCAAAAAAGGCACATGGAGTAGCCGAGGGCACCCATGTCGATAAACTTCGTCTATTTTTGATCCTGTTCTGACCTAACAAATCAAGGGCGTTGTATAGAGATAGGATAGATTCAATAACAGAAGAGTGAGATTCCCTTTTTGTACTAAAGATCATACCATTTCTCCATTTCCAAATGGGCCAAATAGTCAATAATGGAATGGCCCGCCATTCTTTGTTCATAACACTCCATCCTTTAAAAGCTTTAGGAATGGAAGGGAAGGGGCTGTGGGTGTAACCAAAGTGAGCAGAAATATTCCGCCAAATAGTCTGTGCTTGAGGACAAGAAAGAAATAGGTATGTGTTGTTCTCAGAGTTAGTTCTGCAAAGAAGGCAAATGGTAGGCCTGCACCAATTTCGCTTTTGTAAGTTATCCCATGTGAGATTCCTATTATGAAACACCAACCAAGCAAATATTATGATCTTTGTGGGGCATCCCGATTCCCAAAAGGTTGTAGGAAATATATCTCCTGAATTTCCTGCTTTTGAGATTAGAAACTGTAGATATATATGCTTGACATAGACAGTCGAGGAGCCACCAAGTCCCTTCCAAATGAGGAAGTCTTGCTCTGTAGAGTGATATATGCCATGAGCCCATATCGAGGACATAATAGAATTCCATTGCATTGCCATATCATCGCAAAGTTGCAATTTAGTCGCGGATTTCCAAATTGGAACAACTCCTTCCCATTCTCGTATGGAACTGGCTCAGAAAAAAAATACCCCTGTTGTGGAGAGTTCTCATTAACTAAGTGGATATATGAATTTTTCTAGCCCCTCCAACAAAATCACCCCTTCCTATCATAATCTTTGATCCAGTCTGGAATTTCCAGATCAGATTTTGCCTAAAATAAGGTTCCAGTTTCCTGAAGCCTCTCCAAATTGCAGAGCCAAGAGAGGACCTGATGTGGTTTCCCCTAAACCGGTAAGACAAATCCTTATTGTCCATGTATTTAGCACGAATGACCATGCTCCAAAAAGACTTACCCATAATTGCTTTCCACGTAGATTTACATAGAAGAGCCTTCCTAAAAATGGATAAGTCCAAAATGCCCCATCCTCCCATTTTTTTAGGTCGAGCCAGCATAGAAATTTTAGATAGGTGGTATTTATTTTGCTCTTTGTTGCCTCCCCATATAAATTTGGCAGTCATCCTGTTCAGATTGTTAATGATAGCTGAAGGGATATAGAAAAGGTGTGCGCAATATACCATTGTTTGTACGAGAACAGCTTGAGTCAGAATTGCGCGGCCACCTATGGATAAACATTTATACTCCCATGCAACAATTTTCTTGTAAAATCGATCTACTATCCAAGACCAATCAACCACTCGATATCCAACAGTTTTCAAATTGAATCCCAAATATTTGAGCCCGTTCCGAAGAGGAATTGCTTTGATGTTGTAAAGCTGTGTTAGGAAAGTAATCAGGTCCCCATTTACATCATCAACATGAAAATATGATTTCCCTTCGTTTACATTCATGCCAGTAGCTTTTTGAAACCTTCCCAAGATTTCATGAAGACAAATCCAGGTGGCTCTGCACAGTATTGCTGTTAAAAGAATATCATCGACAAAAAAATTATGGGAGATGTAGATACCTCTACAGATGGGAAGGGGTCGACAGTTTTTTAGATGAATCGCCCTCTTGATATGGAGGTTGAGAGAGTCCATTACAAGTATGAAGAGAAGCGGAGACAAGGAGCATCCTTGTCTTAGCCCCCTGGCTGCTTTGAAAAATGGAGTGGGGATTCCGTTAATCAGGACAACATAATTTACCTCCACCACACACGCCATGATCCATCTGGAGCACCTGTTATCAAGACCAATCCTTGCAAGGAGGCAGTGGATATAACCCCAATCCACACTGTCGTATGCCTTTTTTAGATCAATTTTTAATATAGCAGCATCCAATTTCCTATTATGCAAGGAATGTAAGCATTCTTGAGTGAGAGCCACCGTGTCCAAGATGTTCCTATCCTTGAGAATCCATGCTGTTCGAGGGACAGATGCAGAGATAAAACATTCCTCATACGGATAGCAATGATTTTTGAGATTATCTTATACAGGACATTGCACAAAGAAATAGGCCGATAATCAGAAAAAGATGTGGAGAGTTTCTTCTTTGGAATCAAAGAAATATAAGTGGAGGAAATGCGATGGCTGATGATACCATTTAATCTTGATTCCTCGACCATATTTAGAATATCATCCTTGAACAAGTCGAAAAAGTGGATAAAAAAATCAATAGACCAGCCGTCCAGTCTCGGACATTTGTCTTTCTGAAAGGATTTCATCGTCACCAATAATTCATCCTCAGTGACTTCAGAAAAAGGGCAGCGTTTTGATTGTCATCAAACATAGTAGGATACAGATCAATACCCCATATAATATCTTCAATGCCACTGCCAATATCTCTGCTTTAGGCATTTTTGAAGTATTTTACAGCTTCATGCAATATGGCCTCCTGGGAAATAAATGAATTGCCAGCTTCATCCTTGATTTCCCAAATCGTGTTCACTTCCCACCACTTGTTTGCAAATCTGTGAAAAAACTTGGTATTTTTATCTCCTTCTCTGAGCCATATGGCACGACTCTTAAGACGCCAAGTAGCTTCTTCCTTTGCTAGAATCTTTTGCTTCCTTTTCTCCAGGTCCCATATTTTTTTCCGAATACATGAGGACATGAAGGGCTTTTTGAAGTGCGTAGATAAGTATTCCAATTTCTTATCTATATCTTTCAGGTCTCTTCTATTGGATTCTGATTTCTCTCGTTGCCATCTTTTAACTTTACTTCGGAGGATAGACGTTTGTTTTATGAAAGCCTGAGTTTTTTCTTGAGCCGGACATGATGGATGCTGCCAAGACTCCAATATGAATTGATTGAAATGCTCATCAGTGAGCCACGTCCTGTTGAATTTAAACAGATAACCGAATCTGCACCCAATATATTTCCATTGAATAGAAATGGGGCGATGATCTGATATAAATGAAGGGATAATTTTCACCGAAGGGAAACCAAATCTTTCAATCAGTTTTCCATGAAGGAGAAATCTGTCTAGCCTTTTAGCCAGGAAAGAGTCATTTGACTGCCCATTGTCCCATGTGGGCCCATGACAAGCCAACAAAATATCAATGAAATTATTTTGATTAATGGCATCCCGGATCATGTGACCAATCGATTCGTTTTTCCTGCCATTTCCCCATATCTCATCGTTACATAGTGTGCTATTAAAATCACCCCCAATAATTAAGGAATCAATATCAAGAAATTCTGATGATAGAAAATTTTCCCAAAATGGATAACGATCTTTATATGGAGCGTAAATGTTTAATATGTGGACTGGATCTAGAGAATCTCGAATATAGGCCAGTATGAGGATACCGGCAAAACATTGAAAAGCAACCGCCTTTATCCATTTTGGATCCCATAAAACAACCAAACCACCGGACAAGCCTACAACATTGGTAGCAACCATGTGCCATGATGGAAACATCCGTCTAAAATATGAGATAGTTTGAGTACTATCATGCATGGTTTCCTGTATCAAGAGCATTTTAGAATTTGAGGAGAGAAACAGGTCCTTTAGGGCCATAAACTTAGGGTCTGCTCCAAGACCCCGAATATTCATTGAAAGGATGTTATTCATTGCGAACGTCAGATGGTCGGCTTGCTCTAAGAGGCCCCTTTCCTAAGAAATCATCAGATGCAATTTCTGATATAGGAATGTCAATCAATGATAGATCCCGGGTTGTCATATCCTTTCTACCCTTTCTCCCTCTGAAGTGTCTACTTCCCCTCTTCTCTTTACGACGGACCGTGATGTTCCCGGCCGAATTCAGACTAATAACAGGGGAAGGGGAGCGGTCAGGTTTATGAATGGTGAGAGGTTTCAATTTCAATGATGCCCGATTTAACAGAAGGTCTAAATCACAATCAAAAGTATTCATGTCCGAGGACCCTAGGGAATTGGAAGGAGTGAACGACTTACACACAGCTTTCCCTTTGGGATCAGCTCCATGGGCCCGAGAGGGAGAAGATGGAATCCTAATAGAAGGTGGGATATGTGCAGCAGGGGATTGTGGAGATGAAGATATATATTGTAGGTGGGGGGATGAAGGACCAGCCGGGGACGGCTTGTGGATCAGCTGGGGTGAGGGGATGGCAGCATCCGGGGTCGGCTCCAGTGGAGGGGAGGGAAACATAAATTTCAGCTGGTGTGAGGGCGTGTCGATTTTTGACAAAAAGAGATGTTTAGGGATGGATGTAGACCGAGGGCGACATACAACGAGACCATTATTTCGCCCGGCTGGTCCCTCAGACAGCGATCGAGAACGCAGGAGGCTGGAAGATCTTTCCGGGGAAAGACTTTTAGGCGGAGAGAGCTGCATTTTAGGAAAAATAGAAACCCGATATGCATCATAATTGAATGACTATTCCATAATCATAAAATCACGTTCATTTGTAACACCTGATTTTTTCTCTGTTGGATTCTTTTTCTTATGTTTTATACCAGATCGACGAGGACATTGAGGGAAGAGATGGCCCGTTTTATGACACGCCGAACACCTAAAAGGAATGCCCCAGTAATCTAGACGTTGTTGTATTTTTGACATTTCCCAATTTAAATCAATAGACTCCGGAAATCCGCCCCTGTATTCCTTCTCTATAAGGATCCAAGCTACGCGCTTGTCCTTTGCTCCAATGCATCTCGGATCAACATAAATGAAGCGTCCAATGGCATTACCAATTTTCTCCATAGATTCTTTGGTCCACAGTTCGATTGGTAAACCAGGCAGCTTCAGCCAAATGTAATTGTTTTGTGGAGTGCATCTGAGTGGATTAAATCCAATAAACCATCTGTAAAGGGCCAAAAAACTCCTATCTCGGACCCAGGGTTTTGAAAATATGATCTCTAAATCACGAACCCGGAGGAAATGGAAACTATACCAATTATTCATAAGCCTGACAATGGTTGGGGAATAACCGAGCAGAGGAGCCCATTTGGCAGTAATCCAGGTTCTAATATGTGAATCCTCCATTGACGGAAAGTGCCATCGACCCACTAAGGCTCTCTTTTGCAAGCTTGAGATTCTATCAAATAATAGAGGGCCATCCAAATTAATGGCGTCGGGCGGGGGAGAAGTTTTAACCAGCCGGCTTTGTTTGCGCCACGTATGTATTGTAGAACCGCCACCCCTTGGAGACAGTTCATACTGTGAAGAAGGAAAGATGTCAGCATTCAACGTGGCAGCCCAATCAGATTTTGCAGTTTGGCTGGCATGGACTTTTTCCGCGTCTAAGGTGGCCCGAACCAAGGCCGATGCCGTGGAGTTGTCAGATGGAAAGTCCATGAGGGAGGACAGATACAGATATCAATAAGTCCGGAAAATAGATCCCCAGAGATAGACTGACAAGCCAAGTACCGCAAGGCTTTATTATAAAGTGGAAAGAAAGCCAGATTTAGTCAAGTTATCAGTACAACATTGTCCGGAAAAGGATGGGCGCGGGAGGAAAAAAGGAAATGACGGCCTACGACCGGGTAGCCATGACACCAGAAGCTTCCCTACTGACAGATAGATTTAGAATATGCCATCAATCCTATATGGAAAAAAGGAATGTGGCTGCGGGCATTTATCAAAAAACAGGGGATAAGTATTATCAACCATAATGGCAAAGCCAACCTATCATCGGCGAATATAAATTCAAAAATTTCGGCACCGGAAAATACAGGCAAGATCACCCCTGTGCTGAATTATGCATCAGGAAGACACATCTGGGCAAACAATACAGCAGCAGCATATCTCATATACGCACCACCAAGGTCCTATCCTGAGGCAGATGTCTGTGCATGGTTTGGTAATAATAAAGTATTTCTTGAGATTTTTTATGGTTACCCCCCACCAACCTATAGCTTCAGACCCTGACATGTAAACATAAAAGCAGCAGAGAAAACCCTCGAGAAGGGCTCAGGGTATGACATGTAAATACCAGTGTTCCCGACATATACAGATAGATTGTAAACCTCTTAAAGAACAACTCATATATATGAAGCACTAGAAAAAAACGTAATCAAGTGCATGAATACTCTTATAGACTTGAGTTTGGTTGTATGAATAATATAGCTAAATTAAAGGATTTATTGATTGGTATTGAAAATGCTTTGGGATTAGGATTTATTCATCTCACAATTTTTTCCAATTTAGAGCTTTTCATAAATTTAATCAAGAAAGTTTACTCTTCATCTAATAAGCTCATCAAACGATATAGACAAGTTGCATGGAAAATGATTTCTAACTTTCTTTCATTCAATATTACATGTGCATGTAGGGAATTAAATTCTTTGATTGATCATCTAGTTGTGTTTGCAACAAACCCACAAAGGATGATTCCTCTTGAAAGGCATACTTGTATTTTCTAAATTTTTATTAGCCTCTATTTCCAAATAATGAAGAATACTAGAAAGCCTTCTTGGATGATGAAACCATTTGCGGCTTTTTGGAAAATGAACCCTTGAATAAAAATGAGATTATTTCTCTTAATGACAATAGGTACCTAAAAGGGATTTCCCCTATAGTAACTCATTTTCATCTAGTGATTTTCCTAATAGGAAGGAAGAAAATAAGGGGGATTGAAATAGATATATATGTGAAACTATACCTGTGAATATTGGGACTCCCAAAGACCTAAAGGGTTTACAAATCAGGTCCCAAAGTTCTAAAAATGAAAAACAAATGTTTGTTTATTTATTTCATGATTTCAAAGATGTCTTTGCATAGTCTTATAAGGATCTACATGTTTTTTATTCTAGTATCATTCAACACACGATTCACATTAAAGAAAATGCTAATCATGTTTGGCAAAGGTAAAAACTAGTCAATCCTGCATTTGAAGAAAAAATTAGGAAAGAGTTAGAAAAGTTATTAGTTGCTCATAATTTCTTTCTAGTTAGATGTTCTGAGTGGGAAACAAACCTTGTGCATGTTAGGGAATAAGAATGGTGACATACTTATGTGTTTTGACTTCTGAGCTTTAAATAGAGAAAGGTAAAACATAATTTTTGTCTTCCTAAAATGGACCTAATATTACAACATGTCGCAGGATTTCAAATGATACCGCTTCTCGACAACTTCTCAGGCTACAATTAAATGCATCTTAAGAAAGTCGACAAATAAAAAACTACCTTTACTGCTCACTGGGGCACCTTCACTTATGAACACATGCCTTTTATGTTAATAAATGCAGGGGGCAATTTTTAGAGAGGTATGCAAGTATCTTTTAATGATATTGTCGGGAAAATTATCCAAATCTATCTTAATGATTTAACTGTATATTCCAAATGCCAAAAACATCATTTCGATCAGTTAAGGAAAGTTTTTCAATGTCGCAGAATATATGGCATGCCTTTAAATCCAAAAAACTCAATCTTTGTTGTTACTGCATGCAAGTTGCTCAGTCATATAGTTTCAGAAGCTTCCATTATTATTTATCCAAACTGAATTGAAGCTGTAAAAAAACTCTCGTCCCCAAGTCAAAAAAAGGAAATTCAATCCTTCATGGGTACAAGTAACTTTGTTCATGGATTCATTTGTGATTTTTCTAAAATTGTTAAACCTGTCCATAATTTTCTAAGACAAGATCAAGCATTTCACTATAAATACTAAACAAAAAGATTTTTTTGGCCATTAAAGATTTGCCTCAATGTGGCAAACCTGGACTTCACCAAGGATTTCATCATCTATATAAATATCACCGCGGAATCCATTTCTAGAATTATTCTCCAAAAATATGATCATGAAAAAGAGCATTCGATAGCTTTCATGGGCCAAAGCTTATTTGATGATGAAATTAAATATTCATTGATTTAGAATCATACTTATTCTCTTGTTAAGGCTATCAAAAAAAAATTGCAGTATAAATTAAGCAAGCATACAGAGGTAAGAGTACCAACTCATTGACTTGCTAAAATATAGGAACATGAATTGACTATAGTTATTACCAAGACAATTAAGGGACATGACCTTGATTTACATTTGGCACAACATCTTGAGCCAAGGGTAATTTCTTAAAATTATGGTTCTTTAGTTGCTTCATTCTTGATTAATTATGATCATATGGAGGTTGAAGGGCACCCATGGTACAAGAATATTGTTTGCTCGCTTCAGAATGAATGATGTTCTGATAATCTTGAAAAATATGAAAGGAGAAGGATGAGATTGGTAGCATATAAATATTTAATTCTTAACACGCTTCTATTTCACGTATCTTTTGATGGATTACTATTGCAGTGTGTTTATGACATTGCTACTAATAAGTTATTGAGAGAATTGCATGCTTTTTTTAGTCTAATATTCATATTAGGGGTAATTTTGTGACTAAGTATACTGCTCAAAAAATATTAATGGCTGGTTACTATTAACCCTCAATATTTAAAGATTGTTACAAGTTTATTCAAGGTCATGATGAATGTCATAAGGTTTTAGGTAGAGAAAAGTTCCATGTCTTACCTTTGCAGCCTGTCATACCTGATTTTCCCTTTTCAAAATGGGGTCTATACTTTATCTAACCTATGAGTCCTCCCTCATATGTTGGGCATATTTTTATTCTTACCGACACTTAATAATTTACAAAGTAGACGAAGGTGGTCCCCCTAAAAATTTTCCAGAGATGAACAATCCATCGCCTTTATTCAAAACACTATCTTTTATAGATTCGATTTTCCTATCGAAATTATTTTTGACAATGGGCCACATTTATGTTTGGAAAGTTTATTCAATTTTTCAAAAAGTATGCGGTCATACATATTACTTCCTCAACTTATTACCGCTAGGATAATGGTCAAGGTGAGTTTACAAATAAGAATCTGGTGAAAATATTAAAGAATATAATTAATGTCAAGCCTAGGAAGTTGCATACTCTTTTAAAATTCATCCTATGGGGTGATCAAACCACTTCTAAGTATAGCATATCACTCTCCCCATTCTAACTGCTTTATGTTCAAGTGGCCATCATGCATGTAGAATTAGAGCCTACTTATCTTCAGTTAACATTGTAGGCAAAATAGTTGAATTCGATTGATATTCCTCAAGGATTTCATGCTCTGTTAGCTTTAGAGGAACAAAGGAATCATTAGTTAAATAATCTAAAACACAGGAAGAAAACTATTAAAAAATACTAATAAAAGTCCCAAAATGTCAATTTTCAGGTGAGACAAAAAGTGATTCTATGGGACTCTGCTTACGCAAAGAATGGGAAACACATCGAGTTTCAAAGGTTATGGATAGGAACTTTCTCATTTTTGCTACTATTGGAAGTAATTTTTACTTGTTAAAGGATGGAAATGATACGTTGTTTTCCTATACCACTAATGGTTCACATTTGAAGCTTTTCACAAAGGCATATAAGGGTTAAGCTATTTGAAATATTTGTTTTCTTGTGTGTGTGTGTATAAAAGTTTTTCGTTAATTTTTTTTTTTATTCTCCACGTTTTTTAACTAGATACTTTCCAATTTAGATAAATATGTTTATTAATTGACATTTCTGTTTTATATGTGTTTTGCATATTGCAGTTGAAACACCACAATGCTATGTGGTACAATGGTCATAAATTTTGCATCACAAAGTTGGATGAAAAGAGTAAAAATTATGATTGTGGGATGACTACAGTCTTCCAGGTCACTAATGTTTCCTCCAGAAGTGATACATGTCCACAAGCCTATGAAAATCGATATTATAGGTATTTGGATGACATACTTGTGTGTTACTTTAAATCCTTCAAATTGGCTCTATTTCATGTCAAATGGTATAGGATACGAATGAATGAATGTGATCCTAATAGAACTATTATTCAACTTGAGAACATATTCACCATGGTTAATACAAGGTCATTTGAGCCAAGACCACATCACTGTATTCTTCCAAGCCAATGCAAATAGGTATTTTACGCAGATGTTCCAAGTAGATGGGGATGGTCAAATGTTGTTAGATATGATCAAGGAGGAAGGTTGATATAGTATAATGTAGCAGGAGAAGATGATGTACAGGAGAAGTTACTTCATGTGTCAGGCGAAGACGTCGAAGAAGTTCAAGAAGATGTTAATCGAGACAATGTTCTAGATGAAGATAATATCGACAATGTACTATCATATGAATAACTTGAAGAAGTCAAACGAAACATAAGATACAATGTTCCTGATGATGATATGATTGGAAATGATGACATTGGTGATCATGCTAATATGGCCAATCCTTTGATCAATATCAATTGTGAACTGGATGATACAGATCTTGAATTGGATGAAGAATAATATTAATGATATCAAAATGTTGAAATGTATGAGGTATGTGTTTATATGTTTTTAGTTGATTTGTCCTCTTTCATTTACCTTAAATTTTTGTGCTCTTACTTTGTAGTTAGGCTTGATTCTTACTATGTTTCCTTCAAATATTTTATAGTAGATAAATTGGGTATTAGGGAATTGAGAGTGATGTGTAGGGGGGATGGGGCATATGAGCTTACACCTTCATGTGTTTGGCCTTGTTTAGTAGCCAATATATTATTCTTGAAAACAAGAGAAGCTCATTGAGATATGCATTTAGCCCCATTGAGGGTTAGCTCAATTGGTTGAGTACCCATCGTCGAAGCACCTTAATTTTATATTGAGAGGTCACAACTTCAATTCTCTCAACACTCTTGGGGTTGAGAAAATGTTCAATTCATTTAAAATTTAGCAATAAATGGAAATTATGCTTTAATTAACTGACCCACACAGAGGGGGTTGTGAATGGGGCCAATGTTGAATTTTTTTCAGTTTGTGCTTATATGCACTAAAATTTGACATGGTTATAGTAGATGCATGCGTTGATGGTATGGGAGGGTTCCAAGACTCAAATATGACTCACACAAAGAATTAAAAAAAAATATAACTTAAATGTCGAGGAGATGAAATTATTTATTATTTTTTGTTGTCCTTATCATGGTATGTATTTAGCCCCGTCGAGGGTTAGCTCACTTGGTCGAGTACCCATCTTCAAAGAACCTTAAGTTGCTAAAGAGATGTCACACGTTCAATTCTCTCGACACTCTTAAGGTCAGGGAAATTTTCAATTCACTTCACATTTAGAAATCAAAGAAAATTATGCTTTACTTAATTGACCCTGCATAAAGGGGATTGTGAATGGGGCCAATGTTGATTTTTTTTTTAATTTGTTCTTCTATGCACTGAAATTTTACATGGTTATATTAGATGCATGCATTTACGATATGGGAGGGTTCCGAGACTCAAATATGAGTCTTTCTCTACTATAGAAGATGATTAGAGACAAAAATAATAATGTGGGTAGCAAGATGTGGAACCAATAATCCTAGCAACTACTAGAAGAAAAAACATACCAATCATCATCACATGGCTGCCTCAAATCCTAAATTTCTCCATTCTCATAATAATGAAACACCAACACAAGATTGAAGTGGAATTAAAGACTAATTTCTATGACGAGATCAAGAATTTTGTTAGTCCTCCTATCCTAATCTTTCTTCATGGAGTTCCTCAATTGACTATTGGTTTCCATTAATAATTCAAATCAAATTAAATGCATCTCAACTCTATTAACAAATTTAACTAACATTTATTAATAACACAAACAAGCATATTATAATTTATGCCAAATGTGGAAGTATAGATAACGCTTTACAATTGTTTCACATAATGAATGTATGAGATATAATTTCATTGACTACATTAATCATGTGATGTTCCAAAAATGGACATGGTGAAGAGTCATTTGAAACAATGTTTTTAGATTCAATAGATAAACAATAAATCAAACCAATTCATGTTTATGATAATTCTCCAAGAATGTTATTTGTTTGGAATATTGATGGAATATTGGAAAAGCATAAGCATATTATTTCCCATGTAGTTAAAATTGGATTTGGTATTTGGTTCTTTAATGGGAAGTTTTCTCATTAACTTATGGGAACATAGAGTATGTATATATAGTATTTTACAAATGTTTAATAAATGTTGACTAAATTACATTTTAACTTAGAAAGTTGACTGACTTACATTCTGACTTATAAATTTGACTAATTTTGATTGTCAAGTTTAGTCGACAAGCCCTTCCAAAAGATGTTCAAAAGTTTGTGGTAGAATGTTTGGTTTGCCAATAGAACAAAGTAGAGATAATTAAGATACCAAGTCTTTTAGAACCATTTACCACACCAAGTTACCATTAGGAAGGGGTCCCAATGGAATTTATCATAGGTTTGCCAAAGTTTGAAGGGAAAAATGGCATCGTGGTGGTGGTGAATAGACCCATAAGATATTCCCATTTATGTGCACTTCTTACCCTTTAAAGAAAACATAATAGCCACAACATTCATAGAAATAATTTAGAAGCTACATGGAACCCCAAAGATTATAACAAGTGATAGATATGCAATTTTCACTTGGACTAGCTTGTTTTCTTATGTGTGTACTCAATTGGCTCACAACTTCATTGACAATCACCATATGATGGGAAAATTGAGATTGTGAATAAATTTCTAAAAGGTCATCTCCATTTCTTTGCATTTGATAAATAGTCACAATGTGTCAAATGGTTTCCTTTGGTAGTATGGTGGTATAACATTTCATTTCATGTGTTATCTAGAATGTCACTTTATGGGTATCATCCTCCATCCATCACAACACCCTTGAGATTGAAACCTAAGGTTCAAGTAATGAAGGATCACATCAAGCACCACAAGAGGTTTTCCAGCTATTGAAGGACAACATGGTTATAACACAAGACATGATAAAAACAAAATATAAATCAACATCACAATGAAAGAAACTTTGAATTTTGGGATTGGGTTCTTTTGAGGTTGTAACCATTTAAATAGATGTCCCTTAGGCAATAAAAAAGGACAATTAATTATGATGAAAGTACTATAGCCTCTATATGGTGTTGCAAAGGATTGGTGGTATGGACTACATATTTGAGTTTCCTCAATATTCACATGTACATCTAGTCTTCCATGTTTCTTGTTTAAAGAAGGTCATCTATGACAAAATCCCATTTCAAACTACTTCATTAAAGTTTGACATACAAGAGCCTAAAACAATCCTTGAAACATGGATTAGGAAACTACAAAACTAAGCAATTATTGAGTATCTCATCAAATGGAAGAACCTACTAGTAGAATATGCCACTTGGGAAGATGATTTTTTCATATAAAAGCATCCTCATCTAGTCATTAATTGAGGGCAACACTTATTTGAAGGGGAAATTCATGTTAAACCCCTAAATCTTGGACCATTTCATTGTTATTGTTATATTATTGTTGACATTATGGGTTGAATAGGCTCATTATTTGTAATTGTATCCTTTATATCCTTATATACCAAGGAGGTCTATATTTATAAATAAAAATAAAATAAAAGTTATTAAATATATATATCTATCTATCTATATATATATATATATATATATATATATATATATATATATATATATAGAATTAAAATACTAATATATAATATATAATATATTACAAACCCGTATAAAAATATAACATGTGTTCATTCTATTTCATTCCATGTGCCATAAAACCCTGAACAACCATTTATCCATTTCATTACACCATAAACCTTGGACACCAAGATTTACCTTTTTTGAAATCTAGTAGCTGGGCAGTAATCCATTGAAATCAATTCTCTATCGACTCATTTGGCCTCAAATTCATTCACGATAGCACCAAGATGAGTGCACCATAAGATCACCAGAATAAGAGCACTAGGATAAGAGATGGAGGTAAGCACTCCTGTATAATTGCTCAGGGTTTCATTATTGGTTCTGTGATTTTTTGCCTCCTTATTGGGTGATTAGGGATCCATAGTAATTTTGTGTGGTCTGGGCTATGAATGGTGTTAAACTACACAATAAATGATAGAAATAATTGATAAATCATTGAATGCATTTTTTATTCACAAGGATATACATATTAATACATGTGTATGGCCCTTGGTTTCATATTCCAAGTGGTCTCTTGGACTCCAATGATTGTTCACATTCCACACCATAACCCTTCATAGATTAGGTGTCCAACACCCCCCCCCTAATCTGAAGGGGTATATATGACTCCAAGAAGAGAGATGAAATACAAAAATGTAAAAATGCATGGAAACAATTGGTTGAATGTGCTCTCTAAAATTATGGTATAAGGTGGGAGAACTCGACGTCTTCAGCGGTGGTGGTTTAAGGCTGACCACCAACACTGGAACTCTTAGTGAATTTCCTAGAAAAATTCCAAATATGGGTAGAAGAAAAAGTCTTATGCTCGAGCAAGTGCTCCCAAATTTTTGGAAAAGGGAGGCCATTGAGGTCTCAACCTGGATCGCTTGAAGTAGTTCCTAGAACATTCCAAATCTGGCTAGAAGCTAAATTCTTTTGCTAGTGGAAGTGTTCTGAAGAGGGATACCATTGAGGTCTCAACCTGTGGTGGTTTAAGGAAGGCCACCAACTAAAATGCATGCTTGTGGGGAATCATTTTGTCTCTGGATACAAATATGAATCTAGGTATGGCTGACTCTAGCTCTAGGCTCATGTAACAGGTCTAGGTTGTCACTCATGCTCGCTTGATGTATCTTTGAAGCTTGTAGATGACCATAAATTCCCCTCGTGTTAGCTGATACAAGATGAGAAGATGAAGAAATATCGACTGCAAGATATGTCAATACTCGAGAACAAATTCTATGGTATGACCAAAATATCTTCTTAGCTATTGAATCTTATTTCCAAGAAGGGATCCATCCAAGGTGAATATTTTTTCTTGTAGGAGGCTTGTTTCTAAATCATATATTTGAACGATGAGTGTGTTGACCATAATTCTCACAGGTGAAGATCAAAATGATGATCTTTCACATGGCCAAGTCTATCACAATGTTGGAATTTGACAATTCGTGGTTGTTATGGAAGAGGAGTAGAAATTGGAATAGGTGAATATGAACTGCCTTGAATAAACCCAACACTTTGAAATTGAATGGGCTTAGAATAGTCTGGAACATGAAAGGACACATGCTTGTCAAATCCAATACTAGTTTTGTGATTTTTTTTTACAAGCTCTTCCCAAGGTTTGATGATTGACTTAGGAAGTGAGGGGAATTTATGCATCAGCATGAAAATATGCTCTTACCCTGGGCACTGAATCAACCTCAACCTCACTGATTTGATCACTTTTTGGTAGTTGATGGGAGACTATCTCAAACTCAAACATAGGATTTTTTTGAACAAAAACTAGTTCAGAATGATGACTCTTTTGTTGAACTCATCTCGCTATAGTTGTGACTCAAGCTGCAAAAAATTGATTTTTTCTTGTGCATTTTGAAAACAAGTTTTAATGTTAGAGAGGGAGGTTTTGCTAATTTTGATGGTAATAGACTCAACCATGAAGATTATGAGAGTAGTTGGAAACTTTAATAACTCAGTAATTCCAAACATTTAGTTAAAAATCACACCCAACGAATAAGAAGATAACGAGGAAATGATATGCATTTGTACTCTCAAGATATTAAGGAGAGAATACTCCAGGTATAAAAAAGGCTATGAACAATATTCCAGATGCAATAAGTGTAAAAATAGTGACCAAAAAACTTGGTATAAAAGATAGAAAATGATACCTTATCTTTTCTTCTTACGCTTGTTCAAAATCAGTTGATAATTGTGCTTAAGATCAACATACCATTTCCCCATTAACAATAAACACTATATAGGTCATCACACACTACAAAATTGATAATATTTTCAATGTTGCTTTACAAAAACAATATGGAAAGTTGAAACTCACTTTTTGGCTATAACATCAAAGATGCAAAACCCCATATATCAAACCTCAATGAAACCTTTGCGGACTTTTGCAATTCAAATCACAAGGAAACTTGATAAGCTAGGCTGGTTGAGAAACAACTCATCATTTTCCTAAGACAATGATCCCAAATATGATAATTTCATAGACATATATGCAACTAATCACAAGTGTTGTTTGTCATAAAAAGACATTTGAAGATGATTTACATGAGAAAGTCAAGTTGTGTCATTCTGAATATCAACCATAATCCAATGAACTTGTTTCCAATGGTTGTTAGTGAATCCTCAGGCATAGAATTTGGAAGAGAGATCACCAGCACCGGTCGTTATCCAATAAAATCCAACGACCCACTATATGAATGAAAACATTTTATTCACAAACTCCACCCATGTTGCTATACTGGCATGTTGTCTAGAAAATGGATCATTAACGTCGAATTCTTCTTCCCTATTGGCACTAGTACCATCCACCACGAAAACCTAGAATAGTTGACTATGCCAATCATGCAGGATAGAGCAACACAGAAAACTACAAAAAATATATTGAAAGTTAAATAGCTGGCACAAAATACTAGCAGAAAGAGTTACCACGTGATTAAAAATAAAAGGGTGTGTACTCCTTTTCATTAAAAATCCTGAAAATCGAAGGTGCGACAATGTTTCTCATGCCTTTTAGTTTCTCTCTGGGACCAAACTCATAATGGATTGCAATACAAAAAATGAGATAATAATGTGTGGTACAAGTTACAGACTACACCACTGTGAATTACCTATGTCTCTTTTTTTAAGTTCACATCTTTATTCAACCTTTCGATAACGACATGCCATAGTTCACTATCCCATGTGAGCATGAATGGCAGAAAGATCTCTTGTACTAAAAATCATTAATTAACCAACAAAATAGGGTATTCCATATATAATATGATACACTCAAGGTCCCATTTGACTCTATATGAGGCAATTTCTATGAAACCAATTCTATTTTTCACCAAAAATCCATAGGTATGAAAGTGTTATGACTGAAAGCATGTCAGGCTAGTGCGTAGAGAGACAAACCTATCACCTTACTAGCTTAGAATAATAATAATAAAAAGTATATGAGTAGGTACCCGTAGACAAAGAACCCAACAGATTGGAACAAAATACAACTCAAATTTAGTTGAGCAGGGATTTTCAAACCTAGGTGAAAAATAATGACAAAGTCTTATAGGGATAGATTCCAGAGAGGCAAAATTGATAACATAATTGGCCACAAAACAAGTGGCTCAAATTTGAGTAGGGAAGGAGTACGCCTGCTCTAATACCATGTTAAACTTCATAAGAAATGATAGATAATTGATAAATATTTGAATGCATTTTCTATTCACACATATTAATACATGTGTATGACCCTTGGTTTCATATTCCAAGTGGTCTCTTGGACTCCAATGACTTCTCACATTCCACACCATAACCCTCAATGGATTAGGTGTCAACATGTGGTATTGAGGGAGATTTTTCCAACCCCAACTAGTAGGGGGTTATTCCCACCCCAAATAGTAGGGCTATTGATATCTAAGCTGGAGCTTTTGCTTCTAACAATGCCTTTTATCCCTTCTTTTAGTAAGGTCAACAAGTAACTAAGGTTTTATCTATGATGATACTGTATTTTCCATTATCTATGTATTCAATCGTTATACTTACAACAAAGGAATTTATTAAGTGTTTAGAGGAATTTCCTTTCAATTATATTTCTCAGGGTTTCATTAAGGACCTCCAACAACAAACTCATTATTGGTGTGAAAAGAACTTACATTCCTTAGCTACAGGGCCTGAAGCTTCCCCCCTTTATAAACCACATAGGTATGGGTAGGACTCGGTTGGTGGTACCAGGAACTCTATCTCAGATGGGTGGGTTCCGAGTGAGAACAAAATGCCTACTCGGTGACTGCAACTATGGCAGGGGCACTTCTCTAACTATTCAGATGATATATAGATAGCTATTGGTTCCTGACTAGGAACAAGGAACACTTCTCGAATTGGTGGAGTGTTGATCAGATATGGAAAACTAGTCTGGTTGGCTACTTCCTAGTCTGCTTGCGCCTGAGCCTAGTCAAATTTCTGGACATGAGTGTCCAGAAGCGGCTTTCTTCAAAAGAAAATCCAATTTTGGAGCATGGGAATGTGCATTAGAAAAAAATCCTCACCTCCTGTAGTAATGCTAGATCTCCAAATCTCAGTTCTTCAACTGGTTGCAAATCCACAATTTTCATTTGCACTCTCGTTTACTAATACTCTGTCTCAATTTCCAAAGATTTTTCTCTATTCACTGAATGAGTCTCCTCCAATTTTTCATACTCATCTCACTCCATCCTAAATACATGACCTACCAAAATTATCACAATGCTCCAGGAAACAATTATGGTTCTCATCACCTACTTGGACAACATCTCAACATTCCACAACCGCTAGGCCTCTTACTAGAGAGAAAACTCTCCCAATCTTACACAATGATATCGTATAGAGAAACGCTCAATGCTTTCCATGTTGGGATTAAAAACTAGAATCTAGTGGGTGAGAAACATTCCCCCGAAGATCATGAAATAAGTTTGATATCTAAAGATTAGGTCCCTATTGTTCTCCTTTAACCTTTTTCACAATACAAAGCATAAACAGATTGATGTTCTACACAATTTTTAGAGATCCAATCCAAAATAAAGCTATAATTAGGCCAAAGGCTAGTGCCAATCATCCCTTTTTCCTTAAGGGTCTTAAATTTCTTTTTTGTTGAAGAAGAAAACCCCAATCCAAGAGAAGGAATTACATCCAACCTTTTTGCAAATATGCTTGGTTCAAGACTTTTCTAACTCACTAAACCACATGCAAGAGCGGTCCCATTAAATAATTCTAGGAACTCTACAAATCAACTACTCTAGAGTAACAAACTCTTGAACCTCGACCACATAGAATTGATTTGACCAATCAGGATCCAAAGAAAGGAGGAGAAACATGTGTAACTCAAGGAAACATGCAAGCAATATGAACTGAACCTAGGCAACAAGAGGTTCAAATAAATGACAATATCTCTCAACCAAAACTAACATGAAGTAATGGAAAACCTTGGAAACCAAGCTAAAGGAGGTGGTGGGAGTCTTACAAACCAATTTGGGGTGATGGAACATTCCCCCCTTGGATTATTCTTGTTGTATCTCTTTTAGCTATTACACTAGGAAAAACACCACCTGGTGCACTAAGGTAAATTACATTTTCAATTCAATACTTTTAATTTTATTTGAGGATTCAATTCTCAAGGATCTTTGAGCTACCAAATATATGATGAACCATATTGTGAGTCAATGAGGTTCTCTTAGATTGCTTCCAACTAGATAACCACCTTGAAGTATCTTCAGAGTTCTTTGGATAGAAATAAGTTGCATGTTATAGGCCATCAATTCACTAATTTCTTCTCTCATTCGATGGAATGTAGGTAAAACCAAATAGGTACCTATCATATCTATCTTTGTCAAGTGAGGGAAGTTTAGGTAGAGTGGAAGAAAGTTCGAGATCTATTACATCTAACAAACAAAGATCAAATAGAGGTGACAAGATTAGAAGATAATTTTGTAGACGCATGGAATTTTTTCTTGTTGATGGGGGGTCATGTTCTTATGATGTTGAGAGCATAAAAGAAATCTAGGTGGTCTTGATGTACAAACATCTAGTGAAAAAATGGGTACCCAATGAGCCTCCTTAAGTAAACATTGATTTTTGTCTCAATGAGAGGATATATCACATCGCTTGATCATCATTACATGGTTTGGGGCTATTTTCCATGGATGGCATAAAGGTTTGTTACGTTCGATTAACTGAAGTGATGGAGTATGTCAGACCCTGTTACAATTACAATGATTGGATGTGGTTGTTCCAATATACACGAGGTATGCAGACATATGGAATGGCTACAAATTATAGACAACTAAGGGACAATAATAAAAATAAAGGAGCATCTGTTTATATTGATGGAAGGCCAAAAGCATTGGGGAATATTGTGTTGGCATTATGAGACAAGTGTTGTCCTTGATGGCAAATCACACAGATGACAGATCATAGTGCAGCAGGTTAGCAGCAAGGATTTGATGATCAGACTACAAGAATGAAGAGAAAATATATATACGCAGGTTCAGTGAATCGAAGCCGCATATACACGCGGGTTAGACGTTACAAAGACGTGTATGCATATACACGCACTTTAATGCAAGGAAAAGCGCGTATATATTGGAGAACTTGCTTTTGGTCCGTGGTAGTTAGTCCTTGGTATTTGAACCTATGGTTTTGGACCATAGTATCTCGTCAGATGTGTTGATCCCAAGTATTGGGTCCATGGTATTGGTTTGTTATGGTTTTGGACCATGGTATTGAGCAAGGCCTAAGAATATAAAAGGAGAAGAAGATCATTAGGCAAGAGTATCAAAAAAGTCTTGAATATCTGAGGAAGGATGAGATCCAGTATGTAGGTTATGGGTTGATGATGCATTGCTTGATCTGAGCTAAGAAGGGATCTCACTGGTTGATGGAGAACAAGATCTAAGGAGAGATCGGGATCAAATGGTTTGAAATGAACTATCTTTATATGGTTGATTATGCTTATTCTAGATCTGCATACTAACGCATGTAATGTTCTATAAATGATATGAGTATGACTGATGTCAGGTACAACTACAAAGTTATAAGAAAATATTTTTAGATCTATCTGCGGGTTGGCCCTGGGAAAAGAGCGTATGTACGCGGGTTTGATTCATCGTAGTAGCGTATACATTGTAAAGTATGATATTTGAAGTTGCAGATGGGTCTGATTTTTATTGCAGAGTTCTGTGTCTGCTCTGTGTTCTGGTGACTGTGTTGTTGACAGGGTTTCAGTGTTTCAGTGATTCAGAAATTGATGATGCTAGTATAGATTGTTTTGTGCTTCAATTATATTTATGGGTCCAGTATGAAAATTTGATGAAACGTGGCCTTCAGATTATAGTGTTGTGCTTCAGAGTATCCATTCTGAAAATGTATGAAATGTGGTCCCTGGAGAGTGAAAGGAGATTGTAGGCTGGTGCCAATGTACTAGTACATTAGCTAGTACAAGAGCAAAGGGGGCAGTAGCTCCCTTCCGGTAGCAGCTGGAGAACGAGTGAAGATTGGAGCATTCAATAGGCAGGTACCTACGTACTAGTAAATGGATCAACTAGTACAAGAGCTAAGGGGGTTGTAGCTCCCATCCAGGAGAGTCTGGAAAACGAGAGAGGGTTGTAGCCCTCTGCAGGTAGAAGCCTGCGTACTGGTAAAGGACTGCACCAGTACAAAATATTGTAAAATGAAGTATCTTATTGAAAGAAGATAGAGACGACTTGCAACAGGTGGTTTTCACCCACATTGGGTTTCCACCTTATATCATGGTGTTCATGTGTGCTTCTTGTGTGTGATGATCTGTTCTGTTTTACTGCACCTGCTTACTGTTCATATGGTTAATGAAGTTCTGATGCACTAACTAAAGATCAACATTTAATGGATTAACTGAATCATAAGTATTTTGGATATACGCTAGTTTCTTTAGACACAGTTGCGTATACACGCGGGTTCCTTTGAATGAAGTAGCGTATATGTATCTAAGTATGGAAATGAAAAAGTTTTATTGATCTAATAATATTGATTCACCCCCCCTCTCAGTATTATTTCCAACAATTGGTATCAGAGCAGGTCCTTTGGTAGAAGCTTGATCGCTTGAAGGAGATCCGTGGAACTATGGGAAAGAAGCTTAAGAAGAAAGCACCTAAGAAGAAGAAGGCATCTCATAAGAACTATGACAGTGGGTGTATTGATTGGGGATTATGCAGAAGCACTTCAGATTCAGAATCAGTTTCAGAACCACTTCAGAATGAAGATGAACAAGATTTATCAGGTATGAATTGGGTATCCTCTGGTTTCCATCCATGTGAAGATGATGAAAGTGATAGTGAAGCAACTGAATTTGCTCTTATGGGTGAGCAAGAAAAATATCAAATAGAGGCAGTATTTAGAAGGCTTACAGACAAAATTAAAGATCAACAAGATCTATGGAACAAAATGGAATGTGCTTTCAAAGAAGAAGTTACCAAACTAAAAGCTCAATTAGAGGAAGGAAACAAGGTAAGAAAGTTACTCAAGGACAAGGAAAATCAATGTCAAAAGTTGCAGGGTGAAGTGACATCATTAAGAAATGAAGTCAATGAAAGGAGCTCAATCATCAAGAAACTCAGAGATAGATCCAGTTATTATGAAAGGCTTGAAGCTATGATCCGCTCACTAAAGGAATATCTTGAAGAATCAAAGAAGCAGAATAAAGATCTACTCCAAAGACAAGAAAGTGAAGTTCTTGAATTGAGGCATCAGTTAGAAGAAGGAAGGAAAGCTGAAGAAGACATGAAGAAGCAATGTCTAGAAAAGGAACAACAACTTCAAGTTGAGGTAAAAATCTTGAAAGGTAAATTAGAAGAAAAGGATAAACTGTTACGATTTCAAGATAGTACTAAAGCCTTGGATGATATTCTTAGTAGTCAAAGGTCTCCTGCTATCAAGACTGGTCGTGGTTTTCATGAAATAGTTGAAGGTGAATCTAGTAAGACAAGGGACTCTAATGCAAAATCTGAAATGCTCAAAAAGGAGATGGAAGGTCAATCTCATCATCAAGCAAGGAAAGAAGTCCTTCAAAGAAAATATTTTACTCCTCCTATGAATAATGTTGAATGTTATGTATGTCATAATCTTGGACATGTTGCAGCTAGATGTAGAAGAAGAAGGGTTCAAGACCATCATGCAGAAGGATCATCACATTCTAGATACTTTAATGGATATTGCTTTGCTTGCAATATGTTTGGTCACAGAGCTGTTGATTTCTATAGAAGGAATATGAGACATGTAAGATGTTACACATGTAACAAGCTTGGACATATAGCTAAGGAATGCAGGAACAAAGTGCGGGCACCATACCAAAAGGAGAAAACATCATCACACTTGAAGATATGGAAGAAGAAGGAAGTACAGTTAGAAAGATGTGGCTCAACACAATATACTCAGACACAGCACAGCACAGACATAACAGACTCAGAGGGAGCTGAAAGTGTAAAACTTCAGTGTCCTAAATCTCATACGCAAGTTTCATAAAGGGAAGTTGCGTATATACGTGAGTTATACACTGCACAGTCGCGTATATGTCAGTTTGAGAAAAGTAGTAGGGACAGGTTCAGAAAAAGGGTCTGATATGATTCAGTCCATTATTTGCTCTGGTTGATAATAGTTACAATCTGCTGATGATGTGTGGAAATGCCTTGACACTTGTAAGATGTTTAAAGTGTTTTGATCCTAGATTAATGATGATGATGCC
Organism: Pinus tabuliformis; assembly: GCA_031772625.1. NCBI lineage: Eukaryota > Viridiplantae > Streptophyta > Pinopsida > Pinales > Pinaceae > Pinus > Pinus tabuliformis. The sequence continues at coordinate 1,470,244 of CM062813.1, forward strand.
TTGATACTTCTTGCTGATATATGCATGATCAGATCTGACAGTGAACAGATGGCACAGGTTCAGGGGGAGCATATTCCTTTAATAATGCATTGTTGGCATTATGGTTAATAGTCCTTTGTGATGATGCTTATATGGCTAAATGATATATCTTGTTATGATGTGGTTATGAGTTGTCCATGATAAAATCTCATATGATTCTTGGGGTGACATAGTTGATGTTCAGATTCTTAGATGGTGCATATATGATGCTTACATGGTGATCTTCATAAGGATAAGAATTGTTGCTGTTGATGATATCAAGAAGTTTTGTCAAATTAGCTTGAGCTCAAGATACATAGTGCTGATACATGGATGACTACTCAAAGTTGCTTTGTTGGAGACATGATGATGAGTTCTTATCTTTATAGGTTGATACTCAATTATGTTGTTTGATGCATGGATACAAGATCATGTTGATTCTGATGATGATGAGATGACTATGGTGTTTCTCACATATGATATAATGTGAATGATTTCATGATGATGTTTAAGAGGATGAGTTGACATCTATGTTCAGACATACCTTGTTACAGGACTTTTACAGGTTGCTGATATGGAATGGTTGTATGCGAGTTTTATGAGGAATATCCGCGTATATACGTGCGTTGCTATGGATACAGTCGCGTATATTTTGGCTTGAATGAAATCAGTAGGGTTTGACTCAGGGTAAGAAGAGTCTGATATGGGTCTGACAAAGACCATCTGGCACAGCTTTAGGGGGAGCAGATAAACTTCTAATGATGCATTGTTGACATTATCTTAGAAGCTTTTGGTGTTGGTTTCAGGTGAATCAATTGTAGAGGGAGAACAGAAGGAAATCATGGTTGCTGCTGCTATCAATTATTGGTGACTTTCATAAAGTCTTGTTCTAGATATTTCGTCTCTATGTCATGTATCTCTTTTGTGGTATCTCTTTTATGGTGTCAAGGTCATGTAACAGCCTATTTTGGTTTCCCCACTATGCCTGGGATGAACATGTAATGAACTTGGTTGTCATATGTAAATTTTTTATGTATCCCCACTTGGTTGGGTGGATGATCCCCACTTGGTTGGGAAATGGATGTATGTATGAGTCCTTGGTGATAGGAAGGTCATTTATGATAGTCATGTTCTTCTTCTAGAACATCTTTTTGCAGATCTTGCTTACAGTCAGGGGGAGCATGAACAGCACATTTCAGCAGAGCAGAGACATTAGCATATATTCAGAGGGAGCATGGACAGATTGGTACATCTTGGCATATACAAAGGGGGAGCTCATTCAGAGATTCAGCGAGTACTCAGGGGGAGAATGGTCAGCGGGATGTTTATCACAGAAAGTGAATATCTTGGTCCGCCCTTTTCCCTTGATGTCAAAGGGGGAGAGTGATTTGCTATTGTTGCTATCAAGTCCAAAGGGGGAGATTGTTGGCATTATGATGCATGTGTTGTACTTGATGGCAACCAACTCATAGAAGAACATCTCACTTATTTATAACTAGATGAATCTTCAGAAGAGATATCAGATGTGACTGAATGCATGGGATACAGGACAACTCAAAGGAATCAGATGATAGTTCTAAGTGTGACAAGTTAGCTTTTCCATCAAGTCCAAAGGGGGAGATTGTTGGCATTATGAGACAAGTGTTGTCCTTGATGGCAAATCACACAGATGACAGATCATAGTGCAGCAGGTCAGCAGCAAGGATTTGATGATCAGACTACAAGAATGAAGAGAAAATATATATATATATATATATATATATATATATATATATATATATATATATATATATATATATATATATATATATATATATATGCAGGTTCAGTGAATCGAAGTCGCGTATACACGCGGGTTAGACGTTACAAAGACACGTATGCGTATACACGCACTTTAATGCAAGGAAAAGCGCGTATATATTGGAGAACTTGCTTTTGGTCCGTGGTAGTTAGTCCTTGGTATTTGAACCTATGGTTTTGGACCATAGTATCTCGTTAGATGTGTTGATCCCAAGTATTGGGTCCATGGTATTGGTTTGTTATGGTTTCGGACCATGGTATTGAGCAAGGCCTAAGACTATAAAAGGAGAAGAAGATCATTAGGCAAGAGTATCGAAAAAGTCTTGAATATCTGAGGAAGGATGAGATCTAGTATGCAGGTTATGGGTTGATGATGCATTGCTTGTTCTGAGCTAAGAAGGGATCTCACCGGTTGATGGAGAACAAGATCTAAGGAGAGATCGGGATCAAATGGTTTGAAATGAACCATCTTTATATGGTTGATTATGCTTATTCTAGATCTGCATACTGATGCATGTAATGTTCTATAAATGATATGAGTATGACTGATGTCTGGTACAGCTGCAAAGTTATAAGAAAATATTTTTGGATATGTACGCAGGTTGGCCCTGGGAAAAGAGCGTATGTACGCGGGTTTGATTCATCGTAGTAGCGTATACATTGTAAAGTATGATATTTGAAGTTGCAGATGGGTCTAATTGTTATTGCAGAGTTCTATGTCTGCTCTGTGTTCTAGTGACTGTGTTGTTGACAGGGTTTCAGTGATTCAAAAATTGATGATGCTAGTATTGATTGTTTTGTGCTTCAATGATATTTATGGGTCCAGTATGAAAATTTGATGAAACGTGGCCTTCAGATTATAGTGTTGTGCTTCAGGAGTATCCAGTCTGAAAATGTATGAAATGTGGTCCCTGGAGGGTGAAAGGAGATTGTAGGTCGGCGCCTACGTACTAGTACATCAGCTAGTACAAGAGCAAAGGGGGTAGTAGCTCCCTTCCGGTAGCAGCTGGAGAACGAGTGAAGATTGGAGCATTCAGTAGGCAGGCACCTACGTACTAGTAAATGGATCAGCTAGTACAAGAGCTAAGGGGGTTGTAGCTCCCATCCAGGAGAGTCTGGAAAACGAGAGAGGGTTGTAGCCCTCTGCAGGTAGAAGCCTGTGTACTGGTAAAGGACTGCACCAGTACAAAATATTGTAAAATGAAGTATCTTATTGAAGGAAGATAGAGACGGCTTGCAGCAGGTGGTTTTCACCGACATTGGGTTTCCACCTTATATCATGGTGTTCATGTGTGCTTCTTGTGTGTGATGATCTGTTCTGTTTTACTGCACCTACTTACTGTTCATATGGTTAATGAAGTTCTGATGCACTAATTAAAGATCAAAATTTAATGGATTAACTGAATCATAAGTATTTTGGATATATGCTAGTTGCTTTAGACACAGTTGCGTATACACGTGGGTTCCTTTGAATGAAGTAGCGTATATGTATCTAAGTATGGAAATGAAAAAGTTTTATTGATATGATAATACTGATTCACCCCCCCCCCCCCCTATCAGTATTATTTCCAACATATTGCAGGGTTTATAAACAGTACACAACCTGAAACAACAAGTAACCAACCCAATTTCATATTTGAGGGATGTGAGGGAAACTGTGTATTCGTATGTGCAATGAAATCAATAGCTACAAGAGAAGAGTTTTTTATCAATTAAAACTTGAATCGAGTAGACATAGATGACATTGCTATTATGGGGGCGGTGCGTATCAAAATTTCATGGCTAATGAACATCGTATGAATCACTTATTAAAAGGTTATATATATTGTCATTTCACATTTTCTAGGGATAAATAAATGAATCTATGGATAGTTTTTTTTATAAGAATGTGTATGTGTAGTCCAACTAACAGGAGTCTAAATTTGTTCTTCATTTGATTTATTATGTAATTATTAAGTCAAAACTTATATTTTAATGTGGCGGGTTAATCATGGCAAAGCGTCGACACAGTCCAAACAAGTAAATGATTAACAATTTTGATTTACATTGAATGTGAAATTGATCATTTGTTTAAATAATCGAAACAACTTTTCATTTGTCGAAATATGTAGTCTGAGGGACATGACCATGATGATCGTGATTGGTTTGATCAGGAGGATTGGTTCAATTCTCCCAACCCAATCAAAACAATAAAAAGATTTTGGTTAAAGTGAACAAAGAACATGTTCTTTTGATTCGCAATAGATACAAAAATCTTGAGATTAAACATAGGATGGAGATCATGAACAAATATCTTCAGAGATATCAAGTAATAACAATATTTTAAAGTGATTTTTTAAATGTGTTTTTTATAAGGCTGTTCACAGGAATTGGGTGGTTGCTACATCCACGAAAAAATCTAGGCAGATCAACCCGCCAGCCAAACAAGCAAGGCCTAACCCCAAGGGCATCAAGGAGATTTGACCCCGTGACATCCCAACTGGCTAGATACTTATCAATGAGAACTCAAACAACTAAGCTAACCCTTGGGGATTTGATTTTTTTTATGTCATAAGTTGAATTATGAGAGTTTTTTTTTTTAACTTTTACATTATCTAATCAAAAAAGCATTTTCTTGCTTCTATAGGATTATTTAGCGGAGACACTACAATGTCTCGCCGCCACAAGAAAACATATACCTATGAGGTTGTTTTCTTCTCCACCTTCGTGTGGTCATATTCCTAGTAGTTAGACTGGGTCCACACCTTTGCCTCTGACCCATAAGCACATGCCCCCATAGGCAAACACACAACCAGTTTTTGGAGGTGGTGATGGAGTGACCCTATTGATGATGCTATGAGTTCATTTCTTGGATCGTCACACGTTACCACCACGGGGACAATTTCATGCACATTTTTGGTGAATGAGCAAGTAATTCCAATAAAAACACTAAAAATCCCACGTGATTTTTAATGTTTTGATTGTTTCATGTTGTTTATCTCATAGATAAATCATCTAGGTTATTATTTTCAAACTAATGATCATATATTTTTATGTGTAGGAAATAACTTGTTTTATAAGCACATGAATTGCCAATCATTGTTTATTTTTGGGCCCACCATATGCACATGGTGGAAATCCCAAAATTCCAACTTGAAGAAAGAGCTTATGGACTACCTTGAAGGTCTCTTTGGAGTAGATACCTTCAATAAGAGCACGATCACCTCCATAGTTGGAAGCTATTTAAAATATATATGAGACATCTATAGGGGTCACTTGGAAAAGAACTCTAGATATGAGCGTCTACCCGTGATTCCTATGAGGGAATAGAAGGCCCTCATCATTGACGTAGAGGAGAAGAATATGAGAAAAGAAGGAAAATCACCACATGGTGCACCAAGGTAAATTGCATTTCCAATTCAATACTTTTAACTTTCTTTAGTTTTAAATAAAATTGCGGTATATAACATACTTGAAACTTTTCATAGGAAACGTGACACTTCAAAATCCACAAAGGAAAGGGTTGAGAAACATGGGCTATACAAACTAGGTCAATGTGACTATTCGAAGTTATAGGAACAACTTGTAAATACCTATTGACGGTGTCGGATCCCGCCAACATACAGGGGGTCTCCCTAATATGAAGTCCCAATTAGAGTTCACATCGTTTCGTGTAGGAGCCCCATCCGGAAATGAGGCTCGACTACCATATATAATATTTTCCTTGGTTGCAACAGTTAGCATAAGAGAGCAATGCACATGTACTTTTGAATGAGAAAATAAGTCTACTTTGTGAAGTGTTCAATTGCAGAATATATCCATGGGGGCTTCACTGCGGGAGCAATACCATAGCACGTGGGTTCATATTGGGGGATATATAATGAGGAAAAAGTGACATAATATATTGGGGGATATATCGGGGGTAAAGGGTTTGTATATTGATAGGTATAAAAAATGGAGCTTAAAGTTAATGAAAAAATATAAAGGGGTATAAAGAATGTTAATGAAAAAATGGATACCTACAATATCTAGTGATAGTAGGGGATTTTTAAATTTGTAAGGTGTATTGGGTTTATATTGGTAGGGGGTTAAGTAATGTGATTTTTAGAGGTATTTTCCAATATATGCTCAAATTAAGGGTATTGTTTAATATGCCAAGATTTCATGTGATATGTCAGAGGTTCATTAAGTGAAGTCCCCATGAATATATCATGGTTCTTTCAACCGAAGGAAACAACAGTGAATATTTAGGAGAAAAGTAATAGTACTATTCTAATAAAGACACACACACATACATATGAAAGAATCATTAACCATCAAGTGAAATAGTTCACACAGACGTAACAATCATTAAAGCAAGTACAACGCATATTCAATGAGATGAACACCAAATCCAATGAAACAGTTCAACTTCCTTAGTACATATGGATACCGATATATACCACAAACATCCAAAGAATAGTCTGAAAACATTCACGATATACGCATGAAATTTTGTTGGCTCAATGAGGTTCAAATATTAAGCGAAAGTTCCAAGATAGATTGATATAATGAAACACCACTAACTCCAATAGTGGAGCGTTAAGCCACTACTCACACTCCAAAAGAACCATCTTCCTCTATAATTCCTAGTTGGAGAAGCCAAGGTGAAAAGTAATTTCTTTGAGTAATGAGGATCCTTTTATAACAAGAGGAATGATGTTTCATATCCCCATGAATATTGAAATTCCTCATGACTCTTACACTTATAATGCGACCTTTGGACTCCTATATAACTTTTGAACTTCTCCATGTGACTCTTTTGCCCATATATGACTCTCGGACTTCCACATATTTATATTTACAATATTTCAAAAATTACATAATAATTTTCCATATCATCATGTGACGACTACATGACAAGTCATAGAAATTGATGACTTGGACCCATGGTGACTTTTACGTAGATTCCTTGAAGAAGTGACGACACTACCACTATGTCTTCAACACTTGTAATAAATTTTTCACTGTGATTGATTTCCACCCTCCAAAGGGTCTTGGGAGGTTATGGAGTCTTCATGAGTCAATTCGATGGAAGGTAAGATTTTTGATTAATTTGTTTCTATTTTGATTGATCCTAGATCTAACTATAGTTATATCAATCCTAACCTGGTGGATAAGTGTTGCTTGAATAAAGAAGTGCATGTAGAATATTGGTTGGTGCAATTGGCTACAAGGACCAAGAGAAGAGTTCATCATTGGGTAAGATCTTGTGCATTTGAGATGAATGGCATGTCTACGTTATCACATCTAAATGTACTTCCTTTAGGTTCATACAATATGCTTCTGGGCATGGATTGGTTGTTCATTCACAAGACTAAGGTAGATTTCTATGACAAGGCTATTGAGTGCCTAGATGATGATGGGGAAGGATAATCTTGTAGGGAAAGAAGAAGCATATATCAGTGAGAAAAATTATATCTATGAAGGCAAAGTGTAATTTTCAAGAAGGATGTGTATTGGTTGTAGTTAATATTTCTAGTGACAAAGGGAAGGATGTTGAGGATGATGAATTCCTGAAGAGGTATCTTGCTTTATAGCAGTTTCAGGATGTGTTTCCTGCAGAGTTATCAGAGTTTCCTCCTCATAGGGAAGTGCATTTCTCTATTGAGTTGATGCCGGGAGAAGCACTAGCATCTAAGGCACCATACAGGATGAGCACTCCAGAGTTGGTGGAACTGAAGTTGCAGTGTAAAGTAATGCTTGATAAATGATACATAAGGCCAAGTATGTTGCATTGGGGTGCACTATTATTGTTTGTAAAGAAGAAGGATGGTACTCTAAGATTGTGCATTGATTACAAGAAGTTGAACAAGGTGACTCTCAAGAACAGGTATCCTTTGTCGCGGATTGATGACTTGTTTGATCAGCTGAAGGGAGAAGCAATATTCTCTAAAATTGTTACTAGATCATGTTATCATCAAGTGCACATCAAAGAAGAAGATATTTACAAGACCACATTTCGTACCAAGTATGGGCATTATGAGTTTGTGGTGGTTCTATTTGGTCTTACTAATGCTCCAAATAATTTCATGTGTTTGATGAACAATGTGTTGTGCCCTTACCTAGAGAAGTTTTTGATAGTGTTTATTGATGATATACTGATATATTATAAGCATGCAGAAGAGAATGCAGAGCACCTAGTAGCAATGTTGAGACTATTGAGAGAGAATCATTTGTATGCCAAGATTAGAAAGTGCAATTTATTTCATACTCAGGTTCATTATTTGGGGCATGTTGTTTCCAAGGAAGGTATAGCAGTGGACCCATAAAAGATTAAAGTTGTCATGGAGTGGCCAACTCCTAGGAGTGTGGATGAGGTCAAATAATTCATGGGATTAAAAAGTTATTACAGGAGGTTCACCAGGAACTCCTCACAGATTGGTTGTCCTATTACATGTTTGTAGAGAAAAGGAAAGAAGTTTGAATGGATAGAGGACTATGCACCTAGCTTTGAGAAATTGAAGCATTTTCTTACAAATGCCATAGTCTTGAAGATTGTAGATCCTAATAAGGAGTTTGTGGTTTGTACAAATGCTTGTAAGAAAGGACTTGGTGGAGTCTTGATGCAGGAAGGACAGGCGGTATGCTACGAGTCAAGGAATTTGAATGAGCATGAGCAGAACTATGTGAATCATGATCTTGATTTGGTAGATAACATTCATGCATTGAAGATGTGGAGGCATTATCTTATTAGCAAGATGTTTTTTATGATGAGTGATTGTAGTGGAATAAGGTACTTGTTTGACCAACCCAATATGAATGCCAGACAAGCTAAATGGTTGTCTACTCTCAAAGATTTTGATTTCGATATTAGGTACATTAAAGGAAAGAAGAATAGGGTTGTAAATGATCTTAGTAGGAGAGTACGGGTGAATTATATTGCAGCAATGAGTTCTTATGAGATAAATTTGCAAGAGTGGATCTTGCAGGAAGGACAACATGATGACAGGTATCAGCAACAGAAGCAAAGGTTGCAGTAGTAGGGTGAAGGTGATAGGTATGAGGAATATCAACTCACGATAGATGGCTTGGTCAGATTCAGGAACATGATTTATATGAAGGATAGAAGTGAGCTCAAGAAGCTTATCTTAAGGGAGTTTCATGTGAATTCATATTTAGGTCACCCAGGATATCAAAATACTTTGAAAATAGTTAAGTTATACTATTCGTCAAAATTGAAGAAAGAGGTGGTTGATTTTGTTACAATATGTTTGGAATGTTATCAGGTGAAAGCATAGTGTAAGCATCCAACTGGTTTGTTACATCTGATTCCGATTCCAGAATGGAAATGGGAGGTCATTTCCATGGACTTCTTTACAGGTTTTCCAAGGACATCAAAGAAACATGATTCCATCATGGTTGTGGTTGACAGGTCAAGTAAGGTAACTCACTTCATTGTAGTGAACTCTTCTCATTCAGCTAGTGAGATAGCTCAGAATTTCATTAGGGAGATAGTGAGATTGCATGGAGTTCCCGAGAAGATTATATCAGACAAAGATGCCAAGCTCAATTCCAAGTTGTGGAAGGAGTTGTTAGGTTTCGGGACAAAGTTAGATTTCAGTAGAACTTGTCATGCACAAACATATGGACAGATAGAGAGGGTTAACATGATTCTTGAGGATATGTTGAGGATGTATGTCATGCATCAACAATGGAAGTGGAAGGAGTATCTTCCACTAGTATATTTTGGATATAATAATGGGTATCAAGAATCCTTGAGGATGAGTCCATTTGAGGCTCTTGATGGGTGGAATTTTAATACTCCTATTAGTTGGAGTGATCTAGTGAACAGGGTGCTAATTGGATCAGATATGTTGGTTGAGATGGAGCAAGAGATGCATGTTATTAGAATAAATTTAAAGGCAAAACAGGACATGAAGAAGAGTTATGCAAATCAACACAGAGAATTCAAGGAGTTTCAGGTTGGGTAGCATGTGTACTTGTGCATCAATCCCAAGAGGAGATCCTTGAGGATTGGATCATGTGCCAAGCTAGCCCCTCGGTATTGCAAGCCTTTTGAGATCCTTGAGAGGTTTGGACCAGTGTCCTATAGACTTGCACTATTGCCAACAATGGAAGTCCATGATTTTTTCCATGTTTCATTGCTTAAGAAGTATGTCAAGGATGTCCATCATGTGATTGATTGGTCTGTATTGTAGGTGGATCCAGAGGGAGAATTCCAACCAAAAACTCGGTGCATTTTGAATCGAAAACATATCATGCTCAGGAACCGATAAATCGAGCAAGTTAAAGTATATTGGAAGCACTTTGGGCCCTATGAGGCTATATTGGAGATGGTTGATCAGATGCGGGATATGTATCCTTCTTTATTTGCTAGTTGAGAAGATGAGTTTGATTTATGTGTTTTGGCTTATGTTTATGCATATTTTTATTGTAGATACTACAATGAGTTGTGTTATAAAGCTCCAATAGCCATTATGTTGTGAATACTACATCGAGATGTGTTATAAAGCTTCAATAAGCAGTATGGTGTTAATGGTTTCAACAGTTGGTATGATGTAAATGTTACACCGAGTTGTGTTATAAAACTCCACAGGAAATATGTTTTTTTGGTTATAAGCATCACTAAACACTGAGGATGGTGTTCCCCCAAGGGGGAGGGGTTTGTAATAGCCCCTGGTTGATTTTCCATGTAACTGAAATAAGACCAAGTCCATGGGACTCGTATTCCAAGATGAATGGTGGGAAAAACACTTTAGTGGGTATCACTTGCAATTAATTAATGGCTAAGGAAATTGGAAAAGGCAAGAGGCAATAATTGGCACTTTAATTATGAAAATAAAGGAAAATAGGAGGAAAGGAAGGTGAAGAGACACATATTTTCATGCAAGGGAAATTAGAGGGGAAATGAAGGAAAATGAAGAAAATAGAGGCATCATTGATAAAAAGGCATCAGAGAATTATTTCACAATTTTTTTTTAGTTTAGTTTTTGGCTCTCTCATTTCATTCTCTCATACTCTTGCACACTTAGAGCACTCTTGGAACATGCTTGGAGCACTCTAGCATTCAATTGGATTGGAGAAAGAAAGTAAAGGAAATCAAGGGAGAACAATGGGAAAAGTTGGATCAACAACTACAACTGGATTGCTTTGTAGGTAACATGTGGCATGTGTGATTTCCCTGCTAATTTTTGGATGCATGTTATATGAATGTGATTCTCTGGTTATGTGTTGTCATTGGCATCAAGATTTTCTTGGATTGATAGTGGTTTCATCCTTGCCTTGTCATTTCCTAGATAACCATGTTGTAGTGGGTTTCCCACTTGTTTTTCTGATTAGTGCTTAGGTTCCCTATGTCTATGGGTTGGAACAAATGCTCTAGAGCCCTTGGTGGGTTGAGTTATTAGTTCCTGGAGCCATAATTGGAACAAACGATCTGGAGCCCTGGAAGGTTATGGGTTGATTTATTAGTTCCTAGAGCCCTAGACATCTTGGGTAGAGACCAATCTGGTTGATGTTAGTGATTTTCGGACCATAGCGGTGGAATCACTGTGGTTGAGGGTTGAGGTGGTTTGGCCTCTGGAAGCCCTGGTTGGTTTTGTCTTGGTTTATTCCATGATATCCCATATTCATGCTTGTAATATGGCGCGGGGGTGATTGGTTGAAAGAGAAATTTAGTTCATCCCAATATATTCTCGAGTGGTACGTGGAAATCCTTGACTTGGTTGGCATTTTCATATGTTAATATGAGATAATTTCCTATTGTGATCTATATGCCTATGTATTGATTACGATGGCGATATTTTGACTAATCCTCCATGGTTTCCATTATGTTTATATGTTGGTTATATGATGTATTCTATCTATGGATCTTGACATGATTTGATAAGTTATTGAATAGTTGATGAATGCATGGCCTAACTAGTGTTATTGAAGCTATCTAGAGAGGGCTTAGAATCTTCTTAGTGATTCTTAGATGAATGCTATCAACTTATGATCACATATGCATTCATGATTTGTAGCTTGCATGTTTGAAAAAAAAATTGTTATTGATTAGGCATATTTGGGTCAAGTTTTTGCACGAGTTTTGATTGGTTGGCCTTGTCATTACCTTTGTTTTCATTTTGGAAAGTTATAGGAAGTTCTGGGTAGTGGTCTGGAGGTTATCTTGAAAAAGTGGCTCAGATCTCAAAACCGCTAGCACTAAACTGGGTATTTTAGGTCATAACCACAGGGATACTAGCTTATGAGTGCAGTTGGAGGCTCATAACTCCATGCATGTTGTGTTGTGCATGTGGTTGGGGGTTAAGATTATGAAAGAGTAGTTCCAGCTTAGGATCCAGTCATCAGAGGTTGTGGACTGACTTTTGGGTGGTCTAGTATTCCTAAGGGATGTTTGTAAGTTGTTGGAGTGTCAGCCACACTTTTGTAATTGGAACTTGGAGATCAGGTCATGTCATAGTGACACTTGTCTCATGTTTACCCTGATGACCTTGTGAATTTGGGTAAATGTGAGAGGAGGCATTACACTATTATCAAATTTCAATCCTGATAAAAAGGAAAACGTTGAGGATCATATTGATGACTTCTATATGCATTTACGAATGCTTGAGGTACGATTTGATGACATTTCTTGTATACTTTTTTTGTACACTTTAGAAGGTAGAGCCTCTATATGGTATCACAGTCTTCTACCCAATTCCATTCACAATAGTACGAAGTTTAAGAATTTTTTTTTAAAGAAGTTTGTGGATGATAAAACTCCCTCCATGTTGTTAAAAGGACTCAAGAACCTCAAGATGGGAGACAAAGAGAAAGTAAAGGACTTCGATCAAGGGTTCACTCGTATATTGAATAAGTTTCCCACAAATGTGCAACCACACGATGACATCACTAAAGACTATTACATACTTTCCTTTCCTACCAATATCTCTGTGTTTGTCAAAAGATATGCAAAGGAGAAATTGGATTTAAATTTTGCAGAAGCCCTTGCTGTTGGAAAGGATCTACATTTTATTAGAGTCATTATAGACTCTGATGATTCTAAAGACTCTAAGGATGCAGGTATGAAAAATTAGGCCTCTTCAACCAAAAATAAGGAAAAGGATTCTTTTGAAATGGAAAGCTTGCCCAACTCTTAAAGATTCTTACTAATGAAGTATCTGAATTAAAGAGAAAGTCAAGTGAGGCATACACTAGAAAAAAGACTTCCAAGCCGTTTTTCCTTAAGAGAAATAAAAACAATCAATCGGCCAAATCTGGGCAGAGCTCAAATGTTGTGTTCAATGTTGAAAGTTTAGGAATGGACAACTATCTCACCTTCTATCAAGAGAGGCATTCAAAGAAGACATGCCCACAATGGAATCATAACATGAATGTTATGGCAACTCACATCGTTGATACCTTATTAGCATATGAGTAGTCTTAGCAGATTAAAGAAACAAATGAACTTGTCATGACCGAGGAAAGTACAAGTGCAGGACACTTAGTTAATGCATTTGATGTCATATTTAATGTTGATAAGAAAAGTGTTGAGGGACCACTTGTAAGTGAAGCTCCTCCTCAATCTACAACTGAATGATATAACCTGAGGAGAAAAGTACCAATATCCAAGTAGGAGTTGAAGAAACAACTGTTAAGAAAGATTATACCACTAACTCAACCTGCTCAGATTATGTAGAACATGTCTAGAATTATCCAACTTCTAAGAATGCTTCCTGGAGCAATAAGAACAAGCCCATCACTCCAAAAGTCTTTGAAAAAGTTACACTTCTAGATACTTCAACACTGCCTATTAGAAATGAAAGTATTGATTATAACATCATTAAAGATATGAAGAGAGCTTGTGCCAACATTTCAATTTTGAGCTCACTAATATTGCAGACCAATGTGAGTTGATTGTCCAAGAGTTCTCATCATAACCTCAGTCAGATGAAATTTTTTTTGCTTCTCAAGCTGTGTCTGGTAAGTCTCTTGATATTCTCAAATTTGTGGTTAATGTTGTAAATTTAAATACTAATACTCTATGCCTCCCTTTTATCTTAACGTTTGAAATCTTCAATTATAATGTCCATAATTGTTTGATTGATTTCAGTGCATCCATGAATGTAATGCCTCTATCTGTAGCCAAGAAAATTAATGCTAAATGGGATAAAACTAATGCACAAATCATACAGTTGGACATCTCGCTAGTCCAAACAATTGGTGAACTCAACAATGTTATCATTCGGTTGTCATCAGACGATAGAGTTCACCAATGCATCAATATTGTTATTGTGGATATTACTGAAACCTAAGGTTTACTCTTGAGTAGTGATTGGTCCAGTAACGTACAAGGATATTTCTCAACTAACTAGACACATTTATGGATTCCATATAAGGGAAGAAACAACCATATTTGAGTAGAAAGTGAGCCTTATATGAAGAACAATGTGATAGTGCTTGAATGACATAATGAGACAGTAATCTTTGTTGACATTATTTTTGGAAATCATTTTTTAGAGATTGATCACGGGTGTTATCAAGCACAACCTTCACCCATCCTATCAAATACACAATTGGAGCTCCTTCCTTGCAGTCCAATTGGTGCAAATGAAGCTTATAATATAGACGTACATAGTAGTACCAATGTAGGAACTAGCTTAGTAGCTACTAATTTGTGGACCTTGTATTTCGATGGTTCTAAGAATCGACATGGCTCTAGAGCTGGTTGTGTTCTTATAGACCCACATAACAAAAAACACATTTTATCATGTCACTTGGAGTTCAAGTGCACAAACAATACCTCTGAATATGAAGCACTTGATTTGGGATTAAAGAAATCCATTGACCTCAAGGTCAAGGTGCTTAAGATAATCAATGATTCATATATTGTCACCCATCATGTACGGAACACTATCCATTGTGTATCACCAAATTTGAGAAAATACTAACAAAAAGTATAGCAATTTATTTCTCATTTTAAAGAATTTAATATTATTTATGTTCCTAGAGTTAGAAATGTCACTGTATACACATTAGCTAATGCAACTGCTAGGATGTCACCTTTAAGAGATGGTTTTTCTATAGAGATTATTTATAAACCATCTATTCCTAATAACGTGACTAACTTTCGTGTTTTTAATGATGACCAACAAATACTCGATTTTATGGCCAATACAAACATGTTCAAGGATGTGGCTATTGAAGGAGATGTGTAAGATAAGGCTTTGTAGGGAGCATTTGAAAAATTGAAAGGAAATACTATGCCTAAAGGTGTGGTGTCCCTTGAAAAACTTTATGACCTGTAAAACCATTTGAGAGGACTGGTTAACACTAATACTCAAAGCTCAAAGTTATCATATGAACAAGTTAATTTGGGAACCCACGACGAACCGAGATATGTAAACCTCAGTATATGTTGTTCTCCACAAGAATGACATGAGTGTATCCGTATTTTCAAGCAGTATTGTTATATTTTTGCATGGACATGTGATGATTTAAAGACATATGATACATGTATTATCTAGCACGCCATTCCTATTAAATAAGGGGTAAATCCGTTTAAAAAAAACTGAGGAAAATTCATCCAATGTTTGAACCCCTAATCCAAAAGGAGTTAAGGAAGTTGTTGGATCCTCAGATCATTTTCAAAGTAAGACATTCTACTTGGGTTTCCAACTTATTCCCCATGAGGAAAAATTCTAGCGAGATATGTCTGTGTGTCGATTTTCGTAACCTCAACCATGCATCAGATAAGGGTAATTACCTAGTGTCATATATGGAAAAAATACTCCAAACAATATATGGGTCAAAGTTGTTCTTGTTGCTAAATGTGTTCTTTAGTTATAATAAAGTGTTAGTAGCGAAACCAAACCATCTAAAGACCACCTTCAGGAAAAAGTGGGGAAGTTTTCCTTTTAAGCACATGCCATTCATACTTATTAATGTCAGCAACACTTTTTAGAGGGTTATGGACATCACATTCCATGGCTTGAATTGACAAATTGTAGTAGTATATTTGCATGATGTAACTGTATTTTCAAAGAAAATATCATACCATGTTCGTCATCTGAAGAAAATATTTGAGCGATGTTGTAAGTATGGGATTTATTTGAATCCGAAAAAGAGCATATTCGATGTGTCAGAAGGTACTCTCTTAGGACACACTATTCCGAAAAGTGGAATAAAGGTTTCTCCAAAAAGGGTCAGAATTATAGCTCATATCCCTTATCCTGTAAACAAGAAATTTATGCAATATTTCTTGGGGAAGATTAATTTCGTTCATAATTTCATCCCTGATTATGCTCAGATTTTCAAGCCAGTGCAAGATATTATTAAGAAATATGCAATTTACAAACGAGATAAAAGTTAGAAATATTTGTTTTCTCGTATTGAGAAATCTATCATCAACTCTCCTGCACTTTATAGTCTAGATTATGTCAAATATTTCCTATTATATAATTTTTCTTCTGATTCATTTATTGCAGCCATATTAATGCAAAAGGATAATGAAGGAAATGAATGACCTATATATTTTATGAGTGTTGGTTTATAGGGGCCAGAGTTGAACTACCCTGCTATTGATAAACAATTCTATGCAGTATATAAAGAATTTAAGCATTTCAGGCCCTATCTTCTCTAAGCTCACACCATTATATATGTGCTTCATCCAATGTTAGAAAACTCTTTGTACAACAAGAGCTAGGTGAGAAGAGAGCAAACTGGATGACCCGTTATAGGAATATTATTTAGAGTTCAAGCCAGTTCATACTGTCAAAGGCCACAACCTCTGTCAACTCGCAGAAAAAGCAAGAGATTCTTTACAAGAAGATATTTTAGGATGGGAACATGAATAAACATGTATAATATTGAACAAGTTCCTCCAACAAGCTCAATCACACCCTGGTATTCAGATATATGGAAATATCTAGAGCATGGCACGTTTCCCCCACATTTATCGAATAAGTAGAAAAGTTAAACTCACCTTAAACATCTTTGGTATCAACTCATACATGGAGTGCTTTTCCGAAAGCACCATAATAGTGTCTTGTTTAGATGCATAGAGCCTCAGGATACAAAAAGGGTATTAAAATATTTGCACGAGGAACCAACAAGTGGAAACATTGTGGGTGACACAACTGCGCATAAAGTAATGAGGGTTGGTTATTATTGGCCGACTTTATTTAAGGATACTCGTTCTTATTCCTGCAAGTGCCCAACATGTCAAAGATGTGCTAATCGAGATCAGAAGTCAATCACTCCACCACTACCAATAGTAGTTGAGGAACCTTTCTAATAGGACTAGATGTTATTGGTGATATCTTTCCACATTCATCTAAGTAACACCGACACATTTTAACAAGAACAAATTATTTCACTCGGTGTGTTGAAGCGGTTCCTTTAAGATAAGTCAACAATTAGGAAATCATCCAATTTTTGAAACAAAACATCATAACCAGGTTTTGTGTTCCAACGTCTCTTGTCTTTGATAATGCAACTTACTTTTCCTCATTGAAAATTTATGAGTTTTCATTAGAAAATGGTATTGTTTTGAAGCATGCATCAAATTATTACCCATAGGGGAACAATTTAGCAGAATCAACTAATAAAAATCTTATTCGCATAATCAATAAAATTGTTTTCTCTAAACAAAGGAACTTGCACAATGATTTGGTGAATGCACTTATATGGGTTTACTGTGTAACTCTGAAACCCTCTCTCAAAACCTCTCCATTCTTCCTCATATATGCTAAATAAGTTATCCTGGCACCCAATATGCATCTCCCGACCTTGAAACTCTCCCAAGAGTCCCAAGGAAAACCATGTCTTTTGGCTGAAAGTAGGATAGATATCTTGCTTAAACTTGAGGAAGAAAGGCTCAAAGCCAAAAAAATATTTGTCATGCACCAAAACCACATCAAGCATTGGTATTATAAGAAATCCGTAGGGAATAAGAATTTTGAGGTGGGTGACTTAGTATTGAAATGGGATAAAGCCTGCAAAGAGAAAGGAAAACATACAAAATTTCAATATCTGTTGATTGACCCCTTTACCATTGAACAAAAGATAGGTCATAATTCTTTCAAGTTGAAATATTTGGATAGGAGGATTGACCCTCTTCTTGTTAATGGTCGAGATCTCAGACTCTATTTTCAGTAGAAGCTTAAGTTGCGCCCCTTGTATAGTTTTTCATCTATTGTCTATTATTTTGTTTGTCACATCCTGTTATGTCTTGTCTTGTTTCCCTTTGTTTGTCCATTATACATAAATAATACCTTTGTGTAAAAGTGTGTTTATGGATTTAAAATGGCTATGTGGTGAGATACATAAGGGATGTGACAATGGTAACGCTCGGTAACCTGTTAATTCTTCTTCCTTGTTTGGGAATATGCCCTAGGTTAAGTTAAATCCAGATGGAAAATATGATACATTTAAGAAGAAAACCTTGCGTGAACCTATGACACCTGTATCTATACTAGCATCCTTATTCCTCAACTTGGTGTTAAATCTACTTGGTGCCTTACATGGTCATCCAATCTAGTAGATACAAGATAAGGGGAAAATCTATATCGATTAAACCTATGTCAGAGGTTATATATATACTTCTCTAAAAGGGAAACCTCTTCTGCTCTCAATAAGTCAGGATCCATATTCCTCCCCATTGAAATAATAAGTGCCAAAGCATAGTTCTACTAAATAAAATAATAAAGGGTGAAAGAAGAGAAATTCCTCTTGGGTAGAGAGGTGAAGCAAGTAACTTCGTCGGGGTACTGTTCAGGATCACTAGTAGCAAAACAATGCTTGTGCTCCTGTAGTGACTCCACCAGGGTATTGTCCATGCCTGTCGGTAGCAGAGAAACACTAGAGATGAAACACATACTATGAATATCTTAAAATCACAATTATATATTACCCTTTCCTGAATTGAAACAATTGTGATATGGCATAATCTTTGTGTGTGAAACCAAAGGAAGGAATGGTGGATATTACATCTATAACTGGGTTGAATGTGGAGGCCAAGGAAATCCGATTAATAAATCAATACTTCCCAAAGAGATGAACCTTTACTAAAAGACCAATCCTAAGCATAGAAGTTGAAGTTCATCTAGTGTGTCACCAAGTGTTGTCGCTGCTACAATACCCTTGAAAATTTTGCTACATTTTAATTTTGGAGCATACCATCTGTCATATCAAGTGTTGCTTTTAGACACCAAGTTTCATTTCATGTTATTCTATATGTTTCAATTGTCCTTGTTATTTATTAATTTTCATCAAGTCATTACGAACATCCACAATGCACTTCACATTCTTAGTACACTTTTATTCAAAAAACGACACTTTTGGTCACAATTGCACATATTTTGTCTATTATACTTGGAGAGTGTTTGTAAACTAATGTTTTGATCTATATTTCTTTGTTTTGACTTTTTTATATTTTTTACTGATAATTTGGTATGTGTCACACTTGGTTTTACTCTAAACTCATTATGTTTTCCCATGCCTTACCTTCTAGACTTAAACAATTTTTGGTTTTCACAAAGCTTGCCCACTAAGCTTGGGAGAGCACACTGTGCACTCTCAAGGCTCAGTTGGGCCCTTCTTTTTTGTTAAGACTACACCATATGCCCAATCCTAGCAGAAAACATGATCTCAAGCATCAAGCCCTCCTTGTTCTCCCAAACTGCACCCTCTTACAAGCCTCTCTCCTAGTTTAACAAACAACGCTAACAATGGACAATCAAGTATCTATAAGCCTTGACATTGCACCCTGCACCTTATTTCTGACTCAAGCCTCCCTAGTTGAGTGCATGGTACACCAATAAGTGTAATTAAGCCCCCTTATCCCTTAAGACTACACCATGCGCCCTCCATCAAGCCTCCTCTTTCCAATGAAGCACACAACGCATCCTTAATCCTCAACACATAGCACTTAATTCTTGATAGTGTGCCCTGTGCCTAGAAACTCCTTCTTTCCTTCCCAAGTGCACTGTTGATTCACAACCAGAGAAGTTTTCATGAAAATGATAGAATATGAGATTTTTTAGGTTGATGTTTACTTGCCATGGGTGATTTTACTTGTACTAGGTGTTACTAAAACAACATGACAAGGATACACGAAAATATATGTCAAAGGAAGCAGCACAAAGAAACATTTAAAGAAAAAAGAACACGTGATTGCAACAAGTGAAAGAACATCATATTCCAAGGACCAAAGTGATCCATAATGACTCCATATTATCTTAAGACCCTTTAGAGGGAAAATAGCAACAACAATGAGAAATCTTCATTAAGAATTGAAAACATAGGTGGCAACATTGTAATCTCTCGAGAAATTCAAGTCACAAGTCAATATGCGTCCAAGTTATTAATGTTGGTGGCTTGCCTTGTTGTCTCCATATCATGATGTAATTGTGTAATTATTGTAAATATAAATATGTGGAAGTCCAAGAGTCATGTATGGACAAAAGCGCCCCATGTAGAAGTCCAAAAGGCACAAAGAAGTCTAAAAGTCATGTTGAAGTTCAAAAGTCATTTGGAAGACCAAAGGTTATTTAGAAGTCCAAAGGTCACTAGAAGTTGAAAAGTCATATGGGAAGTTCAAGAGTCATGAGGATATGAAGAGTCATGTCTCTAGTTATAAAATAGGCCTCATTACTCAATGAAAGGACTTTTCACCTTGGCTTCTCCCACAAGGCATTAGAGAGATAAAGATAGTTCTTTTAGAGAGCAAGTGGTGGCTCTAACACTCCACTATTTGGAGCAAGTGGTGTTCATTGTACTCATGTATCTTGGAACTTTTTCTTAATAATTGAAGCCCATTGGGCCAACACATTTTCATACATATATCATGGATGTTTTAAGACTGTTGTTGGAATGTTTGTTGTTTATGTTGGAATTCTTATGTACTGAAGAAATTGAACTATTTCGGTGAATTTTGTGCTTATCTTATTGAAAGTGTGTTGTGGTGGTAGTAATGATAATTTCATTTGTGTGAACTATTACACTTTATGTCTAACAATTCTTTCATTCATATGCTCATGCGTCTTCACCAGATCAATACTAATACTTGTCTCTTAAAGTCTCACTTTTGTTCCTTTCAGTGAAAGAACCTTGATACATTTTCTACAATTGGACATTTCATAAGACATACTTTCTTGCTCGTTTAAAAGTACATGTGTGCTACTCTCTCATGCTAATTTCTCAAGAAGAGGAAAATATTTAAGTAAATGGAAGTCGGGCCATATTCTGAATGGGACTCCTACACAAAATGGTGTGAAGTCTAATTGGGAATTCATACCAGGGAGATCCCTTGTATGTTGGTGGGATCCAAAATTGTCAACATACACTTAATCCTCTTGAATTACCTAGAGTTTTTCATTAAGCATGGATTGAAGCTAAATGCCCTATATAGTCATGAACAAGAGAGAAGCATAATACAATAGATAGATATAATATAATTATGGAGACCTAGAGGAAATTATTTTGAATATGCAAATCACTTCCTCGCCAAACTTCATTTCAATATTACAATAAAAGTCTTGAAAGAATACCAAAAGAATATAAGAGGATTATGCAACTAAGCAGGGAAACTAGAATAGGAGACTGATACCTATTTAGAAATCATACCATGATATGAGTCTATATATTTGAAGGCCAACCTTAATTTCTACTTTCTTTTATTAATCCATAGGTTTTTGCAATGGAAGTTTCCAGATAGAGACTTGCAATAGATGGAGTTCAATTTCTCTCAAATAATAAGAAGAGTATGATTGTTATGTCCTGTGAAATCCTAGCTCTACTGGTTAAAAGTATAAACACTTGCCATATTATAGAAAATGATATTAACTCTTTTAATTTACATAAAACTTTTACTTAGAAGTATGACCCTTTCCACATTATTTAATAATTAAGAAGGAAAATTGGTCTATCTAAGTATTAATATTATCCTAACTCTGTTGTTGAAGTTCAAAATAACCATGAATATTGCGTTGAAGACTATTATGAGTAGGGAAACAGGAAAGGCATAAAGCAGGTTACAAAATGTACACATCCAATGGAGTTGGATGCTAGGATAATTGAATCTGAAAATAATTTTGCAACGACAAGTCCAATGTCCAGTGCTACATAAAAAGTGGCAGAAACAATTTTAAGGATGTCTTCCATTCGTAGCAAGATTATTGAATCCTTGGAAAAGAGAGAGAATACACAAATAGATATTGATGATCATATAAGCGAGCAGTAAAACAAATGATGAGATTGAAGATTCAGTTGAAGAAATAAACATTGGATCAACGAACTAGGTTAGCAACATATTAAAGGATATACAACCAAATGTTCCTACATGGCCAACAATGTTTGTTTCAACTAGAGTATCCATATAAAAACCTATAAGGGGAAAATAAAAAGGAGTCATAGTTATGGATAATGAAGTTGCAGTCAATTTTCTGAACTAGCTAGTTATCCAGTCCCACCACCATTGCTATCCTTAAAGATAATGTGAAACCAAGGTTTTTATCTTCTACAAACTTTGACAAAAATACTTTTAATTTGAGAGTGATACAACAAGAAATCAAAGCAGGAACCAAACTTATTGGTTCAAGAACAACTTTAGTCAAAGTAGATTTGAACTAAATAAATGTAGGAGATATGGTGAAGTGGCATCGACAGTCTAGTGAAATGGTAGAAGTAAGGGAAAATGATAATAGAATTAAGGAGTTGGAGAATAAAATACAAGCATATTTGGTTGTCCTAAACATGGTTATAATACTAAATTGTTGCTTGAATCTAATGAAAATAAATTCACAATATGAAAGCAACATATGAATGCACAAATCTTGAGTTCTTTGATCTAGTTTTAAATTGTAAATTAAAGGATGAGTTGAATAAACAAATGCAATAATGTTAGAGGGATGTCAAAATAAATAAATATCAAATGGAAATCTTATAGCAAGAGGAATCAAATAAACTTTTGAGTTTCAAATAAAGGAAAAACACTATAAGAATAGGATAAATGAATATAAAAGCAAGCTACTCTCAATCCTTAAATAGAACATTCTTGTCCATTCTTCAATAGATATACAGACAGATAAAATCACTAAAAGGTTAAAATATTTTGAAATTAAAGTATTTGAATTGGAAGATTACGTAAGCACATTAGAGGAAGTATGAACAATTGGAATTATCCTAGTCTATGACTTGCAACAACACAAATGAACTAATCGAATGAATAGAAAGTGTACTTAAAGAAAAATAAAGTGAGTTGCAATCTTTAAGAGATTTCATGAAATCTGAAACAATTTGAAGGGCTACTTTAATCAAAGAAAAAATGAAAACATGGGAAATTATTACTGATAAAGTCGATGAAATAAGACACCATATTACCTTGATGCACACCTACAAATCTATTATTATAGTGAATTCTATTTTAAACATCAAGAATATAGCTCCCACTATTGAAAATATAATTTCATAAGTGGATTCAATAATCCAGTGATTAAATTCTACCTCAAATGAAACGTTACAAACCATGAGGCTCTCAATCAGATCTTTATTGGAGAATCTAGTAGGGAAAATATTTAAACAATTCTCCTTAACCTTAATAAAATCTTGTAAACTTTAGTTAGCTTCTTTGTGTTTTTTATTAAATTCTATTCATCAAAAAATTATCAAGAGCATAAACCATAAATATAATGAACACACGTACAGGCTCCAAGCTAGGGAAAAACCCCTCCAAGGGGAAAACACAAAATAACTTCTTCTCTTCTTATAGAATCAATTCAAATGAGACATCCAAGACCCAAAATTTTAGACCAAGACCTCCTCCAAGCACCAAGTCAGCCCTATAGGGTTTCCTTCCTTAAGAAATTAAAATTCTTCAAAGTCAACAAGATTCAACCCTTCTTCAACCTACTCCTAATCACAATTTTGGTCGTTACTTCATACCTTCAACCTCGACCTGCAATTCTCAGCCCTGAAACAGCTACAAAAAACCTAAATATTTCACATGTGTGGAAAGAAACAAGTAGAGGTCGATTCTCCTTCCTTTGCTTGGTATTTTCTCCTTGTCTTTTAGCTTCTTTCCTCTTCTTGTCTTGCTCCTCTTACTTAATATCTAATTACAAAAGTGTGTGTACAAATGAGTCGAATCTCGTTCTATATATATGATTTTCAAGAGATTGAATAGCCCTCTCTAGGCCAACTTCTCATTGGTAGGGCCGACTTGTGCTTGGAGGCTTATTTTGACCTTCTAGAATCAAAAATAAATTCTTTTTACATGTTACAACTTTCCCAATAAGGTATTATACTAATGATAAAGACTCTCTTGACTCTAGAAAAATATTCTTTTGACTTGACAAACCATAGGAGCATGAAATGCATGCTTGACCTAGTTGACCAACAAAATGAAGTATGAAACCCATGCTTAAAAATAATATTTTTCTTTCTTCTTTTTCTTGTAACATAAGATATGCGTAATGACACGGTACAATGAAAATTATGAAGTTTGAAACTAGGTACATTTTCTAACAAAATGAATGTATTTTTTCTCTTTAGCAATCAAAGAAGAGAAGAATACGATGGATGATATGGAGAAGGAAATAATTCAAGGTAGGAAAAAAATGGAGGAATTCAACACAGAATGGGGGTATATACATAGATTTAGTCTACCCACCTTCTTGACATATGTTGGTTGATTAACATCATATGAAAAATTTACAAATTCACTAAAAACATGCCAGGAAGATCAAGAAAATATTCCAAAATCAAAGGAAATTCATTTTCGAGATAGTGGTTAATGCATTATGCAAGGAATTCAATGTACTAGCTTTACTAAATAAGTTGATACATCAAATTCCAAACATGCCTTTCTTGTTAAAATCTAGAATTGAAATGGCTTATTTGAAATTTAAAAAATAATCATTAATGGTTCTTGTTGAATGGGATTAGATATTCAAACTCAAAACAGGAACATCTCAAAAAAAATTCCTGCACATGGAGTAGAAGTGGTAGTTCAATTATAGTCTACCATTGAAGATGTTTTCAAGGATGAAGGAGCTTACGTCATATTTTCCTTAACAAAGAAGGGAATTAGTCACCCTTCTCATCATCCTAAGAGTAGTAGGTTGGCAAAGGGTAAAGAAAAAAAATGTTGAGGAAATCATCCAAGGAGAAAGCAACCCCACAAAGATCAAATGTCAATGTTAAAAGATTTACACGTGAAATGTTTTTCACATATAGTTAGTTATAAGTATGGTTAGGGAATTAGTTTCCCTTTGATGACTTTAACAAACACAAAGGGTTAGGAAAAATTTGGACGAGACTTTATATTTTTTTGAAGATATCACATGTTGATCTTATGTGTTTCATCATAATGGAAAGGAATCTATTTTCTTGTGTTTTAATAATTATTGATGCATACCTCATTAGTCTTTGTCTTTTAATATATAAGTAGATGGTATAATTGAAGTTCATTGCAGATTTGACATCATGCTCTACTACCTTGATTCAATTTGTTATTTCCAGTTTCATGCTTTCATATATACAATAATTGAATGAACAATTTGAGAAGCATTAATGTTTAATTTTTTTTACTTTTACTTTATACTTTCTATCAACCTTTACATATCATGTTGTGATGATTATCCTGGGATTGGATAGTATCTTGATTATTATTAATTAATCGATTAGTAAATAATAAAAAATCAGTTTTCATTAAAGTTATTAATGAACTATGTTAAGGTTTGTAAGCTCCTGCATTGATTTGAGTTGCCAAATTATTATAATTTTACTATTGTGTTTATATTCTATTTTACATTTATTAATTATTGTATTATTATCAAAACTCTATTTTGTTTTTAATAAATTATATTTTGCATGGATACTCTTTTGGTCAAAATAGCCAATTTTTGACTTAAAATGAGAAGGTCAATAGATCTTCATCAAATGCCTTGATATTATCTTAGTTGTCATAGACAAATTGAGTAACAACAATGAACAAGTCAAAAATAGAAAGATTATTTCAATTATGAATAAAATTTATTGAGAAATATTGCATAACAACAATGAACAAGTCAAGAAATAGAAAGTTTATTTCAATTATGAATAAAGTTTATTGAGAAATATTGCATTAATGGTCAGAGACAAATTGAGTAACAAGTAACAACAATGAACAAGTCAAGAAATAGAAAGTTTATTTTAATTGTGTATAAAGTTTATTGAGAAATATTGCATTAGTTTTTAGAGACAAATTGAGTAACAAGTAACAACAATGATCAAGTCAAGAAATAGAAAGCTTATTTTAATTTTGTATAAAGTTTATTGAGAAATATACATTATTTTCTTATCAAATAATAGTATTTGCTTGTCAACATGGTATTTTTTGTCAATATTTTTTATTATCTTATTTGATTCTTTTCTAGTTACTTATTTTAAAGTAATTGTTTTCAATCCGAATATTTTATTGTATTGCAAAAGAAATGACACATAAAAATTTTGTAATAAGGATGAAAAATCTGATTGAAATAATGACAATACTGCAAGTTCTATTAAAAAACGCAATTCAAATTCAAATAATATTTCAATAAAAGTTCTTCTCTTAAAGATTCTAAATATTTTTAATAATTGTAAATAAGAAAGGCATATGACAAAGTGATACAAGTGAAAATCTTTAATAAAGTAATGCAAATTCTATTAACATCAAACTAGCTATAATACATAAAAATAAAAAATAAAAATTATTATTGCTCATTTATTTATGTTTAAATTCAAACCATAAGTAATATATATATATATATATGCATGCCATGGAGGCAGGCGAGATTCCAAGGCATGTCTTGTTAATTTAATTCAGCGTTACTGCCCACATTCGTTTCTGTCATACTGTGAGGGCTCGTATGGCCTTCCACGAGGCAATCAGACTATTACCCGACTTGGAAATCAATATTGGTTGTACATGACTCCACGCGGCTTGATCTCAGGCGATTATGTTGTTGGCAGTTGTTCATCGCTCTGCTCTGGCTACGACAGGTGGTATGGATCTCATCCGTTGATCAGTTCTGGGCTATCCGATGGTGAGGAGGGCTCTAGGCTCGTCCAACTACCCAACACCCTGCTTCCCGCCAGAACGCAGCTCATTTGCAATCCGGGGTTGAGGGTTTTGACTGCTCTACAACATTTCGCTCCCGGTTTCTTTGCTAGTTCTTTGTTTCAGCCTCCATGCTCCATGGCTTTGTCTGTTCGTCCTCCGCGGGGAGGTAATCCCGAACCCTTACTTTCTGCAGTGTCAGTTCTTTACTCCAGGTCATACTCTGTATTTATTTGGGAGTTATTCCAGCGCATAGAGTTAATACATCCCCTTGCTGGCCAAATTTGGCATTCAACCCTTCAGATGTTGCGAGGAGAGGCGATCTCCCTCATTGGTATAAAACAGTAAGTTCTTATCGGTGAAAATATATTACAGTTGTTTCTATTTCTATTTTTCCACACATTGTTCTAACCTCGGTGGGGATTTATGAAATATAGTTGGACGATCCCTGTTTGAGGTCTACTGAACTAAGGTAAGGGCTAGCTTTGCCCACGAATTCATGGTTATGTTGTAGATATGATACAAATCTTCCCATCTGTTTAATAATATTTACCAATGGTTTTTGCAGGTATGTTGCTATTCAATTGGGATGCTTTTGTGGTTAATCTTTTGGGTTTTCGACAGTTATGCATTCTCACAACTCTGCAAACGGATACAAGTTGGAATCTCATCATCCCGACTTCTCATGGTTAACCCATTGCGATTTATGTTACTCTTTTGTTCTCGTGAAATATCTAGCTTGAAATTATAGTGCACATGAATATGAGGATGGTTTTTTAAAGGTATCTCACTCCAGAATTTAGTAGTGAACTGCATTTTAAGTTTTTCTAGGTCGTTGGTTCGTAAATGCCAGTTTTAAATGTAATTACTCCTTTTAAGTTCGTAACTCTCTTGGAGAGATAGAGAAGAATCTCTCAACCTTAACTTGGTCTTTTGAGAAGAAAACTATGCTACTTAAATTCTGAAGCTTATTAAATTATATAAATGGGTTTATTTCTGTGACATTTATAATTTCTTGCACAATCGCATATATTGTTAAAGGGTCTGTTTCTGATATCTGTTTGTTGGAAGAATTGTGTATGATTTCGTAATGTGGTTATGAAATATGTATTTAGCTTGAAATTCTTTAACTACTTCGATTTGTTGTCACACCTCTACTAAAGGGTTATTCTCTCTGAGAGTCGTTCTACTCTTTCCTTGCAATGGTGTGATTTTTACTATTATAGTAATCCCACGAATTGGTACTTGCCCTTGGTCGAAACAAGAATTCACCTTAGGGTTTCATTATACTTTCTGTCAGAATCTAAGGATTTGGTTTATCTCTGCCAAACGACCTCTTTCGCCCGTCTCTAGCTTGCAGAGGGTAGATAAGCCGACATGGAAATGGAGAGGTTCCAGCATGGTTCTG
This sequence comes from Pinus tabuliformis, assembly GCA_031772625.1. Classification (NCBI taxonomy): domain Eukaryota; kingdom Viridiplantae; phylum Streptophyta; class Pinopsida; order Pinales; family Pinaceae; genus Pinus; species Pinus tabuliformis. The sequence goes on from CM062813.1 coordinate 1,498,515, forward strand.
AATTTCGTTAGTGTTTATATGTATATATATATATATATATATATATATATATAGAGAGAGAGAGAGAGAGAGAGAGAGATATATATATATATATATATATATATATATATATATATATATATATATATATATATATATATATATATATATATGTTTTGCTTGGTCCAGAGTTTAGTAAAAGAAGGGATTCATTGTCTGTTTATTATTTATACTTTACCGCACATATATATAACAATCTATGAAAATAAATGCTAAGTAAGGGAGATTTCATGATCGTTGATTGTGCGAAATCACTTAATGCTAATGCATATTTCTCACCGGATATTACTATTTTACTAATGCATATTTATCACTGATTGTTACTGTTTTGCTAATGCATATTTATCACTGAATATTACTGTTTAATCCTATTCCTAGAAACAAATAACTTCTCATAAAGTAATACCATCCTTTAGTTACAGCCTAGAATACTTATATGTTCTAAACTTGTAAATGTATCAACCTAGCTTCATCTGGAAAGTCTCTCCTCCCAGCCTCAAGCCTGGCGATTATGTCCAGGCTCTCCCCCTGAGCACTTTCTCTATTTCACACTTGGATTATATCCAATTACAGTCGGTGCCTTGGGCCTTAGGACTCCACGATCCAACCTCAAGTCATGCACTCAGTTGACTGTAAATGAGCAACTTCCCACTGGTCTCTCTCTCCCAGTTCTAGGATCGTTCTCCCCCCTCTCTCTTCCCCTCTATATTTCCCTTTTCAGGGCAAGGGTGTAACTGTTTCTTTGTTAACTGTTTCTTTTAATTAAGGAAAACAATTATATTTTATTAACATGTCTAAATTCCTAATTAATCATAATTAGGTAACAACTTGTTATTTGGATTTCCAGCCTCAGTCAATGTCACAATGTAAAATAAATGCAATAAATCATAAAACTGAGTTTAATAACCACAGTAAATCTTTCCTAGAGCCTGGGGTGTTACATCTCCCCCCCCCATGTGAGGAACATTGTCCCTGGTGTTCTTTCAAATTCAAGAAAACAATGCTAGATAAGCTTCCCGCATAAATCCCTCTTCTTCCCAGGTGGCCTCATCCAGGCCAAAGTGCTTCCACTGCACTTTAACTTGGGTGATGACTCGCTTCTGCAAGGTGGTTTCTCTCTGATCGAGAATACGAAGAGGTTCTGCCAGAAACTCTCCTTCTGGTTCGACTTGAAAATACATAATTCACAGTCATAATTCTCTCAAACAAATAAAAAATAAACAACATATATTCTCTTAGCTTATTACCTGAATATTTTCCCAATTTATTATATGTTGTGGGTTGTACACATATTTTTTTAACAATGAAACATGAAAAACGTTGTGGACCCAAATGTGGCTTGGTAATGCAAGCTTATAGGCTACTGGTCCAATTCGTTCCAAGACTTGAAAAGGTCCATAGTATCGGGGTGCTAACTTAGCACAACCCCTCCACTGTAAGGAACTTTTTCGGGGCTTTACTCTCAGATATACGTGATCTCCCGGTTGAAATTCTCTATATGTCCTCTTTTTATCTGCATACATTTTCTTCCTATCTTGGGCAGCCCTTAGATTCTGTTGAACCTTCTTGACAGCTTCCTCCATCTCTGCTAGCATGTCGGGACCCAGTGCTAGATTATTAACATGGTTATTCTAGTCCATGGGCACTTTTCACTTTCTTCCATATAACACCTCAAAGGGACTCATACCCAGTGATTCATGATGTCCATTGTTGTATGCAAATTCCACGAGGTGGAGGTAATCCTCCCACTTATGTGGTTGTTGCATCACAAACATGCGTAACATGTCTTCCAACACTTGATTCACCCGTTCAGTTTGTCCATCCGTTTGGGGATGGTAAGTTGTACTAAACTGGATCTAGGTGCCCAATCCTGAAAAGAGGGTTTTCCAAAATGTGGATGTAAATTTCACATCCCGATCTGAAATTACCACCTTGGGTATTCCATGTAGGCGAAAAATTTCCTTCATAAATATGTCTGTGATTTCCATCATTTTGTAAGTGGACTTCACAAGTATGAAGTGTGCGGTTTTACTCAATTTGTCTACTACAACCATGATCGAGTCATGTTTCTTCCTGGTGCGGGGTAGACCAGTGATGAAGTCCAATGATATGGTCTCCCATTTCCATTCCGGAATGGGCAGTGGTTGTAACAAACTAGCGGGATGCTGATGTTCCGCCTTCACCAATTGACACTCCAAACATTTGGACAAGTATTCAGTAACATCCTTCCTTAATCCGGGCCAAAAATACCCTTTCTTGATGGTTGTTAAAAGTTTTTGGTAACCTGGGTGGCCCGCACATGGTTTCCGATGAAACTCATCCATTATTAGTTGTTTAATAGAGCTCTGGTTAGGAATATAAATTATATTTTTAAAGGTAAGGAGGTTATCAAGATTTATTTCGAAATCTGATTTTTCCCCTTTTAACAGAGCTTCCTTTGTTTGCTACCAAAGAAAAGTGTATTCTGGATCTTTGACTGATGCCTCCTTTATAATTTCTGGAATGTTGGAGCGTGCTTGGTTGATCTGAACTTCATAAATACAATGTACCTTCCTCCTCAAAGCATTGGCCACTCGATTTTATTTCCCCTTAAGGTGCTTCATCTCAAAATCGAACTCACTTAAGAATGTCGTCCACCTAGCTTATCGAGCATTTAAGCTAGACTGGTTGAAGAAGTTAGTAAGGTTGTTGTGATCTGTTAGCAGCAAATTTCTTCCCCAATAGGTAATGTCGCCACATTTTAAGTGCATGCACTACCGCTGTTAATTCAAGGTCATAAGTAGAATATCTTTGTTCATATTCTTTCAATTTCCGTGATTTGTAAGCAATAAATTTTCCTTCTTGTGTCAGCACTCCACCAACACCCTCTTTACTTGCATCAATGCAAACCACAAAAGACTTTTCCGGATCTGCTACCTTTAGCACGGGTGCAGTGGTAAGTAGGTGTTTTAATTTTTCAAAACTTTGCTGACACTCTGTTGTCCATTGAAAGATGTGCCCCTTTTTTTGTAAGGAGGTCATAGGAAAGGCAATTTTTGAAAATCCTTCAATGAACTGATGGTAGTACCCAGCCAAACCCAGGAAGGATCTGATATCAGCGACATTCTTTGGGGCGGTCCATTCCATAATGGTTTTGATCTTTTTCGGGTCCACCGCTATTCCTTCTATTGATATAACATGACCCAAGTATTGGATCTGATCTTTGAAAAAGTCACACTTGCTAAATTTTGCATATAACTGGTTCTCCCGTAAAGTCTGCAACACAATTCTCAAATGTTCTTTGTGCTCTTCCTGATTTTTTGAGTATATCAAAATGTCGTCAATAAAAATTAGTACAAACTTATCAAGATAGGGCTAGAAAATACCATGCATCAAACTCATAAAGGTAGTTGGGGCATTTGTAAGGCCAAATGGCAACACTACGAACTCATAATGACCATAACGGGTTCGGAATGTACTTTTTGTGAATGTCTTCCTCCTTTATCCTTATTTGATGATAATCGGATCTTAAATAGATTTTTGAAAATACTTTGGCTCCCTACACTTGATCAAATAAATCATCAATACATGGAAAGGGATACTAATTTTTGGTGGTCAACTTATTTAACTGACAATAATCGATAAACATCCTCAACATTCCATCCTTCTTCTGTACAAATAGTACGGGGGCTCCCCAAGGGGACACACTGGGGTGAATGTACTTTTTATCCAAAAGCTCTTGAAGCTGCATCTTGAGTTCTATCAACTTAGGTATGCTCATGCGGTAAGGGGCCTTGGATACCGGGGCTGCACCCAGAATCAATTCAATGGTGAAGTCAATATCCCACTTGGGTGGTAATCCAGGGATGGATTCAAGAAATACATCGGAAAATTCCTGAATGACAAGAATATTATTCAAGGAGGTCATTTTATTCTTCCTGTTGGTAAATCCCACTTGAACAACATATATTTGACAGCCCTTCCTAATACATTTTCCTAACTGACTAGCAGTGATAGGGCGCAACTTTGTATTGGTCTTGATTCCTTGAAGTTCCTTTCTTTGTCCTAATTCTAAAATAAAACTAATAGTTTTTTGTTTGCAATCAACCAAGGACCAACATTTCTCCAACCAATCCATTCCAATTAAAATATCGTATGAACCCAAAGGAAGAATGTTAAGGTTCACGTGAATGGGTTGTCCCAAGATTACTATGGGACATTGTTCTATTTTGGCAACTACCTTTCTTTTTGCCCCAGTGGCTAACTGAACTAGCCATGGTTTTGGGAATTTACAACTCTATAGTTGACACTTTTCTACCACTTTAGGACTAACATAACTTAAGCTAGCACTGGGATCAAACAAAACCAAAACAAGTTGCTTAGCGATCATACCTTCACATTCAATCATGGTGGGTTGATATTCTGCTTGGTGATCATCCAAGGTAGCATTAATTCTAGGCATGCTCCTCGCCACTTCTCCGACCGTGGATGCTTCCTGCATGTTTGCTAGTTGTTCTGTTCTTGCCTTATGCGAACAGTTTTTGTAGCAGTGTGGTTCTCCGCATCCCCAGCATTGCAGCGGTGGTTTTGACTGTTGATCATTACTAAATTTATTAGTCCCTTCTGACTGTCTACGTTCTGAATAAGCATTCTAGGGTTGATTTCTTGTTGGGAATTTACTAAAAGGATTTTGCTGTAGATTTCTGCTGTTAGAAAGTTTTGGATGTCTGTTTGAAATCAGACTTCTTCCTTTATTGTTCAACCCTCCTTTATCTCCTTCATTTTTCTGTTTCATCTACTGATAACAGATGTGGGCTTTCCGCACTGCATTGTCCATCGTTTTGGGGTAGTCAAATTCAATCTTATCTTTCATAAAATTGGGTAAGTTGTTGATAGAACATTGAATCTTAGCCTTTTCTTCTTATAGATAAGGCACATAGCGTAGTAGGGAAGTAAACCGGGCCACATATTCGTCCATGATTAAGGTTCCCAATCTTAACTCGTGGAATTCTTTGGCTTTTTCGTCATAGTAACGTTCAGTTAAATACTTGTCTTTAAAATGCTTTTGGAATTCATTCCATGTAACCTGTTCCTTATCAATTTTTCTTATTGATTTAATTTCTTCCCACAAAAGAGTAGCCTTACCTCTTAGCTGATAAACTGCCAATCAAGCTTTCAATTTATCTGTGTATTCATAAATCTGAAAATATTTCTCATATCAATGAGCCAAGCTTCCGCTGCCTCCTCGGATTCTCCTTCAAAAAGTGATGGTTTAATCTTTTTAAATTCTCCTTGCAATTCATATTTCTATTTCTTTGTCTTGTGCTGGTCGGAGACATTGTCTGAGCGCCCTTCTTCATCTTCCCCATGTTTTTCGGTTGACTCCGCATTTTCCTCTCCGTGCTGAGCTATTGGGGTCTTCTCCCTATCTTCAGCACTGGGGTCTAGGTGTCATTGGTTCTGTCGATTGGACAAACTTCTTAGGATTTTCTCCTATTCTAGATGGAGTCTTTCGTTGTCTGTTCTTAAATTGGTCATCTCTGCATGAAGTTGTTGCACAGTTTCAAGTAAGACTACATTAGCTTGATGAGACTCCTCGCCCAGCTGAATCCAAATATCAGGATTAGCATTCACATAGTTTGTTCCTGGCGAATTGGGTGGTCCTAGGCTCCTCTGCATTTTGCCCCTTTTTGTGTGGAGGCGATCTCTGTGTTCACATACAGATTCACTTAGTTAAATTACAGAGATCACATTCATTGTTTACATGTATATAATTTCCCCAAGAGTCTCAGTGTACGAACCTGAGGCTCTGATACCATTTGTAACATCAAACTAGCTATAATACATAAAAATAAAAAAATAAAATTATTATTACCCATTTATTTACGTGTTAATTCAAACCATAAGTAATATATATATATATATATATATATATATATATATATATATATATATATATATATATATATATATATATATATATATATATGCCATGGAGGCGGGCGAGATTCCAAGGCATGTCTTGTTAATTTAATTCAGCATTACTGCCCACAGTCATCTCTGCCATACCATGAGCACTCGTAAGGCCTTCCACGAGGCAATCAGACTATTACTCGACTTGGAAATCAATGCTGGTTGTACATGACTCCACGTGGCTTGATCTCAGGTGACTATGTTGTTGGCAGTTGTCCATCGCTCTGCTCTGGCTGCGACAGGTGGTATGGATCTCGTCCGTTGATCAGTTCTGGGCTATTCGACGGTGAGGAGGGCTCCAGGCTCGTCCAACTACCCAACACCCTGCTTCCTGCTGGAACGCAACTCATTTGCAATCCGAGGTTGAGGGTTTTGACTGCTCTGCAACATTTCGCTCCCGGTTTCTCCGTTGGTTCTTTGTCTCGGCCTCCATGCTCCATGGCTCCGTTTGTTTGTCCTCCACGGGGAGGTAATCCCGAACCCTTACTTTCTGCGATGTCAGTTCTTTGCTCCACACCATACTCTGTATTTATTTGGGAGTTATTCCAACGCATAGAGTTAATACATCCCCTTGCTGGCCAGGTTTGGCATTCAACCCTTCAAATGTTGCGAGGAGAGGCGATCTCCCTCATTGACATGAAAAGGGTAAGTTCTTATCGGTGAAAATCTCTTACAGTTGTTTCTGTTTATTTCCCACAAATTCTTCTAACCTTGGTGGGGATTTATGAAATATAGTTGGACGGCCCCTGGTTGTGGTCTGTCGAACTCAGGTAAGGGCTGGATTTGCCCACGAATTCATGGTTGTGTTGTAGATATGATACATATCTTCCTGTACATATAAATGTGCATATGCAAGCTCAAGAGAGATAGGTCTGGGCGAGCATCGAGAGTCCTTGGTGGAGGCCCATACATATAGACACATATATGCATGTCGTAAGTGAGCTTAGAGGGAAATACATAATCAACTAGTTGTCAAAGGGAGGAAGGGGACAAAATAGAGAAGGGTATTCAATAGTGGATGGGAATAAATCTCCATCTTAGGACATCAAAGTCTCAAACATTGGGGATCCCTCGAAGGAGCACACAAGCGTGACAAAGCAAGGATTGAGGGTTGAGATGGAGGTGTTACTAAAAATAGATGTAATGAGAATTCCCATCTCAAGCCCTCAGGGTGGTAAGCATATTGTAAAAGTGGGGCCAAGGAGGGGTCTATGGAGGCTTAAGGTCACAGTCACATATATTGTTAAAGGGTTTGTTTCTGATATCTATTTGTTGGAAGAATTGTGTATGATTTCGTAATGTGGTTATGAAATATGTATTTAGCTTGAAATTCTTTAACTACTTCGATTTATTGTCACACCTCTGCTAAAGGGTTATTCTCTCTGAGAGTCGTTCTACTCTTTCCTTGCAATGGTGCGACTTTACTATTATAGTAATACCACGAATTGGTACTTGTCCTTGGTCGAAACAAGAATTCACCTTAGGGTATCATTATACTTTCTGTTAGAATCTAAGGATTTGGTTTATCTCTTCCAAATGGCCTCTTTCGCCCATCTCTAGCTTGCAGAGGGTAGATAAGCCGACATGGAAATGGAGAGGTTCCAGCATGGTTCTAAATTTCGTCAGTGTTTATGTATGACAGAGTATATATATATATATATATATATATATATATATATATATATATATATGTTTTGCTTGGTCCAGAGTTTAGTAAAAGAAGGGATTCATTGTCTATTTATTATTTATACTTTACCGCGCAGATATATAACATTCTATGAAAAGAAATGCTAAGTAAGGAAGATTTCATGATCTCTGATTATGCCACATTACTGAATGCTAATGCATATTTCTCACTAGATATTATTGTTTTACTAATGCATATTTATCACTGTTTGTTACTGTTTTGCTAATGCATCTTTATCACTGAATATTACTATTTTTCTAATGCATATTTATCATTGAATATTATTGTTTAATCCTATTCCAGGAAACAAATAACTTCTCATAAAGTAATACCGTCCTACCATCCTTTAGTTACAACCTAGAATATGTAGGAATTTACAGGGTAAGTTCCTCAAACAAAACACCAAAGGACACCGCTCACAACCAGATCGCAGATCAATACACCAGTATTTTTGACGTGGTTAAAACCATCAAAGAGGGAAACAGTCCACGGCCTGAGCCAACGCGACCACTTCAAGCAATTTATTAATAAAATAATGAAAATTTACATATGCTTCTCTCATGCACATATTACCCTACAAATGACCCTCCATGCGCTTTAAATAGAAATCGTGGACCAATCGGGTGTCAAGCCACGGATCAAGTGTCGGTAATACCAAGGAGAGAATGAACCGTCGGATCACTACATATCGTGACCGTCGGATTGTAAGTTACAAAATGTACAACGGTAAAGAAACACACTTTACCTAACTCTATACCTAACTATATACTAGACCAAGTTGTACTTAACTATTTCCTATGTGTCGGAATATCCTAACATCCCCCCTTAAGAACAACTTGGGATAGGATTGAAGGATTTACAAATATGACACAATAGGAGAAGGAAGGAGGCACTAGAGCCTATCCCCCCTTAGTGACAACTTCCTGAACTCCAACCAGAAATCGAAGTTTAGTGAACTTCGCCTCTGTGAGAGCCTTTGTAAAGATGTCTGCAACTTGATCATCTGTTGAACAATATTGCACTTCAAGAACATGGTCATGAATGAGCTTTTTGATGAAGTGCATGTGCAGTTCAATGTGTTTGCTGCGCTGATGTTGGACTGGATATTTGCATAGCTGAATGGCACTTTGATTATCACACCAAAGTGTAGTCAGATGCTGCTGCTAAAAGCCAAACTCTGACAGGATCTGACGAAGCCACAGCGATTCCTTACTAGCTTCTACTGCACCACGATACTCTGCTTCTGCTGATGAAAGAGAAATGGCAGCTTGTTTCTTACAAGCCCATGTAAATAGGTCCTGAACCAAGAGTGAACACATAACCAGCAGTAGACTTTCGATCATCAGGGTCACCAGCCCAATCAGAATCAGTGAAACTAACCAATAGAGGAGCTGCTTCGGCACTGTAATGAATCCCAAACTGAACTGTACCTCGAACATAATGAAGTATTCTTTTAGCTGCTTTCCAATGACTTTCACGTGGGTTTTGCATAAACCGAGCAACAAGGCCAACAACAAAGGAAAGGTCAGGACGAGTATGGGTTAGATACAAAAGTTTTCCTACAAGTTGACGGTATAAGGTAGCATCAACTTCAGGAGAAGTACAAGTGACTGAAAGTTTGACTCCAGACTGAAAGGGAGAAGGGGCTAGCTTACAGTCTTCCATGTGAAAGTGGCGTAGAATATCACAGGCATACTTGGACTGAGAAAGGGAAATACCTTCCTTGGATTGCAAGACTTGAAGACTGAGAAAATAATGTAAGTGTCCTAAGTCCGTCATTTCAAACTTCCTTTTAAGGCTAGACTTCACATGGTTTATAAGGTTGGGATCACTACCGGTAAGGATAAGATCATTAACATAAAGAACAAGAATGATAAGAGACTTGCCCACTTGCTTGGTGTAGACAGTATTGTCAGAATAACACCTAGAAAACCCAGATTCTAAAAGAAAGCTATCCATTTTGGCATACTAAGCTCGAGGAGATTGCTTGAGACCATAAAGGGATTTCTTAAGCCGACATACAAGGCTGGACTCTGTTTTTATGAAGCCAATGGGTTGTTCCATGTAGATTTCTTCATGCAAGTCCCCATGCAAGAAGGCAGATTTAACATCCATCTGATGGACTTCCCATTTAAACGAGGCAGCAAGGGAAAGAATAAGACGGATAGATTTCATTTTGGCAACAGGGGAGAAGGTTTCAGTGTAGTCAATGCCTTCAACCTGTGAAAAACCTTTAGCAACAAGACGAGCTTTATGTTTATCAACTTTCCCATCTGGTCCATACTTGGTTCTGTAAACCCATTTGCATCTAACAAGTTTTCATCCCTTTGGTAGAGGAACAAGATCCCATGTATCATTTGCCAATAATGAATGATATTCTTCATTCATAGTTGCTTCCCAATCTGGATGGCCTGAAGCTTCTGCAAAGGTGTCAGGATCATAATTTACTGGAGCTTGAGCCAGTAAAGAAGAGGCTCTCTCGAACTGAGAACGTGTACATCGCTGATCTGTAGGATCACCGGCAAGATCACCTGCTGCATCCCGAGTAGCACGGACCCATTTTGGAAGCTGAGGAGTTGAAGGAGGATCCTGAGAAGGTGGGGGAGGATTGTCATCCTCACTATCATCATCTGAAGAAGAAATGTTTTCAAAAGTAGAAGAGATAGGGAGAGGTGGCACATCCGCCGGACTAGGCTCGCAGACCGATATATTTTCATCAAATTTTACATCTCTTCTAATGATAACATTTTTGGAGTTAAATGGAATAAGTCTATAGCCTTTGATATCTTCAGAATATCCAACAAAAGTACATTTTTCACTCTTAGGTTCTAAAGCTTTATGCTTTTCATCTGGAATATGAGCCCACGCTTCACTTCCAAAAATACGAAAGTGACTAACATCTGGTTTGATTGAGCTCCATGCTTCTTCTGGAGTGATATTCTTTAAAGCCTTAGTAGGAGTGCGATTTATTATGTAATTTGCACAGTTAATTGCTTCTGCCCAAAAACTAAGACCAAGTCCTTTAGATTGTAGCATACAATTAGCCATTTCCTTTAAGGTGTGATTCTTCCTTTCAGCTACACCATTTTGTTGTGGAGTATATGGAACAGTATGTTGCATTTGAATTCCATTCTCAGTGCAAAAGTTGATGAATGTGTTTTTAACATATTCTCTGCCATTATCAGATCTTAGCTTAAGAATTTGATGTCCATAGTGTTTTTCAACAAAGGCTTTGAAGGCCAAAAATGTGTTAAATACTTCACTCTTGAGTTTTAAGAAGTATACCCAAGTGCGTCTGAAGAAATCATCAATGAAAGTTAAAAAATACTTGCAGCCAGAGAATGAAACAACAGGAAGTGGACCACATAAATCACTATGCACAAGCTGTAAAGGGGCTGAGGCGTGCCAAGAGGCACATTTTTCAAAACTGTCCCGATGATGTTTTCCGAGTACACATCCGGAACAAACACCATCTCTGCAAGATACCATAGGAAGACCTGTCACCATATTTTCTTTACATAGATGCTGAAGGGAGCGATAGTTTAAGTGACCAAATTGCTCATGCCAAAGTTTGCTCACTTCATCGTTATGAGCAACAAATACTTAGGGAAGATTTGATGACCCAAAGTTGTGAAACTTATACAACCTTGTAGAATCATCAGCAATGCCAGTAGCCAAAATCTTTTTAGGATCTCTTAAGTCCTTGATTACAACATCATGAGGTGAAAATTCAACGATTTTACCTTCACCTGAATGAGTTATCTGATATACAGATAGAAGGTTGCAGGATAAGGTTGGAACACATAATACATCATTAAACTGACCATTGTCTAGATGAACAGTTTCAGTCCCTACAACACTAAGAGATCTATCATCACCAACATATATATTTTTGGTGTTACAATCATTTAAAGAAGAAAACATGGCTTTGTTTTTGGCCATGTGATAAGAAGCTCCAGAATCAATGAGCCACTCATGAGAATGAGAAGAAGAAGATACATTTAATGCATAACCAGACCGAGATGATTGACAACCACAAGAAGAAAGTGCCATTCCTGAAGATGAAGTTGAAGGTGAAGAATGCTCCAAATGGATGTTATGTTTCTTCATCACTGCTTCCAAGGCTTCCATCTTCTTAAAGCATTTGGATTTTAAGTGGCCATTTCGATTACAAAAGTTGCAATGTCTATCAGTCTTCTTCCATTTGTTTTTATTTGTCTTATCATTTTGTTGAAATGATTTTTCATTTTGAGGCTGAGATTGCTTAGGACCCTTGTTTGGTTTAGGACCATTCTTTTTAGGATATGACTTCTTAGGATTCTTTGAATTTGGTTGTTGTTGGGCGACTAACGCTTTCTTGGAAGAGTTTCCAAGATTAAGAAGACCAAGGTGTAAGAGTTTTTTTTGTTCTCTTATTAAAGAATCACAAAAAGAGTCAAAGGAAGGGGACTTGTAGTCTGTTCCTTGAGAAATGAAGGCTTCTCTTGTAGAATGGAAGGTGGAAACAAACACAGAATAGGTTGGTCCCAACTTAGTAAGAATGTAATAGATAAGGTTACTATCTTCTTTCTTAACTTTAACACCTTCCAAGAGATATCTAAGGGTCTTGAACTTGGACAAGAAATCTTCAATGCAAGAAATTATTAGGGTTCAATGTAAGCAACTCAGTTTCAAGTTGATGGGCTCTAAGTTCATTTTTAATCCCAAAAACTTTATTGATTTGTTTCATTGCTTCATCAGGAGTATCAAGTTCTGCAATATGGAATCTAAGATATGGAGAAATAGACATCCCTATCGATTCACATGCTTGATCTTGCCTATTTTCCCATTTAGCAGCCTTATCTTCATCCTTCGGTTTCTTTTCTTGGCCTGAGGCTATTCTGTAGAGACCTTTACTTCTAAGTAAATCCTCAATGTAGGCCAACCATTGGAAGTAGTTGGTGCTGTCAAGGGTAACTTGGTATTGACTTTCCATTTCAATGGAAACTAAAGCTAAAGATGTTGAAACTAAGTGTTCCAATGGATAGATCTCGAAAAATTAGGCTAGTTTAAAAAAACGGCTCTGAAAACGGCTTCCGGATGAAGAAGTTATGGCTTTTTGAAAAAAAGTTGATGAAGTTGCCGACGAAGTGCGGGAATGTGCGAAAATGAAAAAGTCCGCCTCCACAAAATAGAGGCTTGAACCCAAGACCTCTACTCTCTTAAAATAGCTTTGAACCAATTGAGCTATAGAAAAAATTTGAGAGAAAGAGAGAGAGGGGGGGTGCTTTGGGTTGCGTGCTTGCTTTGAGAAAGCTCTCTTTCCCTACAAAACAAAAAACACAAAACCCAACACGGACATGCAAAGAAAATGAACCTTACGGCTCGAAGTTAGCTTTAGCCGAAAAACTAAATATTTTCAAAAATGAACTTTGCGGCTCAAAGTTAGCTTTGGCCGGAAACTAAATATTTTTCTCAATGTTTCTAATTTTCCGAGATCACACTAAGGCGCAGGGAAAAGAGCATACGCATGAGAAAAATCCTTCCTTTTTGTTTCTGATTTGCCCAGATCGCACAGAGTTGCAGGGCAAAGAGCATACGCAGAAATGAAAGGTATAGATCTGGTAATAAAAAAGGCTAAATAAACCGAAACCGAAATAAACAGAGAGAAAATAACTGTAAACTGCAAATAAACACTGTATACCTCCAGATCTTAAAAATGACGCAGCTAGGGCTACCGGAAACCTTTTTGTTTGAAACGAAAGGGGTTCATTACCGGAACAGATGCTCCCAACACAACAGAGCAATCCTCTCGGCCCGAAAGCAGTCAGAAACAGTAGATCTAGGAAACGGCAGTTGGATGCAGTTCTACCGGCTTCAGATTTGGATCACCAACGGACGCGGCCCTCAAATAGCTCTGATACCATGTAGGAATTTACAGGGTAAGTTCCTCAGACATAACACCAAAGGACACCGCTCACAACCAGATCGCAGATCAATACACCAGTATTTTTGACGTGGTTAAAACCCTCAAAGAGGGAAACAGTCCATGGCCTGAGCCAACACGGCCACTTCAGGCAATTTATTAATAAAAGAATGAAAATTTACATATGCTTCTCTCATACACGGATTACCCTACCAATGACGCTCCATGTGCTTTAAATAGAAATCATGGACCAATCGGGTGTCAAGCCACGGATCAAGTGTTGGTAATACCGAGGAGAGAATGAACCGTCGGATCACTACATATCGTGATCGTCGGATTGTAAGTTACAAAATGTACAACGGTAAAGAAACACACTTTACCTAACTCTATACTTAACTCTATACTAGACCAAGTTGTACTTAACTATTTCCTATGTGTTGGAATATGCTAACATAATACTTATCTGTTCTAAACTTGTAAATCTTTCCCGAAACCTGGAGTGGTACATAAAATAATACAGATTCTAGTATAAATCACAATTCAAATTCAAATTCAAATAATTTTTGAATAAATATTTTTCTCCTAAAATCATAAACATTTTTAATAATTATAAATAAGAAAGACATATGACAAAATGGTACAGGTGAAAAGCTATAATAAAACAATATAAAAAACAACAACTAAATAAATAATTCTATGCCAAATGGTGTACAAGAAGAGTTTATCTAGCATAGGAGTAGATCTCCACACATTTGGTTACCTAAAATAAAGCTCAGAGTATATTTATGGGGTTTGAACTTTAAATTTATTTTTAAAATTTACATTTTAAAAGATAACGAATTTTTTAAAAAAATGGGGAGGGCGAGGTCCCCTTAAGAAGCTGTATTAAGTCCAATGATCAATATACATTATGTACAACCATTACATCACAATCAAATCATCATATGCTGCCACGGCAGCGCTACAAATGGGGCTCGAACGCGGACCGGGTACGAAAAAACCGTCATCCCCAGCCGCGTGACCATGCACTCAAGTGCAAAAAATATATCGATTAAAAAACATTTTAAAATCATAATTCAAAATCAAAACTTAAAAAAAAAGTATTATAATTTTTTATTAATAAACAAATATTAAATTATTTATATCCATTACTAAATTTGGACATAGAGAGCTTTTTCCTTTATATGCTGAGTTGTTTAAAATGAATTATCTTATCTTCCATTTATTCAACTCCTTTACAGACTTACAATGTTCTCCATAAATGTCGTTGCATGCACTAATTGACCAATAGAAGACTTACTGTTGTCATTTGATTCAATACACTATTTATGTACAAACCAAAACCAACCATCTATGTAGGAACAAGAAAATGTTCTTCGCCTTGCATACCACCGATCTTAATTGCAATTACAGCCATTGCCACAGGCACACACATCAGACCCCACTTTAATCCTCTCAATATATGCTTCATGAAACTGCACTCTTTAGCCAATTTCATGCAGAATGGATTTGCCCCTTTGAATTGATGAGAAATGGAGATCTCTTCTCTGGAACCATGATCTGCTTCTCTGGATTTTACCTTGGGGCACCTTACCCTGGGATTGGCATTTTGCTTGTTGGGGACCTGCATAGTGCTTATCAATGACTCTTCTTCAGTGTGTTTATTTGAAATTCCAAGGAGAAGATCAATATCTGAAAAAGGAGAGAGAGATGATACAGATTCAATATTTTCAACAGTAGATGACCATAAAGAAGAGCTGGAAAAATCATCTAGTTTCTTTTGGGCACTGCTCATGTTCCTCCTCCTCCTCCTCCTAGCAGAAATATTATTATTCCTTTTAGCTACAATCTCTGGACTTAGACTGGCAATGGGGTTATCCCTTACACTCCACCTTGAGTCTGGTGTAGTATATTCACATTCATACCCAGTATCTCTCCATTCCTGTGTAGATTGTTTTCTGACACTTTCGGTTTCCGGAGAAGAATGCTGCTCTTGTAGTGACCTAATAAGTGACCTCGGTGACATGTCCAGTGCTTGGTCTAAGTCATCAATATCTATCATTGCCTGAAACAGTTGGCAGTGCCAAATTTGTTAGATATTAAACATGAAATCTGTCTTCAAAGAGAAAACTAAATAAATTCCAAACCAGAAATGTCACAGATTGAAAAGAATGTTTATTTATGAAACCATCTTAACCTGTACAGAGTCTAAAAATTTGATTCCATACAAAAGGGCTATAACCCTAAGTTACTACACCCTCTACATTGGAATATATAATTGAGATCAATTAGTCAAAAAAGGAAAAGGGTATCTAAATTTTTATACAAATAGCCTCAATCTGGTATATGATTTATGGAATTAATAATCCTGGGAAAGGAGTTTTTAAAAATAAGAACAAGAAGGAGATGAGAGT
The DNA here is from genome assembly GCA_031772625.1 of Pinus tabuliformis. NCBI lineage: Eukaryota > Viridiplantae > Streptophyta > Pinopsida > Pinales > Pinaceae > Pinus > Pinus tabuliformis. Next base: position 1,514,512 of record CM062813.1, read on the forward strand.
CTTTGCACAGACTTACTTAGGAAGCTAAGAAAATTAAAGGAGGATGGTTTGTAACTCTGAATCATCATATTTTCGTGGTCAGATTAAAATTTAAACTCAATATTCAATCTTCAGAATTTACAATACATAATTGTCAACCTGTCTAATGTCAATTTTATGGCCTAAAGTCAACATTATGGCTCAGTCATCAAGTGGTACTGACTCATGGACTTCCTTTTTTAGTTATAGTGACTCATGGGCTCCTTTTTCTACTGAGAGGTGAACAATTTTAGACATTCCATTTCTATTGCAGAATCACATCTTACTTATCAAGTTGTCCATTGCATGGGCATCCCAATGAACTGTTAGACCTGCAAACAAGCTGGTTTTGCAACAGATTCATTCCTTTTTACTGTGTAAATAAAGGAATATATGCTTCAATTACTCTTCCATGCAAATGAGGTCATATAACCAAATGCTCTCCATGCAGGTCAATCTCTATGCATCTCCCCGCAAGTTAGGTCTCGAGAACTTTTCCCTCTCTTCTCTTGGGCCAAATCCTACCCGAATTCATTCCATGCAGCTCAAATTCCATGCATCCCCAACCAGTTAGGTCTCCGGTCTTTTTGATAAACAGAAAAAAGGAACTGTGTTCTAATGAGCATGACCTGATTTAGTGGATATGTCTTCAACAAAGCTCCCATGAATCTACAATAACAGACCAGACCCTACCAGTTCGCTCTTCATCCTAATTAGGATTCAAAATATAGGATGCCACATGCAAAAAAAGGAGTTTAGTTTAGATCGTCTGTAACCTTAAAAATTCTTACAAATCTCCCAAAAGCTTTAACTCTAAACCTTTTTCCAAGTAGCAAATGGGTTCTCAATCTGTGTAACTTCAAATTTCTGTCTAAAAAAATCACCCACACATATGGCTAGCCCTGTAGACTTGGCACTTTTGTTAGCCATTGTTATGAAGTTTATAAATGGTGTCAATGGTGTTCTTGGATACATGCATTTCCCTCCTGAATTTGGAATACAAACTAATGCATTTATTATTTGAAAACTACAATCTGCTTGAGATTGAAGCTTCCCTTCAGAATGTTTCCACAAACAATGGCTCTTTTGGCCTGTTGACTTGAAAGATAAATAAATGTGCAGGTTTTAGCATTTGGATATATATCATGAAAATCTAGACATTGACAGCCCTAGATATAACGAAAAATTCAAAGATGGTACCTGACTGAGAGCCGCGAATTCTAAAGGTGTGCACTGCTGCAGAGTCCATGAGATATCAGAAGTTTCATGGTTTAAACACTCCACTTCATTTGTGGCCTCCTTTCGGGTATGAAGTTCTCCTCCATAGTAATCCTCCTCATCAATTGGACCTGGTATACAATGTTGGTATTGAGCTACACCTTTATTTAATTTGGAAGCCTCAAGACCATCAGATCCGGCACATGAGCTCCTCTTCCTGTGCATGTTGCAGACTTTCAAAACATTTCCAGGGCTTTTCTCCCGCCCATTCCTTCCAAAATTGCAACTGCTTCCGTCGCTGGATTGCACAGATTCCTCCATTGAATACATTGTTGAACAGAGCCACAACATTACAGATTCAACTGAGGCTTAATCAGGCATGTCTTTAATTAGATCAACAATATATAACAAAGAGAAATTTGTCACCATCAAAATCTCCCAAAGACTAGCAATCTCTTAGCTGTGTGATCTGCACTCACAACGTAATAACACAACAGCAACGTGATCGAATCAAAACAGAGGAGACACATCTGAAATCAAGCAAAATGCAATACAATAACTCAAATTATAATTTTTTTTGAACCAGTGGTTTATTGGATAGAAGAAGAACGATAACTTAAACTATAATTACCATGCCGAACCTTCCAAAGCGCATACCACTTTCTGAAATCTATCAAGATGTGAAACTATAAATATAATTTACAGTGAAATTGCAACCCTGGTATTGAATAAGACTGCTATACTTTCATCTCATAGCAGAGAACTGCCCAACCTTCCAAAGCGCATACCACTTTCTGAAATCTATCAAGATGTGAAACTATAAATTATTAAATATAATTAATAGTGAAATTGCAAACCTGGTATTGAATAAGACTGCTATACTTTCATTTCATAGCAGAGAACAGCTTGAAAATGGAAAATGAAAGTGATAATCATCTGCGAGTAGAAATTAATGAGATGAGAAGATCAATCAAATAGAACTGTCCGTTCATCACTCGCTCCTGTGTGATGTGTAGTGTAATGCCAACACTTTTACATGTGGCGCCTCTTTGATATTGTTGATGAGATTTGTTAAATGTATAAATAGTGTGCCAGGAACGATTAGTTTTTCCCGAAAAAAAATTACATAACGTCGACGTATAAGAATTGTTGGATTAGTTCGGGGAGTTGGTAGAGTTTGTGGTGGGGTCTCGAGTTTTAAGAAAATTAAAATTAAATACTATCTAGAAATTATTTGAAACTTTTAAAAGACGTACTCACTGAAACTTTGAAAAACATTTAGATATACTTTATTTAAGTACTTGTTATTGGGGTACTTGAGATATAGTGGTTTATTCATTAGGCAAGCGCTAACGGGTATATTATAGGGCATTAAATGTCCGCTACATGCGTTTCCGTTACGTTTTTGTTAGCTATTTAACAAGCACGCCTTTTATTTTTTATTTATCCATCACCCCGTCCGCGTTAAATAGGTAATGGGGGCGCATGTAGCGGGGCATTTAATGCCCTATAGTATGCCCATTAGCTCTTGCCTACTCATTATACATATAGTATGTTTTTAATAAAATATTAAATAATATTTTTAACTTTATTAAACATAGAAAAAGAGATGTTGTTAGGCAATGTTATATTAAAAGAAATTAATTTATATATATATATATATATATATATATATATATATATGTGCCCGCTAATATATGTATATGAGAAAGATGATGTTGTGACGTTACTTTAAAAAATGGTGTTATTTTAAAAATTAATGTGAGCGATAAATAAAATACTTCAATTTTTACCTTTATTTTACATCGAACTTTATATAGTGAGATAAGGTAAAAAAAATTACTTTTAATATGAGATATATATATTTTCTTCAATTAGCCAAGATCTAATGCCATAGTATGCTAAAAATGTGTAACTTAATGTGATGTAAACATTTTAAGTCGAAAAAAAAAATCCCATGGTTTTATGTATTGACACATGGTATTCATGTGGAATATAACCTATTTAAGGGGGAAATTAAACTAACCTAGATCAGCCTTATTTTGATGTTATATTTAGATACATAATTAGTTGTAGAAAATGATTGCGTTGAATCCATGTAGCCTGTAAAGGTGAAAACAAATTATCGATATTTTTTTGTTGGACATTTGTCACGATATGTTAAGAGGTGGGGAAAATATTAGGAAAAATGTAATAATATTACATTTTAATTAGTATTCCCCCACCCCTATCCACTATATATATATATATATATATATGAGGTTCATAAATAAACTCAACCAGTTTGTATACATTTGATCTTAGTATGGAAGAGATGTTGTAATCTTTAACATTTTGACTTAGTAAAAATAAAATAAAAAACATAAATTAATAATTACATTTATATTTATATTTATAATTACTTATAAATAATAATTAAACTAACATAGATCCATCTTAACACGGGATCTACGGGCCCAAATGGATCAAATTTCTTGAGATGTAAACCTCTTTTAAAGTGAAAAGAGATTTGATCCCTCTCTACGCTTGGTAGATCCGGAGTTAAGATAGATCTAGACTGATGTATGTGGATTTCTATTTGTATACCTAAAAAGATGAGTCGCTACAAGTTGCAATGTAAATGGATTTCTATTTGTATACCTAAAAAGATGAGTCACTACAAATTGCAAGTCTTTTTTCGCTTGGTAGATCCAGAGTTAAGATGGATATAGGCTCATGTATATGGATTTCTATTTGTATACCTAAAAAGATGAGTCACTACAAGTGCAAGTCTTTGTTAGCTTAGTAGATCCGGAGTTAAGAAGGATCTAGGCTCATGTACATGGATTTCTATTTGTATACCTAAAAAGATGAGTCACTACAAGTTGCAAGTCTTTGTTCCTTTGATCTATGATCTCATGGGCATTTTAAGAAAAATATCCATCCATCTTGTTTTTGCAATAATATTTACGCAAGTGATTTACTTGAATTTTTTTTCTTATTTTATTATTGTTCAACTCAAAAGCACATATAATTGGAGACATGTAAGATATTGTGATTCTAAGGCTCAATTTGACCCAGGAACATTAATATTGTCATTTAGGTAGAAATAAGTCCTTTCTTCCTTGTAATCTTGTGACAACCCTTTTTGGCAAGCCCACTTGTAAATTGTTTGATTTGTAACTCTGTAAATATATAGGAAAATTAATACAAGGGACTCGCTGAGAAAAAGGGACATAGGTTTAGAGATTTGGGGAGGAGATTGCTTGGAAAACTGAGCAAAAGTGCTTATTTAATGCCAATCATGATCTAATTGGTTTCCTTTTAATGGAGTCGATTTCACATATTTATGGAGCTGGAGGAAGTGTATGAGCTTCCCCAAGGGAGAGGATGAGCACATACTCCTCTTGTGCAAGTCAACAAGCAAAAGGATTGCACATTAACAAAGAAGCACAGGGGACGACTCTCTAAAAAAATGGGAGATAAGGGAGGAATGTGCACAAGAGCAAGGAGGGAGGAGAACAAAGGACTGAGGGAGAGGAGTGTGCACGAAGGAGAGAAGCACAACAACATGGGAAGCATGAGTTGGCTAGAACAAGCCAATTGTAGTGACTGAACAAAGAAGACATTATCTCAGGTGAAGGAAGTCAAGGAACTCTGATCCTAGCTTGGGTGGAGGCCTCAATTCCATTTGGATTCATGGTTTATATATAGTTGTTTTCTTTGTGCTCATCGAGGCTAAACTGTTGTGTTGCAGTGTTCTAGTGTCCTCTGGATTCCTGGTCCATGATGGAGGCACTAGGATATTAAAGCTTGGTTGATGGGTGGAGATGGTTAATCTCTGGATCCCCAGTGGTACATATTTGTTGGGTGGAGATGATTAATATTTGGATTCCCAGGGGAAATTGGTTGTTGGGTGGAGATGGTTATCTCTAGATTCTCAGTGGTGTTGACTGTGTGACCAATCATCTTGTGGGCACTTCTCCTCAAGTTTTGAACCTGGCTTGGGAGTGATCATCTATAAGAAATCCATGGTGCATTCAATCTAAGGTTGGGTGGAGAGTCATATTCCCAATCTTAGTTGCCAGACTCCTCATTATAAGATAAGTTCCTTACTAAGTTCTTGTGTATGTGAGCCTTATATAAACACTATACAAATTCTTACTATGTTGTTTAAATGCATATGCTAATGATGAAGCATGCTTATTTCTGTATGAATGATAAGGAATGTTGATTACCAGTGTTATTAATGATGAAAGGTTTATTTCATGTTTGAATGATGAGGATGGATAATTCCTATATTTATCAATGACCTTGATGTATGTTAAATTGCCATTACTTGAGGAGTGCAATTTTTTGTTTATTTGGTTGTTTTGTATTAAAAAGGTTGGAAATAGTAGGCCCTGCATTGCGAAATTTCCATAGGAAGTTGGGCCTTTACTTTATGCATAAATATAATGGTTGTAATGGATGGGATGAGTTGAAATCCCATTTAAGCTCAGGAGGGATAGCTGGGTCATTCTAAGTGTCAAAGGGAGCCTTTGATATATGTGTGTGTGTGTGAGTACACATCATCTCATAATCTCAGGAGAGATAGGTTGGGTTGAGCGTCGAGAGTCCTCGACGAAGGCTTATATAAATATATGTACATATATACCTGCAATTATAAGCTCATGAGGGATTTGCAACTATTTGAGTATTAAGGGTGTCCATACACACACACACACACATATATTTATAGAAGCTCAAGAGGGATTGGCACGACACGGTCCAAGTGTTGAGAGTGCCATTGAAATATACATATAAATGTGCATATTTAAGCTCAAGAGAGATAGGCCTGGGTGAGCATCAAGAGTCCTTGGTGGAGGCCCATACATATAGACACATATATGCATGTCGTAAGTGAGCTTAGAGGAAAGTATATAATCAACTATGTGTCGAAGGGAGGAAGGGGATGAAACAGAGAAGGGTATTCAATAGTGGATGGGAATAAATCTCCATCTTAGAACATCAGAGTCTCAAACCTTGGGGATCCCTCGAAGGAGCACACAAGCATGACAAAGCAAGGAATGAGGGTTGAGATGGAGGTGTTACTAACAATAGATGTAACGAGAATTCCTATATCAAGCCCTCAGGGTGGTAAGCATATTGTAAAAGTTGGGCCAAGGAGGGGTCTATGGAGGCTTAAGGTCAGAAACCACCCAAAGCACCAAATTATTTTTATATCCATTTTTCTCCAAGTGCTGAGACTAGTAGGACCTGGGCTAGGTGGCATAATCATGTGGAAATTAGGCTGACATGATGCGATAGTGGTGAGCCACTTAGCAGTCATAACTAACCATATCAGAGCGTCAAAAGGCCCAAAAAGAGGTAAAATTTTGCGCTCTTTGAGGAGGCTACGTGGATGGGATGATGTCAACATGAGTCACCTTGTGTTGAAATTATCTCAGGAGTACCACCTATGCACTTACCAAAGTAGGGGCATTATTGATGGGCGAGATAGAGAGAATATTTCACAGAAGATGATGGAAACAAGTTTGTCTAGGGCCTCAGAAGGAGTCATGTTTTTCACAATAAAGAAAAAGGGGCAAGATGGATGGAGGGTGTGATGGAACTATTCCCGATAGTTGATGAATAGTCTTTTTCGTGCCAGAACCTTGGGGTAGGCATGCAACAAAAGTGAGTGAGATTGACGAGTTGAGACAAGAAGTTTCTATCATTTAACGAATGTAGAGCTACCTCGGGACCTTAGAGTGTCGTAGAGTGCGTTATGGAGAGAACAAGACGAGGTTGAAGGGGAGCGAGATGGGAGGCCCTCCTGTCTATTAAAAGAAATTAAGTCCATCTCACCTAAGGGTTGTTTAACATGTGATTACATGGTGTGTCGAGGAACAAGATTTCATTATAATGGGAAATGAATGAATTACAAAGCCAAGGGGGTGGCTTGATGGAGGCCATAATGTGGTGAGATTAAGCATGTCATGGTGGCATAATGGGAGTAGAATGTGATGACACAGACTACCCCTAGGGAGTGGAGGGCTGCCACGTGGGAGCCATGTGGGTTCCATGTGGCAATACAATGCTGATATGACCAAAGTTTAATGACTGACTTTAAACAACCATATCCCATGGTTTGGGAGTTAGTTTTAAAAAACAATTATATCGCCAGAAAGCTCTTGATGATCCAGACACGATGTTTGCATTAAATTTTAGTTTCAAGAAGATTGAAAAATGAGGAAAATTTTAAGACGCCATTTCCATGACATGACCTTGGAGGTTGAGTCAATGATAGTAATGTCTTCTTTTTCCCTTAGGATGGTCTATGGGGTAGATAGGGATGTTACAACTCTATCATTGTATTATATTTTTACATATATTAGGATTAGACCTAACACTAAAGAGTTTGATTGAATTTGAGGGTTGAGACACATCCTTCTAAAAAAAAGACTTAATTAGTTGGATGAGCTCAATAAAATCTCGGTAATCATAAAAAAAAGAAAAGTATACACATCACCATTATGTGTGAGCCTAATTGTCACTTAAAGAAAAGACATACAAAAGTGTTCACAGAACACAAGTAACCCCACATGCTACTAGGGTGACCCTACACAAGAAATATAGAGGTGTGGTAATAAGAAGAGACCAGAAGCGTAAAGATGTGACCACAAGGGATTAGGGAACCATAAGACCCTTTAATGAGATAGTAAGTTAAGAAATCCTTAATGTAGTTGGATCTTTTAGTATGTAGAATTTGTAATATAAATTGATACGCAATTGCAAATACCATATTAAATTTCTAGTATAAATTTGAGAAAAGATGCACCATGTTTTGAGTATGGTTAGTGTAAGGAGGCTTATCTTAGTGTTGGAAATGTTTTAAGATATTAGAATTTTCAATCGACCTTCATTCTTGCTCTTCAAAGACATCACCTCCTCTTTGAAATTTCAATTGATTGCTTTGTGTAGCCTTCTAGCATCAAAGAGGAAGATTATGTTAGTTGGAAAATAACTATCTACCCTTGAAATATTTATTCTTGTGTTATTTTTTTTTAAATCCAAAATAAGAGTCAACTCTTCTGACCTTAAAAATATTCAAAATAAATCTCCACTTCCTTTCCTCCCTTTTGATGGTAATTAGTGAGAAAAGGGAACCTATATTTTTTCTGAAATTAAATACACTAGAGATAAACTTCCATTATGAGAATGCAAGTATTTTTGGATTGACATACAACAATTCTTGTTTTCCTTGTTGGCGTTCTTTGTTGGATAAATACATTATTGTGCAACATGTTTTATTGGCATAATTTATGGTTCTATTTTTATGCCCAAAAATTAGAATCACATTTTTTTCACTCTTATTTGTTAGCTGATATGTGTTTTTAATTGGCTCATCTTTGATTTCAAGTTAGGGATTAACATAGCCTTGAGGGTTAGTTCAATTGGTTGACTCCCTATTGTTAAATCACCTTTTTCTATTGAGATGTCATGGGTTCAATTTTTTTGACACTTGGGGTTAGGCTTCAAGGTTGAGCTGGTAGTAAGTGATCCCACCTTTTCTATTGAGATGTCATGTGTTCAATTCTCTCTTGGGGTTAGGCTTCGTGGTTGAGCTTGAGCTAATAGGAAGTGATCCCTTTGAGTGGATCTGCCTAATACAATCCCACCTTTTCTATTGAGATGTCATGTGTTCAGTTCTCTCTTGGGGTTAGGCTTCATGGTTGACCTTGAGCTAATAGGAAGTGATCCCACCTTTTCTATTGAGATGTCATGTGTTCAATTCTCTCTTGGGGTTAGGCTTCATGGTTGACCTTGAGCTAATAGGAAGTGATCCCTTTGAGTGGATCTGCCAGATACAAGTATTCCGTGGATGTAGCGGTCACTGATCTCCCTGTGAACCACATAGAATTTTTTTTTAAGGATTAACATGTACCTCATAATTTGTATATAAAAATTAATGGTGTTTTCTCTTTGGGTATGTAAAAACTTATATTGAAATTAGATGATTTGGTAAGAAAAAGAAAAACCAATTTTAGTATTTATAATGAATTTAGATTATAACGCGTAAGGATCTCTGGAACAAGAAATGATATCTACCATAATATCATAATATACTAAACAAAAGAAAATAAAGAAAACGAAGTATGCTATTCTTGCTAGCTCCTTACAAGATAGTTACATATACGTTAACTTCTCGAGGCATGTGATTAGAGTCTCTATCCTTCGCAGCCCTAAATGATCTGAGAACAAGCCCTAAATGATCCAACAACCTAAATAAGCTGAGGATGAAGGTTAAGAGAGATTTGAACTTTAAGATAGCTCAAAGTGATGATATAATCTATATACAAAATATTTAACCATGGTGAGTTAGTTTGATTGGTTGAATGCTTTGAGAATTTATGTATGGATATATTGTTAGATATTGTAATATCAAAGAAAAAGATATTTGACAATTACTAATAAAATAGTGCAAACAAGTTATAATGATCTCAGTGGATATAGATGGCTATTCATCTATTTCACTAGCTCACAACACGATTTTTTATTTTGGCAATTTTTTATATTTTTTTTGGTCGTGAATTTTGAGAGTTGTTTTGAGGCCATAAATTACTTTTTTTGGCAAAACAAGCACTTGGTTGTCATAGATAGTGGAGTGTATTTGAAAAATGTACGTCTCTGTTGAATCTTTCCAATGGGCTACTAAGTGTCGCAAACGACCTTGGGAAGTTGACATTCCAACTTACCCTACCAAAGCCCACAAGCCTTTTGGTGCTTCATCTCCTAGGGTTAGGCTTTTATTGTTTAGGGTTTTCTCATTGCTTTTTTATGATAAATAAGCCTTGGAGCCTCATTATAAAAAAGTGGGGTGAAGGCACTTAAGTGTGTGTGTCATCCCAGTACATGAGCTTGTCAGGTAATGTTACATTTTAAAAAATTACAAAATATATATATGTGTCATGTATATGTAAAAATATATATATATGTGTGTGTGTGTGTGTGTGTGTGTCCAATAATATATGTATAAGGGAGATATAATAGTTGCTTTAAAAAAATAGAATTACTTTAAAAATAAATGTCAGCCATAAATAAAATACTTCAAATTTCACATTTATTTTACATCAAACTTTACATAGTGAATAAGGTAATTGAAATTAAAAGAAAAAAAAAAGACATTTTAGTATGAGGGATATGTGTAATTCCTTCAATGAGCCAATATAGACATTTTAACTCGGTGAAAATAAAATAAAAATAAGGAAATAAAAATGACAATATAAAAATTAAATAATAAAAAAATGACCCATGGTTTTAAGAATCCATGGTGTTGACCCATGGTATTCATGTGGAATATAACCTATTTACCCATGGTATTCATGTGGAATATAACCTATTTCAGGGGGAAATTAAACTAGTCTAGATCTATCTTAGTTTGATGTTATATTTAGATACATTATTATCTATAGAAAATGATGGCGTTGAATCCATGTAGCATGTAAAGGTAAGAAAAAATTCTTGATATGTTTGGGTTGGGCATTTGTTTGGTTATGTTAAGAGGTGGGGAAAATGTTAGGAAAAATGTAATTATTACATTTTATCAAATATTTTTCCCTACTTTCATCCACCTTTTACTTGGTTATATTGGGTAAAATATAATATTTAATATTACATAAATATTTCCCCTCAACTGGTCCACTTCTTATTGTAATTTTATTTATATTTGAAGTTTGAAAGTAAACAAACTCAACTATAAAATTAGTAGGAGCCAGGGGAAATATTGAGTAAAATGTAATATTTAGGTTGAACTGTGATGGGAAATATTAGGTAAAATGTAATAATATTACATTTTAATTAGTATTCTTCCACCCCTAGCCACTTTTTGTTAATTTTTTTATTTTTTTTATTTGAGGTTCATAAGTAAACTTAACCCTATGTAAACATTTGATCCTAGTATGGAAGAGATATTGTCATCTTTAACATTTTAACTGGGTAAAAATAAAATAAAAAAACATAAAATCAATAATTATAATTATAATTAATTAAAAATTTTAATTAAACTAGCCTAGATCCATCTTAACTCAAGATTTACAAGGGCCGAGAGGGATTAGATTTCTTGAGATGTAAACTTATTTTAAAGTGAAAATAGATTTGATCCCTATTGTAGATCCAGAGTTAAGATGGATCTAGGTTGGTGTATTTGGATTTCTATTTGTATACATAAAAAAATGAGCCACTACAAGTTGTATTTCTTTGTTCCTTTAATCTACCATCTCATGGGAATTTTAAGAATATATATATATATATATATATATATATATATATATATATATATATATATCCATCTTGTTTTTACAATAATATTTAAGCACGTAATTTACTTGACAATTCTTTCTTATTTTATTATTATTCAACATAAAAGCACATATAATTGGAGACATGTAAGACATTGTGATTCTAAGGCTCAATTTGACCTAGGAACATTAATATTGTCATTTAGGTAGAAATAAGTCCTTTCTTCCTTGTAATCTTGTGACAGCCCTTTTTGGGCAAGCCCACTTGTAAATTGTTTAATTTCTAATTCTGGAAATATATAGGAAAATTAATACATGGGACTCGCTGAGAAAAAGGGACACAATTTTAGAGCTTTGGGGAGGAGATTGCATGGAAAACTGAGGAAAAGTGCTTATTTAATGGAAATCATGATCTAATTGGTTTCCTTTTAATGAAGCTGAGTGCACATATTTATGGATATGGAGGGAGTGTATGGGCTTCCCCAAGGGAGAGGATGAGCCCATACTCCTCTTGGGTAAGTCAGGAAGCAAAAGGACTACACATTAACAAAGCAACACAGGGGACAACTCTCTAAAATAAAATGGGAGTTAAGGGAACAATGCACATAGGAGCAAGGAGGGAGGAGAACAAAGGACTCAGGTAGAGGAGTGTGTACAAAGGAGAGAAACAGAACAACTTGGGAATCATAATTTGGATGGAACAAGCCATTCGTAGTGACTGTACAAAGAATACATTATCTAAGGTGAAGGAAGTCAAGGACCTTTAGATTCCTGGTTTTGGTGGTGGCCTCGACTCACTTTGGATTCATGGTTTATATAGAGTTGTTTTCTCTTCGTTCATTAAGGCTAGACTATTGGGTTGCAGTGTTCCATTGTCCTCTAGATTCTCGGTCTACGGTGGAGGCACTAGGATATTAAAGCTTGGTTGATAGGTGGAGATGGTTAATCTCTGGATTCCTAGTGGTATATAGTTGTTGGGTGGAGATGGTTAATCTTTGGATTCCCAAGGGAAATTGGTTGTTGGGTTGATATGGTTAATCTCTAGATTCTTAGTGGTGTTAACTATGTGATCAGTCATCTTGCGAGCACTTCTCCTCAAGCTATGAACCTACCTTCGGGGTGATCAACTATAAGAAAGCCATGGTGCAATCAATATAAGGTTGGGTGGAGAGTCATAGTCCCAATCTTAGTCGCTAGACTTCTCATTATAAGATAAGTTCCTTACTAAGTTCTTGTGTATGTGAACCTTATATAAACACTATACAAATGCTTACTATGTTGTTTAAATGCATATGCTAATGATGAGGCATGATTATTTATGTATGAATGATAAGGAATGTTGATTTCCTATGTTATTTATGACAAAAGGTTTATTTCCTGTTTGAATGATGAGGATGGCTAATTCCTGTATTTATCAATGAGCTTGATGTATGTTAATTTTCCAGTACTTGAGGGGTGTAATTTTCTGTTTATTTGGTTGTTTCTTTTTGTATTAAAAGGCTAGAAATAGTAGGCCTTGTGTTGTGAAATTTTCATAGAAAGTTAGGCCTTTCCTTTATGCATAACTATAATGGTTGTAATGGATGGGGTGATTTGAAATCCCAATTAAAATCAAAAGGGATAGCTAGGTCATTCTAAGTGTCAAATGGGTCTTTGATATGTGTGTATGTGTGTGTGTGTGTGAGTACACATATCATCTCATAATCTAAGGAGAGATAGGTTGGGTTGAGTGTCAAGAGTCCTCAACGAAGGCTTATATAAATATATATTCTACCTACAATTATAATCTCATTAGGGATTTGAAATTGTTTCAGTACCAAGGGTTTTCATAAATACACACACACACACACACACAGAAGCTTAGGAGGGATTGGCATGACACGGTCCGAGTGTCAATAGTGTCATTGACATATACATATAAATTTGCATATGAAATCTCAAGAGATATGCTTGGGTGAGCATCGAGAGTGCTTGGTGGAGGCCCATACATATAGGCACATATATGCATGTCATAAGTGAGGTCAGAGGGAAATACATAATCAACTATGTGTAGAAGGGAGGAAGGGGACAAAACAAAGAAGGGTATTCAATAGTGGATGGGAATAAATCCCCATCTTAGGACGTTAGGGTCTCAGACCTTGGGGATCCCTCGAAGGAGAACACAAACATGACAAAGCAATCAATGAGGGTTGAGATGGAGGTGTTACTGATTGTAGATGTAACGAGAATTCCCATCTCGAGCCCTAAGGGTGGTAAGCATATTGAAAAACTGGGGCCAAGGATAATGGAGTCTTAAGGTCGGAAGCCGCCCAAAGTACCAAATTATTTGTAAAGGAAAATACATTTTGCACCAAGTGCAGAGACTAGTGGGACCCATGTCAGGTGACGTGATGATGTGGAAATCGGGTTGACATGGCATGATAGTGCCGAGCCACTTGGTCGTCAGAACTGACTATATCAGAGGGTCAAAAGCCCCAAAAATGGGTAACATGTGGCACTCTTTGAGGAGGCCACATGGATGGGATGATGTCAACATGGGTCACCTTGGGTTGACATCATCTCGAGAGTACCATCTATACACTTACCAGAGTAGGGGCGAGATTGACGGGCGAGATAGAGAGAATATTTCCTGGAAGATGATGGAAACAATTCTATCTCAGGACCTCAAAAGGTGTCATGTTGTGCACAGTACGGAAAAAGGTGCAAAATGGATGGAGGGTGAGATGGAAATATTCCCTATAGTTGACGAATAGTCTTTTTCATGTCGAGAACTCAAGGTAGGCATGCAATGAAAGTGAGTGAGATTGGCGGGCTGAGACAAGAAGTTTCTATCATTTAACGAATGTATAGGTACCTCAGGACCTCAAAGTGTTGTAGAGTGTGTTTTGGAGAGAACAAGAAGATATTGAAGGGGAGCGAGGTAGGATGCCCTCCTGTTTGTTAAAAGAAATGAATTCCATCTCACCTCAGGGTTGTTTAACAAGTGATTACATGGTGTGTCAAAGAACACGATTTCATTATAATGGGAAATCAATGAATTGCGCCAAAGCCAAGGAAGTGGCTTCATGGGGACCATGATGTGGTGAGATAGATCATGGCACAAAGGCATTTCATGGTGGCATAATGGGAGTAGAATGTGATGACATGGACCACCCCTAGGGAGTGGAGGGCTCCATGTGGGAACCATGGGAGCCATGTGGCAGTGCAATGATGATATGATAAAAGTTTAATGGCCTAAATTAAAACAACCATATCCCATGATCTGGGATTTATTTTTCAAAAAAAAAATATCGTTGTAAATCTCTTGACGAGCCAAACACGATGGTTGCATTAAATTTTAGTTTCAAGAATATTGAAAAATGAATAAAATTTTAAGACACCATTTCCATTTCCATGACCTTGGAGGTTGCATTAATGATATTAATGTATTATTTTTCCATTTGGATGTTCTATGGGGTGGATGGGGGTGTTACAACTCTATCATTGTATTATTTTTTTACATATATTAAGATTAGACCTAACACTAAAGAGTTTTATTGAATTTTTAGGGTT
Organism: Pinus tabuliformis; assembly: GCA_031772625.1. Classification (NCBI taxonomy): domain Eukaryota; kingdom Viridiplantae; phylum Streptophyta; class Pinopsida; order Pinales; family Pinaceae; genus Pinus; species Pinus tabuliformis. The sequence continues at coordinate 1,529,562 of CM062813.1, forward strand.
GAGACACATATTTTCAAAAAAAGAAAGACCTAATTAGTTGGATGAGCTCAATAAAATTAGGGTAATCATAGTCCTCTCCCCATATAATAAAAAAAATAAAAGTATACACATCACCATTATACGTTAGCCTACCTGTCACTTAAATAAGAGACATACAAAAGTGTTCATAGAGCACGATTAACCCCACATGCTACTAAAATGACCCTACACAAGAAATATAGAGGTGTGGTAATAAGAAGAAACAAGAAGCATATAGATGTGACCACAAGGGATTAGGGAACCATAACACCGTTTAATGAGATAGTAAGTTAAGAGTCCTTAATGGAGTTGGATCTTTTAGTATGTATAATTTGTAGTATGAATTTGTACGCAAATACAAATACCACAGTAAATTTCTAGTATAAATTTGAGAAAAGATGCACCATGTTTTGAGTATGATTAGTGTAAGGAGCCTTATATTGGTGTTGGAAATGTTTTAAGATATTAGAAGTTTCAATCGACCCTCATTCTTGCTCTTCAAATACATCACCTCCTCTTTGAAATTTCAATTGGTTTCTTTGTGTAGCCTTCTAGCATCAAAGAGGAAGATTGTGTTAGTTGGAAAATAACTATAGAATTGATCTACCCTTGAAATCTTTGTTCTTGTGTTATTTTTTACATAGGAATACACTATGCTAGTGAAGAAACAATAGAATCCAAAATAAGTGTCAACACTTATGACCTTCAAAATATTCAAAATAAATTTCCACTTATTTTCCTCCCTTTTGAGGGTAATTAGTGAGAAAAAGGAACTTATATTTTTTTTAAAATTAAATACACTAGAGATAAACTTTTATTATGAGAATGCAAGTATACTTGGATTGACACAAAGTAATTCTTGTTTTCCTTATTGACTTTCTTTGTTGGATAAATACATTACTGTGCAACATGTTATAATGCCATTATTTTATTGGCATATTTTATGGCTTTATTTTCCCCAAAAAATAGAATCACATTCTTTTCACTCTTATTTGTTAGTTTATAGGTGTCTTTAATTGGCTCCTATTTGATTTCAATTTAGGGATTAACATAACCCCAAGGGTTAAATCAATTGGTCGAGTCCCTGTCGTTAAAGCACCTTTTCTACTGAGATGCCACTAGTTCAATTGTTTCGACACCCTTGGGGTTAGGCTCTGTGTTTGATATGGTAGGAAGTGATCCATTTGGGTGGCTCTGCCTGGTACAAGTATTGCTTGGCTGTAGCGATCAACAATCTTTAGGGCTTGTGAACCTGTTGTGGCTGCTACAACCATCCTCCAAAATTTTGCCCATACTTTGATTTTGGAGCCTCCCTTCTGTCCACAGGAGCTTATCATTCATTGTTGTCAAGTATTCATGCTTTGATCAAGAATTTTATTTTCATGTTTTAATTGTGATTCCTTGTTTTGAATCTGATTTAACCCTTTGCAATCACAAGTAAGCTTCTTCCCACACATTATTGGGCTTGTCTCCTGAAACTATGCAATCTTGGAAGGCAGGCCAGCCTTGATGATCTGAATTGCACAATCCATACAGGTAGGCCAACCTTGCACTTGGAAAATGTGTAATTATGAGAGACATCCTGACCTTAAGCTCAAAAATTGTGCAAAGATTCCCTTGAGCTTAGAAATTGAGCAATTCACTGAGACGAGGAGTTGCCCAGTGGTTGAAAACTGTGTGATCCTTCTTAGCAATGTGAATCATCATTTTCCCCAAGAAATAAAAAATAAAAAAGAAAAAAGCAAAAGGACATCCCTAAAAAATAGGGAGTGGATATTTAGTTTCCTGAAGGATGACACACCTTGTTATTTTTGGAATTTTGCAAAGTGTCGCTTTTTCCTTGATTTTAGGCATGCGCGTCAGAAACCCTAACCAACCTATATTTATATAATAGACACCACTATAGCTCATTTTCACATTCGATCTTGGATCTTTAGCTTTCCTAAGGAGATCAAGGAGCCTTTGCTGCAGTTTGTGGTGCTTTTCTGGGTGAGTTTTGCTTTTGTTGTATTTTGTCGTTCTTTCTGTTGCTTTTTGTTGTTTCGCTTATGTGAGTGTTATTTTGATTGTTTATTTTCATGGTTTCTAGGGTTTTAACTTATATTTTCTTGTACATGTGTTGGTTTAGTCCATCGTTTTCCTTTTACAAGTGTCGCATCAAATTTCTTGTTTTTTCCCATCAGTGGTCGTCGTTTCAACGACTCTCCATGCATGATTGTTTTTCCATGTTGATATTATGCACTTGATTTGCACTAATATATCTATCCTTAGCCATATTTTCACTCTAACTTGCACCATCACTAAGATCTGCTAGTTTCCCGTACTCTTTCTAGGCAACTCTGCCCTTCCCTTGGTTAACAATTACCTTGTTTAGCTGGGCATTGCCCAAGTCCAAGGCTCAATATCAATTCTTGGCCTCTGGGACCTGTTCCATGTGTAGTACCTAGCTAGCCCAACTACGCATTCACAGTTTTAGGGCTTAAACATGTTCCTTGGCCACTGAGATTGTGCAATGCGTAGTCTCTCCCTCAGTCTGCGTAGGTTGGGACTGCGCATTGCGCAGTCTCAAGCCTCGAGCTACTCCACTAGCTGCTTAGACTGTGCAATGCACAATTCCTATAACCAGTCCCTCTCCATTCACATCAAGAATTGCACAATTTTCCTTGTCATTCGATCCGTTTCTGTTGTGATATTGTTGTGTGAGTCTTTTTGCTAAAGCCAATTTATCTTTTCCATGAGTGCTTTTCCTCCTACAGGTATTGCAGTTGTTGAGCACTTCTCTTCATCAATTACTGACATCATGGCACCAAAGAGATATGCTTCAAATGACACCACTTAAAGCAGCACCAGGGAGGCAGTTGAGAGTATGCCAATGAAATTTCCAATTTACTCAAATACTCAATTGTTCATAGAGAAAGAATCAGATATCACATGGTAGAAAATGAATGAAACATTCTTAGCAATAAGCTTCAAAGCATACCTTGAAGGCTGGAAGGTGTACATCAATGTCCAAAAGTTATGGTTACATAAGGTTGCATGCAAGTATCTGACTTTCCCATGTGCAGACATTGTCAGCTAGATAGTTTCTCACATAGATCATAAGACTATGACTCTGAACAATGCAAGTGGACAAATTCTTGCTTATTTTTTGGCACCAGATTACCATCTCATGTACCACTTTTCAGAGCTGAAATCACTCATGGATTTGTACTTCTATATTGCCACCACCTACTTAAGCAAAAAGGAGGTTTTCAAAGGTTGGGTGAAAGAGCCAACAAAGTTCGGTCAGACACCCACCAACACCTATAAGACAAAATATCTCAGAAGGGCCTATCAGCTCTTGATATTTCTATGTTGTAGGATTTATGGTCAACAAAGTACTGAGACCTTCCCCAAAGGGTGGGCATTTATGTTGAACCAGATCATGAACGAAGGGAAACCATTGAACTGGTCAGACTTGTTGGCTCAACCGCTAAAGATCCATGTAGTTAATGCCCTGAATCCTCCCAAGGGCAAGAAATCCATATTTTATATGTCTGCCTATCTACTAGATGCGATATGCACTCACAGTTCATTTCCTAGTGTGAATTGGACCTGGACACCAAGAGAGTTTGTCAGGCATGTTTATTGCAAGTTGATTTCAGAGTGCAGTCACGGAGGAGTAATGGAAAATATGATTGATCACTTCCTCATTCTGTTGTACAAGTTTATCTTTGAGGAAGATCCACCTCGCATGTCACATGGGGAAATGGCAGCAGTGTTGGAGATAGCACATTGGTTTACCTCACCAGATGATACTTTCCTCAGAGTGTTCGATGGACATAAGTATCTGCATATTCTACCAAGGTACACTTATAAGTTAGTCATGCAAGAAGTTTCCTACCATCTCTCTATAGGGTTGTTAGCAGTTTTTCACAGGAAGACGAAATGCCTTGGCCTGCTCTTCCTACACATATCAGATTGTACAAAATCAAAAATATGAAAGTTGTAGACACCAAAGGCGAGGCAATAGAGAAATTCACATTTGGTTGTTTGGAATTCAATCCGTATGATCCAAGGAATGTTTGAAAATACCACTATGCAAGGAGTTATTATCAATGGCTAAGCGGGAAATTTCACTGATCCGAGGTGAAAGCATGGAAGAATTGTTATAATTCCTCCAAGTCCTGCGAACAAGTCACCTTCATTGGAACATCAAAAGTTACTCCAAAGAAAGAATTCAACCTAGAGGAAGTACCAGTATAGAGGTGCAACCCAGTGTGCGAAAAGGGTAAGAGGAAGGTTGCATATATCCCAGGGGGAGAGCAAAGCCACAAGATGAAATCATTTCCAGTCATACTTAAAGCGGCCATAACAAGCAATAAGAAGAGGAAATGAAGGATGCGGGAAGAAAAACAAAGCAAAGGTAAGAACACAAGTAGGGGAGATTAGAGGAAGAAAGGCAGAAGCAGGAAGAAGAAGAAATCCAAAGAGTATAAGAAGAAGAAGAAGATACATGAAGACAAGTCGAAGAACAAGAACATAATTGACAACTAGAGGAACATATCAACCAAATGAAGGATAAGGATCTCGCTCAGGAGATTGAGGAGTTGATTGAGATCCAAGACATGGAGGTGGAACCAGAGCCATAGAACCAAGATTTTGATCTAATGGTAAATACACAACATGTCACCATTAAGTCCCCCCATCCTCTAATAGTAGAGCAAACTCTGAGAGAGGAAGAGGAAATTGTTCCTCTTGATGAGGATCCAATTATGGACACATACAATCTGACTTATGATGAGCTTCAGAAAATGATTGTACAAGCAAGGAAGAAACATTTTCCAGACGATCTTGTATCTCTTGCATTCATCAGAGAAAGGGTGATTGTGACTGACAACAGAAGGAATTCAAATGTCATTGCCGTAACCAACTTGGCCTTTACAGGTGCTACAAAGTCAAACACAAAGTACTTGATGGCCAAGAAAAAATAGTTGGAAAAGAACTTATAGGATGCAAGAAAAGAACTTGAACAACTCCTGGCAGAGGTTCAGAATGAAACTTCCACACAATTTTATCTGGAAGAACTTAAGACAACCATACTTGGTAAAGTATCAACATTGGGAGAAACTATGTGGAGGTTGTATGAAGAACTCGTCACTGTGCATAAGACAGTTGTCCACTTGCACACCATACAACATAAGTGTAAAGATAATGCCAAAGCTCTTAAGGTTGTCCATACAGCCATTGCTTCCGTGCATGAATGGTCAATGCAATACAAAGGGGCACTACCCGAATTGGCAAAGAAGACAAGGAAACATGCAAAGTTGGAGAGAGTGCAAGTGCGGATGATCATTCAGAGCAACAAAGAACTCGCTTCATTCATCACAAATATTTAGGCCTCATATGCATGATTGTACAACGATGTGGATTTCATGTTGAAAATGTGTTGGGAGCAACCCAACTTGGCCTAGATTTTGACAAAGACTCCACATTTTGGGGAGCGGAGCGAACTAAAGGATGCAGCGAAGCAAAAAGTGGACCACGTAGTGGAACAATGGAGTGCCAAAGTGGACCAAATAGTAGATATACCACGTGGTATATGGGCTTCGGAGAGGGTCAAAGCCCCTCCCTTTTGTTAAAAGAATGCAATTTTGTATATGATGAATGGTTTTCAGACCATAGTAGCTTGTATTAAGGGAGTCCATAGTATATGGGCCATGGTATTGCAATGATATATCCCTAGATGTAATAGTATATATATGGATCAATAATAAGAAGAAGAATCATCTTTATGGTCGAAATATTATGATCTATAGTTTCTGGTGAAGAAAAGGCTCTCTATCTAAGTGCGCAGAGGCCTAAGTCCACAACTGAGTGTGCATAGGCCTAAGCCCGCATCTGAGTGCGTGGACTGCCTGCAGTTGAGTGCACAGGCCAAGAACGGTTTGTTGTACAAATTATCTATTATAAGAAACATTTCTTATGGACGTAGTCCCACATTGGGATGAACCATAGTAAAATATGTGTCTTCATGTGTTTATTTTCTTATTATCTGTTGTAGCATAGTAGTTTATTACAATTGCATATTGTTTCAGTACAATGAAGTTTTATGGATGTATATGATATGTTTTAAGTGATGAATGTAATGTGGTGAAGTAATGTATGAATGTGAAGTAATTTATGAATGTTAAGTATAAGAAAACACAAAAATACCACATTGCATCATCCCTCAAGGCTATAGAAACCTGGTTTTGCATCCTCCCATAGTCACTTCGGGTGAGACTGCGATCTGCTTGCAGGTCGTTGCTGAAAGGGCCAGTGATTGAGGGTTTTGTTGGTGTGCAGTAAAGAATCAAACCTGGGTCAGCCCAACCTAAACCAACAAATGGTTATGTTGTCGGGACCAGGATCTGTTTGAGGGATATGTGGATGTGGCATCCGTCGAAGAAGGAAATTCAAGATTGGGTAGAATAGAAGGAACGAGAATTTGCAGATCAAGAGAATAGAAGCCCTCATTTGTCATCTAAAAGGTGGTTACAGAAGTATATTTTCGAAGATAAATATGAAATTTTCTTCGGTTCATTTTATGTTGAGATATATGAGTGGATATCAAGGTTGACCGAAAGAAAGGATTGTTTTAAAGGAGACGAACCTAAGGAGTGGACTCCTGAATTGATATAGCGACTCAAGAACACCGACAATAGGATTTCAAGAGTTGTTGATTTATGGATTGATAGCATCTTGGGAGGATTCATTACTGAGTTCGAGTAGACTCGACTGTGTCCTACAGTGAAGCAGAACAACAATTTTTCAAAGGACCGCGAGGTAAGTATTTGATGTCTATGAAACTCTGGATTAAGATGCTTTTGTGTGAGAAGGGAATTTTACGAATGCAGTTAGATTATTATTTTACTTATGTTTGGGAGAAGATCCTAAGAAGAGGTTGGAACAACACAAAATGGAAAAATATATAGAATAGACACTATAAAGAGATCGTGTGGCCAAGATCTAAAGACTTTCATAGAAGCTGGCTATAGCCCTCTTTTGAGTGAATCTGAAAGTGAAGAAAGCCTCCCTGAAAACCCCGAGGTAACTTGTTATAGACATTTTTGTGCCTTACAGCTCTAAGCATGAAATGTCCATAATCCAAGGGATCCAAAGTCCCTAAAAGTGTTTTTCTTGCCCCTAAAGGAACAAGGTCAACCAATGACAGCTTCTCCGAGAAGTTCTCCACCAGAAACTGCTCAAAACTAGTCAAATCAGGATCAATTCAGAAGCTCCACTAGCTGCCTGCGTTGCAAATCACCCAAATACACTGTCTAGGTGCGTTGCAATGCACTTGAATGCACTACCTAGGTGCGTTGAGCGGGAAATGACAAGTGGCAAAGTCATTCAACGAGGTGGAGAGACAATGGAAGCTTCCAGAATCTTCTCCAATGACACTTGCCTCACTGAATTCGACTAGTGATGAGTAAGAGGCTCTCAGTCTCCAAGTGGAAGCAAGAACTGACAGAGAGAAGCCACAAGTCAAAACATAAGCTGACTCATCCTCTCTGCTTACATCTATATATGGATCCCTCATCCCAGAGATCCAGAGGCTGGAATTTTGTACTTTGCAGAGAATTGCTGTTGGTTTGAGATTGAGATTAGTACATTGGGTGATTTATGCTTTGTTGGAGGTGAGGAAGGGATTCCTTTGCTGGGAGGTAGATGCTGGATCGGGACTCACTTGGTTGTATCTCCTCTTGGACTTTCTTATCATATCAATAAAACTATTTGAGATTCTTCTACATGCTTGTATATCAGTGATGTTTTGTTATATTTGCATGTTTAGCTTAATCTGATCCTGAGCTTTTTATGAATGTAAATCTATATCTTCGTGTAGTTTCTCTCTTCTGTGATCTTGCAGGAATTTAGTGAAGCTGGGCCAGTAAGGGAGCAGGCAGCGGGAAGCGAACAAAGGGAAGAGCGATTGGATCAACAAACTAGCGAAAGACACAGGTTAGTTACATCCTTCCTCTTCATTTACATTTCATAAAGAAGAATACTCAAGCAGTTTTCCTTGTTTGTTGCTAAGGCACTGTCACACCTTAGAGTGGGATAGGGGCGTTCTGAATAGATACTTTTCCCAACAACATAACTCTGCAGTATTCACCCTTCCAGCTTGAAAGTTCACTGAAGCCAGAATCAAGTAATAATTAGGGTGCTTCTGGTTTTCCCCATCCCCCTACCCCCCCTCCCCCCTTAACCCCCATCCCCCTCCCCTTACGAATCCCCCTCCCCCTCCCCCTTCGAGAACAAATATGGATGATGATATTAAGCTACCTGTTTTTAAAGGAACTGTATTGGAAGATCCATAACAATTCTGGTTTTTATGCAAAGCATTATGGACAATGAGGCAGGTTCATGATGAAAATATAAATAAATCACAACTTGTCACGACATTCCAAGATAGAGCGTTGACCTGGTACATGAAGTATTCGAGCAATCATATCATATCATTCACAAACATTAAAACAACACTGGTAAAAGAATTTAAGAAGCCAAAGTTTGAGTCGCAGTGTATCATAGAGTTAAGAGAAATCAAACAAAGGCCTACTAAGTTTGTTTCGGAATTTGACCAAGATTCAAGGTATTATTAGATGAGGTAAGCTTCAACATAGCTCTGCAACAACATAAGGAATGGTTCATAGCTGCGGTGTTGCCACATATCATATTGCTTTTGTTGCAACAAAAGATAAAAACTCAAGCCGAAGATCTAGAGCTAGCGATGAAATTAGAAGCTTCACCTATAGGAGATACAAATGCAGGTATGCAGCAAATTCAGATTCAGCTAGTGAATTTGACTCTGCAATTACAAGATATTAAGAAAAGTAAATAAGTTAGAGAAGAAGTGTGGTGTACGAAGTGCAATTAGAAGGCCACTCCAAAGAATAATTCCCTCTCTTCAGAAATTACATGGCTAGTGGAACACCAAATCCTTTAAATGTTGCATTCAGCCTATGGTGCAATATATGAAAAAATAGAGACAAACATAGATAAGAAGATTGTTATTTGTTAAAAAAATATGTGCAGACTCATAGGAACCTATATTTCAAGTTCTATAAATCGGTAGGACATGATGAGAACCATTGTCGAGCTTATCAACTAGTGGTGGAGTGCGGTGATGACGCGTATAGAATGCAAGCAGAAGAACATGGACATGAGGACAATGGACAATGTAGTGGTCAGGGTGGTTATCAAGGAAGAGGTTGTCGAGGACGTGGACAAATTATTTTCTATAACTACGTCCAGCCAGGATACTTTGCAAGAGACTGTCAGAATCCCACTATGACATGTAAGTATTGTAAAGCCTTTGATCATGTAATTGAAGAATGTCTAGTGCATATGGAAAAAATGTAAGAAAAGAGAAACCAGTAGCTGACACAGAATATCCAAATGATGACGACTGAAATAAGAATTGGTGACCCCCGAATCAATATAATTACTAGAGGTGGAGTTGCGACCGGTGATGACAAAGTAAATGAAATGGAGTCTGAGACTACATGGGTTTGAAAGACTGCTAAAAAAGCTCTTGTCTTTGATATTCAGAAGGAAAAATAAGTGTTTATGGAAGCCTAGCAAAGCTTTATGGATGTTGGATCTTCGACATCTAATGCATAGCCAAAACTGAAAAGTAACTGCGACATAACATCAGCTTCGACAGAGGAACAAGCTTTGACACAAGATCAGGAGCCAGCAAGACAAGAAGGTATTTTAAAGTCTTTTTGAAAAACTTGTGTGAAGTTATTAAGAGATCAAAATGTTGTAGAAGGACTCCAAGAATTGATAGATTCATGTGACTCCAGGAATTGATAAATTCATGTGCATCTAAAGAAATACCACGAAGTGAGTTACGCGTAGTTAACAATTTGCATCAACAAAAGAGAACAAGAAGAGAAATGAGGCTTAGTGCGTGGATAGGAGACTATGAGATGGATCACATTATTTTAGATCTAAGACCTGAAGCTAATGTTGTGACGAAGCAAACATGGGAGTTAATGGGTAATCCAAAGCTACAGTGGTCACCTATTCAGCTAAGAATGGCAAATCAATAGAATATCTTCCCCTTAGGAAGACTATCAGGTGTGACAATAGACATTGAAGGGGTTCACACTACTGCTGACTTTGAAGTAATATAAATTGTGAATGACATTAACCCCTATCCTGCATTACTTGGACTTGATTGGGCATTTGATAACATGGCTATAATTAGTATAAAGAAGACACATATGATATTCGAAAGGAATAATATGAGGGTAATTGTTCACTTGGATCCATCAGAAGGAGCAAGGTATACAGAGCCAGTTAGAGAAGAGTGTTGCGCAACTGATATAGATAATATCTATCAACTAACATCAAAGGAACAAGATTTTATTAACCCTACTGCAAAGGGAAAATCAACTTGGGAGCATGATAGTTCTTATGCATCGGACTCAGAAGAATAATAGGATAATTGGCAGAACAGGCTACATGAAGTATCTACAAGGCGTTGTGCAAGAGTTACTAAATCAGTTTGTTGCATGAAATTTGAAGTATGTAACCTTCCTTATTATGATGGATTAGGTGATGTGAATGTTTTTCTTGATGATTATGAGGAACAGGTTTCAGAAAGTCAAATATTTCTAGCCTTGGATATAGCTCTCAACGCCACTCCTGCTAGATGGTGGGGTACACATAAGAAGAATATAGGAGACTGGAAGGAATGTCAAAGATTGATGTGGATAAGATTTGGTCAGATAAACACAGAGATGGAATTGAAATATGATGGTGAAGCCAGTCCCAGGGAGCATATTCGGTTATGTACTACAACATGGAAGGAGATTCCACGACAAAAATGGGTACATGGGTTCATTCATACATTGGAGACAATTCCTCAGAATTGGTACCTGGAAACAGATCTTTGACATGGTACTGCGAACTAGGAAGATATGGTTGATGGGTTTATATTGACATTTAGCTTTGAAGATGATTACCCATATATATATTCAACCCTTAAAATAATTAAGAAGAAGATCTTTGAGAATTCAACTCCAAGGACATGGCAGCAACCTAATTGGGCTACGCAAATAAAACAAGCACTAGAATTCTATAACCTTATTGCAGAAGAAGAAGAAGATCCTCACAACATTGACATAGCAGAATCAGAAGGACATTGTGAAGTAAATGGACCTAAGCCAGAGATACCAGATATAACAAAGCCAGTAAAGACAAAGAAGGTAAATATAGGATCAGAAGAGGAACCGAAGTTTGCAACTATAGGAGATTATTGGGATGAAGAGACAATCAGCAAGGTTACAAAATTTCTTCATGAGTATCAGGATTTGTTTCCCACTAAGTTTTCATAAATGAAGGGTATAGTAGGAGATTTAGGAGTTATGAAGATCCCCCTTAAGCCTGATGCGAAGCCAGTCAAGCAAAGACCTTACATATTGAATCCAAAATATAAGGAGAAAGTAAAAGTTGAGTTGGATAAGATGATAGCAGCAGGAGTTATTGAACCTGTGGAAGAATCAGAATGGGTAAGTCCTATGGTGGTACAAGAAAAGAAAACTCAAGGAGAAATCAGGATTTATGTTGATTTGAGGAAGTTAAATGATGCATGCTTACATGATCCTTTCCCTACCCCTTTCACAAATGAAGTATTAGACAATGTAGGAGGTCAGGAAGTTTATTCATTTACAGATGGATTTTTAGGATATCAATAGATTAGGATTGCACCTGAAGATCAACATAAGACCACCTTTTCTACAGAATGGGGCTCATATCAATATACAGTAATGCCTTTTGGATTAAAGAATGCCCTGCTATATTTTCTAGGGTGGTGGTTGCAGCTTTTAAAGAATATATCCACAAGTTTTTGGAGGTATACTTTGATGATTGGACAGTATTTGGGTTGTTAATAAAACATACTAGAAGTTTAAGACTTATGCTTGATACATGTAAACAATATCATATCTCCTTGAACTTGAAGAAATGTATATTTTGTGTACCTTTTGGTATATTGTTGGGACATATTGTTTGCAAGCAAGGATTAATGGTGGACCCTGTGAAAACTGCTATCATTGTGAACTTACCTCCACCAAAGACAATAAGACAGCTTCGCACTACATTGGGACATACTGGGTATTATAGGAAATTCATCAAAGGGTATGCGCAGATCACTGCACCTATGGAAAAAATGTTGAAGAAAGATGTCACTTTTCAATGGGATGAAGAATGTCAAAAGAGCCTTGACATATTGAAGGAAAAGATGGTAGTTGCTCCTATACTAGTATTCCTTGATTGGAATAAGGGATTTTATGTACATGTGGATGCTTCTTGTATAACCTTGGGAGTGGTACTGGCGCAACCTGGTGCAGGAGAAATTGATCATCCTACACAACTACAGAAAGGAAAGGATTGGCAATGGTATATGCCTTGCAGAAGTTTAGAAATTATTTGCTGCGAGCACATTTCAAGATGTTTACAGATCATTTTGCATTAAAGTATTTGGTTAATAAGCCTATTTTAGGAGGAAATATTTGTAGATGGTTACTATTGTTCCAAGAGCATGACTTTGAAATTATTGTTAAGCTAGGAAGCCTGAATGTGGGACTTGATCATTTGTTAAGATTGGAAACAGATGAAGAACCAACCTGAACCAACATAGAAGATAATCTCCCTGATGCATAGTTACTTGTAATCAGAATTGTAGATGAGCATTTTGTAGACATTATTCAATTTTTGAACACAGGAATGGCTCCTTTAGAATATACTATGAAGCAAAAGAAATAATTAGTGGTGAAGGAAGTTGGTTTTTCATTAATAGTAGTACACTTATATAAGATGGTACAAGATGAGATATTGCACATGTCTGTTCCTGAATATGAAAGGGAAATAATTCTAACAGAGGCTCATGAAGTCACATCTAGTGGACATTATGTAGGAAAAGATACTACACAGAAGATTTTGAGAGCAGGATCGTGGTGGCCTACACTACATAGAGATGAAAAGGAGTACTGCCAAGCTTGTGACGTGTGCCAAAGAATAGGAAAACCTTCAAGAAGAGAAGAGATGCCACTGGTACCTGCATGTTACATTGCAGGCTTTTAATAAATGGGCTATTGATTTTGTTGGACCTATCGATCCACTTGGGAAGAGGACTGGTGTGAGGTACATAATTACTGCAACTGATTATTTGAGAAGATGGGCCGAAGCACAACTAGTAAGGGATTTCAGTGTAGAGACTGCTGTGAAGTTTATGTTTGAATACATATTGTCTAGATTTGTATGTCTAAAGATCTTGATGAGTTACCAAGGTTCACATTTCCTGAACAAGACTTTTGAAACATTGACTGATGAATTCCAAGTTTATCATTAGAAGAGTACTCCTTATCACCCTTAGGCCAATGGAATTATGGAATCATTTAACAACATTTTGGAGAATGCACTGACTAAGGTATGCAATAGAGATGACTGGGACCTTAGAATTCCAACAGTATTATGGGCTTATAGGACTACATGAAAAAAGTTGATAGGTCAACTACCCTTTAGGTTGGTTTATGGGAAAGAAGCTGTGATTCCCATGGATATACATTGTTCCTAACATAATTATGGAAGCTTTTTCCAATATGGCAGACCCTAACATAATGGAGGAAATAATGTCATAGTTGGTTGCTTTGGAAGAAGACATATTTATAGAAGGATTCCATCAGAATAGGCCTGGCATGATAAGCATATTAAGAAAAAGAAGTTCTAGGTAGCATACCTTGTTCTCCTCTATGACAATAAGTTTGTGAAGTTCCCAGGAAAATTCAAAATGCATTGGTTAGGCCCATATGTTATCAAGTATACCACTGATGGAGGGGTAGTTTAGTTAGCGAAGTTAAATGGATAATTGATTCAGGGAAAAGTAAATGGTAGTAGGTTAAAGTTGTATAGGGACAACCCTGCCCCTACAACTTCACCTTGAGAAAGAAAGGAGAAAAGTCTTAGTACCACCTGCAGTTGAAAGTGGGCATTGGACTATAAATTACACTGCAGAGAGCTTCAACGTAGGAAGTTACTTCGCTACAGTCTAGAGTATGTCAAAGTTCGGAAGATTTTCAACGTAAGACAGATATTCGCTACACTATGGGATGCATCGAAGTTTGTCGGAAAATAGAAATATGACCATTAAAAGGGAAAATTACACAGAAACTTGCATTTATGAGGACAAATTGGAAAAATCTAAGGATAGATATGTAATTAATGAGAAAATTTGAATGCAATCTGGACAAAATAAAATCTAAATAAAATCTAATGATGGGGTTCAAATTTCAGAATTGTTATAAATAAGCCGCCTCCCACCCAGATTAAGAACTTTGTTGAATCAAGAGCTTGAGTATTGATAGTGTGAAGAAGTGCAGAGATTTTCGCTGTGTATGTCGTCTTAACGATCTTGGGAAGAAATTGTGCGAAATATTCTTGAGAAGGGATTATCTGGAATCATGGAAGCCACTGGTATGCCTGCAGCATCAGCGGAAATGCTCATAGTAGCATCCCCTACAGTAGAATCAACTGCAACACCATAACCACAGAAATATGGGAGATCCCCGAGAAAGAGTCTGACTAAGGAAGTGAGAAGCAAGAAGAAACAAGATAATAAACCCGCTAAACCTCAGCAAAAGCTTGAGCTAGTCAAAGACAGTGATGAATAAGTGGAGATACAGGTGGAGGAAGGCGATGCAATATTTTTATCACCCCTACCACCATACATCCTACCAAGGAAACCAAATGCTAAACTTATAAAAGAATCAAAGGATGCGAAGTATGGTACATTTACACCCTTGTTTCCAGAATCAGTACCCTTTAAAGGAGAAGTTTTAGGGAAAATTCTGCAGCTCAAGTTCGCAGATTATGATTTTAACGATAGGAAGAAGTACTCTTATTTTTCACCAGACCGATATTTCAAACATGTGCACTACCCGGATAGCGAAGTGATGAGGTTAGAGCCACAACAATGGGAAAATGGGTTGCCGCACTCAGGACTACTAAATATGTTGAATGTGCCGCACTTCGGTAGAAGTGCGGGGAGCACAGTGTGCGTAAGGAAATTGCTCGTGTTGATGCAGGATGGAAATTTATGGTTGGGGAATAAGATCCCAATAGACCATATGCTGATCTAGAGGATTACAATATTTCCATACCAAGGATGAAACCCCACGAAGGAGTTTGTTGGAAAGGATTAGGATCGCGCTATAGCAGAAAATATGAAGAAAAAGTTTGGGTTGGTCAAAGGAAAGAGAGTGTTATGAAACCAACTCACAAAAACATAGAAAAGATAGATCAACGACTTCAAAATCAGCCTCTTCGAGGGGGAAATCTCCTTTACATTACAAAAATGAACAATTCTTAGATGATACAAATGAAAAAACCTCCTTTCTATATATAGGAGTCTAAGGGGTCACAATATAATCAAAGCCAAAATTAACAACAATAATATAAGGGCACAACAATAACAATAGTGGGCTTGTATGGGGCACAATAATAACAATATGGGGAAAATAGGGGCACAATAATAATAATAAGGGATACAATGACAATAGTAATGGGGGAATCACTAGTATTATAGGGACCTAACATGCCCCTCTCCTTCAAAAAAGTGTTGTCCTCAACGCTTGAGTAGTTTTGGATGCTTTTGTATAAAATTCTCATCCCCCCATGTGGAATCTTCAATGGGTAAGTTCTTCCACTTGATGAGATACTCCGAAATTGATTGATTTTGTAGTTGTCGAGTTCTTGTTTTTGTGACTTCTTCAGGTTCCAATATGATTTTTCCTTCCTCGTCAAGTTCTGGAAATATTGTTTGAACTGGTAGCTTGTCACCTATAACCTTATTTAAGCATGAAACATGGAAAATTGGGTGCACTCAGGAAATTGCAGGAAGCTCCAATTTGTATGCCATAGTACCAATCTTTTGCAACACCTTGTATGGACCATAATACTTTGGTGATAATTTATTATCCTTCTTAGCTTGCTTTAGGGACATTTGCTTATATGGTTGTAGTCATAGGAATACCAAGTCACCTACATCAAAACTTCTTTCGCTACGATGTTGATCTGCCTATTGTTTCATTCTATTATGCACCAAAGTGAGGTTGACCTATAAGAGTTGGAGAACCTGTTGTTGATGCTTGATGTGATCTTCCACTGCTTGAACCTTAGAATTTTCTCTTAAATATGATTTCATTGACAGTGGATGATATCCATAAAGTGCCATAAATGGGATCATTTTTGTTGTATTATGGAAGTGTTATACCACCATTTAGCCATAGGTAACCATTTGACCCATTGTGTCTGTTTATCATATACAAAGAAACCAAGATATCCTTCCAAGCATTTGTTTACTATCTCAGTTTTCCCTTCAGATTGAGGATGATAAGATGAGCTATGAGCTAACTGAGTACCAAGACAAGAAAATAATTTTGTCCAGAAATTTCCAATGAAAATGGGGTCTCTATCACTTACAATAATCTCTGGGTTTCCATGTATCTTTTGAATTGTTTCCATAAATGCAGTAGAAACTGTACTTGCTTTAAATGGATGCGATAATGCACAAAAGTGTGCATACTTGGTAAGTCTGTCAATTACCACCATGATGACACTCTTTCCTTCAGACTTGGGCAATACTACGATAAAATCCATTGAAACCTTCTCCCAACGTTTGCTTGGAATGGATAAAGGTTGTAATAGACCTGGGGTCTTAATTGTTTCAACTTTATTTTGTTGGCAAACAAAACATTCCGCCACAAAATTTTGAATATATGATTTAAAGCCATCCCAAAAAAATTCCTTCTTAACCCTATGGTAAGTTTTTAAAAATCTAGAGTGCCCTCTTAAGGGAGAGGTGTGCAATTCCATAAGAATCTTTTGTTTGAGTTGGGAATTCTTACATAGGTATAAGCGATCTTTGTACCATAGCGAAACATTTTTCTAGCTAAATGTATCAGATGTACTAGAATATTGTTGTAACTTTTGAATAAGTGCCCACACTTCTTCGTCATTCTTCCATTCATCCCTTGCTTCTTTTATCCAATCCGGTTGGATAATAGAAATGGCACAAAGCAATGCTTCACATCCTTATCCTTTCCTGGGAGTGCATCTCCCACAACATTTTGCTTCCCTTTTTTGTAGATGATTTCAAAGTGATAACCCAACATCTTTGTGACCCATTTTTGCTGCTCTTCTGAAGATAATATTTGTTCTAAAAAGTATTTAAGACTATCATGATCCTTTTTTACCTTGAAGTGTCTTCCCATTAGGTAGGGTCGCCATTTCTTAAGTGAATGTAGTATTGCCAACATATCCTTCTCATAAATAGCTTTGTGTAAATACTTTCATTTGATTGGACGACTTTCAAAACCAATGGGTCTTTCTTCTTGCATTAAAACAACACCAATTCCATTTCCTGAGGCATCACATTCCACAATAAATGTTTTTGTGAAGTCCGGCGTAGCTAAGACCAGTGCTTGGCACATTGCCTCTTTAAGATGTTCAAAGGCTTTCGTTGCTTCTGGAGTCCATGAAAATGCATCTTTTTTCCATAATGTTGTTAGAGGTGCTGCTATTCTCCCATAATTCTTAACAAACTTGCAATAATACCCTGTCAACCCGAGAAATCCTCGTAGATGCTTTATGGATGTGGGGATTTTCCATTCCTTAATGGATTCAATTTTGCTAGGGTCTACTTAACACCTTCATGAGATGCAATATGACCTAGATATTCCACCTCTTGTACTCCAAAGAAACATTTGGAGCCTTTTGCATATAATTGTTTCTCCTCCAATAGTTTGAGAACCCTGTCAACATGTTGAACATGATCCTTCCAAGACTTGTTGTAGATTAGTATATCATCAAAAAATACTAACACAAATTTTCTAAGGAAGGGTTTGAAAATGGAATTCATCAAACCTTGAAATGTAGAAGGTGCATTGGTAAGGCCAAAAGGCATGACCAAAAAAATCATAATGACCCTCATGAGTTCTAAATGTTGTTTTCAGAATGTCTTGAGTCTTCATTCTGATTTGATGATATCCTGAATGAAGATCCAACTTGGTGAAGTAAATTGATCCATGAAATTCATCCAATAATTCATCAATGACATGAATGGTAAATTTATCTTTAATAGTGAGCTTGTTGAGCTCCCTATAATCCAGAAACATGCACCATGACCCATGCTTCTTGTGCACCAATACTACTAGAGAAAAGAAAGAACTTTGACTAGGTTGAATTATACCAGCCTCTAGCATTTCTACAACCATACGTTTAATTTCACTCTTTTGGGCATAGGAATATCTGTAAGGCCTCATGTTTGGAGGAACACTTCCTGGAATCAAATGAATAGAATGATCATGATCATGAATAGGTGGGAGGCATTTGGGAGTCTCAAATACCTTGGAATGATTGTCCAAGACTTTTTGGAGATCTGGAGAAATAGATTATTTCCATGTGGGAACCTCTAGCAAACATAATTGTGCAATTATGCCTCATTGTTATTTCTTTAGAAGCTTTGTCATTCCGTTAGAGCTTATTATCTTTCCTGGTTTCCTTGCGATACCCCTTAATTCAACTTCCTTTCCTTTCGAAGAAAATTTCATGAAGAGTTCTTGAAAATTAAAATCTATTTTACCCGAGGATTGTAGCCATTGGACTCCTAGTACAACATCAGCACCACCCATTGGAATGGAAAGCATTGGGCTATTCAATACATATTCTCCCATGGATAGCTTGATATTATGGCAGTTTCCAGAGTAATTTATGGTTCCTCCACTTGCAACCATCACTTGACACTCTGGTGCTGGATATAGGAAGAAATTCAATTCCTTGGCTATCTTACAATGAATAAAATTATGTGTACTACCCGAATCAATCAACACTATCACATTTTTCTTCTTGATATGTCCTTCTATCTTGATAGTTTGAGGAGTGGTAATTCTGGCCAATACATTACAAGATATGGTCAGATTCATTTCTTCTTTCTCTAGGGTTTGTTCTCGGTGTATATCCTCTTCTTTTGATGTTTCCTATTGCTTTTCTTCCTCCTCCTCACAATCTATGTAAAATAATTTCTTCTCAGCACACTTATGACCTTTAGTGTATTTTCTATCACAACTGTAACAAAGTCCTTTTGCTCTTTTTTCTTCCAATTGTTCTGGTGTCAATATTGTAGGTTGTGGAAGGCTAGGAGCAACAACACTTCCATCTTTATAGTTGTGAGTGGTAGGCTTCCTTGTTTCCATAATTTTGCTTTCCGTTTTTCTTGCCAACCTAAATGCCTTCTCCAATGAATCAGGTTCCCAAAGGTGAACCTCATGTTGGATGTTATCCTTTAAAGTCCCTATTAGTGTCAGTGTCTTCACACTGCCATTAGTGATCAAAATTTACTCTTTTGCATTTCATACTAGGAGTCCCATTCCGATGAGGTTGCATTCCATTAGGTCATGGATCTATTGATGGTAGGGTTTACTTTAGTTTTTCCCTCATGATATGCACTTGCCGACCTCCTTTCATACCTTTCAATCAATGATTCATGCTCATTTTCAGTTCATTTCATCAATTACATAGGGTTTTGGTCTCATTAGGTCTTAGGGTTTATCACCATGGTCAAATTTCAGTGATTATTGCTAATAATGGTCAACAAAGACATGAGGAGGTCAAATAATGTTCAGAAAGTCATAATTTGTTAATTTGTAAGCTTAATGAAGTTCTCACCTCAAAACTAGTTTTGAGGTGAAAACAGAGCATTTGTATTTTATCTTCAAATTTCATGTAATTTTAATGTTCTCATATGTAATAATGGTTCCATGCTGCTCTTGGACATCTGGTGATCTTGCCAAAGTACTGCCACTGCAAAAATCAAATAATTTTAACATCAATCCACCTATCAAAGCAAAGAAACCAAGCATAAAAAAACAGAGTATTTGAAAAAGAACTAGACATTATAAAAGTGGGTTTTCACCATCAAAAATAAAAAAGTTGAAAGTCATATAAAGCACATCCTTCTATTTATCATTTCATTATGCTAGTGTTGAGATTCAAAGTGCCAAAAGGAGAGCCAAGGAGTGATTTCAAGCAAAATTGTGCAAATACAAGTCAAGTGCTGCGTTTTTGGAAAAATCTGAGTGGCACTGCACTTTTGAGGAGGCCGCCGCGTTTCTGAGTTGGCACTGCGCACCTGGCAGATTTTCTCAGTGTATTTCTACACAAGCGCTGCGCTTTCAGAGTGGCATTGCGCACCTTTGTGAGGCGCTGCACTTCTACCCAGCCAAGTGCCAAATCGCCCAAATTGCTCTAGAACTGCCAATTCACCTCAAAATCTTCATTTTCTCCCTCTTGCAAGTAAGTACAACTGTCATATCTATTGTGTTAGGGTTTTGATTGCCAAGTTTTGTGTTTAGCATATTTAAATCTAAAACCCTAGCTTCTAGGGTGAAACCCTAGTTTTCCTCACTTATCTATTGTTTCATTTTCCCTATCTACTTTCCATTATTCCTTACACCTCATTCCCACATACCATATTTCCTAAATCCCATTCCCCTCATACATTTTCCCTAAATTCCTATTTACACTCTCTACCCTACCCATATCCCTAAACCCTACTCACATCCCTAAACCCTTACTCCCATCCCTAAACTCTTTATAACACATACATTTTCACACTCTCTTTTCCATACACTCTGCCCATTCCATTCCTCCATCCTGTTTCCACACTATTATCCACAAAACAACCATATACAACCACATTTTGCAAAACCAAAGGAGAAAAATGGAAAGAGATAGTGATTATGAATATGAGCAAGAGACATTCAGTGACAGCTCCAGGGAGAGAAACATATAGCAGAGGAAGCCTCATAAATGAGGAAGAATTATCAGAGAAGAGCCTACTAGTTTGAGGGAGTTACAAGCCTGTCCACTTGCGATTTCTTGCTTTCAACACCAGGCATGCTTTGATTTTTGTGAGATGATAGAAAGAGTCAGATTTCATCATGAGTTGGTTAGGCAATTTGTGACACATTTGCACAGTAATGAAGTAACCACTGCTAGAATAACCTTCACCATATCACCAACTGTCATCTCAGAGGCTACAGGAATTCCAAATGTGGGTGAAAATTGTTACAAGGGTCAGGATATTGATGAGGAGTACTATGAGCCTTACATCAAGGCTAGATACAAAGACAAAATGAAGAGAGTATTCCCCTTCAAGTTTTTGGAAGATAGATATGCTCCATTGATGAAAATCATTATCAAGTACTTCACTTGTGAAGGTAGGTTCTTCCAGTTGTATACCTATCACATTAGACTTCTCATGCATTTCACTAGAGTAAAGATGATGAATATCCCTTACTTCATGTTTAGAACATCAAGAAGATGGCACATATTGTACAAAGGAAGCCATACCCCCAGCACTTGAATAACATTTACCATTACTCTTTGATTAAAATCATTGTTCTACATCAGCTGAACCTTCTTAACATGCCATGGGAGACTTTCATTTCTCATGAGATGTTCAAAGGCCCACAAATCTTTTCATAAGTACATCATGAAGAAGGTGGACCTACAAGCCATGAAAAAGTTAAAGAGACTGAAACCGTTGGAGTGCCAGTGTTTGTGACATATAAGAGGGGTGCTAGGAAAATTTTTGCAGCTGCTAGGCAAGTATCGAGAAGATGGCACATATTGTACAAAGGAAGCCATATCTCCAGCACTTGAATAACATTTACCATTACTCTTTGATTAAAATCATTATTCTACATCAGCTGAACCTTCTTAACATGCCATGGGAGACTTTCATTTCTCATGAGATGTTCAAAGGCCCACAAATATTTTCATCAGTACATCATGAAGAAGGTGGACCTTCAAGCCATGAAAAAGTTAAAGAGACTGAAACTGTTGGAGTGCCAGTGTTTGTGACATATAAGAGGGGTGCTAGGAAAATTTTTGCAGCTGCTAGGCAAGTATTATCTCCACAAGGTGTGGAAGGGGTCTTGCCTTCGTCATCAGGCCACAGGAAAATGCTATCTCCACAAGGTGTGGAAGGGGCTTTGCCTTCTTCTTCAGCAAAACAGGTACAGGTTGAGCAGCAAAGCAAGGGAAAAAGTAAGGGAAAGAAAAAGGTGCAAGAGAAGGATCTTAGTGATAAGCAAGAAAGAGATTTCAATCTTGTTGAGCATGAGGAGCCACAACAACACTTTACTCATCATGGAGTTGACATTATTGACTTGGAAGCTTAGGATTCGAAGACTGTCAAAGACACAATCATAAAGGAACAAGAAGTTGAAATACAATCCTTGTCAGATAACTTAGAGAGAGCTAAGTTCATCATCAAATATTTAGAGCAAAAAAACAAACAATTGAGTGACAAGCAAGTCCTCATGGAGCTACAAGTAATCAAAGAGAATGGGCAAAAGGCCAAGGAGGGTAATGTTAAGTTGACTTCAATTGAACAAGAGATTGAGAATGATAGGGAAACTTGGCTTGAGAGGGCCAACATACACCTTTAGGGGCTGATTGAGAAGGCCAACAGGGACAAGAATATGCTTCACCACATGGCCTACCATTACTTGACCCGAAACAAAATCTGTAACATAAGGATCAGGAAACTTAAAGCTAGGTTGAGGAAGGATTTAAAGAGAAAAAAGGAGCAAGATAAGTTGAATATATTAGCTGAATCCTCACTAGCCCATCAAAGCAACTAATGGTGGTGTCCCATGCCAAATCTGGGCAAGTTTTGATGATTTTTTGTCTTTTTCAAATTTTGAAATTTTGAAAACAGGAAATTTGCCCAGAAGTGTAGCGCCATCGGTGCTATGATTTTCCTTGGAGCACTTGTTGGAGGAAAGGCTTATATATTTGGATTCAACATGATGAGAGAATTCATCCCTGAAATTTTCAGCAATTTTGGAGCAAAACTAGGTCACCAAAAGGTAAAAAAACTACCAAAAATTGACCTCTCTGCCTCTTTTTGGACACACAAAAGCAGCCTTGGGAGATTTCAGTTTTGAGGGGAAAAATTACCTCCAAATGAAAAAATTCAAGTTTTTCCAGAAACTAGATAGGAATACCTTTCTAATGAGCCATCATGGCCTAAATTTGGCTAAGTGGAAGGCCTCCAAAAGTGGATGGAAAGCGGCGCTGCGCTTTTGGCTCATTGCGCTGCGCTTTTGACCAGTTTGCTAGAAAATCAAATTTTCGCCTACTTTCACTGCAAGTTGACTTTCTCTCTCTTCATGGATGATTTTATGATTGTAATTAATGACTTGGCATGTAAATGTAATAGTGAAATGATCTTAGAGGGTAGATTCATCAGTTTGAGGTGGTTTTGGGGTCAATGAATCAGTTTCCATGCTTATAGAGGCAAGTTGTTCCACTGCTTATATTCTTGTTCCCTGTTTGGAAATGGTTGTAACAACTCCTTTTCTCTTGGTTTCGACCCCTGATGGCTAGCATAGGTGGTTTGATGTCTATATTATGTATTTTTTCTGTCATTAGCAAAGGTTGGACTCTCTTGGATGCTCTGAGCTACATTGTACACCTTTATCAGCAGTTTGGCAAGGAAATATACCAGGATTTGCAGCTATTTTTATGGAATACTTGTGGCATGGTGTTTTTTCAAAGTTTCTTCTTCTGTTATCAGTTTTTCTCATGTTTTATGTGTGCCACAATCTAATTCATTGCTTCTAGCTGAATGACATCAAGATAGATAGGTTGAATTCATTGTTTATAGTGCTCTGCCTTGGGAATCCATTCAGTTTTCTATGTTTTCAACTGTTTGAGAGGGATACATGATCTTTGCATGCCCTCCTCAGCTCCTCACCAGTCTTAGACCTCTCATCTCACTCAATTTAAAGTGCCAAAGCACCTACCTACCTCGCCCCATAGGACACCCTGCATCCTGACTTGATTTCCCAGACCCAAAACTGCCTGGCTCCATTTGATCTAGCAACAAAATCAATCAAAAAACCCTAGAGCTACTATACCTAGCCTAAAATCCATATTTGATCCAGTCATCTTGATTGAGATTCACAAGGAGAAAGCCCTCTCTCAACCTGGTAGGGCTAGCTACCAGGTTAAGGTTGGTTTGTGGTTATCCTAGGATAGCCTTCTTTCAGCCTGAGGTCAATCTAGGCTCTAACATAGTGACGACCATACTGGGGAAGAAAATCTCATTATACCCCAGTACGATTAAGAAGTTCTGAACTTTTGGATGATAAGTTTAGAATTCATTAGGCTGAAAAGTGGAAAGTTGTAAAGCAATATAAAAACCTTGAGAACTTTAAACACACTGGCTTCAAGAAGATACACCAGGTCTAATCCTTATCTGAATCCTCCTCTCGTATTTGAAAATCCTAATCTCATTCCACATATACTCAGACAAGAAAGTTCACCAAGTCCTAGACCTATTTTTAGATCTCATTCATGCCCGGTGGAGTGGCTGTTCCTTGAAGTTCTCCCTTTTGACAAGTATTTTGGTCTCTCTCTGTTTAGAACCACATCTGAGAGTGAATTGCTGGACATAGTCCTAGACCCAGAATTCACCAAAGAGCTTGAAATTGAACGGGCAAAATTGTTAAGTAACTGAAACCTTCGGAATTCCCCTCAGTCATCCCTCACTACTGATAGAATCCATGAACTCTCTGACTCGACTTCAACATCTTTTGCCTCATCATCATTTCCCCATATTTCTGAAAATCATCCCTCATCTCCATTCATACCTTCACTCCCTCATCAGCCTATCATTACCCCTCAAACACCCATCACCTCTGTTACATCAACTGCCCTTGTTGTCATAAATCCCCCTGTTTCCCCAAGACCAATTTCAAATCCGCCTTGAGTCATGGCTGCCAGATATGCACCTCTCATTCTGCCTCAAAATTTGGATGATATGCCCACTGATTACCAAAGTAAGATACCTCTTTTCGATGCTACTCAAAGTATCACAGCGCAGCAACATGTTGATAGGATGAATGACTTCTTTGACCTTCATGAGGTAGATGCAGAAAATGTGTCCATGAGATTATTTGTATAGAGTTTTGGAGGCGAGGTTTGAAAGTGGTTCAAAGCATTACCAGTGACCTCTATCAATACTTTTCCAGATCTCCATAGACAATTCCTGGACTAATGGGAGGTAAAGAAAAACCCGCTCCAAATTTTATCTAAGTATGAAAATATCAAAAGGAATGTGGGTGAAAGTGTGCAAGATTATTGTGTAAGGTTCAATACAGTTTATAATTCTATTCCGGCTGACATTAAACCACCGATGGGGTTAGCATTGATCAAATTTCCAGACGGTTTCGATGCTGATATGGCATATCAGTTGCGGGAAAGGGATCCTACCACACTTGAGGATATGCAAAAGAACGCTGTGAGTGTAGAGGAAGATCTGCTGGCCAAAAGAGCATGGATGAAAACCGAAAAGAAGGTGACTATAAAGGATGAAGCATCTTCCTCAGATGTTAAGGCAGATAATATTCTCCAGAAAATTGAGAAAATGTTTAACCGGTTGACAGTTGCAGAAAAGCCTGAAACCACAATTAGAAATCCAAACTTCAAAGGACAGCAGCAACCTCAATTCAGGATTAAACAAAGGGAGCAAAAGGCACAAGATCAGTCGGCACAACAGCAGCAGGTCAGAACTCCTTTGCAACAAATCTATGTGCATGGAACAGAGGATGAGGATGATGATGATCCGGTGGTTGAGGCGAATCATTTATTTACTGTTGATGGTTTGCCCATTTTTCTCACAGAAGATGAAGAATATTTGGAGGTCCCAAATGCCCAAAGGGATGAAGACTACATAAAACAATGTAAACTTTGAAACGGGAACTATAAACTCAAAACGGGAACTCTGGCCAAAAAATCCCCAAAAAACATCAAAAACAGTGCTAAAAACGAAAAGTTTGTATACTGGAACGATGATTTTATTGTTTAGGGGTCAATTTTGAACATGTTTTAAAAATGGCAGTGACTACGAAATTTATATGAAATTTTCTTGCAAAATATAGCTTCAAAACGAAAAAGTGATGATACTCGAACGATGATTTTTTTTTTATGGTCAATTTTCAAACTTTTTAAAAAATGCTAGTAAAACCAAATTTTTATGTGTCAAACAAAGTTGTTTATGAGGAAAAAAACACATTAATGTTTTTGGTAGAATATCATTTTTCTTTCCTAAGTATAAATTCAACATGTTTTCAACCATTACATGCCATGGTTATTACACCTAAACATAGATGGAAAAATTTACCATATCACATCAAGCACATTTTCCTGATTATCCTTATTTTAATTTTGAGCATGACAAATTCATAGGAGGCCAGGATTTCGCTAAAAAGAGGAACTGGAGTCAGATTATAGTGAATCTCCTCTAATGACCCTCGCTAAACTGATCACCCTCTCCATAAAATATGTTCACAAAAAGTTCACAAGGAATCCCAGAAGCAAGTTTCATTTGTTCTAAAGCAACTCAGTTACACCTCAAGAACCTTATTACTCCCTCATAAATGTGT
Source organism: Pinus tabuliformis (assembly GCA_031772625.1). Classification (NCBI taxonomy): domain Eukaryota; kingdom Viridiplantae; phylum Streptophyta; class Pinopsida; order Pinales; family Pinaceae; genus Pinus; species Pinus tabuliformis. The sequence goes on from CM062813.1 coordinate 1,556,129, forward strand.
TCCCGAGAAATGAAGGTAGGATAACTTCATTTGCTATCAATAAATCCCAAACCTAGATGCCAGAGGATTTTCTCTCAAGAATGAAATAATTGGAAAAAACAAGCAAGTTCTCAGAAGATAACTCTAGTGTCAATCACAATCCTAATAATGCATCATCAGTGAAATCATACCCCACATGTAGGGAGAATACGATGAGCTACCTACGACCACTCGATTTACTTTGATTAGAGTATCTAAGGCCATAATAATAATCTATTTTAATTTCTTTCCAAACCTTTAAAGGAAGGTCACTGCCACTGTCATCTTATGAACCACAATAATAACTTTGATGGCATTTTAAATATAGTTACATGGTATTTTGTTTTTGTCTTATTTTGTTGCATGTGACTCATGAGGAGCACATGGACGCTAATACCACAATGGGAAACACAACCAAAATGAGCAAACTAAGTTTGGACCTCCATTAACATCAATTACCACTGAGAAAGGATTACATTTATCAAACTCACTGCGAATATCTTAATAATAGCATAAAAACATCTCCCTTGGCAAAAATTCTAAAAAGTCAATTAGGTCAAAAATTTACACCCAATATAAGGAGACACCCCTATTAATATGGTTATTCAGTGCGTTTCTTCCCCCACTATTATCAATTAGATGTTACCCATCCTCATATCTGAATAAAAGAAAAGGGAGAAATAAAATAAATGAAAAGCACCCCAATGGGGGAAGTAACGAGGGATATAAAAACCTTTTATGGGACTATGAACATCTAGTTGGTAGTAAATGCTTATTATTTCATTGTGGTGATTACATTGTAGACATAGAAACTCATTAATATTGGAAGAATACTTTTAGAAATCCTTGAGTCATATTTAAGGAGTCAATAATAACCCTAATGACTTCACAACATACCCTATTACCAACTATCTTATAGCTGTCATTTAGTAATTAATTTGATCTTATATCTATCATTTAGTCATTAATTTGATTATTTTCTTATTATTCAGTTATATAATTATATCATATTATGTTTGATCCTAAATCAAATATTTATCAGTGTGAGGAAAAGATACTCCAAACTATACTCACCAAAAACTACAGTAAATAAATGGCAAACCTACATGAATAAAACAAAACTACAATGCAATTTAATTGATCAAAATAAAATAAAACTTCAATGCGATTTAACTCATCAAAATAAAACAAAACTACCTTGCAATTAGATTGAGACTACACTTACTGAGAAATCAGTAGGTGTATGTGTAATCTTTAAAATATCCAAATCGATTTCCCATGTTGTATAATCTATGGGTTTATCCATGAAATTCTCACCGTATTCCAAAATCGACAAAGAATGGATTTACGAGACTAATAAATCATATTGTGTTTCATTGATTTATTGTATCTAGATTCCTTTTAAGATGCTTATGGGCTCTTCAAATTCTTTTCTCTTGAATAAATAAATATTTGACATTTTCACCATTTATGACAATCAAATTTCTGCCCTCCTCTATTCTTATTTCATTACCTTCTTTTTGAATCTTGAACATTGGTTTTGTCCCATCCTCTTTTTTCTCCTTAGATATTAGCACTTCTAGGTTTTCTTAGGCTTGCACCCCCTTATTTTATCATACCCATGTTTCCTTATTTTCGCAATACACCTCTTAAAATATTGTGCCATGGAATATCAATCATCTAAAAGGAACTTTCTAATAGTCCAAATGTTGATTGAATATTTATTTTCCCCATTACATGGATATGTCCTTTGGATGGAGTTCCAAATCAACTAATAGTTGAATAAATATCCTATCCACCATGGTTTAATACTCTTATTCAAGGTTGATGTATTCCAATGAAGTCGATTTCCAATAATTTCCAATATATCTCTCATCTAAAGCTCCATCGAGAGACCAAGAAACAACATCCAAACCAGTCATATGAAGAAGGGTCTAGTTTGAGGATTGAACATTGAGTCAAAAAAATTGTTATAAATCAAATGCCATACCAAACTCTACATAAAAGTTGCATAATCATCATTGAGTACCATGAACAAGAGCCCGTAAGAATATAATATTTATATACATAATTTCATTTCTCTCAATGCAACAGTCCCTTTTAATTTCATAATTTGATTGTCAAACACCATGTATATATGCTCTCAATGCAATAGTTCCTTCTATCTTCTCATGAGCATGTATGCATATTTTCCATTTCCAATAATGGAACTTTGATTTCACTGCAATTCGAGGACTCTTGGCAACGACTATGAGACGACTATATTGCAAAACAATGATACTAGGTTTATAATCCTCAGTATATAATTGCTTATATATAAAAAAAAATTGTGCAGATTCTTTAGATTCATAAGAGACTTGCCCAGTGAACATACTTAGACACAAGTTCATATGAGTGCGTTTCTAGATTTACCCAATATAAGTTAGAATGCCCCTCAAATTGTAGATAGATACTATACTCTTTTTAACGAAGGAATAGTATGAACATTTTAGTTTGAAAGCATAAGCTTACTTCCTATTCGGTTGCTCAGTTCAACTAGCCTCACTAGTGATCTCTACAAGAACACAATCCATCCTTAAAGTGGTGGAATCGGTTTTTATCTCTCACAATAATTTCTCTCCCAGCAACCTTGGAGATGAACTTAGTGGCAATGTGGCAGTCATTACACACACGAAGGTTCTTCATGATACGGATGGGTGGCCGGGCTCGTTTTCATCACTCATATGGGAAGACTCGGTGAAGGCGATTCTGAGAATCGCCCGATTCGCCACCGCCCCGCGGCGGGGCGATTCTCAGAATCGCCCCACCACCTTAGTTTATTGCTATCAAATCAACCACTACCTTCGAATGTATCTTTTAGAGTCACAAAAGTTGAAGCCACGACGACCCCATTTCAGATTCTGGAGATAAAATGAGCTCAGATCATTTCCTGGGATATGCATATATACCGTCGTATGCTCTGGATTATTTATATGCACAAAAGAAGTTTGAGAGATTTCTGTGTGGACTATTAATATTGAAAGCTTCTGCCCAAAGATTTTGTAACTAATTCATTAAACTGGCTTCAAGCACCAGTAGGATGGAGGGCCATGGAAGGAAAGAGAGTATGGCGTTGAATTTGGAGATTGTGGAAGCTAAAAATGTTATAGTTAAGCCTGCCGGAGGTAGAGACAGTTTGTTTGTTCGCTATTATCTTTCGACTGGCAATGGCCAGGTGAAGAATATTACAGTCAATTCAAAGGAAGTAACAGCAAGGTCAGACCCTCAATGGAACCGAACTTTCTGCTTAGAGTGCGGAGGGATTATGGACGACGTTAATGTTATTACTGAATTGCAAAAGCAGTTTGTTAGGTTTGAATTGAGGGAGAGGAGTGGCAAAGTTAAAGTAGTGGGAAATATGTTTAGAGCATCCAAAGTGGTTGGATGGGTTGAGATACCATTGAAAGATTTGTTGGCATCTCCCATGGTATCAATCAACAGCTGGTATTCCTAAATACCCATTGTTAGTGGAGGATCAGAGCTACCACTGGTGGGGGCGATTCTGAGAATCGCCCCACCACCCGGCGATTCTCAGAATCGCGCCCATTTGCGATTTTCAATGCAAAAGCTCTATCGAGAAAAATACTTCCGCCCTAAGTCCTACTTACCGATTTTTGACCCCTTTAAGGACCTTGGTAATCCTCGTATTCTCTTTTTATTTTTATTTTTGACTTTATTTTCCATTGTGTTTGGTTCCATATAAATTTTATTCTATAGACCAAATGCCACCTACGCTTGGCATCTTACATGGTTTCCTTAGGCCATGGCCTTAGTATAAAAACTCTCCGTGATACTTTGTTTGCTAACGATAGATCTCGACTTAATATAAGTGTATAATTCCACCACACTCGCACAATATCAAATAATGTCGATGCCCCAACCCTAATTCACTATTAGTTAGCTTATTAATTGATCTTAACTTTGCACAAGTTTGAAGGCACATTCGTCAGTGGATTCAAACTGTTAAACTGTTACTAAATAGGTTCATAAATAGTTCATAACAATTTGTTTTCCAAATGAAATTAACTCCGTTTCAATGTTACTCAGCCACAGCTGATGGGATTTGGATCAATGGTTTGAATTCCTTACGACCCTTCAAAGATTTCTCTTTCCATTCTATTACAGATCATGACCGTCATTTCCTCAAGCTAATGATTTAAAAAGTCGTCCTTGCTCACTGTTTGACTTGGTTATAGACTTGATTGAGATTTTAATCCTGTGCACTTGGTTTCCCTTACAGCGTTCAAAGCAAATTGAATTTGGATTCAGCATTGAAATCGATCCTTCCAATCGACATCAAACAGGTCAAAACCATAGGTCTATGCCACTGCGCAGACTCTTTGAAAATAGCAGATGGGGTGATTCTAAGAATCGCCGGGTGGTAGGGCGATTCTCAGAATCGCCCCGCCACCACCCAGCGACCAGTGGTGGTGGCGGGGTGGTGGCGGGGCGATTCTGAGAATCGCCCTACCACCCGGCGATGCTCAGAATCGCCCCATCTGCTATTTTCAATGCAAATGCAAAGTTTGTCTCTTAAACTGGGAGATAATTATCGCTGTCATAGACATGAAATGCAATTATAAAAAATCAATGCATTGCACGTGGGCGCCAGAATGATCGCTATCTTGACTTTAACGTTTCAGAAACATAGTTTTGTGTATTGCCATGGATGGGAAGAGAGAGATGTCTAGTGTTTGGATTGGAACCATATTTTGTAATCATTATCTCTCATTCAATTCAACACGGATATGCATTAGAACATAGTCACCTTCACTCTTTGTATTTATCTATTTATATGTAAAATCTGTACTGTTTCATCAATTCTCTCTCGACATGATAATATAGCTATTTATTCTCTATAATTACATATATTTATTAAAAGTCTGAATCATCAATATTTTACATAGATTGGTTTACTAAAATTTTATTTAAAATATATTCAAGTGATAGCTAATTCGGCCCGGTTCCAAGTTGGTTCGTTCCCTTCATCCCGATGATGTGTTTTATGACGCTTTTCAGATGGAAATGTGCACAAGTTATGTTTGTATTTGTATGAATGGTCATCATACTCACAGTGCATCTATATTTCTTCAAAGGGTGTAATACCCATTTACATACAATTATCTTAATTACCTCTAAGATTAATTTTCCATCTCTTACTTATTCAACCTGTTGTACACTAAAATTTTCCATTGTTTATAAATGTATTTTCTTTTCAGTTAATTTCTAGGAATTGTAAATCTTTAAATAAGACCTTCTAATTAACTTCCGTTAAACCTCTTCTCTGCCTCTCTCTAATCTCTTTGATCCCCACATTAATACACCAGAATAAATAGATATCTTGTAGAAAAGTGAAAAAAACTTTATCAAATATAACCCTTCAGAATGATCCTTTACTCTAGGGTTAACCAAGATTACAGCAAGACAAGATTTGAGGAGAACCTCGTCCTTATTGGCTCGCTCTTCTATTATATACTTCATCCGCAATGTACTTGATTTGGCGGCCATGCCTTTTTGACACCTGAGCATGGTATGCCCGCCTCGGGGAATAAATTGATCTGAAACTTTGGTCTTGACTTGCAGGTACCTTATAGATCCTTACTCTGCTAGACTCTTCCCTCTATGATCCCAATGATAATACTCAGCCAGAAAACCAAAGGCCAGAAAACACTAATTCTGTTTCCCCAAATCATCAAAACAAGCCAAAACTTGAGATTATAAACATGAATTATCTGGCCGGGACACCTAGGGAGTCCTCATGTGGTGTGCTCTTCCAGAAGGTGCCCACGGCTTTTATATCTCTCCCTTACATACAAGGGGGAAACTGCAACCTCGGCTTCATCTTGAAATCTCTAAATATTATACTTCCCAGTGAGTATCACCTGGATTTATTCATTATGTTCAAATCCTTTCCCCTAGCTGCATATTCTCACTAAGAGAGCCATGCATCTTCATTTTTGTAAGCGTCCTTCTGGATCAGGAGAAGGGAACATTGGGGGCTTGGGCCCATTGATGTATTCCTTTTCACTATTGTAATTGTAGCAAAATGTTTTTATGAGGGAAATATTAAATGAAGCTACCATATAGCTACTACATATTGAGATATTTGTAATGAGTTTCACATGTAGCCATCGATAGGCCTTTTACAAAGCTCAAACAAAGCAGAATAGAAAATAGAGCAGAGAAAAAGTAAGCATACACAGCAGAATTGATGGGAGAATCGGTGAAATCATTTATATTTCTCTGATATATGCATATACTTCATTTCCTGAAACTTTTCAACCATCTTCCAATGTTTGTTTCCAGTTTACAACTTTCTACAATTAAAATCAAAGTAAAATCTTCTCTGAATATTTGTGAGCTCTCAATACCTACCTATGATTGAAATATGGTCAATGAAGAGCAACATGTTTAGAATCAGAACACAGTCCATGAGAATTTGCCTCTGAAAAACTGGAATCTTGGAGTTTAGTAGAATTAGCTATCACTTGAATCCAACCTGATTGAGATTTTAATTGAATTTGAAATCAATCCTTCCAATCGACATCAAACAGGTCAAAACCATAGGTCTATGCCACTGCGCAGACTCTTTGAAAATAGTAGATGGGGCGATTCTGAGAATCGTCGGGTGGTAGGGCGATTCTCAGAATCGCCCCGCCACCACCCAGCCACCAGTGGTGGTGGCGGGGTGGTGGCGGGGCGATTCTGAGAATCGCCCTACCACCCGGCGATTCTCAGAATCGCCCCATCTGCTATTTTCAATGCAAATGCAAAGTTTGTCTCTTAAACTGGGAGATAATTATCGCTGTCATAGACATGAAATGCAATTATAAAAAATCAATGCATTGCACGTGGGCGCCGGAATGATCACTATCTTGACTTTAACATTTCAGAAACGTAGTTTTGTGTATTGCCATGGATGGGAAGAGAGAGATGTCTAGTGTTTGGATTGGAACCATATTTTGTAATCGTTATCTCTCATTCAATTCAACACGGATATGCATTAGAACATAGTCACCTTCACTCTTTGTATTTATCTATTTATACGTAAAATCTGTATTGTTTCATCAATTCTCTCTCAACATGATAATATAGTGATTTATTCTCTATAATTACATATATTTATTAAAAGTCCGAATCATCAATATTTTACATAGATTGGTTTACTGAAATTTTATTTAAAATATATTCGCAGTGTTTATAAAATATGATTTCTTCTCTCCATTGCCTTGAGATGGATATGAATTGCACAGCGGATGGTGTTCATTATCGCTGCAGATTTCATTCGGCGTTTTCATTGTAATGTCTTTTGCACAAAAGTTAAAATTAACGTATCTTTTTTTCGTGTAAGACCGTTATTATACACTTTCTTTAACTTTTAACTTTATATTAAAAATTTTCCCCGGTGCTTGATTTGTAGTCAAAGAGATGCGGTGATAATGTATTTTGAAATTTTCTCTTGTTTCAATTAGAATTAAAAGGGTTTTTTCTTTTTGTTTTCCTCATAATAAACTATTGTTCTCAATTGAAATTGGATCATTTGTATTAATGTTTCTTTTAAATGTAAGTTTGAGGTGCAAGTTACTTATTTTATTTTTAGATTATGATATTTAACACATAGTGACCTATGCCTAATAAACTAAAATTACAAAGGTTTAATAACTTGCTTAGTTTCTTTTATGGTGTTGGTGTAGCTTGTTTGTAGAGAGACTAGAGATTTGTCCATTAGGCAATAGCATTCTCTTGCGTCTTTGAAATCTTATTTATTGGTTCTATGTGCTTGCACTACCATATTTTCATAAATGGTATTTGAAATAGTTATTCAAGAAAATTTCTAAACATTTCAGCATTTCATTCAGCAAAGAATTAATGCTTTTCAATTTCTTCCAGATGCAATGCAAGAAATTGGGTTGAAGAAAGGGGACTTTAGTGAAGCACGTGTGGCAAAAAAGGCAAAGAAACCCCACCCACCATTACATAGAATGTTTGGAAATACATACATTGGGAGATTCGTAGACATCAAAGATCCATTAGAAGAGGAAAATGAGCAAAAGGAAGCAAAAGATATTGTGGAAGAAGACAATGATGAAACCCTAGAGGACGAAGAGTTTGGATTACGTGACATTGTTGATTAAATTTAAGTTATGCTTGGAAATAAAGCTTTGCAATGTTTTGACTTTGACATTTTATGAGAAGAATAAACACTCAATTAAGGTTGTTATGCGTTCAATATTTCTAAGATGTGATTTTCGCATTAATTTTTAAGTTAATTGTTATTTTTTGAAAAAAAAGTGATTATTATTATTTTTTTGACATGAAATTCATAAAAGAAACTATTATTTAACCATTTTTAGTGAAAATTTTCATATAAAAATTGTGATTTTGACATGTCAATTCTAGCAAAAAATTATCAAAACGTGTAGCTTTTTAGTTATATTTATGTTAAAAATGGTTATTTTTATGTCCATTGTTAAAAAATATTGTTTTTTAGAAACAATTATTTCATGTGGATTGAAAAATTAATTAAGGATGTATAAATATGTAGAATATCAAAAATTCTAAATATCGACCTCCTAATTTAAAAATGCAAAACAATAAAAACCTCACTAAAAAAAAAGTTAAAATTAAAATAAAAAACAAGAAAATGTGCAGAAAACGACCACTTCAAAAATGATCAAATTTATAAAATAATTATTTACATTTTATACATTAGAAAATTTAAAGCCAAAAAACAGGTCTTTTAAAAAAAGGGGGTGATGCAAAATACTCACTTTTTAAAATCAGCATGAAAATCACTACCATTCTAAAACGTAATGTACATAAAACTATCCTTCCCATGACATTCCTTCCAAAAACTATGCTCTAAAAAAAACATGTTCGTTCTGCATCACCCCTTTTCAAAATCAGGTCACTTTTTTGCTATCTCTACGAAACGGGTAATAGTATCAGTTCCTGTTTCAAAGTTTACATTGTTATAATAGCAAATGAGGCAGTTTTGGAGGATGAGTCAGATGATTATCAGTGAGGATATATGAATGCATTGACAACAATATTCATTGAGAAGAAGAGATGTACCGGCCAGTCCAGTTCAAAAGAGAAAGGAAGTACAATCCAAAAATGATTCCTCAAACATTCAGAAGAAAGGGAAAGAGCCTATTGATCTGACTTCCAGAAAAGAACCATTTGCAAATAGCATTGCAAATGAAAAGAATAATAAACAAAGTGCAGCAAAAGAAAAAGTCGAAAAGAAGGACCTTCTAGTCAAAAAGGTAGATAAAGTTTCCGCTTTTAGTTTAGAAAATGAGATTGCTAAATTAAAAGTTTCAATTCCTTTGACTGAATTGATTAAGAACAACAGCTATAAACACCAAGTGTCCAAAATTTTTCACATAGATCCTTTATCTGATATGGTCAATGTAGAAGATGATCACCCTGAGCTCATTTTGGCCCTGCCTTAGAAGGTCAGTCTGAGGATAGTGAAGTCCCTCCATTCTATATAAGCCTTAGACTACACGAGTATGTCCTCCATAATGCCATGTTTGATTCTAGAGATTCCCATAATCTGATGCCAAAAGCCATTATGGAGAAACTGGGCCTTGACATTACTCGAAAATATCATGACCTATATTCTTTTGATTCTGGTAGAGTCTCTTGTATTGGTCTTATCAAAGACTTGGTGGTATCTCTAGATCAAATCCCGGCCAAGAATGTTCTGATGGATGTGGTTGTCACGAACATTCCACCACGGTTTGGTATGCTTTTGTCCAGATCGTGGGGTGCGAAGCTTAAAGGGACTTTACAACTAGATTTCTCCTATGCTACCATTCTCGTGTTTGGCCAATTGAGAAAACTATACAGGGAGAAGAAAATGAAATACATGATTACAAGCAAGGAGAAACCACTTAATCATCCAATTAATGTTATACATACAGATTTAGAGTCATTTGTACTATATTCAGATAGTGGTTTGAATGATGTTGATAGTCAGTTAGTTGAAGTAGAAGATGTTCCAAAGATTTCAGAAAATTTCAGAGTAGTCCTTGATCAAGAAAGACATAAAATTGCAAGTACTTTCGAGCAGTCTACATACCGGCAGCAGAAAAAAGATAGTGAACAACAGAAAAATGAAGAGGTCAGTCAAAGTAAGAAAGAGAATGAAACAGAATTTCAGCATTTAGAAGAAGAAGTGGGCCTATGGAGCATGGATTTTGATGGAGCCGTGGGTAAGGATGTTGCCAACATAGGGATTTGGATTCGCAGACCCGCTTTCTAGCCAAATAAAGTTCCTAGTAATGTTAGAATATGTTCATATAAATTGGCCTTTGACTGTTATAACAATGAAGCCTAATACGAAGCATTGATTGCAAGTTTGGAAATTCTGAAAAGTTGAATGCAAAAAGGATATCAGTCTATGGATATTCGGAGTTGATAATCAAGCAAGGTAAGGGTGAATATCAAGCTAAACACTCATGGATGAGAGCCTACCGAAATGCAGTTTTAGATGTCTTACGTATATTTCCAGAATATACTTTGACAGCAGTACCTCGTACTCAAAATGTTATTACAGATTCACTTGCCACGGCTGCAAGTAATTTGAATATTCCGATGAATTCCAACAAGAAGTTTGAGATCCATGTCAAACACTGCCCTATTGTTTCAGACAATTTAAGGTATTGGCAAGTGTTTTGGGATGATAAGGAGATCAATACCTTTTTGCAAAATGAAGGAAACTACAAGGATGCTTCCATAGATGTTGACTATGATACTGAAGAACCGGAAATTGAGGTGAATCAAATGGAAATATTGTAGCTGAAAGACAACATTATCCCTAAAGGTCTCATATCTTTAGAAGAACTTTTTGATCAAGATGATGTGGCTAGAAAGCCAAGCTTTGTGCCTACAGACAAAGGTGTTGAGGATGTTAATCTTGGAATAACAGATAAGCCCAAGTTTGTGAAATTGTCGAAGACATTGTCTCCCGAGGTAAAGTCTAAATATGTTAGATTGTTATCTGAATTTGCTGATGTGTTTGCTTGGGATTATTCAGATCTAAATGTGTACGACAAAGACATAATTCAGCACACTATTCCCATCAAGCCAAATCAGAAGGTGTTCAGACAAAAGCTGAGAAGAATCAATCCCAAGTTGTTGCCTTCCATTGAAAAAGAGGTGAATAGATTATACAAGGCTGGTATAATTGTCCCAATCAGATTTTCTAATTGGATTTCGAATCTTGTTCCTGTAAGAAAGAAGACCGAGGAGATCAGATTGTGTATCGATTTCCGGAATCTAAATAAAGTATCATTGAAGGACAATTACCCGCTGCCGAAGATGGATCATATCCTCTAGAGAGTGGTTGGAGCATCGCGCATGTCACTACTCGATGGATATTCAGGGTATAATCAAATTCTAGTGCATGAAGATGACCGAGATAAGACTGCATTTACCACCCCTTGGGGAACTTTTCATTATGCTAAAATGCCATTTGGTTTGAAAAATGTTGGAGCCACATTTCAGCGTGCAATGGACATCGCTTTTGCTAATGAAAAAGATGTATTTCTGGTTGTATATTTAGATGATTTGACAGTGTTTTCAGGTTCATATGATGAGCATCTTCACCATTTAAGGATTGTGTTTCAGTGATGTAGGAAATTTGGGATATCACTCAATCCGAAGAAAAGTCTCTTTGCCATGGATGAAGGGAAGTTTCTTGGTCATATTATCTCAAAGGAAGGAATTCACATTGATCCTTCAAGGGTAGAAGAAATTCAGCAGATAGATTTTCCCAGGAACAAAAAAGAGATACAAGCTTTTAATGGTAAGATGAATTTCTTACGTAGATTTGTACCCAATCTAGCTGAGCATTTGAGAGAAATTACTAATATGTTAAACAAGGACAGCATGGTAAAATGGACGGTGGAAGCTATGAAGTCTTTTAATCTGGTAAATTATGCTTTATCTACAGCCCCTGCTTTTATTAGTCCCAATTATACACAAGATTTCATTTTATTCTCATTTTCATTTGAGCATACCATGGTAGCAGTTTTAATGCAAAAGAGAGATCAGCTAGAAAAGCCCATTGCATTTTTCAGCAGGACCATTAGAGATGTTGCTTTGTGGTACAACATAATTGAAAAATAGGCTCTTTCTCTTGTCAAAGCTTTGAAGGACTTTAAAGTGTATATTCTACACTCACACATCATAGCATACGTTCCTAACACAGCGGTTAAGGATGTGCTGATACAAACCGATCCAGAAGGAAGGCGAGGAAAATGGATTGCAGCAATGTTAGAATACGATCTGGAGATCAAGCCTACAAATTTGATCAAAGGACAAGGCCTGGAAAGGTTAATGGCGGAATCAAATCTGCATGCTTTAGATATAAATCTTATCGCAGCCATGTCAGAAGATGAAGAAGAAAGCTCCCTGATTCAAGTGTCTGAAATGTTCCTTCAGTCACCATGGTATTCAGATATAGTGTATGTACTTCAGCACCTCTCACCACCTCCGGGGATGACAAAGAACAAAGGTAGATCTCTCAAACTTAAAGCTACCAAATTCTGCATTTTGAATAATTCCCTTTATTGGAAGGATCCAGGAGGAGTTTTGCTGAATTGTTTAATTGAAGATGAAGCCCAGCAGGTGATGAGTGACTTTCACAAGGGTGATTGTGGTGGTCACTTGTTCTAGAAGACAACAACAAATAAAATATTGAGAGCAGGCTATTACTGGCCAACCTTATTTGCATATGTGTACAAAATAGTCATGAGCTGTCATGAATGTCAGGTATTTCAAGGTAAAAGAAAATTGATGCCTCTTCCTCTAAAATTGGTTGAGGTCAATGCACCCTTTCAGCAGTGGGGACTCAATTTTATCGGTGAAATCCATCCAACATCATCGGCGCAGCACAAATGGATCCTAACAGCAACCGATTATTTTACCAAGTGGATTGAAGAAATTTCGACTAGACAAGCCACAGATACAGTAATCATTCAATTTTTGGAATCAAATATTTTATCTCGTTTCGGTTGTCCTAGTAAAATAATCACCGATAATGCAGCCACATTCAAATCAAATAAGATGATCGATTTTTGCAGCAAGTACAAGATTACTTCGAGTCATTCTACCACATATTACCCACAGGGAAATGGTCTAGCTGAATCATCCAATAAGTCATTGGTGAACATTATCAAGAAGATGCTGGAAATAAATAAGAAAGGTTGGCACAAAAAGTTAGTTAATGCCTTGTGGGTTGACAGAATGAGCCAGAAGAAGTCCATATGTATGCCTCCATTTGAATTAGTTTATGGCATTGCAACAGTTTTTCCAACATCTCTTGCGATTCCGGTTGTGAAACTTTTACAGGAGGCGGGCAGTGAGGAGGATGACTTTCAGTGAAGAATAAATCAGATGATCCATTTACAACAGACAAGGGAGGAAGTTTTCCAAAACACTTTTAGATTGCAGGAGAAAATCAAAAAGATCTATGACCAGAAAACAAAAGCAGATAAATTTCAGTTTGAGGATGTAGTGTTGTGGTGGGATGCTAGGAATGAAGATCCAAGCATGGTAAGTTTAAAAACTTATGGAAAGGACCCTATAATATTGCTGCATACAGAGTACAAAATGCATTCCTGCTAAAGGAAATGGATGGACAAGATTGTTCAGGAGGGCCAGTCAATGGTAGGCTCCTGAAGCGCTACTTCTTCTAAGGTGATTTATGAAATCATGACGTGATCATTGTATATACCATTTTCCTTTTTCATTGCAAATTTCAAAGGTACACAGTCATTTCAGCTTGGGGCCCAAGGTGAAGGCTATAGAGTTGAGTGATTTGTATTAGTTTATGTGTTTATTTTAGTGTCTAGTCACAGTTTGAGTTTTGAGTCAGTTTGCATACTGTCGATTTCAGTTTTTGAAGTGTCTTGAATCCGTTGCCCAATGAATGAGGCACTAGCCTACATGTTCCCAAAGATCTATGGTTCTTGGCACCTCCAAGGAGCTACCATCCCCATTGGAGCCAATGTTTGTGTCAGTGTCTTCACACTGCCATCAGTGATCAAAATTTACTCTTTTGCATTTCATACTAGGAGTCCCATTCCGATGAGGTTGCATTCCAATAGGTCATGGATCTACTGATGGTAGGGTTTACTTCAGTTTTTCCCTCATGATATGTACTTTCTGACCTCCTTTCATACCTTTCAGTCAATGTTTCATGCTCATTTTTAGTTCATTTCATCAATTACATAGGGTTTTGGTCTCATTAGGTCTTAGGGTTTATCACCATGGTCAAATTTCAGTGATTATTGCTAATAATGGTCAGGAAAGACATGAGGAGGTCAAATAATTTTCAGAAAGTCATAATTTGTTAATTTGTAACCTTAATGAAGTTCTCACCTCAAAACTAGTTTTGAGGTGAAAACAAAGAATTTGTATTTTATCTTCAAATTTCATGTAATTTTAATGTTCTCATATGTAATAATGGTTCCATGCTTCTCCTGGACATCTGGTGATCTTTCCAATGTACTGCCACTGCAAAAATCAAAGAATTTGAGCATCAATCCACCTATCAAAGCAAAGAAACCAAGCATAAAAAAAAAGAGTATTTGAAAAAGCACATAGACATTATAAAAGTGGGTTTTCACCATCAAAAATAAAAAAGTTGAAAGTCATATAAAGCCCATCCTTCTATTTATCATTTCATTATGCTAGTGTTGAGATTCAAAGTGCCAAAGGGAGAGCCAAGGAGCGATTTCAAGTAAAATTGTGCAAATACAAGTCAAGTGTTGCGTTTTTGGAAAAATCTGAGTGGCGCTGCACTTTGAGGAGGGCATTGCGTTTCTGATTTGGCACTGCGCACCTGGTAGATTTTCCCAGTGTATTTTTACACAGGCACTGCGTTTTTAGAGTGGCGCTGCGCTTCTGCCCAGCCAAGTGCCAAATTGCCCAAATTGCTCCAAAACCGCCAATTCACCTCAAAATCTTCATTTTCTCCCTCTTGCAAGTAATTACAACTATCATATCTACTGTGTTAGTGTTTTTATTGCCAACTTTGGTGTTTAGCATATTTAAATCTAAAACCCTAGCTTCTAGGGTGAAACCCTAGTTTTCCTCCTTTATCTATTGTTTCATTTGCCCTATCTACTTTCCATTATTCCCTACACCTCATTCGCACATACCATATTTCCTAAATCCCATTCCCCTCATACATTTTCCCTAAATTCCTATTTACACTCTCTACCCTACCCATATCCCTAAACCCTACTCACATCCCTAAACCCTTACTCCCATCCCTAAACTCTGTTCACACATACATTTTCACACTCTCTTTTCCATACACTCTGCCCATTCCATTCCTCCATCCTGTTTCCACACTATTATCCACAAAACAACCATATACAACCACATTTTGCAAAACCAAAGGAGAAAAATGGAAAGAGATAGTGATTATGAATATGAGCAAGAGACATTCAGTGACAGCTCCAGGGAGAGAAACATACAACAGAGGAAGCCTCATAAAGGAGGAAGAATTATCAGAGAAGAGCCTACTAGTTTGAGGGAGTTACAAGCCTGTCCACTTGCCATTTCTTGCTTTCAACACCAGGCATGCTTTGATTTTTGTGAGATGATAGAAAGAGTCAGATTTCATCATGAGTTGGCTAGGAAATTTGTGACACATTTTCACAGTAATGAAGTAACCCTTGCTGGAATAACCTTCACCATATCACCAACTGTCATCTCAGAGGCTACAGGAATTCCAGATGTGGGTGAAAATTGGTACAAAGGTCAGGATATTGATGAGGAGTACTATGAGCCTTACATCAAGGCTAGATACAAAGACAAAATGAAGAGAGTATTCCCCTTCAAGTTTTTGGAAGACAGATATGCTCCATTGATGAAAATCATTATCAAGTACTTCACTTGTGAAGGTAGGTTCTCCCGGTTGTATGCCTATCACATTAGACTTCTCATGCATTTCACTAGAGTAAAGATGATGAATATCCCTTACTTCATGTTTAGAAACATCAAGAAGATGGCACATATTGTACAGAGGAAGCCATACCCCCAACACTTGAATAACATTTATCATTACTCTTTGATTAAAATCATTGTTCTACATTAACTGAACCTTCTTAACATGCCATGGGAGACTTTCATTTCTCATGAGATGTTCAAAGGCCCACAAATATTTTCATCAGCACATCATGAAGAAGGTGGACCTTCAAGCCATGAAAAAGTCAAAGAGACTGAAACTGTTGGAGTGCCAGTGTTTGTGACATATAAGAGGGGTGCTAGGAAACTTTTTGCAGTTGTTAGCCAAGTATTATCTCCACAAGGTGTGGAAGGGATCTTGCCTTCATCATCAGGCCACAGGCAAATGCTATCTCCACAAGGTGTGGAAGGGGCTTTGCCTTCTTCTTCAGCAAAACAGGTACAGGTTGAGTAGCAAAGCAAGGGAAAAAGTAAGGGCAAGAAAAAGGTGCAAGAGAAGGATCTTAGTGATGAGAAGGAAAGAGATTTCAATCTTGTTGAGCATGAGGAGCCACAGCAGCACTTTACTCATCATGGAGTTGATATTATTGACTTGGAAGCTCAGGATCTGAAGACTGTCGAAGACATGATCATAAAGGAACAAGAAGCTAAAATACAATCCTTGTCAGATAACTTAGAGAGAGCTAATTTCATCATCAAATATTTAGAGCAAGAAAACAAACAATTGAGCGACAAGCAAGTCCTCATGGAGCTGCAAATAATCAAAGAGAACAGGCAAAAGGCCAAGGAGGTTAATGTCAAGTTGACTTCAATTGAACAAGAGATTGAGAATGATAGGGAAACTTGGCTTAATATGGTCAACATACACCTTGAGGGGCTGATTGAGAAGGCCAACAAGGACAAGAAAATGCTTCGCCACATGGCCTACGATTACTTGACTCAAAACAAAATCTGTAACATAAGGATCATGAAACTTAAAGCTAGGTTGAGGAAGGCTTTAAAGAGAAAAAAGGAGTAAGATAAGTTGAAGATATTAGCTGAAGCCTCACTAGCCCATCAAAGAAACTAATGGTGGTGTCCCATGCCAAATCTGAGCAAGTTTTGGTGATTTTTTAGTCTTTTTCAAATTTTAAAATTTTGAAAACAGGAAATTGGCCCAGAAGCGCAGCGCCACCGGTGCTGCGCTTTTCCCTGGAGCACTTGTTGGAGGAAAGTCTTATATATTTGGATTCATAATGATGAGAGCATTCATCCCTGAAAGTTTCAGCAATTTTGGAGCAAAACTAGGTCACCAAAAGGTCAAAAAACTACCAAAAAATGACCTCTCTGCCTCTTTTTGGACACACAGAAGCAACCTTGGGAGATTTCAGTTTTGAGGGGACAAATGACCTCCAAATGCAAAAATTCAAGTTGTTCCAGAAACTATACAGGAATATCTTTCCAATGAGCCATCTTGGGCTAAATTTGGCTAAGGGGAAGGCCTCCAAAAGTGGGTGGAAAGCGGCACTGCGCTTTTGGCTCATGGCGCTGCGCTTTTGACCAGTTTGCCAGAAAATCAAATTTTCACCTACTTTCACTGCAAGTTGACTTTCTCTCTCTTCATGGATTATTTTATGATTGTAATTAATGACTTGGCATGTAAATGTAATAGTGAAATGATCTTATAGGGTAGATTCATCAGTTTGAGGTGGTTTTGGGGTCAATGAATCAGTTTCCATGCTTATAGAGGCAAGTTGTTCCACTGCCTATATTCCTATTCCCTGTTTGGAAATGGTTGTAACAACTCCTTTTCTCTTGGTTTCGACCCCTGATGGCTAGAATAGGTGGCTTGATGTCTATATTATGTATTTTTTCTGTCATTAGCAAAGGTTGGAATCTCTTGGATGCTCTGAGCTACATTGTACACCTTTATCAGCAGTTTGGCAAGGAAATAAACCAGGATTTGCAGCTATTTTTATGGGATACTTGTGGTATGGTGTTTTTACATAGTTTCTTCTTCTGTTATCAGTTTTTCTCATGTTTTATGTGTACCAAAATCTAATTCATTACTTCTAACTGAATGACATCAAGATAGATAGGTTGAATTCATTGTTTACAGTGCTCTGCCTTGGGAAGCCATTTAGTGTTCTATGTTTTCAACTGTTTGAGAAGGATACATGATCTTTGCATGCCCTCCTCAAGTCCTCACTGGTCTTATACCTCTCATCTCACTCAATTTCAAGTGCCAAAGCACCTACCTACCTCACCCCATAGAACACCCTGCATCTTGAGTTGATTTCCCGGACCCAAAACTGCCTAGCTCCATTTGATCCAGCAACAAAATCAAAAAAATCAATCGAAAAACCCTAGAGCTACTTTACCTAGCCTAAAATCCATATTTTATCCAGTCATCTTGACTGAGATTCACAAGGAGAGAGCCCTCTCCCAACCTAGTAGGGC
Source organism: Pinus tabuliformis (assembly GCA_031772625.1). Lineage (NCBI taxonomy): Eukaryota > Viridiplantae > Streptophyta > Pinopsida > Pinales > Pinaceae > Pinus > Pinus tabuliformis. Next base: position 1,574,618 of record CM062813.1, read on the forward strand.
TGGCTATCAGGTTAAGCTTGGTTTGTGGTTATCCTAGGATTGCCTTCTTTCAGCCTGAGGTCAATCTAGGCTCTAACAGTCCCTATGAACACATCAATCCTATGCTCCTCTAGAATATATTTTACCCTTATATTCAATTTGTGGAAGTCCTCAATGTAATCCATCATTGAACCCTTTTGTTTGAGATTTATCAATTGACTAAAAAAGGTGTTTCTTTTTGTATCCTCATAATGTGCTATCATTTCTTCCATAAAAATTTCCCAAGTGACAACTTGTTTATGAGAGCAAAGCCATCGATACCATACAAACTGATTTGGTTCCAAATATAAAGTTGCAATGCGTACCTTTTGTGTGTTTTTCACATTATGGAGATCGAAATAGCGTTCCATATGTAGTATCCATGTTACGGGATCCTTTCCATCAAACTTCCTCATATCAATCTTTGGAATGTGGTGGGTCTTTGTTCCAACGTTAGAGTCTATGAAATCATGATTAACATTTATTTTGTTCTCGTCATGAGTTTCCTCTACTACCTTTTCACCATTAAGAATCCTTTCTTGTAGCAACTTTGTCAAACCTTCTTCAAACCTTCCACGTCTTTCTTCAAATATTCAATGTTGTCATTCTTCGAATCATGATTAACATTTATTTTGTTCTCATTATGAGTTTCCTCTACTACCATTTCGTCATTACGAAGCCTTTCTTGTAGCAACTTTGTCAAACCTCCCTTCCAACCTTCCATGTCTTTCTTCCAACCTTCAATGTTGTCTTCCATACCATCTATCTTAGCTTCCATGCCTTTTTTTAAACCATCCATCTTAACTTCTGTTACTTTTTGTGAGAGTGAAATTTATTGCACTTGGTCTCGTAATTTAGATATATCATGTTGCATTTCTTCCTCTTCTTCATGAGTCATGCTAGAGCTTTCCATTTAATAGAGAGATATCATGTTGCACTAGGTGTTTCATTTTCTTTCCTCGGGGCATCAATTAATGATAATAATGCTTCACTATGCCCTTTGAATTCCTTCAAACTAATTTTTCAAACCAAACTTATGGAAAATTAAAAAAAAACTACACACTTTGTTTCACTTTGTAGGAGCTTGATGTTGAATTTGTTGTATCTCTGTAATTTTAGATCACCAAGGTCTTAAATTGTGTCCTGCGGTAGCCCTATGAGTCCTCTTTCTAACCCTGCAAGTCTGATCAAGATTGGATTCTCCAAGTAATATTTATGTCAAATCTCCCACGATGACCTGATTATAGACTAGTTCAGGAGAGCGAACTTGTACGAAGTTCCACGTGTCACTGTTTCGACCTTAGGACCTGAAACTGATACACACAAAACTACAGGTCATCCAATTTCTGTATCTTCTTACAAAATTTCAATTTGATGATCAAAAAAGAAGTTATGACGATTTTACCCAGGTAACCTATTTGAGATATAATTCGGGATCCTGCAAAAACTCTAACTTCCTTGGATCATATCTCAGAAAATATAGCGAGAAAAGATCTGAAATTCTGACCTGAGGTTCAGAGAGATTTCAAGTCAAATGGGTTTTGTTTTTAGCTTCTGAATCATTCCAGAAAAATAAGTTATAGAAAAAATTCCACGATGACCTGTTTGGAGCAACGAAACCCTAGAATCCAAAGCTCTGATACCAAATGTTATGCAACCAACTCACAAAATAGAAGAAAAAATAGACCAACGCCTTCAAAGTAAGCCTCTTCAAGGAGGAAACCTCCTTTACATTACACAAATGAAGAATTCTTGGACGAGACAAATGAAAAAACCTCCTTTCTATATATAGGAATCTCATTGGTCACAATATAACCAAAGTCGACCTAACAATAATAATATAAGGGCACAACAATAAAAATAGTGGGCTTCTATGGGGCACAATAATAATAATATGGGGAAAATAGGGGCACAAAAATAAAAATAAGGGCTACAATGACAATAGTAATGGGGGCATCACTAGTATTATAGGGATCTAACAGTTGGAGCCTCATAACTACACAAATGCAGTGTTATGGGTGTAGTTAGGGAGTTTCTATTAAGAGAAAGAGTTCCAACTCAAGGATTGATCACCTAGGGTGATTGTCAGGCTCCTGAGTGGTTTGTAGTCCTTGAGGGAAGTCAATTTGTAGGTTGTAATACCCACTTTCATAACTGAAAATTGGAGGTCAGGTCATATCATAGTAGCACTCATCTCACCTTTACGCTAGAGAGCTTGTAAAAGCAGGTAAATGTGGGGGGGGGGGGCACTTATAGATTGGTATCAAAGATTCCAAGTTCAAACACTTGGACTAGATGGGCTAGATGTGATTCTTAAGCATGCATGTCAGTAGTATGCATGCATTGTAGTGGGTATGGTTGTCATGTATATAGTCGGTGTGGAAATTTGTGTTATGATGCTTGACGTTGATATGTTGTTGGGTTAAATATGTTGATTATATATATATATATATCTATATATATATATATATATATATATATATATATATATATATATATATATATATATATATCGTGTTAATCTAGACTAATTTGTGCAGACAAGATAGCCTCCCCTGAACTTCACTAAGGTATGATTTTGATTATGTATATATTTGGTATATATAATATGGTATTCTTATAGGAAGAAGAAGATCAGAAATGATGAGAAAAATGTTGGATTATAGTTCACGTGACTCTCCTTATGGATCAATTGAGCAACAAGGAGATGAGTATTATCTTGATATAATAGATACATTGATAGATTTGAAGGTTTGAGAGTTATGTTGCTAATGTGGAAGGTCTATGTGGTGTGTTTCTGCCGATTCCACTTCCTTAAGGTGACTTAGGAGGTTGAATCCCATTATAGTGGCCTCTCATCACATATTTACCCCGGTTGGCCGGTTAATTTGGTAGATGTGGGATGAGGGTGTTACAATTGTTAACTCAAAAAATTAAGCTACCAAAAAATCCATAATTTATATTTCAATCAGTACTAATATAATGAAGATGATGCTAGTAGTGAAGGATATGAATTCCCCGAAGGAGAAGTAAAATAAGCTCTACGAAGGGATGCTTCACTATAATCAACCTCTCTTGACACATAATTCCTAATAATCTCATCAAGATAATTCTTCTCTTAAAAAACATTCTCTTATTCTCTAATGGTGTCAATATTGAAAACCCGTATCTACTGCACAATAATCAATACCAGATAACATCTTGTTTCTCACTGGAATTGGACTATAAGTAGGTAGAGAATGCCTCTCATACACATAGGAATAAGGATACGATGCTTACAAATAATAAGTTTAAAAAATGCTTGAATCCTTGCAAATTATAATGAGATCAAACTAATCACAAAAGACACAAAATTTCTCTACCAAAAATTTGTAAAAAGAAAACAATGAATAGAAACACAATCACACATAGAACACACAATATATATGGAGAACCCAACTGGGAAAAAATAATGCTTGCTTGTATTGAATCAACTGGGAAATTTGATCTATTACATAGAATTTTCTTCAAGCTTGAAGCTCCCTGCAATACTAATCAACTCTCTACACAAGACTTACCCAACACTTAGGCAAATAAGGCCAGCTATGAGCTCCTATTTCCTAGGGAAAATTTGCCTTTAAAAATAAGAATTTCTCCTATTTCCTTGTGTAATTCCCATGATAATTGCTCTTTTTGCTTCTCAAGCTCTGCACACAAAAAAATGTTTACCAGAATAAATACAATTTGTTCCTTCATTCAATCTCAATAGGAAATTCAAATCGCATGACTTATTAGGGCTTAAAATAGCAGTTTCAACTAGTTAGCTGAGAGTAAGTTGAGTTAACAGAAAGTCAACTACTCAACTAAATTCAATTCTAGCTCTATTCTAGAACTAGAGATCAGTTAACTGACAGACACTAGAGTTAAATCCACTAGATAGCTAATTTTAGCCATCAACTATTCCACAACTCACTAAAATCCATCTAACTCGAATTAACTGAAAATAAATCAGTGATAGGCCACACCACACATGTTAACTGATGTACCGAAATTGGGTTAAAGTTTCATGTAATAAAGCATAATGAAGACAAAATAAGACCCAGGTCACGGGACACGTATTCCAATTGAATGTTGGGAAAACACTATAGTGGCCATCACTTTTGGTTTATTTATGGCTATGGAAATTGGCAAAGGCATTGGCAAATGAGAACAGGCAATAAATGGAATTTAATTATAAAAATAGAGGAAAATAGGAGAAAAGGAAGGCGAAGAGACACAAATTTTCATGCTAATGAAATTAGAAGGAAAATTAATAAAAAGGGATATCAATGATAAAAAGGCATCAGAGAAACAGTTCACAACTTTTTGTCAGTTTTGGCTTGGATCAATTGAGAGAGAGAGAGAGCCCCAAGAGGAGAGAGAAAGAAAGCAAGTAAAGGAAAGTAAAGGAAAATCAAAGGTAAGGAAAGAAAAAGCAAAGGGAAAGAAAAGGAAACCAAGGGAGTGCAAGTAGAAGGTTGGATCTGTTGTGGCCACAACTACCACCCTATTGAAACATGCTATTACAACAAATTTTCAATGGGTCCCCTAGAAGTTTGATTTTTCATCTTTCGGAATGATCTATTTTATCACATGGATGTTAAATCCTTGCCGAGTCAAATGTTGGATCTGTTGTGGCCACAACTACCACCCTATTGAAACATGCTCTTACAACAAATTTTCAATGGGTCCCCTAGAAGTTTGATTTTTCATCTTTCAGAATGATCTGTTTTATCACATGGATGTTAACTCCTTTCCGAGTCAAATTTTGAAGGCCTAATGGCTAAACCATTAAAATAAACCTCTGCTACATGGGTCATTCATGACACAACCTATCCCTTTATTCTCTCCCTTCATCGAGATCTTTCAATCTTCACAAAAATGCATGGTACATTGGCGCCCGCACAAACCATCACCCCTACCCTTATTATAATCATTCGTTGGTTTAACTCGCAAAACCCCCATTGCATCATTATTCCCATTAAAATGCCTTATAGCGAAAATCCTTCACAAAGCATGCATAAACCCTTTCAGGCCCATCACAGATAACACAAGGCATTCATGGCTTCCGGACTCGATGGGCTTTATTAACTCAAATGTATACATTTCGAGTCTGGAGCCCCATCGTAGATCACTATCGACCCAGCCCCAAAGCTATGTGTATACACCGCGTGCCTCTGTCTGCCAGACCTGCCGACCCTATTAAGCATATCACATATATATATCGAGTCCGGTGTTAATCGCTTATCACTATCGGTCTTGTACCGAAACTCATATACATATAGCGTGCTTCCATCTGCCAGACCTGATGGTTTTATCAACCACGATGCATATATATATATATATATATATATATATATATATATATATATATATATATATATATATATCGGGTCTAGAAGCCCCATCGCATATCGCATATCGGCGGAGCTCGAGGGTCATGCAGTTAGTGGGGAGGCGAGAACTGGACCCGGTGATGATTATATGCCCGATTATATAAAGTTTGGTGTCCGGCTTGAGCGATCAGGGTGGGATTTCCTGTGTTTTCATATGTTTTCCAAATTTTCTGAAATTACAAAGGATCAGGTTTTCAGTGTAAAAGGCAGGTCTATGGAGCCCCGATAGTGTAATTGTGCATCGGGGAAGTGGAAGGCATGGGTCCTGCGACCTGAGAAGGGGCCGATACCCGATTGCGATGAAAGGAAGCCCTCGAAAGTTGTGTCAAGCTTATGGGTTGAGCGGGAAATTGTATGTTGACTGTGTATCAGGCATAAATCCTTTCACAATTGTTCCGTAGTTTTATAAAATGAATGAAGGTAGCATTTACGTTTGTTTGAACGTTTTTGTTCTATTGTTCACAATCATCAAGCTAATGATAGCTATCCTTGCAAGTGAGAAGCAAAGGACGCAGGAGGGGATTCGAAGGGCCATGTATGCAGAAGCGTTGCATTTAAGGGTCTGGCCACAAGCATTTCCGGTCAGAACCCCACTCGTTGCCTGTACATTCCGTGAGTAGAGATGTCCTAGTCTTCATTATGGGAAGACAACATACAGTCACCCCTTTTACCGCATCTGTTCTCTTCCTCAGGAAAGGAATCGACCTAGCCGTTATGCTTTCTACGTGCCAGCGGTCATGCTAATGATCCTATCTCTGTGTACTCAATTCGCATATCTGAAACAGTGGGAAGATGAAGAGGCAGGGTGACCTCAGCTTGTCGGCAGTTTCACCAACCTTTTGCATTAGTACATATTGATCTCTGTAGCGACAAGAGGGATCTGAAAGGTCATGGAAAGCCGAGGGTCATTCACGGCCGCATAAATATTACCTTCGAAGAAAGGAGAAGGGCTTTTTGGCTTGGAGAAGAACAGTTTTGATTTATTGTGAATAAAGGGGACTGTTTGGTTCAAGGAGGAGCCATAGTTTCAGACTCATTGTATTGTTTTGGATCAGAGTGTTGTTATTGGCATGAATGTAAATATGAATTGTATTTATGCATATTGATGACTTACAGTTCACTATTAATCTTGTTAAATTGAATGTGATTTAGTTTCATGGTTAACTTGTGAATGGTCTCTGATTTTAAACTAAGTTAAACATCAGTTGCAAGTTTTAATTCCATAGAAGAATGTGGATTCCTATATGGGTGACTGGATTTCAATTGAGCTTTAATATAGTCTTGTCCAACTGTGAATTTAGTGATTGATTCATTTGGACTTGAGTCTATGCATGATGTTTAACCTTCTTTATCATGCTCCTACTGAACATATATATGATGTTTAAACCTCTGTATTATGCTCTTGTAGGATAGATTAGGATAGCTAGGACTAGATTAGAGTAGTAGAAGTAGTATAGATAGGATTTAATACATAGTGGTTAGCTATTTTATTTTGTTGATTTAATTGAAGTCTTCCTCCCAGAAGAAATCTTTCAACATGTTCAAACAGTTTACGGGGTCCCTTAAAACCCATCAGAGCTAGCCAATCCAAATGAAAGCAGGTCTAATTGGGGCTTGCGATCAGGTTAGTTCCCCTTGTTGGCATAGTGCACATTAGCCATGTCAACAAATTGGCGCTAGAAGGAGGGCCAAAACTACCATCCCTATCTTTTCAAGATTTCATCTATAAGTGCCACGCATGGATTCAAAAGCATTAATGTATGGATCGTAAAGGTTGGAGAGATCCTGCCACACATTTGAAAGAGCCTCATTTTGAAGAAACAAAGACCCCTCTAAGTCCTGTTTTCGGGTCACCCGAGGAAGAGAGACTGTGGGAGTATCCTATCACTCAGGAACAACCAGTCAAAAAAATTACTCGGGCTTAGCTCATTCCCTCTCTCAGCTTCCCATCTTTCACTCTTTACCTCCGATAACTAAGAGAAAGCCAAGTGTCTTTACCCTGAGCGAAGATACATCTGCAACCACTTCTCTCGAAGATATTGTGCTAGAATCCTTGCAAAGCATCGACACCCCTTAGGAAGAGAGTCCCGAGGATTCCCCTTCTAAAGGTAACTCCTCGCTTGATTTTGAGAATCCCAACGGAGAAGCCTCTAACCAAAACTTCTGTTGGGAAATATGTTCATTTAATTATGTTGTAGTACTTACCCAACTATTTAATTTGTCAATCCGAGGTTCGTAGACTTATGAGGCACATGCACTATATATGCAGGACCGAAGTGGAACTAATTTAATCTAAATTACTGAATCAAATTAATCTAGGAAGGCATTGAAACACTAACTAGGAAAGCAGGAAATTGCATAAGGGAAAAGCAATACAACATGTGAAGAATTTGAATGACAAACAACATATGTGAGCTCACAACAATAAAGATATCTTAAATTATATTACAAGAACCAAATAACAAATCATGAAAGTGTAACAATAAAAGAATATGAATCAAAGCTAAGAATCCCCTTCTCCTAATTACAAAACTATCTCTTAAAGATAATCTCCATTCTCCATTATTCATTATTATCCAAAATGAAGAGAGAGCACTCTCTTATATACATGAGGAAGATAACCATCTCATAATTACATACCCAATATTCTCTCAAGCACTCTCAACTAATTTCCCATTATTACAAGATATGATCCCTTTGAATCCTCCACAAATCTCTCAAGGATTTTCAACTACTTTCCCATTATTACAAAATATGATCCCTTTGAATCCTCCACAAATCTCTCAAGTATTTTCAACTACTTTCCCATTATTAAAAAATATGATCCATTTGAATCCTCCACAAATCTCTCAAGCATTTTCAACTACTTTCCCATTATTACAAAATATGATCACTTTAAATCCTCCACAAATCTCTCACATATCTTGGATAAGATATGCTAACCAAATCCTCCATGATTTTCTCCTTAGGAATAGGCTTGCATAATTATCTCCTTAATATGGTGGAGGAGATATTTGAGAAGTCTCTTGGAATTAATTCTTCACATATTTCCTACACATCACAAAACTCACATATTCTTGAGATAGATATAAAAATATGTATATTTTCTAATATTTAATCATAAATTCACTTGTAATACAAAAATGAATAAAATGGAAAATAAGAAGGTGAAACCCAAATGTATGTATGAAAATGATATGATAAAATGTTAATGGGATGATGAAATGTAAGGAATAGTGAAGAAAAAGGTGGATGAAAATATGACATTTTTGAGTCCCAACATCCTCCCCAACTGAACTTGTTGCATGTCCTCATGCAACCATGCATGGGTCTCCTTAAGAACATTTGGCATCTTGAACTTTGGCTTTTACATGATGATGTCTTTTAATAATGAATGTTTCCAGGATATGTGAAAGACATGAGTAGCAACTTACATTTTCTTATGGTTGGTTCTTGTGTGACAACCATGAATACAAAGAATGTTGGTTCTTGTGTTAACAACATTCATTTCGTTTTCAGTTCTCTTTTCTTCAATAATAATGTAAACACTCACTGGAAATCATAATGTGCATAAGAAAGCCCTTTTGTAATATTAATGAAGCATGACAATATTGCGTATGAAGCAAGGTGCAACAAAGTATCATTGGAAAATAAATGTTGGTGAATGGTAAATGAGAAAAAATGGAGTGATAGTGGTGAAGAAATGGAATCATGGTAGTGAATATGTAGTGAATATAGTTCTCCCCCCCCCCAACTGAATTGGTTGCATGTCCTCATGCAACTTGACATGGCTCATGAAAGGAAATGTAGCATGGTGAGGGAATTTTCCAAAATATTCAAGTTAGCATATAAGGAATTGCATGATTAAAGATTATAAAACAACATACCTCTACTTACCCAAGAATGATGAACTATGCAATAGGAATGTAGCTACTGCTGCTGCTGGATCAGGAAAATGTGACTGATGGTGTTGTAACTGGATCCTGGGAAATGAAGGAATTTGAACTGCTGATGCTAAATCATGGAAAAGATAAACGCTGAAAGTGGAACTGTGGTACTCTCATAGATCAAAATTCATGCTGCTGTAACTGCTGAGGGAGTCGTGAAAAAGTGTATAGTCTTCGTTTGCTACAAAACTGATGGTACAATTCTAATCATGCGAAAGAATGTGTTGATGTCGAGCATGAAAATAAATCATTGGATTACCGGCCATTGATGCATGTCGTTAACCAATGTGAGGAAACTCACCATTGATGTCAATGAGTGCCAAGGTACCCGAGTACATCTTGCAAAATGCGAATAAAGGGGTTGACGTCGAGCCATTTGCAAGATCTAAAGATCAAGGGACATTGATGTATTCCCATGATAGTCAGCGAGAGAACTTGCCATTAAGGCATGCAAGCCTCTAGGTACTCAAAAGGAACTCTAGTCTATTTCCCAGATAAGGTGTTGATGTCGATGGGGCAAGACTTGTTGAAAGGTGGGCCTTAAGGAATCCCACATCAGTCAATGCGAGTTTGTACAAAAATATTTGGTAGGACTATAAATGGAAAGAACTCACGGACAAGCAGTGTGGATCAGCATGGCGAGGAAAACAAGGCAATGTAATCATGGAAAGGGAATGAATTTTATTTAGAAGGTAAACTAGAAGGCAAAAATAAACTGAAAAGGATAAAGGAATGTATGCGATTCAGAAAGATAGGCGTGCATGAAGTCATGAAAGATAAGGTAATGGAAGATGGGCTGCAACATAAGGATGGTCTAGGCGTTTGGAAGGAAATAGGTGAGTAGTCATGACGCAAAAGGATCTTTGTGTAGTGGAAAATGTCATGATATGTGCAGTGAAGAATTAGTTCCTTCGAGCGTCCAATGATGCATGTTTCATTGTGATTTCGAAAAATCACTTTTGCATTAGATTGTCTTCACTCTGAAAAACTTAGCACCATTCCTACATAAAAATTGTCACCTTTGTGTGCCATCTCCATTGATCATTCCTGTATGAAGTGACTCAAAAACAAATTAGCTCATTTTCAAGAATTTATGAAATGTCCATTTTTTGTTAATTATTTTTCAAAGTTACACTAATTATGGATAAAAAGGATGTCGCATTGTAATTTTGAGCTTTCTGCATAAGCTTCTCGTTGACCTACACATAACACCAATCTCATTTCACTTGTTAGTATATGCATCATAACTTTTGCCCACAAGTTCACTTTAAAATAAATGACAATTCTAAAAACCCAACATACTTTTATTTCCCCCAACTAGAATTATTGCATGTCCTCATGCAATGTAACCGTTGATTTTTCAATACTTTTTCAAAATGTTTTTATTGGTTTGGAGGAAAATTGATTTAAAACATTTGAAAAGGCTTTTGTATCTTTCTGGGGAAGTAGTTGGTGTTATGAAGTTTGATGTAAAGGAATGAGGGCAAATTTTTATTTTTATTTTTATTTTTTTATTTTAAACTAATGTAAAACTAAAATTGTAATTAATCTAACCTTTACCATTCGAAATAATAAAACGAAAATTCGAACTAAACTAACCTTCACCCATGACAAGAGACTAACATTTTAGGCATATCTTTTACCGTCCATGGCCGCAACTTTTGAATGCATCGAACTGTTTTTCCCCTCCTTCAAAATAGGTCGATTATCCTTCTCTCCAAGTTTCCACATGAACCACATTTCTGTAACTTGCATCAGAATAAATTCTGTGATCATGCCAGGGTCTAATACTACAAAAGTTTTATGGAACATCGAATGCGATGATAATATAAATCTGCAATGAGATCAGAAATATTAAGGTGCAGAAATAGATATAAGTGTCTCGCAATCTTAGCAAGCGAGCCATTGAAACATCATTATTGACTATCTCACAAAGCACAGTAGTGGAATTTAACCCTACCACTGTTTCCAAATCCGCAGATGCTTTTATATGACTCTCGTTAAGAATCCTCTTTCTTTTCTGACGTTGAAATTAGGTGCTGCAACTTTCAAAACAAATTTATACATGCATCATAGCCATCCATATCATCGTCGTCATCGTCTTTACCTTCAAAATTTTCTCTTGAAATCCTTCTCTCTCCATCTCGCTCAGAGACTCGCCTCTGTATGAGGAGGCTGCTGCAGCTACTACATTTCTCTTTTGTAAAAGAGAAGATTTATTAAAAGACACAGCAATTGTCCCTCGTCCTCCAAAGAATACAGTTGCACCCATGCACGATTTTCGTTGTGATAACTTTGTCTTGGCCGAAAAATAGAAATATGTTACAAGCTCAAGATTATTGGGAGTCAGAGTCACATGGGCGTCGATTCAGCTTCCAATCTGAGACAAGGGAATCAAATCCTTGCATGTAGGAAGATATGGAGTAACTGCCTCCTCAATATTTGATTTAGTGATAGAAAAATCCAATTTAACTTATCGTGCAGTGATTTGCTCCCGCAAAATTGGAATTTGTATTATCGTTTCCTGATTTTCTGGACAAAGAGTCGGATTTTTAATTTATGTTTGGAGGATTTTTTGGGCGTTACTAAGGGAGTTGCGATAGCGGAGGGAATCTTTTCAACGATACACTGGCCAGGGATAGAGGATGCAGCCAAAATCTCGAAAAATATTGCAAAATTGGATCCTGGTGGGATGTGTTATGTGCATATATCAGTCAGATGACGTTCTGGCCTATTTTTTCCAGCAAATATTACAACTTCAACGCCTTCATTTATGATTGCACTCCTCAGATGTTTATTCGATTTGCAGGTTCGATTTGGATAGAAGCTTGAAGCAGTAGAGCAAGAAACGCCGGATCTCCACTTTATTAACTTTTGTTGTTGTCAAACCCTCGTTTTTCTGCCACACCTGTCAAACAATTAAGGAAGAGTTGTTGCGCATTCACAGTTTATTTGCAGGTCGAACCGGATTAAACTTGGAGGCAGAGTAAAAAGCCATATTTCGAATCAGGTTTCAGCTCTGCTTGGTTCATGCTCGGGCTTTAACAATACGTTGGTGTTTTTCTTTGTTTTTTTGTTTTTTTGTTTTTGTTTTTTTTTTTTTTTTTTTAACTAAGATCTAAAAAGAAACTAAATTTTATTAAATTCCTAATCTCATAAGATTTTATTGAAAATGGACATAAAGTGAAAAGATTTCTTTGATAAATCGCAATTTATTCATTCTTGAAAATATTTATTGACAACTTATTTTCTGATCCTCGCGATCGCACTAAGAGCGGAGGAGAGCATACTTATTCTAGGTAAAAGTAAAACTAAAAATGAAAGCCTACACTGAAAATGAAAGCCTAGCTACTCTATACTAATTAGAATTTACAAATTAGTTACGTGTAGTTAAACTTCCAATGAAGCCACTCACGTAGCAGTAACAACAATAGATTCAGTAGCAATTTTTCAAATGAAAAATGAAAATATTCGAGAGTGAATGAGTCTAGTTGTTGTAACTGCAAATCAACTAAAAAATAAAAATATGAATCTAAGTACTTACCTAGAACCATTGTTCGATAAAGCTTTGATAAGCACAATTTCTCTCACTTAGATCATGTTGTAACTCCTGTTCTTCTTCTCCAATTAAACCCTCTTACAAGGACTTCTCATTAATTGAGTAATTGAATTCTTCAATTACAACCATGAACCATGAATTCATCAAACACTCTTCACAGTTGCGAAAATCAAACACACTTGTAGATATTGAAATTCACACTTGCATAAATGTAAACACACCCTACATGCCCTGATCCATAAGAGGTCAAGCCCATTACGGTATCTCGAATCCGATGCGTAGGTTGTTCCCCACGTCTTACCGCCTTAACACCTCGGAGTTAGTAACATGTCTAAACACACTTGCATGAAAAATCACACTAAACTTCAATCCATCGTGCCTCCCCGGCAACGGCGCCAAAATGTTGGGTGAAAATATGTTCGTTTAATTATGTTGTAGTACTTACCCAACTATTTAATTTGTCAATCCGAGGTTCATAGACTTACGAGGCACATGCACTATATATGCAGGACCGAAGTGGAACTAATTTAATCTAAATTACTGAAATCAAATTAATCTAGGAAGGCATTGAAACACTAACTAGGAAAGCAGGAAATTGCATAAGGGAAAAGCAATACAACATGTGAAGAATTTGAATGACAAACAACATATGTGAGCTCACAACAATAAATATATCTTAAATTATATTACAAGAACCAAATAACAAATCATGAAAGTGTAACAATAAAAGAATATGAATCAAAGCTAAGAATCCCCTTCTCCTAATTACAACACTATCTCTTAAAGCTAACAAAATGTTGGGTGAAAATATGTTCGTTTAGTTCTGTTGTAGTTCTTACCCAACTATTTAATTTGTCAATCCGAGGTTCGTAGACTTACGAGGCACATGCACTATATATGCAGGACCGAAGTGGAACTAATTTAATCTAAATTACTGAAATCAAATTAATCTAGGAAGGCATTGAAACACTAACTAGGAAAGCAGGAAATTGCATAAGGGAAAAGCAATACAACATGTGAAGAATTTGAATGACAAACAACATATGTGAGCTCACAACAATAAAGATATCTTAAATTATATTACAAGAACCAAATAAAAAATCATGAAAGTGTAACAATAAAAGAATATGAATCAAAGCTAAGAATCCCCTTCTCCTAATTACAAAACTATCTCTTAAAGCTAATCTCCATTCTCCATTATTCATTATTATCCAAAATGAAGAGAGAGCACTCTCTTATATACATGAGGGAGATAACCATCTCATAATTACATATCCAATATTCTTCCAAGCACTCTCAACGAATTTCCCATTATTACAAGATATGATCCCTTTGAATCCTCCACAAATCTCTCAAACATTTTCAACTACTTTCCCATTATTACAAAATATGATCCCTTTGAATCCTCCACAAATCTCTCAAGCATTTTCAACTACTTTCCCATTATTACAAAATATGATCCCTTTGAATCCTCCACAAATCTCTCAAGTATTTTCAACTACTTTCCCATTATTACAAAATATGATCCCTTTGAATCCTCCACAAATCTCTCACATATCTTGGATAAGATATGCTAACCAAATCCTCCATGATTTTCTCCTTAGGAATAGGCTTGCATAATTATCTCCTTAATATGGTGGAGGAGATATTTGAGAAGCCTCTTGGAATTAATTATTCACATATTTCCTACACCACAAAACTCACATATTCTTGAGATATATATAAAAATATGTATATTTTCTAATATTTAATCATAAATTCACTTGTAATACAAAAATGAATAAAATGGAAAATAAGAAGGTGAAACCCAAATGTATTTATGAAAATGATATGATAAAAGGTTAATGGGATGATGAAATGTAAGGAATAGTGAAGAAAAAGGTGGATGAAAATATGACATTTTTGAGTCCCAACAACTTCCCTATCCATAATATGGCCAACGTTCCCCCTCCAGGTGGGAATCTGCCTCCACCTCCTCCTCCGGGTGGGAATCAACCCCCACCTCCTCCAAGAGCACTCCCTCCTTGGCTTGCACAAGACGTTGTAGTGGTACTTGGGCAGCAGCATCCCTTACCCAAAAATACAGCAAGAGTGTAACCCAATTTCGACCCTGAGCGGGGAGATACCGCTGATAACCATATTCGCTCTTTCTTCCTAGTCTTACGTAGGTTGGTGGTCACCAATGAAGATGTGGTGTGCCACCTATTCTCTTTTACTTTGACTGGTGCAGCCTCCACATGGTATTTTAGCTTGAAAATGGGGTCAATCACCTCTTGGGATGCTTTTCAACAGGCCTTTTTAGACAAGTTTGGTGATGACAAAACACCTACACCCTTAGTTTAGAATTATCCCGTCTGAAAATGGAAACCAAGGAGAAGATTAAGGATTTTAACATTTGGTTCACCTTGTTCAACAGAATCCCAACCATCGCTAGACCTACTGAGGAAGTGCTCATGGAGTTCTATGTCTCTGCTCTCCCTGTCCCTATAATGATGTGGGTTAAAAGGAGTAATGTGCAAACCTTACAAGGTGTTATCGATGAAGCTGGAAAGGTCGAGAATGAAATGCTCAGTCTTACAGCATGCCACCCTACAACTGGAGAAAAGAAAGCCTCTCAGACATCCAAGGAGAATAATGGGAATGATAAAAAAGGGGCCGAAACTAAAGAAAAGGACACCACGGATGTGGAAGGGTTGCATCGGATCATTAAGAAACTAATGAACACATTCATTGATATGAAAAGGAATCATGGAGAGAGTACTAGTGGCAATGGAGGAGACTATAACAATAGAAATCCCTTCAAGCTTTTCTATCGTAAGAAAATAGAGGGTGGTCATGGCCAACTTGCATTTCCTGCTCCACCTAATGAAGGGACTTTAAACACAGAAGAGTTGGCTCTTATTGGATCACTCAACAAAGAAGAACCTATATTGGAGCTCGAACTAGAACAAGGAGACGAGGAGGAATACCACGTAGAAGAACCCTCGGATGAGGAAACCCATATTAATGTGCTGCAGTATTTCCATAGTGATGAGAATGATGATGAAGGAGATAACATTACAGAAATAAATGCTAATGAAATCCACATGCGAAGTAAAGGGCCGCTCCCAAATGCGACAAAGCCCTTAGACCGAACAAAGCAAGATGTTCGCCCTGTGAAAGCATCTGCTCCCAGAGTTCCTGTCGAGAATAGTAGACCTGGCGGTCAATCCAAGAATGCCCCTGTTGCAAGTCACCCAGAGAAAGAAAATGCATCTCCCACTGCAACAAAGGCTACTCAAGACGGTAAACTCCCATCTAAGAATGGAAAAATAGGTATGTTTACTCTGCCATATCCTGTTTATAACATTGATTACAATATTGTGGATGATCTCAAGAAGTCTAGGGCTAATATCACATATTTTGACTTGTTGAAATTAATGCAGCAAAGAGATTTGCTGCTGAAAGCTATGAATGAGCGGAACTGCAAAACCCCCACCACCTCAAGCACCCAAACCAAGAAGCCAATGTCCAAACCTGTTAGTATGACTAGCGCAGCCCAAATACCATCAGCTATGGAGGCCACATTATCTAAAATGAATCGAAAGCCCCAAGATGTCAGTGTAGCCATGATAGGGAGGAAATCAAAGTCTATGACTCCACTCTTCCTTATCACATTCAAAATCCTCAACATGAATGTGCATAACTGCTTGGTAGACTTTGGCGCCTCATCCATTGTTATGCCTTACGCTATTGCTAAGAGAATTCAGGCAATACCTGATAAAACAAAAACTCGAATTATGCAGTTGGACAGAACGAATGTGAGAGTTATTGGGGAGCTGAAAGATGTGTTGATTCGGATGGCTGCCAAACCTCAATACACTCAGGTCATTGATATAGTGGTAGTGGATATACCCAAGTCTTATGGAATGTTGCTTAGTAGGAACTGGTCATCAAATCTAAATGGATATTTCTCAACTGATTGGTCCCATCTTTTGTTGCCTCAGAGGGGAAAAAGTGATATGCTAAGAGTAGATCAGGAGAGATACATGAAGTTGGTAATGGAACCAAACAATCCCAATGAACCTGTAATGTTCTATAACTCTATCCTTGGGAATTATAGTTCCGATGTTTATGCCACAGAAACCTGTTTCAGAGAGTGCCATGCAGAAACAGTCAAGGAGGCTTTGACAAACACACAGTTGGAAGAAAGAGTTAAACACCCCCACAATCCAACTGATGAATTACCTTGTATTATAGTAGATGATAGGATTAATTTCATAGGAAGTAGTTATTTTAGCGTAACATTGGAGTTTATTTTTAGGACACTCCACTTTGGTGACTCTAACTATCTTGAGAGTGAGGCCCTGGGAGTATTTTCATTGACCCACCAAGGAACCAACATCTGAGGGCCAGCTGGTTGGAATGCATGCGCACCAGTAACACAACAGAACATGAAGGCTTGATGAAAGGCCTGAGAAGAGCCATTGAAAGGGATGTAAAAAATCTCAGAGTTTTTGATGGCCCACAGATAATGGTGAACCAGGTAAAGAAAAATATACACTTCAGTCCGCTACCCCTGGTGAGGTACCAACATGAGGTATGGAGTTTAATTGACAATTTCGATTCTTTCAATGTCACATACATACCTCGAAAGTATAACCACAATGTCGATCTGATGGCTGCTATGGCTGTGAGAACTACCACAGAAGCCTAAAATATAAAATAAATTTTATGTTGAATTTATTTTCAGATCATCCGTAACTGATAACACCTCAAATTGGCAGGTGTTCGAAGGTGATAATCAAATTCTTGAGTTCCTGCATTACGAAAGAACACCCAGAAACATAGCTACTAATAAAAGGGAGCATGAAAAACTTATAAAAGGAAGTGAAGACGAGGTGCTATCTTTCATTGAGAAATTTATTTACTTTTCATCTCTTATGAGTGAGCCAACAGGTAAGCTCACAGAATTACAACACTCATGACTGAGCCCATTCCAAGTTGTGGAAAAAATTGGTCATGGAATTTACAAATTGAAAACCATACAAGGAGAAATTGAAAAACTCCTTGTTAATGGCCAGCATCTCAAGAGATACTTCCAGTAGCCACCACATGATGGTTACCCCCTGAGTAGGTTAGAGTTCATTTCATTTTGCTGTTAGTGTAGTTGTATTCATGTCCTTTCTTTTTTTTTCTTCTGCAAAGTCTATTTTCCTGTTGTTTTGAATTATATTCCTTTTCAGCCAGCTGATGGTGGTCCTCCAGTCTCGTTCTACCTTTCATATTTTCCCTTATTCACCACTCTTGGCCTTTCCCTTCCTAATTAACTTGCTGGTGATTATGTTATTCCTGAATCCATCATTTCCCTGCAAATCAAACAAGCTTTCTATCAGCCATTAGAACTTGAGAATCAGCAGTGGAATGTAAACCAAAACCCCTCATTGGTATCTGTTGGTAACTATGTGAGATCTGTTGATAACTTGGATATCTGGAGCATGTACGGGCATCTTTATAAAACAAAATGTGTAACTACAGCTGGACTGGCATGGAGGAACGCTATATTTTGAATAAATCCCACTTAGACCCAGCCTATACTTTCTTGTAAGGTTTACGGTCATTCTCCATTGGCCCCATCCACCACACTAAATGTTCCAATACCTGTTACCCACAAGTAAACCTCCCTTCATGGGCTAAGATCACTGTCTCATACACTGTGGCAAATCTAATTGTGCTCTAGTCCTTAAGCTTGAAACTGGAAGGACTTATCTAAAAAGAAATGAAATGTCAAGTCCTTGTACCAATCTGGAAGGACAGGTTGTTTGGGAAACCGGTTAGAGTAAGGACTGTCGCTGGGCTCAGAGTACCGATTGACACAGCAAGCCCAACCTTGCTTAAGCGGTTTAAAAATATGGCATGATCCATGACTGTGCCCCATTCAATCAATAAAAATATAGCACTGAATTTCTCATATAACGTGCAAGAAAAACATGTCTACATCAAGCTTGATGAGAAATAAAGAGCTGAGGTACACACCTAAATAGGTATGGACAGACCAGTGACGGCCCCAAAGGGATTTTTGAAAGTGGGAATCAGGTAAAGGAAGCTCAATAAACCCCATAATACTGCCATTGGAGAATACTTGTCAAAATCATATCAGTAAGTAGAAGCTATTTGCCTCTATCCCTCCTGAAGCAGTTAATGTTTAAGTGGAACCCATGCTTGTCCATCTATGTAGTTTTCGTTTCAAGTTTATCTTAACATCCTGATGTTTTATTGATCTGAAGGTTATTTGGAAACAGAGAGAACTGGTTCGCCCAACAGTTCACCATTTGTTGTGGCCACAATTACCACCCTATTGAAACATTCTCTTACAACAAATTTTCAATGGGTCCCCTAGAAGTTTGATTTTTCATCTTTCAGAATGATCTGTTTTATCACATGGATGTTAACTCCTTTCCGAGTCAAATTTTCAAGGCCTGATGGCTAAGCCATTAAAATAAACCTCTGCTGCATGGGTCATTCATGACACAACCTATCCCTTTATTCTCTCCCTTCATCAGGATCTTTCAATCTTCACAAACATGCATGGTACATTGGCGCCCGCACAAACCATCACCCCTACCCTTATTATAATCATTTGTTGGTTTAATTCGAAAAACCCCCATTGCATCATTATTCCCATTATAATGCCTTATAGCAAAAATCCTTCACAAAGCATGCATAAACCCTTTCGGGACCATCGCAGATAACACAATGCATTCATGGTTTCCGGACCCAACGGGCTTTATTAACTCAAATGTATACATTTTTGGTCCGAAGCCCCATCGCAAATTGCTATCGGCATAGCCCCAAAGCTATGTGTATACACAGCGTGCCTCTATTTTCCGGACCTGACGACCCTATTAAGCATATCACATATATATATCGGGTCTGGTGTTAATCGCTTATCACTATCAGTCTTGTACTGAAACTCATATACATATAGCGTGCTTCCATCTGCTGGACCCGATGGTTTTATCAACCACGATGCATATATATATCGGGTCCGGAAGCCCCATCGCATATCGCATATCGATGGAGCCCGAGGGTCATACAGTTAGCAGGGAGGCGAGAACTGGACCCGACGATGATTATATGCTCGATTATATAAAGTTTTATGTCTGGCTTGAGCGATTAGGGAGGGATTTCCTGTGTTTTCATATGTTTTCCAAATTTTACGAAATTAAAAAGGATCAGGTTTTCAGTGTAAAAGGCAGGCTTGTGGAGCCCTGACAGTGCAATTGTGCATCGGGTAAGTTGAAGGCATGGGTCCTGTGACCTGAGAAGGGGTCGATACCCGATTGCGATGAAAGGAAGCCCTTGAAAATTGTGCCAAGCCTATGGGTTGAGCGGGAAATTGTATGTTGACTGTGTATCAAGCATAAATCCTTTCACACTTGTTTCATAGTTTTATAAAATGAATGAAGGCAACGTTTATGCTTGTTTGAACGTTTTTGTTCTATTGTTCACAATCATCAAGCTAATGATATCTATCCTTGTAGGTGAGAATTAAAGGACACAAGAGGGGATTCGAAGGGCCATGTATGCAGAAGTTTTGTGTTTAAGGGTCTGGCCGCAAGCGTTCCGAGTCGGAACTCCACGCGTTGCCTGTACATTCCTTGAGTAGAGCTGTCCCAGTCTTCATTGTGGGAAGGCAACATATAGTCACCCCTTTTACCACATCTGTTCTCTTCCTCAGGAAAGGAATCGACCTGGCTGTTATGCTTTCTACGTTCCAGCGGTAACGCTAATGATCTTATCTCTATGTACTCGATTCGCATATCTAAAATAGTGGGAAGATGAAGAGGCAAGGTGACCTCAGCTTGTCAGTAGTTTCACCAACCTTTCGCATTAGTACATACTGATCTGTGTAGCGACAAGAGGGATCTGAAAGGTCATGGAAAGTCGAGAGTCGTTCACGGCCTCATAAATATTACCTCCGAAGAAAGGAGAAGGGATTTTTGGCTTGGAGAAGAATAATTTTGATTTATTGTGAATAAAGGGGACTGTTTGGTTCAAGAAGGAGCCATAGTTTCAGACTCATTGTATTGTTTGGGATCAGAGTGTTGTTACTAGCATGAACATAAATGTGATTTTTATTTATGCATATTGATGACTTACAGTTCACTATTAGTCTTGTTAAATTGAATGTGATTCAGTTTCATGGTTAACTTGTGAATGGTCTCTGATTTGAAACTAAGTTAAACATCAGTTGCAAGTTTTAATTCCATAGAAGAATGTGGATTCCTATATGGGTAATCGGATTGCAATTGAGCTTTAATACAGTCTTGTCCAGCTGTGAATTCAGTGATTGATTCATTTGGACTTGAATCTATGCATGATGTTTAACCTTCTTTATCATGCTCCTGCTGAACATATATATGATGTTTAAACCTCTGTATTATGCTCTTGCAAGATAGATTAGGATAGCTAGGACTAGATTAGAGTAGTAGAAGTAGTATAGATAGGATTTAATACATAGTGGTTAGCTGTTTTATTTTGTTGATTTAATTGAAGTCTTCCTCCTGGAAGCAATCTTTTGACATGTTCAAACGGTTTATGGGGTCCCTTAAAACCCGTCAGAGCTAGCCAATCCAAACAAAAGCAGTTCTAATTGGGGCTTGTGATCGGGTTAGTTCCCCTTTTTGGCATAGTGCACATTAGCCATGTCAATAGGATCAACATATTTAGCAAGAAGATTTTGTAGGTAACAGGTTGCATGTGTGATTTCCTAGTTAAGGTGTGAATGCATGGTACATGCATTTGTTTATTTGGTTCATTTGTTGTCATTGGCATGGGTTTTTCTTGGTTTGATAGTGGTTTCAGCCTTACCTTGCCAATTCCTAGATAGCCATGGTGTGATGGGGTTCATTTTTAGTTGAGTGTTAGATTGTCGAAAGGTTTTGGAACTGGGTGAGGTGGTATCAGGAAAATTCACAAGGGTTGGGGGTGGAGATGGCTTTCTCCGGGAAGTTATCAACAAGTGTATGGAGACAAGGAAAATTCCTCAAGGTGTGGTGAAGGAATCTTGAGGCATCCAAGCTTGGTTTGGTTTTGTGATCTCGGGACCGGTTTAGGTGAGATCACAATAACTTAAGGGTGGAGGTGATTTAACCTATGGATTCCTTGTTTGGTTATGTATTGGTTTATCCCATGATATCCCACATTGATGCTTTGAATATGGCATGGGGGTGATTCACTGAAATAAATATTTGGTTCAGCCCAATCTATGGTCAAGTGTTACGTGGAAGTCCCTGACTTGGTTGGATTTTTTATATGTTAATATGATTTGTTTTCCTAATGTGATCTATTAGAACTTATACTTGTTTTTTGATTTGATGGTTGATTTTTCATGGTTAATATTTTAGTTATATGTTGGTTACAAGCATGTTCTATGATGTGCTCTAGATATGTCTCTTGTTCATGATTTGATAAGTATTTGAATGGTTTATGAATGCGTGGGCTAACAAGTATTGCTACAACTACTTAAGATGGAACTAGACCTTCTTGGTGATTTTGAGAAGAAGTTCAAAGTTATGATTAGATATGAATTCATGGCTTGTAACTTATATGTTTACCATATGGTTAACGAAATGTCTAATATGTACTAGGCAATCTAGGTCAAGTTCTTGCTTCAAGTTGAATGTTTGGTATTGTTATCATCTCAATCATGATTCTGGAAAGTTACAGGAAGTTATGGGTAGTTGTATGGAGGCTTTCCTAAAAACGTGGCACATATCTTGGAACCACATGCACAGAATAGGGGATTTTTGGCCATAATTGCACGTGAGAAAGCTTATGAGTGCAGTTGGAGCCTCATAACTGCACAAATGCAGTGTTATGGGTGCGGTTAGGGAGTTTATCTTGAGAAAAAGAGTTCCAACTCAGTGATTGATCACCTGGGGTGGTTTTTAGGATCCTGAGTGGTTTGTAGTCCCTCAGGTAAGTCTGCAAGGTTGTAACCCCCACTTCCATAACTGAAACTTGGAGGTTGGGTCATGTCATAGTATCACTCATCTCACCTTTACCCTAGAGATCTTGTAAAAGCGTGTAAATGTGGGAGGGGCACTTACAGATTGGTATCAGAGCTTCCAGGTTCAAACACTTGGACTAGATGGGTTAGATGTGGTTGTTAAGCATGCATGTTTGTAGTATGCATACATTGCAGTGCCTATCGTTGTCATGTATATAGTTGTTGTTACCATTTGTGTTATCGTGAATGATGTTGATATGTTGTTGTGTTAATATATTGATGTCATTATATATATACATGTATATCGTGATAATATAGACTAATTTGTGCAGATGAGATAACCTCCCCTGAAATTCACTAAGGTATGATTTTATTTATGTCTATATTTGGTTTATCTAACATGGTATGCTGGCAGGAAGAAGAAGATCAGAGATGATGAGCAAAATGGTGGATTACAGTTCATGTGACTCTCCTTCTAGATCAATTCAGCAACAAGGAGATGAGTATTCTCCTGATATAGAAGATACATTGAGAAGTTGCAAGGAAAATAATAACAAGATAATTGAGTCATAGGAAAGGATTTCTAGAGCTCAGGAAAAGCAAGTTAAATTTAATGCAATAATCCTTAAAAGCTTATTATATTTTCATCGAAAGGGACAACAAAGGATTAGTCATGGATGGGAGTAAATGACTAATGGATCATATATTATCAGGTATTGATAAGGATACAGGTTGGACATGGATGACACGGTTAAAGGTGGCAGATGGTTGCATACACATGACAGGATAGGTAGTTCTTATGGGTTTTGTTCTAGTTCTGGTTCAGAGAGACATAATTGTCATCACTGCCATCATCCTTATAGGAGGAGTGAGAAGCAGTACTTTCTAGGATTTTAAGAAATTCAAGCCTCCTACTCTTAATGGAGAGATGAAGAAATGACAAGATGCAAAAGAATGGTTGCTTGGGATGAATAATTTCTTCGGATTGCATGATTATTCAGATAATGTGAAATCCAAGATAGTGATCTTCAGTCTCAAGGAAAAAGCAGATATCTAGTAGGAAGATGTGAATCATTTCAAAGGCAATAGGATAGAGGAGTTTAGTTGGCATGAGTTTAAAAGACTCTTCATGAAGAAGTACTTGTCTGAGAGGTATTATGACGGAAAGGCTAAGAAGTTCTATGAGCTTGGGATGGGTTCCATGACAGATGAAGAGAACACGACTAAGTTTCTGGAGTTGTTGAGGTATGTGCCTTATCTTAAGGATGAGAAAACAAAGTTCCAAAGATTCATCAGTGGATTTCATTAGCATTCAAGTATCAGATTTAGTATGATGAGCCTCAGTCATTGGAGGAATTCATTGGGAAATTGAAGCATTATTATGAGTAGTCAAAGCACAAGCCTGAGAACAAGTGTGATTGGAAAGGGAATGATAATGCTAAAGGAAAATGACCTTATAAGAAGGGAAGACCTTAGGATGAAGGTGAGAAAGAAAATGTGGCTCCTTACAAGAAGCTTAATGCAACTGAGAAGGGACATGGACCTCAACTTGGAGAGCAAAAGAATAAAGGTAGTGGCAGAGAACCATTGCAGTGTTGGATTTGTGGAAAATACCATCACAAGAAGGATTGTCCATTGTACCGGGGTGGTAGACCTCATATATACAGTGCTCAAGAGGTGAAAATAGTTGTTGATGTTGGTTAGATCATTCCTCGGATCTATGCAACAGTTGATAAAAATTAGGCAGATCATCAGGCATCCATCATTGAGATGGAAGGTAAGCTCTTTGATCGAGTTGTTTCCATTTTGACTGGTCACGGATATATGTATAGTTATGTTAGTCCTGGCCTGGTGGATAAGTGTGGCTTGAATTAAGAAGTGCATGCATAATATTGGTTGGTGAAGTTGGCTACAGGGACCAAGAAAAGAGTTCATCATTGGGTGAGAGCTTGCACATTTGAGCTGAATGGTATGCCTACATCATCACATCTAAATCTGTTTCCTTTGGTTTCATATAGTATGATTTTAGGTATGGATTGGTTGTTTACTCACAGGACCAAGGTAGAATGCTATGAGATGGCTATTGAGTACCTGGATGATGATGGAGAGAAGAGAATCTTGCAGGGAAAGAAGAAGCCTACATCAATGAGAACAATCACAGTTATGCAGGCGAAGCGCAGTTGCACGAAAGGGTGTGTATTGTTTGCAGTGCACATTTCCAGTGAAAAATGGAAGAAATATGAGGATGATGAAGTTATAAAGAATTATCTTGTTTTGCATCAGTTTCAGGATGTGTTTCCTGCAAATATTTCAGAGTTGCCTCCTCATAAGGAAGTGGAATTTTCTATTGAGTTGATGTCGGGAGCAGCACTAACATCAAAGGAACCTTATAGGATGAGCACTCTGGAATTGGTGGAATTGAAGTTGTAACATACATAAATGCTTAATAATGGATACATAAGTCCAAGTGTGTCACCTTGGGGTGCACTAGTATTGTTTTAGAGAAGAAGGATGGTACTCTCACATTATGCATTGATTATAGGTAGTTGAAAAAGGTGACGATAAAGAATAGGTATCCTTTGCCTCAGATTGATGAATTGTTTGATCAATTGAAGGGAGTAGCAGTATTCTCAAACATTGATCTGAGATCATGATATCATCAAGTGTGCATCAAAGAAGAAAACATATACAAGGCTACATTTTGTACCAAGTATGGGCATTATGAGTTTGTGGTGGTTCTGTTTGGTATTACTAAAGCTCCATCTGCTTTAATGTGTTTGATGAACAATGTGTTTTCTCCTTATCTAGACAAGTTTATGACAGTGTTCATTGATGATATATTTGAATAATGAAGAAGAGCATGCAGAACACTTGGCATCAATGTTGAGATTGTTGAGAGAGAATCAGTTGTATTCAAAGCTTACCAAGTGTAGTTTCTTTCAGACTCAGTTTCATTACTTAGGGCATGTTGTTTCCAAGACATGTATAGTAGTGGACCTGGAAAAGATTAAGTCTTCCATGGAGTGGCTAGCTCCTAGGAATGTTGATGAGGTCTGATCATTCATGGGATTAGCAGGTTATTATAAATGTTTCATCAAGAACTTCTCATAGATTTCCTATCCTATTACATCTTGTCAAAGGAAAGGAAATAAGTTTGAATGGACTCAAGAGTGTGCCGTTAGTTTTGAGAAGTTGAAGCATTCACTTACAAATGCTCCAGCCTTGAAGAATACATATCCAGATAACGAGTTTTTGGTTTATACCAATGCTTGTAAGAGAGGACTTGGTGGGTTCTTCATGCAGGAAGGATAGGTGGTATGCTATGAGTCGAGGAAGTTGAATGAGCATGAGCATAACTATGTGACTCATGATATGGAGTTGGAAACTATCATTCATTCCTTGAATATGTGGAGGCATTATCTTCTTGGTAGGAGGTTTATTATGATAAGTGATCATAGTGGACTGAGATATTTTTTGACTAACCTAATTTGAATGTTAGGTAATCTATATGGTTGGATACCTTCAGTGACTTTGATTTAAAGATTAGGTACATCAAGGGAAAGGAGATTTGGGTTACAGATGCTCTTAGTAGGAGAGTGCAGGTGAATCATATTTCAACTGTGAGATCTTATGGGATAGATTTACAAGATCGGATCTTGCACGTAGGGAAGCATGATGATGGGTACCAGTAGTTGAAGCATAAATTATAATAGCAGGGTGAAGGTGATAGGGATGAGGAGTATCACCTCATAGTATATGGCTTGGTCAGATTCAAGATTAGGATTTATGTGTCGGATAACAGTGAGCTCAAGAATTTTATCTTTAGGGAGTTTCATGTCAAGTCGTATTTAGGTCACCTAGGATATCAGAAGACATTGCTAACAGTTAAGAAGTTCTATCATTGGCCAGACTTGAAGAAAGAGGTGGATGAGTTTGTTGCTATATTCTTGGACTATCAATAGGTGAAAGCATAGTGTAAGAATCTAACTAGTTTATTGCAGCTTTTGATTCCCGAGTGGAAATGGGAGGTCATTTCCATGGAATCCATTATAGGTTTGACAAGGAAATTGAGGGAGCATGATTCCATCATGGTTGTGGTTGAAAGGTTGAGAAAGGTAACTCACTTTAATGCAGTGAAGTCTACTAATTCATCTAGTGAGATAGCTCAAATCTTCATAAGGGAGATAGTGAGGTTGCATGGTGTTCCCTAGAAGATCATATTAGACAGAGATGCCAAGTTCACTTCCGGATTTTAGAAGGATTTTTTTGTAGTATTTGGGATAAAGTTGGCTTTCAATACAACTTATCATCTACAGAAATATGTACAGATAGAGAGATTTAATAGGATTCTTGAGGACATGTTGATGATGTATGCCATGCATCAATAGAGGAAGTGGGAGGAGTATCTTCCACTGGTGGAGTTTTCATATAATAATGGGTATTAGGAATCCTTGAGGATGATTCCATCTAAAGCTCTTTATGGGTGGATTTATAATACTCCCATCAGCTGGGGTGATCCAATGAACAGGGTGTTGATTGGGCCAAATATGTTGGCAGAGATGGAATAAGAGATGCAGGTTATTAAGAGGAATCGAAAGGCAATGAAGGAGAGATAGAAGAGTTATGAAGATCAACACAGAGCATTAAAGGAGTTTCATATTGGGGAGCATGTGTACTTGTGAATCAATCCCAATAGGATCTCGTTGACGATTGGGTCATGTTCCAAGTTGGCACCTCAGTATTGCAGTCCTTTTGAGATCCTTGAGAGGATTGGACCAGTGGCCTATAGACTTGCATTGTCGCCAACATTTAAAGTCCATGATGTTTTCCATGTTTCAATACTTAAGAGATATGTGAAAGATGTTGATTAAGTGATTGATTGGTCTATATTGAAGGTGGAACAAGAGGGAGAGTTTCATCTAGAACCTCAGTGCATATTGTAGTAGAAATAACTCATGCTTTGGAATCGAGAAATATAGCAAGTTAAAGTGCAGTGGAAGCACTTTGGGCCCGATGAAGCTACATGGGAGATGGTTGATCAGATGTGGGCTTTGTATCCTTCATTATTTTTTGGTTCAAGCAAATTATTTTTTGGTGTATATATATATATATATATATATAGGTGGAACAAGAGGGAAAGTTTCATCTAGAACCTCAGTGCATATTGTAGTAGAAATAACTCATGCTTTGGAATCGAGAAATATAGCAAGTTAAAGTGCAGTGGAATCACTTTGAGCGCGATGAAGCTACATCGGAGATGGTTGATCAGATGTGGGCTTTGTATCCTTCATTATTTGTTGGTTCAAGCAAATGATTTTTTGGTATATATATATATATATATGGTTGTAAATTCTACAATGAGTTGTGTTATAAAGATCCAATAAGTGGTATGTTTTTTTGTTTTTGTTTTCAGTAGGATGTCATTGTAAATATTGCATCTAGCTATGTTATAAAGATCCATAGGCAATATGTTTTGTTTTCAGCATTTTTTTGGTAATTAGTGTCATAGAACACTGAGGGTGGTGTTCCCCTAAGGGGGAGGGGTTTGTAATAGCCCCGGGTTAAATTTTCATGTAATAAAGGATAATAAAGGAAAAATAAGACCAATGTCATGGGACACGTTTTCCAAGCTGAATGTTGGGAAAACACTATAGTGGGCATCACTTTTGGTTTATTTATAACTATGGAAATAGGAAAAGGAAAAGTGGTAATAAATGGCATTTAATTATGAAAATAAAGGAAAATAGGAGAAAAGGAAGGTGTAGAAACACAAATTTACATGCTAAGGAAATTAGAAGGAAAATGAAGAAAAATGGAGGTCAATGATAAAAAAGCATCAGAGAAACAGTTCACAACTTTTTGTTAGTTTTGGATTGGATCAATTGAGAGATAGAGAGAGAGAAAGGGAGAGCTCCAAGAGGAAAGAGAAAGGAAGCAAGCAAAGAAAAGTAAATGACAAGCAAAAGAAAGCAAAGTGAAAGTAAAGGAAAGTAAAGGAGCGCAAGGAGAAGGTTGGATCAGAATCTTCAATAGGATGATTTTGCAAGTAACAATTTGCATGTATGATTTCCTAGTTGAGGTGTGAATGCATGGTACATGCATTTGTTTATTTGGTTCATTTTTTTCATTAGCATGGGTTTTTCCTAGTTTGACAATGGTTTTAGCCTTTCCTTTCCAATTCCTGGATAGCCATGGTGTAATGGGATTCATTTTTAGTTGAGCTTTGGAATGTCGGAAGGTCTTGAACCAAGTGAGGTGGTCTCAGGAAAATTGCTAAGGGTTTGGGGTGGAGATGGTTTTCTCTCAGAATCCCTCGACAGATGGGTGGAGACAGGAAAATTCCTCAAGGTATGGTGAGGGAATTCTAAGGTATCCAAGCTTGGTTTGGTTTTGTGATCTCAAGACTGGTTTAGGTGAGATCACAATAGCATGAGGGTGGAGGTGGTTTACTGGATTCCCTATTTATATATGTTTTGTTTTATCCCATGAGATCCCACATTCATACTTCGAATATGGCACAAGGATGATTGGTTGAAATAATTATTTGGTTTAGCACAATCTATGGTCGTGTGTTACATGGAAATCCCTGACTTGGTTGGCTTTTTCATATGTTAATATGAGTTATTTTGTTAATGTGATATATGAACAATTTTAGTTGTTATTATGTTTATTTGATGGTTGATTTGTCATGGTTAATATTCTGGTTATATGTTAGTTATAAGAATGGTTTTATGATGTGCTCTAGATATGGCTCTTATTCATGATTTGATAAGTATTTGAATGGTTGATGAATGCATGGGATAACAAATGTATTTTCAACTAATTGAGAGGGCATTATAATTTATTGGTGATTCTTAGATGAAGTTCAAATATTTATGATCAGATATGCATTCATGACCTATAACTTATATGTTTACCATATGGTTGAAGAAATGTCTGATGTGTACTAAGCAGTCTAGGTCAAGTTCTTGCTTCAAGTTGAATTTTGGAATTGTTATCATATCAAACATGATTCTATAAATTTATAAGCAGTTCTAGGTAGTGTTTTGGAGGCTTTCCTGAAAATGTGGCACACATCCCATAACTGCATGCACAAAACAAAGGATTTTTTTCCATAATTGCAAGAAAAAAAGCTTATGAGTGTATTTGGAGCCTCATAACAACACACATACAATGATATGGGTGCGTCTGGGGAGTTTCTCTTTAGAAAAAGTGTTACAGCTAAGGGATTGATCACCTAGGGTGGTTGTTAGGCTCCTGAGTGTCCTATAGTCCTTGAGGGATGTCATCAAGTTGTATGTTGTAGGCTACACTTCCATAACTGGAACTTTCAGCTTGGTTCATGTCATAGTAGCACTTAACTCAATTTTACCCTGGATAGGTTGTAAAAGTGGGTAAATGTGGTAGGGGAAATTACAATTGAAATCTAACTCAAGCATCTAAGGGATTGAATTCGAATTGGCATCTTTGACCAATGCACAAATCAAGGAATCCATTACTTTCTACATTTTCAACACTCCCTCTTAGCGAGGAAAGGCGTCTTGGAACAACCTCGTCCACCTGGATTTGTAGTTCTACCAAGTTCTATGTTGTTGCAGCTGCTCCCTATTAACTAGAAAGAGCCATGTATCATGGTATCTGGGTGTCTACTTCTTGGTGCTAGGAGACTCAACTCTCTTCTGAGCTCCCTTAACCAAATATTCTTCCCACTTGGTTCGAAATTTCCATATACTAGAAGTCTCTGATTGAGTGGTTTCCTCCACTCGCCCTAGGCTATGGTCCTCATCATCCTCCTGTTGGTCATCCCAACTACCAACTAGCTTAGACTGAAACTGAAATATTAGTTGAGGCTCCATCTTGAGAGATCTATCCTTCTCTCTCTCAACCACCATGTCTCTACTCTGAGAACTATTTTCCTTGCTACTCAAGGCTACACATGCATCAACCTATAATTTGTAGAGGCTCTCGATACTAACCCCAATCTACTTGACTTGTCTTGAAGCATAATGCTTGAGGCAGGCCTTCCCTCTACTGAATATAACATCATACCCTTTTTCTTCAATGGATGCTACTAAGACAAGGCTTTTCTTCAATCCTGGGGCATACATCACAGACTTGAGATGGAGAAGGGAACCAAACTCCCTCTTAAAGCTTACTGTACCAAATCCTTTCATTAAGTATCTTCCATCATCTCCAAGTATGATATGAAATTGCATGTCTTTCTCCTCTAAAATGCTGAAGAGATATTTGTTCTTTTTCATGTGGAATGAATCCCCTAAGTCAATGTACTACACATTACCTTGTACTAAGCTTGCAATAAAAGCTACTACAGATAAATCTAATTCAAACTAAGAAGATATTTCTTCTCTTCCTACTTCTACTACAACATGCTCGGTTTATTTCTTGTTTTGACATTTTTTAGCATAATGTCTAAACTCATGACAATTAAAACATTTTATCTTGCTAAGATCCTTGTTTTCCTTGCCTCCATTCTGACTAGACTCATTTTTTCCTTGGGCCTTCTCACCCTTGTCTTTCTTCCCTTTTCCAGCTAAAGAAAAATTTTCCTCATATTCTGTCTCGGATGAGACTTCATCCCTTGCGTTACTCCTTACCTCTTCCTGCAAAAGATCTTACCACTGTCTCTCCCAATCAGGGAGATTATGTCTTCCATTCACTTAATCCTGGAAAATATTCCAAGATTTTTTAAGCCTAAGAAGAGCAAGGCTCATAAGATCTATTAGTGGAATTGCCTCTCCAACACCTCCAAGTTCATGCCTCACTCAAGAAAACCTGGATGGTTATGTAACAGTGGGCTCATCCTTTCCCATTCGAATGTTTCTCAATTTTTTCTTCAAAGTAATTTTTCTGGCATCATTGTCACTTTCAAACATATTAGTAAGGTCCTTCCACATCTATAATTGAGTTTCCTTACCATGCAAATTTGGAACAATATGGTCTCTAACTCCTTCTAGGATCATCCTCCTAGTTTTGGCAGTGTACTTCTTCCATTGAGCTAGTTGTTGTGCATATGATGCAGTAGGTTTAGGAATATTAGTCTTGATGTATTCCAAAACCCCATTAACATATAACATGGGCTACATTTTTTCCTTCCATGCAAAAAACTTTGAAGTCCCTTCTAGGGCATGATTTGTCCTCAAACCATAGAAAGACATGATTCTTGCACTTGTAGAATTCCTGCACCAACTGATCTTCTCTTCAATGCGCTTTGAATCTGAACAAGGAACTCGGTATCTGTCTTATTTTCAACTTTGATACCTTGTAGAAAATCCTTAAAAACTTGCAACTGGTAATGAGAGAAAAAATATCACAAAATAAACAATATTTCTCTACCAAAAATTTAAGGAAATAAAACAATGAATAGAAACATAATCACACATAGAACACACAATATTTCTAGGGAACCCAACTGGGAAAAACCCCTACTTTCTTGTATTGAACCAACTTAGTAATTTGATCTATTACATAGAATCTACTTCAAGCCTGAAGCTCCCTGCAATATTGACCAACTCTCTACACAATACTTTCCCAACACTTAGGAAAATAAGGACTGCTAGGATCTCATATTTCCTAGTGAAAATATGCCCCTAAAAATAGGAATTTCTCCTTTTCCTTGTGCAATTCCCAAGATAATTTCTCTTCTTTCTTCTCAATCTTTGCACACACAAAAAATGTGTACCATAATAAATACAATATGTGCCTTCATTCAATCTCAATAAGAAAATCGAATTGCATGACCTACTAGGGCTAAAAATAGCAGCTGCAAGCAGTTAACTAAGAGTAAGTTGAGTTAACATAAAGTCAACTACTCAACTAAACTCAAATCTATCTCTATTATAGAACTAGAGATCAGTTAATTGGTAGTAACTAGAGTTAACTCCACGAGGTAACTAATTTTAGCCATCAACTAGTCCACAACTCACTAAAATCCATCTAACTCAAATTAATTTACAATAACTTAGTGATAGGCCACATCACACATGTTAATTAAAAGCTAACTCAAGCATCTATGAGATTGAATTCGAATTGGCATCTTTGAATAAGGCACAAATAAAAGAATCCATTCCTTGCAACATTTTCAAAAATACGCATAAAAAAATGGTGCATGATGAGGAAAAACTATGTGAGGTCGATATAATGGAACTTGGGGAACCTAAGAAACATATGCTACACATCTTTCCTCTCTTTCCACCCTATCATTATGAGTGCCTTGAAGAACAAGTCTCCCCACCCCACTATCTCATGGAGCACAAGAGTTCTGAGAAGGTATCGGTTGAAACATATAGAGTCATCCATATAGATATATAGGGAGGCCCGACTGACTCTGGCTAGATCTAAGAGTGCCCCAGATCAAATTATATATATATTTTTTAATGCTCAAGTACCCATCGAATATTCGATGTTAAGTCAAAACCGTCAAATATATGACTTTACACTGACGGAACAAATGATTGAATACATGACTTTGTATCGATGGAAAAAACCATTGGCTCCATAACACTCTTATCACACTAAACTATTATAATGTCACCTATCTGATGTCATACATCTGACTCCATACAAATGAAACAAACAATCAAATCTAATTGGACTAGACTAATATGACGTTCATTCTCTAACGCCAAATATATGACGAAATGAAGTTGTTGGCATCAAATATCTGAATTCAAAGTGTCCGATGTTGAAACTCATTTTTGGCATCTGGGGAATTAGATATCCAATGTTAAGCCTGTCACATATCTGACGCCCGTTGGCATCACAAAACTGATCGTAAAGTGTTAAATGATTAAAGGCATTTTTGGCCATCTTGGGTGTCATATATTCAACGTTAGTCCTATCGAATATTTGATGCTTAATAAAGGGTCGACTATTCGACAAAATCCCATCGAAAAAAATTATGACTCCAATGTGTTAGATAGCCGAAGACAATGAGTCAAATAGTTGACAAATATAAGTCAGATTTTCGCCCCATTTGTACTAGTGTGGGTTACTGAAAATTGCAAAATGTTGTGTACTTTGTGCATGTGTTGATTTACTATTGTTTATATTTCGTCGTGAGAATTAGTTTGTTGTGGAATTTTAGTTGGTAGTGTCAAAGATTCTAAAACCCTAACCTATATTCTCTAGTGTCATCGAAAAGTAACAATACTTTTTGGGTATCAATCATTTAGAGGAACCTTTTCTAGAGCTGCTACTAGTCCCTCATTTTTTAATTATCCTCCTTGCTCTACTAGAATTCCATCCAGTTCGTCTATTCTGAGTATGATACAAACCCCTCATACTATGGTTTCTTCTCAACCTTTTGTGTCTAACATTCAACTATCATGTAATCAACAACCTAGTTTGATGTCTATAAGCTTTTCACAACAACCTCCCGTAGGATATTTTTTTATTACTAGGGGGCAACCTCCCATATGATGTTTTCCTTCTGCTGGGAAAAATCGTCCCATTGGAATTTTCCTTCTACTAGAAAACAACCTCCCATAGGATCAATTTATTCTATTAGACAATAACCTCCCATCAGAATTTTTCCTTACACTGGAGGGCCATCTCAAATAGGTTTTACGCAACTCGCCCATAGTCAAATATTTAGTGGTGCTCCATTCCCTAGAATGGCAAGAACCCGATGGAATTTAGCTTATGTTGGTGGAGATCAAATGTTTGCAGGCCAATCTTTTCAAGGATTTCCTCCTCAATCTTATACTGGTGGAGCTAAAATGTCTGCAGGAAAACTTCAAGGGTTTCCTCCTCTAACCTATGATAGTGGAATTCAAATGCCTGCAGCATAACCTTTTCAAGGATTTTCTCCTCCAATAGCTAGACCTTATGTTCTTATGGGTGGTTACCAATATTCCGCTTATCCATAACCTACTTTTAATAGGTAGTTACCATTCCTTGTGAATTTAGACTTACCAAAGCTATCATGGCTTATGAATAATCCTATTCTTCATTATCCATTATGGTCTGTGATTCCTACCAAATTACCAAGTGATATTCCCAAATTTGATGGTAAATCTGGCGAAGACTCGTCAAACCATATTATGAATCATCATTTTTAGTGTTCCTTGAACTCTTTAAATGATGATTTTATTTGATTACGTCTTTTTCAATGCACTCTTACTAGTAGTGCAACTAAGTGGTACATAGATTACCATGAGCATATTTTGGTGATTTTAATACGTTGGTTACAATACTTTTGACCCACTTCCAATTGTAATTTTTTTAATGAAACTAGAACTAAGATTTTAACTTTGTTATGATGATCTACATCTGCATATATTTTAGATAATATTCATGAATAGAGAGAACAACTTTGATTAATTAAAGCCTCTATCCTAGACCAATTACTAGCAGATTGGTTTACAAAGTCATTAGTTACTCCTATTTCTTGTGATGTCACCATGGGTAACATTGCTACAAAAGAGAAAGTTATCACTCGTGCTCAATATCTAGATATTGTATATTCACAATCTGGCACATTGTGCGATCTTATTCCTCGTGCTCCTCACCCATCAAATAGTACCACTACATTGTCTTCTACAGAATAACACATTGTTGATGGTGTGATTGGTTCTATTAGTCAAAATTCCATGAGTAAACCATATGTTCATTCAAACCCCAAATCTACTATGACTATTGTGATTCAAATTCTTCCCCTCCTGCTACTACTCCTGTTCAAACTTCTTAGATTAGCACAATCCAGTTCACATCAACTAGTAAATCTATACAACCTGGAAGTGAGAAAAGGGAAAAGCTAAAGTTAAACAAAATGCCCTACAATTGGAAAAAACTAAAACTCAATCTATTAAGGAAACACAAAAGTGAAAACCTCGATATCTTTGACTTATATGTGATGAGGATCATTATACTAAGGATTTTTCACATCATGTCAATGTCAGACGTTTTGTCAAAGGAACCTCAATATTGCCTATTATTTTTTCATACTCTTTTCCTACTCAACGAACTCAAATGGTTGTGCAAAATCAACCCTTTATCCCTCAAAGATCTTCTCACATACTCATGTGTGAAGAGACAATGTTGGTATCAATACGAGCCAAAGGCTATGATCCTACTAGTGCGAGTGTTCGTGATCAATCTTCTACATCTACCCCACCTACTTTTGGTCCTCTCCAAATAGAGTGACCAAATTCTGACACATTTATCTGATCCCCTCCAATGGGCATTATTTGTAGTTTTTCATTCAGCCCAAACACTCAAGTTGCTCAAAATCACAATATTGTGGAAGATTTAGCTCAAGCTCCTTTTGTCATGTCGTCCCTTGAAGTCCTTCAAAGTTTCCACACACAACGAAGAAGTTTTGTAGTCGTATATTGGTGGATTTGATCCATCTGATTCAATTTTGATACCTTTTTAATTGGATAATAATGTACCAAGTCTCCCCCACTAAATTGGATTCCAAATTCAAGTTGTTGTGCATGGAAAAAAACATTTTTTATATTGTCATTAACAAAGGAGCCCCAGCCTGCATAATGTATTTAACTTGTTGGAAAGACATTGCATCTCCTTCTCTCAATCAATCACCAACAAATTTAAAAGCATTTCATGGTAGAGGATTCAAACCTTATGGAATTGTTAATGCATTTCCTATCGAATTAGAAGGTAAAATGGTAACATTCAAAGTAGAATTCATTGATGGACATTTTCATTATAACCTTTTACTTGGTTGAAGATAGACATACATTATGTCTACTATAGTTTATACTCTTTTTTTATTACTTCATCTCCCCAATCAAGGGGAAATAGTCATGATAGACTAGCTTTCATAGTATTATTCTTATTAACACATGACTGGTAATGTATCATTCGTAGGTAAAACCTCATTTCCCTATGAGGATGTTGGTGTGGGTATTTTGAAAGATTCATTATTAGTGGGTACTTTTCCACTCCCACCACCCAACACTTCTCCTTGTGTCTCTCAAGTTAACATGCTTTCGGCTAGCGCTTTTGGATCCCTCAAATCATATGACCCTTAGGTAGTGCCTAGTTTATCATAATATGAAAAATATTGCGACCAAATTCCACATAGTATGATTGAATTAGCTTATGAAGAAATATAGTCTTCCTCTGTGGTTGCTTATGTTTATAATGATGGAATGAATGTGTTTTTAGATCAACACTCAATCCTCTTGGTTCATTTCCACTACACCCTGATCCTTTTGATGATATTTTTCCCACTGATGAAAGTATCATGGAAATCATGTCTTTAGGAGAAATATCATGGGATGATAGTCATCATAGTTCTTATTTTCTCCCTAAGCTTGATACTATATAGAGTAAAATTGAAACTTTGATTTTACCTAAAATAATTAATAACCCTCAAACACCCATTTCGATCCATGGTTTTATATCTTAAGGGAATTTAGGGAACATATCAGTAACCATAGTGATTGATATCTCAATAAAATTTGGGATCATGGAAATTTTTTATATAGGTGCCTCATGTTCTCTTGAAGATATTCGAACCTATATGGCCTTATTTAAATAATTCCATGATATTTTCGCTTAGTCTTATGAAGAAATTCCTAGTATCGATCCACGGGTTGTCATCCACAAATTTTAAGATATATCCTAACTCCAAGGCTATTTGGTAAAAGCTTCATCCTATTCACCCACGAAAAGCCGTTTCTATCAAAGTCGAGGTTGAAAAACTTCTTAAAGCAAGTTTGATTTATCATGTACCTCTAACCAAATGGGTCTCCAATATTGTTCTAGCTGCTAAGAAACATGGTATGGTCCACGTATGTATTGATTAAAGGCATATCAATAAGGCTTGTCCTAAAGATAATTATCCAGCCCATTTTATCAACCAGATTGTCACTAATTGTGCTAGCAGTGAAATGGTTTCCTTTATTGATGGATTTTCTGGCTACAATTAAATTGATATACTTCCATTAGATCAACACAAAAATGCTTTTATTTGTCCTTGGGGTGCCTTCACCTATAGAAATATTTCTTTTGGACTTAGGAATGCTAACACCACTTTTAAACGAGCTACGTCAGATGCATTTCATGAAATTAAGCATATTGTACAACCCTATATTAATGATTTACCTACACAATTATATGCAACATCAATATCACCTGATACATTTACGCGCCATTTTCCTCCATTTTCAATATTACAATATTCGCTTAAATCCACATAAATGTATTTTTTGTGGTGAATATGTACGTCTTTTAGGTTTTACCATATCCAAGCAAGGAACTTGAGTTTGTTTTGGTCTTCTTATCATGACTCTTTAAACTCATGAAAATCTTGAGCTTCTTTTGCTACCATATTTTCATTCTCATAAACTTATATGAAAATGCCAAGTTTTTTCAAAATTTTCCTAGTCGTTAATTAAATTGAAATTTGGCGGGTGGTCTCTTTTCCATTCTCAAGCTCATTAAACCATGAGAAGGGCATGAGAATTTGAACTCAATAAATTTACAAAAAAGATATTGAATGGATACTTTTCTAACTCTCTAAACATGAAAAGGACATACTTTTCTAGCTCTCTAAACATGAAAAGGACATCGAGTTATTCCTTCATTAGACTCATAAAACTTAAACAACGAAGGAACCATCTGTAGTTTGGGATAGAACCACTCATTCCTAGGGTTCGTTAAAATTACTCTGAAGGAGTCATGTAATGGATGAGCTTATATTTTGAGCATATTTTATGCTCCTCAAGCTCGCTTAAAAATAAAGAGGTACTCACAAAAAAGGTTGGGGGGGATTTTGGAAGGGAATATATAAAATCTGTACATATTTTATTGTAGAAAGTTTCTCTTGAACATGACACCCTTGTTGAAGAATCTAAGACATCTGGGTTATAGTGTGATTCTTTTGACAATGATTACAATTTGTGAAGTACTTTTTACTTTTCTTATTAGCACAATATTATCTTATTATTATTAGTGTGTGTTCTCTTACTTCATCAAACAGTTACGAAAACAAAAGGAGACAAGAACACAAGATGTTGCCTCTTAGCCAGGGCAAAACCTCTCTCTCCTAGAGAGGAAAACTCTTATCAAAATTTCTATTATTGAAGCTTCGATTGACAAATTACAAACCCTATACCCTTGACAAGAATATCATTCAAGCACAAGTCAAGCCTTTCCCTTTGATTCGAGATTATTTCTTCTTGCAACACTTTGACCTCTTCTTCGTCCTTCTTTCACTTATGAATTTCCTACAACAACCCTAGTCATTCATACCCTATAAGAGACATTCTTCTTCTTTTCCTTTACTTGAGATGGAGCCTTCCTTTAATCGACGACAAGACCTTATTCCTAACCTAACCGAGCTCTCTTTTCTTCACTGTAGTTACAGATCTGGGATACCAACAATATGGTTTCTTTTTATTCACGCGTGTGGAGGATACCTTCAATAATTGTAGCTTGGATTTCTCTCTTTACCTCACTTGAGTAGTCTCTTCCTTCGCTTGAGTAAAATGCCTACTTAGCACTCTTTTTCTAGCCCAATCAAACCTCTTCATATGACTGTAATAGCAGGTCTGATATGGTAGTAGAATGAGCCTCTTTTCTTTCGCACGTGTGACTGTAATTGGGCCATAAATAGACCTTCTACCCTTCCTTCTTTGTTGAAGTAGAGACAACTTCTCTTGCTTTTTTCACACCCTTTTATAACCTTGCCCTTCGCTAATTTTAGAGCTCGCTTGCTTTTCTTTAGGTGAGGTCAAATGGACCTATATATATGAGTTTATCCCTCCTATTGGGCTAACTTGATCAATTGAGTCTGACTTGTCCTTCAAATTCTTAATTACTAATTTTTTTGAGGCCAACATATGGAGGAGGATCATGACTTTGCTTGGAGGTCATTATTTGACTCTAATACATAGATTTTCATGGTGTAACATGCCCACATGGGTCTTTGAAAATTACATCGACTCTGACTTTCCTAGAAGCACTCAAACATGTGCTTGACCTATCAAATGGGCAAGAAACCCATTCTTGATAATGACAAAAACAATAATTATTTTATTTTACAAGTACAAAGATCAAAATTACATTTATGAAGACCGAACCTAGTTACACTTTCTTCAACACTCCCTCTTAACTAGGGAGGTATTCATAAATCATTTTACAAGGTGTTTGGATATTTTCAATCTGAAGAATTCACATAAGAGAAATCAGATTGGAAAACCATCTATTATAGCATCATAGTAACAAACATTGTTTCCACAGCAAGGCCTTGAATGACATTTATATCTCTCAATAGATCAGAGCACAATGTTGGCAATACCAATGACTATAGACACCTTCATCATTGTCTCTCGAGGTACATATCCACCTGGGTGTTCACTGAGTATGACCTTCTAGGACTATTCTTATCTTGGGTTCCCAACCCTCAAAGAATACCAGTCCTCTTGCCTACTCTTATCTTAGATTCCCTACACATCCTCAAAGAGAATCAAATGCTAGATGATTACCCAATCCTCCATTCTTTCTTCCCATGTGAAGACAATAATGTTGTGTCTATCTCTCCCTCTCAAATATG
Source organism: Pinus tabuliformis (assembly GCA_031772625.1). Lineage (NCBI taxonomy): Eukaryota > Viridiplantae > Streptophyta > Pinopsida > Pinales > Pinaceae > Pinus > Pinus tabuliformis. Next base: position 1,615,095 of record CM062813.1, read on the forward strand.
GAAGATATTCCCATTCTTGTAAAGGAATGTACCCAAGCTACCTTTGACCAGGGACTTGCCCAAGATCCCTCTTAACCAGGGACTTGTCAGAACTCCCTCTCAACCAAAGACTCTCCTTTTCATCATCAACTTATTCTTGTGGGTTCTTCAGTTTCTTGATCAATTTCCCTTCTTGATGTTATGAAATTCAGTCGAGCTTCTTCCTTGCAGGGCATCATTCATCAACCACTTTCCTTCTTAGTTCTTCATTTCATTCATTTTTTGTGGAAAGTGGCCTTCTTGATACATATCTGGAACCTTTGTCATATGACTACTTCTTTCTCATCTTGCCTCTTTCAGGAATTTCCATCCACCACATGTATTCTAGTTATACTTGTACTTACAACCCTTGTTCTAGTAGCCATACATGAACCCATCCAGATATTATTCAAGAAATCAAAGCATAACTTTAAATAAAATAGTACCTTACAGGGATATATGGTTGGCTTGAATCATCAGCATCCTACATTTTCACATCTCCAAGGCCTTTCCAAGTGTCAAGGGTCCTTTGATATTTTTCTTCCTTAGTCAGAATTCTTGTACCTTCTTCCGGGAGATGCCTTTAACAAATATGTCGGATGTTGATTCCTAGTGTCCATGGTGTCCTTTTTATCACTAATCTCTTTTCTTATATGCTTCTTCATAGGTTTCTTAGTCAACCTCCTCATACTCCATATGATGTCATTTCTTATGTTGACTTTTACCAGTATGTGGACCATGCTTTTGTGCATATCTTTAATGAAAGAGATCTTCCCTATACTTGAACATGTTTTTCAGACCAATTCCTTGTGCTCATTAACACAAATGATGACATTACTTGATTGGAAACATAGATCCATACATACCTCATCTTATTTCTTTCCTTGATCATTTTAGCTTCCTTTGACAACTTCCTAAATTGAGATTACCTCAATCCCCTTTGCTTTTCTATGTCTTTCCTTGCCTGCATATCATCCTTTCTTGAATCCCCATAAGTGGAATTCCTATCGAGACATCTATTTTTCCTGAAAGTCATGAACCTTCTAGTGAAGTTTCCACTGGAGGACCCTTGTAGTACTCATCCTGTAGATGTTCCTTCCTGTTGATGATAGTGGCCTTCTAAGATGATTCTTCCCGATCATGATCATTCATTTATGCATTGATGAGGTCAGTCAATGGTTACATACTTCCTACATGAATATCTTTATCTGATCTATCTTTGTATAATGCTCCTATATTCTTGAAGATGCTATTCTCATAAATCATGCATTCTATACTACTTTTACATGTTCCTATGATACCCAAAACTTTAAAGAAGACTTATGTGAAGAAGTTGATCTGAGTCATAGTACAGATCTAGAGGGTCCTCCTTCTTTTGCTTCTTCTCTTCTTTCACTTCTTGGGTAATGTGTGCTTCTTCTCGTTTCCTCTTATTGTTTCCCTTATTGAACTTAGGAAAATCTCTCTTATAGTGTCCATACTCTTGGTAGCCAAAGCATTGGACTTTGGATATATCTCTTTTACCCTTTCTCTGTGGAACAAACTTGCAAAATTTCCCTTTTCTTTTGGACATAGAAGCAAATGCTTGCTCCTTTGATCCCACGTCATCTTTGGCTTTAAGTCTAGTTTCCTCAATCTTGCATAGAGACCAAAGTTCATTCAACATGGTGGCTTCCTTCTTGGCATATATATTTGATGTGAAGTTGCCCCATTATTCAGGTAATGCATTGAGAACTATAGTTTTCATTTCTCTATCTAACATAACTTCTCCTCGTTCTTGCAGTTGGTCTCTCATTTTGTATAGTTCATTACACAACGATATCACTTCTCTAGCTGTACTAACTGAGAATAGATCCACCATCTTATCATAGATTTCTTTAGATGTTTCAAGTTTGGAAACATAAGGAATGAGAGGGTCTTGGATGGATTCTATTAGAATCCTTTGAGCCCTTGTTTCATCCTTATTATACTTTTCTATGGCTTGAGTGTGTTCCTTAGCAGGAACAATGATACTCCCTTTGACATAGTCCAGAAGTTCATTTTCCTTGAGACATAGATTAGTCTTGTTTTTCCATGCAAGGAAATTAGTAGTCCCAACCAATTTGTTTCTTTCCTTGCAAAAAGACATTTTGATATTTTTATAAGAGGACATAAAAATACTTACGTAAGAGTGTTAGTAATGAAGAGATCTTATTGCTTCCTTGAAGATTTGATGATTTGAATTCTTGGATCTTGGAGTTCTTCAAGATGCTTCCTTCAAGGTGTCTTGTGAGAGATTGCTTAGTGATGAAAACTTCCCAATGTGTATATCTGAAGATCTTTAATGATGAGACTTAATCTAGAGTTCCTTCATTTTGAAGATGAAGAATCTTTGATGGAGACTCTTCTTGGATGAACCTTCTTGTAGATGCCTTTAGATGGAAGGATTTCTTCTTTCTTTTTTCCCAAGATGGTAGTCCTTCTTGATGGATATAGGAGAGGAGATGGTAATCTTCCTTGTCTTTGATGGATCTGGAACCCTTTCTTGTAGATCTAATGCTTCAACATTTTTGTGCCCTTGCTTCTTGATCTTGATGCTTCAATATTCTGTGTGTTCTTGAGATGCCCTTCCTTAATGAGTCACCTTAGCTCTGCTTCCATGTTGAAGAATCTAGGGCATCTAGGTTTAGTGATATTCTTCTCATGATGATAACAATTTGTGAAGTACTTTTACTTTTCTTATTAGCATAATATTCTCTTATTATTATTAGCGTGCATTCTCTTACTTCATCAAATAGTTACCAAAACAAAAGGAGACAAGAACACAAGATGTTGGCTCTAAGCGAAGGCAAAATCTCTCCCTCCTAGAGAGGAAAACACTTCTCCAAAATTCTCTTATTGAAGCTTCAATTTTCAAACGCAAAACCCTAGACCCTTGACAAGAATATCCTCCAAGCACAAGTCAAGCCTTTCTCTTTGATTTGAGATTATTTTTTCTTCCAGCACTTTGACCTCTTTCTCTATCCTTCTTTCACGTATGACTTTCTTGCAACAACCCTAGTCATGCATACCCTAAAAGAGACATTCTTATTTTGTTCCTTTACTTGAGATGGATCCTTCATTTAATCGAGGAGAAGACCTTATTCCTAACCCAACCGAGCTCTCTTTTCTTCATTGTAGTTACAGATCTGGGACAACAGCAGTATGGCTTCTTTTTCTTTGCATGTGTGGAGGATACCTTCAAGAATTGTATCTTGGCTTGCTCTCTTTCCTTCGCTTGATTAGTCTCTTCCTTTGCTTGACTAAGAGGCCTACTTAGCACTCTTTTTCTAGCCCAATCAAGCCTCTTCATATGATTGTAATACTAGGTCTAATATGGTAGCAAAATGAGCCTCTTTTCTTTCGCACATGTGACTGTAATTAGGCCAGAAATAGACCTTCCAAATTCAGACTTCTACCCTTCCTTCTTCACTGAAGTAGAAACACCTTCTCTTGCCTTTTTCACACCCTTTTCTAGCCTTTTCCTTGACTGATTTCAGATCTCACTTGCTTTTCTTTAGGTGAGGTCGAATGGTCCTATATATAGGAGTTTGTCCCTCCTGTTGAGCCGACTTGATCAATTTAGGTCGACTTGTCCTTCAAATTCTGAATTACTTCTTTTGTTGAGGCCAACATATGGAGGAGGCTCATGACTTTGCTTGGAGGTCATTCTTTGACTCTAATACATAGATTTTCATGGTGTAACATGCCCACATGGGTCTTTGACAATTACATTGACTCTTTGACTTTCCTAGAAGCACTCAAACATGTGCTTGACCTATCAAATGGGCAAGAAAACCATTCTTGATAATGACAAAAATAATAATTCTTTTCTTTTACAAGTAAAAAGATCAAAATTACATTTATGAAGACTGGACCTAGTTACACTTTCTTCAAAAATCATTTCACTCCTTGTGTCAATGTTGGAAAATCCACTCGTCTCTTGTTGATCATACTCGTTTAAAATTCTTACACTTTTGTTTGTGATCCCCTTTCTAAGTCATTTTTTCCAAGATAATTGTTGTGTTTTCAATAATTTCAAGAGAAGTTCAACCTGATTTAGCCCATTTTTCATAGTTCTTAAGCCTTCTATCATGTCATTCATCCTTGAGTCGGTTCTAAATCACTCTATGCTATGTTCTACTTCACATATTTGTACTCGTTTTGCATCATTAATGGGGGATGCATCAAGGCCCTGCTACGATAAATCACTTCTTATCATCTTCAACACATTATCTAGAAAGTTGATTTAGAAACCATTCAATACATTGGACTTTGCATGCCTCAATGGCAAGTTTCCTCACCTTTGATGATAGGTTTACATCACTGACCTTCAATTTAATAATTCTATGAGTGTTCAACTTCATATCATGTATTCACACTTAATAGAATGTACTCAAGTACCTTAAGGTCCATTTTCATTGTTGATTATTTATTCCTTATCTATTAACAATTTTCATCATTTATTGGTAATCAAATGGTTTCTACCATATTCGACCTCAACACATTTATTTGCATGGTCGGATTAAAATTATGGAAAGAGAGAGACAAATACCTTAGATCATGTATATTACATCCAGGTTGCAATGGACTCTTTTGAGTATTTATGATTGCATATATTCACAATGTATGCCTAGTGGCTATGTTTGTATTGAGTCATGTATGCATGGATCCATGATGTATGTTTGGTGGCGATGAATTTTCTCCTTTAACATGGATATTTGTATGTCAAAAACTATTCTCTGAGTCACTTATATTCTAAGTATGGGAATGCCTACCTCAGAGACGATATTATTGTGTTGTAACTCCTTGATTGTAGTTGGAAGGTTATCGACCGGTCTGTTCCTTGTTTCAATGCCTTTGCATGATAAATTATTGCAGTTATCACTCCTTTTCTAACTTCATACATTAAGGGGAATTATGTTACACATTATTTTGTTGCATTCATGGAAATTAATGTCGTACCCCTATCTTTCATCATCCAAGTTATATTTCCATTAATCCCTGAAGAAGATGGAAGAAAATCCTTTCCTTAAAAGATAAAAATCTTGTTCAAATTAATTTAAAAACCTATTCAAGATAATGTCGCAAGTTTCACATTGGCAAAATGCAACATAGTTGATTATCGCATGTTGCATAACTATCAGTTGTGATATCATCATAGGTTACTCTTTTACATGGTGTGACATTTTTTTTACAAAGGAAAAAGTAAAAACAACAAGAAGCTTTTAGAAGAGAAAACTCATGGATGGCATCTATCCTGATCAGTTTGGATCTAACTCGCATCCCTTATTTGGCTAGATATTAACCTCCTCTTATTATCCTCCTCTAAGGTTATAAATATAGCCATATTTCATTGAGAGAGGGCTCTTAGTTGGTTTTATAAAGGCTTTGGATTTAATATTCTCATTGAAGATCTATTAAAGTATCCAACTTATGATCCTAAAGCTTTTGAAAGCAAGGTGTTGAGACAAGGAATAGTTGGAAGGGGACTCTACAACATCAAGGCATTAGGTTGTAACCATTTCCTTGTGATAATACAATTATATATTGTTTTCCCACAATCATTGTCTATGTTTGATGATTTTTGGTATATATCTCCTTGATCATATATTTAAGCCTTATCAAATTGTATTTGAATCAGATATTATTTTATTCTTGTTTGTTTATGTTGTCTACAGGTGTTTTCTTCGTAAGCACTAAAGAAAACAATGGAAGTTATAGAATTTTGAGCAACTAGTGAGGAAAAACTTTGATAAACAAGTATGAATCACTCATATCGCTCCTTTCATTAGTTTTTTCATCTATTATTTGATTCCAATAGACTTAGGGAAAGTTGTATATTTTTGTTTTGTTTTGTTCTATATCTAGGTATTGGATTTAGGGAGATCGATATTGTCTGCAAGAACGATCTATTTAATAATAAGGTCACAATTAGACCTATATTCATTTGGTGTGGTGATGTCCACCATTAGGTGGGCCCAGTTTCCATTCAATGAATTTCTCCTCAAAATGAGACTTTCAATAATTATTTTCTAAACCTAAATGTAGTCTAATATATTAAACAAAAATAAAACTAATTAATTTATCTATATCTAAACTCTATCCTAAATCTAATTATCCCAATTAAAGAATAGAATTAGTTCATAGTATCCCAATTGGGAGAAAAAACACATTAAATATTAGATGTTGAGAGGAAGATATATTGCTTTAGATAAGGCATAAGTCATTGCTTCGACAATTATTAAATACAATGCATAATGTAACTTATACAAGATCACATCAACATTTCAACATCTAAATATAATCAACGAAAATAAATAGGATAATTCAATTCAAGAATTGAAAATAGTTCTAAATATCATCAATTAATATTATAACATATTCACAACAAAGTGCTAGAATATTCCACACACTATTTCATAGAATTTATTGGAAAACACGTGGAAGACACTGTCAGGTGGAAGACACATTTCGAGAATTAATTCAATATTAGACTTCAAAAAGTATGAAAATGAGTGCCACATGTCAAATAACACATTATCATCTACCATGTGTCAGATGAAACATCAACATTTTCCATGTGTCATATGACATATCAACATCTACCACATGTCACATGACATGTCAATTTTTTCCATGTGTGAGATGGCATGTTAGCATTTTCCACCTACCATACAATGATTTGTCGTTGGAATATAAGGTGAAATAGTGACATGGCATAATGATATATCAAAAAAATTAGGATATTTCATGAAATGCATAGTTTATGAAATTGTTAATATGTAGATATCCCAATATATGAATATTATCAGGGCTTTTGTAGTATGAAATCAGATCTGATGATGTGGAAATTTCAGGTGGATAGCACTTGTCAGCAAAACAATCCATTATTAGCCTTCAAAAGTATGAAAATAGGTTCCACATGTCATCATTTTCCACATGTTAAATAATCATTAAGTTTCAGAGAATGAGGTGGAATTTTGATCTAGCATACCAACATATTGAGATATCAATTTTTCGTGAAGATTTTAATTATATAAATCTCTAATATTATGATATCAAAACACGAAAACACCAAGATATTGGAACAACCAGGATATCAGAACATTGTATCATCATACTAGAACAACTAGTGTATTGAAACAACGTAACATCAAAATATCAATCATATCATCCATTTTCAAAGGTCGACCATACTGGAACATGAGAGTAATGTGAAATGTAAGATTATAGGAACTTTCAATATTCTGATATTAGGACACTAAGATATCAAGATATCAATATTTTGCAAAAATAAGGAGTTAAAAAGCCAGAAATGTCGATATTCGGTACGATTGTTTATTGTCATAAAAATATCTTGTCAGTTAATAAATATTTTTGTCATTATAATAGGATATTTCATAAAATAAACATGAATAGAAAGGTTGAGTACCAATATATCAAAATTTGGGATTTCATAATTAAAACAAAGAAAGTGTGGAAAAAAGGTGAATTTAGGGTTTAAACAAATACAATAAAAGTGGTGTGGGGTATTGGGATATTAGAAATTTTAGAGAAGTATGACATAAAATACTCCCAATATTAGCATATTTACAGAGGGACAATTAAAAAGCATAGTGTTAAGACTTGTAGGGCTTTTACATTATTACAATGATTTAAACTTACAACCATGGGTTAACATAACTCATGGAAATTTTGAATTTTTCCCAATAAAACCATATTTTCAAAAATTAAAAGGGAGTCTTATTATGTCATTCAATATATAAAATAATAGGAGTTGTTGTTTACCCAAATAACAATAGAAACAAAATCAATCATAAAGAATTTCAAAACTTAAAAAAGAATGAAAATATTGAAAAATAAAATACAATAGAACCACCCCTTCAAATTAAAAAAAATGTAAGATCAAATGACATGAAGTGATAGTGATTTTAAAATTTAATGGAGGGCCCTTTATTTTCTCTAAAAAAATAGGGGGATTTGTTGAGGGCTTAACAAATGGTGGCACATTGGGTGAAGCAGTTATCTCTATCTAATTTTTACCTAAAGACTATTCACAATTAATGTAAAAAATAAGCTTAATGACTGTAAGAACATATTTCTCAATTATGGGTACCACCATGTATTCCTAGAATTAAATGATATTCTCACTAGACACTAAACATTAGGTAATTGATAGACCAATTCTTTGAGCCAATTTAGAAAATTAATTTTCTAAAACATTCAATCTACCAATAATTGATTGAAGGTGTGACCTAGGATTTCAATTTGAATTAATTTCCTATGTGTATTCCTCATTTCTCTTTACTTGGTATTTCTTTTTTGTGCACAAGTGTCCATAGCCCCAACAAAGGTTTCTTAGTACCTTACAAGCATGGTCCCACTTCTAACGAGCATCCATAACCTCGATAGGTTTGTGTGTACATCCCACGCTATACATATTTATTTCGAATTCCCTTTTGTCTTGATACACCCTTATTGATTTATATGTATATATGTCATGTGCAATTGGGTGTTACGGAAACAAGATGATACGACATCGTTTTAGATTTGCGTGGAAGATTACTCATTTTCAATGTTTACCCTAGGGTATCGCCTCCCTTAATTATTATAGAAAACAACTTTTAATGTCAAGTGTGCGAAGCTCAAAGAAAATTTTTATAAGACACCTAAAGTTTGGTATGTTAAGCCCTAGATATGAATCCCTGGTAGCACAAGAGTTCTGCATAACTGCTACCTATTGTGAATTTAATTAAACACAAATCATTAAGTCATAAATAAGTAATTAAGAGTAATGCAAATTTCATCATTCTCCTTTGTAACTGGTTACAACTCCTTTCAAACTAACAAAGAAAACATAAAACTTGGAAAAAAACTTGTAAATCCCAAATTTACAATTAAAAAAATAATAAATAATCAAACTTAAAAATAAATCTAAAATAAATTATTAAATTAAGATATATTTTAAAAATACCAACATCCCAATGAGCATAATTAAATCAAGGAAACATGTCCAAACCAAAAATTTAACATTTCATAGACCATAACAAAAAGATAGAACCAAATTCCAAGGGAGACAGTGACTTATAAATCTAAACTCTTATTGCTATGAATATTTTATTGTTTGACTATTTTGAATAAAGTATTCCTTTTATAAATTTTAATTGATATTTTGGTAGATAAAATTCCTTTTTACCAAGGAATGTGTTGTTCAACTAACTAACTGGGCATTTTTAACCCAAAAAAAAACAAAAGAAACTAAACAAAATTGAAAATAAATTATAAACTTGAGAGAATTAAAAATAGAATATAAACAATTGCATAGTTATGGCATCAAGTTTAAAATCATAAGAACCTCGTCAAATAATTACATTCCAAAATATATTTCAAAAAATATAATAGTAAAATATAACCAAAAATTTATTTCATTTAACCCTCTTAATCTAGGACTAGAAAATAAAATCTTTAACTAGTGTTGTTGTTAGAAAAACAATTAGTAACCAAGAGAGAGGAGAGATAAAGTGAATCTTCCCTAGACATATTTTGATTAGGGTTCATGTTAAGCTTGAAATTGACGTAGCACTTCATAATTGTTTTATTTTTATTTTTTTAAAGAACAAAATTAAAATAATAAAACTATACACGCTGAAACCACTAAAAAAAATAACTAATCTACTCCTCAAACTATACTATATTAGATGACAATGACTAGGTAAAATCACAATTTTAATGTAGTCATTCATGCAACTTCAACTCTGCAATCATATGTACGTCGGAAATCATCAATAAAAATTGGAGTAATAACCAACAAAAGGTAGACAAATATAGAATATATAAACCTATATCCATCATGTGCAAGATGAGAACATTATTATTTACATGAAACCTTGCACGAAAATATTCCTCTAATCATCTTTCTATACTATCGTGATATGTATAATGATTAGTGTAGAAATATTGGAAGGAGTCTACAAATAAGTGATATGTTTGATGAGAATCATGTGTGAAAATGCTACCAAGAATAATTTGTGAAAGAATCTTGACATTAATGATATGATTTATTTTAGAGATAGGAACAAGATAATGAGAATCTAACGTAACCATCGGTTGAAACCAAAGTGCCTCTTTTTCTTGATGAGTCTCCCTGAACTCACATTCTAAACAACCAACTTGTGATGAATTGATGGGATCAAATAATATGTCTAGGCTATATTTCACCATTGTATAAGTTTTTTTTTTAATTAAAGAGAAACACCCATCAACATTATTTGCTACTAGTACAATAAGACTCTTCACCAATCATACATGTATTTGAATCAATAGAAGAATTTGTTTGAAATATGTTTGTTACAGTAATTATTTTTTTCCACATTGAAAATTGATAATGCATAAAGCCAAACGATTCATGGAAAGAGGTTTCATTATTTTCATCTTCTGTATGCAAATTCTTATTCTATTGTACTTTGTTAGAGTGTGGCCAAGTTGAATGAAAGTGAAAAGGTCCTAAAATGATTACTTGTGGAGCACAACCATTGAACATATCAGGGTACAAACAATAATAAGTGGAAAAGGAAATAAAATGAAAAGAATATCTTAAAAAATAGCCTTTTTTAAGGGAAACTTTTCATCTATTAGGATATCCTTGTTTGATTCCAATTTTTGAATGTTTTGTATATATTTCTTCTCCTAGAATTAACTAATCAACATTGATAATGTTCTCTACTAGAAAATTTGAACATAAAATGTTATCCAAAACATAATTATCTTTATTGTAAAAGAATAAAGGAGAGAACAAATCATAACATTTTTCAAAATGAGAAGGTTCAAGACTCATCTTTGAGGGAAAATCAATAGAATAATTGATGATGGAGTCCCCAAGAATTTTCTCTTGAATTTATTTAGTCAAAATAATAGAAGATTGTTTTATATTATGAAAACAAATTTGATATATGATCTCTTTCATTCTTGAGGTTGTGATCATATTTTTTAGAATGTGACAACTTTATTCATCTTTACTCAAACATACTTCCCCCTTTTTATCACAAATAACTGAAACCACATTGTCTACACAAAAGATCTCTTCCTCATTTAAAGAAAATGTTGACAAATGATAAATCTTAGAAGCCACATATGAAATATCATATTCCTTCTGATCCATATCTATTAGAGTGAAAAAAGTTGCCAATAAATGTTGCTCACCTACGACTTCCAAATCCTCAAGATTTTCATGTAAATCTAAATCAACATTTGAATGAGTATGAATACATGATTCAAATTTATTAATGATTAGTTGACCTTGTTCATCATAAAGAAAAATAAGATATTGAAACCATTTTCTAATAGAAGGCATATTATTTAAAGGAAATCTATAGCAAAGATGTATAACCCTTGTAGAAAATTATTCTAATGACTCATGAGGTTTTATCCTAATATTATTCAATTCATCATATAATTTGTTAGAATCATAATTCTAAAAATCAAATAAAAATTCATTTATAAATTATTATGATTTGTGAATAGAGGTGGTTGGCATTGTCTTACAGTGGTCTCACATGAGCTCTTAGCCTGCACTTTGAAAGTAAGAGTGAACAACCTACACATGAAACCTTCATGAAGAATATTGTGACAAACATAGTTTTGAATAAATTGAAAAATATTTTAGATGCATATGATTCACTCTCACCATCAAACTAAACTTCTGATAAGAGATTAAGTATGTTTAAAGGAATACTACATGATACTTGTCCAAAAGCACATCTCCAAAAAGAGATTTGGGAACGAGCCATTAATAATAAAAAGCCATTACACTATAATGATTCCACAAGGTTAGCTTATCATTTGACCCTCCTTCAAGTGTCAATTTTTAACATGAAGAAATATCCCTCTTGTAATAGGGGATCATCACCCGATCAAGGTCCTAATTAGACCTATACTCATTTGGTGTGGTGATGTCCATTGTTATGTGAGTTTAGTTTCCACTAGATGAATTTCTCCTCAAAATGAGACTTCCAACAATGTTTTTCTAAACCTAAATGCAGTATAATATATTAAACAAAAATAAAAATAATTAATCTATCTATATATCTATTGTAGCGGCTACAACCACCCTCCAAAATTTTGCCTTAGATTTGTTTTGGAGCCTCCCTACCAACCTTCAAAACAGCATGTCTTGCTTTGTCAAGTACACAAGCTCTAGTGATTTTCTTGCAGGGAGATAACCTGTCGATCAAACCTTGATACATTCCCCTCACAGGTTGTTCATCCAGACTTGGTCCAGCAGCAGGTTGAGTAGCTCCTTCAAGAATTTGTGCAAGTCTGGATGGAAACCAGCTTTCCCTCTAGAAATTGCGCAATTTTGCTGAGCCAGCTAAACCCAGAAAATTACACAATCCTTCCCAGTTGGGATTCTTAGCCCGGAATTTGCGCAAATCTAGGCAGCAGTTAGCTACTTTGCCCAGAAATTACGCAAATCTTCTTAGCATCCAACCCAACTCCCAGCCAGAAATGCGCATTTTCTCCTAGCAGTTGAGTAGCCTCTTGCATGTGCAGCTGAGTTGACCGGTTCCATCCGAGACCGAGCAAAATACACTTGCATGCATGGGTTGCTTCTCCCAAGATAACATGCAAATGCATCCCTCATTTCAGGGACCTATTTTTGGTAGTTGGAGGTTACATGCAAGGATCATTTTAGAAACCTCCCACCAAGTGTCGCTTTCCCTAGATTTTTGGATTGCGCGTCACAACCTCGATTTTATCAAAACTCATCAACCGGACGCTGCAGAGCTCATTCCTCACATCAACCTTGCAGCTCTGAAATACCACATCGCATCTAGGAGCTGTCGGCACATTTAGCTCAACTGTATTGGGGTAAGCTTGCTTTCCATGTCTTGTGTTGCATTTCTGGCACTTTTTGTGTTTCGCTTCGTATGAACATTGTCTTCTTGATTTCAGTGAGCGCTTGTTGCCGTTTTGATACATACTAGCTTGTACTAGCACCGTTTCAGTTTTCATTAACATCGCACTATTGTTGCATGCATGAAACTGTTTTCACGAACGGTCGTCGATTCGGCGACTGCCTCACCCACATGCATGTTGTTTTGTTTTATGAATCTGTCATTCACCGTTTGCATGCACGATCATTCACTCATGCTTACACTCAATATTGCCATGCATTCACATTCACATTCGCTTTCAGTCGCCCGTCACCGAGTCTGGGTAGCCTTGGCCCAGAATCTACCTCACCAAGACAGCATTGTGCAATCCTGAGAAGGAAGGCTCTGTTTTTCTCTCAGGAAATGTAGATTTCTGCCTAGTGCCTTTCCTCTAGTCTTGCATTGCGCAATACTGAGGGACAGTGATTGTTGGCCCAAAAACTTGTGTAATGTATTTACTGAGTCTGCAACCATTGCCATCTGAGATTGCACATTGCACAATTCTAGCAGTCAGCAGCCAGACTAGACTGTGAATTGCACAGTTCCAACAGTTAGTCAGCCTCCTAGTAGCCTAGACTGTGCCTTGCACAGTCTTGGCAGTCAGTCTCCCAAAATCCCGGCGGAAATCGTGCAACCTTCATGATCAGTCACACAGGTATGTTGCAAGTTAGTTCTCAAGTTCATTTTGGTTTTCGACTGACAAATCAATTGCCATGAGTGTTGCCAGGTCTCCAGGTATAACAGGTGTTCATCGGCCTCTCAGCAGTACATGTACAATGGTTTCAGGAGAGCAGAGTCGAAGACACCATTCAGAGCACACTTGGGGATGCAGTCGGTCAAGTGTCTATGGACTTGCCTACCCATGAAGACATCAAGTTGTTCGTAGACAAGGACAACAAGATATGACCATAGCAGCATCACAACAAGAAGCATCATGAACATCAGCTGAAGGAAGCATACCAGATGCAACGAATGCAAGAGGAAGGTTGTTGACAACATGGAGGCGGAACAAAGTTATAAGCTCAAGAAGATCCATTGATGATGAAAGCAGCTTTGGACTCTGACTATGAGGTGACAACGCGACATGAAGATTGCACAAAGACAAATAATGGAATAAAGAAGGAGTTGCATGTGCTAAAGCAGCAACTCAAGGAATAACAAGAGCTGCATAGACAAGAGAATGAGTTGCAGCAGTAGTAGGAAAAACAGGGGGCGCAACATGCACTGACGGATGAAACTGCGCCCATACAAGTTATAGATCCATCCCAGTAGCTGGCACAGAGCAGACATGGTGAGAAGTGTTGTTGATCGCATCTAAGGGATTCAGTAGCATGCATGTCATTATGCACATGCATGCGATCCAACCCATCTAGCACACTCACCAAGGCGAAGACAAGAAGCAAGTCCAACTGGAGCTAAACATGTAGTTGAGAGTTGATGCGCATGAACACAAACACACACTGGAATATCAACACAGACACTATGCATCAATGTGTTTCTGGTTTGTCCGCACCCAAGAAGACCATGCACATGTTAGTAGACTAGTTGGATGGAGGAACCATACCAATGCACCCAGATACAATGGAGGCAAGAGTTCGCTTCAACAAGATGTCACCATGGAGCTCATGCACACCATCACAGACGACCAAGCTTGGCATCAACTCATCACCTTCACCATCATAAGCATGTCAAAGAGTTGGTCTCACCGCAATAGACCGAGTGTCAATGATGTCTTGCATGGCTTGCTCAAGCCATTTTGTCTCACATGAGCACATGTGCATTGTAATGTAACGTCTTGTCAAGTGGAAGTTCAAGTGTCGATAGTTGGATGTAACAATCATAGAGTATATGAAGAGTCATGAGGGTAGATGAACTGTCACAAAGGGGAATTTCAAGGGTCACCCCACCCTTTGCTATAAATAGAACATCATAACTCATTGTAAAGGCTTTTGGTCAGCCAAGCTTCGATAGGAGTATCTTAGAGAAAGCTTGGACAATATTGTAATGAGCCTTGGCTTCTACACTACGCAGAGCTAGTACATCTCTTTGGAGGAGCAGGCGATTGTGGCTGTAACGTTCCACTATTGGAACTAGTGGTTGGACATGGATGTATTGTATGGCTGGAACTTACACTTAGTATAACAGAGCTAGCACGTTTCATGCATATGTTGTATTGTATTCTATGGTATCTGGTTTACTCTAAATGATATATTTATTTGTTTTCTTACGCATGCATGTATGGAATATTTTGTATAAGAATGTATGAATCTTTCTTAAATGTGATGTTGGTTTAACCATCACTTTGGATTGCTCGCTAACCTACTTTCTAGCTTGTGATGCATCTTCGCTCGTGTGTTCCCTTCCAAGCCGCATACTATTACAGGTTTCCAAGGCATGCACTCACCTCACCCTTGGTGTGTTAGAACCTCTCATGCACCTTCCTTGGCTCATTACAGCTGTCACACCCTTGCTACCAACATAGTTATCTTACTTGCCTCTGTGCGAAATCGCGGTCAAGGCATTACTGTACGACCCACTGTTGGGACTCTTACACCAAATAGTCTGTGGTCTAATTGGGCCTTCTTACCGGGGAGATCCCCTTACATGTTGGCAGGTCTAATACCGTCAACATTTTGGCGGTAGAAGGAGGGCCAGATGACAAGCTGATTCCTCACATCTGTTTTGAATCTCTACATATCTATCATGACTAACTACCAAGTTTCTCTTCTATGGAAGCGACTTCATTATCTCGGAAAAGCTCTCGGATAACTTGTCTCACAAAACATATGATGGTGGAGGCCACATAGCCTTGGTTATGCACGCAGTCGGAATTATAGGCTCATGCGAAAGACATGGATTCTTTGAATAATACATGAGCTGCGCGTTGTTTGTCTACATGCTTCGAGGGCACCCAATGCACTGATGTGCCACACTGCCCAAAAAATCTATTCATTCTCTTTCTCATATGCTCGTAGAGATAGACTGTGCTTTCAATCACTTTGATCGTAAAGCACTCAACAAAGAAATTTTGAAATTATGAAAAGCACCCGATGAATCCGTTGAATAGTTTCACACATGATTTTGTAATCTTGCATAACAATTCCCCGAAGATGATATTCATTGGGAATTTCTCGATGGGAGATTTGAGTATCTTCTTTACATATATGAAAATCCACAATTCTTGAAATCACTTGAATCTTGCTCATACTATGGTGATGGATCTGTGCAATCATGAGCAGGCACAGTCGCTGTCACAAGTGACTCTCCACCTTCACCTTGTCAAACATCTCCACCACCATGGAGTGATGTGGGAGATCATGAACATATCTCTGTTGAATTGTCACATCTTCCTACCCCACCTGCTCTTGATATCTATGCAGATTTGTCTTGTAAGAATGTTGGTTGTCACGTGGATTCGTTCCCTCAACCTTCATCCTCATGTTCTGTTGATCCTCTGGATTGTACTATCTTTTGTTCTTCCATTCCGGACTCCTCGCCTGTTGTGAACAAGGATCAAGTTGTCGACAGAGTTTGTGTTATACAACTAACCTATGCCATCATTCATGATGAGTGTGTGCGGGAATCTAAAGAAGAACCCGTGGTGAAGGATGACTCCCTTCCAGTCGTGCCTCATCTACTTCTTCCTAACATCCCTTGTGATTCTGCCACTGTTGATTCCCCCTGTGAAAACCCATTTCCAGATGTTTCTACTTCCGATCATTCACAGGACACGTCATATGTTATTCTATCATCACAGTACGGAGAGGACACATCTTCCTCCAGAAATATGTCCAATCTATCATCTATCATTTCTGAAAACATAGCGGGTGAATATCTTTGCTTCTCATCTACCCCTCTGCCCGATTCATGAAATCATGAGGATGTCGACAAACATCCTACATTTTCTGATCTTGGCTGTCATGATCTATCTACTTCTTCATCTAATCACGATGTTGATTCAATCATTTTTAATCTATCTAAGACACTGGTCTACAATGATATATCTGTCAACGAAGTTGAAGCCCCGTAGACTGTCGAGGAACTTCAGCTCGAGCTGATGGTTATGTTAGGCCCTCACTGTCCTGAGGTTGGTTTCACTTCTGGTCAGGAAATTTTTGAAACACTCAAGGCTCTTCATCACTCTCTACTTTGCATTGAAGATCAACCAAACACCCAGATTTTGCTTCCTCCACTCGAACTACACGATCCCATCGCTCATGCATTGGAGGAATCTTACATAGCAAACACACATGCACAACATAAGTGGTATACCTTTCTCATGTTTGCTTGCATGTCACAGTCAAGAGAATGCACACACTCAACATTTGCATGCAGTGTAGCACAACACCATGGCATCTCCATAGAGTGCATGTCATGCACTTTCACTCATCTCTATTATGTGGTCACTTGTAAACTCAGAGTGTGTTTGTCTTCACTGCTATATCTTTCTTGTTTTCTGGTTCAGGTAGTTTTCTTGTTCGTGAACCATGCCTTCACCAACATGGGTCAACCAATGCGCTGGTGGCTGCATTGAAAGTATCACTTCATGTGAGATGGTCCATACACCATTAGCTTAGGAGTAGGAGTAGTGTTTTCTTTCAATCTGTTTGCTTGCATGCTTGTTTTCTTACTTTCTTTGTTGGTTTGTTCACTTGCTTGCTTGTTTTCTTACTCGCTTTGCTTTCACTTTTTCTTTTGCTTTTGCTTTGCTTTGTTGTTTGTTTGCTTGTTTTGTTCGTAGGTTAGTTTCGCATGAAACCATGTATGAATCTTGAAACAAGCTGGGTAAAGTACAAGAGGACTTGTACAACTATCAACATTTGGTTATTTGTTGTCCACTCTCTTATGTAAGAACTTGTTGTCTTCAATCCATGATACATCAATGGAAAATATGTATTGTTCAAAGTGAACCTTGGTGAAAACACAATGCTTGCGTGCTCACTAGTATCACCTACTCTAGTCAGTTGTTTTTGGGTTAATCCTTGTCAGCTCAGTCAAGTAGAGTAAGGTGAGGGGGAAAACCTTAACAGGCACGTCAGAGGTATAATAAACTACTTCTCTACAGGAACAACCTCTTCTTCTCTCAATAAGTCGGGATCCCTCTTCTGCCTCTGAAATGAATAAGTGTTATGCACAATTATGAAGATGAAAAATGAAAAAGTGAAAAAAATTTGAAAAAATGAAGATGAATAAGGCGAAACAAGAGAAAGGCTTCTCACACAGATTTGTGATGCAAGTAACTCTACCAAGGTACTGACCAGGCTCACTGGCAGTGGAGCCATGCTTGTGTTCCTATGTGGCTCCGTTGGTGTACTTTCCAATGGAGCAACACCAAAGATGAAACTAAGACTCTGACAACTATACTGCTTGGCACAAATATACCCATCAACCCCAATTGAAAAAATTGTGTTGACTTGGCTTGGAATGTGTGTCAATCGACCAAGAGCATGGCGATGCTACATCTTATAATCAAGCAAGTATGGAAACCAAGACAAACTGAGAACTAAACAATAATTTCGAAGGTGTTAGACTTGTTTTTCACGAACAATGTCCATTTAGAGAGCTAGAGTTCTACTAGTGTGTCGCCAAGTGTTGTAACGGCTACAACCACCCTCCAAAATTTTTCCTTAGCTTCATTTTGGAGCCTCCCTACCAACCTTCACAACAGCATGTCTTGCTTCGTCAAATACACAAGCTCCAGTGATTTTCTTGCAGAGAGGTAGACTATCGATCAAACCTTGATTCATTCCCCTCATAGGTTGTTCATCTGGACTTGGTCCAGCAACAGGCTGAGCATCTCCTTCAAGAATTTGCGCAAATCTGGAGGGAAACCAGCCTTCCCTCCATAAATTGTGCAATCCTGACTGGAAGCCTGCTAGGCCCTAGAATTGTGCAATTCTGTTGAGCAAGCTTAACCCAGAAAATTGCGCAATCCTTCCCAGCTAGGCTGCTCAGGCTAGAATTTGCGCAAATTTGGGCAGCAGTCAACTGCTTTTCTCAGAAATTGCACAAATCTTTTGAGCAACTAGCCCAGCTCCTAGCCATAAATGTGAATTTTCTCCCAGCAGCTGAGCAACGTCTTGCATGTGCAACTGAGTTGATCGGTTCCCTCCGGGACCGAGCAAAACAGAATTGCATGCATGAGTTGCTTCTCCCAAGACAACATGAAAAGACATCCCTCATTTTAGAGTCCTATTTTTGGCAGTTGGAGGTTACATGCAAGGATCATTTCATAAACCTCCCACCAAGTGTCACTTTCCCTAGATTTGTGGCATGCGCGTCACAACCTCGATTTTATCAAAACTCATCAACCGGACTATGGTGCAGGTAAAATTCTAAGTGCAGACACAAACAATTCCTCTAGCTTGAGAGTGATCCTAGCCACAAACAAGACATTTTATGGAAGATTTCCTTAGGTTAGAACCAATTAAGAGAGCCTACCTCTTAGTACATTATCCATTTGATGACGACCCTATTTCCTTGCTCCAACTATCTTCTATTTCTTCTTGTGAACACCTGAAACAAGTAGACAACAACTGTGATAACATACAAATTGTATTCAACCTACTTAACAAGTCAAGAAACATTAAGCCATAAACATGTGAAATGAAATATTATGTTGGAAATCAATCAATAGTTGCATCTTTATTAAATCAAGAAGAGATTACAACTGGCATCTTGACGTTGTTGTTCTCCTCTGAAAATATGGGTTCCCACACACTTCTTATAGCATTCCATAGATGGCCCCAACAATGATAGTCTCAAGGATCTTCCATTTAGGCTTCACACCAAACAACTCACAATTCTCCCTTAAGCACAAACTAGAGAGTTACAAAGTATGGATATCTTGTTGATTACTCCAAACGGAACTTAATTAGCACTAGCACACACACACTAGCTTGTGCTTGGGAAAAGTGGAGGTTTATATAGCCTGAATGGATGGGAGATGGTTCCTATTCTCATGGGAGAAGGTCTTATCTCTTGAGGTAGTTCCATCCTAATAGGGGAAAGGAGCCCAATCTGACCTCCTCGGCTCCATCTGGAATAACCATTTACTAGACTTTTGTTATGAAGCTTCTAGAGCTGGAAGCTTCGGCTCCATATTTAAAAAACTTTCCAAAAGAGGATCAGTGCAATTGAGAAAGGGCTCAGTTGATCTGATCAGTGCTAGGGACAGTTGTAAACCCTACATATCGGCACGAGGAGGACACAGGTCAGTATCGCTGGTCTTGTAAACTGGGATAAACAGAAGATTTTTGGGAAATGATGCAAAAGGGAATTGTTCTGCTCATGAAGAGGGATATAATGAGAGTTTCTTCGGGATGGGAAAGCATGTAGGGTTCACTGTAAAGGTCCTCTAGGATCAAGGAACGTGGAGTACAAGGACAGTGAAAAAATTCTATGTAACAAATTCCCCCTAAAGCATGAAGGTTGAACTAGAGTGAGAGGTGAAATGCTTTATAACTCAGTGCGGGGAACTAGAGTCTGTCGTCAGAAAACCTGCAAGCAAGTACATATACATATACTTTACTGAAAACTCTGTCAAACGATACATGAATCATGGCATGGATGCATCCATCCAGAGAATGATCATGTAAATGGGTCTAGCCATGGATGCAGTCATCTGATAAAGGGGATCATATCGAATATGGTCGCAGCCATCCAATAACGAGAAGGATCACATATGAAAACTCATGGTATGGTTGCAGCCATCCATTTGAAAGAGACATGTATATCAACATGATCATGTCACATTGCCTTGCAACCTAGACTTTTGTAATCTAAACCTAGGGTCTTGCACTTCCAACATGACCCAATCAAAGTACAAATTCTAACATGTGAATAGATGTGTTAACATCAAACATGCTAGAAAATTGCTTGATTACAAGTTAATGATGTAAATTGTTAACAAGCGCAAGAGAAACCACCAATAATGACAATGGTTCTCAAGGTACTAGCAGCACAATTCACGGAATGTGAATGAAGGAACTGAATTCGAAAACCCGTGAAATCACCCAATCGAAAGTCAATGATGTGAACTTGTCCTTGAGTGCGAAGAACTTGCCATTAGGGCATGCAAGCTCTAAGTTACTAGAAGGGAGTCTCTTGGCCAGCTTCCTGGATAATGAGCTGAAGTCGATAGGAAACGACCATGTCGAAGGAGGGACATGATGTATCCCACATCATCGATGTGAGACAAAGGGATGCAAATGATTTTGGATGATACATGGAATCAGAGGTAAGGGTAACTACGAAAGGACAACTCTTGAACATATCAGCGACACGATTCTAGAATTTGGCAGTTTTTGGATCCATAGGATCGATGGTCATGATGACGTGGAAGAGATCAAATGGAAGGAAAAAAATGAGCTGCCCAACCCAGGAAATTCAATGATGAAAAGGAGGATATCCCAACCCAACACGAATCAAAAAATGTCATGTTCAAGAGTGAGCTACCGACACAACTGATTGAATTTCCAAATTTTCACCCACCATTTCTGGCAGGTGCCACAATTATTTTTTATCGCAAGCATGAAGGGGATAGCATATGTTTTCACTGTAAGTTCATCCTTCAAACGAATCCAACCTAGTAATTATAATGAGCCCTAGGAAGGAGAATCTCATGTTCATCATGGTGACGAATCCAATGTCTTTTAATGTTTTAACGAGTCTGAAAAAAGGTGTAACTCGGTATCTTTTTCATGTTTAGAGAGTTTGAAAAAGACACGGAAAATAAAACTCCACATGGTCTGTGGTGAAGTAAAATTCTAAGTGCGGACACAAACAATTCCTCTAGCCCGATTGTGGGTCCAGCCACAAACAAGACATTCTATGGAAGATTTCCTTAGGTTAGAACCAATTAAGAGGGCCTACCTCTTAGTACACTTATCCCATTTGGTGATGACCTTGCTTGCTCACTCCAGCTATCTCCCATTTCCTTCTTCGAACACCTGAAACAAGTAAACAACAGCAAACAACAACCGTGATAATAGACAAATTGTAATTCAACCTACTTAACAAGTCAAGAAGAATTAAGCCATAAACATGTGACATGACACATTATGTAGGAAATCAATCGATAGTTTCATATATATTGAATCAAGAAGAGATTACAACCGTTGTCTTGATGTCATTGTACTCCTCCGATAAATCCGGGTTCCCACACACTTCCGTTAGCATTCCATGATGGCCTCAACAATGATAGTTTTAAGGCTCTTCCCTTTAGTCTTCACACTAAACCAAATTCACACTTCTCCCTCACACACAACTAGAGAGCTACAACTATGAATAACTTGTTGATTACTCCAAACTTAATTAGCAATAGCACACCAACACTTAACACTACTTTGTGCTTGGGAAAAAGGGAGGTTTATATAGCATGAATGGATGGGAGATGGTTCCTCTTCTCATGGGAGAAGGTCTTATATCTTGAGGTAGTTCCATCCTAATAGGGGAAAGGAGCCCAAACTGACATTCTCGACTCCATCCGGCCCAACCATTTACCAGACTTTCGTTACGAAGCTTCTAGAGCTGGAATCTTCAGCTTCTTATTTAAAAAACTTTCCAAAAGAGTATTGGCACGACTAGAACAAGGCTCAGTCGCTTCGGTCGGCACTAGGGATAGTTTTAATCCCTGCATATCAGAGTGAGGAGAACAAGGCCCATTAGCGTCGGTCTTGTAAACTGGGAAAAGTAGAAGATTATTGGGAAATGATGAAAAAGGGAATTGTTCTGCTCATGAAGAGGGACACAATGAGATTTTCTTCATGAAGGGGAAGCATGTAGGGTTCACTGTAGAGGTCCTCCAGGATCATGGAACGAGGAGTACAGGGACAGTGACAAAATTATGTGTAACAGATGCCCCCTAAAATGTGAAGGCTGAACTAGAGTGAGGGATGAAATGCTTTATGAATCAGTGCGGGGAACCGGAGTCTGCCATCAGAAAACCTGCATATAGTATAGATACATATACATAACTGAAAACTCTATCAAATAATACATGAATTGTGGTATGGACGTAGCCATCCAGAGAAAGATCATGCAAATGGATCCAAGTATGGGTGTAACCATTCGATAAGGACAATCATATCTAAACCAAGGTATGGTCGTAGCCATCCAATAATGAGAAGGATCACATATGACAACTCATGGTATGGTCGCAACCACCCATCTGAAAGAGACATGTATATCAACATCATCATGTCACATCACTTTGCAACCTGGACTTTTCTAACCTGAGCCTAGGGTCTTGCGCTCCAACACGACCCGATCAAAGTACAGATTCTAACATGCGAATACATGAGTTGACGTTCAACATGCTAGAAAATCGCTTGATTACTAGCCGATGATGTAAATTGTTAACAAGCGTGAGAGAAACCACCAATAATGACTATGGTACTCAAGATACTATCAACACAATTCATGGAATTTGAATAAAGGAACTATAGTCGACCACCCGTGAAATCACCCGATCAAAGCCAATGATGTGAACTTGTCGTCGAGTGCAAAGAACTTGCCATTAGGGCATGTAAGCTCTAAGGTACTGGAAGGGAGTCTATCGATCAACTTCGTGGATAATGAGCTGAAGTCGACAAGAAGCGACCATGTTGAAGGACGGCCATAATGTATCCCACATCATCGACACAAGGAAAAGGGATGCAAAATGATTTTGTATGATATAGAGAATCAGGGGTAAGTGTAATTGCAAAAGGACAACTCTTGAACATATTGGCGACACGACTAGAAGTTTGGAAGCTTTTGGATCCATAGGATCAGTGGTCATGATGACGTGGTAGAGATCAAATGGACAGAAAAAATAAATGGCCCAACCCAATAAGGTCAATGATAAAAAGGAGGATATCTCAACCCGACACGAAGCAGAAAGTGTCAAGTTTAAGAGTGAGTTTCCGACACAACTGATTGGATTTCCAAAATTTCTCCCACCATTTCTGGCAAGTACCCCAATTATTTTTTAATCGCAAGCTTGAAGGGGATAGCATATGCTTGCACTGTAAGTTCATCCTTTGGACGAATCCGACCTAGTAATTTTAACGAGCCCTAGGAAGGAGAAGCTCATGTTCGTCATGGTGATGAATCCAATGTCGTTTCATATTTTAACGAGTTTGAGAAAGGTTCAACTCGGTATCTTTTTCATGTTTAGAGGGTTTGAAAAAGACACAGAAAAAAAAACTCCACACTGTCCCCTTTCGTACATTTGTGTCTCTTGAGCCCGAAAAGGTAGAAAAGGATACTTGAGAGAACCACTAGACCATTTTAGTGAAGGAGTACATTTTTCGTAAATAGTGCATCCCAGCCCAAAAAAGGGGTAAACGTATATTGGGCGCACGATGTTTCGTATCCGTTAACGAGTTCAAAATTACAAGAGCTCGGCAATCTTTTCGTGTTTAAAGGGTCGGAAAAGAGCTTGAAAGCGGACCCCCATTTTACTCTCTTTTACAAGTCAAAAGGGAAAAATACTCGAAAATCTTTTCATTTGAGTTTTACGAGTCAAGAAAAGAGCTGAAATGTGACTCAAAACCATCGTCAAACATCTATCACCTGTTGCTGTGCAAAAAAGGTAAAGTGCATTATCCAATTCTTGAAAACTTTTCACCATTTACCATTTTACCTTGTTGTGAAAACTTTTCACCCACTTTTGCCCTAATTTTTCTAGAGCAGATTGTGGGAGATCTGGAAGTTCATTTGCAAAGCTAACAGTTGCATGTAAGAGCCAAGTCCCTAAGCTCCATTTCCATATTGTTTATTCCTATTTTTATCCATTTTTTGTATTTTTGAGGGAGGTTTTGGCAAAAAAAAATCGCCCTCGATCGGCGCAATTTCCAGGCACGGAATCGCGTCGGCCGAGGATTGCTAAAACGCCCAACCACGTCAATGTTGTGAACAAATAAAAAAAAAAATTTCTCTCAAATCCACAGTTTGAATCCAAATTTTACTTGTCAAAAATTATTTGACTTGAATACATGGTTTTTTGCAGGAAAGAATTGTCGAAAATGGTAGACTGGAAAGAACATGAGCACAAAGATGTGGACACCCAGGCAATGAATGATCCAAATTCCTTGGACACCTTGAGGAAATATGGGCTCCTTAAGTTCTTTCTCACACCAGGGATGTGGGCTCAACCCGAGCTAGTTCGATACCTGATTAGTCTCTGGGACATAAATTGGGAAATATTTATCATTGGTGACTAGGAGCTGGAGTTGGAAACTTCAGACGTTTTTTTCATCACAGGACTATCCCGGAGAGGGGAACCAGTTAACCTATATGGGTCATGACCGATTAAGGAAATCATATCCATGCTACTTTCCAAACATTTCCCATAAGCCTTCAAATACAAGAGCGTCAAGATTGAGATTGCCATTGTGCGAGATCTAAAACTAAGAGTGCTACTGTTGACTATCAATAGAGTGGTTGGGTCCCAAGTAGAGAATGAGACTAACAAGTCGAAATTTCTATATGTTATTGATTGTACAACACCGATGATCTTCAATTGGGCGGAAGCCATGAAGATCAACATGAAACACTAGTTGTTAAAAGCTAAGGCGGGGAATTTGAAGCAATTTTGCTTTGGATCTGTACTAGTGACCTTCTTCTTGGAGCGGGTTCTGTTGTTCTAGTCCCAACTGACTGAGGTAGATCCACCAATGCCACGAGACCCATGGATGGTCCATTAGAATTGTTTGATTCCTAGGATCACTGGGGGCCAGCATATGTCCTACATGCCCGCCTTCTTTTCATGCCTATGACAACAGTTGATCGTAGTGGAGGATTAGCCATACAACGGTACTAAATTCCATGGAGATCCAAATATGCCGCTTACAGATGGGGAGGATTTCAACGATGAAGGTAAAAAATAAATTTGTAATTTTTTTATTTTTCAATTTTTTTTATATATATGTGTTTATAACATTTTGTTTTATTAATGAAAATGTTGGACCAGAGCATCCTGCCGGGATGTCCCCGATAGCTAGGCACGTCGCTCACCAGTTCGATGTCACTCCTTATCAGGAGGGGAGTGACAACGAGGACAAGATCATGAGGAAACTTTGGGGTTGACTCATGGTATCCCAGAGTATGCCCGGGTGGGAGACATCCCACACCAGTACTAGAGGCATATGGTGGGGGTATCAGATCAGATCCGCCAATTGCTGACTCGTGTTGCATGAGCAGTTTCATGTTACCACGATCATGATGCTGATTAGTTCTTAGGTCCATGTTGGGAATGGAATCCCCCCAAGACAGGTTTTGGGGCTTAAAGCCCAAGTTTTGACCGAATATTTTTGTAAAAGCTCCATGAATTGCGAGCACGAGGTGCAAAATTATAATAGAGTCACAGGGTTGTCCGCCCTAGTTTTTGTAAGGTAATGTCGGCTGGATAGACCTACCCATGGTCCATGTACCATGGGATTGTATAAATAGAGCGAGGTTGTAAGTGTATAAGATAAATAATAGAGAAGATAGAATAGAAGGGCATGAGAGGTCTAAGTGATTGAGAAGCAGTGTAAAGTGTGTCTTTGGGTCGTAGAGTAGGGGAAGGCTCTGCAGCTGAGTGTGCAGGGTAGGTTGAGTCTGTAACCATTGGAAGAATCAATAAAGAGAAATTTTACCATATTTCAGTGCATATTTTACTGTTTTAAGATATGATTGGGTATAATTTGCAAGAATATTGTTTATATGTTGCACAAACTTATTTGAATGTTTTGTATAACTAATTATAACATAAGACATCCAAGTACGTGAAGGTAATTAACTGGTATAAGAAGATAAGTAAGATCTCGGGTAATAGCACAGGCCACTGCTCTAGTAGCGCGGAAGCTCCACAATCCCTGGTTACGGCTACACAAAGGTAGTGTATCAGGGCGTAAGGGATAGGGACGTGCGCGGAGTGACCTACGCGCATCGATAAACAATGGGACCAGTCGAACCTCTCAGACATCTCAAGGGTACAGAAACCTGGTTCTAGCACCCTCCCATACTACTTCAGGTGAGACCTCAGTCCGCACTCCACAGGTTGTTTCCGAAAGGGCCAGTAATACAAGGATTTGTTCGGCTAATTAACTTTGAACCTTGGCAAGGCCCCAAAAAACCACCAAATTGTTCCATTGCCAGGATTAGGATCTGTATAGAGACGTCTGATGTTGTATCACTGGAATCCAACAAAGAAAGGAATTGAAGATTGGTTGGACAAAAAGATTCACGAGTTTGTGGTGCAAGAAAACATGAATCCACGACTATCAAAGGAAGAGTGGTTAGACTGCTACTTATATATAGAGATCCATGAAATTTTCTTTGCATTCTTCCCCACTTAGTTGTACGAGTGGATTGCGAAGCTAGCATCTAGCCAAGGAAGGTGTAAACTCAACAAACCTATTGTATGGACTCCAGTATTGGTGCATAGACTGGAAGCATCAGAAGATAAGATCGTGCACGTTGTCGATCACTGGCTCGATCGAATCATAGGAGGATTCATCACCGAATTTGCAGTAGATACTTCAGTCAGTTATAGCGAGGCAGAACGACACTTCCTCAACGGACCACGAGGTAAGTACATTAAATCTTTAAACACTTGGATTAAAATTCTACTATGTGAAAAGTAGGTTATGCGAATAAATTGATGTTTGGGGATACACGAAGCGGGAGAATCTATAGAAACGAAGGTAGCACAGAACTAGAAACTAGCCCCCTGAATTCACCTCCGCGAGGGGGTGAAGAAGAGCCCGTGAAGGTCTCGCCAAGAAGTGCAATCAATCTGATAAGACAAAGAATTATGTGCATACCACCCCCACCCACACCACCACCAATTTCACTGTCTTCACCCCCGTCTTTGCCCATACCACCTCTGCCACCACCGCGAAGCAGTATGGCAAGCGTGATAAAGTTACCAGTGTTCAAGGGAGTAGGGAATGAAGATCCAGACCAGTTTTGGTTCATGATAAAAGTTGTACGGGAAGCACAGGGAGTCACAGATGACAATATAAAGAAGGCAACATTGGTTAGTGCTCTGCGGGATTGCGCGCTGACCTGGTACATTAAGAATTCCAATGACAATACGAATGCGGGGATCGCGGATATCCAAGCTATGCTAAATAAAGAATTTAGCAGGCCAAAGTCCAAGGTGCAGTCAATCATTGGATTCAAGGAAATCATGATGCTACCAGGTGAGACCCTGTGGGAGTCGGATCAAAGACTGAAGTGCACAATTCGCGATGCAAACATGACATTAACAGATGGCCAACATCGTGAATGGTTTGTAGCATCGTTAACGTCACATCTACGAAACGCAATGCTGTAACAAAGGCTAAGCACTCAGGTCGATGCCTTAGAGGTCGCGATGAGATTGCACAAGACTCCGATACAAGATCCCAACCTAGGAGTTCAGCAGATTCACTAGCAATTGAAAAACTTGTGCCTGGAGACGCAGAGTTTGAAACAAGACAAGAAAACATGCCCAAAGATGCATGATGAGGTATGGTGCGTAAAATGCAAGGGCCAGGGGCACGACAAGGACCACTGCCCAATGTTCGCGAATTACCTTGCGGGAGGAGGGCCAATGCCATTAAGACCGGAAGCACAAGTAGGACAAAGAGCAGTGCCTGCACTATGGTGCGCGATTTGTCAGATACGAGGAAAGAATGCTACAGATAACTACCATATATTACAGAAGTATACACAGAATTCACAGCAGTTGTTCTGTAATTTTTGTAGGTCAATGGGACATGATGAGCGCACCTGTAGAAGTTATGAGCTGATGATGGATCGAACTCCTACCTATAGATTTCAAGCTGAAACACGGCCCCTCGATCAAAACGCAGGAATGGAGCGCACTAGATTTCAGGGGTGCGAATGAGGCCAAGGTGAAGGGGGACCAGGAAGAGGTCGCGGAAAGCTGATATGTTACAATTGCGGAGGGCCAGGGCATTATGCCCGTGATTGTACAAATCTAATGCGACCATGATGCTTGTATTATACGTTGTTTGATCATGAGACGAAGGACTGTCCCACACTGATAGCGAGGTTGCGCGATAAAGGAGGACTCCAACATCCCCTGAACCAGAACCTAAAAATGATGAGTTCTGAGCTACGCAAGGAAGACCCTAATGTAAATATCGTGCTTCGGAGTGGAATTACAATAGGGAATGACAAAGGCAAGACACCTCAAGAAAGTACCTGGGTTTGCAAGGCTCCAACGAAGGAACCAGAATTTGATTTGGAGCACGCTAAGGAGACCTTCATGGAAGCTAAGAGAAGCTTCGCTGATGCCTCCACTTCAGGAAGTAAAGATAGGCTGAAGCCAGAAATGGACCCATCGATGCTCACTACGTTCTTGGAGATATGCATGAAACTGCTGCATGACAGTAAGGCTGTAAAGGGGCTACAAGAATCATAACTAGATGCACTGGGACTGCACTAGGAGAACCGTGTGTAGTCCGGAAGCTTGGGAAACACACGACGCGAACAGAAAGAGAGATGAGATTGATCGTGCAGATTGGGGAATATGAGATGGACCATGTGATTCTGGATCTAGGATCGGACGTGAACATCCTGCCAAAACAGACACGGGAGCGCATGGGCAGGCCTGCATTGCAACAGTCTCCTATCCAATTGTGAATGGTGAACCAGCAAAAGATCCTATCTATGGGGATATTGCAGGAAATCGTAGTAGATATCGAAGGAGAAAGCGCGCTAGAAAATTTCAAAGTAATAGAGAATGTTGATGATAGCAATCCCTACCCTGCGCTATTGGGAATATATTGGGCCACTGACATGAATGGAGTAATAAATCTGAAGAAGCGCAAGATGATCTTTGAGAAAAATTCACTGTGCATAAGGTACCTTTAGGCTGTGCAAAAAGATCGTGCTACACGGAGCCAGTGCACAACTACGACAACGATGACAGTCTAGACTACATCTACAAGATAACCACGTGGGAGCAAGACTGGATAAATCCAACTACGGATGGCCGAATCTCATGGGAATATGAAAGCTCCTTCACATCGGATTTTGACAAGGAGATAGAACGATGGCAGAACTGGTTACACGAGGTAACCACGCTCAACTGTAACATGATGATGAGGTCATTACGTTGCGTAGCAACAGAGGTAAGATATCTACCTACGTATGACAAGTTAAGCGAGGTGGATGACTTCCTGAACAAATTTGAAAGAGAAGTGTCGGAATAGCAGCGCTTCAACGCTCTGAAATGGCTACTACGTGCTATGCCTACAAGATGGTGGGGTACGCACCAAAGAAGTTTTGAGGACTAGCGCGAATGCAGAAGGATGATGCCCATGCAGTTTAGGAAGCCTTTGATGCAATTGACAGACAAGATTATCGGACGAACCGGCCCACACACCCACCTATCCAAGTGGATATAGGCATATGGCACGAAACCTGCACGAATGCACACCGTCCTCACGATAGGAGACACGACCAGTAAGCAGATGCGGGTAAGGAAATGGCGCGAACAACCCCTCTGGTTGGAACCACAAAGTATGGAAAGACCAAGTGCGTAGAAGTATATCCATGCATAATCCTTTAAAAAAGTATGCGAAGCGCTGAATAAGGTCGACAATGCAAAACAGACTGACTGGGACCTGTGCGTACCAACAGTTCTATGGGTTTATAGGACCACGTGCAAGAACCTGACCGTATAGGCACTGCCAAGGCTAGAGTATCAAGCAAACGTTGTAAGCCCTATACTACATGGAAATCTTAGATCGTGCATGATAGCACCGGTAAATACGATGGTTCGTGGAACCTTGGAAGAAGAAATCCAACAGGGAAATTCTAGGCTCCAAGAACTTGAAGAATAAAGGGTACGATTAAGGAAGGAAAGCGTTGTGGTGGACGCGGAAGTCAAGAAGCTGGAGGACGAGATAAAGGAAGATTTTCTCAGTAAAAAGTCCAGGGTGATAATGCAGGATGTGCACAATCATGATAATAGGTTTGAGGCCCATCGCTGCGAAATGATCAGTCTGATGCCTTGGCTTGGACTGCACATTACTAAGCGAATCGACTAAGGTAGTGCATTGCAGATGATAAGGTGCGTGATGTTGCCCGTAATAATAAAGGGTGGGTATTTTCCAGGAAACGTGATGGATGACAGGATGAAACTTTACACAACTGGTGCGACCACCTGTCTAGCCGAGGGAAGTACAGTCTTAGCGCTCCAGGCAGTTGAAAGGAAGCGCAGGACTATAAACTACTCTACCTGGGAGCTACGCAATGTTGGTGCTGCACGCAGAAGCAAAGAGTCACAAGGTCTGCGACCGCACACAAGGGGTTGCGCTGCCACGCAGGTTGGCCGGAAAGTGACCGTTGAAGTCACTATTCACAATGGGATGCTTGACTTGAGACCAAATGGAACGGGCAACAGACATTTAAGACGTGATTTACGGGCAAGATTTGGGAAAATCTACCGCTAAGGGAGCATTGATGAACCAGATTTGGGAGGAACAGTCGAATTCAAATTCAAAAAGCACTATAACTTACAAGGGGCTGCCCAGAAAACAACACTTGGTCATTTGCGAATTGAGTGATTGAGCAGAGCCCTATTTGTTTTGTGTCAAGTGTTGATTGAGCCCCTGAGTTCGTGAGTGATATATTTCTAGATAGACACGATGGAAATAGTTGAGGAAGTTATGGAAATA
Organism: Pinus tabuliformis; assembly: GCA_031772625.1. Classification (NCBI taxonomy): domain Eukaryota; kingdom Viridiplantae; phylum Streptophyta; class Pinopsida; order Pinales; family Pinaceae; genus Pinus; species Pinus tabuliformis. The sequence continues at coordinate 1,646,734 of CM062813.1, forward strand.
ACCAAATTAACCATCGAAGAGGCCGTGCAGGCCCTAACTATGGGGGATGCTCTGAAATGCGCCCATATTGTGGCAGAAATCCTGAAATCACCCCGCACGCCAAGACATAAGAAGGAAAAACAAGCAATGGTTCCCATACGTGTGTCCCCGCGGAACCTGCTGCACATCAAGCTGTCAATGGAGGACAAGGGGAAAGCCATCACCATAGAGACCGATGAAGACGAAGAAGACCTAGAGGACCTAATTATCGAAGAGGACGAGGACGAAGGCATGGAGGAGGAAACGAAGCCTGCGTACCCCCCGACAAAGCTACCCACCTATGTCCCCCCGCGGAAAGGGAAGGTTAAAGTGCCCAAGGAACTTGACGATACCACGAGTTCGCTCCAGACCCTGCTCCTCCCAGACAAAATTATTTTTGATGGCACACACCTGGGATGGATGCCGAGCTTAAAATTCAAAGATTGGGACCTCGCTGACCACGAGAAGTTCCCTCACCTTGAGACCTCGCACCTCATGAAGCCCAAGCAGAACACCGTGGCAGGGTTTACAGAATTAGAGCCGTGGAAGTGGTTGTGTGGAGTGGAAAAGGCCGGGCTACTTAACCTACTCTAGATGTCGCATTTCCACCGCACCCCAATAACCATTTTCGCCATCAGACAGCTGATCTGCCTAGTGCATGATGGGTGTTTATGGCTGAAGGAACCCATCCCCATCATGGTAGACTTGATTCACTGCATTTCCCGGCCCCCATGGAAAGGCGAGGACCCCGCACACATCTCTAAAGGGAAGAACAGTGACTTGGCCATCGCAGAGGCCATGAAGAAGAAGTACAAGTTGGTGAATAAGAAAAGGGGCTACACCATATTCAACATCAATAATAAAGCAGTGAGAGTGGTGACCCAAATATTGGCCGGTAAGGTTATGCGTAAGTGCCGCACGGACAAGGTACCCGTGTCGGTGGTAGCACTTGCTAAATAGTGCGCAGAGGGGGTCCAGTTTAACTGGTCTGAGTTCCTCTGCAAGGAATTCTTCGAGAATTATCGCGAAGCTCAGGAACAGGGCAAAACATTCCACTATGCATGGCTTCTACTGTCCATAGTGCTCGTGGCAGGGGAATTGCCAGAAGATATTCAGTTTCCCACAATTGACAGGGATCTGTCAGAGGCCACAAAGTACACTTCGCTCTGGGCCACAAAGGATGCCAATAGGATCCGCAATAGTAAAATATTCTGGTTTTTCATGGAGATGAACCTCAGAATGGGGATCAACCGCAAGCCGCGTTTGTCACCCACTGTCTACAACAGCCTGTAGAGCTTTGTAGAATTTAAAGCGGACATCCATAGCATATACATCAGAGCACGCAAGGACCCGGCCAAACAATGGAGGAAGCTACCCTTTGTAGCCACAGGAAATGTCATCATTAACGTCCTGGAGACATGGCCACCGGAGTGGCACGCCTCAGACATCGCGGAGATAGAGAAGTCGGTGGCACAAAGGAAGAAGAAGAGGCCAAACTACGCATCACACAGTTGGCAAAAAGAATAAGGAAGGAGGCAGTGGCAGCAAAAGTGCGGGCGGCGCGGGACGCTGCACAAACAGCGACTGAAGAGAAAAACGCCGCAGTAGCAACAACAGTGCAGGAGGTAGCCGTGAAGGCGCACGAGGGCCAAACATCGCTTTCGCTTGGGCAGGAAACAGAGGAAGAAGAGGGAGGTGCGTCAACACAATTGAAGCACCAGCACTCAACCAAGCGGACATGGTCGTGCAAGAAGGTCAAGGCATCAAAGTTGTCTATTGACCCGATCACCCTAACCAAGGGTGATCTGCACGACATCGGTGAGATAGTCTATGATGTCACCTCCGAGGCCCTCCAAAATTTCATGCAAGAGAGCCAGATTGTTGTGGGGCCCTCAGAGCGCAGCTACATGAGTTGTAGGTGCACCCTCCTCTGGCTCGTACCCTTTCGACCAGCCTCATTGTTGGAACAATGGCAGCAGAACAAATGTTGCGCGCTTGGGTGAAAAATACCATAGTGATACCAGAAGGGGCACTAGTGACAACAAATGAGGCCGACATGCCTACGATTAGCGTGCTGAAGGGTCTCAGCATCAACATGGCTGCACTCCCGCGGGAGACCTTATACATTCTGAAGGATGGGATAGCTGCAGAACTACGGGCTAGGGAGAGCCACGCACTGCAAGTCCTTAGCGAGCAGAAAATCAATATGGAACAGTTGAGCTTGTAGCGCGACGAAGTGGTGTTACAAAATTGATAGCTGGTATAGGAAGTAGATGAAGCTTATCAAAGCGTCCCGGAGCTGGCCATCCCAGCAGACACACCAGCAGAGGCGCGCATCCACAGGTTAGCAGCAAGGGTGCGTGAGGCCAGGGAGGAAATGACAAAGGTTCAGCTGGATTTGAACCTTCAAATCGCCGAGCTGTGGTTAAAGGCGCAGCCGTCCACCCCTCCGGAAATCAGAGAACAGCGCGCTAGTGCTATTACAGTGGAACTGGATGAAATTGGCAGTGCAGTGCGAGACTGCACCAGCATGTTGGAAGAATCATTTGAGGTCCTCACGAATCTATAGGAGGATCCCAACATCCATTGCTTAGAGGCAGAGGCACAAGAACTCCAATAGAAGTATGACAACGTCAAAGGAACTTTGTAAACGGTGGCCCTCACTCAGAGGCTTGCGCAAATGCAACAGGATAAAGTGCTGAAAGAACAGGTGGACACGACACGACACAAGAAAGCAGTCCCGAAGACGCGCGTTCAACCTCGGATCAACGAGGCCTTCACCATCACAACAGAAATTGAAGGCAAGCTTGCACACATTCAGGGGATACACGCACATATGCAGAGAAGCACTTCTGACACAGCAGTCTCGGAACAACGCATGCAGCAGATCCAACAGGCAGCAGCTCAGTGCGCTGCCAACCTTGCCACAGTTCGAAAAAAGTTGGAAGGACTCCGCACAAAGATCTCCGCGCTGATAGAGTGACTCGAGGGTGAGTCACAATGTTTGTGTTGGGGGGCTGTTGGGCATGGAATCCCCCCAAGATAGGTTTTGGGGCTTAAAGCTCAAGTTTGACCGAACCTTTTTGTAAAATCTCCACGAATTGCTGGCGTGGGGTGCGAAATTATAATAGAGTCACACAATTGTCCGCCCTAGTTTTTGTAATGTAATGTCGGCTGGATAGACCTACCCATGGTCCGCGGACCATGGGATTGTATAAATAGAGCGAGGCTCTAAGTGTATAAGATAATTAATAGAGAAGATAGAATAGTAGGGCATGAGAGGTCTAAGTGATTGAGAAGTAGTGTAAAGTGTGTATTTGGGTTGTAGAGTAGGGGAATGCTCTGCAGCTGAGTGCGCAGAGGCCTAGTAGTCTACAGCTGAGTGCGTGGACTCCTGTAGTTGAGTGCGTAAGGCAGGTCGAGTCTATAACCATTGAAGAATCAATAAAGAGAAAGTTTACCATATTTCAGTGCATATTTTAATGTTTTAATATATGATTGGGTATAATTTACAAGAATATTGTTTATATTCTACGTGAACTTAGTTGAATGTTTTGTTTAACTAATTATAACATAAGACATCCAAGTACGCGAAGGTAATTAACTGGTATAAGAAGATAAGTAAGATCGTGGGTAATAGCACAGAGCATGGCTCTAGCAACGCGAAAGCTCCACAATCCCTGGTTAGGGCTGCGTGAAGGCAGTGTATCAGGGCGTAAGGGATAGGGAAGTGCACGGAGTGACCTACGCGCAGGGACAAACAGTGGGACCAGTCGAACCTCTCAGACATCTCAAGGGTGCAGAAACCTGGTTCTAGCACCCTCCCATACTACTTCGGGTGAGACCTCAGTCTGCACTCCGCGGACTTTTGCCGAAAGGGCCAATAGTACCAGGATTTTTTTGGCTAATTAACTCCAAACTTGGGTCAGGCCCCAACAAGCCAACAATCCAACATTTACATTTTTTGAGGTCTGTGTGCTAGGGATATATGAGGCCTGCAAGCTGTCGATGTTACTTGAACACACATATTATTTTTTGGGGTTTTGATTTATCAAACATTATCACCATATATATATATATATATATATATATATATATATATATATATATATATATATATATATGACTTATTTTCTTGCTTACTATGTTACAAATGATTTGCTTTGGCTTTTCACATGTTTCGTAAATGTCTATCCAACACATAATTAGCTAATGCATCTGTCAATGTATTCATGTGTCTAGGAATATGATGATATGTAATATAATCAAAATTTCTTTCCAGTAGACAAATACGTAGATACATTCTCAATATCTAAGGGTTTCTAACGGAATATTTCCTGTTGAGTTGAAGGACAACAAGCTATGAATCTAGGTTGACAAACAATTCTCGAATGTCAAGAGCGATGGCTTCTGACAACAATTCGATGATTGCGCTATATTCAGTAATGTTATTAGTTGTGCTACCTAAACAAATACCTTGAAGATCAATCAACTCACCATGAGGGTCATAAATGGCCCATGCCATGGAGGATAGATTCTAGGTACTACGGCAAATCACCATCAGCGAAACCGATGTGAGGATTCACAAACATCTGCAAAGTAGGGAAAAACATAGTAAACAGGAAAGTTGTTTGAAAAATAACACACCAAACCACACTGCACAAAAATAATGACACACTAATGTACACAAGTAACCATGCAAGATGACCTAAGCATAGTACTTTTTGAGATAAAGCCCATTTCGGGGCTTGTCCAAAGGATTTCCTTCACAATCAATTAGCTCATAGGCCCCTTTTTGCAACACTCGTTTAACAATGTAGGGCCTATGCCACATGGGTTCAAACTTTCCTTTCCCCAACTTATCATTAGCTTGATCCTATAGTAAAACCAAATCACCCTCAGAGAATGTGCGAGGGGAGACCGACCGATCGAAATGGGACTTGAATCGCTTCTTTTGTGCCTCGATGACCAAAGCAACGAGATGACAAGTCTCATCTCATCGTTCTAAATACAAGAGGTGCTCTTCTTGAGGTGAGGTTTTGGGGAGAAGTTCGTTAGCTAGCTTGAGTGAAGGAATTTCACACTCAATCGATTACGTTGATTCCAGAATGTAAACGAGTTAGAATGGTGTGAAACCATTTGCATCCTTGGTCGAGGTTCGGTAAGCCCACAAAGCTGAAAAGAGCATGAGATGCCAATTGGACTTATGCATCCCAATAGTACGTTGAAGCATTGTAACCAAAAGTTTGTTCACAGCTTCAACTTGACCATTGGCCTGAGGGTAATATGGATTTTATCCATTGTGACGCAAACCCAATGTAGAGGTCAGCTCAACCATCATGTAATCTTGAAAATGGGAGCCATGGTCGATGATAATGGCTTGAGATAAGTTGAACCTGGAAATAACGCGATTGAATAGAAATTGAGCTATTGTTTTACCGTCTGCAGAGTATGTAGGCATCACTTTGGCCCATTTGGTGAAATAATCCACAGCAATGATAATATAACCATGCCCCCCCATATGAATGAGTGTTACATGTCATATAGTCAATGCCCCATTTGGAAAAAGGACCAACAGTAATAATGGGGTGTAGGTGAGCGGGCGGGGCACGCATCTTGCACTGGTAAATTTTTCATTCATGGCACTTGTAAACAACAAGGATGCAATCCTTAAAAATTGACAGCCAGAAATAACAGCGCAAAGGATTTTTTGAGCAGTAGCATAGCCAGACATACGACCGCCACATGCCCTAGAATGGCAGTCATTGAGAACTCTCTCAGCCTCCTTGAGAGTAAGACATCGACGAAGAACTGAATCGACACCGACACGGTATAAAGTATCTCAAATAATATGGTAGGGTTGGGAGATGCCGAATCCGTCAGCAATCATCGTTAGTCAATGTGGACTGGAACGTGGATTTCTAGAGATACATGATGATATCACCATACCATGGGTCAAGGGTGCTTATAAGGAAAAGAGTCTCATCTGGAAGTTGTTCATCTGCACCAGTGGGGAGAGACATACATGGAAGGGAGCAAAGCAACTCGGCAAAAACTAGTGATTTCTTAGATTTGGCAGTAGTAAACACCAAATCGAATTCTTGAAGGATGACAATCCATTTAAAATACTTCCCCCCAGCAACTGACGAGTAAGGATGTAGGCCATGGGGTTGCATTCAGAAATCACAATAGTAGTGCGTAAGAGAATGTAGTGCTGAAAGCACTGAACAACCTGTACGACAGCCAAATCCAACTTCTCAACATGGGCATAACATGTTTCAGTATCGAGCAGATTGCGACTGAGGTAGTAGATAACATGTTCATCGCCTTCTTCATTGTCTTGTACCAATACCATAGCAATGGTGCTAGGGGCTGCAGCTAGCTAAAGGAAGTAATCGCGATGATAATCTGGGGGATGCAGCAAAGGAGAATTTATGAGGACAGCCTTAAGGTCATCAAAAGACTTTTGGGAAACCGCATCCCAAACAAAGGGCATTCTTTGCTTGAGCAATCAGGTAAATTCAGAAGCTAGCCCAGTGTAATTGGGTATGAAATGACGGAGGAAATTTTCTTTTCCCTGTAGGCTATGCAGTTGGTGATGTTAGTGTCAGTATTTCCAGCCTTCCTCCAGTGATCAAATGTGCTCTTACAAAGTGATTTTGAAGTGTCAAGGTCAAATTTTGTCATTTCAGAAAGTCTTCAAGCAAAATTTGGTCACTAGGCATTAGGTCTAGGGTTTGCTTTAACTCTTTCTAAAGTCGTCAAAATGTCGGTCCATGTCATTATTCAGCTGAGTCTATCATCATTCATAGGGTTTTCATTATCATCTCAGTGTCTAATGAGTCATTGTACACCTTGTTCATGCTTCAGTTGTGCCTTGGCAAGGTCATTTCCCTCTCCTAGGGTTTTGAAAGCCAATTTCTCTTGGATGGTCAAATCATCGGAAAAACTTGTTTCGTGATGTTCATACACCTTCCCCTATCCTTAAAGTACCTTATCAAACACTTCCCATCCCTTAGATCCGCCAAATTCCTCATTTTTGCACAAACCCTAGTTTCTAGCTACAACCTGGCAATTTTCTAGGTTTGGCCTGTGTTTTGCCCTTTTGGACCCCTTCCCCTCACTCAATCTCTGAGATTCAATTTTCCCCTACTTCCTAGCATCCCTCCCCACTCCCAAAAATTTCCCCAAGAATTTAGAAGCCTCTTATCCCCTTCATTTCGCTCCATTTCGACAAAATTCCTTATTTCACACATCGGGACAAGTCGCGCTCAAATGATGTTCCAGAGCAATAAAAGATGAATTTTGGAAAATTGAGAGAGGTTTTTTCCACAACATTCCAAGGAAAAAAAACCTCCTTCACGTTTTGTACAGGTGTCATGGTTTGAGAAAAATGTCAAGCATATCGTTGCCTCAGGAGAATCAAAGACACCTCTAAAGTGACCTTGTGAAAATCAAGTTTTCTCCTAGCTTGGTTGGCCAAATGATTTTCTTGATGGGTAAAATGATAACTATACATAAATAGCTTTCCAATGAGCTATCATGAGCTCAATTTGGGGTTGAGGAAGGCATTCAAAAGTTGACTGCAACAGCACTCTTCTTTGAGGCAGCCTCATTTGGCACTTTTTGACCAGTCTTGGGAGATTTGATTTTTGACAGGTCAAATGAACTCAAAATTGAAAAATTCCAATTGGGTTGGAAAGTAGACTCAAATACCTTTCCAACGAGCTATCCAACACCCGATTCTGACACCAGGAAAGCCTCTAAAATCCTCCTGCAAAACGCGACCTGTTGAGCCTGGTGCGCGACCCGTCAGAGGGTTTCCCACAGTGCAATTTTTCAACGGGCGCGACCCGTCAGTGGCGCGCGACCCGTTGGGCGAGGTGCGCGACCCGTCAAGCTGTCTCCCTACAAACTTAATATAAATTTGCTCAAATGCCCTCCAAGCCATCAAATCGCTTGAGGTAGGTTCCCTAATCTTGGAATGATTGCTGGTTATGGTTGGTGGATATTATGAACTTGTTTAATGACCAAATTGTGCCAGAGAAAATGCTCCAAATGGCTGCAATGAATGTGTAAAAATTTGTTAGGGTTTCTTGTTGTTTCATGGTTTTTTCCCTTGTAATTATTCTCCCCAAATCCCATTTCATTTTCCCTGCATTTCCATGCTAATATCACTTGTAAATTTGTGAAGCAAATAAATCCTATCCTTTTCCCTTTAAAAAAATAAAAATGAAACCCTAAACCCTACTTCTCCTTATGCCCATGTAAACATATGAAATTGATGATGTATATGCCATGATGTTTGCAGTATATTTCCCTAAATTCCCTGTTATATACATGTATTCCCATTTTCCTTGTAAAAATGCCCCTCCCCTAACATTTCCCTCATGTTCCTTGTCCCCTTGAAACAGCATATAAATCAGCATTTTATAAAGCAGAAGCAGCAGTACATTTTGTCCACTTTGCTATTTTAAACATGTCAGAAACCGAAACCTATGAGCAAAGTGATGACCAGTCATCAGCTTCAGAGATTGAGGTACAGAGGAGGCCTCATAAGGGTGGTAAGGGTGGACATCATAAGCGAGAGGAGCCCACTTCTTTAGCAGAGTTACAGGCCTGTCCTATGGCAGTCACTTGTTTTTAGTACATGTCTTGTTATGAGTTCTGTGAGAGGATTTCTCAGATTCAACACCACAGAGAGTTGGCCCGCCTTTTTGTTTTACACTTGCATGATAGACATGTCAACCTTGCCGGGATGGACTTCACTTTGACACCCGAGGTGATTGCACAGGCTACAGGGATTTGAACAGAAGGAGGCCCGGTGACCTATTGCCTGCTGAGAGAGAGTCCATGCTCATCCGGGTCAATGCACACTTGGAGAGGCTGTTGGCTAAGGCCAACCAAGATAAAACGTTGCTGAGGAACATGAAAAACCATTACTGGGCAAGAATGCATGTGTGCAAGGCCAAAATGAAGATGTTTCAAAGGCGGTTGTCCGAGGCCCTAAAAGGGAAGAAGAAGACCAATCCACTCCGTATCTTGCCTGAGGCTTCACTCAAAGATCATGGCACTCAATAGCCTAGCCACAGCTCAAATCCCAAAAATTTTTGAGAATTTTGGGTAATTTTGGCATTTTTTGGTAATTTACAGGTTTTGGCTCTTTAACGGGTCTCACCCCCCGTGAGACCCTTCATCATGGCAACTCCTTTTCACAAAAACTCAGCATTTCCTGATTTTTTATGCAAAGTTACATATGCCCATGGATGGACTTGAGTTTTTATGAAGTTTTGGGCCTCCAGAAGGTCAAAATACATGCAAAATTTGACTTTCTGCCACTTTTTTGAACTGCAGAAAGATGTCTTGGAAGAATTGGTTTTTGACAGAGCAAATGAACTCCAAATTCAAAAATTCCAGTTGGGTTGGAAAGTATACTCACAGACCTTTCCAACAAGCCCACTTTTGCTCAATTTGGCCACCTGAAAGTGCCTCAAACAGGGCTCCAAAGGGGCGCGACCCGTCAGGTAGGGGGCGCGACCCGTCAGGCAGTTTTGTCCAAAAATGCATTGTACAGCCCAGAAAACGCAGATTTGACCCTTTTTGACTTTTTGAGGTTAATGATGGTCCTCTTTGATGTAATTGTGACACTTTTTAGACACTTTTACCCTTTTGTAACTCTTCTAGAAGATTCATTTATGAAAAGGGTAAAAATTAAATGAATGAATTGGTTTCCTAGCTTATAGAGGCAAGTTGTTTTGACTGCCTAGATTTTAGTGCTCAGTTTAGAATTAGTTGAAACGGCTCTAGAAGGATGAGCTCAACCCCTAGAGGCAAGGGAAGAGGTTGGCTTGCCTATATTATGATTTTTCTTAGTCATTTTCAAGGGTTGGAAGGTTGGACTCTTGAGGGAGAAGCTATCATTGTATTATTCGCTGTATCTCTACAATTTTTGGCTAAGGAAGACCAGGGTTTTGCAGTCCTCTTTGGGATTCTTGTGGACTCATGTGTTGATGGTGTGTTTCTTAATTTTCTTGTAAGTGTGTTTATTGTAGGAATTTACAGGGTAAGTTCCTCAGAAAGAATACCAAAAGGACACCGCTCACAACCAGATCTCAAATCAATACACCAGTATTTTTGACGTGGTTAAAACCCTCAAAGTGCAAGGAGGGAAACAGTCCACGGCCTGTCCCAACGTGGGTACTACAGGCAATTTATTAATCAAAGAATGAAAATTTACATAAGCTTCTCTCATGCACGGATTACCCGAACAATGACCCTCCATGCGCTTTAAATAGAACTCATGGACCAATCGGGTGTCAAGCCACGGATCAAGTGTCGGTAATACCGAGGTGAGAGTGAACCGTCGGATCACTACATATCGTGACCGTCGGATTGTAAGTTACAAAATGTACAACGGTAAAGAAACACACTTTACCTAACTCTAACCTAACTCTATACTAGACCAAGTTGAACTTAACTATATCCTATGTGTCGGAATATCCTAACATCCCCCCTTAAGAACAACTTGGGATAGGATTGAAGGATTTACAAATATGACACAATAGGAGAAGGAAGGAGGCACTAGAGCCTATCCCCCCTTAGTGACAACTTCCTGAACTCCAAGCATATATCGAAGTTTAGTGAACTTCGCCTCTGTGAGAGCCTTTGTGAAGATGTCTGCAACTTGATCATCTGTTGGACAATATTGCACTTCAAGAACATGGTCATGAATGAGCTTTCTGATGAAGTGCATGTGTAGTTCAATGTGTTTGCTGCGCTGATGCTGGACTGGATCTTTGCATAGATGAATGGAACTTTGATTATCACACCAAAGTGTGGTTGGATGCTGCTGCTCAAAGCCAAACTCTGATAGGATCTGACGAAGCCACAAGGATTCCTTACTAGCTTCCACGGCACCACGATACTCTGCTTCTGCTGACGAAAGAGAAATGGCAGCCTGTTTCTTACAAGCCCATGTAATAGGTCCTGAACCAAGAGTGAAGACATAACCGGCAGTAGACTTCCGATCATCATGGTCACCAGCCCAATCAGAATCAGTGAAACCAACTAACAGAGGAGCTGCTTTGGCACTGTAATGAATCCCAAACTGTACTATACCTCGAACATAACGAAGTATTCTTTTAGCTGCTTTCCAATGACTTTCACGGGGGTTTTGCATAAAACGAGCAACAAGGCCAACAGCAAAGGAAAGATCAGGACGAGTATGGGTTAAATACAAGAGTTTTCCGACAAGTTGACGGTATAAGGTAGCATCAACTTCAGGAGAAGTACAAGAGACTGAAACTTTGACTCCAGACTGAAAGGGAGAAGGGGCTGGCTTACAGTCTTCCATGTGAAAATGACGAAGAATATCACAAGCATACTTGGACTGGGAAAGGAAAATACCCTCCTGGGATTGCAAGACTTGAAGACCGAGAAAATAGTGTAAGTGTCCTAAGTCTGTCATTTCAAATTTCTTTTTAAGGCTGGACTTCACATGGTTTATAAGGTTGGGATCACTACCAGTAAGAATAAGATCATCAACATAAAGAACAAGGATGATAAGATAGTTGCCCACTTTCTTGGTGTAGACATTATTGTCAGAATGACACCTAGAAAAGCCAGATTCTAAAAGAAAGCTATCCATTTTGGCATACCAAGCCCGAGGAGCTTGCTTAAGGCCATAAAGGGATTTCTTAAGTCAACAAACAAGGCTGGAGTCTGTTTGTATGAAGCCAATGGGTTGTTCCATATAGATTTCTTCCTGCAAGTCCCCATGCAAGAAGGCAGATTTAACATCCATCTGATGGACTTCCCATTTTAAAGAGGCAGCAAGGGAAATAACAAGGCGGATAGAGTTCATTTTGGCAACAGGGGAGAAGGTTTCAGTGTAGTCAATGCCTTCAACCTGTGAAAAGCCCTTAGCAACGAGACGAGCTTTATGTTTATCAACTTTCCCATCTGGTCCATACTTGGTTCTGTAAACCCATTTACATCTAACAAGTTTGCGTCCCTTTGGTAGAGGAACAAGATCCCATGTATCATTTGTCATCAATGAATGATATTCTTCATTCATAGCTGCTTCCCAATGTGGATGGCCTGAAGCTTCTGCAAAAGTGTCAGGATCATGATTTACTGGAGCTTGAGCCAGTAAAGAAGAGGCTCTTTCAAACTGAGAACGAGTACGTCGCTGATCTGTAGGATCACCGGCAAGATCACCTGCTGCATCCCGAGTAGCACGGACCCATCTTGAAAGTTGAGGATCCTGAGAAGGTGGGGGAGGATTATCATCCTCGCTTTCATCATCTGAAGAAGAAATGTTTTCAAAGGTAGAAGAGATAGGAAGAGGTGGCACATCCGCCGGACTAGGCTCGCAGGCCGATTTATTTTCATCAAATTTTACATCTCTTCTAATGATAACATTTTTGGACTTAAATGGAATAAGTCGATAACCTTTTACATCTTCAGAATATCCAACAAAAGTACATTTCTCACTCTTAGGTTCTAAAGCTTTATGCTTTTCATCTGGAATATGGGCCCATGCTTCACTTCCAAACACACGAAAGTGACTTACATCTGGTTTAATGGAACTCCAAGCTTCTTCTGGAGTGATATTCTCTAGAACCTTAGTAGGAGTGCGATTGATTATATAATTTGCACAATTAATTGCTTCGGCCCAAAAACTAAGACTGAGTCCTTTAGATTGCAGCATACAATTAGCCATTTCCTTTAAGGTGCGATTTTTCCTTTCAGCGACACCATTTTGTTGTGGAGTGTATGGAACAGTATGTTGCATTTGAATTCCATTTTCGGTGCAAAAGTTGATGAATGTTTTTTTAACATATTCTCCACCATTATCAGTTCTTAGCTTAAGAATTTGATGTCCAGATTGTTTTTCAACAAAGGCTTTGAAGGCCAAAAAAGTGTTAAATACTTCGCTCTTGAGTTTTAAGAAGTATACCCAAGTGCGTCTGGAGAAATCATCAATGAAAGTTAAGAAGTACTTGCAGCCAGAGAATGAAGCAACAGGAAGAGGACCACATAAATCACTGTGCACAAGTTGTAAAGGGGCTGAGGCGTGCCAAGAGGCACGTTTGTCAAAACTGTCCCGATGATGTTTTCCGAGTACACATCCGGAACAAACACCATCTCTGCAAGATACCATAGGAAGACCTGTCACCATATTTTCTTTACATAGATGCTGAAGGGAGCGATAGTTTAAGTGACCAAATCGCTCATGCCAAAGTTTGCTCACTTCATCATTATGAGCAACAAATACTGAGGGAAGATTTGATGACCCAAAGTTGTGAAACTTATACAACCTTTTGGAATCATCAGCAAGACAAGTAGCTAGAATCTGTTTAGGATCTTTTAGATCCTTGATTACAACATCATGAGGTGAAAATTCAACAATTTTACCTTCACCTGAATGAGTTATCTGATAGACAGATAGAAGGTTGCAGGATAAGGTTGGAACACATAATACATCATTAAACTGACCATTGTCGAGATGAACAGTTCCAGTCCCTACAACATTAAGAGATCTATCATCACCAATATATATATTTTTGGTGTTACAATCATTTAAAGAAGAAAACATGGCTTGGTTTTTGGCCATGTGACAAGAGGCTCCAGAATCAATGAGCCACTCATGAGAATGAGAAGAAGAAGAAGATACATTTAATGCATAACCAGACTGAGATGATTGATAATGACATGCAGAAAGTGCCATTCCGGAAGTTGAAGTTGAAGTAGGCTCCACATGGATGTTATGTTTCTTCATTGCGGCTTCCAAGGCTTCCATCTTCTTAAAGCATTTAGATTCTAAGTGGCCATCTCGATTACAAAAGTTACAATGTCTATCAGTCTTCTTCCATTTGTTTTTATTGGTCTTATCATTTTGCTGAAATGATCTTTCATTTTGAGGCTGAGATGGTTTAGGACCATTCTTTTGAGGATATGACTTCTTAGGATTCTTTGAATTTGGTTGCTGCTGGGCGGCTAACGCTTTCGTGGAAGAGTTTCCAAGATTAAGAAGACCAAGGTGTAAGAGTTTTTCTTGTTCTCTTATTAAGGAATCACAAAAGGAGTCAAAGGAAGGGGCCTTGTATTCTTGTCCTTGACAAATGAAAGCTTCCCTTGTAGAATGGAAAGTGGAAACAAATACAGAGTAGGCGGGTCCCAACTTAGTAAGGATGGAATAAATAAGGTTACCATCTTCTTTCTTAACTTTAACACCTTCCAAGAGATATCTAAGGGTCTTGAATTTGGACAAGAAATATTCAATGCAAGAAAAATTATTAGGATCCAAAGTAAGCAGCTCATTTTCAAGTTGATGGGCTCTAATTTCATTTTTAATCCCAAAAACTTTAGCAAGTTTTTCTAATGCTTCATGAGGAGTCTCAAGTTCTGCAATGTGGAATCTAAGATAAGGAGAAATAGACATTCCTATCAAACCACGTGCTTGATCTTGTCTATTTTCCCATTTTGCCGCCTTGTCTTCATCTTTTGGTTTCTTCTCTTGGTCTGTGGCTATTCTGTAGAGACCTTTACTTCTAAGTAAATCTCCCATGTAGGCTACCCATTGGAAGTAGTTAGTGCTGTCAAGAATGACTTGGCATGGACTTTCCATTTTTTTAAAAAACTGAAGCTGAAGATGCTGAAAGTAAGTGTTCCAATGGATAGATCTCGAAAAAATAGGCGGTTTTAAAAAAAACGGCTCTGAAAAAGGCTTCCGGATGAAGAAGTTATGGCTTTTTGAAAAAAAATTGTTGACGTTGCCGGCAAAGTGCGCGAATGTGCGGGAATGAAAAAATCCGCCCCCACAAAATGGAGACTTGAACTCAAGACCTCTACTCTCTTAAAATAGCTTTGAACCAATTGATCTATACAAAAAATTTGAGAGAGAGAGAGAGGGGGGGGCCTTGGTTTGCGTGCTTGCCTTGAGAAAGCTATTTTTCCCTACAAAACACAAAACACAAAACCCAACACGAATATACAAAGAAAAATGAACCTTGCGGCTTGAAGTTAGCTTTAGCCAAAAAACTAGAAATTTTTTTTTAAAAAAAATCTCAAGGTTAGCTTTAGCCGAAAAACTAAATATTTTTCTCAATGTTTCTGATTTTCCGAGATCACACTAAGGTGCAGGGAAAAGAGCATACGCATGAGAAAAATCCTTCCTTTCTGTTTCTGATTTGCCCAGATCGCACAGAGTCGCAGGGCAAAGAGCATACGCAGAAATGAAAGGTATAGATCCGGTTAAAAAAAAAGGCTAAATAAACTGAGACCGAAATAAGCAGAGAGAAAATAACAGTAAACTGCAAAAAAAACACTGTATACCCCCCGATCTGAAAAATGACGCAGCTAGGGCTACCGGAAACCTTTTCGCGTGAAACGAAAGGGGTTCCTCACTGGAACAGATGCTCTGAACGCAACAGAGCAGTCCTCTCGGCCTGAAATCAGTCAGAAACAGAAGATCTAGGAAACGACAGCCGCATGCAGTTCTACCGGCTTCATATTTGGATCACCAACGGACGCGGCCCTCAAATACCTCTGATACCATGTAGGAATTTACAGGGTAAGTTCGTCAGAAAGAATACCAAAAGGACACCGCTCACAACCAGATCTCAAATCAATACACCAGTATTTTTGACGTGGTTAAAACCCTCAAAGTGCAAGGAGGGAAACAGTCCACGGCCTGTCCCAACGTGGGTACTACAGGCAATTTATTAATCAAAGAATGAAAATTTACATAAGCTTCTCTCATGCACGGATTACCCGAACAATGACCCTCCATGCGCTTTAAATAGAACTCATGGACCAATCGGGTGTCAAGCCACGGATCAAGTGTCGGTAATACCGAGGTGAGAGTGAACCGTCGGATCACTACATATTGTGACCGTCGGATTGTAAGTTACAAAATGTACAACGGTAAAGAAACACACTTTACCTAACTCTAACCTAACTCTATACTAGACCAAGTTGAACTTAACTATATCCTATGTGTCGGAATATCCTAACATTTATGTGATTCATTTCCTTTCTTTCCTTCTGCATATTAAACAAATGAAGTGTTAAAGTAAGAATTCATGATTGTCATGCTCTGCTTTTAAATTTGTTTAATTTCAATGTTTTCTACTATGTAAAGGGAATTCAAAGTCATTGTTTGCTCTCTTTAGCTCCTCATCTTTCATTCCTGATCATCCATCTCAATTTAAGGCATCAATATTGTTTCCTACCTCGCCCCAAGGAACCCCCTGCAGAAACTGTGTCAAATCCCTGCACCCAAAATTGCAATTCCTCAAATTGCCACCAAAAACCCAAAAAACCCCAAATCAACCTTTTAAATCAGTTTACTAGCCTAATATCAGTGTTACCTTGTTGGTCATCTCATCCCATTGAAGATCTGCTGAGATTGACCAGAGAGAGCCTTCTCCTGCCCCGTAGGGCTAGCTACAAGGCTAAATGGTTTGATGTAGCCTTGAGGTTTACCTTTCTCAGCCTGAGGTGAAATTTCAAGCGCTAACATACTGGCGACCATACTAGGGAGAACAAACTTGTTTGTGGGTTGATGTGTTTGTTTCATAAGTCTTAGACGGAGCCTGAAGTTACGTCAGGTAGCCTTCGAAAACGCTCTTGCTTTGCATCAGCGCAAGTAGATAAACGCTGCTTCAGTCAATCTCCGTGAGCTTGTGAATATGACCACTTCATTTGCATTTCACCCCAGCACATATATCAAGTTCAGATCTGATGGTTGATGGTGGACAATGATCAGAAACTTGAAAGGCTGAAATCATTCACCTGGCGACTCTAAATCAGTTTTGAGATCAGATCCAAAGACTCCACTGGACGATGATCCCGACTAGCAAAAACATGAAAGGAGAATATGGACAGATCAGGTACTCAAGTTGGAATTTCATCCAAGATATTTTGTTCTTTGTTCTAATTTATTTCTCCTCTTTTCCTGAGAATGTAAAAAGGGCTTTGCAAAGTATACTGTATTTGAGAAGAGATCCTCGACCTACAGTTAATTCTTTTCCTTCGAAGATTGTGAATACCAAAGATTTGCATACCTTTGAGCTTGATCAAGACCTTTCTTCCGAATTTTGTGATGGCCATCTTCAAGTTGATGAACCTCAAGTGACCAAAACTAATTCTATATCTGTTGTACATACCCCTATACCTTGTAAAATTCCAGATCGGTATAAACCTCTTGTTTTACCTTCTGTTCTTCATGCTTTCCCCAAAAACTATGATCTATACTTGCCGATGTTTGATGGTGAATGTAAGAATGTCAACACTGAGCAACATGTCCAGAATTTTGAGAATTTTCTAGATCTTTTTGAAGTTGATGAAGAAGATGTTAGTATAAGGATTTTTGCTCTTTCTTTGCAAGCCAAAGTGAAGAGTTGGTTCAAAGCCCTACCTGATGCAAGCATCTCAGATTTCCAGCGGTTTGTCAAAGTTTTTCTCGACAGGTGGATGATCGGGCAGAACCTTTTCTTGATTGTAGAAGAGTATAACCAGCTGAAAAGATTGCCAGGGGAGACAGTACAAAAATTTTCAGCCAGATTTAATCAAGTTTATTATTCGATGCTAGTTGATATAAGACATACTCCTAGATCGGCTCTCTTGCACTATCTGGGTGCCTTTGATCCGGAGATGGAGTTTCAGCTGAGAGAAAGGGATATTACAACACTTCACGAGATGGAGAACAGTGCAGTAAATGTAGAGGCTCATCTGTTGATCCGAAGGGCAAGGATGAAGGAAGAAGAGATGAAAAACATAGATCCGGTCGAATCGACATCTCTAGAGGTGAAGTTTGACATTTTGGTAAGTGCAGTAGAAGAGATGATGCAAAAGATCAACACAAGGAATGATTATGATGTTCATGGCTCGCTGATTGAAGAAGAACATGTTGCTGATTCAAATCATTTTCTTTCTGATACCAATTGTTATAGATCTGATAATGATTGTTTTGTAGATCATTTTGGAGAAGAGAGATCTGTTGATATGACCTGCATGCTTGATGATATGTTTTATACCGATGATTTGCCTAAGTATGATCAGTATGATGATGATTATGTTCTCCAAAAAGAAGCTAATCTTGTAGACAAATCAGCAGCTAGTTTGTGGGAGGAGGAAGTTCATTTTCAGCAGCTCGAATACAATGTTTAGCCATCACATATCAGCTATGACAGTGATGAGGAAAGTGCAGCAAAGTTTGAAGTAAGTGAAGGATCTTTACCTTTTTGTTTCGATTCATGTCAGTTCATTAGAGACAACTTCCATGAAATTAGAAATCAGTTGTCAACAAGTCTTGATCTAGACCATCTTGAAGGCAATAAAAACCTTGTTCTAGACTTCTCATATTCAGATTTGCAGCCCCCAAATGCCATTGGTTTTGAAGTTGCAGATGAAGGCATGGAAGCTGACATATTTGATCAAATGATACAAGAAGGTTCCCTACCATTCTGTTTTGAATCATTTCAGTATTTGAAGGGAAATTTGCATATTCCATCTTCAGTGAAGAATGAGCAGCATGTAGGCAATCATGTAATCACAATGGAACCAATAGAAATGGGATTGCAGTAGTCTTTTCAAGTTTTTCATGATCCAATAGCTGATGTTTTGGATGAGGTTTGCAGTCGAAGTTTTTCTCCGTTGTCTACATGTGAGCTTGAAACATGTGTTGATATGAACTTGATCTGGCAACCAGTTTCTTTGTCATTTTCAGCAGAGGTCTCGTCACAAGGCTCAGATCAAAGTGTGCATTCATGTTATGAGGAGAAGAGAAATCCATTGGATGAGCTAAGTTCCAGTGTGCTTGAATTTCATGATCCTTATGCAGTGTTTTTGGAGGCGGATAGAGAATTCATATCATCCAACGGATCTGTTTCCAAGTTGTCATGGGAGTTTCCTTTCAGTAGTTCTCTCTTGTTGGTCATAAGTGAGCACTTGCGGAGAATTCGAACAGCATATGGGATACTTACTTGGTTGCATTGGTTGTTTCATTTCACTTGATCAGGTGATGAATGAAACTGTTAGAGTAGGTTTTGATGAATAAGCTCCACTTTGAGCATCATTTTTAGTTTGTCGATTGTGTTTAAGTATCGAGTCAGTTTTTAGTTGAGAAAGAGTCAATTTGTGTTGTCAACTCATTAGTTTTTAGTCATGCATCTCAGCTTGAGTTTTTGACTCCATTGCCCAATAATTGTAAGGCACTGGTCTGCTCTCCCAGAGGTCTAAGGTTCTTGGCACCTCCAAGGAGCTGCCATCCCCATTGGAGCCAATGTTAGTGTCAGTCTTTCCAGCCTTCCTCCAGTGATCAAATGTGCTCTTACAAAGAGATTTTGAAGTGTCAAGGTCAACTTTTGTCATTTCAGTAAGTCTTCAAGCAAAATTTGGTCACTAGGCATTAGGTCTAGGGTTTGCTTTAACTCCTTCTAAAGTCGTCAAAATGTCGGTCCATGTCATTATTCAGCTGATTCTATCATCATTCATAGGGTTTTCATTATCATCTCAGTGTCTAATGAGTCATTGTACACCTTGTTCATGCTTCAGTTGTGCCTTGGCAAGGTCATTTCCCTCTCCTAGGGTTTTGAAAGCCAATTTCTCTTGGATGGTCAAATCATCCGCAAAACTTGTTTCCTGATGTTCATACACCTACCCCTATCCTTAAAGTACCTTATCAAACACTTCCCATCCCTTAGATCCGCAAAATTCCTCATTTTTGCACAAACCCTAGTTTCTAGCTACAACCTGGCAATTTTCTAGGTTTGGCCTGTGTTTTTCCCTTTTGGACCCCTTCCCCTCACTCAATCTCTGAGATTCCATTTTCCCCTACTTCCTAACATCCCTCCCCACTCCCAAAAATTTCCCCAAGAATTTAGAAGCCTCTTATCCCCTTCATTTCGCTCCATTTCGACAAAATTCCTTGTTTCACACATCGGGACAAGTCGCACTCAAATGATGTTCCAGAGAAATAAAAGATTAATTTTGGAAAAATGAGAGAGGTTTTTGTCCAAAACATGCCAAGGAAGAAAATCCTCCTTCACGTTTTTCACAGGTGTCATGGTTTGAGAGAAATGTCAAGAATACCGTTGCCTCAGGAGAATCAAAGACACCTCTGAAGTGACCTTGGGAAAATCAAGTTTTATCCTAGCTTGGTTGGCCAAATGATTTGTTTGATGGGTAAAATGATAACTAGACATAAATATCTTTCCAATGAGCTATCATGAGCTCAATTTGGGGTTGAGGAATGCATTCAAAAGTTGACTGCAACAACACTCTTCTTTGAGGTAGCCTCATTTGGCACTTTTTGACCAGTCTTGGGAGATTTGATTTTTGACAGGTCAAATAAACTCCAAATTGAAAAATTCCAATTGGGTTGGAATTTAGACTCAAATACCTTTCCAACGAGCTATCCTGCACCCAATTCCGACACCGGGAAGGCCTCCAAAATCCTCCTGCAAAACGCGACCCGTTGAGCCTGGTGCGCGACCCGTCAGAGGCGCGCGACCCGTCAGAGGGTTTCCCACAGTGCAATTTTTCAACGGGCGCGACCCGTCAGTGGCGCGCGACCCGTTGGGCGAGGTGCGCGACCCGTCAAGCTGTCTCCCTACAAACTTAATATAAATTTGCTCAAATACCCTCCAAGCCATCAAATCGCTTGAGGTAGGTTCCCTAATCTTGGAATGATTGCTAGTTATGGTTGGTGGATATTATGAACTTGTTTAATGACCAAATTGTGCCAGAGAAAATGCTCCAAATGGCTGCAATGAATGTGTAAAAATTTGTTAGGGTTTCTTGTTGTTTCATGGTTTTTTCCCTTGTAATTATTCTCCCCAAATCCCATTTCATTTTCCCTGCATTTCCATGCTAATATCACTTGTAAATTTGTGAAGCAAATAAATCCTATCCTTTTCCCTTTAAAAAAATAAAAATGAAACCCTAAACCCTACTTCTCCTTATGCCCATGTAAACATATGAAATTGATGATGTATATGCCATGATGTTTGCAGTATATTTCCCTAAATTCTCTGTTATATACATGTATTCCCATTTTCCTTGTAAAAATGCCCCTCCCCTAACATTTCCCTCATGTTCCTTGTCCCCTTGAAACAACATATAAATCAGCATTTTATAAAGCAGAAGCAGCAGTACATTTTGTCCACTTTGCTCTTTTAAACATGTCAGAAACCGAAACCTATGAGCAAAGTGATGACCAGTCATCAGCTTCAGAGATTGAGGTACAGAGGAGGCCTCATAAGGGTGGTAAGGGTGGACATCATAAGCGAGAGGAGCCCACTTCTTTAGCAGAGTTACAGGCCTGTCCTATGGCAGTCACTTGTTTTCAGTACATGTCTTGTTATGAGTTCTGTGAGAGGATTTCTCGGATTCAGCACCACAGAGAGTTGGCCCGCCTTTTTGTTTTACACTTGCATGATGGACATGTCAACCTTGCCGGGATGGACTTCACATTGACACCCGAGGTGATTGCACAGGCTACAAGAATTTGAACAGAAGGAGGCCCGGTGACCT
The DNA here is from genome assembly GCA_031772625.1 of Pinus tabuliformis. Taxonomy (NCBI): domain Eukaryota; kingdom Viridiplantae; phylum Streptophyta; class Pinopsida; order Pinales; family Pinaceae; genus Pinus; species Pinus tabuliformis. The sequence continues at coordinate 1,668,295 of CM062813.1, forward strand.
ATTGCCTGCTAAGAGAGAGTCCATACTCATCTGGGTCAATGCACACTTGGAGAGGTTGTTGGCTAAGGCCAACCAAGATAAAAAGTTGCTGAGGAACATGAAAAACCATTACTGGGCAAGAATGCATGTGTGCAAGGCCAAAATGAAGATGTTTCAAAGGAGGTTGTCCGAGGCCCTAAAAGGGAAGAAGAAGACCAATCCACTCCGTATCTTGGCTGAGGCTTCACTCAAAGATCATGGCACTCAATATCCTAGCCACAGCTCAAATCCCAAAAAAATTTGAGAATTTTGGGTAATTTTGGCATTTTTTGGTAATTTACAGGTTTTGGCTCTTTAACGGGTCTCACCCCCCATGAGACCCTTCATCATGGCAACTCCTTTTCACAAAAACTCAGCATTTCCTGATTTTTTATGCAAAGTTACATATGCCCATGGATGGACTTGAGTTTTTATGGAGTTTTGGGCCTCCAGAAGGTCAAAATACATGCAAAATTTGACTTTCTGCCACTTTTTTGAACTGCAGAAAGCTGTCTTGGGAGAATCGGTTTTGGACAGGGCAAATGAAATCAAAATTCAAAAATTCCAGTTGGGTTGGAAAGTAGACTCATAGACCTTTCCAACAAGCCCATGTTTGCTCAATTTTGCCACCTGTAAGTGCCTCAAACAGGGCTCCAAAGGGGCGCGACCCGTCAGGCAGGGGGGCGCGACCCGTCAGGCAGTTTTGTCCAGAAATGCATTGTACAGCCTAGAAAACGCAGATTTGACTCTTTTTGACTTTTTGAGGGGTTGATGTAATTGTGACACTTTTTAGACACTTTTACCCTTTTGTAACTCTTCTAGAAGATTCATTTATGAAAAGGGTAAAAATTAAATGAATGAATTGGTTTCCTAGCTTATAGAGGCAAGTTGTTTTGACTGCCTAGATTTTAGTGCTCAGTTTAGAATTAGTTGAAACAGCTCCTAGAAGGATGAGCTCGACCCCTAGAGGCAAGGGAAGAGGTTGGCTTGCCTATATTATGATTTTTCTTAGTCATTTTCAAGGGTTGGAAGGTTGGACTCTTGAGGGAGAAGCTATCATTGTATTATTCACTGTATCTTTGCAATTTTTGGCTAAGGAAGACCAGGGTTTTGCAGTCCTCTTTGGGATTCTTGTGGACTCATGTGTTGATGGTGTGTTTCTTAATTTTCTTGTAAGTGTGTTTATGTGATTCATCTCCTTTCTTTCCTTCTGCATATTAAACAAATGAAGTGTTAAAGTAAGAATTCATGCTTGCCATGCTCTGCTTTTAAATTTGTTTAATTTCAATGTTTTCTACTGTCTAAAGGGAATTCAAAGTCATTGTTTGCTCTCTTTATCTCCTCATCTTTCATTCCTGATCATCCATCTCAATTTAAGGCATCAATACTGTTTCCTACCTCGCCCCAAGGAACCCCCTACAGAAACTGTGTCAAATCCCCGCACCCAAAATTGCAATTCCTCAAATTGCCACCAAAAACCCAAAAAACCCCAAATCAACCTTTTAAATCAGTTTACTAGCCTAATATCAGTGTTACCTTGTTGGTCATCTCATCCCATTGAAGATCTGCTGAGATTGACCGGAGAGAGCCTTCTCCTGCCCCGTAGGGCTAGCTACGAGGCTAAATGGTTTGATGTAGCCTTGAGGTTTACCTTTCTCAGCCTGAGGTGAAATTTCAAGCGCTAACAGGTGCAACAAATATGGGGGGGTAAATGAACAATGGCCTCAACTTTAAGTGGATCAAGGCGAATACTTTCCTTGGAAACGATAAAGCCAAGGAGTTGTCCAGATTCGATGCAGAAAACACATTTATGCGGGTTAAACCGAATGTTGTAGTGTCTACAACGAAGAGAAATTGTTACACAGTATTTTGTCACCGACCCCGCATTCCCTGATCTCGGATGCTGCCGGTCCGTGTTATTGACATTTGCTTTGTGTCATGTTGCAAAATATGTGTCAGTGTCTTCCTTGTCACATCAAGAAGAATACCTCAGTTCATTACTCCTGGAGCAGACCCTTTTTAACCTCTATTTTTGGGTCGTCACGGGTCATCAGTTATTCCACCCGCGAAGATGGCCAAGATTGAACTAAGCCTAGCGAGTCATCGCCCTATCCCTCTGTTTCACTTCTGATGAGCTACTTTTGGTGAGTTTGTTTTAACAAATCGTCAAAGCTTCTGAGTGGCAGTCCTAGGGTTGGTTGTTGGATCAGATGAGCTCGACTCTTTCCTTTGGGATGGTTGTTCCACCTTTTGTGCAACCTTCCAAAGGGATAAGCTCTTTCTCCCATCTTTTATAGAGGCTCCTCCTCCTATAAATACCTCCTTCATGGCTAAGATCAGTTAGTTTAGTTAGAGTGACAGAGTTCTGCTGGAGTTTGGAAGTAGCTTCTAATGTAACTTAGCCTGGGATAGTTTTGTGTAGATTTGGCTTGATTGTATGAGTGTTCTAGCATCATAATTTTGCCTTTTGGGTAGGAGAGAGAGTTATTCATCCTCTTGGGAGACAATTCATGAGTGAATTCTTGTGGAGACATGCTGATAGGACCCTTCAAGGAGACCTACAACATCAAGGCATGGTTGTAAGTTTTACTTCAATTCATATTAATACAAATCAATGGTTTATTTCCTATATCTCATGTCAAATTGCATATTGTTAGCTTGAAGTTCCTTGACCCTTCAAGTAGATCATTTTTGTTGTATTTTATTATGTTTATTGTTGTTCTCGGTATGTTGCTTTAAGTACAAAAGTGATTAGAATGAGAGTTGGACCAACACAATGAGAACTTCATCAAACGAGGATTTAAAGGTAGGCCTTCATGACATTAACTATCTAAGGGAATTTGCTTTGATATTGTTCTTGCTATAACTAGACCCACTCTAGGCTAGAGGGGTTGCCTCTGTCCGCAGAGGGAAATTACTTGTTTCACAAGTTGGCGACCATACTGGGGATCTATGTCTTTTGTCTCTTGATTTGATCTCGCTTTGCTTGTTTATTGTCTCCTTTACTTTTTGGGTAGAATTCTCCATATTGTGGGTTGTTTGACTACTCCTCGTAGTCTTCCCTCTATCATAAGTGATAGGTCTGGCCTTCCTCAGCTGAATTTTAAAATTTTCCCTTTGATCTGGGGTTGTCTCCTTTTATTTTATGACAGTCGCAACGATACTCACATCTGCTCTGTTTAATTAGTTGCGCTTTCTACTGTTTGGCACGATTAAATAGCCTCACAGTTGCGACGGGATTTGAGTTACGCTCAACAATGTTTCTTGGTGTACTTCTGCGACGACGTCACAAGTTGTTGGTTAAGGGGGTGTGACTTTTCATTGTTGGCGCAGTTTGTCAGTTTGACACTCGCGAAGATTCCTGTAGGTTTTCATTTTGAAGTTCTATTTGTTGATTGGCCAGTGTGTCCTATCCTTCTAAGCTTGTCTTCTACCTATTTATTATGTGTCAAATTGTTGTTTGCTGGAATATTTGACTCTTGGTTTCATTCCCTTGAGATTTCTCCTTTTGAACTGTGTGACATGTTCACCTTAGGGTTTCTTGAAGCATTAGCTTTCTTTTGGGTTGCTTGTTCGTTTGGACCTTTGAGTTGTGTTTGAAGCGATCCCTTGCTTTGTTTGAGGCTTTTCCTTATTGATTTTTCTTTCATCTTCCTGATTGGTATGTGACATTTGGTTATCAAAACTTTCAAGTCTTGTTTGTTTGGTTTCCTTCCATCACTTTCGTATAGATCACATTGTTTCCCGATCAGTTAGAAAGATTTCAAGTTTTTGCAAAAGGAAACATATTCTTTGTTTTAAGTCTTTGATTAGTTTCTGAGTGGAATGTTTCTCTTTACTTATTGAATGATTTCATTTGAAAGGGACTTAAAATTAGCATTGTTTTGAGTTTTTCATTTGGTTGCTTGTCATCTATTCGAAAAAACAAAATATTGCATCCATTTTGCATTAGGAAATGAGAACAGTCTTTTGCATTAGTAAATTCTTGACATTTAGAAGTTGAAAAGCAAAGGATGTATTTTTCATTTTCTTAATTAGATTGCTTGCAAGTTAGTGAAAGATAGAAGCATTTCTCTTTCCTCTTGATTGGTTTTCTTGCGAAATAACGAAAAGTATCATTCTTGCATTTGCTTGCTTGTTGCTTTGATTGCTTTGAAGTGAACCTCTCACTTTTCTTTAGTTAGTTCTTCATTGAAAAGAAATGGTTTCTTTACTCATTTAGTTGCATTCTAGGAGTTTTTGAAGATACATTTGGTAGGGCCTTGAAACTGATATCTAATTCAAGATAAATTGCTAAAATTTATCGAATTAATCTAAAAACGCATTGGAACTTAACACTCATATATCTAGAGGTCTAGGCTAGAGACATATTTCTGTGTCTTTAAACCTAGTGGTTGTTGTTTTCATTAAGGTTGGGTGATTCCTCCTTTTGTGATTCGATAAGTGCTAGTATAGACTTCTGCTACATGTACCGCCGCGTATATGATGGGAGAACCCACTAGGTTGCAATCCTGTTATCCATAGGAAGCCGAGTTTGCCGCCTTATGAATCGTAATGCACTGAAAATAGAATTCAGGAAGATTAGTTGTCGTACAGGAAGTCATTGGTCATTTCTCTTTCACTTTACTACAAGGGTGTATATGCAGTTTTACGATTTGTTTGGTAAACCTTTTGCCTAGAGTTCCAGAGTAGTCATTTGATATTTTTGACTCATTAAAGTTAAAAGATCGTTCAATCACTTGTCCTTTCAAGCTCGTTTCCAATCGGAAGTGATAGAGTCACCTTTCATCCTTTTCTCGACTCTTAAAACATGAAAATGCAAATTTTTGTTTCAGTGTTCTAAAATTAACTTCCCACAAAATATTCCTGGTAAAAGTTATCTTCCTTAGTAATTCTTTAGAGTCGATTCCAATGGCAACATTTTCGGAGTCCACCCATCAAGGGTTCCCCTCGGAAGGGAATCCTGGTCCTTTTCCTTCTTTTGGAAATGTTGGTGCTCCTTATATGGCAACATTATCCCTCCCTGGGTTAACCATTGGTTTACCTGTCTGGTTATTTTTGACCTCAGTAATCCTGAGTGTCCCAACTCCGGCCCCGTCGTCTCCTTCATTCAAATCACGTCACAATGATTCTAAGGTTGACCCCTTGCCTTCTTCCCCTATTTCTTCACCTTCCTCTTCTACTCCGCCTGGTGAAAGTTTCAACTCTAATAACGAGGAGGCTACAAAGAAGAAGAAGAAGACAGCTAAGCAAGAGGCTAACCGTGCGGTTGTTACTCCAAATGCACCTCCTATAGGAAAACCTTCTATTTCTCCATGGAAGGTCATATTCCCTTACAATATGTGTAAGGGTGACCATCTCCTCTGAGACCGTCCTGGCATTTCCAGAGTCTTAGAGGTATGGTCTCAAAATCTGGATCGACCATCCCCATTGACCTCTGGAGATAATGTCGATGCTACACTCTTGGCTAGTGATTGTAAGAATAAAGGGAAGATTAGGTTCCCCTGTAGCCTATGTGAAGGAGAGCATCTTCTTCACCTTTTTCCTCTTATGGATAAAGCTTCCAAATTTTTGGAAAACCTTACAGCTCCTCAACCCCAACTCCCTATTGGTTATCAGAGGCTTTCTTCTAACCCTCTCCCAGTTGGTAAAGAGATTGACTTGGGTTCATCTCTTGTTCGTTAAGCTCTTCCTGAGCGAGACTCTTTTGTGTATGTTCTCGACCAACCATTAGTCGAAAAGAGTGTCGACTTGGCTCTACCACCAATTGCTCACTCTGTTCTGGAAGAGCGTAGTGATCTTACTACTCATGTTCTTCTTGTCTCCTCAAATTCTCATGAATCGAAGAGTGACCCTCCTGTCCCAGTTGTTCAGGAGAGTCCTTCTTCTATTCCTACAGAGCATGGGGGCAATCATATGATACCCCCACCAAGTAGTTATGTCATCTCTTTCGATTGGGGTCCATTGACTGCTTTCTGCCTCCCATCTTATGTGCCTTTCCAGATCACAGTACAAGCCTATAATATGGTAGTACCTGGCACTATATTAGATGAAGGTGTGTCTGTTAGCATCATTCCTTCTACTACTTGGCAAGATTTGGGCTCTCGAAAACTTGTGCCTGTCACCCAGAATCTATTGGCTTTCAACAGAGGAACCAGTCAACCCTTAGGGATCCTTCTGAAGTTCCCTATTACTTTGGGAGGAAATACTGTATATATAGATGTGATGGTAGTCCAAGGTCTGTTAGATTTCAATCTCCTCCTTGGACGCAACTATGTGTATGTCATGGGCGCTCTTGTTTCTTCACTTTTCCGTGTGGTTTGTTTTCCGCACGAAAGAAGAATTTTGACTATTGATCAACTGTTGTTCATTGGTCACCAGGCGTCTCCTTTGCAACCATTGTCCCCTATCAGCTCTTGTTTGCAAGCAGTACCTTCCCCGCCATAGGTCAATTATGTGGCTACCCATTCCATCTCTGCATCTGCTGATGATTACATAGATGGGATTGTACATTATGTATTGGGGGAATTGGAACCTGATCTGTTTATGGTACAAAATGAAATTTATTCCTCCCAGAGCATGGTTCTTCCATCTAGTGAGGATATCTTGGGATCCATGTTCTTGTATGGTCCATGAACAAGAGTCATGAGGATAGTTCTTGGTCTTGTGTCAACCTCATTAAAAAATGAAACCAGAGATGAGGATAGTTCTTGGTCTTGTGTCAACCTCATTAAAAAATGAAACAAGAGATGAGGAGAGTTCCTAGTCTTATGTCAACCTCATTAAAAAATAAAACAAGAGATGAGGATAGTTCCTAGTCTTGTGTCAACCTCACTAAAAAATGAAACAAAGGGTGTGAGCATAGTTTTTGTCTTGTGTCAAGCTCGTTAAAAAATGAAACAAGGGTCCGAAGCATAGTTCCTTGTCTTGTGTCAAGCTCATTAAAAAATGAAACAATGAGTCTTGAGGATAGTTCTTTTACTGTGTCAACCTCATTAAAAAATGAAGCAACTCCCTTTTCAAATCGAGTCTTTGATTAAGATCTCGTAAAATCCCAGTCGAGTCTTTCCAAGATCTTGCAAGTGAACCTTCATTCCATTCACCTAGTTGAATGACATGAAGCTTGGGGGGCATGCACCTCGTTTGAGTCAATATGATTGGGGCATGCGAACTTATAGCAAGCATAGTTTTTCATTTCAGGCTTTTGTAAACATGAAACTAAATCCAAGCAGAGTTCTCCATGGTTCACGCTTGTGTAAAAATGAACCCATACCCTCGTGATCACCATTTTTATCAACTAATTTTTGCTAGATGAGCCTTGCTTGTTTAATTCCATTACCACCATCTCTTTGTCCGATCATATGCTTTCACTTGGTTGTTTTTCCTTTCCTGAGAAACCGCGGCAATGAGTGGTTTTATTAGCCAACCTCTTGACCATTACATGTTTTGAGCAGTTCCACCATTGCCGAAACTAGTTTCTACCCTTTACACCACTCGTTCCTCCAGGAGGAGTCAACTTTAAGCTCTTTTCTGACTCGTAAAAGATGAAAAGATTGCCGAGTATTTTTCCCTTTTTGACTCGTTAATGAGAATAAAAATGGGCGATCCACTTTCAGCTCTTTTCCAACCCTTTAAAAACGAAAAGATGACCGAGCCCTTGTCATTTCAAATTCGTTAACAGATGCGAAATATCATGTGCCTAGTATAAGTTTACCCCTTTTTCGGGCTGGGAGGCACTATTTACAAAAAAGGTACTCCCTGGCTGAAATGGTCAAGCAGTTCTCTCAAGTATTATTTTCTACCTTTTCGGGTTTGAGAGACACAAACATACAAAAAGGGACCATGTGGATTTTTCTTTTACACGTCTTTTTCAAGCTCTCTAAACATGAAAAAGATACTTAGTTACACCTTTGTCAGACTCATTAAACTATTAAACGACATCATATTCTCACCATGACGAACACGAGTTTCTCCTTCCTAGGGCTCGTTAAACTTACTAGGTCGGATTCATCCGAAGTATGAACTTACATTACAAGCATATGCTATCCCTTTCAAGCTTGTGTTTCAAAAATAATTGGGGTACTTGCCAGAAATGGTGGGGGTAAATTTGGAAGTATTTCGTCAGTTGTATTAATTATTACGACAACTTGTCGCTCTTGAACATCGACACTCTTTCTGCTTCGTGTCGGGTTGGGATATCCTCACTTTATCGTTGGCCTTCCTAGTTTTGGGTTATCCATTTTGCCTCACTCCATCTAATCCTTGCTGCATCATCATGACCTTTGATCCCTTGGTACCAAAATGCTGCCAAACTCTGGAGTCGTGTCACCAATATCTTCAAGAGCTTAATCCTTCTACAGTTTGTATCCTTACACACCTTCCTCATATTCTCTATCTCATCCACATTCATCTTGTTCGTTTGTCTCGTGTCGATGATGTGGGAAACATTATGGCCCTCCTTTGATCGATCGCTTCCTGTTGACTTCGGCTCATTATCCGGGAAGTTGATCTAGAGACTCCTTTCTGGTACCTTGGAGCTTGCATGCCTTAATGGCAAGTTCTTCGCATTCGACGATGGGCTTTCATTATTGGCCTTCGATCAAGTGATTTCATGGGTGTTTGATTTCAGATCATTCTTCACACTCCGTGGATTGTACTAGTAATACCTTGAGAACCATTGGCATTACTGGTGGTCTCTCTCATTCTTGTTAATAGTTTACATCATTGACCAGTAATCAAGCAATTTTATAGTATGCTTGACTTCAGCAAATCTATTCTCATATTAGAATTTGTACCTTGATCGGGTTGGGATTCAAGACCCTGGGCTCAGATTACACAAGTCCAAGTTGCGTAGATTGGTTCATGATTGTATACATGACTCTTTTGATTGGATGGTTGTGACCATACCTAAGTCTTTTATATGGTCCTTCTGATTGGATGGTTGCGTCCATACAACAGATCATTTATGTTTATCTTCTGGATGGTTGCGCCCATGCCTTATGCACATGTATTTCCTTTCACTGTGTACTTATGTATCAGAGATATTAGTTGTACTTGCATTTGCAGGTTCTCCGCGATGGTGTTTTGTTTCAGTTATGGATTCGTAAAGCATTTCACCCCTCCCACTCTCTCAACCTTCATGCTTTAGGGGGCATCTGTTACACAGTATTTTGTCACCGACCCCGCATTCCTTGATCCCAGACACTGTCGGTCCATGTTATTGACATTTTCTTCCTGTCATGTTCCAAAATATGTGTCAGTGTCTTCCTTGTCACATCAAGAAGATTACCTCAATTCATTACTCCTGGAGCAGACCCTTTTTAACCTCTGTTTTTGGGTCGTCGCGGGTCATCAGTTATTCCACCCGCGAAGATGGCCAAGATTGAACTAAGCCTAGTGACGTCGTTTCCCTGTCCCTGTGTTTCACTCGCGACGAGCTACTTTTGGTGAGTTTGTTTTAGCAAATTGTCGAAGCTTCTGAGTGGCAGTCCTAGGGTTGGTTGCTCCCATATTTTATGGAGGCTCCTCCTCCTATAAATACCTCCTTCATGGTTGAGATCAGTTAGTTCAATTAGAGTGAGAGAGTTCTTCTGGAGTTTGGAAGTAGCTTCTAATGTAACTTAGCCTGGGATAGTTTTGTGTGGATTTGGCTTGATTGTATGAGTGTTCTAGCATCATAATTTTGCCTTTTGGGTAGGAGAGAGAGTTATTCATCCTCTTGGGAGACAATTCATGAGTGAATGCTTGTGGAGACATGCTGACAGGACCCTTCAAGGAGACCTACAACATCAAGGCATGGTTGTAAGTTTTACTTTAGTTCATATTAATACAAATCAACGGTTTATTTCCTATATCTTATGTCAAATTGCATATTGATAGCTTGAAGTTCCTTGACCCCTTAAGTAGATCATTTTTGTTGTATTCTATTATGCTTATTGTTGTTCTCGGTATGTTGTTTCAGGTACAAAAGTGATTAAAAAGAGAGCTAGAGCAACACAATGAGAACTTCATCAAATGAGGATTTGAATGTAGGCCTTCATGACATTAACTATCTAAGGGAGTTTGATTTGATATTGTTCTTTTTGTGACTAGACCCATTCTAGGGCTAGAGGGGTTGCCTATGTCCGCAGAGGGAACTTACCTGCTTCACAAAAATCTGCCAAAGATGGTCAAGGTGGTCTTGGCATTTATGAGAATGAGCGGGAAGGTCATCCAAGTAAGGCTGAACAATGTGGCGAATGTCGTGAAATGCATAGGACATCGCCCTCTAAAATGTAGCCCTAGCATATTTTAGGACAAAAGGGAGCTTTTTGTATATGAAAGTACCCGATGGACACATAAAAGCTATCTTTTTTTGATCGACCGACACAATGTTAATCTGGTCGTAACCAGAAAAACTATCCATAAAGGAAAAAATTTTGCTCCGAGCACATTCATCAATGGTCTGATCAATGGAGGGAGTAGGATAATTATCCTTAGGATAGGCATGATTGAGATCACAGTAATCGATGCAAACGCGGATCGTGCCTTGTTTCTTTGTCACCGGTACAATATTTGACACCCAATCTATAAGAGGGATTGGATAAATGAATCCATCTTTGAGAAGTTTTTCAACTTCACCCTTGATAGCGGCTTCTTTCCTAGGGTGCACTGGGTGGAGCCATTGGCGAACAGGCTTCGCGTGAGGATAAGTTGGTATTTCATGCACGACGATGCTAGGATCAATGCCAGGCATTTCCTCATATGACCACGCAAACACATCACAAAATTCTTGAAAAAGACGAGTATAAATCTTGATCTCATCTGGAGAACAAGTTACCCTGATATGGACATTTTCAATAATATCAGGCTTGATAGAAATATCAATTGGCATCATTTCAGTAATATTACCCAAATTTCCTTCTGACCATACTTCATGAGTCATGATCGGCGCCTGAAGCGGTAGGGAAGGAAAGTGAGAAGAGAACTCCTCGAGATAAGTAGACATGACCATCGGGCTAGGCAAGAACGAGGAACGATGATGAGTATCATTCCAAGGTGGTTCCTCCAGAGAAATTACTTCCATGATACTCTCGTCAACAAGAAAAATCTCGACTAAGGGATCAAGAGATTCTGAAGCACCAAGCCACTGAGATTGAGAATACATATCGAGGGATGTCTTCAAAACAGGAAAATCAGAGGATACAGAACTTGAGGCCGAAACAATTTCCACGTAATTAATTTCGGCGGGACTAAGTGGCATAACCTCACCCCAGGAATCAACAATATCTGGTGAAGGTATGACCCAAGGATCATATTTTACCGAGATCATGTTGACGGAGGCAACATGAGAAGGCGGGAGCAGAAAAATTCCCATCAAGGTAGAATCTTTAAAAAGTATTTCCCCCACACTCTCATAAGGAGCACCGGTGTGCTTGACATATGGAACATTTCCATCCGTGGAGGAAGAGGTAATGAAAGATAGTTGGTCGATTGTGATGATCTTCCCTTGATGCAGAAAATGAATCATGCGGAACAGGGAGGAGGTGACAGCATGCATGGCATGGGTCTAGCTCCGTCAGAGTAGAAGATTATAATTGAGATTAGCATCAACAATCTCCACCTCGACGTGTATTGTCTTGCCCTCCAAAGTAATGGCAAGGTTGGGTAAGACACTGAAGGGTCACGAATCGCGCCCATCGAAAGCTTCCAAAGTGTTAGGGGATTGGTTCAAAGTAGGAGAACCAATTGCCTTCCAGCAAGCGACTGACATGATGCAGGTAGAAGCACCTTCATCGATGACAGTCCTATGAATGGTTTTCTCATTAATGATTACCTGAATGAGAAAGGAAATCTGATGAGGTAGTCATGGAACGTGGTTCTTTATATCAAAACATATCAAATTGGAATTAGTAGGATCAATACTACCAATAACCGACAGCAATTATTTCTGCTGAGACGGACAGCTTTGGAGTACCTCGAGAGCAGACATAGATGATGGAAATTGAACCAAATCCTCAACAATAGTATAGTGCTGAGCAGCTCGAGTGTTGGGATTGTACGAGGACTTCCTTAGCACACCTCGAGAAGGTGGTCGAATGGCAGAATTAGGGCTAGGGCGCTCGATATGAAGAGTGTCAGAACTCGGGGTAGAAGAAGAAGCGGTAGCCTCTTTCTCTTTCCTAGCTGTTGGGGCAGGAGTTTGGTAATCTTTTGATCTAGTATCCACATTAATAGGCATACTCATCGTGAACACTTGAGATCCTAAGGAAGCAAATGATTGAGGTTGCTCTACCATTTGATTCTGCTGAGACGGAAACGACTCTTTTAGGACAGTTGGGGTCCCTTTGAGCAAATGACTAACTACGGACTGTCGGGGACAATCCTTAAGTATAGTGATCCTCCTCGCAAATGAGGCACGGATACTTAGGCTTCTGTTGTGAATAATCACCAATAGACAACTTAGGAGGACCCTGTTTTGGGGCATCGACTTTACTCTTGCCTTTGCCTTTCTATTTACCTTTCAAGGATTTGTCCGTTATGGTAGACTGGACAGCATGGACCTCTGAGGTTTTACTAGGGCCAGGTGAATTCTGGGAGGAACTATTGGAAGCAGTGTTCGAGACCGACTTCTGTTTGGAAGAAGATTTGGCAGGGGTCTGATACACTGAACCAATTACTCCATCAATAGGAGGTGTAGCCTGTGACTTCGATGTCGTTGGATTGGATGATGGCTGCAGAGCATCGGCTAATAACTCATACAATTGCTAGACTGAGAATAAACAAGGTCTAAGTACTGGGCACGAGCAATGACTTGTTCTTTGATAACACATCCAACCATATCTATATCGCGAGCAACTGGAGCAACAAATGACTTGGTAAACCATTCGATGAGCAACTGATCAGCGATCTCGAATTTGATTCGGCAATGTCTACGTCTCCATTCATGGATGTGATTGGAGATGTGCATCGCAGTATCTTGCTTAAGCGATGTGAGAAAATAGGTGCCAGTTTCATAGCGAACCGACAATTGAACATGCGTGAGGAAAGCCATGGCTAAAGTGTTGAAGTCATGGTAAGTACTTTGAGGAAGCTCGATGTACCACTTGGCTGTAGCACCTGTGAGGGTTCATTGGAAAAGGCGGAGATGAATAGAATCATCAACTTAGGAATTTGAAGAGCACCAGAGGTGATATGTCATCACATGGGCTTGAGGATCTTCTTTTTCTTTGCCATCGAACTTTGGACAATCGCTCGGGATCTTGGACGGAATCGGAGGCCAGTATGGCGAATGAAGAATTGGATCATTCGTGAGTCGAGACACATCTGGAAACTCTAATGTAGCCAAGAATGACAATTGAGTATTGAAAGGCATTGGAGGTTGATAAGCGGGTCCAACCGGAGAAGCCCATCCCTACTGGTAAGGATTTTGGCCCCATAGTGGAGGGTTTTGGCCATATGGCATTTGATTTTTCCCCCATTGTAGGTTTTCTTATTGGTAGGGAGGATTTTGACCTTGAACGCCTTGAAATTATCCTGCCATAGGTTGCTAATAAGCAACATAAGGGTTAAAAGGTTGTTGAGCATGTTGACCTTGGACATATGGATATTGCACCTGTTGTCCCCGCACATACGGGTTTTGAACCTCCTGTCCCTGAACAAGAGGATTTTGGACCTGCTATCCTTGGACATAAGGATTTTGTACTTGCTATCCTTGGACATAGGAATTTTGGACCTACTGCCCTTGAACAAAAGGATTTTGAACCTGTTTCCCTTAAACATTAGGATTTTGGGCCTACTGTTGCAGGAATTGACCCTGACCTGGTCCCTGCAAGGGTTGACCCTATTGATATCTATATAAGGGTTGTTTTTGACCGGGTTGGCTCTGCTGCTGCAAGGATTGACCTTGCGGCTGCAAAGGCAGTCTCTGCGGTTGCAGAAGTTGGCCCTGCGAAGACATAGGCTGGGAGGTTTGCGGAACATACTGCATCATTTACTACAACTTTTGCGAGGGTTTCCCCTGCGATTGTTGTAGTTGTCCTTGCTGTAGTATCATCTGCCCCTACTATTACACGGACAACCCTTGTTATAACAAAGGTTTCCCTTGTTGCTGTAGAGTCTTTCCTTGCTGGTGCAAGGGTACTTGAACAGTTCCTGGAAAATTTCCGAACTATATCTGGCCATAGCCACCCTGAAAAGTGGATGGACCAGGCTGAACATACTATTCAGTTGAAGGACGTAAGGCGTATTGACCATTCCTTGAGAACCATATGGAACATAAGGAGCTTGGTACTAAACCTGAGCCACATAAGACTGCTAATACTGGAAATTGCTTGACCGAGATGAAATAACGGGATTTTGGACCTGTTGGTACTAGACATTGCTCGATCCAGTAGGACCAGCAGGGTTTTGGATAACACCAGAAGAACGTTGGTTCATCCTAACCATGTGAGCTTGTGAACTACTCACATTGGTTATGATTGACATCATAGAAACACTCAGATTCTGCCCCACAGGCGGTAGCATAGCTTGTCCACTTACTGGAGGGGTCGAAGAACTGACAGCAACTTGCCTCGGCACTGTCAGTTGAACCAGACGAGTAACCAGGACGGATGAGACAAGAGGATTCAAAATGGTGGGTTGCACCGGGACTGAGGTAACGACAGAAAGCATGGATTGTCCGGAGGTCAGGTTTGGAATGAACGGACCTATAGTAGGCATGGCGCCAGACGCCCAAACAGGGTTGTGATAAAGTGAGGAGGCACTAGGTGTACCTGAGACCAATTGTGCTAAAGTCACAGAATTAGGTGGAAAATCCTGATGCACACTAATGGGAATGCTTCCTGTGTAGGGGAAACCTACAAGTGTAAATTGGTGTTCTTCCTCTTCAACAGTGTGTGGAGTAGAAACTTCAGATTAATCCAGAGAGGTAACTGGAGTTTCGCCTTCGAGTTCCATAGCTGGGAACAAATGACGACGAACGATCGAAGATGTATGAGGGGATAATTCCAAAGGAACACCCAGCTAATCCTACGGACTATAAAGATGCTGCAGTGATATCACAACAAGGTTGAACAAAGGATTCAGGGGATATACAACCAGTCCAATTTGACCGTTAGTATTTGGCTAACTCTCAGGAGTTTGGACGGGATTGTTTGGAGATTCTGGGCCAATATCAGCAGGTGACCCAGTATCTAAAGTAGGTGGAGGATGAGATGACAAAGGTTGAATGCTCAGAACGATTCTGAGTTCAACACCTTGGTCCTCGAATGACTCTGGTAATTCAAGAAAAGGCTCCTCAGACAATCTTTCAGATGGAGGAGAGGAAGAGTAACTGGGTGAACCATATGGTTCAGCCACGATGACCTTGTCTTAGTTAATAGGAAAAGAGAGATAAATTTCAAGGCTTTAAAATGTGTTTTAAGGAAAACTCACAATTTTGTCTAGAAAATACTAACAGGATGTTATAATATCATGGGCAACAATTTTTTAAGACGCATAAATAAATTGGTGCTCTTTCACGCTTTAAGAGTCAAGAAAGAAGAAAAGATGACTCTATCACTTTCGATTGGAAACGATCTCAAAAGGAAAAGCGCTCAAATGATATTTTAATTTTAATGAGTCAAAAATAAGAAATGACTACTCCAGATGATCTATGTAAAAAGGATTACCAATCAACCGTGAACTGCAGAATACCTCCCTGCGAACCGAGAATTACGGGCAGGCAATCTCCCTGAATGTTGTGTTTGGTGTATCACGTTTGCAAGGCGGTAGACTCAGTTTCCTATCGATAAAGGATTGCAGCCTAGAAGGTTCTCCCTTTATATACTCGATGGTATGGGGAGCACAAGTCCGTACTAGTGTTGTCTAGTGTCGAAGCTAACGACAACCGCTAGGTTTAAAGATGCTGGAACATGTCTCTAGCCTTGACCTTCTAGATGTGATCGTTAGGTTTCAAATGCAGCTTAGGTTAATTGAGTTAATTTTAAATTTTATCTTAAATTATGTATCAGTTTTCATGCCTTAGTGATGTGACTTGAAAGGCCCTAAATGCAACTAAATGAGACAAGACCATTTCAATTCGATGAATTGTCTACAGTAGAGAGGGTAGAAAACACAATCAAATGCAAACAACCAAGCAACTGAAAGAAAAATGATTTTTCACTACTTCACTTTTTGAAAAAATAAACTAATGAAATATTCATTCCGATTCCTAATTTCCTAACAAGTACACTCCAACAGTCCTTTCATAAGTAAAGATAATTCTTTTTCTTTTCAAATGCAAATGAAATCCTAGTGTTCAATGATGCTAACTACCATTACATATTGATGCAGCAAACTAGAATTTTATACTTTTCATGAAATGAAAAAATGAATTTCTCATAAAACACTTCAATGAAAAAGTTTCGAGACAATCGATTCTCAAGCAAATGAAAAACACAAAAAGAAAATCTCTTTCAAACTAATGATGCAACGACTTTACTAGAAAAAAAGACAAGCAACGTGATCTATTCCAGAAAAGAGACGTTTAGACAAGCAAACGAAACTTTTCAAACTTGTGTAATGGAGATCAAAGCCATAGAAGGACCATAAACGAAATGCGAGTAAATTCACCAAAAACTTGACTTAATGAGTTCACAATCAGCTAAATGGATGACAACCTAGACACCCTAGGGCCACAAACCATCCAATGACCTAAGAAATCAAGTGAAAAGAAGGAAACCCAACAAGCAAATAAACCAAATGAAATGCAGCTTTCCAGTTAGGGAGAAGATGGTCTAAACAACTTACAAGGCAGAAATCAAGAGAGCAAGACACACTGGCCAAGATTTGGGGTGAACCCTAATCTTCACTTACATGCATCGGCACGACTACCTAACTGACAACAAGCGCCAGAAGGGGGTCAATGGGACTGTTTCTGAGCATATTGCGCTGATCGGTGCGATTGTCAGCACAATAAGTGCGTTGAGCGAGGATGGAAAGAAAAAAATAAAAAATTTCAAAAGTTGAGACCAGACTTGCTACTGTGAATTTCAAACCCAGAGTAGTAAACAAGGCAAAGCCGACATAACTAAAGGGAAATGGAGAAACTAGAAAAGTTCACACAAAACCATGAAATTCCAAGCAAACAAACAAAAGGATTGGTTCCCCAGTAGAGTCGCCAATTTGTGGTGAAGTTGATCCAGGTGGATATTGGTGGCCACCCGCTAATTCCACGTGGAACCCCACCATTTCTTCTTTCAGTTTTTCAGTTTCCTTAATTGTAGCACAATTTACTATTTTTAGTAGTTTTTCAGGTCTTAAACTCCCGGAGCCATTTTGAGGCCCTAAACGACGTTTTTTTGGAAATCTACCTATCGCCAGCGATTTTCTGTCTAAAATCGTCTTTACCGTCATATTCCTTGGAGAGATCTTTCTAATGGGTTATCATGCGCATCAAACGGAGATAATATGACCAAGTCATGACCCCAGGAAGTTGGTTGTCCAACTCACCCCAACGGGGCCCATAAACTCTTGGTGTTACATCTCCTTGGGTTAGGGTTTTGGTTGGTTAGGGTTTGCTCTTATTGTTCAATAATAAAAAGGTCCTTGAGCCTCATTGTAAGGCAATTCAGAGGCATGTAGCCGCCACATCTCTTCTCAGAGATAAGCTACCATCCCCCTAGTTGATTTGTTTCCATTTATGTTTGTAAGAATATTTCAGTATTTTACATTAATGAAATGAAGTATTATTTCCACTGTATCTTGGTTATCTCTGTAATTTGTTGCATTCCTGTTTAAATCCGGATCAACAGTAAAATTCTAAGTGCGGACACAAACAATTCCTCAAGTTCGATAGCTATTCTAGCCACAAAGAAGACATTCTATGGAAGATTTCCTTAGCTTAGAACCAATTAAGAGGGCCTACCTCTTAGTACGCTTATCCCGTTTGTGATGACCTTTCTTTCTCGCTCCAGCTATCTATTTTTTCCTTCTGTTATCACTCATATTTTCCTTTGAAGTTATTGTAAGAAGGAAAGAATCTGAGGTAACCAAAAACCAATCTTTTAAGTACAGAATCTAGCCAATCTGTACTTAGAGAGGGATCTCCCTTTATGATTTAGCTTTGTTTGAAAATATTTTAGGCTAGTTATAAATGTTCAAGGAGGTTGTTTTGTTTGAGAATGGTGGAGTTCTGAAACAAACGGGAAAACTAGGATTTTAGGCCATTGGGCTATGGAGTCAAACAAGGATAGTTCACTGGAATAAGTCAAATTTCTGAGGTAGGATTTCAACAAGCAGGATAGCAGAGTAAAGACAAACTTTGGGGTTTGAATGGATGATTTTTCTACTCAAAACAAGAGGGCAGTCAAGAATCCTCAAGTTAGGATTAGAAAGAGGAAAGGAAGGTAGCTCAACCAGGATAAGGCAATTAAGAATCCTATACCAGGGACTTATTAGAGAAAACTACAGGGATAGAGGAGTAGTTAAGAATTCCTTTACCAAAATAGTTTAGAAGAAAACATATAAATGGTATACTATTGATAACAAAGAGCAATAATGCTAATTCTGATATACTTTGACTATTTTACCATTTAGATTTCAAATTCACAAAACATTGAAACATATAGAAAACACATAAAATCACAAGGTTAGAATACTTATTTGCAATTATACTGCACGAGAATCTGATGAAATGTCCTCAACTTTCATTCCTTTTCCAGCAAAAAATCTAGATTTGATTACAACAACTTTCTTAACTTAATAGCATAGACATACAGAGATGTTATAGAATCCACCTTGAATACTTCGGATGGAGAAGTATTTATACAAAAAATACATCAAAATATCTCATAACTACATGAGATTTATTTTAGGGAATACAAAATATCTCTTACAAAAATATAGAGACAGATGTAAAATTGATTGTTGTTGTCCCTTTATTCATGGAAGAGCTAGAGGTTGAAACTCGAATTTGCCTCTTGTTGTTGCTCTAGTAATTGTGTGATGGACACATTTTTACTTTTCCCTACTAATACTCTTTACCTGTTTACTGATACTCTTTACCTCAGTGAATATTTTCTTTTACCTCAGAGTTACCATAGTAACTTACAGGATTACAAGCATATCAGTCCACCATTCTTCATTGGGTATCTTCATCCTGATCAATTTTCTGTATATTTCATCAACCTCAGTGTCTTTTGCATAATTGGGTTGAGCTGTGAACAATTGTTTCACTTCATGCTCAATATAGAAAAGGTTTTATGAGCCATCATATAGCACTTTTCCTGTGGGTAGTGCTTTCACTTTTGAAGAGCTGGCTTGATTTCTGGACTGTTGGTGTAGTATGTCAATGTAGTCTTCATGCTTCATCAGCTTGTCGTTTATGACCAATAAATTTGGAAGTCCTTTTTCTCTCAGAATGTTATATTTTATCATAAACTCATCAATGTCTTCTTGGATACTTTGACATCTTCTTTCCAGGTTAAGCATCAAGTTCTTTTTTGTCAGAACTCTCTTGATTTCAAGGATGGTACCAGTCCGGTCTTCTATATCCTTTTGTTCCAGTTCTTCCCTGCTTTGGCTATTCAAGAAATTGATTAATTGGATTGCCTCTTTAGGTTTCTCCCCCAATTCTTCTCTGGTCTTTTGTATAGCCTCTGTAGCTAGTTTCATTAAATCAATTTGTTCAAAGATAATCTGAATAGAAGACCAAATATCATTAATGGAATTAATGATATTGGTCCATAAAATCTCTCTAATATCTCTTAAGGGCTTTTCAAATTTTAAGTCCTTCTCTAAAGTTTTTATTCTATCAGTCATACTTCTATTCTTTCTCTCCTCTTCAGTGTAGTTTATCTGTGATATCTCATAATTGTACTCCAAACTAGCAACCTTTTCTTTTCATTTCTGTATCACAGTTGCTTGGATTTTCATTTCTTCCATGGACTTGATTAAGTCCTCTATTTGTTGTGTTCAATTTGTTGTTGTTTCAGAAGTGCCTACTGTCGCTGTTACTGGAAGAGCTATTGTTAGGGGAACGTTGGTTGCCAAAGTTGCTGCAATAGTGGATGGCACTGTTGTATAAACCATGGTACTACAGTTTGAGGCATGGTGGTCGACTCACCTTGTTTAGACTGCAAAGCTTTTTCCAACTCTTGTTTTGTTTCTTTCAGCTGTTCATTTAACTTAAGGACCAAGTCCACAATTTCCTCCTCATTCTGTTTCTAAATGAATTCTACAGTTTGTGGATGTATGAGGGGAGGGAGCTTGAGTTGTTTTTTGAGAGGAGCAATATCTTCATTCTTCTTTTTTATCAAACTCTCAACTGCCTTAACATCTTTGGGATTATGACCCAACTCAATCACTAGGTCTTCTAATGACTTTATTCTAGTGTCCTTAGCCTGAGAAGAGGCTTTTTCTAATTGTAATTGTGTTGTAGTATTGCTCAAAGAATTTTGCAACTGATGTGCAATGATGGCTATACTGGTTAAAGTGAAATAGACCATCTCACCCGTTTGCTTGTGGAACTCAATTTGATCAATTGGGTGGATGTCTTTAGTAAGAACTTCAAAATTTGTCTTCAAGTAATAAGCCATGGACTTTGGCTGTTGTATTGTTGGCTTCAAGAAGCTCATCTGCATTTCTCCCTCTTTGATGTCAAAAGCTGACATCAACCTTGTCTAATTTGTGGGAGCCATTTTCATATATTTGGCATAGGTTTGAGCTTTGAGCTGCTCATTCCTAGTCTTGATCTCTTTGTACCTTTCCTTCAAATCCTAAATTTTCTCTGAAACTGCTCTGAATGATGACACTTCCACACTTGGTTGCCTTCTTAACGCCTGAGTTTGGGAGGAAAATGGTGTCTCTCCTGCTACTGTAGTCTGTACTGTGTCACTTCTTTTTTCTTCATATTCTTGCTCGAACAAAGGATTCAATCTTGTCCTTTTGATATATACCTGGTCCAGTGGCACTATTGAGGGACTAACCTCACTCCTGCTTCTTTTTTTATTTCGTTCCTCATTGAGAGGAGTCTACAATACTGGAGGATTTCCCATGTTTGTTTCAGTTTGGGTCAATTCCTCAGAAATGCTCTGTGACCCTGAATCTTTCCTCAGTTCTGAAGTCTCTGGTTGTCTTGATGACTGTGCACTCGGCTCCTGTGCTGGTCTCTGTGAAGATTCTGCAGGCACCTGTTCAAAGGAATCCAGATCAAGTCTTTTTTCTAAATCTTTCATAACATTCTCTACTTCAACTTGTGTGCTATCTGGTTCTATAAGTGTTCCCTCCACCCATTCATTTCGATTTGCATATTGTTCTATCTCTGGAATTCTATGATGAATGTAGGGGGACAACTTATGCTTTTGTCTTTTGTCACTGATGAAGCTGTGAGGATCATAAGGCCAGATGAAACTCTTTTTCAGTCTCATTCTTTCAAGGATTTCTTCTGCTGTTTTCCGTGCTTTTCTGTTGTTACAAACAAATGGTCCTAAGTTATCTTTTATCCTTAACTGATCTTTCTTCTTAGCTTTCATAAAGTGGATTTCATCAGAGTCTATAATTTTCTTGTAGTACTCCAGGGCGAACAATGTCATGGGGACATATTTGGGCAATTTGTAGGGAGGCAATTCACACCCATAAACTCTGATCTCGGTATGGTTCTAGTATAAGTACCAGTCACCAACCTTGTATTGCTTGGATAATTGAAGGATTCTTTTGATATCATCACTGATTCTAGGAGGGGGACTTCCTATCAACATGGTAGTTATAGGATGGACAAATTGATCAATAAAATCTGTATAAGAATAAGGGGAAGAAGCTGAATAGTGAAAAATTGAAGTCCAGAAGACAACAGACCTGGGATTCCCTCTGGTGTCAAGTTTTTGGATAGAGAAAGGGAATTTATCAGACTGGTAGTAAAGAAAAAGATGATACAAGACTGAGGAATATTTAAAGACTCTCTCATTCTCTAATCTCATGAATTGGTCATGTATCTTGTCTGCAATGAATGTGGCATAGTCAAATTTAGCTACAGGAGGTTGACCAGGGGTAAAAATAGTCATGAAGGCTAAGGTCAATTCATCTACATACTCACTAGTGGTGAAACCCATAATGCAGGCAATCATGGTAACAATATCTCTGCCCAAATTAGTGAAAAAGCATGACATGTAGGGAGGGGGGTCTTTTGGCATGTGCTTCTCATCAATGAAAGTCTGACAAACTCTACTAATTTCAGAACTAGACATTTTTGTAGATTTCTCAAGTAATTCTACAATGGAAAGGGGAGTGAGGTTCTGGTCAAGCTGTAATTGCAACATCTCATTAATAGACTCGGTTGTAATGGTGAAAAGGATTCTTTGGTCCGGGGACATTACAACTCTTAAATTGGGGTTGTAATTTGCATGGCATTGGTAGACAATATCTGGGAAAATGTGAACGGAAGGGAATTGGTACTTTGGTACATTTGATTCCCAAAGACCTATGTTATCAGAGTGGTTCAGGTAATTATCTCGGTACCTGCAGTAGAATTTCAAGGGGCTATCATCAAAAGTAAGATCTTTGATTTGAAAATCGTTATCGACCAAGGAGAGGTAGTCCAAATCCCTATGGGGAGTAGTGATTGGAGCAACGTTTAGGGCAACAAGAGCTTCCATCCTTGGTTCTTGTGTTTTCAAGGAAAAAAGTTTGGGGTTTTCAAGGAATTTCAGGAAAAACAGGTGCTTAGGGAAGTCTGGGGACTAAGAAAATAACTTAATTGTACTGAATAATTTGGGTTTCAATCAATTTAGTGGAAATTGAGTACAAAAACAAGGTTTCTGAGAGGGAAATGTGGTAAATACCTATTTTTGGTCGACTATCTGGACAAATGGCTATAGTGAAGGCTTTTCAGGGTGCGCACAGTAGTCCACAGTGGTCTGGAGTTCAGCAACTGATGGCGGTTGACAGTTGGAAGTCAGTTGTTGGACTGGACGTACTTTGTGCGTGCATGGAAGGCAGAAGTCGCTTTCTCGGAAAAAAAGGGAAAACAATGAACATTTTTGTTTTTATGCACAAATTCAATGATTTTTGGCAGGTGAATGAAAATGACAGTTGGCGGCAACTGATTGATGGGACACTTTGTCATTTAGTGGAGGTGGAAAATAGGAGCAGTAATGGTTTTCATCGCACTGCCTTTGGGAGGTGGGTGGTTTTGGCGGAGGGTCGCACAATGCCATAGATCGAGTAACACGTAGCACTGGCGAAAAGTCAAAACCACTCATATCGCACGGTTAACATTCGACCCAAAGGTCTATGCGATATGGGCGAGAGTCGTTGGATGTGAGGAGGTTGATCGTACGGTAGTCGGCAGCGGGAAGTGGCGGGCATCTAATGGAGGGGCCCGATTATAATTAAAATGAATTTAATTACATCGGGGGTGATATGATTGGTGGAGAGGCTTTTAACTAATCCAGGTGATTAATTAATCCCTCTTTAACACGACGGGGGTTTGGTTCTTAACTAATCGCGGTTCGATTAATTAATCCGACTCAATTAACTTTTATTATGGTTTATTTTGCAAACCATGGGGCGGGATATTTATTTATTATGGGGTTTTATTAATAATACGGGAAAGGGTAAAAATGTTTTGGGAGTTAAATAATAATAAGAATTAGGAGTTAATATGATTTATGGAAAAAGAAAATGCGCTAAGTAAATGTCTCCGAAAATATATTCATCATCCAACATTATAACTTAGGCTAAAATGTGTTTGGGGGGTTTTTATAAAGAACCTTTATTTTTCCTAAGTAAAATAGTGATTTTACTTAGGAAAAGCATTTGAAGGGAATGAATGAATTATGAAGGGGGTGAATTTTGTTGAAGGGGATTTAGCACTTAGGCCTTACAAGTTATTGGGCCAAGGGTTCGGTCCCTCCAGAAGTCAGAGAAATTCTCTAAGCCACTTTAACTTTCAGGTTGTTGGTGCCTTTAGTACTTATGGGAAATTAGTCAAATTTAGGAAAAATTGAATGAGGAGGTTAATTAGTTTGACTTTTGTCTATGATGTAAATGTATTCATTTTCATCCATATCTTTAATTGCTTCGATGATGAAAGTATATGACTTGATATCTGGATAACCATTCATCATACATAATTCTGCAACCATTCATCTACTTACCCTACCTACTTTATCCTACCATTTTTTCTTCTTTTATTAGGGTGCACTTAAACTGGCAAACCCTTATCAAAACCTTTTATTTTCTTTTACAATGGTATTCTAACTAATTCTAACCTTATTACATCCAAGGGCTCAGATTAAACTATTGAGCTCTTCAATCTACCTATCTACTTATCCTCCAAGATTAAACAGTTTGGTCAGATTTTATTCTCTATATCTATAAACATGAAATTCAAAACATGGAATAACCAAAATTAAACTATTTGGTTACCATGGATTGGGGCATAAATAACGAGTTGCACACAATCTTTATTTTACAAAATGTAAAATAGCAGTGGCATTTGGACTTGCACACTTTCATAGTCTTTTTTCTTTTTCTTGGGGTTCATTTTCTTTCATTTTTTGACCTTTTCTTTATTCTTTTTGCCCTTTGATTTTTCTTTTAGGGCATACCCTCTTTATATTTTTTTATTTTCTGATTTTTTACAAATATGGAAAACATTTGCAACAAGCAAAGGTATGTACATATTTCAGAGCTAAACCAAGTCAATCATGATATATGACACCTATTGGTATAGGAACATAACAGTGGCTCCACTTGGGGATGGCTTTCCCTGGTGGTGTTAACACCCAGGTTGTTCCCTATGACTCCCAAGGGAATACGGTCGGGGTAACCACTAACCAATCTTTGGATCACAGTTTCTAGCCGAACTGTAATCAGAGAGGGCTCTCTCTTTATGATTTGTCTCTGTTATGATGGAGTTTTAGGCTAGCTATTATGCTCAGGTTTTGGTTTATGTTTTGGTTGAAGGATTTCTTTCAGGTCTTATGATGTAGTGTTTAGATAGTGAAATACCATTGGGAAATGGAGTTTGGAGTTGTGAAATGATTTGATATGCTGGACTGGTGGTGCTCAAACTGCCGAGCCTATTGTGTATTTTAGACAAACAAAATTAGCTTGAATGGTGATGTATGTCAACCAACAGAAAGCAATTAAGAATTTTCTATTAAGTTGGTGAGGTGAAAGTGAAAACACTGCACAGGAGCAAAGCTTGAGTTCCTGTGACAAAGGCCACTGTGAAAGGTGTATTCTGAAAGTGCAGCAGTTAAGAATTACACTTTATATAGATTACAGCTGAAGAAAACATTCATAAACAACACAGATTGAACTCAGGGTACTCGGTGAGTAAATCCTGAAAGTTATTCTTTTTCTTTGTTGCTTAGTATTGAAAATCAGATAACATATATGGATTTTAACAAAACAAAAAAAAACTAATTGACAGAGAGAGATACAGAGACTTATTGTATGGTGAAATACACAAGAATCCAGCAGTTATCAACAGACACCAGAATGCATCCAACACCTCAGAAATCCGAGAAATTCCATTGCTTTCTTTATTAACTTCTGACAAGATTACAGCATAAGAGCTTCTTCAGGAGAAATCAACAACAACCCTTGCAAACTCATGCGAAGGGGACTTTATAGCAAGCTTATACAAAATATCTCAGGTATTGAGTCATCTGAGAGAGAAAATATCTTCATAAATGCGTATAGAAAGTAGGAAAAGAAGTTATTGTAACTCTGAATGCAGCATAAATGCTCTTTATGCCTGGCAGAGGGTAAATTGACCTTTGGAGCTCATTGAGTCGGTTTGCTTTAACGCTGAATGATGCGTCTTTATTTCTTGTTGCGTTGTATTTTCTCGGCCCTGCCACCTGTAGTCTTCTTTTTCTGTTTTACTGGCCGATGTATTTGCTGAGTTGGCTCAACTTTAATCCATCATGCATGCTGATCTCGTTGAACTGTGTTCTGCACGACCACTGATACTCTTTTAAGAAACAAAAATTGTTAAGTGACTCCTTGTTTACAAAATCTTCTGTATTGCATTTGTCCACCATTCTTGCGTAGGGAGTTGATGCCTGAGAATAGCATCCATTGTTTCCTCTGCCTCTGTGTATTTGAAGAAGTTGGGAGCTACCCCAAACAGGGGATTGATCTCATTCATTATGAAAAACAGATTCTCTACTCTGTTGTAAAGAGACTGTCCTGTGGCTGGCCCTGTTTCCTCTGAGGTGTTGGGCTTATCATTGATCTGGCTGGTGGCAAATGTATTGACCCTTTTAGCATATTGGTCATGTGTGAATAATCTCCCTGCGCTGTTCAGTAAGCCAGGGAGTCCTCTGCTTTCCAATACTTGAAACTTTTCCAGAAACTTGTTCACCTCAGTCTGCATATCCTGGGTTCTTCTCTCCAATGTCTGCACAAAGTTTCTCAGTGTGATAACCCTTTTAACCATTTGGATAGTGTCAGTTCTGTTTGTAATTCCCATGGCAGTTAGCTGGGAACTTGTTCTGTGGTTAAGTACATTGATCATTCTGGTGGCCACTTCAGGCATACTGCCCAATTGAGCTCTAGATCTGTGAATCTCCCTCTGTGCCTTTGGGATGAGCTCTAGTTGCTCATGGATAGTTTCAATGTATGGCCATTGCTCATTGATAGATTTACCAATGTTAGCCCATAGCACTACTTTCAACTCAGCCACCACTTTATCTAACTTGAGATCATTCTCTAGCTCTTTTATTTTGTTTTTTAGGGCTTTCACCTCCCTTTCTTTCTCTGCCACAGTTTGTTTGGATTTATCATATCTATCATTGATTTTATCCAAAGAATCTTTGGCTGAATTGAGCTCCAACATTTGAGCTTCCAGGACTTGGATTTCGTTCTTCAGCTTTTGCATATCTAGGCTTTGGACCTGCTCTGTAGTTGTTGACACTGCTGAAGTAGATGTTGCTGTTTGTTTGGTCTGTTGAGGAGGAGGGGCAGTGATAGGAGCAGTTTCCTCCAGATTGATGATCTGAGGTGGAGGTTGAGAAGTCTGCCCTTCTTCTCTTTGTTTCAGGGATGCCTGTAATGCTGCCTTTGCAGCCTCTGATTCTCCCAACTTCTCTTGTGCTTGGACCAGCTGTTTATAAATGGATATTAATAAATCTGTGGTGTCCTTCTCCTGCCTTTGTTGGGCTACCTCATCTGTCTGAGGGTGCATGGTGGCAGGGAGTTTGATTTTCTTCCTCATGGCAGCCATGTCAGCATCCCTCAACTTTAAAATTTCCTGTATCCCTGAAATATCTTTGGGATCATGCCCAATTTCAATGATTATGTCTTCAAGGGACCTTATTCTGTTGTCCTTCGCCTGGGATGATGCCCTCTCCGATTCCAGTTGAGAGGCTGTGGCATTGAGGCTACTCTTTAGCTTATAATTTTCCAATGTTTCATCTGCTAAAGAGGCATACACCATTTCACCAGTCTGTTTATGCAGTTCAATTTTGTCCATTGGGTGTATGTCTTTGGCCATGACCTCCAAGTTGGTTCTGAGGTAATCTGAGGCAGATTGGGGCTGCAGTGCTGTAGGCATGAAATGGCTCATTATCATTTTGCCTTCACCTACATCAAAGGCAGACATAAGTCTCTGCTGATTAGAAGGAGCCATGTTTAGCAGATGATTGTACAGCTGTACTTTGATAGGCTCATTCCTCCTTTTGATGTCTATAAATTGCTGTTTGATGCCCACTTGTCCTTCCTTTTGCTGGCTGGAGGAGCTGACCTCCCCTCCCATAGCCCTGTCATGTTCCTGCTGGAAGGAACTTGCTGAAGCTTCTCTGCTGGGTGGGCCCATGCCCAATGCTTGTCTTATTGCTGCATCATCCTCAGAAAAGTCATTTAATCTCTGTCTCTTCTCTCCCTGGTTGATAGATGAAGTGAGGGGAGTTTCTCTATCTCTTTTTCTGCTTAAGTCCTCCTTTTGAGGAGTTTGGAGGACCGAGGCATCAGTGGTGACTTCTGGCCTAGGAGGCACTATGTTCTGAGCCTGTTGCTCAGTGGAAGTTGGAGTATTAATTACTCCCTCCTGCTGTAAGGGCTGCTGAATGTCATGTTGCCCTTCTTCTTGCTGCAGATTTTGTTGCTGTTGTTGCTCTGCCTGCTGCTACCCTCCTTTATCTGTTTGCTCTTGGGTCACTGGAGGTGACTGCTCCTTCTCCTGATGTGTCTGCTCTGTGTCCATTTGTTTTTCTTTGCCTCTGCTGGATATATTCTCAGTAGCCTTAGTAGTTTGCTGCTTGGCAGTTGTGGAGGATTCAGCTGCTCCCGTTTGTGTGCTTGGAAGTGTGAATACCTGTGAACAAAGCTCAAGGTCAGCCATCTTCTTTAGATTCCTTAGTGCCCTGTTGTTCAGCTCTTCTTGTGACAAGGGCTCTTCTAAGGTCCCTCTCCTCCATTTGTCTTGGTTTGCATACTTTTCAATGTGAGGGATATTATGGTGATCATAGGCAGATAACTTATATTTGAGCCTCCTCGTAGTTATGAAATGATTAGGGTCATAGGGAACCCATAGGAAACTGGTTTGCAGGCCAAGGGCCTCAAGCATTCTCTCTGCTTCCCTCCATCCTTGCTCCCTCTCATTATAGATAAAATGGCCAAGTTGGTTTTTGACCTTCAACTGTGCCTTTTTGCCTTTTCCTGAAAAGTGAAGCACATCAACTCTGCCAAATTGCCTAAAGTACTCTAGGGCAAATAGCCTCATAGGCACATATTTGGGTAGTTTGAAAGGAGGTAGATCACACCCATATATCCTGATGACAGTATGGTTTTGGTAGAAGTACCAATCCCCAATGCTATAAGCTTTTGACAGCTGAAGAATCCTTTGCATATCATCAGTGAGTCTTGGAGGAGGTGAGCTCATCAGCATTGCCATGGCTGGATGGATGAACAGGTCCATGAATTCACAATAAGTGTATGGAGACTCAGGTCTGATGTGGAAGATAGAAGACCAATAGACCACTGATCTAGGATTGCCTTGGGCATCCATTCTTTTGATTGAAAAGTGAAACTTCTCATGTTGATGGTACAAAAACAAATGGTAAATGTAGGAGGTGTATCTGAACATCCTGTCCCTCCTTAAATTCATCAATTGCTCATGAATCTTGTCTGATATGTAGGTGGCATAATCATAGCAGATTGGTGACTTGCCAGGAGCAAACATAAGCATCATTACCAACACAGTTGAATCAATATGCTCAATTGAACTGTATCCCAAGATGGGAGAAATCATATCTGCAAGGTCTCTACCCAGTTCATTGAGATATACATGAAGAATTGGAGGGCCCATCACAATCTTAGTTTTGATGTAGAATTGATTAAATTTAACAATTTGAGCATCTGTGAGTTTATCCCCTTGTTTTATCAGGTTTACCAGTGACAGAGGAACCCTGAGGGTTGAAGAAGAGCATGTCCCTGATAGCTTGAGGGGTAACATAGAACAGTACTGAACCAGATGGGTCAATAACAGCCCTCTGAGAGACATCATATTGTTCAGCACAGAGGTGGATTAGCTCAGGGAATTGGTTGACCTGAGGGAGTTTGAAAGTAGGAATGGAAGACTCCCATAAGCCCAATACATCTGTCCCATTTTCATGCTTGGCTTTCAACTCTTTCAACATATGAAGGTGGAATTTGCTGCTCATAAGCTTCTCTTCTGTAATTTGGTAATCCATGTCTGCCAAGGCTTGCCATTTCAGGTTCTTTTGAGGGGCATTCAGAGGTTGAACATTTAGTACTACAGGTGTCTCCATTGCACAGGAGGATTTTGAATCGGTTACAAAGTGATTTTGATTGAGCAGAGCAGTACAGAGGAATGCCTCCGAACCAGGGAGGTGAATTTTATCAGGAACAGAGAGTGGATGGGAAGGTTGCAGCAGTTGCAATACTGCTTTTGAACAAAATAGAGCAGTAGCAGAACTGAGCAGAGTTTGCTTTGTGGTGAATTTGTTTCTTGCAGGTAGCTGGTTCACGATTGCGCGAACCAACGAGGAATTTCCACTAAATTTGCCCAATGTGGCCTCCTAAACGTGTAATGGTAGCACTGGTTTGGTATGAATGCTGGTACGGTGGAGTTTTAATGGTGAAATTGGCGTTTTAAGGTCTGCTCACAGGCTATACCCGGAATTCACGGAAAAATGGACTTGCAGAGTGAAAATGGAGAATACCTGGTGAATTTCGTCGGCTCAATCTTGCTAATGCGCGAGTGATGGATGCTCTGGAGGTCTTGAAATTTTCTCAGCAGGCTGGTGCAGGTTTGATACGTAAATTGCATGCAGAACAAACAGTGCAGCTTTTGCCAAAAATAGCAAAAAACGCGAAATTTTCGGTCTAAATATGGATTTTGGCGATTTTGGCGCGTTTTTGTGCTGACGTCAGCATGACGTCATAGGTGGGGTCAGGGTCGGATGACGTCAGCATGACGTCATCAGGCCAGGTGGCGGGCTCTGATTGGTCCACGGGGATGGTGAGGTGGCAGGATAGGTCAGCCAATGGTTGATCGGGAGGTAGACGTGGCGGCATAAGTGGCAGTGACGTGGGGTGACGGGGAAATTACGTGGCGATGACGTAATGCAAATGGAATGGGGGAAACCGGAAACCGGAGGCGGTTTCATATCGCACCGCTTACGGTACGGTGGCGGTAAGTGTCAGTTGTACCTCCGATGAGCCATGGAGGGGACGCGTGGCTACCGAATGACGTAGCCCATAATACGGCCGTCGGAAGATATCGCCCGGACAGAGGATCTGCTCCGATGCAATGATGGCCGTCAGATCTGGGGGGCATGATCGGACGGCTATCGGAGGGTTGATGTGATAGGGGGATAGGGCGGGTAACCAATGGTCGTCGGAAAGGGTCCGATGCCTTGAGAGCCGTTGGATCTTCATTTCTTTAATCGAACGGTCGTCGGGACGACGAAGGGATCGACAGGTAAGGGGAGTGGCGGGGATTATTTTAATAATTATTCTGGGGATCTGTGCATTGGGCGGACAACTTTGGTTTAGTGGGTTTCGCGAATTTTCTGTGGAAATGCGCCCGCCCTTTGGACTTTAGGTAAAAAGGGAAAAAGTGGGTTTTGATGTTTTTTAGCCATTTGAAGCGGGTAAGGGTATAAACAAGGCTTTTTTAAGAGGTTTTATGTGTAAATGGGGGTTTAAAAGTGAGAAAATGGATTTGTAAAGGGGAAAGGGGTTTTGGCTTAGGTTTATCACAATGACCAGATGTCATTTGATCCCTTTAGAGAACATATGGCTATAATGCCAAGGGGAGGGATATTTATACAAAATTTGGGGTTTATACACCATGGTGTTAATACTAGTAGGGGAAAGGCAATATAGGGGATTTACATAATAGAGTTAGAGTTAATATGGATGGGGGGAGTGAATGGAGGGAGAAAATACTAAGTTTACTTGAAACTCACTTAGTTTAGGGAGTAGATCAAAATGAAAAGATTTTAGACAAGAAATGTGGCTTCTAAAAGATTAAGAACCACCATGAAACCATAATTTTTCCATGAATCTCAGCTGATGAGGGGATGTTAGTAAATGACATGAAAAGGGAAGAGGGAAGTTAGTCATGCTTTCTGTTGCAACTTGATGAAGAAGAACACCTTGTCAACTGATTGACTTTGCTCTGGTAAACATAGTTAACACATTTGCAATGGTAAAGATAACCTTTCTGCAACCCCAACTACTTACCCAGCTACTTGCCTAGCATTTTTTATTTCTTCTTGGAGGGTGCACTTGGACTTGCAGACCCTTACTTGCCTTTTCTTTTCTTTGGCTTTTCTTTTGTTTTGCTATCTACTTCTGCCCTTATCTCTTCCAAGGTCCCAGATTAAGCTGTTGGGAGCCTTTTCTTCTCTACCTGAACTACTTGTCTGCCAAGATTAAACAGTTTGGACAGACTTTCTTCTCTAATCTACAACTGCAAATTTAAACTATGGAATGATCTAGATTAGACTGTTGGACCCTCCATCAAAATTGGGATGTATTAATCTATTTACACACC
Source organism: Pinus tabuliformis (assembly GCA_031772625.1). Taxonomy (NCBI): domain Eukaryota; kingdom Viridiplantae; phylum Streptophyta; class Pinopsida; order Pinales; family Pinaceae; genus Pinus; species Pinus tabuliformis. The sequence continues at coordinate 1,700,312 of CM062813.1, forward strand.
TTGCACTTCTTTGGAAATATGTGATCTTTGCATGATCAAAGCAGAGCATATTTGGACCTTCCCTTGTCAATCATGAAATATGAAACCTATTGGTATAGGTAGCTAACAGTGGCTCCACATGGGGATGGTGTTTCATTTGAAAGACCAAGAACAGCAGGTCAGATTGCCTTGCTCTTTGGCTGCCCATATCATTCTTGAAGTTTGCTGTTTTGAAGTGCCAAATTGTGTGCTTCTCTTCTTGGTAGACCTCTGATTCTATTTACCTTTTGCTGGTCAGTCAATAACTTGGAAAACTGCATTTTTACAATCTAAACAGAAAATAATATGTACATCTGCATATATACAAGGGAACCTCAGGTTGCACTCATGGGAAATAGTCAAAATAGTGCTTCAGCATCCTGCCATTGACAGGACCTTCATCCGAGTCAGCTTCAGTTAGACTTTTGAGGAAATATGTATTATTACCTTGTACTGCTTGGACAGCAAATGGTCCTCTCCAAAGGGAATCAAATTTTCCATGTTTTCCTTTCTCTTCTCTTCTTGCATCCCACTTGAGGACTTTATCACCAATATTGAAATCTTCTGCTTTGGTTTTTCTGTCAAAGGCTTTCTTTAGTTTTTCTTGTAATACCTGAACTCTGCTGAAAACTTGATCTCTGGTTTGCTGCAGACATATGATTTGATTTATCCTTCTTTGCATATCATTTGGTTCTGCTTGGCTTTCTTGAAGAAGCTTCATAACAGGCACTCCTAGTGAAGAGGGGAATTTGGCCTCTAATCCATAAACCAACTCATATGGGCTGGTCCCAATTGATCTTTTGGTTGTTAGTCTATCTGCCCATAAGGCATTGACTAGTTTCTTGTGCCAGTTCTTTTTGTTCTCTTCAAGTACCTTCTTTATAATGTTTACAAGGCTTTTGTTTGATGATTCAGCAAGGCCATTTCCTTGGGGATAGTATGCAGTAGAATGGCCCAAAGTAATATGAAACTTATGGAAAAAGTTCACCATTTTCTTGGATCTGAAAGCAGCAGCATTGTCTGTAATAATTTTATCAGGGCAGCCAAACCTAGCCAGTATGTTGTTCTCCAAGAACTGAATGATTACTGAATCATTTGCTTGTCTGCAAGGGGCAGCTTCAATCCATTTAGTGAAGTAATCTGTGGCTGTTAAGATCCATCTATGTTGGCCTGAAGATGAGGGATGAATTTCCCCAATGAAATCCAATCCCCATTGTTGAAAAGGTCTTTCTGTTGCAACAGGCCTTAAAGGAAGTGGCAACAGTTGTCTCTTTCCCTCAAAGACTTGACATTTATGACATGAGGTAGTGAATTTCTTGACATCAGAGAACATAGTGGGCCAGTAGTAACCAGCTCTTAGTATCTTATCCACAGTGGACTTCCAGTACAAGTGTCCACCACAGTCTCCTGCATGAAACTCCTGCATGATATTGTTAGTTTCATTTTCAATTAAACAGTGCAGCAATATACCTTCATGGTTTTTCCAAAGTAAATTGCCATCCATCACACAAAATCTTGATGTTTTCATTTTTAAAAACCTACACTTAGTTTTGGACAGTCCTGGGGGAGCACACAGGTTTTGTAACACATAACAGATATCAGAGTACCAGGGGGATTGTTGAAAGGCTACATTGATCTTTGGAGTCGCCAGCTCTGTTTCACTGTCCAGCTGATTGATGTCTAAGGCTTGAAAATTTGTTTCTGTCATTAATTTGGCCAAGCCTTGCCCTTTTATTAGTTTTGTAGGTTTTATCTCAATGTCAAATTCCAAAATGCTGGCAATCCATTTTCCTCTTCTGCCTTCTAAATTTTCTTGAGTGAGAATGTCTTTGACAATGGGACTCGGCACATATGCTATGACATGGGAATAAAGGATATAAATCCTAAAGTCTTTGATTGCTTTGACTAAAGCATAGGCTTGTTTTTCCATGATTTGATATTTTAAAGGTGCATCTCTAAGAGCTTTGCTGAAGAAAGCAATTGGCTTTTCATTCCCTTGGTCATCTTTTTGCAGCAGCAATAGTATGTTGGGAGGCAAAAGAGAAAATGATAAATTCTCTGTCAAACTGAGGATTGGTCAAGACTGGGGTTTGGGTAAGGGCCAATTTTATACTTTCAAATGCTTGATTGGCTTCAACAGTCCACTTCACTTTTGAATCCTTTTTCAGCATGTTATTTAATAATCTGATTAGCTCTGCTAGGTTTGGGATAAACCTCCTCAAGAAATTGATTTTTCCCAAGAACCCCTGTAATTCTTTGACATTCCTTAGGTGAGGCATTTGCAGGATAGCCTGTATCCTATCTGGATCAATTCTAATGCCATCTTTTGAGATGATGTGTCCTAAGAGCTTGCCTTCCTCTAAACCAAAGAGGGACTTTTTCGGATTCAAGGAAATTCCATATTTTCTGCATTTTAAGAAGATCTGTCTCAGATGTTTTATATGTTCTTGGTCTGATTTTGAGAAAGGTGTTAGGTCATCTAGATAAATGACTAAAAAGTCATGAATCTCCTTTGCAAAAGCAATGTCCATTGCTCTTTGAAATGTTGCCCCTGCATTCTTCAATCCAAAAGGCATCTTTACATATTTGAAAGTTCCCCACGGAGTTGTAAATGTTGTTTTGTCCTGATCATCAGGGTGAACTAAGATCTGATTAAAACCTGAAAATCCATCCAGCAATGAGATCCTTGAGGCCCCCACCACCCTTTGAAGAATGTGATCCATCTTGGGTAAGGGGTAGTTATCTTTTAAGGATACTTGGTTTAGATTCCTTAAGTCCACACACAGCCTGATCTCACCTGTTTTCTTTCTTGTAGGGACTAAGTTGGAGATCCATTCAGAGAATCTGATTGGTGCTATGATGCCTGCTTTGAACATTTTTTGTACCTCTTGTTCCATTGCTGGGAGAAGCATAGGATTGATTCTCCTCAGTTTTTGTTTAAAGGGCTTTTGATCAGGTTTGAGAGGGATGGTGTGTTGGATTACAGAGGTGTCATAGGACTTTAGGTCCTCATAGCTCCATGCAAAAACATCCTGGAACTCTTTGAAGAGGTCAATGTATTTTGGTTTTTGGTCAGGAGGTAAGGAAGCAGATAATTTAATTATCTTGGGTTTGTCAATTGTACCTATGTTGCACTCTTCAATTGCTGCATTCAGGGGCTGCATTTTTGGCTTCCTGGGAATATCATTTGAATCAAAAATGTCTTCTAGTGGGGTTAGGCCTGTTGGTAGAAAATTGTCCTTTAGCTCAATGATCTCAGTTTCAGCATTGGACACTCCTTCTTCCCAGTCAACTTGTTGAATTTGCTGGATGTTTTCTATATTGAAAATAGTTGGATTCAGCATTTGTTTCGCAGTCCTAGGTGATATTGGCTGAGCAGTCTGTTGAAACTGTATTTGTGATGGACTTGCTCCATTAAGTTTTTGTGATTGACTTGCTGTCTCAAGTATTTGTGATTGACTTGCTGTCTCATTGTCAATATTTAATCCTGCAAATTCTTGCTGCAGAGTTAAAAACTGGTTTATTTGCTTGTCGTCCTCAAATACTTTCCAATCATTGATGTTGTTTGGAATAGAGGGTCTGTGTTTTACTTCAGCTGTGAAACAATGGTGGGGCTCAAAAGGCAACTTGCAGGTACTTGCAAAGGTGGCTAAACTATGAGCATGCAGATTTTGGGTTCTGGGAATTTTAGTAATTTGGAACTCAGAAAAGAAGTTTAGTACCTCAGCAACAGCAGACCTATAAGTCCTTAGTCTTTTGTCATTGGTGACAAAGTTTCCTTTCACTTGTTGGATGACTAAATCTGAATCTCCCATGATTGAAACCCTCGCAGCTTGTAAGAATTTTGCCAACTTGAGTCCTAGTAAAAGGGCTTCATATTCTGCCATGTTATTAGTACATCTGAAATTCAGTCTATAGGCTCTGCCTTCTGCATGACTATTTTCTTTGTTGTGTACCCAAACTCCAGCTCCTGCCCCTAATTTGTTGACCGAGCCATCAAATTCAAGGAACCATAGAATATCTTGTTGGGAAGGAAATTTTATGATCTGTTCATGGGCTGGTAATGTAAGTAGCAGTTGTGGTTTTTTCTCTAGCTTGTCTTCAAGGGCAGTCTCATCATTTAATTGAATGTTTTTGACAACTAAGGCAGCAGCACTATCTGATGTTTGATTGACTTTTGTTTTATGAGTGATATTACTCTCACTTGCATCTTCCTCCTGTATGAATACCTTGGTTTCAACTTCACCTTTTGAGGGAGTGGTTGTATCATTGAAGAGAATGTATGAGTCTATGTCTGAATGAACAGCATATATAGGAAAATTTTGAGGTTTTTCTTCACTGCTGACCATGTACTTCATTAGTGTTTCTCTATACAGTCTTTTTGGTTGCCCAAACACAGAGATGGTGGCATATGACATGTCTAATTGTAGGGAACCTTGGAGTTTGGCTCCCCATGATCTTGATAACAACATTCCATACTTAGGTGGGATATCAGCAACTACCACATCCATTAGGATTGTCTTGTTTGGGTATTGAACTAGAGAGACACATAAGTCTTTTATGAGACCTAGACACTTGACTTGGCTGGAGTCAAAGGAAAACAGATCCTTGTATGGTCTTGTTATGTCCAAATTCAACCTTTCCATGACTGCTTTTGGCATAAGGTTATGAGAGGCACCTGAGTCAAACATTGCATTATGTAGTACTTTGTCATGAATATGTAAACTGACATAAAAAGGCAGTACCCCTGTGACTACTATTTTCCCATCCACTTCTGGGCCAAACAGGAGTTCTGGGGTGTCATCCAGTACATTGACATCATCTTTGTTACCGGTGAGTTGTAAGGACCTTTTGATTTGCAATTTATAGCTGTCATGCTTGGCTAATTCTAAGAGAGGAATAGCTATTTTTATTTTTCCAATTTCTGTTTCAAAATCAAAAGGTTTCTCAGATTGGGTCTTGGAGTTATAGGTGACAGTTCTTTCCTTGTTTATTACATCTTCTTCCTGATTTTTGTTTTGACCTTGGGACTTATCCTTTTTACTCATTTCTTGAGGAGTAATGTTTAAATTAGGATGAGAAGAGGAAGTGTCCAGAGACTGCTGTCTTAAAGACAGTGGTTCAGTGATCTCCTCAACAATCACTTCTTCTGTAGATGAATTTGTTTTGTCATTAGGTTCTGTGACTATAACTCCTTTAGGCTGCTGATTATCCTTTTTCTTTTCAGGCTGGCTAACATTCACAGTTCTGCTCCTTAGCTTGTATTGTTTATGGACTTCATATACAGCAGTGTCATAGCCTTGTTTGAAATCAAAGGATTCACCTGATTTAGTTTGGAACAGTTTGGTTTCCTCATCCTCATGATCTTCTTGTGTTAAGAAAACTTGACTTTCACCATCTAGCCCTATTAGGTTAATCTCAGGATCTTCATTGGGCTCTGCTGAAGTGGAGGTTTCAACATAATTTTCTTGGAAAGGGGGTCTTATTTCTTGATCAGCACTGGTTTTGCCAATGCCTGGGTTTTGAGTTCTCCTAAAATTTGGATTCCTAGGAGGGTTGTTTTGTGGAGCTTCCCATGATGATTTTCTTTCAACCGATTCCACTCTATCACCTAATCTTTTCATTCCATTTAATATGGCATCAAGCTTTTGATCAAAGGCAGAGGGTTCTTCTTTGAAAACAGTCCTTTTTTCCAACCTTGCCCTGTTTCTTTTGGCAATCAGGTTGGCTTCCACTGTGACAGCAACCCTTTGGGCTTCTTCCAGGGATTGACAGTCCCTTTCCTTTAATTGATAGGCCATGTCAGGGTCAAAACCATCAGGGAATTTGTACAAGGCTAAATCAGGAGGAGGTCTTAGATTCTGCGGAATTGAGTTATACACATTATTAAATCTTGCACAATACTCCAAAACAGTCTCTTGGGGACCTCTTCTGATGGTATCATATTCCCCAAGTATGTGCAGAGGATCTTTCTTTTTCTCCCATCTACTAGTAAAGGCCTGATATAGTTCAGCAGGAGTTGTAATGGAGTTTGCATTCAGGGATCAAAACCAAGTTCTAACATCCCCAGTTAGGCTTTGAACAAACATCCTCATTCTGACACTGTCATCATCTATTTCACAGGTCTCAAAATGGTCTTGCATTCTTTTGGCATGCTGGGCAGCTGTCAGAGGGCCATTGGAGTCAAAATATGAAATTTTGGTTTGGTAATCTTGTGGTAGGGCTGCAGCATTAGCTGGTATCTGCAAGGGTGCATATCTGTTAGCCATATTTACTGGGTTTAGAGGATTAACAGGGGTAGCTGGGATAATAGGAACAGTTGGTATCACAGGGGTAATAAGTAGGGGTGAACCTAGAAGGTTAGTCAAGGGGATATGTGCAGTGGATGAGGATATGAGAGGGGGACTTTGAGATGCGGATGATGAACTAGGGGAACTAGGGGTAGACCTGAAAAGGACCTTGCATGGAGTAGGTATAACGTTAGGATGATCTGGCTCTGAAGTCAGAACAGCAGGCTGCTCCTGCTTTTGCTGCCTCCTAACGTTTCTTGGGATGGTATTTGGATTATCAACAATGGTAGGTGGATTAGGATCAGGATTTGCCCTAGTATGTCGTGGATTTCTCTTAGGAGCCAGTTTCTAACTGTTTTTTAGGATTTTTGCGGGAAAATTTTGTATGTGCAGGGACTGGATAAAGATCTTTTGGAATGATTATGTATTCTCAGAGCTAAGATGAAGGTTCCCTAAACAAGCTCCTCCCTAAAACTGCTAATGTGATACAAAAACAGATTAAGGCCTCTTGACTTATTTCAGGCTTGATAGTAGCTTATGGAATATATATAGTAATTAAAAATCTCAAGCAATCCCCAGTGGAGTCGCCATTTATGTTAACACCCAGGTTGTTCCCTATGACTCCCAAGGGAATACGGCCGGGGTAACCACTAACCAATCTTTGGATCACAGTTTCTAGTCGAACTGTAATCAGAGAGGGCTCTCTCTTTATGATTTGTCTCTGTTATGATGGAGTTTTAGGCTAGCTATTATGCTCAGGTTTTGGTTTATGTTTTGGTTGAAGGATTTCTTTCAGGTCTTATGATGTAGTGTTTAGATAGTGAAATACCATTGGGCAATGGAGTCTGGAGTTGTGAAATGATTTGATATGCTGGACTGGTGGTGCTCAAACTGTCGGGCCTATTGTGTATTTTAGACAAACAAAATTAGCTTGAATGGTGATGTATGTCAACCAACAGAAAGCAATTAAGAATTTTCTATTAAGTTGGTGAGGTGAAAGTGAAAACACTGCACAGGAGCAAAGCTTGAATTCCTGTGACAAAGGCCACTGTGAAAGGTGTATTCTGAAAGTGCAGCAATTAAGAATTACACTTTATATAGATTACAGCTGAAGAAAACATTCATAAACAACACAGATTGAACTCAGGGTACTCGGTGAGTAAATCCTGAAAGTTATTCTTTTTCTTTGTTGCTTAGTATTGAAAATCAGATAACATATATGGATTTTAACAAAACAAAAAAAAACTAATTGACAGAGAGAGATACAGAGACTTATTGTATGGTGAAATACACAGGAATCCAGCAGTTATCAACAGACACCAGAACGCATCCAACACCTCAGAAATCCGAGAAATTCCATTGCTTTCTTTATTAACTTCTGAAAAGATTACAGCATAAGAGCTTCTTCAGGAGAAATCAACAACAACCCTTGCAAGCTCATGCGAAGGGGACTTTATAGCAAGCTTATACAAAATATCTCAGGTATTGAGTCATCTGAGAGAGAAAATATCTTCATAAATGCGTATAGAAAGTAGGAAAAGAAGTTATTGTAACTCTGAATGCAGCATAAATGCTCTTTATGTCTGTCAGAGGGTAAATTGACCTTTGGAGCTCATTGAGTCGGTTTGCTTTAACGCTGAATGATGCGTCTTTATTTCTTGTTGCGCTGTATTTTCTCGGCCCTGCCACCTGTAGTCTTCTTTTTCTGTTTTACTGGCCGATGTATTTGCTGAGTTGGCTCAACTTTAATCCATCATGCATGCTGATCTCGTTGAACTGTGTTCTACACAACCACTGATACTCTTTTAAGAAACAAAAATTGTTAAGTGACTCCCTGTTTACAAAATCTTCTGTATTGCATTTGTCCACCATTCTTGCGTAGGGAGTTGATGCCTGAGAATAGCATCCATTGTTTCCTCTGCCTCTGTGTATTTGAAGAAGTTGGGAGCTACCCCAAACAGGTGATTGATCTCATTCATTATGAAAAACAGATTCTCTACTCTGTTGTAAAGAGACTGTCCTGTGGCTAGCCCTGTTTCCTCTGAGGTGTTGGGCTTATCATTGATCTGGCTGGTGGCAAATGTATTGACCCTTTTAGCATATTGGTCATGTGTGAATAATCTCCCTGCGCTGTTCAGTAAGCCAGGGAGTCCTCTGCTTTCCAATACTTGAAACTTTTCCAGAAACTTGTTCACCTCAGTTTGCATATCCTGGGTTCTTCTCTCCAATGTCTGCACAAAGTTTCTCAGTGTGATAACCCTTTTAACCATTTGGATAGTGTCAGTTCTGTTTGTAATTCCCATGGCAGTTAGCTGGGAACTTGTTCTGTGGTTAAGTACATTGATCATTCTGGTGGCCACTTCAGGCATACTGCCCAATTGAGCTCTAGATCTGTGAATCTCCCTCTGTGCCTTTGGGATGAGCTCTAGTTGCTCATGGATAGTTTCAATGTATGGCCATTGCTCATTGATAGATTTACCAATGTTAGCCCATAGCACTACTTTCAACTCAGCCACCACTTTATCTAACTTGAGATCATTCTCTAGCTCTTTTATTTTGTTTTTTAGGGCTTTCACCTCCCTTTCTTTCTCTGCCACAGTTTGTTTGGATTTATCATATCTATCATTGATTTTAGCCAAAGAATCTTTGGCTGAATTGAGCTCCAACATTTGAGCTTCCAGGACTTGGATTTCGTTCTTCAGCTTTTGCATATCTAGGCTTTGGGCCTGCTCTGTAGTTGTTGACACTGCTGAAGTAGATGTTGCTGTTTGTTTGGTCTGTTGAGGAGGAGGGGCAGTGATAGGAGCAGTTTCCTCCAGATTGATGATCTGAGGTGGAGGTTGAGAAGTCTGCCCTTCTTCTCTTTGTTTCAGGGATGCCTGTAATGCTGCCTTTGCAGCCTCTGATTCTCCCAACTTCTCTTGTGCTTGGACCAGCTGTTTATAAATGGAGATTAATAAATCTGTGGTGTCCTTCTCCTGCCTTTGTTGGGCTACCTCATCTGTCTGAGGGTGCATGGTGGCAGGGAGTTTGATTTTCTTCCTCATGGCAGCCATGTCAGCATCCCTCAACTTTAAAATTTCCTGTATCCCTGAAATATCTTTGGGATCATGCCCAATTTCAATGATTATGTCTTCAAGGGACCTTATTCTGTTGTCCTTCGCCTGGGATGATGCCCTCTCCGATTCCAGTTGAGAGGCTGTGGCATTGAGGCTGCTCTTTAGCTTATAATTTTCCAATGTTTCATCTGCTAAAGAGGCATACACCATTTCACCAGTCTGTTTATGCAGTTCAATTTTGTCCATTGGGTGTATGTCTTTGGCCATGACCTCCAAGTTGGTTCTGAGGTAATCTGAGGCAGATTGGGGCTGCAGTGCTGTAGGCATGAAATGGCTCATTATCATTTTGCCTTCACCTACATCAAAGGCAGACATAAGTCTCTGCTGATTAGAAGGAGCCATGTTTAGCAGATGATTGTACAGCTGTACTTTGATAGGCTCATTCCTCCTTTTGATGTCTATAAATTGCTGTTTGATGCCCACTTGTCCTTCCTTTTGCTGGCTGGAGGAGCTGACCTCCCCTCCCATAGCCCTGTCCTGTTCCTGCTGGAAGGAACTTGCTGAAGCTTCTCTGCTGGGTGGGCCCATGCCCAATGCTTGTCTTATTGCTGCATCATCCTCAGAAAAGTCATTTAATCTCTGTCTCTTCTCTCCCTGGTTGATAGATGAAGTGAGGGGAGTTTCTCTATCCCTTTTTCTGCTTAAGTCCTCCTTTTGAGGAGTTTGGAGGACCGAGGCATCAGTGGTGACTTCTGGCCTAGGAGGCACTATGTTCTGAGCCTGTTGCTCAGTGGAAGTTGGAGTATTAATTACTCCCTCCTGCTGTAAGGGCTGCTGAATGTCATGTTGCCCTTCTTCTTGCTGCAGATTTTGTTGCTGTTGTTGCTCTGCCTGTTGTTGCCCTCCTTTATCTGTTTGCTCTTGGGTCACTGGAGGTGACTGCTCCTTCTCCTGATGTGTCTGCTCTGTGTCCATTTGTTTTTCTTTGCCTCTGCTGGATATATTCTCAGTAGCCTTAGTAGTTTGCTGCTTGGCAGTTGTGGAGGATTCAGCTGCTCCCGTTTGTGTGCTTGGAAGTGTGAATACCTGTGAACAAAGCTCAAGGTCAGCCATCTTCTTTAGATTCCTTAGTGCCCTGTTGTTCAGCTCTTCTTGTGACAAGGGCTCTTCTAAGGTCCCTCTCCTCCATTTGTCTTGGTTTGCATACTTTTCAATGTGAGGGATATTATGGTGATCATAGGCAGATAACTTATATTTGAGCCTCCTCGTAGTTATGAAATGATTAGGGTCATAGGGAACCCATAGGAAACTGGTTTGCAGGCCAAGGGCCTCAAGCATTCTCTCTGCTTCCCTCCATCCTTGCTCCCTCTCATTATAGATAAAATGGCCAAGTTGGTTTTTGACCTTCAACTGTGCCTTTTTGCCTTTTCCTGAAAAGTGAAGCACATCAACTCTGCCAAATTGCCTAAAGTACTCTAGGGCAAATAGCCTCATAGGCACATATTTGGGTAGTTTGAAAGGAGGTAGATCACACCCATATATCCTGATGACAGTATGGTTTTGGTAGAAGTACCAATCCCCAATGCTATAAGCTTTTGACAGCTGAAGAATCCTTTGCATATCATCAGTGAGTCTTGGAGGAGGTGAGCTCATCAGCATTGCCATGGCTGGATGGATGAACAGGTCCATGAATTCACAATAAGTGTATGGAGACTCAGGTCTGATGTGGAAGATAGAAGACCAATAGACCACTGATCTAGGATTGCCTTGGGCATCCATTCTTTTGATTGAAAAGTGAAACTTCTCATGTTGATGGTACAAAATCAAATGGTAAATGTAGGAGGTGTATCTGAACATTCTGTCCCTCCTTAAATTCATCAATTGCTCATGAATCTTGTCTGATATGTAGGTGGCATAATCATAGCAGATTGGTGACTTGCCAGGAGCAAACATAAGCATCATTACCAGCACAGTTGAATCAATATGCTCAATTGAACTGTATCCCAAGATGGGAGAAATCATATCTGCAAGGTCTCTACCCAGTTCATTGAGATATACATGAAGAATTGGAGGGCCCATCACAATCTTAGTTTTGATGTAGAATTGATTAAATTTAACAATTTGAGCATCTGTGAGTTTATCCCCTTGTTTTATCAGGTTTACCAGTGACAGAGGAACCAACTTCTTCTGAGGGTTGAAGCAGAGCATGTCCCTGATAGCTTGAGGGGTAACATAGAACAGTACTGAACCAGATGGGTCAATAACAGCCCTCTGAGAGACATCATATTGTTCAGCACAGAGGTGGATTAGCTCAGGGAATTGGTTGACCTGAGGGAGTTTGAAAGTAGGAATGGAAGACTCCCATAAGCCCAATACATCTGTCCCATTTTCATGCTTGGCTTTCAACTCTTTCAACAGATGAAGGTGGAATTTGCTGCTCATAAGCTTCTCTTCTGTAATTTGGTAATCCATGTCTGCCAAGGCTTGCCATTTCAGGTTCTTTTGAGGGGCATTCAGAGGTTGAACATTTAGTACTACAGGTGTCTCCATTGCACAGGAGGATTTTGAATCGGGTACAAAGTGATTTTGATTGAGCAGAGCAGTACAGAGGAATGCCTCCGAACCAGGGAGGTGAAGTTTATCAGGAACAGAGAGTGGATGGGAAGGTTACAGCAGTTGCAATACTGCTTTTGAACAAAATAGAGCAGCAGCAGAACTGAGCAGAGTTTGCTTTGTGGTGAATTTGTTTCTTGCAGGTAGCTGGTTCACGATTGCGCGAACCAACGAGGAATTTCCACTAAATTTGCCCAATGTGGCCTCCTAAACGTGTAATGGTAGCACTGGTTTGGTATGAATGCTGGTACGGTGGAGTTTTAATGGTGAAATTGGCGTTTTAAGGTCTGCTCACAGGCTATACCCGGAATTCACGGAAAAATGGACTTGCAGAGTGAAAATGGAGAATACCTGGTGAATTTCGTCGGCTCAATCTTGCTAATGCGCGAGTGATGGATGCTCTGGAGGTCTTGAAATTTTCTCAGCATGCTGGTGCAGGTTTGATACGTAAATTGCATGCAGAACAAACAGTGCAGCTTTTGCCAAAAATAGCAAAAAACGCGAAATTTTCGGTCTAAATATGGATTTTGGCGATTTTGGCGCGTTTTTGTGCTGACGTCAGCATGACGTCATAGGTGGGGTCAGGGTCGGATGACATCAGCATGACGTCATCAGGCCAGGTGGCGGGCTCTGATTGGTCCACGGGGATGGTGAGGTGGCAGGATAGGTCAGCCAATGGTTGATCGGGAGGTAGACGTGGCGGCATAAGTGGCAGTGACGGGGAAATTACGTGGCGATGACGTAATGCAAATGGAATGGGGGAAACCGGAAACCGGAGGCGGTTTCATATCGCACCGCTTACGGTACGGTGGCGGTAAGTGTGAGTTGTACCTCCGATGAGCCATGGAGGGGACGCGTGGCTACCGAATGACGTAGCCCATAATACGGCCGTCGGAAGATATCGCCCGGACAGAGGATCTGCTCCGATGCAATGATGGCCGTCAGATCTGGGGGGCATGATCGGACGACTATCGGAGGGTTGATGTGATAGGGGGATAGGGCGGGTAACCAACGGTCGTCGGAAAGGGTCCGATGCCTTGAGAGCCGTTGGATCTTCATTTCTTTAATCGGACGGTCGTCGGGAGGACGAAGGGATCGACAGGTAAGGGGAGTGGCGAGGATTATTTTAATAATTATTCTGGGGATCTGTGCATTGGGCGGACAACTTTGGTTTAGTGGGTTTCGCGAATTTTCTGTGGAAATGCGCCCGCCCTTTGGACTTTAGGTAAAAAGGGAAAAAGTGGGTTTTGATGTTTTTTAGCCATTTGAAGCGGGTAAGGGTATAAACAAGGCTTTTTTAAGAGGTTTTATGTGTAAATGGGGGTTTAAAAGTGAGAAAATGGATTTGTAAAGGGGAAAGGGGTTTTGGCTTAGGTTTATCACAATGACCAGATGTCATTTGATCCCTTTAGAGAACATATGGCTATAATGCCAAGGGGAGGGATATTTATACAAAATTTGGGGTTTATACACCATGGTGTTAATACTAGTAGGAGAAAGGCAATATAGGGGATTTACATAATAGAGTTAGAGTTAATATGGATGGGGGGAGTGAATGGAGGGAGAAAATACTAAGTTTACTTGAAACTCACTTAGTTTAGGGAGTAGATCAAAATGAAAAGATTTTAGACAAGAAATGTGGCTTCTAAAAGATTAAGAACCACCATGAAACCATAATTTTTCCATGAATCTCAGCTGATGAGGGGATGTTAGTAAATGACATGAAAAGGGAAGAGGGAAGTTAGTCATGCTTTCTGTTGCAACTTGATGAAGAAGAACACCTTGTCAACTGATTGACTTTGCTCTGGTAAACATAGTTAACACATTTGCAATGGTAAAGATAACCTTTCTGCAACCCCAACTACTTACCCAGCTACTTGCCTAGCATTTTTTATTTCTTCTTGGAGGGTGCACTTGGACTTGCAGACCCTTACTTGCCTTTTCTTTTCTTTGGCTTTTCTTTTGTTTTTCTATCTACTTCTGCCCTTATCTCTTCCAAGGTCCCAGATTAAGCTGTTGGGAGCCTTTTCTTCTCTACCTGAACTACTTGTCTGCCAAGATTAAACAGTTTGGACAGACTTTCTTCTCTAATCTACAACTGCAAATTTAAACTATGGAATGATCCAGATTAGACTGTTGGACCCTCCATCAAAATTGGGATGTATTAATCTATTTACACACCTTGCACTTCTTTGGAAATATGTGATCTTTGCATGATCAAAGCAGAGCATATTTGGACCTTCCCTTGTCAATCATGAAATATGAAACCTATTGGTATAGGTAGCTAACAGGTGGAAAGTCAAGAACAGTAGATCAATGGCCTTCTGAAAGACTGTGATTTTACTCTGCAATTTCTTTTTCCCTGCTGCTTTATTGTTGTGTATGACAGTAATATATTTGAAGCTTAGGGCCGTCTCTTCGAGCTTTAACTTCAAAACTTTTACCATCCAATCAACATTGAACATTATGAAGGATATAGTATGTACAACTGAACTTGTAAAATTAGTAAACTAGGTCAATGTAGTGCTTTAACATTTGACCATTGACTGGTCCTCCTTCAATCCCTACACCATTCAATTCTTTAAGGAAATATGAATTATTTCCTCTGAAGGCATATATAATGTATGGCCCTTTCCACAGGAAGTCAAACTTCCCATGTTTCCCTTTGTCCTCTCTTCTTTAATCCCACTTTAACACTTTGTCTCCTAGATAAAAGTCTTATGCTTTGGTCCTTTTGTCAAAGATTTTCTTAAGTTTTTCTTGCAGTACTTGGGTTCTATTGTATACTTCGTCCCTGGTTTGCTGTAAATGGATAGTCTCGTTAATTCTCCTCTGTATATAATTTGGTTCCACTTAGGCTTCCTGAAGTAACTTCATGACTGGAACTCCTAAAGATGAGGGGAAAATTGCCTCCATTCCATACACTAGCTCATAGGGATTGGTTCCAATGGACTTCTTAGTAGTAAGCCTATCTGCCCACAAAGCATTGGTTAATTTCTTGTTCCAAGTTTTCTTATTATCTTCCAATAGTTTTTTGATAATATTTATTAGACTTTTATTGGAAGATTCTGCAAGTCCATTCCCTTGAGGATAGTAAGTTGTGGAATGACCAAGTGTTATATGATACTTGTGACAGAAATCAATCATTTTCTTTGACTTGAAGGTTGCAGCATTATCTGTGATAATTTTGTCAGGACAATCGAACCTAGACAGAATATTAGACTCTAGAAAACCTATTATTACAGTATCAGTGGCCTGTCTAGAGGGAATAGCTTCTATCCATTTGGTGAAGTAATCAGTTGCAATGAGGATCCATTTATGCTGAGCAGAAGAGGGTGGATGGATTTCTCCAATGAAGTCAAGACCCCATTGTTGAAAAGGTTTTTCGGTGGATATAGGTTTCAAAGGCAAAGGTAAAAGTTTTCTTTTTCCTTCAAAGATCTGACACTTGTGGCAGGAAGTTACAAATTTTTTAACATCTGAAAACAAGGTTGACTAGTAAAATCTAGCTCTTAGAATTTTGTCAGCCGTTGACTTCTAGTAGAGATGCCCACCACAATCCCCTGCATGAAATTCTTGGAGTACTTTGTCAGATTCTTATTTTAATAAACAGTTTAACAAAATGCCTTCATGATTTTTCCAAAATAAAGTATTATCCATAATGCAAAATTTCGCAGCTTTCATTTTCAAAAACCTACTCTTCGTTCTGGATAACCCTGGAGGAGCCTACAGGTTTTGTAGAACATATATAATATCAACATACTAGGGGGAATCTAGAAAAGGTTGGTTGATCTGTGGAGTCACCATCTCCTGTTCGTTATCCAGTTCTGCAATCAGATTTATGTCTAGGGCTTGGCAATTTGTTTCTGCCATGAGTTTGGCCAACCCCTGACCTTTAATTAACTTGGTAGGTTTTATCTCTATATCATATTCTAAAATAGTAGCTATCCATTTTCCCCTCTTGCCATCAACTCCATCCTGTGTCAGGATATCTTTGACTATAGCATTTGGAACATAAGCTACTACATGAGAATACAAAATATATACTCTGAAATCTTTAATAGCTTTTACCAAAGAAAAAGCTTGTTTCTCCATTATTTTATACTTTAATGAGGCATCTCTAAGAGCTTTACTAAAAAAGGCTATTGGTTTTTCACATCCTTGATCATCCTTTTGTAGTAAAACTGTAGCTATGGTGTGTTCTGATGCAAAGGAAAAGATAATGAAGTCTCTGTCAAATTTTGGGCTTGTGAGGACTGGTGTTTGAGTTAAGGCTAATTTTATTTCTTCGAATGATTGTTTAGCTTCTACTGCCCACTTAATAGTCAAATATTTTTTCAACATGTTATTCAATAATCTAATTAGTTCAGCCAAGTTAGAGATGAACCTTCTTAAAAAATTATTTTTCCTAAAAATGCCTGAAGTTCTTTAATGTTTCTTGGGTGAGGTATTTGCAAAATAGCTTCAATCCTGGTTGGGTCAATCCAGATTCCATCTTTAGAGATAATGTGGCCTAACAGTTTTCCTTCTTCCAAACCAAATAAATATTTCTTTGGGTTCAGAGAAATGCCAAATTTTCTGCATTTAAGAAAAACTTTCCTAAGATGATCTGGGTGTTGTTGATATGACTTTGAAAAGACTGTTATATCATCTAGGTATATAACCAGGAAATCATGGATTTCCTTTGCAAAGGAAATATCCATTGCCCTTTGAAAGGTGGCCCCTGTATTTTTCAATCCAAAGGGCATTTTGACATACATGAAGGTGCCCCATGGTGTTGTGAATGCAGTTTTTGCTTGGTCATCAAGATGGACTAAAATTTGGTTGTAACCTGAGAATCCATCTAAAAATGAAATTCTTGTAGAACCTACCACCCTTTGAAGTATGTGATCCATTTTAGTTAAGGGATAGTTGTCTTTAAGTGAGACTTTGTTCAAATTCTAAGGTCAACACACAGTCTAATTTCTCCTGTTTTCTTTCTTGTAAGGACAAGATTAGGTACCCAATCTGAAAACCTAATGGGAGCAATGATTCCTGCTTCATACATTCGTTTGATCTCTTTTTCAATCGAAGGTAATAAAACAGGTTTAATTCTTCTTAGCTTTTGACTAAAAGGTTTATGGTCTTCTTTCAAAGGGATAGTGTGTTGAATAATACTGGTATCATAGGATTTTAAGTCTTCGTAACTCCAGGAAAAAACATCCTGGAATTCTTTCATTAGTTCAATATATTTCAGTTTTTCATCAAGGGGTAATGATTTGGACAATTTTATCAGTTTAGGATTCTCTTGAGTTCCTATGTTGCATTCTTCAATGTCTGCTTTCAAGGGCTCCATCTTAGGCTTTTTAGGAATATCATTAGAGTCAAATAGGTCCTCCAAAGGAGTTAATCCCTTGGGTAATTGATTATCTTTGAGATTTATAACTTCAGTTTCATCATCAATTATTTCATCAATATCCATTTTCTTTAAATCCTCAATATTTGTTTTCATGAATTTAGTAGGGTGAAGCATGTTTTTTGAGTTTTCTTCCAATTTGTTAATGTCTAGCTCACTAGTGTGTTCAAAATCCGAAACTGTTTCTACATATATATTAATGCTATCAAATTCTTCATCTAATGTCAGAAAGTGATTGATCTGCTTATCATTTTCAAAAACTCGCCAGTTCTTAAGATTATCAGGTATAGCTGGCCTATGCCTGACCTCAATTGTATACTGGTGATTGGGCTGAAAAGGCAATTTGCAGGTGTTGGCAAACATAGCCAGGCTATGAGCTTGCATGTTATGTTTTCTAGGAATAGTTGCAAGCTTGGTTTCTAAAAAAGTGTTAAGGATTTCTACAACTGTACCTCTGTAAAGTCCTAATCTAGGGTCTCTGGTTATGTAAACTCCATTAATTTGTTTAACAATCAGTTTAGAATCTCCCATGATTGATACCCTTATAGCTCCTAATCCTTTGACTAGCTTGAGGCCTAGCTAGAGTGCTTCATATTCTGCCATATTGTTTGTACATTTAAAATTCAACCTATAGGCATGTCCTTCTGCGTGATCATTCTCTAAGTTATAGACCCATACACCTGCCCCTACACTTAATTTGTTTACCGAACCATCAAATTCTAAATGCCATAAAATTTCATGTTCATAATTTGTATCAGGAGTAATGAGATCTTTCTTAGCTAAGATATATGGATTTTCTTTTTCATCTGATATCTCTTTAATTCAGACAGTTGTCTTTTCTTTTACAATTTCTTTTGGTTTTGTTGCTATGTCTTCAAAAATTTTAATTTCTTTTGGTTCTGCTGCTATACCATTTGGAATATCATCTGGATCAGTTTCTACATTATAGAGAATAAAGGAATCCATATCAGAATGAACTCGGTAATTGGGAAAGTTTTGAGGCTTCTCCTGACTACTCACTACATACTTCATTAAAGTTTCTCTATATAACTTCTTTGGTTGTCCAAAAACAGATATGGTAGTGTATGACATGTCTAATTGTAGAGACCCCTGAAGGTTGGCACCCCAGGATCTGGACAACAGCATGTTTTACTTGGGTGGAATGTCTACTACCACTATGTCCATAAGTATAGTTTGAGCAGGGTATTGAACCAAAGAGACACATAAATCCTTTATAAGCCCTAAACATCTCACTTGACTAGAATCAAAGGAAAACAAATCCTTATAGGGTCTAGTGATGTCTAAGTTGAGTTTCTCCATAACAGACTTGGGCATGAGGTTGTGAGAGGCACCAAAGTCGAACATGGAATTATGAAAAATCTAATCATGGGTATTGAGACTAGCATATAAAGGTGGTATCCCTCCTTCCAGTGGTTTTCCATTTACTTCAGGGCCAAAAATCAACTCGGGCTGGTCATCAAAGAGATTTACAGAATCTGCATTTTCAATAATATTTAATGATTTGCTTATTTGAGACCTGTAAACATCATGTTTCACACGTTCTATCAACGAAACCGAAATTTTAAGCTTGGCTACCTCTGCTCCAAGACTAAAGGGCAGGATTGTTTTTTCAGTTTGAACCTTTGGGTTTCTAGCAGAAATGTTTTCTACATTTTCTTCTATTTCAGGATTTGGGACATCCTTTGCTGATTTTTCTGATGTGATCTTTTGAGGCTCTTCCATTGTTTCCTTGGAGGCAAGTGAAGTGGAAGGTTCTTCATTGCTGGGCTGGTTATCAGATACGTCTTCTATGGTGGGGCTGGAAGGATTTTGATTTGTTTTAGAGAGGATTTGAAGTGTTTTGGTCATTGGAACTGTTTTACCCTTTTTAAGTTGATTAGGAGCTATTTTCTGGTTTGTTTCAAGGTTATCAGTGCTTTTTCTACTTCTTAAATTATACTGCTTATGTAATTCAAAAATAGCAGAGTCATATCCCTGTCTGAAATCAAATGACTCTCCTGTTTGGGTTTTAAATTGTTGCAGCACATGGGATTCTTGGTCATCCTGAGTTAGGAATACATCTTCCTCACCATCTAGACCCATTAAATTTATCTGAGTGTCTTGCTCAGGGTCTTCTGATTGAGAGGCTTCGGCATAATTTTCTTGGAAAGGCGGTCTGATATTCTGGTCAGGAATATTCTTACCAGTGTTTTGATTCTTATTTTTTCTAAAATTAGGATTTCTCCCCGAATTAGCCTGCTGGCCATCCCAAGGAGATTTTCTTTCAATTATGTCAACTCTATCAAACAATTTGTCCATTCCTTTAACAATAGCATCAAGCTTTTGTTCAAAGGGTGAACTTTCATATTTTACAGGTATTCTTCTCTCATTCCTAGCTTTGGCTCTTTTGGAAAGTAGGTTAGCCTCAACACTTACAACTACGCTTTGCATTTCTTCCAAAGAGGGAGGGTTCCTTTCTCTTAACTGGAAAGCCATATCTGAATCAAATCCATCAGGAAATTTGATCAGGGCTAAACCAGGTGGGGGCCTAAGGTCAACTGGAATGGCACTATAAACACTATTGAACCTAGTGCAATAGTCCTGAACGGTCTTGTGAGGTCCCCTTTTAAGGTTCTCATATTCAGATAAAATCTGAAGGGGGTCCTTCTTTTTCTCCCACCTATTCAGGAATTGCTAGTAAAGGATTCTTAAAATGTCTACTTTGGGGAGCTAAAGCTCTAAACTAGGTTCTAACTTCTCCAGAAAGACTTTGGATGAAAATTCTCATTTGGACATCTGTTGTGTCAATCTCATGAAGTTCAAAGTAGTTTGTCATTTTCCTAGTATGTCGTTGAGCTGTGTAGGTCCCAGTGCCATCAAAAGTAGTAATTTTACTCTGATAATCCTATGGAATAACACCTGGGGCAACAGGAAACATAAGGGGAGCATATCTATTGGCCATGATTGTAGGTTGGGTAGGAGTTGGGGTAACAGGTGATGTTTGGGTTGTGGAAGAAGAACTAGAGGTAGTGGTAGGATGTTGAGTGATGATTTATTGAAAAGTGAGTGAAGGGATGAAGGGAGGAGTGGAATGGATTTCAGATGAGTGAGGGAATAATGATGAACTAACAGAAAGAGAAGTAGTCACAGAAAGTTCAAGTGTTCTATCGATAGTAAGAGATGACTGAGTGGAATTCTGGAGATACCGATCAATTGACAAATTGGTTCTTTGGGTTTCAAGTTCTCTGAGGAATTCTGGATCTTAGACTAGGTCCAATAGTTCACTGTCAGATGTGGTTCTAAATAGAGAGAGTTCAAAGTGTTCGTCAAAAGGAAGATCTTCTAGGAAAAGCCACTCAATAGGACATGAATGTGATCTGAACAAAGGTCTGGGGCTTAATGAACTTTCTTGCCTTCTAATGATTTTTGGAATTAGGTTAGGATTTTCAAACACAGGGGGAGGATTTGGATCAGGGTTAGCCCTAGTGTAATGAGTTCTTCCTGAAGCCAGATTTCAAGCTTTTCAATGCTATTCTTTTATGGATTTTCAAAATAAATTCAAAATAACTTCAAAATAATCCTTTAAGATTCTTTAAATTCAAACTTTATGTTTCTCAAAGGTTTATTTAACTGAGGATTTGGTATCCCCAGTATGGTCGCCACTATGTTATCACTCAGATTTTCCTTTGAAGTTATTGGAAGAAGGAAAGGATCTGAGGTAACCAAAAACCAATCTTTTAAGTACAGAATCTAGCCAATTTGTACTCAAAGAGGACTCTCTCTTTATGATTTAGCTTTTTTTGAAAAGATTTTAGGCTAGTTATAAATGTTCAAGGAGGTTGTTTTGTTTGAGAATGGTGGACTTCTGAAACTAATGGTAAAACTAGGATTTTAGGCCATTGGGCTATGGAGTCAAACAAGGATAATTCACTGGAATAAGTCAAATTGTTGAGGTAGGATTTCAACAGGCAGGATAGTAGAGTAAAGACAAACTTTGGGGTTTGAATGGATGATTTTTCTGCTCAAAACAAGAGGGCAATCAAGAATCCTCAAGTTAGGATTAGAAAGAGGAAAGAAAGATAGGTCAACCAGAATAAGGCAATTAAGAATCCTATACCAGGGACTTATTAGAGAAAAACTACAGGGATAGAGGAGCAGTTAAGAATTCCTTTATCGAAATTGTTTAGAAGAAAACATATAAATGGTATATTGTTGATAACAGATAGCAATAATGCTAATTCTGATATACTTTGACTATTTTACCATTTAGATTTCAGATGCACGAAACATTGAAACATGTAGAAAACACATAAAATCACAAGGATAGAATACTTATTTGCAATTATACTGCACGAGAATCTGATGAAATGTCCTCAACTTTCATTCCTTTTCCAGCAAAAAATCCAGATTTGATTACAACATCTCTCTTAACTTAACAGCATAGACTTATACAGATGTTATAGAATCCACCATGAATACTTCGAATGGAGAAGTATTTATACAAAAATTACATCAAAATATCTCATAACTACATGAGATTTATTTTAGGGAATACAAAATATCTTTTACAAAAATATATAGACAGATGTAAAACTGATTGTTATTGTCCCTTTATTCATGGAAGTGCTGGAGGTTGAAACTCGAATTTGCCTCTTGTTGTTGCTCTAGTAATTGTGTGTTGGATCATTTTTTACTTTTCCCTACTGATACTATTTACCTGTTTACTGATACTCATTACCTCAGTGAATATTTTCTTTTACCTCAGAGTTACCATAGTATCTTACAGGATTATGAGCATATCAGTCCACCATTCTTCATTGGGTATCTTCATACTAAGCAATTTTCTGTATATTTCATCAGCCTCAGTGTGTTTTGCAAAATTGGGTTGAGTTGTGAACAAGTGTTTCACTTCATGCTCAATATAGAAAAGGTTTTCTAAGCCGTCATATAGAACTTTTCCTATGGGTAGTGCTTTCACTGTTGAAGAGCTGACTTGATTTCTGGCCTATTGGTGCAGTATGTCAATGTAGTCTTCATGCTTCATCAGCTTGTCGTTTATGACCAATAAATTTGGAATTCATTTTTCTCTCAGAATGTTATATTTTATCATAAACTCATCAATGTCTTCTTGGATACTTTGACATCTTCTTTCTAGGTTAAGCATCAAGTTCTTTTTGGTCAGAACTCTCTTGATTTCAAGGATGGTACCAGTCAGGTTTTCTATATCCTTTTGTTCCAGTTCTTTCCTGCTTTGGCTATTCAAGAAATTGATTAATTGGATTGCCTCTTCAGGTTTCTCCCCCAATTCTTCTCTGGTCTTTTATATCGCCTCTGTAGCTAGTTTCATTAAATCAATTTGTTCAAAGATAATCTAAATAGAAGACCAAATATCATTAATGGAATTAATGATGTTGTTCTATAAAATCTCTATAATATCTCTTAAGGTCTTTTCAAATGTTAAGTCCTCTAAAGTTTTTATCCTATTAGTCATCCTTTTGTTCTTTCTCTGCTCTTCAGTGTAGTTTATCTGTGATATCTCATAATTGTACTCCAAGCTAGCAACCTTTTCTTTTAATTTTTGTATCTAATTTGCTTGGAATTTAATTTATTCCATGGACTTGATTAAGTCCTCTGTTTGATGTGTTGAAGTTGTTGTTGTTTCAAAAGTGCCTGTTGTTGCTATTACTAGAAGAGTTGTTGTTAGGGGAATGTTGGGTGCCAAAGCTACCGCAATAGTGGATGGCACTACTGTAGAAACCATGAGTACTGCAGTTTGAGGCGTGGTGGTCAACTCACCTTGTTTAGACTGCAAAGCTTTTTCCAACTCTTGTTCTATTTCTTTCAGCTGTTCATTTAACTTAAGGACCAAGTCCAAAATTTCCTCCTCATTTTGTTTCTCAATGACTTCTGCAGTTTGTGGATGTATGAGGGGAGGGAGCTTGAGTTGTTTTCTGAGTGTAGCAATATCTTCATTCTTCTTTTTCATCAAACTCTCAGCTGCCTTAACATATTTTGGATTATGAACCAACTCAATCACTAGGTCTTCTAATGACTTTATTCTAGTGTCCTTAGCCTGAGAAGAGGCTTTTTCTAATTGTAATTGTGTTGTAGTATTGCTCAAAGAATTTTTCAACTGAGGTGCAATGATGGATTTACTGGTTAAAGTGGAATAGACCATCTCACCTATTTGCTTGTAGAGCTCAATTTGATCAATTGGGTGGATGTCTTTAGCAAGAACTTCAAAATTTGTCTTCAAGTAATCAGCCATGGACTTTGGCTGTTGTACTGTTGGCTTCAAGAAGCTCATCTGCATTTTTCCCTCTTTGATGTCAAAAGCTGACATCAACCTTGTCTGATTTGTGGGAGCCATTTTCATATATTTGGCATAGGTTTGAGCTTTGAGCTGCTCATTCCTAGTCTTTATCTCTTTGTACCTTTCCTTCAAATCTTGGCTTTGCTCTGAAACTGCTCTGAATGATGACACTTCCACACTTGGTTGCCTGCTTAATGCCTAAGTTTGGGAGGCAGATGGTGTCTCTCCTGCTACTGTAGTTTGTATTGTGTCACTTCTTGTTTCTTCATATTCCTGCTTGGACAGAGGATTCAATCTTGTCCTTTTGACATATACCTGGTCTAGTGGCACTGTTGAGGGACTAGCCTCACTCCTACTTCTTTTTTGATTTCGTTCCTCATTGAGAGGAGTCTGCAATACTGGAGGATTGCCCATGATTGTTTCAGTTTGGGTCAATTCCTCATAAATGCTCTGTGACCCTGAATCTTTCCTCGGTTCTGAAGTCTCTGGTTGTCCTCATGACTGTGCACTCAGCTCCTGTGCTAGTCTCTGTGAAGATTCTGTAGGCACTTGTTCAAAGGAATCCAGATCAAGTATTTTTTCTAAATATTTCATAACATTCTATACTTCAACTTGTGTGTTATCTGGTTCTATAAGTGTTCCCTCCACCCATTCATTTCGATTTGCATATTGTTCTATCTCTGGAATTCTATGATGAATGTAGGGGGACAACTTATTCTTTTGTCTTTTGTCACTGATGAAACTATGAGGATCATAAGGCCAGATGAAACTCTTTTTCAGTCTCATTCTCAAGGATTTCTTCTGTTGTTTTCCCTGCTTTTCTGTTGTTACAAACAAATGGTCCTAAGTGATATTTTATCCTTAACTGAGCTTTCTTATTAGCTTTCATAAAGTGGATTTCATCAGAGTTTATCATTTTCCTGTAGTACTCCAGGGCGAACAATGTCATGGGGACATATTTGGGAAATTTGTAGGGAGGCAATTCACACCCATAAACTCTGATCTCGGTATGGTTCTGGTATAAGTACCCGTCACCAACCTTGTATTGTTTGGATAATTGAAGGATTCTTTTGATATCATCACTGACTCTAGGAGGGGGACTTCCTATCAACATGGTAGTTACAGGATGGACAAATTGATCAATAAAACCTGTATAAGAATAAGGGGAAGAAGTTGAATAGTGAAAAATTGAAGTCCAGAAGACAACAGACCTGGGATTCCCTCTGGTGTCAAGTTTTGGACAGAGAAAGGGAATTTATCAGACTAGTAGTAAAGAAAAAGATGATACAAGACTGAGGAATATTTAAAGACTCTCATTCTCTAATCTCATGAATTGGTCATGTATCTTGTCGGCAATGAATGTGGCATAGTCAAATTTAGCTACAGGAGGTTGACCAGGGGTAAAAATAGTCATGAAGGTTAAGGTCAATTCATCTACATACTCACTGGTGGTGAAACCCATAATGCAGGCAATCATGGTAACAATATCTCTGCCCAAATTAGTGAAAAAGCATGACATGTAGGGAGGGGGGTCTTTTGGCATGTGCTTCTCATCAATGAAAGTCTGACAAACGCTACTAATTTCAGAACTAGACATTTTTGTAGATTTCTCAAGTAATTCTGCAATGGAAAGGGGGGTGAGGTTCTGGTCAAGCTGTAATTGCAACATCTCATTAATAGACTTGGTTGTAATGGTGAAAAGGATTCTTTGGTCCAGGGACATTACAGCTCTTAAATTGGGGTTGTAATTTGCATGGCATTGGTGGACCATATCTAGGAAAATGTGAATGGAAGGGAATTGGTACTTTGGTACATTTGATTCCCAAAGACCTATGTTATCATAGTTGTTCAAGTAATTATCTCAGTACCTACAGTAGAATTTCAAGGGGCTATCATCAAAAGTAAGGTCTTTGATTTGAAAATCTTTATCGGCCAACGGGAGGTAGTCCAAATCCCTATGGGGAGTAGTGATTGGAGCAACGTTTAGGGCAACAGGAGCTTCCATCCTTGGTTCTTGTGTTTTCAAGGAATTTCAGGAAAAACAGGTGCTTGGGGAAGTCTGGGGACTAAGAAAATAGCTTAATTGTACTGAATAATTTAGGTTTCGATCAATTTAGTGGAAATTCAATACAAAAGCAGGGTTTCTAAGAGGGAAATGCGGTAAATACCTGTTTTTGATCGACTTTATGGACAAATGGCTACAATGAAGGCTTTTCAGGGTGCGCACAGTAGTCCACAGTGGTCTGTAGTTCAGAAACTGATGGCAGTTGACGGTTGGAAGTCAATTGCTGGACTGGACATACTTTGTGTGTGCATGGAAGGCAGAAGTCGTTTTCTCGGGAAAAAAGGGAAAACAATGAACATTTTTGTTTTTATGCACAAATTCAATGATTTTTTGCGGGTGAATGAAAATGACAGTTGGTGACAACCGATTGATGGGACACTTTGTCATTTAGTGGAAGCGGAAAACAGGAGCGGTAATGGTTTTCATCGCACTGCCTTTGGGAGGTGGGTAGTTTTGGCAGAGGGTCGCGCGATGCCATAGATCGAGTGACACGTAGCACCAACGAAAAGTCAAAATTGCTCGTATCACGCGATTAACATTCAGCCCAAAGGTCTATGTGATATGGGCGAGAGCCGCTGGATGTGGGGAGGTTGATCGGAAGGTAGTCAGCAACGGGAAGTGGCGGGGATTTAATAAAGGGGCCCGATTATAATTAAAATGACTTTAATTACATTGGGGGTGGTATGAATGGCGGGGAGGCTTTTAACTAATCCAGGTGACTAATTAATCCCACTTTAACACGACGTGGGTTTGGTTCTTAACTAATCGCGGTTCGATTAATTAATTCGACCCAATTAACTTTTATTATAGTTTATTTTGCAAACCATGGGGCGGGATATTTATTTATTATGGGGTTTTATTAATAATACGGGAAAGGGTAAAAATGTTTTGGGAGTTAAATAATAATAATAATTAGGAGTTAATATGATTTATGGAAAGAGAAAATGTGCTAAGTAAATGTCTCCGAAAATATATTCATCATCCAACATTATAACTTAGGCTGAAATGTGTTTGGGGGGTTCTTATAAAGAACCTTTATTTTTCCTAAGTAAAATAGTGATTTTACTTAGGAAAAGCATTTGAAGGGAATGAATGAATTATGAAGGGGGTGACTTTTGATGAAGGGGCTTTAGCACTTAGGCCTTACAAGTTATTGGGTCGAGGGTTCGGTCCCTCCAGAAGTCAGAGAAATGCTCTGAGCCCCTTTAACTTTCAGGTTGTTGGTGCCTTTAGTACTTATGGGAAATTAGTAAAATTTAGGGAAAAAATGAATGAGGTTAATTAGTTGGACTTTTGTCTATGATATAAATGTCTTCATTGTCATCCATATATTTAATTTCTTTTGATGATGAAAGTATATGACTTGATATCTAGATAATCATTCATCATACATAATTCTGCAACCATTCATCTACTTGCCCTACCTACTTTATCCTACCATTTTTTCTTCTTTTATTAGGGTGCACTTAAACTAGAAAACCCTTATCAAAGCCTTCTCTTTTCTTTTACAATGGTATTCTAACTAATTCTAACCTTATTACATCCAAGGGCTCAAATTAAACTGTTTAGCTCCTTTATTCACTCTACCTATCTACTTATCTTCCAAGATTAAACAGTTTGGTCAGATTTTATTCTCTATATCTATAAACATGAAATTCAAAACATGGAATAACCAAGATTAAACTATTTGGTTACCATGGATTGTGGCATAAGTAACAAGTTGCACACAATCTTTATTATACAAAAAGTAAAATAGCAGTGGCATTTGGACTTGCACACTTTCATGGTCTTTTTTCTTTTTCTTGGGGTTCATTTTCTTTCATTTTTTGACCTTTTCTTTATTCTTTTTTCCCTTTGATTTTTATTTTAGGGCATACCCTCTTTACATTTTTTTTTTTTTTATTTTTTACAAATATGGAAAACATTTGCAACAAGCAAAGGTATGTACATATTTCAGAGCTAAACCAAGTCAATCATGATATATGACACCTATTGGTATAGGAACATAACACCTTCTTCAAACACCTGAAACAAGTAAACAACAGCAAACAACAACCATGATAATAAACAAATTGTAATTCAACCTACTTAACAAGTCAAGAAGCATTAATCCATAAACATTTGAGATGACACATTATGTAGGAAATCAATCGATAGTTTCATATATGTTAAATCAAGAAGAGATTACAACCGTTGCCTTGACGTCGTTGTTATCCTCCGACAAATTCGTGTTCCCACACACTTCCATTAGCATTCCATGATGGTCTCAACAATGATAGTCTTAAGGCTCTTCCCTTTAGTCTTCACACTAAACAAAATTCACACTTATCCCTCACACACAACTAGAGAGCTACAACTATGAATAACTTGTTGATTAGTCCAAACTTAATTAGCAATAGCACACCAACACTTAGCACTAGCTTGTGCTTGGGAAAAAGGGAGGTTTATATAGCATGAATGGATGGGAGACGGTTTCTCTTCTCATGGGAGAAGGTCTTATCTCTTGAGGTAGTTCCATCCTAATAGGGGAAAGGAGACCAAACTGACATCCTCGACTCCATCTGGCCCAACCATTTACCATACTTCCATTATGAAGCTTCTAGAGTTAGAAGCTTCAGCTCCTTATTTAAAAAACTTTCCAAAAGAGGATCGGCATGAATAGAACAAGGCTCAATCACTCTGGTCGGCGCTAGGGATAGTTTTAATCCCTACATATCGGCGCGAGGAAAACAAGGGCCATTAGCGCTGGTCTTGTAAAATGGTAAAAATAGAAGATTATTGGGAAATTATGCAAAAGGGAATTGTTATGCTCATGAAGAGGGACACAATGGGAGTTTCTTCATGAAGGGGAAGCATGTAGGGTTCACTGTAGAGGTCCTCCAGGATCAAGGAACGGGGAGTACAGGGACAGTGACAAAATGTTGTGTAACATGGTCCCTTTTCATACATTTGTGTCTCTCGAGCCCGAAAAGGTAGAAAATGATACTCGAGAGAACCGCTTGACCATTTCAGTCAAGGAGTACCTTTTTCGTAAATAGTTGATCCTAGCCCAAAAAAGGGGTAAATGTATACTAGGTAAATGAAGTTTTTCATCCTTTAACGTGTTCAAAATGACAAGATCTAGACAATATTTTTGTGTTTAAAGGGTCAGAAAAGAGCTTGAAAGCGGACCCCACATTTTATTCTCTTTTACGAGTCAAAAAGGGAAAAATACTCGGCAATCATTTCCTTTGAGTTTTACAAGTCAAGAAAAGAGCTTAAATGTGACTCAGTACCATCATCGAAAATCTGTGACCTGTTGCTGCACAAAAAGGTAAACGCATTATCCAATTCCTGAGGCAAAATAGGTCATAAATACGTAAAAAACCCTAATATTCCATGAAAAATGAATAAAAGGAGGGAAAATTAATTATTTTTTACCATTTACCATTTTACCTTTGTGTGAAGAGCTTTTAACCCACTTTTGCCCTAATTTTTCTAGAGCAGATTGTGGGAGATCCGAGAGGTCATTCACTGAGCCGTCAGTTGCAAGTAAGAGCCAAGACCTTAAGCTCCATTTTCATACTACTTTTTCTTTTTTTTATCCATTTTTTGGGTTTCATGGGGATCTTTTGGCAAAGAAAATTAGCCCTCGGTCAGTGTGATATCCGGGCACAAAATCACGTCGATCAGGGGTGGCTAAAACTGCCAAATGCGCCATTAGTGCCACTGTTTTTAAAACAGACTCACAGACATCGTGAACAAAGAAAATTTGATGTTTTCTCTTTAATTCACCATTCAAATCCAAAATTCTCTGTAAAAAAATGATTATTGACTTGATTGAATGGTTGTTGCAGGAAGAAAGTGTTGAAAATGGTGGATTGGAAAGAAAGAGAGCATGAGGATATCGATACCCAAGCCATTGTTGATCTAAATTGCTTGGAGGCTTTGAGGAACTGTGGGCTCCTCAAGTTCTTTCTCACACCAAGGATGCGGGCTCAACCTGCGCTGCTGCAGTACCTTATTAGTCTCTCGGACATAAATCATGAAATTTTTATCATTGGTGACCAAGAACTGGAGTTGGAGACTTCAGATTTTTATTTTATGACAGGATTGTTCCAGAGAGGAGAACCAATCAACCTATATGGGTCGATGCCGATTGGGGCAAGTGTTTCCATGTTACTTGCCGAACATTGCCCAGAAGCCCTCAAATCCAAGAGTGGCAAGATCAAAATCGCGACTGTTGGGGATCTTGTATTAAGAGTGTTACTGTTGACCATCAACAGAGTGGCTGGGTCCCAAGCACCACATGAGACTAACAAATCAAAGTTCTTGTATGCTATCAAGTGCACAATGCCCACTATTTTTAACTGGGCGGAATCTATGAAAGTCAACATGAAGCGCCAACTATCAAAAGCTAAGGTGGGAAACCTAAAGCAGTTTTGCTTTGGGTCTGTGCTAGTGACCTTCTTCTTGGAGCGGGTTCCACTGTTCCAATACCAGCTGACTGAGGTAGATCCACCGATGCCACGAGACCCATGGATGGTCTGTTGGAGCGAGTTGATTCCTAGGATTACGGGGGGCCAACAAATTTCCTACAAGCCCACCTTTTTCTCATGTCAACGTCGACAGCTAATCATAGTGGAGGATTGGCCTTACAATAGTACTGACCTCCGCGGAGATCTGGATATGCCGCCCCCAAAAGGAGAGAATTTTGATGATGGAGGTAAAAACAAACAAGTTTTTAGTTTTTTATGTTTTTATTGTTTTTTAAATATATGTGTTCATGACACTTCAATTTTATGAATGTAGATGTTGGACTAGAACAACCTGCCAGGATGTCCCCGATTGCCAGGCACATCGCTCGGCAGTTTGATGTCGCTCCTTATCAAGATGGGAGTGACAACGAGGAAGAGATTGCGCAGAATCTTGAGGGTTTGACCCATGGGATCCCAGAGTATGCTCAGATGGGTGATGTCCCATGCTAGTACCAGAGGCATACGGTGGGGGTGTCAGATCGGATCCGCCGACTGCTGATTCGTGTAGTCTGAGAAGTGGCATGCTATCATGAGAATCATGTTTTTTAGTGCATAGGTCTAGTATAGCATTCCATATTTTTTAGGCCTGCGAGCCACCGATGTATTTTGGACACACATATTATTTTTTGGTATTTTGGATGTATCAAACACTATGGACATATATATGTATATATATATATGTGTGTGTGTGTGTGTGTGTGTGTGTGTGTGTGTGTGTGTGTGTGTATTTTCTTGCTTAGTATGGTACAAATGATTTGTTCTTTCTTTTCACATGTTTCGCAAATGTCTATCTAGCACATAATTAGCTAATGCATCTATCAATGTATTCATATGTATAAGAATATGATGATATGTAATATAATCAAGATTTCTCTCCAGTAGACAAATACGTAGATACATTCTCAATATCTGAGGATTTCTGACGGAATATTGCCCGTTGAGTTGAAGGACAACAAGCTGTGAATCTAGGTTGACAACCAATTCCTGAATGTCAAGACCGATGGCTTCCGACAACAATTGGATAATTGCGTTGTACTCAGAAATGTTATTGGTTATTTGATCTAAACAAATACCTTGAAGATCAATCAACTCACCATGGGGGTCATAAATGGCCCATGCCACGGAGGATAAATTTTGGGTACTAAGACAAGCACCATCAACGAAACCAATGTGAGGAGTCATAGACATCTGCAAAGCAAGTAAAAACATAGTGAGCATGAAAACTTCTTGAAAACTAACACACCAAACCACACTGCACAAAAATTAATGACACACTAATGTACATAAGAGACCATGCAAGATAACCTAAGCATAGTACTTTTTAAGATAGAGCCCAGTTTGGGTCTTATCTAAAGGATTGCCTTCATATTCAATTAGTTCATAGGCCCCTTTTGTAACACACGTTTAACTATATAGGGCCCTTGCCACATCAGTTTAACTTTCCTACCCCTAGATTATCATTAGCCTGATCGTATAGTAAAACCAAATGTCCTTTAGAAAACAGGCGAGGGGAGACAAACTGATCGAAATGGGACTTGAATTGCTTCTTTTGTGCTTCTATGACCAAAGAAGCAAGACGACGAGTCTCATCCAGCCATTTTAAATACAAGAGGCGTTCTTCTTGAGGTGAGGTTTCAGGGAGAAGTTCGATAGCTAGCTTGAGTGAAGGGATTTCGCACTCAATCGGTAACATTGCTTCCAGACCGTAGACTAGCTGGGATGGTGTGAAACTAGTTGCATCCTTGGTCGAGGTTTGATAAGCCCAAAAAGTTGAAAAGAGCATGAGATGCCAATTTGACTTATGCATCCCGATAGTATGTTGAAGCATTGTAACCAAGACCTTGTTCACAGCTTCAACTTGGCCATTGGCCTGAGGATAGTACGGGGTTGAGCCATCATGGCACAAACACAACATAGAGGTAAGCTCAGCCATCATGTAATCTTTGAAATGGGAGACATGGTCGGTGACAATGGCTTGAGGGACGCCAAACCAGGAAATAATGTGATTGAATAGAAATTGAGTTGTCGTTTTACCATCTGCAAAGTATTTAGGCATCGCTTTGGCCCATTTGGTGAAATAATCCACAGCAACGATAATATAACCATGCCCCCTGGCCGAATGATGGTTACATGTCATATAGTCAATGCCCCATTTGGCAAAAGGACCAATGGTAATAATGGGGTGTAGGTGAGCGGGTGGGGCCCGCATCTTTCGCTGGTAAATTTGGCATTCACGATACTTGTGAACGGCAAGGATGCAATCCTTAAAAATGGATGGCCATAAATAACCAGTGCGAAGGATTTTTGGAGCAGTAGCATATCCAGAAATATGACCGTCACATGCCCCAAAATGGCAGTCATTGAGAACTCTCTCAACCTCCTCGAGAGGAAGACATCTGTGAAGAACTGAATCGACACCGACATGGTATAAAGTATCTCCAATAATACGATAGGGTTGGGATTGATGTCGAATGTGTCGGCGATCATCCTTAGTCAACGCAGACCAGAACATGGACGTCTGGAGATACACGATGATATCACCATACCATGGGTCAAGGGTGCTAATTAGGAAAAGAGTCTCGTCTGGGAGCTGCTCATCGGCACCAACGGGGAGAGACGTAGAAGGAAGGGAGAAAATCAACTTGGAAAAAACCAATGATTTCTTAGATTTGGTGGTAGTAAACACCAAATCAAATTCTTGAAGGATGACAATCCATTTAGAATACTTGCCCCCAACAACTGGCGAGTTAGGACGTAGGTCATGGGGTTGCATTCAGAAATCACAGTGGTAATTCGTAAGAGAATGTAGTGTCAAAATCGTTGAACAGCCTGTACGGAAGCCAAAGCAAACTTCTCGACATGAGCATAACGTGTTTTGATTTCAAGGAGATTGTGATTGAGGTAGTAAATAATATGTTAATTGCCTTCGTGATCATCTTGTACCAACACCATAGCGATGGTACTAGAGGTTGCAGCTAGATAAAGGAAGAAATCTCGATGATAATCCATGGGATGCAACAAAGGAGCATTTATGAGGACAACCTTAAGGTCATCGAAAGACTTTTGGGCAATCTCATCCCAAACAAAGGGCGTTCCTTGCTTGAGCAATCGGGTAAACCCTGAAGCTAGCTCAACATAATTGGGTACGAAATGACAGAGGAAATTTTCTTTTCCCTGCAGGCTCTGCAGTTGGTGCAATGAAGATGGAGGGGGTAAATTAATAATGGCCTCGACTTTAAGCAAATCAAGGTGAATTCCTTCCTTAGAGACAATAAAGTCTAGGAGTCGTCTGGATTCGACACAAAAAACACATTTATGCAGATTCAATTGAATGTTGTAGTGCCTATAGCGAAGAAAAATCTGCCAAAGATGATCAGGGTGATCATGGCGCTTACGAGAATGAGCGGGAAGGTCATCCAAGTAAGGCTGAACAATGTTTCGAATGTCGTGAAATGCATAGGACATCGCCCTCTGAAATGTAGCCCCAACATTTTTTAGGCCAAAAGGGAGCTTTTTGTACGCAAAATTAGCCCATGGACAGATAAAAGTCGTCTTTTCTTGATCTGTCGGCGCAATGTTAATCTAGTTGTAACCAGAAAAATCGTCCATAAAGGAAAACAAATTTCTCCGAGCACATTCATCAACGATCTGATGAATGAAGGGAGTGGGATAGTTTGGACATGCATGATTGAGATTATGGTAATTGACGCAAACGCGGATCATGCCTTATTTCTTTGCCACTGGTACAATATTTGACACCTAATCTATGAGAGGGATCAGATAAATAGATCCAGCTTGGAGAAATTTTTCAACTTCACCCTTGATAGCAGCTGCTTTCCTAGGGTGCACTAGGAGGAGTCGTTGGTGAATGGGCTTCGCGTGAGGATAAGTCGGTATTTCATGAACAACGATGCTAGGATCAATTCCAGGCATTTCCTCATATGACCACACAAACACATCACAGAATTCTTGGAACAGATGAGTATAGAGCTTGATCTCATCTGGAGAACAAGTTACCCCAATATGGACATTTTCAATGACACCAAGCTTGACAGAAATATCAATTGGTATCATTTGGGTAATGTTACCCAAATTTCCTTCCGACCATACTTCATGAGTCATGATCGGCACTTGAAGCATTAGGGAGGGGAACTGAGAAGAGAACTCTTCGAGACAAGTAGACATGACCACTAGGCTAGGCAGGAACAAGGAACGATGATATCATTCCAAGGTGGTTCCTCTAGAAACAATACTTCCATGATACTCTCGTCAGAAAGAAAAGTCTCGACTACGGGATCAGGAGATTCTGAAGCACCAAGCCACTGGGATTGAGAATACATATCGAGAGATGTCCTCGAAACAGGAAAATCAAAGGATACAAAACTTGAGGCCGAAACAATTTCCACATAATTGATTTTGGCGGGACTAAGTGGCATAACCTCGCCCCAGGTATCAACAAGATCCGGTGAAGGTATGACCCAAGGATCAGATTTGACCGAGATCATGTTGACAGAGGCAACATGAGGAGGTGGGAGTGGAAAAATTCCCATCAAAGCAGAATCTTTAAAAAGTCCTGCCCCCACACTCTCATAAGGAGCACCAGTGTGCTTGACATACGGAACGTTGCCATCTGAAGAGGAAGAGGCAAAGAAGGACAGTTGGTCGACTGTGACTATCTTCCCTTGATGGGGAAAACAAATCACACGGAACAAGGAGGAGGCTATAGCATGCATGACATGGGTCCAACTCCGTCCGAGTAGAATATTGTAATTGAGATTAGCATCAACAATATCTACCTCAATATGTATTGTCTTGCCTTCCAAAGTAATGGCAAGGTTGGGTAAGACACCTAATGGTCGTGAATCACGTCCGTCAAAAGCTTCCAAAGTGTTAGGGGATTGGTTCAAAGTAGGAGAACCAATTGCCTTCCAACAAGCTACTGACATGATGCAGGTAGAGGCACCTTCATCAATGACGGTCCTATGAATGGTTTTCTCATTAATGATTACCTGAATGAGAAAGGCAATCTGATGAGGTAAATGTGGAACGTGGTTCTCTAGATCAAAACATATCAAATTAGAATCAGTAGGATCAATACCCCCAATAGCTAACAATAATGACTTCCGCTGGGATGGATAGCTTTGAAGTACCTTGAGAGCAGACATAGCTGATGGTGCCTGAGCCAAATCCTCAACAATATTATAATGTTGAGCAGCTCGAGCATTGGGATTATACGAGGACTTCCTTAGCACACCTCGAGAAGGTGGACGAATAGCAGAATTAGGGTTAGGTCACTCGATATGGAGAGGACCAAAACTCGGCGGGGCAGAAGAAGAAGGGGTGGCCTCTTTCTCTTTCCCAGCTGTCGAAGCAGGAGTTTGATAATATTTTGATCTAGTAGCCACATTAATTGGCATACTCATCATGAACACTTGTGAACCTGAGGAAGCAGACGATTGAGGTTGGTCTACCATTTGAGTCTGTTGAGATGGAAATGGCTCTTTCAGGACAGCTGGGGTCCCTTTGAGCAAGCAACTAACTTCGGATTGTCAGGGACAATCCTTAGTATAGTGATCCTCCTCACAAATGAGGCATAGATACTTAGGCTTCAATTGTGAAGCATCACTAGCAGACGACTTGGGAGGAACCTATTTTGGGGCATCAGATTTACTCTTGCCTTTGCCTTTATTCTTACCTTTCGAGGATTTTTCTATTGCGGTAGACTGGACAGTGTGGGCCTCTGAGGTTTTACCAGGGCCAGGTGAATTTTGGGAGGGACTATTGGAAGCAGTGTTTGATACCGACTTCTATTTGGAAGAAGATTTTGTAGGGACCTGAGACACTGAACCTATTACTCCATCAACAGGAGGTGTATTCTGTGACTTCGATGTCGTTGGATTAGATGATGGCCTCGGAGCATCGGGTAATAACTCATACAAAGTGCCAGACTGGGAGTAAACAAGATCTAGGTACTAGACATGAGTAATGGCTTGCTCCTCTGTCACGTACCCACCCATAGCTATATTGCGAGCAATTGGAGCGACGAATGACTTGTTAAACCATTCGATCAGTAACTGATCAGCAATCTTAAACTTGATCAGGCGACGTCTACGTCTCCATTCATGGATGTGATTAGAGATGTGCGTCACAGTATTTTTCTTGAGCGATGTGAGAAAATAGGTGTTAGTTTCATAGTGAATAGGCAACTAAAAATGCGTGAGGAAATCCATGGCTAAAGAGTTGAAACCATGATAAGTACTTCGAGGGAGCTCGATGTACCACTTGGCTGCAATGCCTGTAAGATTTGATTGGAAAAGATGGAGATGAATAGAATCATTAACGTAATAATTCGAAGAGCACCAGAGGTGATATGTCATCACATGGGCTTAGGGATCTTCTTTTTCTTTTCCATCAAACTTTAGAAAATCGCTTGGGATCTTGGATGGAACTAGAGGCCAGCATGGCGAATAAAGAATTGGATCATTCATAAGCTAAGACACATCTGGAAACTCTAGCGTAGACAGGAATGGAAATTGGGTATTGAAAGGCATTGGAGGTCGATAAGCGGGTCCAATCGGAGGAGCCCATCCATGCTAGTAAGGATTTTGGCCCCATAGTGGAGGGTTATGTCCATACGGAATTTGATTTTTCCCCCACTATAGGTTACCTTGCCCGTAGGGAGGATTTTGACCTTGAAAGCCTTGAAATTGTCCAGCCATAAGTTGTTGATAAGCAACATATGGGTTAAAAGGTTGTTGATCTTGTTGACCTTGGACATATGGATACTGCACCTGTTGTCCCTGAACATACGAGTTTTGAACCTGTTGCCCCTGAACAAGAGGATTTTGGACCTGCTGCCATTGGACATAAGGATTTTGCACTTACTACCCTTAGACATAGGGATTTTGGATCTGCTGCCCTTGGACATAGGGATTATGAACCTGTTGCCCTTGGACATTAGGATTTTGGGCCTACTGCTGTAGGACTTGACCCTAACCTTGTCCTTGTAAGGTTTGACCCTGTTGATATGTATATGAGGGTTGTTGCTACCCGGGTTGGCCCTGCTACTGCAAAGGCTGAACTTGCAGCTGCAAAGTTTGTACGTGCAGCTGCAAAGGTTGGCCTTGTGAAGGCATAGGCTAGGAAGTTTGTTGAACATATTGCATTTTCGGCTGCATGGTTTGTTGCAATTGTTGCGATGGTTTCCCCTGCGGTTGTTGCAGTTGTCCTTGCTGCAACATCATCTACTCCTACTACTGCACAGATGGCCCTTGCTGCAACAAAGGTTTCCCCTGTTGTTTTAGAGGTTTTCCTTGCTACTGCAAGGGTACTTGAACTGTTCCCAGATTGAGACCTTGAAAATTTCCGAACTGTATCTAGATATAGCCACCAGGAAAGGAGGATGAACCAGGCTGAACATACTGTCCAGGCTGCAAGACATAGGGTGGATTGACCATTCCTTGAGAATGTAGGTTTTAACCCCGTACATAAATTACCTGCATACGAATTCTTAAACATAGAAAATAAACAATGCAAGAGCATAACACATAAAACACATATACACAAAGATTTTCCCCTGGATCCCAAAACCAGGACTACCAGCTTGATTTTTCATTTATGTTCCTTTCAATGTTACAATACATATTTATACATGCCAAAGCATACAATACCATGGACCGAAAACCATCGCATCCAAAACCATGTGCGAAAAACATGCACAAAACCATAGGTAGGTCTGCCCAACCTAATATAGGGTCCAAAAATAAAATTTTCCGGGGTGCTGCCCCGGACCTCATAGAGGGGGGTTACCTGCACCCCTCAAACCCCCTATGACCCCCCCGCTACACAATTGACGCAACGAAGGGGGGGCTCTGGCCCCCCTCTAACCCCCCGGTTAACTACGTTGGCTAGTCGTGGAAAGAATATAACACAACCCAACAAAGAACAATATGGAACATAAGGAGTTTGGTACTGAACCTGAGTCTCATAA
The DNA here is from genome assembly GCA_031772625.1 of Pinus tabuliformis. Lineage (NCBI taxonomy): Eukaryota > Viridiplantae > Streptophyta > Pinopsida > Pinales > Pinaceae > Pinus > Pinus tabuliformis. The sequence continues at coordinate 1,738,572 of CM062813.1, forward strand.
GGCTGCTAATACTGGAAATTGCCTGACCCAAACGGACCAACGAGATTTTGGACCAGTTAGTACTGGACATTGCTTGATCCAACAGGGTTTTCAAGAGCACCAGAAGAAGGTTGGTTCATCCAAACCATGTGAGGTTGTGAGCTACTCACAATTGTTGTGCCTGAAACCATAGAAACATTCAGATTATTCCCCCCAAGCGGTGGCATAGCTTGTCCACTTACTGGAGGGGTCGAAGAACTGACAGCAACATGACTCGAGACCATCGGTTGAACCAAATGGGTGACTTGGACAGACGAGACAAGAGGGTTCGGAACGGTAGGTTACATCGGGACTGAGGTAACTGCAGAACTCATCCTTTGTTAGGAGGTCGGGTTCTGAATGAACGGACCTATGGTAAGCATAGTACTAGATGCCCAAATAGGGTTATGGTAAAGTGACGAGGCACAAGGTGTGCCTGAGACCAATTGTGCTAAAGTCACATAATTAAGGGGTTAATCACTATAAATATTGATAGCAATGCTTATCGTGTAAGGGAAACCTTCAGGAGGAAACTGATGTTCTTCCTCTTCGACAGTGTGTGGAGTGGAAACCTCCGAGTGATCCAGAGAGGAGACTGGAGCGTCGCCTTCGGGCTCCATGGGTGGAAACAAGCGACGACGAACGATTGAAGATGTTCGAGGGGATAATTCCAAAGGAATACCCAGCTAATCGTATGGACTGTATGAACATTATGGTGATATCTCAATAGGGTCGAACAAAGGATTCAGAGGATATACAACCAGTCCAAGATGACTTTCAGTAGTTGGCACTCTCAGGAGTCTGGACAGGATTGTCCGGGGATTCCGGGCCAATATCAGACAGTGACCCAGTATCTGAAGGAGGTGGAGGACGAGATGACAAAGGCTGAATGCTCAGAACAATTCTGAGTTCAACACCTTGGTCCTCAAGTGACTACGGTAATTCAAGAAATGGATCCTCTGACAATATTTCAAACGGAGGAGAGGAAGAGAAATTAGGCGAACCAGATGGTTTAGCCATGATGCCTTTGTCTCAAGTATCAAGAAAAGAGAGTAAAGTTCAAGGCTTTAAAATGTACTTTAAGGAATACTCAATATTTGGTCTTGAAGAGACTAACAAGATGTTATAATATCGTGGGCAACAATTTTAAAAGACGCATAAATAAACTTGTGCTCTTTCATGTTTTAAGAGTCGAGAAAGAAGCAAATATGACTCTATCGCTTTCTATTGGAAACGATCTTGAAAGGACAAACGCACAGATGATCTTTTAAGTTTAATGAGTCAAAAAGATCAATTGACTACTCTGGATGATCTAGGTAAAAAGGATTACCAGGTAACCGTGAACTGCAGAATACCTCTTGGCGAACCGAGAAGTACGGGCAGGCAATCTCCCCAAATGTTGTGTTCGGTGTATCACGTTTACAAGGTAGCAGACTCAGCTTCCTATGGATAAAGGATTACATCCTAGTGGGGTCTCCCTTTATATACTCAATGGTATGGGGAACACAAGTCCGTACTAGTGATGTCTAGTTCCAAAGCTAACAACAGCTTCTAGGTTTAAAGACGTCAGAACATGTCTCTAGACTATACCTTCTAGATTTGATCATTAGGTTTCAAATGTGCCTTAGGTTAATTGAGTTCATTTTAAATTTTATCTTGAATTATGTCTCGGTTTTCAGGCCTTAGCAATGTGACTCGAAATTCCTATGTGCAGCTAAATGAGACAAGACTCTTTCAATTCAATGAATCTTCTACACTAGAGAAGGTAGAAAAAATAATCAAATGCAAACAACCAAGCAACTAAAAGCAAAAATGATATTTTCACTACTTTACTTTTTGAAAATAAACTAATGAAAAACTCTTTCCAATTCCTAGTTTCCTAACAAGTGCACTCCAAATAGTCCTTTCAAAAGTAAAGAGAATTCTTTTTTCTTTTCAAATGCAAATGCAACCCTAGTCTTCAATGATGCTAACTAACGTAACATATTGATGCAACAAACTAGAATTATGTGTTTTTCATGAAATGACAAAACAAATCTTTCATCAAATACTTCAATGAAAAAGTTTTCGAGACAATCAATCCTCAAGAAAATGGAAAAGCACAAAAGAGAATCTCTTTCAAACTAATGAAGCAATGGCTCTACCAAAAACAAGACAAGCAATGTCAGCTATTCCGGAAAAGAGGTGTTTAAACAAGCAAACAAAACTCTTCAAACTTGTGTGATGGAGACCAAAGCAGTAAGAGGACTATAAACGAAATGCGAGGAGTAAATTCACCAAGAGATTGACTCACTAAGTACGCAATCAACTGAATGGATGACAACCTAGATGCCCTAGGGCTACAAACCATCCACAGACTCAAGAAATCAAGTAAAAAGAAGGCAGTCAATAAGAAAATAAACCAAGTCAAAATGCAGCTTTCCAGTCATGGAGAAAACAATCTAAACAAGTTTCAAGGAAGAAATCAAGAGAGAAATACACACTAGTCGAGATCTAGGGTAAACCCTAATCTTCACCTACAAGCATCGGAACGACTTCCTAACTGACAACAAGCTTCAGAAGGGGGTCTGCGCGACTGTTCCTAAGCATATCGCATCGTTCGGCACGATTGTCAACGAAATAAGGGTGCTGGCTGAGGATACAAGGAAAAAATAAAAAAATTTCAAAGGCTGAGACCAAACTTGCTACTGTAAATTTCAAACCCAGAGCAGTAAACAAGGTAGAGCATATAGAACTAAAGGGAAATGGTGATACTAGAAAAGTTCACACAAAACCATGGAATTATAAACAAGAAAAAATAAGGATTGGGTCCCTAGTGGAGTTGCCAATTTGTGGTGTAGGTAAAATTCTAAGTGCGGACACATACAATTCCTCTAGCACAAGAGGGGGTCTAGCCACAAACAAGACATTCTATGGAATATTTCCTTAGGTTATAACCAATTAAGAGGGCCTACCTCTTAGTACATTATCTGTTTGATGACAACCTTGTTTCCTTGCTCCATCTATCTTTTGTTTCTTCTTGCAAACACCTGAAACAAGTAGACAACAATACACAACAACCGTGATAATATACAAATTGTATTCAACCTACTTAACAAGTCAAGAAACATTAAGCCATAAACATGTCAAATTACATCTTATGTAGGAAATCAATCAATAGTTGCCCTTCTATTAAATCAAGGAGATTACAACCGACGTCTTGATGTTGCTGTTATCCTCTAACAAATCCGAGTTCCCACACACTTCTGCTATCATTCCATAGATGGCCCCACTAATGATAGTCTCAAGGCTCTTCCCTTTAGGCTTCACACCAAACCAGCTCACAATTCTCCCTTAAACACAAACTAGAGAGATACAAAGTATGGTTAACTTGCTATTTACTCCAAACATAACTTAATTAGCACTAGCACACACACACTAGCTTTTGCTTGGGAAAAGTGGAGGTTTATATAGCTTGAATGAATGGGAGATGGTTCCTCTACTCATGGGAGAAGGTCTTATCTCTTGAGGTAGTTCCATCCTAATAGGGGAAAGGAGCCCAATCTGACCTCCTCAGCTCCATCCGACCTAACCATTTACTAGACTTCCATTACGAAGCTTCTAAAGATGGAAGCTTTGGCTCCATATTTAAAAAAATTTCCAAAAGAGGATCGGCATGACTGAGAAAGGGCTCAGTCGATCTGATCGGCGCTAGGGACAGTTGTAAACCCTTCATATTGGTGTGAGGAGGACACAGGTCAGTAGCGCTGGTCTTGTAAATTGGGATAAATAGAAGATTTTTGGGAAATGATGCAAAAGGGAATTGTTCTACTCATGAAGAGGGATATAATGAGAGTTTATTCAGGATGAGAAAGAATGTAGGGTTCACTGTAGAGGTCCTCCAGGATCAAGGAATGGGGAGTACAGGGATAGTGACAAAATTTTGTGTAACACAGACGCTGCAGAGCTCATTCCTCACATCAACCTTGCAGCTCTGACATCCCACATCGCATCTAGGAGTTTTCGGCACATTTAGCTCAATTGTTTTGGGCTAAGCTCGCTTTCCATGTCTTGTGTTGCATTTTTAGCGCTTTTTGTGTTTCGCTTCATATGAACATTGTCTGCTAATTTCAGTGAGCGCTTGTTGTTGTTTTGATACAAACTAGATTGTACTAGCACTGTTTCAGTTTTCGTTAACATCTCACTACTGTCGCATGCATGAAACTATTTTCACGAACGGTTGTCGATTCAGCGACTCGCCTCACCCACATGCGTGTTGTTCTGTTTTATGAATCTGTCATTCACCGTTTGCATGCACGATCATTAACTCATGCTTACACTCAGTGTTTCCATTCATTTGCATTCACATTCGCTTTCGGTTGCCCATCAGCAAGTCTGGACAGCCTTGGCCTGGACTCTGCCTCACCAAGACAGCATTGCGCAATCCTGAGAAGGAAGGCACTATCTTCCTCTCAGGAAATGCCATTTCTGCCCAGTGGTTGTCCTCCAGTCTTGCATTGTGCAATTATGAGGAACAGTGAGTATTGGCCCAAAAAATTGCGCAATTCAGTCACTAAGCCTGCAACCATTGCCAGCTAAGATTGTGTATTGCACAATTCCAACAGTCAGTAGCCAGACTAGATTGTGCATTGCGTAGTTCCAGCATTCATTCAGCCTCCCAGCAGCCCACATTGTGCCTTGCGCAGTCTTGGCAATCAGTCTCTCGACCTCCCGGCAGAAATCGCGTAACCTTCATGATCAGTCACATAGGTATGTTGCAAGTCAGTCCTCAAGTTCATTTTGGTTTTCGACTAACAGATCACTTTCCATGAGTGTTGCCATGTATCCAGGTATAGCAGGTGTTCATCTGCCTCTCAGTAGTATAGGTACAATGCTTTCAGGAGAGAAGAGTCAAAGACACCATTCAGAGCACACTTGGGGATGCAGTCGATCAAGTGTCTATGAACCTACCTACCCACGAAGACATCAAGTTGTTCGTAGACAAGGACATCAAGATATGACCGCAGTAGCATCACAGCAAGCAACATCATGAACAGAAACTGAAGGCAACATACCAGATGCAACGAATGCAAGAGGAAGGTTGTTGACAACACAAAGGCGGAACAAAGTTGCAAGCTCAAGCAGATCCATTAATGATGAAAGCAACTTTGGAGACTCAAGCTATGAGGTGATGGTACGACATGAAGATCGCGCAAAGACAGAGAATGGAACAAAGAATGAGTTGCATTGCTGAAGTAGAAACTCAAGGAAGAACAGGAGATGCATAGACAAGAGAATGAGTTGCAGCTGGAGCAAGAACAATAGGGGGCACAACATGCACTCACGAATGAAACTACACCCATACAAGTTATAGATCCATCCCAGCAGCTGGCACGGAGCAGACATGGTGAGAAATGTTGTTGATCGCATGCAAGGGATTCAGCAGCATGCATGTCATTGTTTGCACGCATGCGATCCAACCCATTCAGCACACTCACCAAGGCGAAGACAAGAAGCAAGTCCAACTGGAGCTGAACATTTAGTTGACAGTTGATGTGCATGACCACCAGCACACACTCGAAGATTAGCATGGACACTATGCATTAGTGTGTTTTCGTTTCGTCTGCACCCAAGAAGACCAAGCACATGTTAGCAGACAAGTTGGATGGAGGAACCATACCAATGCACTTGGATGCAACGGAGGCAAGAGTTCGCTTCAACAATATGTCACCATGGAGCTCATGCACACTATCACGGACGACCAAGTGCAGGGTATCGGGATATCGAGATTTTTGTAGAAATAACTAAAACACAAAAGAGTCCTAATATTAGCTTATTTATAAAGGGAAAAATAAAAAAGAGTCCCAATATTAGCTTATTTATAAAGGGAAAAATAAAAAAGAGTCCCAATATTAGCTTATTTATAAAGGGAAAAATAAAAAATATGGTTCATTAATAAAAAAAAATTAAGTTTTTGTTAATTTTGAGGTTTTTACATTATTATACATCCAAGGCAAAGTATATTGTAATTAGTTTGAGTCAAAATGTTTTGACTTTTAATTAATTTACAAATTTTTAGAAACTATTTCCAAAGTTTATTAAAGTTTTGGTAATATTAAATATGTTTTTTAAGAAATTGAAAATTATTTTTAAAATTTTCAAAATTTGAATTTCTAATTTTTTATTGGTGGATGTCTAGTTTTATGTGGTTTAAAATCATATTTTGAGAGTTAAAAATTGTTTTAAAAAAAAACTCTAATCACCAAGTACCCGTAAATTAATTATTGAAATTTTTTTTCCTAATGTATGGATTTTTCCTTAAGTAATATTTTCTTTTCCAAAAAAAATCTTGCAATTATTTTTCGAGATTTTACTAACCATGGAAACTAACTGGTTTAAAAAACAAAAACAACACTGCATATTCCCCTGGTGATTTTCTTCATATTTTTCCTTTGCTAGTTTTTATTATTGAATGGACTTGGTTCAATCATTTTTCTCAATAAATCTTACCTATATTATATATTTTCACAATTCAATTTTAAATCATGAAGCAATATAAAAAATAAAACTGAATCAATACTACAATAAATAAGATTTTCTCTTTTGTTTTCACAATTTTAATCATAATTAAAAAAAAAAAAAAAAAAATTGCACCCACACATAAGCCTTTGTGTAACTTTTATTTTAATATACTAGACATTGTAATTTTTTATATTAGAATTTTTATTACATATGCATTGAGATACTTCATATTAATGTGATTTTTTTGACATAGAAATTCTACAATAGATTATTTATTTGTCATTGAATTAGGATGAGTATAAATTTAAAGTTGAATTAATAGTTTGTTACAATAATTAATTTTGAAAAAAATATTTATTTTATTTATATGGTATATATACATTATTTAATATAAAGATACTACACATTGTAATTTCTCCTCCCTATTTGGTCCTATAAGCTAAAGATGGAATAAAATGTGCACAAGCACATTTCAATAAACTCTTAATTTTTGTAACAAACGATGATGTTGGGGCTAATAATTCATCCAAATTATCTATGCACCTATCTATATTTTGCTCTAAGGTTATCTAGTCCATTAATTATTTTTGTTACTTCCCTTCGTCGTATTCAAATGTGCTTCATTATTAGATTTATGAATTTTTTCAAGCATTCAATAATTGTTATTGGTTACTTTTTGCATAAGAAGCAGGTACTAAGCAACAAAGCTACATATTACACTTGTTTACATTGTTTTGAACTTATAATCATGGGTTAATATAACTCATGTACATTTTGAAACTTTCATAATAAAAACCATATTTTCAAAAATTCAAAGGGTTTCCCATTATTTGATTCAATATATATAATAAAGGAAATTGTTGTTTATACAAATCACAACATAACCAAAATAAATCATAAAACATTTCAAAACTTAAAAAGAATAAAAAAATGAAAAAAAAATACCATACAACCACCCATTCAAATTAAATTAAGAAACGAATAATAAGTGACATGAAAAAGATAGTAATTTTGAAATTTTATGGGTGCCCTTTATTCTCTCCAAAAATTATGGGGATTTATTAAGGGTTGAACCAAACCATAACTACTGGAAATGGAAATGTGATTGGTATTAATATTGAAGAAGCCTTAGAGAAGTGGGACTTTGATGACAAAGAGGTAAGAAAACATCTATTTTTTCCAACAATGTTATTATGAACTATTTGGAATGCTTGGAATCATGTAATATTTAAAGACATAAATCTACCTTTACTCAATTTTTCCATATAATGATTAGTCAAGAGTGAGGATAAAAAGGAAATGTAAAAGGATTAGCAAGGTATTTTCTGAGAACATTTATCCTTGGGCTTTTTTATGGAGCTTCTCAGCATAGTCTGAGACCATTTGAAACTAGTGTTAACTTATTCATCGCAAAATCACATTATATCACCTTTTGTGGGTTAAGTATAGGGACTAATAACATGATATAATTGAGCTGATATTTGGTATTGTTTGATTTGGCAAAGGAATGATGTATAGAGGGAATTTTCTCTTTTGTGGATTTGAAATTGGTGAAGGACTAAATCAATGAAGGATACAAAAAAACATGACCTTCTCCTAACATATGACATTCTTTGAGTGCAAGAACTCAAGGCTCCCTTCTCAAAATACTCTTTTAAATATACCTATACAAAATTCAAGGTAATGACAAACAAATTGACTAAGAGAGTAGTCAAATCATGGGAAGGAATATTTAATTTGACAAAACATCATGGATATGACACCTCTCTCCCTCTTAAATGGATTTCGATCAATTATGCTTTCTTCTTTCTCCCAAGTTGGGTTTTTTAATTCTTGTGGAAGTTTCAAAATGATGTGGTCTCTTTTTGACAAATTGTCAAAACATTAACAAGTTAATATTTGTGAACTAAAAACTTTATTATGCACCTTCTTAGAAACATGATGCCTTTTGGTGATATGGTCAAATGTCATTAGACTGTTATGAATGTAACATTATTTATTTATTCTTGAAATAAAATAAACCATAACTTGTTTCCAAGGAAACAAAAATCAAATAATTAAAAAGAAAAATAGAAAAGGTAGCTAACTCTTTTTTATATATTATTATTCTCAATACACTAACAATACATTTTTCCATAACTAATACATTTTTGGTAAAAAAACTCAAGAACTCCATCTCATAATCCTCTTTCAAGCATACATATAGAGAAAACAATGCTATGGAAAATTAGTTTAACAACAACAACAACAAAAATTCAAATCAAATCAAATTATAACAAGGAAGCTTATAGTTGACAAATCATAATGGAGAGGACACCCTTCTCCCACTTACACTAATTTATATATAACTTTTTTATATTATTTCTCCCAAATTTAGCTTTGTTATGCTTGTTGGTAGTTTTCAAACAATGTGATCTCTATTTCCGTAGTTTCAAAGCTGGTGGGTTAATGCTAGTGCATTCAAAGCTCTATTTTAGCCTTTTTTAAGAAGATGACTCCTCTTGGCCCATAGAACCAAGTTTCATTAGCTTATTATGAAATGTGACCTCAACTATTTCTTCTCAAAGTTAAGAAATGCACAAGTTTTTTCCAAAGAATAAAATAACATAATCAAATGAAAAATAAGTAGTAGGTGTGATTACCTTTTCTTAATACATCATTATTATCAATAATTTTTTAAAACATTTGTCCATACTAGATGTTTATTGGAATTGCATTGTATATCAAGTTTGGTGTGTCCATATCTAATAAATTTTTAGTATTAATATTGTAATAATACAATATTAATATTTATAAATAAATTTCTAATATGAATATACGAGCATAGATTCGCCTAGCTCTACTATTATTAAGCATAGAGAGATATTCCAAAAAAAACCACAATGTTGCTTTCTATAATTCATAAATTTGCTTAGTGAATTCTTAATTAACTTGAAAACCATCTTTCATCACAAAGATAAAGTTGAAAGCGTGATAACCTAACCAATATTAGCATTGTAAAAGAGATTTCCTCCATTATGTCTAAACCATTTCCAAACCATTCATTTAAAGATAATACACTTACTCTTTGGAACCAATAACCTCTTTGAAAAACTTGTGTCTATCTCCAAAACAATCAAAATAAAAATGTATAAAGTCCATGCTAGAATTGGATTGCCCATAAATTTCTTTTGGAGATTGTCTTTGCTCAAACTACACATTTAAAGCTTTTGGGAAATATTGTAAAATTTCTTATTATGGATTTATGCAAATTCTTTTTATCTTGAGATTCTTTTGAAGTTACCTCAAGTTTTGGAATTTTACAACATTTCACAATTTTTTAAGTTTTACTTTTGTTTTGTTTTCCTTTCTTAAAAGAATATTCTTAAGGTTTGAAAGGTTATTTAAAAAAACGTTGGTTTCAAAATATTATTGAGATAGAATTTTTTGGATTATTAGATTTGTAGATTCTTCTCTTAACCTAGAACCAAATGCTCAATACTTCTTTTATTTTTAAAGATTTCAATATTATTTTTAGAAACCAAAATCTAAACTAATTCTCACATAATTAATATAAATGAGAATAACTAATTTTCTTAAAACATTACTAATATTTTTTTATACCTAATACATTTTTTATATCAATATACTATTTTAATGTAATATTAATATTATATTTGAGAGTATTCTTGGTTGGGGTGATTGGCATGGGACAAATTGGGGGCATGATGTCATCATCCCACTAGCTACAAGGAGGGAGATGTAGCATCCCTACCCCTCCCCCTCCATGAATTTTATTTTTCCCATCCCATAAATCTCAGGCTCATGGACATTTACACCACTTTCATATCAATAATCCTCTCTCTAGTTTGCTTTAATGTTAGATATCTCCTGGTGCACAAAAGGATTTCAAATAGTTAAGTTCTCCTATAAAGGGTCGCCCAATGTTGTAGTCAAGTTAGGTCTCACACTACATATTTTTTATGATTATAAGTGGTAAATCATCATTGTTTGCATAACCACTACCCAAAATATGACGATGGTGGATTATGGTTTGCATGTGGAATTTTATCATATTCCATGGTTATTGTGAAAGGGACTAGATTGGCTCTAGGTATTTCTATTGGTTGAGTGTGGGTATTCGGTTGTTTCCAACTTTTTACTTAGTTATGCATTTCCCTCTCCAATGGGGGCATTGTAATTTCTCGTTGGTTTTATGGATATATGTAGGTTTTATTAGATTGATTGGGCTTCTCCCATTCCCTCATCTCCTTTCTCATCTGATTTTTTGACTGGATATTATCTGTCTTCTCCCTCAAATTGGATCCTCATCTATTCCAATGGTGCGTTAGATCAAGATTCCCCCTGTCTTTCCCTACTTACTCCTTTTCTAATGTACTCTCCTCGCTACCCTTTCCTTAATGTTTTTTCACTCAACATCACCATCTCTCCCTAGACAAGAAGATCCTCTCATGTTTTTGGCCACCATGTCGAGGTAATGTGCTCGAGTGTGTCAAGGTGCATCTTACTATCATGAGCACGAAGGTTCTCATTCCCAGCAATGGGAAAAAATCTATGTTTCTCTCTTCGAGGAATTCACTCAGCCATGGATCTAGGAAGAAATTGCTTAAGCAAAGTGGTACATTGTGGATGATCTACGCTCCCTGACAACCTTTGAAGTGTTCATCGATGTAGTGAACTTGGTGTCAGATACAAGCTATTCCCAGAGCCATCCTAATCACTACGTGCACGGAGTATATCTCAATTGGCATCTCAAACTAGTGTTGGGTCAAGTGTTAGTTGATAGGAACATATCTAGAGAGGAGATTCTCCTTCAATTGGATGACTTACAGGTGTTTCTATGCTCAATGGAAAACAAACTTGGGAGAATTGAAACCCACCTTGGCCTCCCCCTTGATCTAGGTTGCTCTCCATGAGGTAAAAAGGAGCCTATCCATGTTGAATCCTTGGAATTTGGTAAATCTTGAATGGTTTATATGCTATCTAGCTTTTCACTTATTGGTCTTAGACTTTTTGTTCTTCAATTCATGAATTGCCCTAGAGGCAATGTATTTCAAATAGACTTACTAAAGATATAAAATATATTTAGTAAATGTTCTTTCTAGTTCTTCGTGAAATCGAAATTCTATGCCTAGACTAATTTCCCTAATGACAAACCAAGACAAATTTCAATGCATTTTAACATACAATTCTTATTTGAAATAATAGAATTTATATTTAAATAATAATAATAATGTACATTAATTACTTCATATTTATTAAATATGAAAAAAGATCTTCATATCTAATAAATTAGAATTAAATAGGTTTATGGTGATTTATTTATTATTATCTTTATTTTTTAAATAAAATTTAATTATTATAAATAAATAAATTCAATTTTATATTATTTCATTTTGTCTTTTTTTAATATTTATATTATATTACATATAACTCTAAATCTAAAATAAATAAATAAAATTAATTAATAATATAAAAATACAAAATAATATAATATAGACATATATATCATTTAATGTAAATCCATTTTTTCTTCATCGAGATGATTAATAAATCCTTTACCGCTATTCATATTAAGATATTATTATAATAAACTACACTAATAGAACAATTATATAATGTATATTGTAATGAATTTGTTTGTAAAAAAATTTACATCTTCTATTATTATTATTATTATTATTATTTGGAATCGATAATTGGGTTGATCTTGTATTCACGTGATAAAGGGTCGATTCCAACTACTACCATTATAATCTCTAGGTGCTTACATATGCCCCTTTCATGGGCATAGATGAATCAGAGAATTTGAAACTCGAACCTCCTCACACATAACTTGGAGCCTCCTTTGTTCCAACAATGTGTCAAATCTCCCCCTACCTTGGCCTACTTACTCATTTTCTCATGTATCCCTCTCCTCGCCACCATTTCCTCGGTGTTTGTTTACTCAACATCACCCTCTCTCCCTAGAAAAGCAGAGTCTCTCATCTTGCTAGCCACCATGTCGAGGCAATGTGCTTGAGTGCATTGTTGGTGCATCTTACTATCACAAGCATGAAGGTTCTCATGCCTAGTAATGAGAAAATAGCTATGTTTCTCACTTCAAGGAATTCACTCTATGACAGATCTAGAAATAAATTTCTCAAGAGAAGCAGGACATTGTGGATGATTGATGCTCCTTGACAGCCTCTGAGGTGCTCATCAATGTAGCGGATTGGGTGTCAGATACGTGCTACTCTTATAGGAATCATAATCACTGCATGCACATAGTATATCTCTATTAGCATCTCAAACCATTGTTGGGTCAAGTGTTGGTTGATAGGAATGTAGCTAGAGAGGAGATTCTCCTTCAACTGGATGAATTACAAGTGCTTCTATGCTCAATGGATAGCAAACTCGGGAAAATTAAAACCTTCCTTGGCCTCCCTCCTGATCTAGGTTGCTCTCCAGGAGGTAAAAAGGAACCCATCCATGTTGAAGCCTCGGTATCTGGTAAATCTTGAATGATTTATATGCTATCTAGTTTTCACTTATTGGACTTAGACTTTTTGTTCTTCAATTCATGAATGGCCCTAGAGGCCATGTATTTCAAATAGACTTGTTAAAGTTATGACTTATACTCAGTAAAATTTCTATCTGGTTCTTAGTGAAATTGAAATTATATACCCAGTATGGTTTCCCTAATGACAAACTAAGACAAATTTCAATGCATTTTAATATACCATTGTAATTTAAAAGAATAATAATAATAATAATAATATACACTCATTGCTTCATATTTATTCAATATGAGACAGAATAAAAAAATCTTCTTATAAATTTTTTGATATCTGATAAATTAAAATTAAATAGATTTATGATGATTTATTTATATTATCTTTATTTTTTAAATAAAATTTAATTATTATAATAAATATATTTGTTTCCAATTTTATATCATTTCATTTAGTTAGTTTTATATATATATATATATATATATATATATATATATATATATATATATATCTCCAATTTTCCTGGATCCACATGATTAATTAATCCTTTACAACTATTTTCTCTCATATTAATATATTATTATAATGAAATACACTAATAAAACATTTATATAATGTATATGGTAATAAATTTGTTTGTAAAAAAACTTATATCTTTTTTTATTTAATTTTTTTATTGTTATTTTTTCTGGTACTTACACGACACAGGGACAATTCCAACTACTAATATTATAATCTTTAGGTGTCTACATATGCCCCTTGAGTGGGCATAAGTGAATTGGGGATATGAAACTCAAACCTCCTCGCACATACCATTCCATTTTCATGACCATCGTCAATTCGGTTATCCCCATTGGGCTATTATTTTCTAATATTATTTCAATTTATTTATAATTTATGTTTGATAAAAAAAATTACATCCTCTTCATAGATTTACTGGGGTATTTATTTTTGAATAACTTTCCATAATGTTAATTAAATTATCAATAATTATTGGGTGGATGGAGGGATTTAACCTCCATTATATGTTCCTAGTAGAAAGTATAAGATTTATCTCAAAAAGTAGTTATACCCTTTCTACCATTTTAATTAAATTGATTAATTAAACAAAAAAATGTCACAAAAACATGTCATATGGCATGTAATATTAGAAATTCATGGATTGGCCCATAATATCATGTCGTCTATTTACATGTGAAGAATCTTCATGGTAAAGTGAGAGTGAATCTCCATGATTAAGAATCGTATTACATGTTTCTTTAAATAATATGCATATGTTTAACTCTTATATTAATTATTTTATAATTAATAATAATAATTTAAAATACATTTGTAATTGAGTTAATTTTTATGTAATTTTTTAATCTTGGCAATGTGACATGTCTCATGCAATAAGTGTTTTGATGTTGGTTGTACCAGTGATTTAATTCATACGATTGTACTAGTTTAATAATATTTTAATTATGTCTATTTTGGAATAAGGCTTCCATAATTTTATGATTTAATCATCTACTAGTAAAGATCCATCTTAACCATAGATCTAGCAAGTATCGAGAGGGATCAAATCTTCTCATATGTGAAACTCTTTTAGAATGAAAAACTTGAGAAAAGACTTGCACCTAAGAGATTTAATCACATTCATAGATCCTTGATATATATAAATATATATATATATATATATATATAGAGAGAGAGAGAGAGAGAGAGAGAGTTTATTGTTTAAATTGCATTTTTGAATGCATAACTAGATTTTAAATAAAATTGACCAACAAAATATACTTAAAAAGGGGCCAAAATGTAAAATAGTAAGACTACTTAAAATGTTTTAACTAAAAAAATATAGATAATTGACATTGAAATGTTTTCTCTTTTGAATGCATAAATGAATTTTAAATAAAATTAACCAAAAAAATATACTTAAAAATGAGATTACTTTAAAAAATTTAAGTAAAATAATATACATATTTCTTTTCTTTTTTTCTTGTATGTGTGGTTGATAGACAATGGAGATCGGTGGCCGCTACGTCAATTGAAACTGTCCAAGAAAATCCACACGAAGTGATCACTTCTTGTCATCTCATTAGCAAAGACTAACCCCAAGAACGTCAAGGAGAATTGACCCCATGGTCTCCCATTAGAAAGGTGTTTTAATGATGGGAACTCGAACAATTGAGCTAACCCTTGGGGATGACATTGAAATATTTTACTTAACATGAGCATTGAAATATTTTATTTATAAACCACATTGTCCATATTAAAATGTTGTTTTATTATTAATATATTTTAAAATACATGTAAATATTGCTTAAGCTTACATATTTGGAAGATTTTATTTATAATTCACATTGACTATTTTTATTGTTAATAATATTTTTTAAAGACA
The DNA here is from genome assembly GCA_031772625.1 of Pinus tabuliformis. Taxonomy (NCBI): domain Eukaryota; kingdom Viridiplantae; phylum Streptophyta; class Pinopsida; order Pinales; family Pinaceae; genus Pinus; species Pinus tabuliformis. Next base: position 1,753,968 of record CM062813.1, read on the forward strand.
TAGTCTAACTAAAAGACAAAATGGTTTTTTTGGCCAAAAATTGACAATACAATTTTGAGCAAGATTGTAGTTTCTTGTTTAAAATTGCACTTTTGAATGCATAAATTGAGTCGACTATCTTGGATTAATTGGGCCTCTCCCATTCCTTCGTCCCCTTTATTGTCTAATTTTTTTACTAGCTCCTTTCCACATGCTCCCCCAACCTAGAGCCTCCTTTGTTACAACGGTGTGTTAGATTTTCCCACGTCTTGGCCTACTTACTCCTTTTCTCATGTATCCCTCTCCTTGCCACCCTTTCCTCAGTTTTTGTTCACTCAACATTATCCTCTCTCCCTAGCCAAGCAAATCCTCTCATCTTGTTGGCCACCATGTCAAGGAAATGTGCTCGAGTGCATCAAGGTGCATCTTACTATCATGAACATGAAGTTTCTCATGCCCATCAATGGGAAAAGAGCTCTAGTGCTCGTTTCGAGGAATTCACTCTTCCATAGATCTAGGAAGAAATTACTCAAGCAGAGTGGGAAATTGTGGATGATAGATGCTCTCTAAAAACCTATAAGGTGCTCATCAATGTAGTGGATTGGGTGTTGGATACAAGCTACTCTCAGAGTCATCATAATCACTACATGCACATATTATATCTCTATTGGCCTCCCAAACCATTGTTGGGTCAAGTGTTATGTGATAGGAACATAGGTAGAGAGGATATTCTCCTTCAACTGGATGAATTACAAGTACTTATATGCTCAATGGATAGAAAACAAGGGAAAATTGAAACCTACCTTGGCCTCCCCCCTGGTCCAGGTTGCTCTCTGTGAAGTAAAAAGGAGTCCATCCATGTTTAAGCCTTGGAATATGGTAAACCTTAAATTGTTTGTATGCTATTTATTTTTCCACTTTTTGTCTAAGTTAGACTTTTTGTTTTTCAATTCATGAATAGCCATAGTGGCCATGTATTTCAAATAGACTTGCTAACATTCTGGCTTATACCCAATAAATGTTTATCTAATTCTTCATAAAATTGAAATTCTATGCCTTGTATGGTTTCCCTAATAACAAACCAAAACAAATTTCAATACATTTTAATATACAATTGTGATTTTAAAAAATAGAATTTATATTTAAAAAATAATAACAACAATAACAATAATAATAATAATGTGCATTCATTACTTCATATTTATTAAATATGAAAAAGGATACCAAAAAAAACTTTATAAAAATATTTTTAATATCTAATAAATTAGAATTAAATATATTTATGATGATTTATTTATTTTCTTTGTTTTTAAAATAAAATTTAAGTGTTATAAAAATAAAAAATAAATCTAATTAAAATTATTTCATTTAGTTTGTTTTAATATTTAGATGATATTATATGTAACTCTAAATCTAAAATAAATAAATAAAATTAGTTAATTATATATATATATATATATATATATATATCTAAATCTATTTCGTACTCACATGACACAAGGTTGATTCCAATCGCTAGCCTACATATGCCACTTCTGTGAGGATAGGTGAATTTGGGGATTTGAAACTTGAACCTCTTTGCACATAACATTTGATTTTCATGACCATCACCAATTAAGCTATCCCCATGAGGCTATTATTTTTCAATACTATTTCAATTTATGTATAATTTATGTTTGATCAAAAAATTTACATCTTCATAGTTTTACTGATTTGTCAATTTTAGAATAATTTTCCGTAATATTAATTAAATTATGAATAAATATTAGGTGAATGGTAGAGATTTAACCTCCATGGAATATTCTAGAATATTCCTAGTAGAATGTATGAAAATTATCGCAAAAGTAGTTATACATTTTCTATCGTTTTAATTAAACAAAATATGTCATACAAACTCATGCTATTGGCACATAATATTCTAACAAAGCCTATTTACATGTGAAGAATCTTCATTGTAAAGTGAGAGTGAATCTCCATGATTAAAAATCTTATTACAAGTTTTTTTAAATGTGTATATGTTTAACACATATATTAATTATTTTTATAATAATAATAATAATTTAAAATATAGTTATAATCTAGTTAATTTTTATAAAAATTTTAATCTTGGCAATGTGAGATGTTTCATGTAATAAGTGTTTTGATGTTGGTTGTACCATCCATTTAACTCATATGCTAGTTTAATAATATTTTAATTATGCTTACTTTGCAATAAGTCTTATAGAATTTTAATTTAATCATCAACTAGTATAGATCCATCGTAATCATAGATCTAGCAAGTTTCTAAAGCAGTCAAATCTCCTCAAATGCAAAACTCGTTTAGAATGAAAAATTTGAGAGAAGACTTGCACCTCAATAGATTTGATCACATTCAGTTCTTGATAGATCATTGATTAAGATATATATATATATATATATATATATATATATATATATATATATATATATTTCATGAAGTAGTATTTAATTACGACTTTTTGGAGTTTTCGGCATATTTCTGGCGGGAATATGGTGAAAAAATTTGTGGCCAAATCTTGATTTGTGTTGTTTAAATTGGTTTTTTGACTGCATATATGGATTCAATGCCCTCAAAAACCCTTGGGGCACTTCGATTGTTGAAAATTTCACCAACCAAACTTGTGATTTCAATGAATCCCTGCGAGATTCAAGACAAACTAGAACAGAAAATAAACCAGAAAACTTTACAGAAAGTTGCACTTAAAGACTAATAGATTTTTCGTTGTTTAAATTGCATTTTGTATTTCATAAATGAATTTTAAATAAAAATGACAAACAAAATATACTTAAGAAGGGACCAAAATGTAAAATATTGAGACTACTTAAAATGTTTTAACTAAAAAATATACATAATTGACATTGAAATATTTGCATTTTTGAAAGCATAATTGGATTTAAAATAAAATTGACCAAAAAAATATACTTAAAAGGGGTCAAAATGTAAAACAGTGAGACTACTTAAAATGTTTTCACTAAAAGAATATACATAATTGACATTAAAATATTTTTCTTAATATGATCATTGAAATATTTTATTTATAACCCACATTGTCAATATATTTTTTTGTAAGCTTCGAAGGACTACATGTTCATCATGTCTAATATATCACACTGATCAGGGTAGGGAATTGAACTAGTGACTTCACATCAAGGAGTGCCTTAACAGAGCACCCGATCGCCGTCTATCCAAGACCCTGTGAACAACCACATTGTCTGTATTAAAATGTTTTTTATTATTAATATATTTTAAAATACATGTCAATATTTCTTATGCTTACATATTTGGAAGATTTTATTTATAATTCACATTGAATGTTGTTGTTATTATTATTATTATTATTATTATTATTATTATTATTATTATTATAAAGGCATAGTCTAACTAAAAGACAAAATGGTTTTTTTGGGCGAAAATCTGACAATACAATTTCTAGCAAAATTGTAGTTTTTGGTTGTTCAAAAAGCACTTTTGAATGCATAAATTGAGTCAACACTCTAAGGTACTCTAACTTTGCAAATTAAATGACTTAAACTTATGAATTTTAAAAATCTCTAGCAATTTTGAGCAAAATTAACTACAAAAAGTGCCCAGAAAAGGGACATTTCATGTATTAGTTAGTTTGCACTTTTTCCAAATGTTACATATCATTATAATATTAAAAATTAAATGAATTACACATTTCTTTCTTACTTCCCATGAATTTTCCTTTTTAAACATTCAATCATTTATTATAATCCATGTTATAATAAATATGTATATATAAAAATCAATCTAAATTCATTTTTCCTTATCAAAATGATTAATGAATCATTTACAAGTATTTTATCTCATATTAATATATTACTATAATAAATTACACTATTATTTATTTTAGAATAAGTTTCTAGAATTTTAATTAAATGGTAGGAATTTAACCTTCATCGAAATATTATAGTGATGTTATTTCTAAATGTCTTTACTGTGTGTGTGTGTTGCAAGGATTGTGTCCAAAGTTTTAGGTGGACACTCCACCCATCCTTAGGGGTCAAACAAAGGGATCAAAATCATCCATTACTGAATGCTCTTATAAATCTAAGCACCTTATATGCTTTGACCAAGCTAAAATCCTTGCCCCCACTCCTTTCTATTCCACCTGAATTATCCATGAAGCCTCAAAATCAAAAAACATTTTGAATAACTTTAATCTTGAAGATGGCTACAAGTTGTTAGTTTTTGTAGCATTGGATGTGTTCTAGCCACGAATTTTGGTGGAGATGCTAGAATACATGAGATCTCCTAAACTCAGAAATCATTTATGGAAATTCCACCTAGACATGGTTTAATTAGATTATTAACCGTTTTTTAAATATTTCTTAAGTCTAAACTTAGGGAATATGGTTAATTAATCAGGATTAATTAATCCAAGGTGTGAAACATCTAGAAACTCATACGAATCGACTCTGATATGATCTTGGCCCTTGATTAAGTTTTAATCTTGGTCGTTGGTGCTCCAATATAGGATTATAAGAAGAAGTCGATGGGCATTGGGAAAATACACCAGAGACACTTAGAGAATTCAATTTTCCACAGTAGCAACAGTCAATTACCAAAGAGTTCGAGCTTGAGTGAAGAAGCAGAGACAATGAGGTCAGAGGAAGTCTTCCAGATACAGCGAGTGCATTTTCTAGAAAGGCAGAAGAACCACAACGAGGCTTACGCGGGGCTATGTATAAGCCTTTAAAGGGCAGTTCGATTTTGTTGGAGAGAAGCCGAGTTTCAATTCTATAGGCCAGGAAAGGGTTCCAGAAGGCCAGAGACATTGTTTCTCAGCCAGTAGCAGACAGGACGACTACAGGCGCATCTGACTCAGGCTGTGCTCGGGAAGGGGTTGCACTAGGGTGACCCAAGCCTATGCAAAGGAAGTTTGGACAGCTCACTTGGAGTTGAAGTCAGAGCCAAGATTTTCCTATGGGGTGAGGAAAATTCTTCACTAGAATTTTTCCAGTATTTTTCTGTGTAGGATTGTCGGATTCGGGTATCTAGATTATTGTACTCGTAATTTCTCACTACTACATAATAATAAAACCCTCAGCTACTACACCAATTTTCCCAAGTTTGGTTTTTCCAAGGACATTTTTCCAAAAATAACAGTGTCATTTTATGTGTGTGTGCGCTAGTATTTTCTCATATTCCAATGCTATTTATTTTCCACATAATTTTATTTGTGAAGGTTGCAATGTGTTTAATTCAATGTTTTCATAGCAGTAAACGGAATAATTAATTTATCAGTTAGAAGAATCAATACCAGCTTCTGCAATAAGATTTTAGTAGTAAGTTTAAATTTTCACATGGTATCAAAGCGTGAGAGATCAACCGGGAAGCTTAGAAGTGAAGGAGAAATTTTCACTACTTAGAAGGAGTAGTAGGCTGAAATTTTCAGAGGTTACGCAATGCTCAGACAGGCAAGCCAAATTGTTGGGGTAGCAGTTCGATTTTCAGTTGCATGGTGGTAATAAAGTTGAGTTGTTCGGGTTAGCGATTCCAATAGTCAGAGGGAGTAGCAGCAACTCAGATTTTCACTGAGAAAATTTCTCGTTGGACGCAGAGGGTTTTGCTGCAGCAAAATCAACATCGGATGGAAGAGAAAATCACGCACAGTAGAGGGAAAATTTATCTTAGGGAACTTTGAGTCTCGTAATTTTGATTTTCCAGCTACAGATTAGAAGTAGCAGCTAGAAAATTTATGCATTTCAAGAGGGAGTGTGAGTAGCAGCCGAGCAGAGGGAAAGAGGGAGTTTTCGACTTGATCAAAGATGGCCACAGTTGGTCTTAGAGGTTAGGATAGGTTGGATGGAGCTTTCAACTATGTCATTTTGAAGATTAGGATATCCTTCCTTCTAGATGAATATAGCCTGAAAGCCTACAGAGATAATGTGGTGGCAGTTCCCCAGGATGTAGATCAGCAGAAAGATTACAGGAAGGAAATGGAGAGAACGAAGCGGTTGATCTTGGATGGAGTCTGGGACCATATAGTTTCACATATAGCAGCCAAGGGAATGACCAAAGAGATGTGGGATGCTCTCTCCACGCTATATCAGGGTACTTATGAGCAGTGGAAGATGTTCCTAGAAGAAAAATTGAGATGCATCAGGATGCAGAAGGGGGAAGGCATATATCCCTTCCTCACTAGGATTTAGGAGGTCCAAGACCAGCTTACAGTTGTTGGGGCAACGCCTCATCCATCATAGTTAGTATGGTTGGCACTAAATAGTTTCTCAAAGGATTGACAAGTCTTTGTCCAAAGTATATTGGCCAGAGACACGCTACCAGGATGGGACATAATGTGGGATGACTTACAGCAGGAGGAGTTGAGGCAAGCTCTGTGGCAGTTGTAATAGTGGGTCGAAGGGTGTGAAGGAAGAAGAGAATGTGGCCCTCACATCAAAAGGTCCCAATCAAGGACAGGTGGAGAACGAGAAGAAGAAGGACCTGTCAAAGGTCAAGTGGCTCAGGTGTGGTGAGTTTGGTCACTACAGCATGTAGTGTCCTTTCAAGAAGAAGGACAAGTCAGAGAAGTAGAACCAGTAGGCATCATCAGCCCAGATTGATAATTTTTCCTCCAGGCTGGAGGAAGACTTCATGATATTGGTAGCCATACCTCCAAGTGTGAGGTGGCGTGACTTGGAGTCATAGCCCTAGAGAGCTACAGGATTGGGCAAGGTCCATTAAGGATTCCACCTCATGGATCATTACCTATCTACAGGGGCCCATAGTATACAGTAGCAGGATGGATCAGTGTCATGAGATGCAGTCAGATTCTAGAGTGACAGTTGCATAATAGTAGCAGTCAGGTGTTGGGGAGCACAGTGCAGAGTTGGTAGCAGTGCAAAGTGGCACAATATAGAGTCACCAGAAGCGCAAGTTCTTCAGAGATAGTGCAAAGGCTAATAGCAGTCAAGACTCGGGAGACAGATGCATCATATTGAACACAGTTGATTCAGTATTTTGGATGCTTCTCAATTGTAGTAGTTGCAGTTGCAGCAGCAACATATGAGAGGGAGTTGTAGTGCAGATGTAGAGTTGGTAGCAGTACAACATTGTCAGCAGCAACACAGGTGAAGCATCAAATTTGCGCAGTGATTGGAGGGTAGCAACAACCATACCTCATAAGCATAACAAGAGATGATACAGAGACAGAGTGTTGTGGTAGTGTGTGCAACACTAGAACGCAATCCTCGCTAAGAGGTAGTGTTAGTTTGTATAGTGCCGTATGTGTTCTAGCCATGAAATTTGGTGGAGAGGCTAGAATACATGAGATAACCAAAACCCAAAAATCGTTTTTGGAAATTCCACCTAGAGATGGCTTAATTAGATTATTAGTCATTTTTTAAATATTTCCTAAGTCTAAACTTAGCGAATATGGTTAATTAATAAAAATTAGTTAAGTCAAGCTAAGAATCATCTAAAAACTCACAGGGAGCGGCTCTGATATGATCTTGGCCCTTGATTAAGTTTTAATCTTGGTCGTTGGTGCTCCAATGGAGGATTACAAGAAGAAGTTGATGGGCACTTGGAGAATACACCAGAGACACTTGGAGAATTTGATTTTCCAGAATAGCAACAGTCAGTTTCCGGAGAGTTCGAGCTTCAGTGAAGAAGTAGAGACAGTGAAGCTAGAGGAAGCCTTTTAGATCGAGCGAGTGCATTTTGTAGAGAGGCGAAAGAACCATAATGAGGCTGACGCAGGGGCTGCACAGAAACCTCTAGAGGGAAGTTCGATTTTGCTGGAGAGAAGCTGAGTTTCAGTTTTAGAGGTCGAGAAAGGGTTCTAGAAGGTCGAAGAGATAGTTTCTCAGCCAGTAGAAAACAAGACGACTACAGGAGTAGCTGATTCAGGTTTTGCATGGGAAGGGAATGCGCTAGGGTGATGCATGCCTGTGTAGAGGCAATTTTCCTATGGGGTGAGGAAAATTCCTCACTAGAATTTTCCAGTATTTTTCTCTGTAGGATTGCCAGATTCGACATCTAGATTATTGTACTCAGAATTTATCACTGCTGCATAATAATAAAACCCTCAGTTGTTGCACCAGTTTTCCCAAGATGGGTTTTTCAGGGACATTTGTCCAAAAATAACGGTGTCATTTTATGTATGTGTGTGCTAGTATTTTGTCAGATTCCAGTGCTATTTATTTTCCGTGGAATTTTATTTGTGAAGGTTAATTTAACGTTGTCGTAGAAATAAACTGAATAATTTATTTATCAGTTTGAAGAATTAATACCAATTGTTGCAATAGGATTCCAACAATAAGTTGAAATTTTCACACAAGTTAAATCATTCATGGACGTTTCTCATTCATGACCTTAATCTCTTCCTTCTCCCCCCTCCTTCTGCCACATTTGCTTCCCTTTCATCTTATTTTCCTTTTATTGAACTTACCCTTTCATCCTACTTTTTATCCTTTATTAATTCTTCAGCACGCCTGCCCTCCCCTCCCCCATTCTTAGTCTTAACTTTATTAATCGGCCCATAACCCCTTAAACCTAACCCTCTATCCTTCATATGTTTTTAATCATTCTTTAAAAAAAAAATTCTTTAATTTAAAATTTTACTATTATTAATTTATTATTTGACTTTTCTTAAATTAAATTACAATCAAAATTAAATTTCATTATTTATTCTTAATTGTAATTTATCTATTCTTAATTTAAATTTTCTTCATATGTTTTTAATCATTCTTAAAAAAATTAATCTTTAATTTAAAAATTCACTATTGTTAATTTATGATTTGACTTTTCTTAAATTAAATTTCATTATTTATTCTTAACTGTAATTTATTTATTCTTAATTTAATTATTTTTTAATGTTCCTTTTGACTTTTGAAACCTAAGGTTCCTTTGTCTTTTCCTTGCGTATAGATAATCTTATTTGCATTATTTTCTAATCATTATGCTTATTTTGGTCGCTTAGGATGGGTGGAGTGTCCACCAAATATGTTCAACATAATTCTTCTACCACACATATAATAAAGACATCCACAAATAACATTCTATCATTATGGACCGTTGAAGCCTACATGCTCTTACTCCATGGAATATTCTATAATATTTTTAATATAAAGTATGAGATTTATCTCATAAGTAGTTATACCCTTTTAGTTAAATTGATTAATTAATCAAAAAATGTCATATAAACACCTATCATATGGGCATGTGGTATTAGTAAGTTATCGTATTGGCCCATAATATTGTAACAAAGCCTATTTACATGTTAATAATTTTCATGGTAAAGTGAATCTTAATCTACAAGTTTCTTTAAATGTGTATATGTTTAACTCATATATTAATTCTTTTATAATTAATAAAATAATAATTTAAAATACAGTTATAATTTAATTAATTTTTATGTCAAATTTTTATTTTGGCAATGTGAGATATCTAATGGGATAAGTGTTTTGATGTCAATCGTTGTTTACTAGCTATTTAATTCATTTGGTTGTGCTAGTTTAATAATATTTTAATTAAGTCTATTTTGGAATAAGGCTTCTAGAATTTTAATTTAATTGTCAACTAGCATAGATCCAAATCTCCTGAGATGCAAAGCTCTTTTAGAGTGCAAAACTTGAGAAAAGGCTTGCACCTCAAGACATTTGATCACTTTTAGCTCTTGATAGATATGTGATTAAGATGGATCTACATTGGTTTCAAATGCACATGATGTGTAATTTTGCATTGTTTAAATTGCATTTTTTAATGCATAAATAGTTTTTTTACAAATTTGACAAAAAAATATACTTAAAAAAGACCAAAATGTAGAATAGTGAGACTACATTAAAAAAATCACTATAAGAATATACACAATTGACGTTGAAATATTTTACTTAACATGAGCATTGGAATATTTTATTTATAAACCTCGTTGTCCATATTAAAATGTTTTGAATTATTAATATATTTTAAAATACATGTCAATATTGCTTAACCTTACATATTTGAAAGATTTTAATTATAATCTGCATTGGATTTTTTTATTATTATTAATATTTTTTATTAATGGCTTTTTTGGTCAGAATCTAACAATACAAATTTTTTATTTTTTATTTTTGTGAATCAACCATTTCTATTAATTCAAAAATAGATTACATTGTGGAGAGCACATTTGCAAAATAGATGGGGCCTCACTCCTACCAAATTTATTGGCCCACATATACAAACAAAAGAACATATATAATAATGAGGGAAAACAAAAAGACCTGAGATCGATAGCCCAAAGTGACCAGTACTAACCAAAAATCAATGTGTCCCATACTCATAGTTAACCAACCATGTTACCTAGATCCAGATTTTCAGGTTCACCTCCTCCAGGGTGTTGGACTTTTCATTCCATGATATGCCATTAATTTTGTTGTATATGCTGCAGGAAATCAATGACTTCAGTATGGTCATGATGTCAGTTTCTAGCCAATTTCTCCACTGCAACTTTCACAAGTCGAATTTGGGCCTCCAAGGAATCAAAGGGTGGTGGCAAATCCACTCTTATTGAGGAGACATAATGTGATTGCTCCAATTCTTCCCCCTCATCATGTTGGACCACATTTTGAACAACACCCTATCCTCAATGTTCCACCTCGAGGCCTAACTCTTTGATGTAACGTCTCCAATTCGAGGAGGGTCTCCCTAGGCCCCCACCTCAGTTGTCCACTGCCTTCCCCACTATCTTCACAAGTATACCCTCCCAATTAGACTACAGGAATCACTACGTTCCCCCCTCCCCACCTCAGAATTTTACTACTGACACCACATGTTTCCTAGTCATCCTAAATAACACCTCCCATAGCTACAGAACCACAGCTGCATTCTCCTTCTAAGCTGCCACTGTCGCTCCCTTCCACATTCAGTAAACTACCACCTCAATATACGACCTCATGAAGATGGCTTAAACCATTCCTCCCCACCCTAACCCTTCACTCATTCCACCTCGGGGCCACAAACCAACATCCACCAGACTAAGACCACCCGCACACCCGAAGATGGCGCTTCCCTCCCTAAGGGTAAGTAAAAGAAATAGGAAGAAATCGACCAAGACCACCAACATGGCACAAAAAATCCTTCGACCACCCCACCACCTTCGAAAAACCCCCAACAAGACAAAGCAAATTGCAAAGTAAACCCAACAGAAAGTAAATACCATAGGAATACTTGCAAGAAGGCATGGAATGCTACCCTTTGAACAAAGCATAAAGAGGAACCAACTTCACAATATGTCACCCCTCCAACCCTCACGAAAATTGTTATGATCACCGAAGGTCATATAGAGTCAAGGTCCAAAGTCACACTTTGCATCATCTTGGGAAACTGCACAGCTCCATCCGTCTTCCTTCCATGGTTCTCCTTACACAACAACCGACCAAAGAATGGGTGTATCTTTACATCATATTCGCCCTAGGCTCCTGTAAAGACTACACCCCTTACTCTCCACTCATTCATCTCTCGCCCGAGGCAAATAAGCATCATTTTCCAAGCCAATTCACTTATAACCAAAATTACCTCCAGAACATTTGCTCTCTCATCTCTCCACTGAACTTGCTCAACACACCTCCTGATCATTAATAACACATGAGTAGATCAATTACGCCATAGACCTGGGCCTCCACTTGAATGTTTACCACCCCCATTGGGGACTGACAATACAATTTTGAGAAAGATTGTAGTTTATTGTTGTTTAAAATGCACTTTTAAATGCATAAATTGAGTCAACACTCTGAAAAACCCTAAGGTGATCCAACTTGCAAATTAGACATCTTAAACTTCTGAATATTAAAAATATTTATTGAATTTTGTCCAAAATTGACTAGAAAATAAGAAGGATTGTAGTTTCTTGTTGTTTAAAATTCACTTTTGAATGCATAAATTGAGTTAGCGCTCTGAAAAACCCCTAGGACGCTCCAACTTTGCAAATTAAACAACTTAAACTTATAAATCTTAAAATCCTCTATGGGATTAAGGGAAAATTTGACTGGAAAACGTGCCTAGAAAAACCTCATTTTGTCTATTAGTTATGTCAACTTCCATCATATCACTTGTAGTAATTGAACTTGGGTGAGGAAGAATCCATTCCTTCCTCCCAAACACCCATGAAAACTCCCACTGACAACATATGTATGTGTGTGTGTGTGTGTTAACATGGAATTTTCAAATAGTTTATTTAAGACGCTGAGAAATATTTCTAAAATGTATAAGATTTAACCTCCAAAGTGAAAATAAAATATTTTTTTACTTTTAATTACTTGATCACTTGAAAGTTGATATAAAAATGGACATCGAATAATATTTTTAGCTCATTTCCCTCATACTAGATTGTAAATCAACAATGACACGGAAAGAATTGCACATCTCGCTCATACTAGACTATAAATGAGCCTCTGAACAATAGGGATTTAACCTCCATAGAATATTTTAGAATATTCTTAGTAGTCACACATCAAAAGTTGATACTCTCAAAAGGAGTAATTCCCTATATAAACAAGTGTAGTTATGGTTTTTTAGGCATGTAGTATTGATAAACCATTGTACTGTAACAAGGTCTATTTACATATTAAGAATCTCCCTGGTTGAATGAGTGTATCTTCATGGTTATATATATATATATATATATATAACTAATAATAGTAATTTAAAATAAAGCTATAATTTAGTTATTTTTTATTATTTTTTTAATCTAGATAATTTTGAGACGTATCATGAAATAATTGTTTTGATGCTTATCATGGATTGATATTTATAATCTTTACTGGCAATTTAATTTATATGACTGCCCAAATTTATTTACAAGACATGTGATTGATTCATTAAACTTCTTACTTTCAAGTCGCAGAATGAACTGTGGCCTCTATGGCATTAAAAATTTGTCAATATTGAGTGGTGTTGTCTAACAAGGCGACAATTTTGTCAGGTAACTTTTTCATTGGGATTAGGTATTTTTTATTTTGCAAAATCTTGATTTCCAAAAATTTCAACCACATTTTTCCAAAAACATACTTGAAAAAACTATATTTTTAGGGGGAAATTGTCACCTAATTAGACTACTCTATAGTTGAGTTGGCGATACAAAAGTGTTTTAAATTCAAGTGGTTTATCTAATCATTTAATAACCATGTTCTCAAATCACACGTTGTAATGCATCATTAAGTAATCGTATGAATTGTCATGTTTGATGAATTTAACTCATTTAACAACCATCTTAATAGCAATTAATTATGGGTATTGAAATCATTAATATATTTAATATAGTTATTATGTTGTGTCTATTTTGGAATAAGGTTTTTATAATTTTAATTTAATTATCAATAATTATAAAGTGGATGGTAGAGATTTCACTTTTATGGACTTGTTGATGCCCCAAAAATTGTTGTATCAACATTGGGGGATGACCACCCGGTCCGGACCTTAATACAGCTCCTTTTCCGTTTGGGATGGTGGCTCCGACTGGATATAATGGGACCAGTTCCCCAGTAATGAATAAAAGGGGATGGATGAGTGATTGGTTTCTAATAAATGATAATGAATAGATGACTTAATCTATCAGCAAAAATATAAATGACTATTCTATCCCGGGAGGCTTCTATTCTCTTAAGTGCAACTCTTGATGATCTCTATTCATTGATAGGCATATAGATGACTCTACACAATAAACATAGACATTCATTTACTTAATGATTACTTTGTTCAAGTAGTTGAACAAAGTGATTAACACAACATTGTTACACTTATCCTTTTATACCGATACATGTATGACAAAAGAAAAGCATGTTGTAAACATCCAATAGTGGAAATTGTAAAGAATGTTGTTAAAAAACACAAGCATATATCTGATAATAGCAAGAGCGATCAAACAACAATTCACATAAACAGAATGAACTCATACATATATAGTAGTACCATATGAGCTGCAAATCACTCACAATATCAATCGCTATTTGAATTCCTTCTTCTGACGCAGAAATACTTTTAAACAAAGGCAGTAGTGCACATTCACATAAAAGCTTCATTATCAAAATTGGAATAATTGGCCCCGTCTTTATAAAAGAATATGCCTGAAGTACAGTACTGCAACTTCAGGTTTAAGTCATATACAAAAACTTATGACCCTTTCCAATGCATTGAAAGGGTCTATAAATACTTGACTAAAACTAACTAACTATGAAATTAAAATCCTACTTAATTGGTACAACTTGATTCGGAATATCTTCCTCACAACAATCTGGCAATCGGCAGCATGATTCATCACTTAGGCTATTTGCCTTTAGACCTGAGTTGGCATATTGCAAGCATTGGTTCCACTTCTGGTGGTCGGTTGAGACGAGAATTGAGTTGGGCATCATAGGTGGCATCTTGTATATCGGGAATGATACACCCAATTGCATCTGTGAGGCACTTGAGGGCAGCTCTCTGGCTGTATGGTTTGACTAGGAACAACCAATAGGTGTCCCATTTCAAACTGTTAATTCCTGCGATTAATCTCCCATTTTCCTCCAGCTCTTGATAACATGACTACTCCAATGTTTTAGCCGATAGCAATTTACCTGGGGTACATTGAGAGATCATGTTAGATTAGTAGAGAGTATCATTAATCAATTCAACCAAATTACTTGTGGTTAACTTGCATCTGGAAATTGCTCTCTCTGCTTTCATTAACTGGGACTTCCATTCCATAAATAGGATCTCTTTATGTGATTCTATGATTTTTGGAAAATTAGCTGCCTGTCCCTCATCAGTGTCTTGCCACTCAAGAAAATTGGTCAAGGTCTCATTGGCTTGCTCCAAGTCTGTTCTAGCATCAGCCGATTTATCACTTATTGATGCTGTTAAGTCACATAAAGGTTCTGCTTGGGCGATTTGTTGACATAACAGCCTTATTTGTGTCACCAATTCTTTGTTAATCTGTAATGCTTCAGCTCTGAACTCAGCTGGCTTTGGAAGATTCTTGGTCTTCTCTATTTGGGATGATAATCGAGCAATTTGCTCATCTTTAGATTTCCCCATCTGTTCATGCATCGCTTTCAATTTTGCCAGCGCTTCTGACAGCTCCTTCTACTTTTGAACGGCGCTTGAATCAATTCTTTGTTTTTCTTCCTGCAATTGTTTATTCAATTTATTGTTTATTTGTTGTTGTGTGTACAATTGCTGCTCAAGTTGTTCTGCCTTTTGCTGTGTCTCCGATAACTGTACTTGTAGCGAGGCGATTGATTGGTCTTTTTCTCTTAACAGATTAGTCACTTATGATGCCTTGTCCATGGTGGTTGCCGAATAGGCTCCAGCATATTGGGACAATTTAGTAAGGTCATCAGAAGGATCAAATTCCTCTTTCCAGACCACATTGGCTGTCACTGTTTGTTCCGGGAATAGGGAAGGTTGATCAGTCCTTCTCCTTTTCCGCTGCAGTTTTATTACAGCCCTGTGCTTCGGGCTGTAAAAGACATCCAATGGAGGTATCTCCTCCACTTGCAAAACAATCTGATCGGAGGGATCCTTAGGAATTATTTCTATTACTGTAGAACTGGGTAGGCCACTGGTTCCACTTGGAACCTGTTTAGATGTTATCTCCTGTGTGTCAGCCGCTTTTGATGTTTCGGCTTCCTTTGAGCTCTCAAGATTGCTTATGATTGAGTCGAATTGCTGCCATTCCTGGAGCAATTTCGGGTCAATCTGGGCATCTACATTCACCTTCGTGCTGCTCTGCTCCTGCTCTTTCCTCTGGGTTTCCTCTTGCTCTCTTCTCTGCACTTCTTCCTGCTCTTTTCTTTTCACTTCCTCCTGCTCTTTTCTCTGCACTTCCTCCTGCTCTTTTGTTTGGATTTCTCCAACAATTTTTGATGTAGCAGGAGGTTCCTTAGTGAGCCGTTGTTCCGGCTCGCTTGATTCTGTCATTGGGGTCGTTGCTAATAGATCTAGAGGTAGAGTTTGCAACCTCTGTTCTCTAAGTCTGTTAAATTCAACTAACCCGTCATCCTGATATTTCATTCTGGCCAGTGATTTAACCTGGAATAGCGACTCGGTTGAGGAGAACAGGTCATCAAACATATCATCTTTATGGTCAAATTTAGTTAATTTTGCTTGTTCAAGTGCATTGTAGGCGACTTTGTTTGGATCAAATCGCCTATGAGGAAGAGTGGCTAGATTCAGTGCCTTAATCTTATCAGCTTCTTTCTCTGCATGTTTAAAGTCATGTAGAGCGTAGACACCGCATCTTAGAGGAAAAGGAGGCAAAACCTGCTTCTTTTTGTTCCTTAGAGTCTGTGTAACTCCTTCGGAGGTAATCTAATAGGCTACCTCCCGGGCTAACAGTTTATCGGGTATATACAAAGGGAGGACATGAGGCTTGGCCTGGTTGCCGAAAACTCTTACATAGGTGAATTTTTCTTCTCTGAACCATCTCCCTACAGATGTCAAGTCAACCTCCGCTTGGTAGGAAATCTTAGGAGCAGGTTTATCAAAAATAGCATAGTGAATGGGTAACATAAAACCATTGCAAACTTGATATAAATGGTGCTTATAGTGGGCTTTCCATAACTTCTGGTGGTATATATGAATGGGCATGGGGTCTTGTGGAGTCCATCTCCACCCAAGCACAGGAAATTCAGAATTAAAACACAGGGTGTCCAAGATATATACACTATAGTAGAATGGGGGAATGACCCTTTCAGTAATGCGAGATTTGTTTCTAAATTCAAGGACTGCAGTTGCTAGCTTATCAGACAGTATAGTTCCCCAATCCATTATTTCACTATTACATGCTGCCTCTATCAAAGGAACCATCTCTATAGTGAAGTTTGCAGAATCATGTAACCCCCACAATCTACACATCATTACCCCAGCATAACAATAAGGAGAACACAAAGAATCGACAAAGTACTTACCTGAAGACTCATGCTTGTGTTTTGCTGGGTTTTGCCTCCAATCCCGAATGGGTTCTGATTCAATATCATTCTCATTTCTGAATTTCTCCAAGAATTCCTTGTTGTACTTCTTCTCTGATGCAGGAAAATGGTACATTTGCCTCAAATCAACAGGTTGAAATGAACCGAAGACTCTCCTGTCCATGGTGCAAAATGTCCTGTTTGTGATTGGGATTTCTTCAATTGTCCACTTCACCACATCTGTATATGGGAGAATTTGCTCTCGGGCTGCTATCCGATGAAGGAAAGAGTCGGCTAAATCCTTTAGAGTAGCATCAGACTTCCGAGTCGTGTCTGCTGTGGCTTGCACTGTTGTTACCTTAGGCTCTTCGGCCTCAATCAGATTGTAGGTGCTTAGCCAAGTAGTTTTGTCGAGTCCTAGACATGTAGTGTCAGATATCAATCCCTTTCTGCTTGTTCCTGGATCGGTGGTGTGTTGCCTTGTAGCTGCCGAAGCGGAAGCTGTTGCAGTTTTCTTAGATTTCTTCCCCATTTGGCTTGAATTTGCTGCTTCGGAAGAGCTCTGCACAGGAGTGAAAATGAACGTAATGCAAAGAATTGATAGCGCAAACCAAAGAAGAACGATATATATTAATCAATGAATAATGGAGGATTTAAATTAAGGTGGCCACGGATGCAATCTTTGAAGAGATTTTAGACTTACTGTTTCATTAAATGGTCATTTAAACCTGTCAATCCTTTAAATTCTCATCATATCGTTTATTAGCCGAATGATTCATTTAAGCGTGGCTTTAATGTTTTGGCGGTTGAGCGCAAGTGAATCGCTATCGGGAAAAGAAAAGGCCTTTAATACTAAATAACCATAAAATATCCCGGCTTTACCAATCTTTTTTGAAATCTGCGTTTTTAGCTTTATCGCGATCGGCGATCGGGGGAAATCTTAAGTTGTTATATTGGTTCCTTTCGGAATCCCCGATTGCCGATAGCGATATCGCCAATTCGCATCGGGAGTTTTGAGCGAGGGCTTTAGATGCATGCATGGTACATCCCCGATCGCCGATAGCGATATCGCATCGGAGCGAAAAGGGGCCTTTTGCTATGATTGCTTACCTTCCCGATATCCGATAGCCTTTTGTGCATTGTCGCGTCGGGGAAAATCAATGGGTCTTTTAAGTCATGCCTCCTTTGTCATTGCGATATGCGATCTTGCAATCACTTTATCGCAATGATAAAAGATTATTCATTTTTATTATAAGACCGATTAATTGGTTCATCAAAAAGGTTTAATAATGTTTTATTTCGTTTCGGACCTTTTTGAATAATGATAAGTTGATACCAATTTAAATGAAAAGGGACCCATTTCATATTATAGTTTTGAAAATAAAATTTGTATGAAATGGGGGGTTGTTGTAGAGCACAACAATTGGCAATTCGCTGGGAGAAACAATTATCTCTGAAAAGTACTGAAATACTTAAACTTTCTTTTAAATAGGAACCCCATCAAAGAGGAAAATTCTAATATAACTAGGTATTTATGCATTCCAAATAAAATAAAAACTATCTTTGCTAATTTCTTCTCTTGTTAAAATTAGATACATTCTAAGTTTTAAATTGGCCTCTATTGGTTGATAATGATAAAACAAAAAACCTTTCCAAATCAGCTTTTTAAATTTACTCCTTTGTCATAGGTAGAGCCTCTGCTGCCCGCAAACATTCATAGTCTCGACAGGGATACCTTTTAACCACGTTATTGTCCATTATCCCATCCATTTCAGAGTATGATTAACAGAATGAATTCAAAACATGCTTTCATATTTTGTATCTCTTTTTACTTTTCTGTTATTTTGTAAGATAAAAAGCCATTTTCCTGGTTTGCTGGCCAGTTGAGTGACAATGCCATTCACTGGTAGTAATTTAACCGAACAAGTTGGCTCGTGATGAGACCCCTTGTCTTATGATTCTAAGCAATTACCCTGTTTTGGTATGCAGTATTGATAATGTCGGTTAAACTATTTCCCGATGATCATGGTAAGCAGGCTTGTAATAAGACCCCTTATCTTTTATATCAAATATTTTAGAATTACACTATGAATAATCACAAACTTCGATGAATGGGATAGACAATTTTCTCCTTAAGAGAGGATGGATGACAGGGTAAGAGTTGAAGATGCTGAAATTGGATTAGTTTCTGTTTTGATATTGATAACCTTTTTTGTGACCAATTTGAAAACATAAAATGATTTACAATACTTCTAAACCTTGAGAATAATTCACAAAAATTAAAATGTGGTTTCAGAATGCAATTATATCTGGTTTCCTAGAAATTGTCCCTTTTGTCTAAGGCTTCTATTATTTTAAAAGCAAATATCAACACTACTTTTGTGAGCAACTTTTAAATACAGCAAAGGTCAATGTAAGATACCTTACAACTTTATTTCCTAATGGTCCTACAAACTACAAATTCTACTAAACTAAAAAGGAGAAGGGGTTACCTCCTCAATTGAAGAATTTCTTTAAGATGAGGCCATTAACAGGGAGAGAATCTCTCAAACCTGATAAATCTTGTAATATGAAGGTCGAATGGCCTATCTTCTCACAGATCTGAAATGGCCCAAGCCACATTTTCTGGAACTTGGTGTGTTTTGCTTTATCCTCATGGGCTTTGTCCCATTTCAGAACTAAATCACCGACTTGCAACTGTTTTGAACTGGATGAACTTGAATCAAAGGATGACTTGATAATTTGCTAATGTTTTGCATGAGTAACTT
Source organism: Pinus tabuliformis (assembly GCA_031772625.1). NCBI lineage: Eukaryota > Viridiplantae > Streptophyta > Pinopsida > Pinales > Pinaceae > Pinus > Pinus tabuliformis. Next base: position 1,773,626 of record CM062813.1, read on the forward strand.
TGGATTTTTCTCTTTCCTCTTCTAATTTTAATGATCATGTCTACGTTGAATAGAAGAAGAAGGGCTTTCTTCAATAAACTGAACTAGGGCTATAGAAGGAAGGACAAGATTTGTTGGTAGCACTGCTTCTTTCCCATCTACAAGATTGAATGGAGAAGAACCTATGGAAGCCTTCTGTGTTATCCTGTCAGCCCATAGTGCGAATATTAAAGATTTATGCCAGTTTTTATGATTCTGTTCGATAGTTCACTTAATAATCTTAATTAGATTTGTATTGATAGATTCTGCTAAACTGTTACCCTGGGGATAGTAATTAGCAGAATATTTCAATTTAAATCCTCTTTTAATAGCAAAATCAAACATAGCATTGCCAGAGAAGTAAGATGCATTATCAAAAACAAGAGCATTTGGGACACCAAACCTGGTAACGATGAATTGATCTATGAATTCTATAATTACCTCAGAATTTGTTGTCTTTAAAGGAATTGCTTCAACCCACTTAGTAAAATAATCAGTGGCAGTAATGATATACTTATGCTGTTTGGAAGAATGTGGAGTGATTTCTCCAATGATGTCCAATCCCCATTTTTCAAATGGTTGTTCAATGTTGACTGGTTGCAAAGGGAAAGGTGGCTTTCTTTGTCTTCCACTAGAAGTTTGACAACTTCGGCATTTCCTTACATATTCATGAGCATCTCTAAACAGGGTGGGCCAATAGTATCCAGCATGAATGATTTTGTGGGCTGTTGTGCCAACTCCAAAATGTCCTCCTGCTGGTCCATCATGTAATTCCTGCAAAACCTTTTGTGCTTCAGGTTTTTCTAAGCATCTTAATAAGATTGAATCATAATTTTTCCTAAAAAGTACATCATCAATAATTGTGAAGTTTCTTGCTTTCAATCTAATGGCCATTTTGCTTTTATAAGACAAGTTAGGAGGTGCATATCCATTTTTCAAATAAAAGATCAAGTCTTCATATTGTGATTCAGAATCAGTAATACTTATCTGGTTGATTTCTTCGATATGTTCTGTATCACCTGGTTGTTGAATGTTGGATGCCCCTGCAAATAACCTACAAAAACCTTGGCCTCTAACAATCTTTGCTGGCTTGATTTCCAAGTCATATTCTTGAAGTGTTGTAACCCAGTTTGCTCTTTTTTCACCTAATTCCCTTTGGATTAATAGTTGCCTTACTGCAGGAAAAGGAACTATGACTTTTGTATGGGCTTTTAAAAGGAAGGGTCTGTAATGTTTGACAGCTTTATATACAGCAAAGGCTTGTTTTTCTACTTCGGAGTAATTCAGTTCAGCACCCTGCAAGTTTGAACTATAAAATGAAATGGGTACTTCCAAGTTGTGATCATTAATCTGACTGAGTACTACTGCATAAGATAAATCGGATGCGATAGTATACAATGTGAAATGATTAGAAAAATTAGGAGTATTTAAAGCGGGGGCATTGATTATTGATTGTTTGATTAAATCAAACGCTTCCTTTTCTGTTGATCCCCATCTAAACACTGAATTTTTCTTAATCATAGTTTGTAGTGGCAAAATGATGTGAGAAAAGTCTAGAACAAATCTTTTGACAAAATTGATTTGGCCTAAAAATTACTGCATGGATTTTTTATTATGAGGAAAAGGGATTTTAGAGATCTCTTTAATCCTATTCGGATCAATATAAATGCCATCTTTGGAAACAATAAAGCCCAAGAGCTTTCCTTGATTAAGAGCGAAGAAGGATTTTTTGGGATTGAGTGAAATACCGTACCTTCTGCAGCGTTCAAAGATTTGGTTTAAATCATGCAAATGATTGGATCTCTTTTTAGAAAATACAGTAATATCGTCTAAGTAGACAACTACTGTTTTATTGATCAATCCTTTGAAAGCTATATCCATCACTCTTTGGAACGTGGCTCCTGCATTAATTAGTCCAAAAGGCATTTTCTGATAAGCATAAGTTCCCCACTTTGTTCTGAATGTAGTTTTAAGTCTGTCATCAGGATGGATCAAAACTTGGTTATATCCTGAAAAACCATCTAAAAAGGACATCAATTCAGAGCCTGCTACTGAATGGAGTATTACTCCATAGTAGGCAATGGGAAATTATCTTTTAGGCTTGCTTTATTCATATTTCTGAAATCTATACAAATCCTGATATCGCCATTTTTCTTCCTAACATGCACCATATTGGAGACCCAGTTTGAGTGCCGAACGGGAAAAATAATCTTAGCCTTCAAGAGTTTATTGAGTTCTGATTTTATTTGACTCTCTAGGTTTGGATGTATTTTCCTGAGCTTTTGTTGAACTGGTATTTGTTCTGCAAGCATTGGAATGGTATGCTGGATGATAGATGTAGCATATGTCTTTAAATCATCATACTTCCAAGTGAAGACATGTTTATTTTTTCTTAACAGTCTAATGAATGTCGTTGTTTCTTCCAGAGAAAGTCCTAATCCTAGATTAATGTTTTGAGGATTTTGTTCAGTGCCAAGATTAATCAACTCAAACCTCAAGGTGGAACTTTGGAGCTTTGTATTGGTCAAAGGTTTAAACCTATCTTTAATATCATAAAGATCCTCCAGCTTCACCACAGGCTTCGGTATTGAGTTTTCCTCATGCTTTTCTCTCATTTGAAGATCATGATCGCTTTCCTCTATGATCTGATCATCATAAGACTTTTCGGAAGTCAAAAATAGTAAAATGTCTTCATCGTGATTGAATACTCTCCAATTAGTGACATTATCAGGAATTGACGGCCTAAAAAGCAATTCTGCTGAAAATCTATCTACGCTATAATCTTCGGAAGGTAGGAGTTTGGAAGCAACATTGGCTAGCAAGTCGGCTGTTGAATTTTGAGACCTAGGGATGGAAGAAATATTGAATGCCAAAAAGTGCAAGGTGAGTTCTTGTACCAGCGACTGATAATGTTTGAGATGGTTTGAAAGACAATGAATCGTATTTCTTACCTGTTTGATAATAATTTCTGAATCGTCGAACACTTTCAAATATTGAACCTTAAGGCCAATCGCTTTATATAGTCCTTGGACTAAGGCTTCATACTCGGCTGTGTTGTTTGTGCATTCAAACTCCAACCTACAGGACAGCATTGTTTCTTCTCCTTGCGGGCTAACCAAGAAACATCCTGCTCCCGAGCCTTCGTTAGACTTAGAGCCATCAAAATATAAAGACCAAAATAAAGAATTATCAACAATTTTATTTACAGTTTTCTCAGTATCATTAAAACATCTTGACCTATCTGTTTGTGAATAATTTTCGATCTGAGATGTAAAATTGTTTACTGAGAAAGGAGATGGTTAGGCTGTGAAGTTGCCAAAGAATGATTCCTACGAATAATTCCCCAAGATATTGTTATTAAATGCTATTGGTTGATTTTCCTGTTCGAACTCTGTGACAGTGTGGGTCATGTGCTTTTCCCAATTGATTTTTATTTGATTTGGCTTTCCCTTGTAGGGTAGCCACCTGTGGGACCAATCGATAGAAATATACCCATGGAGCTTCTCGGACCAATCCCTACTTAAGATTAAACCATAAAATTCAGGTATATCGGCGATTAGGATATCAATTCTTTGAACTAATCGTGGATCGGCCGATAACCTGATAGTTACAGAGTTAATTTCTCCTACAACCTGTACCTTGGTTCTATCTAACTGTACAATGTGAATTGCAGATTTCTGGGGCTCAATGTTCAGTTTGGAACAAACCGAAGCTGGCATTATATTTGAGGATGCCCCTGAGTCAATCAAACAATGGTGCAGATTACGATTATAAATCTCATAGGTTAATAGGAAAGGAGGAGTATGGGAATTGGATCTGTCTCCAATCAAAATCATATTAGTAGCTTCAATCCTACTAGAAGGTGGTTGTCCTGAATCATTTGCAGCTTTAGCACTGGAAAGAGGTGAAGAAGGAACAACATTTAATTCCTTGAGAAGCAATTTCTGCTGATGTTTTAGTTTACTAAGTTCAAACATAGTAATGTTTGCCTTAGTTTTCTTCATATCATCAACAATATTGTAATCCATTGAATCGGATACTACCAACATTTTAGATGTTGAAGGTGTATTTGAGGTTGAAGGTTGATTTTGAGGAACCTTTTCCTTTGTTGTTGTAGCACCTGCACTTCTTTTCTTTGAAGTTGCCTGGACGGGTTCAGGGGCACCTTTACTCCTAGTGGTGACAGGAAAGGCTTCTTGTTCATTTTCTGTATCGGAGTTAGGCAGTATAAAATCCCACATTCCGTGGCATTCAACAACTTCCTCTTCTTCATCAGTTGGTGAGATTGTTTCCTCTTCCTCTTCTTCCTCAGGATCTGAATCTGCATTAGATATAACATTTGGTGGTTGTGATTCAGTTTTCTTGAAATTTCTAAAGGGCCTTTTAGTTGAGGTTTCTGCTACTTGTTTTTTGATTTCAACCATTTCATTGGACAAAGTCTTAAGGACCTTTTGCAGACCTTCCATATCATAGGGATCTTCAGGGGTTTTCTTCTTTGAATCATCTTTAAAAGAAACTTTTTTGGCTTTTCTATCTTCAAGAGCATCTTTCTTCTCTAGAGAATTAATACGTTTCTCCACAGCAAGTGCTTCTTTCATGTTTTCAGCTAAAGTTGGTTTTCCGGCCCTGTCTACAAAAATAGCTATATTGGCAGGTAGGGTAGTTATATACCACTCACTTCTGATTTTATCACTTGCTTTGGAGGCCGTTGGGATTTTATTCAAGAGTTTATTGAATCGCGCATTGAATTCTTTAATCGGCTCCCTATGCTCTATTCTAAGATTGGAGAGATCATTTATTAATGTGGCTAAAGATCTATCATCACCATACTTAGTGAGAAACTGCTCTTGGCAAATGGCCCAACTGGTAATGGATCCAGAGGGCAAGGAAAAATACCAGGATCCTGCTGATCCTTGTAAAGTGTAAGGGAAAAGTCTAACGACAACATCTTCCTCTGTCACTCCTTTCAAGTTAACTGATAACATGAAGTTATTAATATGTTCCTCAGCCTGTATCCCATCATCTGGGTTAAACTTGGGTAACCATTTTTCAGGAGCATCAGGTAATGCATGTAATGGTGCAGGCACATTGACCGCACCAGGTCTATTCCATGGATTCGCCATTGAAACACCAGTAGGGGATGAGATGGTCGATGAAACTACAGATGTTTGGGAAGGACTTGATATCGAGGATTGAGCAGGTTGGGATGTTGAAGTTCCTAATCCTTGATGAACGACAATATGTAATGAGGGAGTGGATGGTTGACTTCGCACAGGGGAAGATGAGATGGAGGATGTAGATGAAAGTACCTCACTCTCAGATCCTTCAATGTTCTTCTTTGCCCTTTTCCTTTTAGGTAAGGGCAGCTCAGTGGGTTCAATACCGAGCTTTTCGCTCTGAAGTCTAGTGAGGGGATGAGGTAGATTGAATTGTGAAGTCTCACTTCTTTGAGATACTTCAGATTTCTGTGGTGTTATCAAGAAGCCTTGAATTTTATGGATGAGTAACCGAACTTCAAGGGATTCAGGACTTAATCGTTCTGGAGTGTTATGGATTTGAGCAGTGGTAGTTGATCCCTCTCCTTCTTGCTTGGATACTGGAGAACCAGCATGCAATTGGGAAGTACGAGGTGAGGTGGAGGGAGATTTACTCTCAGAATGGTCTGTAGATTTGGATTTGCTCGCCATTCATAATTAGGCCCTCCTTCTAGCGCCAAAAATGTTGATGTCCAAAAGTCGATGTATCAACATTGGGGGATGACCACCCGGTCCGGACCTTAATACAGCTCCTTTTCCACTTGGGATGGTGGCTCCGACTGGATATAATGGGACCAGTTTCCCAGTAATGAATAAAAGGGGATGTATGAGTGATTGGTTTCTAATAAATGATAATGAATAGATGACTTAATCTATCAGCAAAAATATAAATGACTATTCTATGGCGGGAGGCTTCTATTCTCTTAAGTGCAACTCTTGATGATCTCTGTTCATTGATAGGCATATAGATGACTCTACACAATAAATATAGACATTCATTTACTTAATGATTACTTTGTTCAAGTAGTTGAACAAAGTGATTAACACAACATTGTTACACTTATCCTTTTATATTACCGATACATGTATGACAAACGAAAAGCATGTTGTAAACATCCAATAGTGGAAATCGTAAAGAATGTTGTTAAAAAACACACGCATATATCCGATAATAGCAAGAGTGATCAAACAACAATTCACATAAACAGAATGAACTCAGACATAGATAGTAGTACCATATGAGTTGCAAATCACTCCCAATATCAATCGCTATTTGAATTCCTTCTTCCGACGCAGAAATACTTTTAAACAAAGGCAATAGTGCACATTCACATAAAAGCTTCGTTATCAAAATTGGAATAATTGGCCCAATCTTTATAAAAGAATATGCCTGAAGTACAGTAGTGCAACTTCAGGTTTAAGTCATATACAAAAACTTATGACCCTTTCCAATGCATTGAAAGGGTCTATAAATACTTGACTAAAACTAACTAACTATGAAATTAAAATCCTACTTAATTGGTACAACTTGATTCGGAATATCTTCCTCACGGCAATCTGGCAGTCGGAAACATGATTCATCACTTAGGTTGTTTGCCTTTAGACCTGAGCTGGCATATTGCAAGAATTGGTTCCACTTCTGGTGGTCGGTTGAGACGAGAATTGAGTTGGGCATCATAGATGGCATCTTGTATATCGGGAATGATACACCCGATTGCATATGTGAGGCACTTGAGGGAGGCTCTCTAGCTGTATGGTTTGACTAGGAACAACCAATAGGTGTCCCATGTCAAACTGTTAATTCATGTGATTAATCTCCCATTTTCCTCCAGCTCTTGATAACATGACTGCTCCAATGTTTTAGTCGATAGCAATTTACCTGGGTACATTGAGAGATCATGTTAAATAAGTAGAGAGTATCATTAATCAATTCAACCAAATTACTTGTGGTTAACTTTCATCTGGAAACTTCTCTCTCTGCTTTCATTAACTGGGACTGCCATTCCATAAATAGGATCTCTTTATGTGATTCTAGGATTTTTGGCAAATTAGCTGCCTGTCCCTCATTGTGTTTTGTTGGGTTTTGCCTCCAATCTCGGATGGGTTCTGATTCAATATCATTCTCATTTCTGAATTTCTCCAAGAATGCCTTGTTGTACTTCTTCTCCGGTGCAGGCAAATGGTACATTTGCCTCAGATCATTAGGTTGAAATGAACCGAAGACTCTCCCGTCCATGGTGCAAAATGTCCTGTTTGTGATTGGGATTTCTTCAATTGCCCACTTTACCACATCTGTATATGGGAGAATTTGCTCTCGGGCTGCTATTCGATGAAGGAAAGAGTTGGCTAAATCCTTTAGAGTAACATCAGACTTCCGAGTCGTGTCTGCTGTGGCTTGCACTATTGTTACCTCAGGCTCTTCGGCCTCAATCAGATTGTAGGTGCTTAGCCAAGTAGTTTTGCCGAGTTCTAGACATGTAGTGTCTGATATCATTCCCTTTCTGCTTGTTCCTGGATCGGCGGTGTGTTGCCTTGTAGCTGCCGAAGCGGAAGCTGTTGCAGTTTTCTTATATTTCTTCCCCATTTGGCTTGAATTTTCTACTTCGAAAGAGCTCTGCACAGGAGTGAAAATGAACGTAATGCGAAGAATTGATAGCGCAAACCAAAGAAGAACGATATATATTAATCAATGAATAATGGAGGATTTAAATTAAGGTGGCCACGGATGCAATCTCTGAAGAGATTTTAGACTTACTGTTTCATTAAATGGCTGTTTAAACCTGTCAATCCTTTAAATGCACATCATATCGTTTATTGACCGAATGATTCATTTAAGCATGGCTTTAATGTTTTGGCGGTTGAGCGCAAGTGAATCGCTATCGGGAAAATAAAAGGCCTTTAATACTAAATAACCATAAAATATCCCGGCTTTACCAATCTTTTTTGAAATCTACGCTTTTAGCTTTATCACAATCGACAATCGGGGGAAAGCTTAAGTTGTTATATTGGTTCCTTTCGGAACCCTGATTGCCGATAGCGATATCGCCAATTCGCATCGGGAGTTTTGAGCGAGGGCTTTAGATGCATGCATGGTACATCCTCGATCGCTGATAGTGATATCGCATCGAAGCGAAAAGGGGCCTTTTGCTATGATTTCTTACCTTCCCGATATCCGATAGCCTTTTGTGCATTGTCGCATCGGGGAAAATCAATGGGTCTTTTAAGTCATGCCTCCCTTGTCATTGCGATATGCGATCTTTCGATCGCTTTATTGCAATGATAAAAGATTATTCATTTTTATTATAAGACTGATTAATTGGTTCAGCAAAAAGGTTTAATAATGTTTTATTTCGTTTCAGACCTTTTTGAATAATGATAAGTTGATACCAATTTAAATGAAAAGGGACCCATTTCATATTATAGTTTTGAAAATAAAATTTGTATGAAATGGGGGGTTGTTGTAGAGCACAACAGGACTATTTTAGAATACACAAATCAAAAGTTGAGATTTATTTCCAAAAATACAATGCCATTTTTACTTTTTTAATTAAATTGATTAATTGAAAAAAAAACGACATATGAACAAGTGTCATACAAAGTGAGTTATGATCTTTTGGACATGTGGTATTCATAAGCACATGTATTTGCCCATGGTATTGAAACAAAGTGTATTTACATATTAAGAATATCCATGGGAAACTAGAGGTAAACCTTTATGGTTAAAAACCTTGTTCCATGTTTTTTAATCTAAAATAAAGTTATCATTTAATTAGTTTTTATGTTTTATTTTTACTTTTAGCAATGTTTAGTCCCCGAGGGGTGGCTCAATTGGGGATGGCTGTGAAAATGAAGTGTTATGTGCGAGAAGGTTCAAGGTTCAAATCCCCCTATTCACCTATGCTTTCTAAAGGGGCATACGTAGGCACCTAGAGGTTATAGTGGTAGCCATTGGAATCAACCCGTGTTACATTAGTACAATACCACAACCAAGTTTTTGATTCCTCTAGATACTAAAAAAATACAAAAAAGTTACCAATGTGAAATATATCATGAAATAAATGTTTTGATATTTATTATGAACCAAATCCTATCAGCATTTACCAACCATTTCATTTATATGATTGCACTAGTATGGTAGTAATTAGAAGGTTAGTGTGACAATGGTTGATGCCTGGTGGGAATTAATATCAACTAATACGAGGGTGGATATATCTTATAATACGAACATGGATACATATTTTTCTTTTTGTTAATCAAAAAGTTCTATTAATTCATAAAACTATGCTTCCTACCCACGTCTAAGGGAATCCATTAGTTTCAACATTTTCCATTGGTTGTGTTGGAGGTCATTCATGAAGGAAATGACCTCATTTCTGTCATTATGTTGGTCTTGAGCCCACTGCTTGTAATATTCCCTTCTTTTTTTTATATGGTCAAAGTGGATGAAATTTGCTCATGGTAATTGCGTCGTTTCTCAAGGGAAAATAGTGAAATAGAAAATAGTGAAATATGATTTATAAAGAGCCCATCAAACCTATAAAAGGGGATAAGAGTTAGGCCTTTAGATCATCCTGAATCTATCTATCTAATTGTGTTTTGTTGAGAACTTGGCATGGCCAGTCTAGTTTGATCCTAGGGACGAAAATCCTGTGGGCGAGTTTTGTCTGGTGGATCCATCCAAGATCCACAATTGTTCTTTAATGTCTTGATTTCTCTTTTGATGGGCAACCTTGCGTGCCATTAGCAAGGGTTTCTGTGTTATCAATCTAGCATGTATTATTTGCAATAGTTAATTAAATAAGCAACTGCAATTTTCTTTCTAGATCCCTTTGTGTTCAGTCTTTGTTGGGTGAGTTTTTAATTAGAACACTCAAGTGTGCCAAATTTATTAAAAAAAAATCAGTTTGGAATCTTATAGTGGTATCAGAGTTGTGCATCCTGCCAGACTGAAGATTTTGGTGGGATTCTTCTTACTCCTAGCTGGTAGTCTCCACTGAAGGTATTTGATATCACCCTAGTTGATCTTTTACTTTTCAATTAATTTTGAAGTTTTCCTACTGCCAGTTCGAAAATCAGATCTAAATCACCGTAGTTGGTCTCTTACTTTTCAGTGAATTTTGAAGTTTTCCTACTGCCAGTTTGAAAATCAGATCTAAATCTCTATTGGGGCAGAGAGTTTCTAGTTTTAAAAGAAATTCCTGGAGTTTAGGCGTCGATCATTTTGGTGGTTTCACTGGTTTGAGGCACCAGTTTATTGATTTATTTCCAGGATACTTACCATTGCAGGATTAAGGTTGCACTTCCATTTGAAGCAAAGTCAGGCCATATCGTGGCTGATTTTCTTATCACGGTGCATTGTTCAGGTAAAGACTCAAGGGCCAATCTATCGACTTTGTCAATAGGCCACGAGTCACGACTTTGTTGCCGCATACATTGTGGGTCATTGATCGCTAGACGATCAGATCATTTTGAATTGAGACAATTTACCTAGGAGGTCGCATCCGTTGGGAAGAATCAACTACAGGAGATCAGGTCAATTTTTCAAAAAATGGTCACATTGATTGAGCATTATCGTTGCACAGAGATTATTGACGAATTCATGAGCCGACAGTCCATGTCAGATAACATTTTACCCCATCACTCACCAGATTATAAGGGCCAACAAACCATATTTTGTCGACCACCGAAAAGTTACACGGGTGTCAACAGAGTGACACTGTGATTGTAAGAGTTGAGAGGACGACTGCTAATCTTGGGGTTCAGAGAATCACGACAGCATCGTAAGTTGGTAAAAGGGTCGAGTGAATGTATTTTAGTTTCTATAAGCCGAAGGATTGTGAGCTATACACAGCAAAAGGAACATGTCCGAGATCTCATTTATGGTCACAGGGATACGCTGTCTACTAATAGTATGAGGTCAGACAATGTTGAGTTGGGTCGATCCACTACTTGCGCATTAGCTTATTGTTACAAGGTGAATCGATCATCGGCTGCAACGATCGTCTTGTTGGGTTGCAGAAGGCGGAATAAACATTTGTAGAACCACACAATCGTGTTAAGAGCTGAGAACCATTTAGCTACTCCTGTCGCTACCAAAAATCCTCAATTCACTAATCTATTGCATCAACCGTCAGAGAGCTGATCTGATCTAATCTGTGACTTTGAAGATCGAGATCGTCATACAGAAGGAACAAATTGGTCTGCCTATCAATCGTTATTCGATTTCCAATCAAAAATTAAAATTCCAAATTTTCTCAATACGTCCATTGACATCCAACACAATCGTTGACAAAATACTTCCCAAAAATTAACTATGGCTCCTGGAAAATTAAGGTGATAGATTTCCTGGTCCCAATTTTGTAAATTCTTTGGTCGAAACTTTCTGTCATTGGCAATATTTTCATACCAGATCCAATAATAGAGGGCACAGTTATACAGGTCATGAGCTTGTGAAGTCATTTGCCAGTGGAAGGGAGCTGCGCAGTGAGGTTTGTATGCCCACCATCTATTCGGCCTGTTTCAGTGAATTGCAGAGGAGGGTGGGATCTGAGCAGTCATGAGTCACTGCCGAATGGTTACCAGTAGATATGTTGCCTAGAACTTGAGGGCATCATTTGCTTGGGAGACAATCCTTCCATTCGGCTCGTTGCTTGGCCAAGGACGATTTGAATTAATTCCCTGTGCTCTGGGCCGAGTACATAGGGATTGATTATTGCAGGGCATTGTATAAAGCCCACCAAACTCCATCACTAGATGACTGAAAGGACGTGCAAGTGGTGGAGATTAAATTTCACCTCCACAGAGCTGCAACGGTGACTAGGAGATTGCTCCCTAGAGCAAAGGGATGATGACTCCTATACACATTGGAGCATCTTAGTAAATCAATATTGTTACTGTTGGAATATAATATCACACGATGGAGGTGAAAGCCATTGCAACATTTGTGTTTTGTGGTGTTGGAAAAAGTAACTACGTTCGGCTTTCAATAATGTACTTGAGTCATTATGTAATGTACTTGTCAAAAGAATAAAGAAAAGAATTTTATTATTATTATTATTATGACTTATTAAAGCATGAGTTTCATGCTTGGGTCACCATGTTTTAGGTCAAAGTTCCCATTGAGGACTTCTAGGATTTATTCTAAGTCTATAGAATTATTGTACATTTAAAGAGACCCTTCTTGGGCTTTTGAATCATGTAAATCGGTTAAGCATTGAGTCAAATGTGAATTATGGAACCTCCACACCATGTTGGCCTAAGAGACGATAAATTCGGCCTAAGGACCCATTCTACACCACAAGAAGCCTATAAAAGGAAGGACTACGAATTCATTTGGAGCATCACTTCTCATTCTCTCTCTTTTGGGCAGAAGTGCGAAAAATTTTGTGTCTGGTAGAAGTGCAAAGTAGGAAGCTAGGAAAGTTCGTTGCTGGGAAGCCAAAGTGAATGTGAGTTTGGGGGAGTCTAAGGAGTCAAGGAAAATTGAAATTTTGGTGGTGTTCTCTCTCTATTCCATGTTCTAGATAGGGAGAATGAAGTATCCCAAGTTGGACTACTATCGGAATCCCTGAGCTGCTACAAGTTACTACATAGTCAAAGTTGTTGGAAAGAGATCAATCTTCTAGAGGCTGACTTGGTATGGAGGGAAGGTCTAGTCAAGGTCTGGTCAAGGTCTAAGGTGAAGAGTCTCAAATAATACTATTGAAAGGAAGAATTACTTTGACTGGGTTTTCCCCTCGAGGGGGATTTTGCCCTGGCATGTGCCTACATCTTGTGTTCATTGTTTTATGTGTTGTTGCTTTGTGTAATTGCTTGATGAACTAAAGAAAGAAGATATAAATAATTGTAATAACAAGTAGCATCACAAGTAATTATCAATATCGAGAAAAACTTTAATGCCCTTCTAATTTTCCAGCACAGGGGCCTCGAGGCCATTCATTTATTAAGCCTTCACTCAGAAAATCTTCCATATCGATCAACTCAAGTTGCCCCCTTGTTGGTTAGAATAAACTAGAGAAAAACCGAGTCATTCATCGGATTTGTCTAGTGTCTAGAAGATTTGTTGAGTCCCTTGTTGGTCAGAATAAACTAGCGCAAAACCGAGTCATTCATTGGATTTGTCCAGCAACTGGATTGGTGTAGTAATATTACTGTGGGTGGATGCCATAGTCAAATTTAGTTGTGTGTGAACAACAACGTCTAGTTGAGTGTGGGGAAGCGCTCCTCGGCCAATATTATTGTTGCAACACCAAATAGACCCAACATATAAATTATGGTAAGGCGAGTTTATTGGTTTTGGTTGCAAGCGCTTAAGGGAGGTATAAGTGGCTTTATAGTTTAATGTTTATTGAGGCCCAAGAATATATATAGGAGTTTTGGTTATACATATAATAAATAAAAGGAGTAAGTGAAGGGAGAATCATTTCTTAGCCTCTGGCTATAGTATCTTTGGGAAGGTACGATTGACAAAATCGCCTTATGAAGAATTAGTGTATTCTTGTATATTTTCTTTCTTTAGTATGGGAGAAGATGGATCGTCTTGAAGAGACCTTGGAAAACACCTAGAAACTTCTTGATGAATTAGTGAGAATATATGGTCCTTTATGCAGAAATACCTCCTTGGACCAAAATAATGGTCAAAGTAATAGACTTTTCTCGAAAAGATTCTATGCCATTTTGCAGCAGAAACACCCATGGAAAGTGAATGAAGGACAAGGAAGAGGAGCTAAGCTCTTCGCACTTGGATCTGAATTGCAACGAACAAAGTCAGCCATAAACCTTCATAAGTTGGAGGAATTAGACACATGTTTGTCCAAGGTGGGGCAACCAGAGTGGAAGGAATTTAGTTGGGCTCTCAAACCATCTATGCTTGCATTAATACAACCCAAACTCTGGGAGCATCCTTGTGAAGAGGTCAGGCTCACAGTTTCTTCTTGCCTCAGCACGATCATAGTTTTAACATCACCACTACGACCTTACAATAATGATCTCATCAGGGAGATATTGCAGTTGATAGTGGAAGCCCTTCAAGTGTTGAATAACATCATGCTTCCTGCCTTTCAGAAGCGACGTAGAATTTTAGAACTCATGGAAGAGTTCTGCTTTGGCATATTCATGCTAAATATGGAATGTGAGGACTTAATCTTTCAGGTGTTCCGGAACTTTTACACCAGCATTACATCAACTCATCCAGAACATGTCAAAACAAGAATGCAGAGATTATGTCATTGTTTTTAGAAGGAGATTCCAACGTCTACAAGATATTAAGATCCAAATCATTGATCATTTGGAGAAAGGAACTAATTGTATCACCAGTCACCTATGATCTAGTTGAAAAGTTGGTCATGCAAAATATAAATTTGCTTAGAAGAGTGCTGAGTAGGAAGGAGTTGAAGAGGATTGAAGGAGGAAGCAAAAACAAAGAAAATAAAACTTGTAGCAAGAATGAACTAAGAAGGAGAGGACTATGCTTTATCTGTAAGGGACCTTGTGCACTTAACCATTCATGTCCATGGGAAAGGAAGGGGGTAATTACTTCTAATGATGTGGTAGACTCTGGCACATTTGAGTCCATAGATATGCAAGAGGATGTCAACGAAGAGTATGAGCAATCAGGTATAGATAACAGTCCACCAGTACATCCATGTTTGACAACCAGAGAGGGTGAACAATAGATTATCCCCACACATGGAGAAGGCCATGAAGAAGACTCAAGTGAGGAGCCAATAGTAATAAACTGGCATGATGAGCATGATCATGAGTGACAACATGACAAATATAGTATGCAGGATGAGCCATTCTCAGAGAGTCAGTCGAAGGTTCAAGCTAGAGCTATGATAGTTGAGTATCTAGTGCAGATAGATACAAAGGCATTTAGCATGGCACCAGAATTTCTAGTAGAGGACTTTCAGGAAAAGATCATGCATTTCAAGACAGATCTAATGATGTTGAAGTACAGAGTCTGTACAGTCCGAGACATTGTGTTATAGGAGAATAGGAAAAATAAGGAGCTCATAGGGGTATGTGTCATGTCAGCGGCCAAGTTGTCCAGTGTTGAGGAATGACTCAAGTCCCTCACAAGGCAGCAAGAGAAGTACAGTTGGGAGTTCTGGAGAAGCCCTCTACAAGAGTACATAGATCAAGCTTGCAGCACTACCAACTCACCTTTATACACTAGGGAAAGTAAGGCAGTGTTCTCCAAATGTATCATGTTGAGTGATTGGGTGGAGCAGCATGAGTGGGGCATCGAGCAACATCAGCATAGTAGATTTGTTCCATGAGCAGGTATTCATCCTTCCCATGGAATGGATTGGCGAGAGATTATGAGTTGGTACTCTATTGATGGATTATTCTTAAGAGGACATTTTTAGCCAAGGGCATATCACAGCAGGGGCCCTTAGGCACGGACAGTGATGGAGGGTTGCGATGATATCATAACCCACAGGTCCCAGGACTTAGGGGCATTTGGATCCAAGTGAATCTGTTGAGGGTGGGATTGGTTGGAGGCTTGTTTGGGATCCAGGTGTCAAAGGATCCATTCAAGATCATTTAGCATGGACATGTGGAATAACACACTGATTTGTATGGGATCCTAGTATCAGTATACAGATGTTTTTGTTGTGGATTGAAATGGATTGCCTGAGGACAAGCAATCTTTTGGTGGGAGGATTTGTAATATTCCCTTCTTCTTTTTTATATGGTCAAAGTGAACAAAATCTACCCATGGTATTTACCCATGGTATCGCCCATGGTATTTACTGTGGTATTTACCCATGGTATCGCCCATGGTATTTACCATGTTATTTACCCATGGTATCGACCCATGGTAATTGCCTCATTTCTCAAGGAAAAATAGTAAAATATGATTTCTAGAGAGTCCATCAAACCTATAAAAGGGGATAGGAGCTAGGCCTTTAGATCATCCTGAGTCTATCTATCTAATTGTGTTTTGTTGAGAACTTGGCATGGTCAGTTCTAGTTTGATCCCAGGGACGAAAACCCTGTGGGCGAGTTTTATCTGGTGGATCCATCTAGGATCCATGATTGTTCTTCAGTGTCTTGATTTCTCTTTTGATGGGCAGCCTTGCATGCCATTAGCAACGGTTTCTATGTTATCAGTGTGGCATGTATTATTTGCAATAGTTAATTAAATAAGCAGCTGCAATTTTCTTTCTAGATCCCTCTATGTTCAGTGTTTTGTTGGGTGAATTTTTAATTAGAACACTCAAGTGTGCCACGTTTATTAAAAAATTTGTAGTTTGGGATCTTACACTGCTCCACAAGAATTGTAACCAGGTGAAGTTGAGCCTCCAGGGAGTCGAAAGGGGGAAGTAAGACCACTTGCCCTGGCGAAGAAGCTCGCGGTCATTCCACTTCTTCCCCGAAGTCCTACTACTCCCCATGATGGACTTCCCCTTGGCCCCGTGGGCTAACACCCCTCCTAGCTCTTCCTTGTTTCCTTTGCATGTCGCAACTCCCAATCTCCTCACAAGTTGTACGCCATATACTGGACCCTGAGACACCACCCTCACCAACACAAAGCTTCCCACCAACCCAACTTTCCATGTCGGCTGCCACAACAATACCACCCAAGTACCCCGAGAGCCTAAAAATAGGTCGATCATTGAACTATCACTCAGGTAAGCCAAGTCATGTCCACCTCACTCTTGAGTCAACCCGTCACCCTTAGAACCTCCAATTCACAATGTTACACACCGCTTCCTCCAAATCACAGTTTTATGGTCAAACCCTGTGAACACCCAACCTTCCAAAATTTCTAGATAGACCCCACTACTAAGCATGGAGAACATAAAACAAACGTTTGCAGGACCCCGAACTCTAGCTACAGAAGTCACCCGCGCCAACCCCTATAGAAATTCCCACTGTAGATCACCTAGTAATGCAATGTACTAAAGAAAAACACTTGATCTACTTCTACAAACAATTTAGCGGAAGCTTAATCGAACATGAGCAACATCAATAAGAACACATATAACTGATGAGAAGGAACCAATCACACATAACGCAGAAGAATTTACCCAGGGAAATCCTAAGCCTAAAACCCCAACTCTGTATTATCATACAAGTGGAAATATAGCCAGTATTACAAAAAGAATCAGCTCAAAAGCTATCCTGCTCTCTCTGCAATACCTATGTTGCTCATAGATGGTCAAAGGCCTCTATCTAACCTCTAGTCTGCCCTCCAAGCCTCCTATTTCTTTGTGCAATTCTAATTGGGGTCTAGTGCAACCACTTGTGTGAATTGGCCTCTTCACACACTCACTAACCTCTGATCCAACTACGTATTCCTGAAGGAGATAAATCCTCATCATGGATGAGCTTCCTTAATAGGAAAAATATTCATCCAACTAATAGTACACTGTCCCTTCTCTGATCTCAACTAGGTCTCTGTCTGAGCTAACATGCATGAGCTATTCATGCGAGAATATTCAGTTATTTGAAGAACAGCAGTTACATGCATGCAAGCATTAAATAACTAAACTCACATTAATTTAAACAAACTGTTTAAATCAATCTAACTAGACTTGACTCATTTAACTGAGCCAACTAATTACTACTCAAATTAAAACTCATCCTTATCTCTTTAACTGAAGGATAAATTCCTCAATTAATAGATAAATTGTTTCATGTCCTCACATAGACTTCAAGTTTGATTTTCCTTAACTAATTAACTAAAGATGAATTAATTAATTAATTTACAAACTGTTGTTAATATCAAATTCGAATTTAATTCCTATTTTTAGTCCAAGGATTGACTAAAATAGGAATCCATCCTGAACTGCTAAAAATAGAATGTTATTTTTAGCACTTCCATTTTTCATTCCCTGTTGCCCAATCCAGCACTGGTACCCAAACTGTTATTTGCAACAGTGATATTTTTATCACTTCTATTATTAGCATTTCGTGTTGCCATTTTCAACACTCCCTCTCAACAAGAAAGGCTTCCTCTCGAACCCGATCTTGTACCTTTGGAATGTTCTGCATGCAACACTTCTACCAAGTGTGGTTGCTCCAACAACTCTCGGAACAAAAAAACTCCCAACTGACCTCTCTGTTGGGCTAGAAACATACTTTGATGTTGAAGCTCTACCTACTGCTAACAAGTGCTCCCTCTCTGACCTCTACGCTACTGCAACATCTCCATGCATCTCGCACCATTGCACACCTCTCTCTGCCATCCTGCGCTGGTGCAACACACTTGTGCCTCTCGCATTGTTGCATCTTGCTAGCTCTGCGTTGTCTTGGGATTCCTGCATTGTAGCTCTCTTTGCCACTCCATCTACATCTGTCTCTACCCAATTAGTCAGTCCTGCTACTCCTCATCAGGGTCCTATAGCAAAGTCGAATCAAAGAGGTTGGGTACCTCAAGGATCCTGCCCCTCCTCCTTGGGACGATCACTCCACATCGCCCCACCTCCTACCTGGAGGTATGGCTGCATGTGATCCCTCAGCCCACCTGGCTCGAAGTTTCCCCCTACTGGAGGTCTCTACATGAGTAGATATATCTACTCGATCTCCTCTCAGCTTCTCTAGTTGTGGCTGCTCCACAACCTCCTGAAGCTACTTCACCAATCGTGGCTCCTCCACAATCGTCTGAGACTTCTTCTGGCGCTGCATGTTGAGAGGTAATGTACTCTCCCTCTCAACCACCAAGTCTCCATCAGTTGCATTTCTCCTCAAGGCTTTGCATGCATCTTGAACCTTAAGAGCATACAGGTTCTTGACCCGTGAACCGATCTACTTCACCTGTCTAGTGATGATGTGTCTAAGGAAAACCTTTCCCTTACTGAAGACTACATCATAGCCTCTGTCTTCCAACATCGCGATCGACACCAAGTTTCTCTTCAATCCTGGTACATACTTGACATCGGTCAAGGTAAGGCGAGCTCCATGCTCCCTCTGAAAAATAACCATGCCTACACCTGAGACACTATACTTTTCATCATTACCCATCGCTATGAGTATCTGGAGATATTTCTCCTCCAAAGTACTGAACAAACTCTTGTCATCGGTCATGTGGAAAGAAGCTCCACTGTCAAGAAACCAACCACTTCCCACCATGGATGAAACCATGCATGCGAACAGTGTGAAATCCAACTCGAACTATGAGGCTAGTGCCTCACCTTCTGATCCTTCCACGGATCCCTTCTTGGATTTCCTCAGTGGACAATTTGTAGCAAAATGGCCCACCTCATGACAATGAAAGCATCGCACTTTCAATTTTTCAAACTTCTTCCCACCTTGGGAAGAACTGGATTCGGAATGAGAAACCTTCTCCTTCCTCTTCTTCGCGTTACTTGATAAGGCACAGTTTTCTTCATCCTCCATGGATGAAGAACCATCTCTAGTGCTTCTTCTTATCTCCTCCTGCATCAAATCCGACCAAAGTCGTTCCCAATTTGGCAGTTTCTTTCTTCCATTAACCAAGTCCTGGTAGCTATGCTAGCTCTTAGGAAGACCGAGGAGTGCAAGATTCACCATGCCATCATCAGTTGTCACGATCCCTACACTTCCAAGCTCATCCCTACATGAGGTGAGCTTGTTCAGATACATAGAGATTGGCTCACCCTTTTCACACTTGATCTTTCGAAGTTTGTCCTTCAGTGCCAGCTTCCTCTGATCACTGGTATTCTGATAAAGATCTTTCAATTTTTTCCACATCGAAAACGGAGTCTCCTTCCCATGGAGCCTCGAGACAATGTGATCTCGAACTCCTTCTAGGAGGATTCTCCTTGCTCTAGCCACACACTTTTTCCATTCCGCCAGTTGAGTAGCATCAGTGGGCTTCTGGACTTCTTGATCAATGAAGTCCTTTAGACCGTTATCTTCTAATACTGCCTCCATGCGATCCTCCCAGGCTACATAATTTGAATTGCCATCAAGGGCATATTCGAGTCTCAAACCACTGAACGCCATCGGTGAAATAGATGTGATAAGATCTCAATTCAATATTCAGAAACCACAAACTTCAACTTCTCCCTTCTTGTATATTTTTCTTCCTTGATCACCTGTGCTCCGATACCATGTAGAAATTCCCACTGTAAATCACCTGGTAATGCAATGTACTAAAGCAAAACACTTGATCTACTTCTACAAACAATTTAGCGGAAGCTTAATTGAACATGAGCAACATCAATAAGAACACATATAACTGATAAGAAGGAATCAATCACACATAACACAGAAGAATTTACCTGGGGAAAGCCTCAGCCTAAAACCCCAACTTTGTATTATCATACAAGTGGAAATATAGCCAGTATTACAAAAAGAATCAGCTCAAAAGCTATCCTGCTCTCTCTGCAATACCTCTGCTGCTCATAGACAGTCAAAGGCCTCTATCTAACCTCTGGTCTGCCCTCCAAGCCTCCTATTTCTTTGCGCAATTCTAATTGGGGTCCAGTGCAACCACTTGTGTGAATTGGCCTCTTCACACACTCACTAACCTCTGATCCAACTACGCAATTCTGAAGGAGATAAATCCTCATCATGGATGAGCTTCCTTTATAGGAAAAACATTCATCCAACTAATAGTACATTGTCCCTTCTCTGATCTCAACTGGGTCTCTATCTGAATTGACATGCATGAGTTATTTATGAGAGAATATTCAGTTATCTAAAGAACAACAGTTACATGCATGCAAGCATTAACTAACTAAACTCACATTAATTTAAACAAACTGTTTAAATCAATATAACTGGACTTGACTCAGTTAACTGAGCCAACTAATTACTACTCAAATTAGGACTCATCCTTATCTCTTTAACTGAAGGATAAATTCCTCAATTAATAGATAAATTGTTTCATGTCCTCACATAGACTTCAAGTTTGATTTTCCTTAACTAATTAACTCAAGATGAATTAATTAATTAATTTACAAATTGTTGTTAATATCAAATTCGAATTTTACTTCCTATTTTTAGTCCAGGGACTTACTAAAATAGGAATCCATCCTGAACTGCTAAAAATAGAATGCTATTTTTAGCACTTCCATTTTTCATTCCCTGTTGCGCAATCTAGCACTGGTACCCAAACTGCTATTTTTAGCACTTCTATTTTTAGCATTTCTTTTTGCCATTTTCAACAACTCCAACCAATTAACACAACCTTCGACAGAATGATGACCAGGGAAATGCAAAATGTATAGACACAAAAGACTGAAAAGTAATAAATAAACCCCAAGAGTAGAAGAAGCTCCTGCGGCTAGTGCTACTGCAATGTTGCCAATTTCGTCCAGAATTTCACCCACATCCCTAACTAGCGCATATGGGCCAGGATCCCATACTACAAACTTGAACCAACAACCATGCACATCCTTGTACCTTGAAACTATTGCGGAATGGGAGGCAGCATGTGGTTGAACCAAGCAAACACCCTGCGTACCACATGTTAGTGTCAGTATTTGCATCCTTCCATTAGTGATCAAATTAACTCTTTCATATCATATTAGGGTCTCATTCTGAATTTTTTGTCATTCCACTAGGTCATCATGCAAAAATTTGGTCACTGAAGGTTGAATTAGGGTTTCCTTTACTCCTTTTAGAAATTTACCCCTTGCTGGCTCATTTCACCTTTTGCTGAAGTATACCATTAGTCATGACTTGTCTTCATCATGACAATCATTTTCATCATAGTCACAGCCACTCAAAGTCTCCATTAGGTCTTAGGGTTTCCAAGGTCGACTAAAACACCATCTCCTACTAGTAAGAATAAATAAGATTTCATCAGCAAAATAGTTTGTAATTTGAATATTCAAGCAAAAATTTAATTTTATGGTTTTAATATGTAATAATTCTCATGGTTCCAAGTGTTGTAAGTTCAAATTTCCATCAGCCAAAAGGAAGAGTTTCAAAGTCACTATGTTTCCAAATCCACCAAGAAGATCAAATCAGAAGATCAAGTTCAAAGGTAAATTGTAAAAGACAAGTCAAGTTTGAGAAAGAAAAAGTGGGTCCCAAGACCAATTTTGAAAATTTAAACAAGGTATAAAGGCCATCAAAGACCAAGGGAAGGTTCCTTTGCACTCTTACACATTGATATCTCACTCACCTACACTCCATATACCTCCCTTGACATTTTCCCATGCCCATTCCTCTCATTTCCCTCTCCTAAGGTTTTGAGGGCATTTTTTTTGGTTTCATGACTTCCATGGCTAAATCATCAACAAAACGTGTATTGTGATGCTCTTACACCTTCCCCTATCCTTAATATACCTTCCTGAACACTTCCTATCACTCCTATCCCTCAAAATCATCATTTTTCTACAAAACCTAGCCTATTGCTACGCTTTTGACACTTTTCTAGACTAGGCATGTGCTTTTCCCTTTTGGACCCCTTCCCTTCACTCAATCCTTGAAATTCCAATTTCCCCTACTTCTCAACATCCCTCCCTACCACCTAAAATTTTCTTAAGAATTTATAAGCCCCATATCCCCTTTATTTCCCTTCATTCCTATAAATTTCCCAAATCCCTTGTTTTGCCTAAACTAAACCCTAATTCCCTCTCCCATTGAGCTAGGGTTTGCTATGGAATCAGAGACATATGAGCAGAGGAGGCATAAGGGAGGTCATATCAGCAAGTATGAGGCCACTCCAACTCATAAACATCATGTCTCCATCATTTTTCAAAAAATTCATTCCAAGGGACAAAATCATTTGCCATACATAGGGCCAGTTTTGCTTCAAAGTATGTTTCCAACCAAACATAGATGAATTTTACAAAAGTGAGAGAGGTTTTTGTCCTTTTCTAGACTAGGCCTGTGTTTTTCCCTTTTGGATCCCTTCCCCTCACTCAATCCTTTAAATTCTAGTTTCCCCTACTTCCCAACATCCCTCCCTACCACCCAAAATTTTTCTAAGAATTTAGAAGCCCCCTATCCCCTTTATTTCCCTTCATTCCTATAAATTTCCCAAATCCCTTGTTTTGCCTACACTAAACCCTAATTTCCTCTCCCATTGAGCTAGGGTTTTCTATGGAATCAAAGACATATGAGCAGAGGAGGCATAAGGGAGGTCATATCAGCAAGTATGAGGCCACTCCAACTCATAAACATCATGTCTCCATCATTTTTCAAAAAAGTCATTCCAAGGGACAAAATCATTTGCCACACATAGGGCCAGTTTTTCTTCAAAGTATGTTTCCAACCAAACAGAGATGAATTTTACAAAAGTGAGAGAGGTTTTTTTCCATCATAGGCCAAGGAACAAAACCCACCTTCATTTTTTACACAGGTGTTATGGTTTTGGAGAAATGTAAAACATTCAAGTGCTACAAGAGGTTTTCTGCACTTCTGGAGCGACCTTGGGAAAATATTTTTTCCTCCTAGCTTGATTGTCCAAATCACTTTCTTTATAAGTCCAACGACAACTAGACTGGAATATCTTTCCAATGAGCTATCCTGAGCTCAATTTGGAGTTGAGGAAGGCCTCCAATAATGGTTTGCAAAAAGGCATTGTGCATAGGGCACCTTGGCGTTGACCAGTCTTGGGATAAACACTTTTTGACAAGTCAAATCAACTCCATTATGCAAACTAAAGACATATCTGGAAATTAGATAGGATAATATTTCCAATGAGCTATCCTAAGCTCAATCTGGACACCGGGAAGGCATTCAAAATCAAGCTGCAACATGGAGGGTGCGCCTGGCAAAGAGATGGCGCACCTGGCACAATAATGACGTGTTTGACAAATGTCTTATATTTTTCAATTTTCACAGCATTTTTTACTTTTATCTTGGGAAATGATGATTTCACTTATCTAATTGATGAAGTAAATGTAATTATCATGTTTTTACTGTTACCTAGGGTAAATACATTAGGTAAATGGACTCAATGAGGTGTAATGAATCAGTTCACTTAAGTTAGGGATGAGTCACTTGGACCTCCCTACACTTCAGCTTTCATCTCAGTCTTTGGTGGAACTGCTCCTCCTCTCATGGATTTGACCCCTGATGCTGGGAGGAGTTTTTTATAGGTCTATATCATGTAATTTTTCAGTCATTTCACAGGTTGGGATCAACTAGATGTTTTTCTTTTGATCAAGAGACACTATTGTATCATAATTTGGTCAGTTTTAATAGATGAGTTGCAGCGATTTCCTTGGGATACTTGTGGTATGAACATTTAGATTTGTTTCTTCTATTGTCTCATATGTTTGAATGTGTTGTTTATTCCAACAATCATTTCATGTCTATTTTGTGATAGTTTTCAAGTTGATGAGCAGAATTCATGAGTTTTCATGCTCTGTTTTGGGGAAACTTTCATAGTTTGTAATCATTTCTTCAGTTTAGGAAAAATTCATGTGTTTTCATGATTTTCCTAGATCCTCATCAGTCTAATTCATCCCACACAAATAACCTTAAGTGTTATGTTTTCTGCCTACACTACCCCTTTAAATGTCTGTAATCATATCTCATTTGCCTTGACCTAGTTCTTGACCTAATCTTCATCCAGTAGCCCAATCAAACGAACAAAACCCTATGCACTTTATACCTAGCCTAAAACCTAATCCATCTAGCCCTCTTGGTTATGATTCTTTAGAGAGAGCCCTCTCTAGCCTGCTAGGGCTAGCTACCAAGTTAAAAGGTTGGTCTATGGTTACCTTAGCTGGACTCTTCCTCAGCCTTGGAGATCCGGAGGAGTGATAACATTCTGGCACCATTGTCGAGGATGAAAGATTCATTTTCCCTGGGTGTATGACAAAGTTTAGATATGATTGTTGATGGTGGATAGTGATCAGGCACACGAAGGCTAAAATCATTCACTTGGCGACTCCAAATCAATTTCGAAATCAAATCCAAAGACTCCACTGGAGGATGAACCTTGCCAAGAAATATGAAAGGACAACATGGGAAGATCAGGTATTCAACTTGGACTTTTATTCAAGACATCATGTTGTTTATCATGAAATATCTCTTCTCTTTTCCTGAGAATTTCCAGAAAGTTTTCCAAGGTATATTATGTTTGAGAAAAGATCACGAAACTCCATTGGATTCCTTTCCTTTGAAGGTTGTAAATACAAATTCCCCATACGCCTTTGATCTTGGTCTAGACCCTTTTTCTGAATCTTATGATGACCATATTCAAATTGATGAACCTCAAGAGATCAAGATTTTTATAGACATATTTGGGCACTTCAACCCCAATCTTATATGTCGATAAAATAGGGCTCATCAACCCCTAAAAGAGTTGTTTCATACCCTAAAATAACATGGTCATCTAATTACATCATTCCCCAAAAGTTCCACCTGAAAAACCATCCAGAAATGGCCTAAACTCAACCATACTGATTGCTACATTGTCCAGGTGTGATGCATACTGAGTGATACACTGCTCAGGTTCGATGCATATTGTTTGGGCCTTCTATAGGGTGCGATGGGCGAGGATGGACAAATGTCCGAGACAGTTTGCTAGGTGGTTGCTCATGGAATCTTCTAGAAACTTCTCCCATGACACTTGCCTCTATGAATTTGCCCAAGGATGAGTAAGAGATCTAAACCTCAGCTATCTCTCCTCTTGTGGAACCAAATGTAACGATTGGAATGACACTAATCAAAACCCAGAGATGACTCACACCCTTGCACACATCTATAAATGGATCCATCATCTAAGAGATCCGGGGGATGGAATATTGTGAATTGCAAGGAAGTGCTGATAGTTTGTATTTGAGGAAAGAGCATTGTATTGTTGGTGTGATCTTGCTATTTCATGAGGTGAAGAGGGATTGATGCCGGATTAGACAACTGGGTTGTAATTCTCCCTTCTATTTAATAAATTTCTTCAAGTTTTCTTCCATATGATTGTGCAATTGTGAATGTTATCATTTGTGAATGTTGTTGTATGTTCATTATATATCTGATTCTGTAATGTTTATGATATAATAGATCAAGATGCTTTGATGGTTCTTTGCTACTATTTTTCCACAGGTACTCTCCAAGCGGGATAAGTACGGGGAGGAGTTGCAAGCTCTATCAAGGGGGGGAGAGATCAAGCAAGGGATTAAGCGGAAGTTCCAGGTTGGTTCCATTGTCTTTCTCTTATCTATTATGCATAGAAGAAATCGTGAATTGCTTTAAACTGTTGTTTCTAGGGTAGTTGCAAAACCTAGAGGGCTAGTCATTCGAAAAGACACTAGTTTTCCCAGAAACAAATTGGCGACTCCGCTGGGGAATGAATAGATGTTTGTTTGTTGTTATTGTTTGTTTTATAAATTATAGACATAGCCTGAAGTCAGCCAAGTAGCCTTCGAACTGCTCTTGCTCTGCAATTGCATAGTAGATGAATGCTGCTTCAGTCAATCTCTGGTTTAGTTTATGAAATAAACTTTTGACTTGCAAACACATATAGATGCCCTTTTGGTAGCTCAGTAACCTCTCAAGACATTCCTCTGTACTTTGCTCTTTACTGTCCATCATAGCTCAGCTTAACTCACTGAAAACAACTACACATTTGAACCAAAAATCCACTTCAGTTGCGCTCCCTGGCCCATCGCACTGTCTGTCGCTGTAACCATGTATGCATCGCACCTCCCGAGTGTGTAAAGTGCAATGCATCCCTGTTTCTGTGAAGCCCAGGTGCGATGACTGACTGAACCTATTTCTATTCTAGAAATCTAGGGTTTTTGTCCTTGTTTTCAGTTCTGTTTAGTTGTTTTTGCTACTTATGAATAGTGCCTCCTTACTGAAGCCTGCTTGCATCACATGGATCAACCTCCATTGATTAGGATTAGTAGATGTTTTTATGTATTTGTTCACCATTTACAATCCTTTGTCAAAAAGTTTCTTAAATCAATCTGTCACTTTGGTACAAAAAGTGTCGTAACTATTGTTTTGTGTCAAAAAGAGAAGTGTCGTGGATTCTTCCTTCCCTGGATAGTAGATTGAACTTTTCTTCATGTATTTGATTTGATTTGTTTTTTACTCGAAGCGTCGAAAGCATTTTTTATTCAAAATTGAAAAGTGTCATTTAGTCTTCCTTTCTCTTTTGAAGAAGAAATTGAAAGTGTCGTTTAGTCTTCCTTTCTCTTTTGAAGAAGAAATTGAAAATGTCCTTTTGAAAGAAACATTTCAGATCTTTGCTGCATTTAGTTGTCCTTTTTGGCATTTTTCACATTAAGGGAAACGAAAAACAAATACATGCATTTGCATTTGCATTTAGTTTGTGTGCGAAAAATGATTTAGGAAAATGCACTAGTGTGTGCTCTTTTCTCTTTGTTTGAAAGAATTGTAATCTTCTTTCCCTGGTAGCTATGATTTTCATTGCTCAAAGTAAACAACTACTGTTTATCATTGTAAATTTCATTTTAGGAATTTCAAATCATCATCACGCGGTGAACCATTGAAAGGCAAACTTTAAACAAGATCAACTTTAAAATAAATTTCAATGAACTTAACAACACTTTGGAACTTTACGCAACACATCTAGAGGTCTAGGCTAGAGATGTGTTTCGGCGTCGTAAAAACTAGTAATTATCGTTTTCATCGAAGGTTGGG
The DNA here is from genome assembly GCA_031772625.1 of Pinus tabuliformis. Classification (NCBI taxonomy): domain Eukaryota; kingdom Viridiplantae; phylum Streptophyta; class Pinopsida; order Pinales; family Pinaceae; genus Pinus; species Pinus tabuliformis. Next base: position 1,801,189 of record CM062813.1, read on the forward strand.
TGATTCCTACTCCTAGATACGACAAGTGCTAGCACGGACTTGTGCTTCCCGTACCATCACGTATATATTGGGAGACCATAATAGGCTTATATCCTTTATCCATAGGCAGTTGAGTCTGCCGCCTTATTGATCGCAATGCACTGAACACATTATTCGGGAAGATTGACTGTCGTACATAAGTCCTTGGTAACTTCTCTTTAATTTATCACCAAGGTGTATTTTGCAGTTTTGCGATTGGTTTGGTAATCCCTCTATCTAGATTTTCTAGAGTAGTCACTTTCGTTCCTTTTCGACTCTTTAAAAGAAAAGGTCCATCTGAGAACTTGTCACTTCAGGCTCATAAAAATCGAAGGGGACTAGAGTCATCTTTAGCTTTTTCTTGACTCTTAAAAACTGAAAAATCAAAGTTGTGTCAAAGCGTCATTAAAATTAATTTAATTTGAAATAACATCCCTATTTCCTAATTGATCTTACGTTGAGATATATGGAGTCCACCAATCAAGGAATCCCTTTTGAGGGGAATCCTAGTCCTTTTACTTCTTGGGGAAATATTAGTGCTCCTCATATGGCCACATTATCCCTCCCGGGACTTACCATTGGCCTGCCAGTATGGCTATTCTCAATCTCTGTGGTTCAAAATACCGTGATTCCTCAACAACCGAATCAGCATCCAGTTGATACTAAAGTTGACCCTTCACCTTCTTCTTAGTTTGTTTCTCCCTCCTCTTCTTCCTCTTCGCTTGGTGAAAGTAGTGATGCTAATAACCAGGTGGCTGAGAAGAAGAATAAAGGGAAGGAGAAGAAGTAGAAGAAGCCAATTCAGCAAGGGGGCAACCATGCTTCATCTAGTGAAAATCTGCCCATTAAACCTCCTAAACCCATATTTCCATGCATAACTTGTAGAGGAGACCATTTTCATCAAGATTGTCCTTGCTTTCCTTGGATCTTGAGAGAATGGTCCCCCCGTTCGCACCACCCGGTGTCATCAACCTCTGGTGATCATGTTGGTAATACACCATCAACTAGTGATAGTGAAGTTCATGGACAGAAAGGAAAGGTCAAAGTTCCATGTAGGTTATGTGAAGGTAATAATTCCCTTCACCGTTGTCCTTTTTTGGATGAAGCCAAAAGAGTGTTTGTTAGCCGTCCTGCTTCACCGCAGCGACTTCCATCTGGTTACCAGAAACTCTCCCCAAGTCCTTTACTAGTTGAAAAGCCGACTGACTTAAATCAACCGTCGATCGAAACCACTATCTCTGAAAGTGAATCTTATGAGTCCATACCCGACCAAAATCAACAGGTCGAGGTGTCAGTTGACCCGGTTTTACCTTTAGAAAGTCGTACCGAAGAGAGTGAGAATGATACCGTTCAAATTCTTTTTGTTACTTCAGAATCCGATGAACTTGGGGGCAATCCACCCGTTCCTTCGCAACAGGAGGAAAATCTTCTAGTTCTTGAAACTCAAGGGGTTAATTCGACCATTTATTCGGCACCCCCTCCAAGCAGTCTAGTCACTTCCTTTGAATGGAATCGACGAGCAAGATCCTGCCTTCCTTCTTATGTACCTTTTCGGATCATAGTACAAGTTTACAAAATGATCGTATCTGGCACTATCATAGATGAAGGGGCATCAGTGAGTATCCTTTCCTCAACTGCTTGGAAAGCGCTTGGTTCGCCATCGCTTATGCCTGTTACACAGAATCTATTAGGCTTTAACAAAGGAACCAGTAGACCATTAGGGATCCTTCCTAAGTTACCGATCACTTTGAGAAAGAAAACCGTTCACCTGAATGTGATGGTAGTCCTAGGACCGTTAGATTACAATCTAATCTTTGGACATGACTATGTTTATAACATGGAGGCTATTGTTTCAACACTCTTCCGAGTGATGTGCTTCCCGCCTAAAGGCAAAATTGTCACCATTGACTAGCTTTCATTTCCCGATTCAAGTATAGCTCCAAGTCAATCATCATCCCTAAATGGTCCTTGTATATCAACGTTGTCTCTTGAACCTTCATTCCATCCACCTAATTGCCATGAGTAGTCTGGTGAATGTAACGAAGCTTAGGGGGCATGCACCCTTGTCTATTCTGCAGATGAACCCAGCTAAGAAGATAAGTTTCCCTGTAGGTTATGTGATTGGTCTGACACACCATTCACCTTTTTCTATTCTGCGGACAAAGCCAAGGAAGTGTTTTGTCTATTCTACGGACAAAACCATCCTACCTAACCTCAGTAAGTTTCCATATGGCTACTGGAGACTCTCCTTTTCATCATGATAGGGGCATGCAAACCTTTTTTCAATTTCTTTTTAAATTTTAGTTTTGTCGTTTCTAGCTTTTTAGTTTTGACTTTTCTAGCTTTTTAGCTTTGTCGTTTCTAGCTTTTTAGTTTTGAGCTTGCGTAGAAATAGAAACTAGTTCAAGCATATCTTTCCATTTTAAGCTTGTAAAAAAATGAAACTGAAACCAAGCATAGTTCCCCCACGGTTCAAGCTCGTTAAAAAATGAACCCACCTCCAGTAAATAACCTTTGTGATTGCCATGCTATCAACCTTTTGAGCCTTGGTTGTGTACCTCCCATCACCTCCATTCTTTTGGTCGATCATACGCTTCCACTTGGTTGTTTACCATTTTGAGGAACAGCTGTGACGAGTGGTCTTGTTAGCCAACCTTTTCCCAGAAACGACCATGTTTTGAGAAGTTCCAAGCTTACCCGGAACCAGTTGCTACCCTAGACACCACTTGTTCCTCAAAACCGAGTCCCCGTTAAACTCTTTTCAGACTCGTTAAATATGAAAAGATTGTCGAGCAATTGGCCTCTCCAGCTCATTAAAGTGATTGGAAGCGCCATCCCTCCTATATATTTTAATCTTTTTCAGACCCGAGGGATTATCTCACAAAAAATTTCAAGCGCTTGTCTTTTTCGGCTTATTAAAGTGATCGGAAAGTCATCCCTTTTGTATTATTTTAATCTTTTTCGGACTAAAGGGATTATCTTACAAAAAAGAACTTCTGGAGTTTCCTTTTCGTCCCTTTTCAAACTCTATAAACAAGAAAAGGACCGAGTTATCCTTGTTGTTAAAATCATTAAAACAACAGCGACAAATTTGTCCACCTAGACAAGAACGAGTTTCACTATCGCTAGACTCATAAAAACATAGCGACAAGTTTGCCCGAAGGGAAAATTATAGAACAAGCATATGTTATCCTCCTCAAGCTTGAAAAAAATAAAGAGGTACTGGTCAGCAATGACTGGGGAAAAAGGGAAGAAAACTTGAAAACTTTATGGTAGCAGATTGCTCTTGAACATGACACTTTCACTTCATCTCCGTGATTGAGTTGGGTTGGGTCATTCCATTCACCGGTCGTCTCACCATTGGTCTTTCACACCATCCATCTTTTGGGGTTAACGCTACCAATTCATCTCAGTGTCACCGATATGTTCAAGAGAAGTCATTTAGTTGAGAAACCACAATCCAGTTAATGCCTCATCCACTGCAATACCTTCAGCCTTCATTTTCCATGACCACCATTCCTGAACTTTGTGTCGTCAGATCATTTTCACCTCCAGAAAATCATTTGCTTCGTTTCGTGTCGTAGATGTGGGATACATTAAGGCCCTCCTATGACGAGTCACTTCTTGTCGACATCAGCTCATTATCCAAGAAGTTGACTTAGAGACAACCCTTTCAGTGCTTTGAAACTTGCATGCCTCAATGGCAAGTTTCTCACTTCCGGGGACAGGTTGACATCAATGACCTTTGACCAAAAGATTTTGCGTGGTGTTTGATATCGGATCATATATTCACACCACGTGAATTTTACTGTAGTACCTTGAGGTTCATTATCATTATCGATGATTCCTCTCGCGTTTGTTAACAACTCACATTATTGGCTGGTAATCGAGCGATGCCTTTCCATGTTCGACTTTAAAACATCTCTTCACATGGATTGACTTGTACATCGGGCGAAGATTGAACGAGTTTGAAGACCCCGGATCTAGTTTCATCCATCCGGACTGGGATGTATTTAGGGATATAAAAACATCAAATGTACAAAGACGTTGCAAAGATGGTCATCCAAACCAAATATGATGACTCTACATCTGAAGAATCACCAGTCTGCTTCTGCGGACGACTATCTAATCTATGTACATGAAATGAATTTATAAAGTTGAGCATGGGAATGCCCGCCTCAGCTATATCATGAAAAATTATATTATGATGATGTATTGTATTGAATCTTATACAGGTCACCTTCCAGTTCGAAACCTCGGATCCTTATGATAAAGCATTTCACCCGACATCAAGATTTACAACTTCATGCTTTAGGGGGAAACTGTTATAGAAATATTTGGGCACTTCAACCCCAATCTTATATGTTGATAAACTAGGGCTCATCAACCCCTAAAAGAGTTGTTTCATACCCTAAAAGAACATGGTCATCTAATTACATCATTCCCCAAAAGTTCCACCTGAAAAACCATCCAGAAATGGCCTAAACTGAACCATATTGACTATTACACTGTCTAGGTGCGATGCATACTGAGTGATACACTGCTCAGGTACGATGCATACTGTTTGGGCCTTCTATAGGGTGTGATGGGCGAGGATGGACAAATGTCTGAGACAGTTTTCTAGGTGGTTGCTCATGGAATCTTCTAGAAACTTCTCCCATGACACTTGCCTCTCTGAATTTTCCCAAGGATGAGTAAGAGATCTAAACTTTAGTTATCTCTCCTCTTGTGGAACCAAATGTAACAAGTGGAATGACACTAATCAAAACCTAGAGATGACTCACACCCTTGCACACATCTATAAATGGATCCATCATCTAAGAGATCCGGGGGCTGGAATATTGTGAATTGCAAGGAAGTGCTGATAGTTTGTATTTGAGGAAAGAGCATTGTATTGTTGGTGTGATCTTGCTATTTCATGAGGTGAAGAGGGATTGATGCTAGATTAGACAACTGGGTTGTAATTCTCCCTTCTATTTAATAAATTTCTTCAAGTTTTCTTCCATATGATTGTGCAATTGTGAATGTTATCATTTGTGAATGTTGTTGTATGTTCATTATATATCTGATTATGTAATGTTTATGATATAGTAGATCAAGATGCTTTGATGGTTCTTTGCTACTGTGTTTCCACAAGTACTCTCCAAGCGGGATAAGTACGGGGAGGAGTTGCAAGCTCTGTCAAGGGGGGGAGAGATCAAGCAAGGGATTAAGCAGAAGTTCCAGGTTGGTTCCATTATCTTTCTCTTATCTATTATGCATAGAAGAAATCGTGAATTGCTTTAAACTGTTGTTTCTAGGGTAGCTGCAAAACCTAGAGGGCTAGTCATTCAAAAAGACACTAGTTTCCCAGAAACAAAGACTGATCCTAAAACTTTTGTACATACTCCTACACCTTGTAAAATTCCAGATAGATACAAACCACTCATCTTACCTCCTATACTCCATGCTTTCCCTGAAAGTCATTACCTATATCTGCCAAGGTTTGATGGTGAATGTGACAACATCACTGCTGAGAGACATATGCATAATTTTGAGACTTTCCTCGACCTTTTTGAAGTTGATGAAGAGGATGTCAGTATTAGGTTGTTTTCTCTTTCTTTGCAAGGCAAAGTCAAGAGTTGGTTCAAAAACCTACCGGCTGCAAGCATCTCAGATTTCCCGTAGTTTATCAAAGTTTTCCTTGACAAGTGGGTGGTCAAAGAAAACCCTTTCCTGATTCTAGAAGAGTATGACCAGCTGAAAAGATGGCCAGGGGAGACAGTACAACAATTTTTCTGCCAGATTCAATCAAGTCTATTGTTCGATACCTGCCAATATAAGACCTCCTCCCGACTTAGCTCTCTTACATTACCCGAATGCCTTTGATCCGGAAATGGAGTTTCAGCTGAGAGAAAGGAACCTTGCAACACTTGAAGAGATGCAGAACAATGCAGTAGATGTAGAGGCTAATTTGCTGATCAAAAGGGCAAAGTTGAAGGAAGAAAAGAGGGAGAACATAGATGCAGAGCACCTGACATCTTTAGAGGTAAAGCTCGACATTTTGGTGAGTGCAGTGGAGGAAATGATGCAAAATATCACCGTGAGAGATGAATTTTCCATTCAAGATCACCATGACCCACTTATCCCAAAAAAAGAAGAGGTTGTTGGCCCTAAACACTTGCCTGCTAATCCTAGCTACCATAGATCAGAAAATGGATTTATAGATCAATTTGAGGAGAAACAATCTGCTGATCTAATGTGTATGTTTGATGACATTACTTTTGATGATTTGCCAAAGTTTGATCAATATGACGATGATTATGTTCTCCAAACAGAAGCTAATCTTGCAGACCAATTAGCAGCTGGTTTGTGGGAGGAGGAAGTTCAGTTTCAACAGCTCGAATATAGTGATCAGCCGATGCATATCAGCTATGGCAGTGAGGAGGAAAGTGCAAAAAATTTGGAAGTAAGTGAAGGATATTTGCCTCTTTGTTTTACTTCATTTCAGTTCATCAGAGACAACTTTGATGCAATCAGAAATCAGTAGTCATTAAGTTTTGATCTTGAAAATCAAAAGGATAATGAAATTCTTGATCAGAGCTCCTTACCCTTGTGTTTCTCCTCATTTGCAAAAATAAGAGAAAACTATAAGCAAGCAGATAAGCGAGTGGTCAACACTATAAATGATAAACCTTCTCCTGAAATGGTTGAGGAAATCATTTGTGACGTAGAATCCTCCTTAGCTCTAGATTTGCAGCCACTGAGTTCCATTGAATTTCAAATTGCAGATGAAGGCTTGGAAGCTGAAACATGTGATCAAATGATGCAAGATGATTCTGTACCATTATGTTTTGAAGCATTTCAGTTTTTAAAGGAAATTTTTCATAATATCTCTAAAGAAAAGGATGAGAAGCCTGTAGAAAGTCATGCAGTCTCATTAGAACCAATGGAAAATAGGTTGCAGTAGTCTTTTCAAGTTTTTCATGACCCTATAGCTGATGTGTTGGATGATATCTGCAGTAAAATTCCTTCTCCATTAGCTAACTGTGAGCCTGAAAAGAGTGTTGATATAAACTTGATCCGACAACCGGTTTCATTGTCTTGTTCAGCAGGAGTCTCATTACAAAGCTCATCCGAACATTTGCAGTCATATCAGGAAAGTAAGGGTAAAGATGAAAGTTCATATTCATGTCATGAAGACTGCCTAGAATATAGCAGTAATGTATTAGATGGGTTGGAAATCAATATGAATTCCTATGAAGATCCTTTTGCAGCATTCTTGAGGTCAGCTAGAGGGCTCATGCTTTGCAATTTCATTAAGATTCAATCTGATTACAAGTTTTCATGGGAGTTTCCTTTCAGTAGTTCTCTCTTCTTGCTCATAAGCAAGCACTTGCGGAGAATTCAAACAACAGCCAAAATGCTTACATGGTTGCATTGGTTGTTCCATTTCACTTGATCAGGTGATGAATGGATCAATTAGAGTAGGTTTTGTTGAATAATCTCAATTCTGAGCATCTTTTTCAGTTTGTCAGTTGTGTTTTAGTCTGAGTCAATGCAGTTTATTGAGTCAAGTTTTTAGTATTTAGTTTGGTTTTTGGCCTTTGACTCCATGCCCAATGGATAGGCACTTGGTCTATAGTGTTCTTGGCACCTCCAAGGAGCTACCATCCTCAGCTGGAACCAATGTTAGTGTCAGTATTTGCATCCTTCCATCAGTGATCAAATTAACTCTTTTGTATCATATTAGGGTCCCATTCTGAAATTTTTGTCATTCCACTAGGTCATCGTACAAAAATTTGGTCACTGAACGTTGAATTAGGGTTTCCTTTACTCCTTTTAGAAATTTACCCCTTGGGCAACTCATTTCACCTTTTGCTGAAGTATACCATTAGTCATGACTTGTTTTCATCATGACAGTCATTTGCATCATAGTCATAGCCACTCAAAGTCTCCATTAGTTCTTAGGGTTTCCAAGGTCCACTAAAACATCATCTCCTGCATAAAATACTAGCAAGTGAAGGAGTAAGAATAAACAATATTTCATCAGCAAAATAGTTTGTAATTTGAATATCCAAGCAAAAATGTAATTTTATGGTTTTAATATGTAATAATTCTCATGGTTCCAAGTGTTGTAAGTTCAAAGTTCCATCAGCCAAAAGGAAGAGTTTCAAATTCATTATGTTTCCAAATCCACCAAGAAGATCAAATTAGGAGATCAAGTTCAAAGGTAAATTGTAAAAGACAAGTCAAGTTTGAAAAAGAAAAAGTGGGTCCCAAGACCAATGTTGAAAATTTAAACAAGGTATAAAGTCCATCAAAGACCAAGGGAAGGCTCATTTTCACTCTTATCCATTGACATCTCACTCACATACACTCCATCTACCTCCCTTGACCTTTTCCCATGCCCATTCCTCTGATTTGCCTCTCCTAGGGTTTTGAGGGCATTTTTCTTGGTTTCATGACCTCCATGGTTAAAACATCAACAAAACTTGTATCCTGATGTTATTACACCTTCCCCTATCCTTAATATACCTTACTAAACACTTCTCATCACTCATATCCCTCAAAATCATCATTTTCCTATAAACCCTAGCCTATTGCTACGCTTTTGCCACTTTTCTAGACTAGGCCTGTGTTTTGCCCTTTTGGACCCCTTCCCCTCACTCAATCCTTGAAATTATAGTTTCCCCTACTTCCCAACATCCCTACCTACCACCCAAAATTTTCTTAAGAATTTAGAAGCCCTCTATCCCCTTTATTTCCCTTCATTCCTATAAATTTCCCAAATCCACTGTTTTGCCTACACTAAACCCTAATTTCCCCTCCCATTGAGCTAGGGTTTGCTATGGAATCAGAGACATCTGAGCAGAGGAGGCATAAGGGAGGTAATATCAGCAAGTATGAGGCCACTCCAACTCATAAACATCATGTCTCCATCATTTTTCAAAAAAGTCATTCCAAGGGACAAAATCATTTGCCACACATAGGGCCAGTTTTGCTTCAAAGTATGTTTCCAACCAAACAGAGATGAATTTTACAAAAGTGAGAGAGTTTTTGTCCATCATAGGCAAAGGAACAAAAACCTCCTTCATTTTTTACACAGGTGTTATGGTTTTGGATAAATGTAAAACATACAGGTGCTACAAGAGGTTTTCTGCACTTCTGGAGAGACCTTGGGAAAATCAATTTTTATCCTAGCTTGAGTGTCCAAATGAATTTATCGATAATTCAAATAAAAAATATACTAGAATAGCTTTCCATGAGCTATCATGAGCTCAATTTGGAGTTGAGGAAAGGCTCCAAAAATGGTCTGAAAAAGGGCGGTGCACATAGGGCACCTTGGTGTTGCGCGCTGACCAGTCTTGGGAGAAACACTTTTTGATAGGTCAAATAAACTCCATTCTGCAAAATAAAGACATATCTGGAAAGTAGATAGGATAAGATTTCCAACGAGCTATCCTGAGCTCAATTTGGACACCGGGAAGGCACTCAAAATCAAGCTGCAACATGGAGGGCGTGCCTGGCAAAGAGATGGCGCTCCTGGCACAAAAATGGCTCATATGTTTGAATGTGTTGTTTATTCCAGCAATCATTTCATGTCTATTTTGTGATAGTTTTCAAGTTGATGAACATAATTCATGAGTTTTCATGCTCTGTTTTGGGGAAACTTTCATAGTCTGTAATCATTTCTTCAGTTTAGGAAAAATTCATGTGTTTTCATGCTTTTCCTAGCTCCTCATCAGTCTAATTCATCCCACACAAATACCCTTAAGTGTTAGGTTTTCTACCTACCTTGCCCCTTTGAATGTCTACAATCATATCTCATTTGCCTTGACCTAGTTCTTGACCTAATCCTCCTCGAGCAGCCCAATCAAACAAACAAAACCCTCTTCACTTTATACCTGGCCTTTAACCCTAATCCATCCAGCCCTCTTGGCTGTGATTCTTTGGAGAGAGCCCTCTTGGCTATGATTCTTTGGAGAGAGCCCTCTTCGGCCTGGTAGGGCTAGCTACCAAGCTAAAAGGTTGGTCTATGGTTACCTCAACTGGACTCTTCCTCAGCCTTGGAGATCCGAAGGAGTGATAACACCACAACCCTTTTCACCACCACCAGGGCTCCGCCCATTCCCAAAGACCAACCGCTACCGCTAACTACTACCCAAACTAGTCATACACTTATTGCACCTTCATGAAACTTCTCTAGCCCCGCGCCCAAAATGGCTTCCTCAAGACACTTCATTCAATCGCCAAGTGTGTGGGGTTTAATGCCCCGTGTTAATCACTTATATCAGTGTTTATCACCCCATAGGGAAAACATGAATACATGTTATGTACATATATAATATAAATAAAATTTGAACTTTAATTATTATTATTATTATTATTTTAATATTAATATATATATATATATATATATATATATATATATATAATTTCAAATTAAATGTGTCAATTTATTTATTATTTATTGTAGCACGTAAAAGAAGTTTTTTATCTGTTTATTTATGAAATTATCAATGCATTTATTCATTCATTTCTACAAATGCTTTTTATTATTAATAATAAAAAATAATTTTTTAAAATTTTAATTAAAGAATTTAGGCCTCTATGATCATTATCAAGTGTTTGAGACATGGTTTCAGCGATAATCACATCGAAATTCATTGGTTGGCGCGTTTCAAACCAACAAGTGTGGTTCATCGTCAAGACAAGGACAAGATGAAGAACCAAACCATGGCAACAGATTAAATAGAGAGATCGAGCATTCCAACGGCTAGAAAGAAACAACCAATTTGACCAAAGGTAACGACTATAATTGACTGGGCAACAACTATATTTGACCCGACCTAGATTTAGGGAAGAATTAGATATTTAATTAATAAATTAGTTAATTTGTTAAATTTATTTTATATAAATCTATATGTAATTAAATAAAACTATTTATATTTAATTAAAATAATATGAACTAAGAACATTAAAGGTAAAATAATTTATTATTTTCTTATAATACTATAGGGAATATAATAAATATTAAGTTAACTAATGATTGCAAAGTTTATTTAAAAGTAATTAAGCATTATATTTACAACTCAATAAATTCATATTGATGTTAATTACTAGGATAAAAATATAAATATTAATTCAAATAATGAAATAATTGGTTAACTTGCTTATTTATCTTCATCTAACTACAACTAAAACCATAATGTTGTAGGGAATCTTATAAAGTATCAATTAAAAAGATAATAAGTTAAATAATGAGTTTGATTACTATATCTATGAAAATATGATATATAAGTATTATCCTTGTATATAAATTCACATAAATATGAAATATTAGGATAAAAATCTAAAGTGTTATTAATTAATTAATTCATCAGATAATGTGTTTAAACTATTTATATCAACTAAATATGTTACTAATTATATTATGAATTGAACATAAATGTATACCAAATGGACATGTTACTAATTATATTATGAATTGAACTTAAATGTATACCAAATGACCAATTAATTAGTTAACTTGTTAAAAAAATAAAAAAAAAATAAAACCTAAATATTATTATTAAGTAAAATATAATAATTAAGAACATAAGGTTCTATAAACCTAATAATTACAATTAAAAATTAAATAACTTAGGAATAAATAGGTGAATAATAAAAGGAAAGAGTATCAAACAACAATCCAAAAGAAAGGGGAAATCCAAACAATCTAGAAGAAGAGGGAAAAATCCGAAAAGAAAACAATGACGAGGGAAAAAAGGGGGTGCGGAGGAGAGGGGGGGTGCGGAGGAAATGGCAGGAAATATAATTTATGCAATTTCTAATGTATAAATAATTTCAATTAATTTTTTAATTTTAAAAATTAATAATAGGTTTAATGAGATGCATGTAATTTAAAAATATCTGATTTTGTGATAACATTAACATTATATAAAATATGCAAAATGTTATAATTAATGAACAAACTAAAATACTTTCAAAATTCGTTTTTTTTTTAATTTATTTAACTGGTGACTTATCTCAAAGAGTGTTTTAACGGTGCACTCATTCATTCATTGTCAATCCAAAACCTGGTGGGCTTGAGTAATTAAATATTAAATATCATGGTTTTTGCAAAATGTTTTTTAACTTGTATAAATTTCAAAAGAAATTAAGTTTTTCTAGATATTTTCAAATTAATTTTTTATTTGAAATTATTGATAATTTTTTTATAGGGCAATTTTTGCCCATCAATTTTATCTTTCTTCCAAAATATTTTGTTTTGTAATTGTACCGCTAACCATCCTAGATATTGCAACCTTAATTTTAATGTAAATTAGTGTTTTACAAATTCTCAATTTTTTTTCCATATTATTTCCAATTTTAAATTTTTTTTTTTAACTATAAAAGATACTTTAATTGCAAATCAATCTTGTTTAAATATATAACCAATATAGATCCAGCTTAACTCTTGAGAGATAAATTTAATTATAATTAATATATATTTAAAATTTAATTTAATTTTTATTTTAATTGAGTATGCATTACAACCTCTACTATTTTTATTTTTTTATTTTTCTTTTCTTTTCTTTTCTTTTCTTTTCTTTTCTTTTCATTTCATTTCATTTCATTTCATTTTATTTTATTTTATTTTATTCTTATTTTAATGTTAAAAAAAAATTACATTATTGTATCTTTACAATACTAGGTTAGACCGAGCTTCTCAAAGCAATAATAAATCTACATGAAATATACCTCCCAGACCCAATCTTTTGTTTGGAAAACAAAGGTAATAGTTATAGTTTCGTACCCCGTAAAGCAAATAAAGCACAGGAAAGACATTCGTCCCACGTGTCCGCCACCTCGTGGCATGGAATCATGTAGAAGTATTCTGGCCTGTGCTGGGCTCCCAGGATCAGTTGGGCTTAGCTACTGGGCTTATTCCATCTTTACCCGCGCAGGATTTCTTGTGAGAACTGGTTCCAACTTTACATAGTCTCGGTCGAACATCTGTCCTAATCTGTTTTGCCGTTGATTGCAGATGGGAAACCTGACAAGGAGAGAACGAAGGGAAGTCTGCAGGGGTCAATTTCTACCAGAGGAGTCCTTCATGAGCTGGGAAAATTATTCAAATGCTCTGGGGCAGTTAGGGAGTAGATTTCGGGACAGAGTGTTTGCAAGGTCTTCGGCTGAGGTGGAAATGACCGAGGTTCGGGCTCGGAGTGGGCATGACATGAAGAAGAATCTAAATTGGTGGGATTTGATTTGGTTCGGAATTGGCGCTGTAATTGGTGCTGGGATTTTTGTTCTAACAGGCTTTGAAGCCAGATATGAAGCAGGGCCTGCAGTGTTATTATCCTATCTCATTTCGGGAATCTCTGCTATGCTTTCTGTGTTCTGCTACACTGAATTTGCTGTGGAAATCCCAATTGCAGGCAAGAAGCTTTTCAAATCTTTTATTTTCTGATTCCTGCAAGTTTTTGTAATTTGAGTCCGAATAGCCTTTATTCGTCACTTATGGCCTAATATAAACATATACTTCCATTGATAAGGCAAGAGAATCATACACAGGGAATTGAATTGGAATGGATCCATGTCTGGTAAACTCATTGACATATACTAACACACCTAATTCTACTACTAATATATCTATATACTAATACACTTAATCTAACTAATACACCTAATCTAATGAGATTGAGATTCAAATTAAGTACCCACTTGCACAGGGTTATTGAATTCAAATTAAGTACCTACTTGTCCAGCTGCATTGGTAACAGCCGACTGAACTTACCCCTCAAGGTGGGTTGTGTCTAGAAGGTCCGGTAGTCATTCACCCTCTGTATTAAATACGATGGAAATCTTTTTTCTTATAATTGAAGATCTGACCTTTGAAAGAAATATGAAAATGAGTTAAAGTTGTTACTCTTTGAATTTCTTAAACTGCTCAGCCAGCCTGGTGAACGTCATTAAAATTATTCATTTCATTTCCAGGAAGGCAAACACCAAATTTTTTTGAGACTGTTGTTCGTCTTGTGCTTATCATGCTTGACATTTTTGCCTACTCGCCTTGCCGCCCCTTTATTTTTTCAGGTAGACAATATGAAATTCTTCCTGTGCTTACAGATTACTATATCTTCATATTCATCATTTTCATAAGATGTTTTGAGCGATAATGGATTTTATTAATTTCTTGGGTGCCCCAAAATTTCATCTGACCATACTGTGTTCCTGGTTATATGGCGGAATTATATATATGGAGGAATTATATACATAGCGTTCCTTGCTTTCGATCCCTGTTATGATAATTTTGTTTTTTGTTTTGTTTATTTCCCTCTTTTCATACATGAGGTTTCCAGAGCAGTAATGAGGTGGGTATCTTGTTCTAATGAGGTGGGGATCAATTATTCATTTATTTGGATGATATATTAATGAGGTGGGGATCAATTATTCATTTATTTGGATGATATATTAATGAGGTGGGTATCTTGTTGAATGTGCAGGTATAGTAGGTTGGTTAATGAGCTATATTCACAGATAATTGGTTTTCAGCCTAATTCTCCATGACATAGGTCTGGTAGTTGGTTTTGAGTTTGATCTCTATGATATAGGTGTCTTGCTAAATATTTAGTTTGGTTTTTTTTTTAAGTTTGGAAAGACTGCATTTTTATCATGTCTAATATATCACTCCATCAGAGCAGGGAATTGAACCAGTAACTTCACATCAAAGAGTGTCTTAACAGCGCATTAACAGCGCATCGGGTCACCGTCTATCCAAAACCCATAAACTTAATTCAGAGATTTTAATAAATAAAGAACCATATATATATATATATAAACTGGTATTTGAGTAAATCTAAATTATAACATTTTCTTTTTTGAATTCACTAAACGTATCCATCTCACCTATTTTTTTAACATGCCTGCTGATTGACAGAGTTAAACTTGCTGCATATGTTGTTGAGAGGCTTATGAAGTACATAGTTTGTCGTTTCAACCATATACTCATTATGGCCAAAAAGGTAACCACCCTAATATTACTAGTGTTTTAACATGCCTATGTGGTTGACAGTGTTAACTTGCAACATATGTTGTGAAAGCCTTTCGAAGTACCTAGTGTGTCATTTCACCCAATAATGTTCTAGGATGATTGTGTTGAAAGTAACCATCCTAATACTGGTCTAGGATGATTGTACATTCTTGAAGTATTTGTGAAAGAGATCTAATATTGTAATATCTCACGATTAATTTACTCCAAATTTATATATTCATGTTTGTGTGTCCATGATTCTATCTAATGTAGGACTACCATATGATGTACGTTAGTTTCTTGGCACTGTTGCTTCTATAGTAGGAAAAGTAATTTATATGTTGCACTCTGTTTCAACCATCTGTGTAGTCCTCACTAGTGAGAAGTATCAGTAAGGATTTTGTTACATATCATCTTAAATATCTAATATTCCTTCAATTATTTACTTATGTTGATTGTGTAGGTGGGTCGTTTGCCTATCTCAGAGTGGAATTGGGAGACTTTGTGGCGTTCATAGGGGCAGGCAACATCCTATTAGATTGCGTCATTGGTGGAGCAGCAGTTGCAAGGTCATGGACATCCTACTTCGCCACACTCTGTAATCGCCAATCTAATGCTTTTCGCATTCATACAAACTTAGCTGAAAATTACAATGAATTGGACCCAATAGCAGTTGCCATCCTCTTCATAACAGGCATTGTCGCCATAAGGAGCACCAAAGTTACATCCAGAATAAACTCCATCGCCTCTGTAATTCATGTTGCGGTACTTTTGTTCATCATTATTGCCGGGCTAACGCATGCAAAAACATCAAACTACTCAGATTTTATGCCTTATGGAGTGAGGGGCATTTTCACATCAGCTGCAGTTCTCTTTTTTGCATATGCTGGCTTCGATGCAGTTGCAACAATGGCAGAAGAGACTAAAAATCCAGCAAAGGACATTCCTATTGGACTGGTTGGATCCATGGTGATCATCATAATGGTCTACTGTCTCATGGCTCTGACATTATGCCTGATGCAAAGCTACAAAACCATTGATCCTGATGCTGCATACAGTGTTGTTTTTGAAAAGGTAGGAATGGATTGGGCTAAGTACATAGTAGCCTTAGGAGCCCTTGAGGGCATGACCACTGTCCTAATGGTGAGTGTTGTAGGGCAAGCTCGGTACCTGACCCACATTGCGAGGACACACATGATCCCACCATGGTTTGCATTGGTGAATGAAAAAACAGGAACTCCAATCAATGCAACTGTCATAATGGTCACAGCCACATCAGTTATAGCATTTTTCACAAGCCTAGATGTCCTCTCCAACCTGCTATCCATCAGCACCTTGTTCATATT
This sequence comes from Pinus tabuliformis, assembly GCA_031772625.1. Taxonomy (NCBI): domain Eukaryota; kingdom Viridiplantae; phylum Streptophyta; class Pinopsida; order Pinales; family Pinaceae; genus Pinus; species Pinus tabuliformis. The sequence goes on from CM062813.1 coordinate 1,817,554, forward strand.
CAGTCTAGTAGCCATAGCACTACTTGTGAGGAGATACTACGTTTCGGGCGAAACAAGCATTAAAAATCAGCAAAGGCTGATCATTTTTCTGGCTATAATCATTGGATCCTCGGTTGCCACTGCTGTATACAGGGCTGTGAGTGATGGGTGGATTGGTTATTTAATAACAGTTCCTATACTGTTTCTAGGTACATTAGGATTAAAGCTGTTTGTTCCGCTGGCTAGAACGCCGAAACTCTGGGGGGTGCCATTGGTGCCTTGGACACCAGTTCTATCCATTGCCATAAACATTTTTCTTTTGGGTTCCTTGGATAAGGCTTCCTTCATCAGGTTTGCTGTTTGGACTGCCATAATTCTATTGTATTACATCTTCATGGGACTGCATGCATCATATGACACCGCCAAAGCTGCTGACGCAGAGAGGATGGGATTGATTGATAATATGCATTGAGTCCCTGCAGTGGAAGGAGGCAATTGAGCTCCACAATGTCACAATGGGATCTATGGTAGCTTGTAAACAGATGACTTTCGAGATTTTATTTATATTATACAAATATATAAAGTTATTAAATCGAATTTGTTCAGTGAAGTTTACATGTAATGGCCCATTGAGGCAGATGTATATAAGCTTCAGTGCAATGCACGGGGAGTATAGCAATGTTTCTGCAGACACCTTTGAAATTGAGGAACATGCAAATGCCGTTAGTATTGTGAGACACTAGTAATGCTAAAAATGTTTTGGTGCATTACACTATGAATGAGGCCCATTGATAAAATTGTTTTAGTTTATTTGGAGGATCCTTTGGCTCGGTCCATGAAACTTTCTGATAAGTTAAGTTTCGTCGACTTCCTCTAGAATACAATATGAACATCTCTTTATTGTGGCAGCTTGCTTGCTTTATATATGGAGCATAATGTATTTCAGCCTAGAATTACACAAGAATGAAAAAGCTCCATACCTTTTATTTTTTCTCATTTTTCATTTTGGTAACAGTTGGATATCAAGGAACCTTCTGAAATTCTCAAGCGCACAAGTGGAACACAGCCAGGGTCAATTACACTACCAAAAAATATGGCAGTGGAACCCCTTAATGCCGCCAGTGGCTTCCTTAAGCGATTTGGAGTGATTAAAGTTAAGTAGCATAGAAAAAATCTGAGAAGCTGGAAGAATTTTCTTGTCAAAGTAGAAAAAAGACTATAGATTCATGTTTTCTTTTGAACTTGTACTGCTTCTAAACGTGAAATCAAGGGAGGTAAAAATCAAGAGGTACAAACTCGAGGATAGATTGACTGAGGAAGAAGGATGGGTGGGGTGGGCGTGGAATTTTCTTTAAGACAAAATAATATTATTGTTGGATGGGTGGGGTAGGGGTGGAATTTTCTTTAAGACAAAGTAATATTATTGTTGCATTTGAATCAGTTAACATTTAAACAAGGAAGAAATTGAATTACACAACAACAACACACAAAGTATTTATCTGGTAAAATTTTGACATATTTTATAGTGTGTCAAGAAATTTCCATTGGACAACAACATACAAAGTATTTATCTGGTAAAACTTTGACATATTTTATAGTGTGTCAAGGAAACTTCCACGGGGCAAAGGATAGGAATTCTTATTACTCCATAGTCAAGAATGACTCTCCACCATTTTGTATTCTGTAATCACTATTTTAATACAAAGATTTTGTTACATAACTCCCTATAATTACACAACTGCCTAAATTACACAGCTGCAATAAAACTAAATATAACTAAATTTACTAAGATAATTATATTATTAACATTAATTAATTATTGTCATTCTTTGACAATTATTACTACTTTTTTTTTCAGAAAGAAAATCATGATATTATATTGAGGATATATATACAAGATATTCAGATAGTTCTATATGAGATTGGAAACTCATGAATACTACCGATACGCAACATAGCACATCATGTAAAACAGATTACCATCATGCTGTATGTTCATATGATCAAATCCCAAAATCAGAAAGGACAAAAACCATTGCATCATTCAGCTGATTGGAAGATAAAGAGCAGAGATGGAAGAGAGAACATATTTGGCAGAGATAGAAGAATCCTCAAAAAATTTTAGGTTCCTCCACTTCCAAAGAGACCATAAGGTGATGGGAAGAATAGGCCGAAGAGTGTTTTGTCGTCCCCACCAGGCAAACGCTGCATCAACAGAGATGAAGTTAAGATGCTGAAAAGAAAAAAACTGTGCAAGTTCATACCAGATTTGTTGTGAGACAGAGCATTTGAAGAAAAGGTGGAAGTTTGTCTCCTCCTCCATTTTGCAGAGAACACATCTACTGGGACCGTGCCATGATTGTCTCCTCAAGGAATCCCAAGACAATTTTTTGTTGAAAAGCACCAGCCAGGAGAATAAGGTCACTTTGAGGGGACATCCAAGCTTCCACCAGAAGACTGGAAAGCGCTGTCTGTTCGATTTGATTGAATTCGAAATGAGGTCGAAATATATATCTTTTACAATTGCATGAGAGGAAGAGTAGGGGAGGGACCAGATTAGATGATCATCATTTGTAGAGCGCAGGACTCCTCCCAGCTGGAGAGAGGAAATAAGATTGGTCCAAAATGGGAACAGGCCCGGTAGAAGACCTATGTCATCAGCATCTCGAAGCATGAGTGAAGACAATTATTACTACTTACAAGTGGCATAGGTGGCCAACCTATCTCTAGGAGACACTGCCACACTCGAGGATAGATTGACTTAGTATGAAGGATGTGTGTGGTGGACTTCTGTTACCCGACACATCCAAAACCCTCACATGTCACGATTCCAACGTATTGGACACAGATTCGTGAGGACACATGTTAATGCAATGTCACGATTCCAACGTATTGGACACAGATTCGTTAGGACACATGTTAATGCATGTCCGACAGGTTCCCTTAGTTTGTCCTGCAATTCAGACATGTGTCCTTCCCAAAAAACCCAGATAATAGCAGCAAAAAAGTGGTGCCCGCTTTCAAAAACAATAATTTTCAGACTAGGATTCTATTGAACCAAATTGTTGCCTACTGCTTCAAAATAGATTGCCTTATTCTCAAACATATAGGACATACTAAACCTGGATAGGTATTAAGCCTCTCCAATCAGAATTGATAACCAATTGTTGTTTCTTTCAAGCAAGCTCACTAACTAGGTTCACATGTTTTCGTTGAAATATTTTATGCTAAAAGAGATAAGCCTCTCCCATCAGAAATGATAACCAATTGTTCTTTCTTTCAAACAAGCTCACTAACTAGGTTCACATGTTTAAGTTGAAATATTTTATGCTAAAAGAGATAAAGACCTCCTTTGGGCAAGGATAAAAAAGCAGAAAAAAAGATTACTTTTCGTTTACTTCTACAAAGTTCACTTTATATCTAGGTTGTAAAAAAAACTTTTGATGTTCGTCAAAATCCAGTGATTCCTAGAACTGCCAAATGACCCTTCGAGAGCAAAGGCAAGACAAAGTTGCCCGTTCATTCCTATGGTTAAGATTGGGTACGACTTTTTACAATGATAATCTGTCTAGAAAGATACGTATCATAATGATTTATTATACCAAGGGACTTGAAAGATACTTATCATAATGATTTATTATACCAAGGAGTTGAGTCTCAACTTTTTTTCTTTTCCTTTTTTATGTGGTTTACAAATATTAGAGATCTTCTTCTTTTTTTCTTTCTTTTTTCTATATGGTTTACAAACACTAGAGATCAGTGACCGCTACATCTACAGAATATTTGTACCAGGCAAATCCATCTGAAGGGATCACTTCCTGCCATCGCAACCATGGAACCTGACCCTGAGAATATCGAAAAAATTAAACCCGTGACCTTTCAATAGCAAAGGTGCTTTAAAGACAGGGACTCAACCAATTAAACTAAGTCTCAACTTTCTATTGGCTAATCAATCATAATAAATTCCAACTTGATTTCTATTAAATTCACAAATAATTTCTTGATTTTTCCCAAAATCCCCGCTTTCGAATATATGCAAGTGTATGCTAATAAACAATATGAACATCTCTTGGGACTCTATTGAACCAATTAAATGAAGAACCTACATATTTCCCTTTGTCCAATCCTAAATGCCATGACACCATGCACCAATGCTACTTCCCTTGATTCCAGATCCTCCAATCTCACCTTCATTCTATTAATCTATTCAACCTATTGTTGGAGTTTAGAGTTTTCGACCACTAACTCCATCACATTCAGGAAAATATAAAAATGGCCTACCACCAAATGTACTATGTTTTTGAGAAGATTGAAAACACAATGCATATTTTAGATATTATCAGCTGTATTTGCCAAAATAGACCTAGATTCAATTCTCGACTCCTTGGCAAAATAAATACATTCCTCCCACTATAGTAATTTCTTCAATCCTCCATCCACACCTTTTGCTTAACAGCCCGTCCCAACAATGTACGCATCTTCCTCTTGCACTATCAGCTACCACTATTCCCCCCACTTCTTAGCATGTTCATATATATTCCCAGAAAACCTACATTGCCAAAGTTCGACATAAAGCAAAAATAGACAAGTAACCTCACCCTATTACCATTCCTTTGCTAATGACAACAATAGCATCTTCGCTTCATCTGAGTTCATTCATTAAACTCAATGGATAAAGCAGCTCACAGGACTATATTAGGGATGATCTTGTATGTACACGTCCCTGCCAACTCAGGAAATCCTCCTCTTTGGTTGTTTGATAAACTCCGCCACATCTATTTGACTCGGTTCCAATTGAACCCCCCTAACAGACTATAGCATTTGCCACCCTAAAAAAATTTATACCCTCTTTTTACGTGGAGTGATCTTCTATTGAGATCCTAGTAATAAGTCCTTCAACTCCTCCCAAATAGTCCTAGTCCCTGGAGACGTGAATCAGCAATCGTCCAGCTCCCTGAAGCCTTCCAATATTTTGATTTACACGTAGAGCCAGACCTTGATTTAAATTTGTGAACTCATTAAATGATTCAACGAGATTTTCAAACCAATTAAGGTGAGGTTAACATGGGCATCATGCTCTACCTTTCAGCAGAGACTCAAAATGTCCTTCTGGGTGGGAATATGAGGAAAGATATTGTGTGAGAATATGGGCAAAGATATTGTGTGCATAGATTACAGGTGCAGATAGTTTTCACATGAAGCATTCCCCTATTTTTGGATTTAAAATATTTCATAGATGTCTTCTAGTCGACCCTAACCGAAACTTTAATTAGGCAATTTGTGGGTTTTCACAGTCCAACATGAAATACCATTTTTAGGATTATTTGCCTAAAGTAAGTCATTATCCATGACTTGTATCTCATGAGCATTAGTCAAAGTCACTGATTTCTCATGGTCGTGCATCAGATGATGCTCACAAGGGTAAAGAAATGAGATGGAACTAGTGAAAGATTTGTACAACATTAATTATCACCTCTAAGGCTTGCACCTAATAAACAAGGTTTCCCAAGAGGTCACCATCTCAAGATTCCTCTTTCTCAAACATATTTAACCATTTTTCCTCATGGTCAAGCCCACTTAGCTTGATACCACATTTCCAAAACTTAACAAGCATTTTCCCTATGAACTGTTCATTCAGAGTTCCATTGACTCTTTACTTAAGTGAAACCACTAATTAGAATAAACTGTTCATTCAGAGTTCCATTGACTCTTTACTTAAGTGAAACCACTAATTAGAATAAGAAGTTCATGAGAAACATAATATTGGTACCAAAAACACAAAAGAAAAAGTATCTCAAGACTAAAATGATATCAATTGCATTCAACATTAACTTATAATTATCCCAGTAATTTTTCTTTCTAGCTAAAGAAACTTGTCATTCATCAAAAAAATATATTCTTGCTGATATCCGTTGGACGAGAATTTGTCTCATGTTTAATACTGGTAACTGAATTATTACTCCAAATACTTGTCCATGAAGAAATAAATGCATGGCTAGCCAGAGACATGAATACGACTCACTTTTCACAAAGGCCAGCCAGAACCATAACCTCTATTCCTACTTACGGAATTCAGAAACCTTAAAGTTTTAACTGAACGTTGTAGAAGACAAGCTTGATCTAAGCACATTAGCTATAAATCACCGTAAGAAACCTTATTTGACTACAAGATTCAAACAGATATTAAGTCTTTTCAATGATCGTTAACATTTAACTAAATATTTTATGGCCTATGAATGACCCACGACACTAAAATATGGACAAACCAACTTTATATAAACATTAAAATGGTAAGCTCAACATACAAAATAGTTCCAATATTATCTTTTGATGTGTATTCCAAAGATGTAACACCAGAGTTCAATATGAAATCAGTAACATAAATTTAAATACGGTAAAATGCAGAGGTAAAATCTATGACAATAAAAATTGAAAATAATCAAGAACAGAAGAGACTTGGGCATTTGACTAAGGACTGCTAAGTCGATTATTTAAGATGGAATTGATATTTAGGAAGTAAATTAACTTTCCAGAGAGGATATCTTCTACAAACTTTGACCAATTATGCATAATCTTAAATTACCATCTTAACTCGAAAATTTGTATTTTAACATTAACCAAAGACTGGATATCTTAATTCTACCATAACATCCACCCACCAGCATAGATATTAGTTTGTAGTTCTTGCACAGCAGAAGTGAGATAACTGTGGGACCAATTTTATAATAAAAAATAACAAAGTTATAGACATGGAAAGAGAGATGAATGGATTATCGTTAAAGTGAAAACTAGGCATGGGGATGTGGTTAGGCATAACTCAAACGATAAGCCTATACCTATAGAACCGTAAATAAACATAAGTATTTAGTTGAGACTATAGAAGTAAACTTTAAACATAAATTACAGAAACATAATTCTCGATATATAATTTATAACACCAACCTGCAGCCACAGAACTGGTTACAAAGAAACAATAAATACGTGTGGGCATATAACATAGCAGACAGGATAATTCCTCAACAAGCATATCAAATTCACGAATTAATGAGAATGGTTCTAAAACAATTGAACAGATAAGAATGATGTAAAATGAATTCTTCACGAGAAACACCTCCAAAGGGACTTGTGCAAACAAAATTCCACTACATTCCTAACTTGGGTATTCTGTACTCTGTTTCTATGCAACAGAAAATTTGATTTATATAATCAGTAATGGATATAATCATTCTGTTTTAGGTCTCAAGCTTCAAAAGTGACCATTTATAGCAGCAACAGAAAAATGCTTTATATATGCAAAACTTATATAAGATGTGCCATTGCCAATGAGCCATTCAATCAGTAGTCAGCCTCTGCAACTTTGGCACAGACTGTGTGCTAAAGTTATTAATACAAAACAAAGATTACTACTCAAGTCTCAGTTATATTGCCTAGATATCACAAGCAACACTTAGTTGTATTTACCAGACATTATGCCTCTCAGCTCATTAGCGTGCTCCTCATTACTAATGTGGAGCACTTCTCGAAGATCTGTGAGGAGAGTTTCAAGTTTCCAATTATGAGTTCCCTGAAGATAGAGTGCCTTGAGTACAAAATGATAAGCTAGGAGGTACATCTGTTTTAAAGTTGCTTTTCCACGTATTTCAGAGGTATTACCCGGATGACATATTTTTTGGTCAACAATTTCCAGATAAGGAATAGAGATTGTAATTGTGTTCTCAGATTCAGTAGGGGAACTGAGATCTTTGAGTGAGGCTATTTTCGCAACCTTAACAGGAATGTTATGAAGATTTTCATCTTGTGTCTCAGTACCATCCATATTTTCTTCAATCAGGATTTTCCTTCTGCAGGCTGAACCATTATTGGACTGATCCTTAGTTCCCTGCTTTCTCTTGGAAGATTTTTTGGTTAGCTGACTACTTCCATCATTCCAGGTCTCACACTGCATGTCTGCTTTACATTCTCCTGATAATTCGGAAACCTTAACTTCATTTTGATTTTCATTGGTTTCATTAGATCTTTTCACTGATTTTGAAGCCATATTCTCCACATTTCTGACAGAAAGCAGTGAGCACTTTGGATTTGGTTCTTTTATTCCCACATTCTGTTTAAGTACAAAACAAAACTGTCAGAATCATGCTTGAAGTTGTATCTTCCTTTACCAAGTATCACTAGAGAAGTATGTCAAGACTCAAAACCAATTTGACAAAGAATTCAAGGAATGCAAGAAATACTTTCTGATGTTAAAGATACGCATATCATTTATGTTTGTCACAAGATATAGGGCCATCATATATGAAATCAAACAACTAAAGGTGATAGAATGGAACTTTACTGAAAAGATAATAACTTCACAGGTCACATTTAGTAAATACTAAATATTAAAACAATTTGCTCATGTCTTTTTCCTTCCCTTTGCACAGGCATGATATAGTAACTAGTATTTCTAAGTAAGTTGCAAAGAGAAGATAGAAGTTTTCTAAATAGAGACTCACGTCAGGAAGCCATCTGCATAGTCCACACACATTGCATATCCTAAAACATCCAGTAATATAACATGCAAAACTTTTTCGATATGTCCATGGTATCTAGTACTACATAACTAATGCCCACAATTTAAGTGACAAGGGTGTTGAACCATCTGCCCAAGGCATGTTGTGCATAGGAAGCCATAGGTCATAAGTTCAAATCTAGTCGAGTCCCTAGGGGTTGCTGGTCCCTATTGTGCTGGATATTCCAGGGAAAAGGGGAATCCCACAAGGTTTTCCTTTGGAAAAAAGTAAAAAGCTAACATCCAATTTTTAAATTATATATAATTTTCATGGCTTTGTGTCCAACATATTGACAACGACATTGAGATAATGATTTGCACATCGCCAAATCATAATTGAGAATGATAAACCCTGAGGCATCAAGTCAATCAAAAGCGTACCAACAAAGTATTGTTACACAACAAATCTGGTTTAATGACCTATAATCATAATAAATTGCTGCCCATCAATCAAAAAGAAAAGAACACAACAAACCATGGAAGCTAAGTAGTACCATGGGTACGTGTACCAAGACATCAGATTCTTCATACCAGTACCCATAGCCATACCTACAAACCAGAAACACACCCGTATCTCACCATACCCATCAAAACCTTCTCTTACCTCCCCCATACCGTTGGCATAATTCAGAGGCAAGCCCTGATTTTGGGTGCACGGATGTTGCTTTTAGCATGGAAAAGTCTTTTAATCATTAAAACACCCCAATAAGGTTGCGTTTAGGGTGGGTCCAGCTGGAAACCCTATAACAACCAAGCTCCGACCCCTTTTATGCCATTAAACCCTCATTCCATGCTCTCTTTTGCATTTTCAGTTTTGCTATGAGAGCTTGGAAGAGACCAACTGAGAACAAGAGGTGAAGTAGGGCACTCTTCACTGTTATAATTGTAGGAAATTGGTGTCCAGGCCAGCAGTTCACAGTTAAGCATTAATCGAATTTCGAGTTTCAGATTTTTCTGCTTGTCATTTTCACACCATGTCTGGAAAGGGGATGAATATCAATGTTCGATGTTTAATCATGAATGTCAATTGACGAATGGAGGAAATTGGAATGATTTGAATCATTGTTGATTTACATTAATTTCAGTTCTCCTTTTTTCCATATATTATTGTATATAAAAAATTTGGCATAGGTACCCTTGACATACTCCCATCCCCTGTTTTGAAATTACTGTACCTGTACCTGCACCGGTTCCTCAGTACTCATTCCCTGGTAACGTAGCATGGAAGCTTATCTTAAGTGGAGATATACATCAAGCATGTCAAGTATGCTTTCATTATAGGTATGCGTACAGGTTAGAAAAATTATGAGTCCCTAAAAGGAGCTTTGTCACATGATATTTCTTGAGGCATGTCTCTGTATTAAGATTTAGGATCTTTACATAGAAGGCGGACACTATCTTGTGAATGGTAGGTGTTATTAGAACCCTATTCTGTTTCAAGGTACAGTGTACCAATAGTTGGAACTGATGTCAGACAAACATTAGACATTGACAGCAACTCTACAAAACTTAGTGATTCAAAGGTCAGGGTTTCTTCTGTCTATATACCTCCGGCAGAATTTGCCATGGTATGTCCTAGATTTTTCAGAAGAACATCATAACAAAAAATAATCATCCATTCTCTGTAGCCCCTACCTTGAGAGAGTGCTCCTTTGTTGTTCAAATCCAATAGAAGATACCACAACTTGCAAGGACTGAACATGAAGGCTCAAATAGCATAAAAGGCCTCCTTTCTGATAAAAAGTAATTTCAGAGTGCCATTTCAAAAGAAGGAGCCATCTGCACACCGCATACTCCTGTCATGTTTATAACACGGACCTTACTTCCAGGGACATTTGAAGGGGGTTAAGTTGTTAACTAACACTTCAGTTTTGCAAAAATCCGTTTTCACAAGTCGAGTCCATTCTGCCAAACAATCAAGTTCAACTAAACAGGGCTCCATAACAAGCGAGTACAAGGCCTCCAATGCCATTACTTGATGCAATTTACTTTTAACATTGATTTGAAAATTGCTAAATCACAACTAAGAATAATAAACCGTGATGCATTCAAGTCAATTAAAAGCATACAAACAAAGTACTTGTCAAATATTAAATTTGGGTTACTGAACTATAATAATAATGCAGTGCTACCCATCATAGATTTCGCCACCAGCCATAAGCAATCGCCATGGAAGCTTATCTTATATGGAGATTGACATGAAGCATGTCAATTATGATTGCATTATAGATGTGTGTTCAGGTTAGAAGAATGGCAAATCTCTAAAACATGCTTTGCCACTTGATATTGGAACTCAGGAGCTTTAGAGAGAAGGTGGACCCTATCTTGTGAATGGAAAACCATGGTAGATGTTATGAAACAGAAACACCCATTCCGTCTCACTGTACAGTGTGCCGTGTTGGAATTGATATCTGTGTATAAATTGATTGGAATCAATGGAGTTTGAACAACAAAAAATGATGTCATAGACTAGGTTGCTGACCAAGTGAGAAAACAAAAACGTTGAAAAGTATCAGACAAACAACAGACACTCGCAGCAACTCTACAATACTGAATGATTCAACAGTCGGGTTTTCTCCTGTCTATACAACTCTGAAAGAATTTAACATGGCATGTCCTAGAACTGTCAGAAGAACATCATAACAAAAGATGACCGATCTTTCTCTTGAACATTTAACTTGAGAGAGTGCTCCTTTGCTGCTCAAATCCAATAGAAAATTGGCGCACAACTCTCAAGAACTAAACTTGAGGACACAAATGCCCCACAAAGAGCATAAAAGGCCTCTTTGAAAAAGGCCATTCTGAGAAAAAGTAATTTCGAACTACAATTTTAAAAGAAGAGGACCATGTGCATACCAAGTTGATTTATAGCAGAAACCTTGCTTCCAGGAGCATTTGAAGGGGGTAACTAACACTTTCAGTTTGGCAAAAGACCACTCTCATAAGCCCAATCCATTCTGCCATATAATCAAATTAAACTAAAAAGGTTCCATAACAAACCAGTACAAGGCTACCCGCGGGGCATAGAAAAGTCGGTGAGAGGGTTCTGTTAAGGCATTCCCTTGTGAAAAGGTCATTGGTTCGAAACCTTGTGGGCATATATCTAATCATGAGTACAGGTTGTTAGGTTAGGTTAGGTCAAGTGTAATCCCAGGTGCTTGAATGCCCCTGGCTCGCAGTTTCTCAAGTCACCGTTTAGACCTGCCAATTTGCTGACAAGCTAACCAAAAAAACTAAACCAGTACCAAGCCTTCAATGCTATTATCTGATAAAATCGCAGTTTCTCAAGTCACCGTTTAGACCTGCCAATTTGCTGACAAGCTAACCAAAAAAACTAAACCAGTACCAAGCCTTCAATGCTATTATCTGATAAAATCTATTTTTAACGTTGAAGGCTACACTGTGTCACTGAACACCTAACAGTTATCAAAATATAACTCGTGACAACTGATTGATCAATACCAGCCTCTAAACTCACTAGTTTCAACTCACTACTAACAGATAAATCAGAAGTATAACCAAAGAAATCCAGAGCTTCTATAGTTCATGCACAGAAAAAATATAATACCAATCACTAGAAAAGAATATCTGATATCTCTTACAGTAACAAGCTTGAACATGAAACTCGAAAATTATGATAAATAAGCTTTTAAACAAATTGATCCAATACCCTCAAAGCTTGACCCACAACCAGCACAATCACGGATATCTAAACCACCTATTGAAAATGGACATCTGTTCAAATCCAATTAAAAATATGTCGAAACACATACCTCTGAACTGCTAACCCACTTGCCGTCTATCCAATCCTGATGAAGCCGGAGCTGTGTTATATCGTACTCCAATTTCTCCAAAGTCTGGCCGAAGTAAATAACATATTTATTTTGAGGCAGAATGCCATCAATAACTCCCTTCCACCAACCATCTTGATCATATGCATCCACTTCTTCATTAAGGAAAAAGCATTGTCTATTCAAAGCTGGAGGTTCGGGCCTTATCAGATGTGCTTTTACTTTTTCCTTCAATTTTGATTTCTCATCATCAGTCATCAGGTCCCTGAATTCAACCAAGAAAACACTGCCAATTTTCCTGAGTATGGTTGCAGGAAACCAGGCTCCACTGAAGCCTTCTTCATCACTTGAAACCTCCACAGAGACGCCCTTTTTTAGACTCATATTGGCCTTTTCTCTCTTCAAACTAGTTAGGAGACTGTCACAGAATGCACAATGGTGTGCCCAAATGAGATATAAAGGATTCTGTGAGAACCCAGATGAAAGATTTGGATCATACTCACTGCCAAAATGGATCTTAAATGAGGAAGGTGCACGGATCTCCTCATTTTCTAAAATGATTCAAAGAAAATGGGCAGTACTGTCAAAGAAAGAATGGAAGAATGTGGTGGCACTGAAATGAAATCAGTGTTGATGTTGCGTTGAGGATTTTTAAATTGCATCGGGGATGGAAATGGTAGATATTCAGAAATCCAACGCAATGATCACAGATTTGATTGATCATAGGCCAGTTCACACTGCAGGATTTGGATGCTCATCGATTGATCATAGGCCAGTGCACACTGCAGGATTTGGATGCTCATCGACAATAGACATGGCTTTGAAATTCCAATTTCATTAATCATGATAGAGCATAAAGGCAATTGCGAATGGTCTCAAAGCCTCATATCTAAGTGTACACACAAATCTGCGTACCATACATATCATAGTGTTATATGAATGTGATTATACACTAGTACCCTATATAAGTAAGTTGCGTTGAGGAACGGATATGTCATATCTCAGTAGTTTATTAGTTTCATATATAATGTTGCAGAACATAACTTCTTTTCTCTTTTTTTTAGGTTAGAATAACTTTACATAAATTCTCATGTTTTTTTTTTACATCATATAAATGCTTGGTGTTATTTTACATGAGAGTGTTTGAGTGGCATTAATTACCATTATTAATGAGATAGATACAATTTTCTTATTTATAAATCAGTTGAAATTTATATTTATTTAATAATATTTTTTAAAGTGGCATTACTATGATTAATGAGACTGATATCATTTTTTTATTTATAAATTAGTGTAAACTTATACTTATTTAATAATATTTTTGAGTAAGGTAGATCATATTTAAATTGTTCATTCAATCTACACCAATAAAGAAAGGAGGACATACCTTATTGCATTTCAGTATTTGTTCTCATGTGATTCTAACTGATGTAACTTCAAGACTCACTTTTAATTTTGTTGTTAGAAAATCTATCACATGGATAGGGAAGTCATCTCACTAATCTTATTGAGATTAGTGAGAGACTGTGGATAGATTCATATGGCCTTTCACGCTAGATTTAAATTGTTCATTAAATCTACAATAGTGAGGAAAGGAGGGTAGGCCTTACCTTATTCCAAGGTTTGTCCTTGCATGGTTCTAACTGATGTAGCTCCAACAATTAGTTACTTGCACACAAATGACAAAACATACATCCGTCAGACTCATTTCGCATTAAAAACATATATAGATGACAACCAAATTTAATTTACTCTACTCAAGAAAAGTATATCTATCAATGCATAATAAAAAATGTTGAAGATCGCACACATTGAAAGGAAATGCCATAGATATTTATAATAATGAAATAAAGTATAGAAATACAATGTTACCTTAAGACTATTGAAGTACCTTCAACTCCTAGCTCCCCAAGACCTTCCTTATCCTTCATTCAAATGTGGGTGGACCAATAATTAACTTTGAGCACAATAACAAAAGTCTCTCTTTGATTACAATTTGGCAGCATAAGGCTATGAAGTTTTGGCTCTAGATGTGTAATGTCCCCCATGAAGTTGCTCTTAAGAAGACTGATGGATGAGGAGTAGAGATAGGTTCTAAGCTTGGAACTTGGTGAAAATAGATCATGCATTAGTTCCATGGTTTAGTATGCATCATAACCAACCTATCCTTCATTGATATCTTTGTAACTCTCTAAATCTTGAAGCTTATAGGTATGGTCACTTGTTGCATAAGGGAAATAAGAAACCAATGACTTATTGCATGAGGACACCAAGTGATAGATTACTCCTTGTATGAGAGCAATAAGTGATTGGTCACTCTTATAGATAGCAAAAGGGCGACCATGCACAAACATGGGTTTTTGCTAGCACAAACTCATAATTTTGACAAGATGACAAGTAGGCCCCCTTTAAGTCATAGGGTGACAAATAAAGGTATAATAGATGCCCCCTAATTTATGAGGCTATAAGAGGAACCAATGGTCAAAATACATTAACAAAGTAGATATTAGTGGAGTGGCACAAGGAAGAAGCTAGTAGGTCAAGGAACCATTAAGTAACTGCAAATAGTTGTCAACAAGACACACACACGCGCATATATCATCCTTGAGGTATGCATGCCCATGCTTGGATGTATGAAGAAGCATGACCACAACAAAACACATTATAGATCCATGACACAATATGAAATACCATGGTCATGAAAAAGTAGATGGTGGATACATGTCATAAAAGATATTAAAGCCACAAGCAAATACAACGTGGATCTATGTCACAATATACATTAGGAAGACATCTAGCTCCAATAAGAGTGCCAATGTAGTCTTCATAATGCTCAAATAGTAGTGATATAGTGATTTGGATTGGATCATTATATTGTTTTTCATCCATCTCGATGCTTTCAGAGTGGAAAAAGTGGAAGAATAATCTCATAGGACCATTTTTACCTACAGGGCTTAATTTGGAAAATTAGGTTCTGAAACCTTCCATGAGCATTTCGAGGTTTCAAACAACATTTTTTGGGGTTAAAAATTTTCTGCTAAAGCATGGCACCATTTTTTCCTATTCTACACATAGAATCCTTTCCAACAGCACAAGAATCACCTCAATTGGAGTGCATATGCAAAAGTCATGTCACTTGAAAGTTGATCTTCATGTTTTCACCGCCATAATTTGAGAGAATGCCATGTTAGCCCCCATTATTCATGAAAAATGGGTTAGCCACATAATCATGATGAAGAATACTCTAGAAGAGTCCATATTGTAACTTCAATCAAGAGTTGAAGGAGTCAGACCTAACCACTAGTAGGCTATTGGGCTATGTTATAATTGGGTCACCAAGAGGAAAAGGAGTTCCATTCTTTTTTAGTGCATTTGTTCCATAAACGAGCAAAGTAGTTGAGATGGATAGGGAGAGAGCACACAAAGAGGGTTTTTGCACTATAGTATCCCATGGGCTACAAGCCTTACTTCTTTGTACTCATGGCCATTTTCTATTTAGAGAAATAGAACAAAGCGACCTCACCTTCCAATATGGTTTTCTCCCAAAAGGGTTTCCTAGGATATATCTTGTGTCAATTGTGGTTTGTGAGTTTTTATTTCATTGTTTTAATTATGATTTTCATGGATACACAATAAAACATTTTACAGATCCAAAAATATAAAGAGAAATAAACCCTCATAGTGTAGATTTTTTGGATTTTTAAGTATAATTTATCAGGTATGTTGTGGCAAACTATCCAATGGAATATCCACGATAGTTTACGAATCATATTGATATAAAAGCAGGTTTCTTTGGGTATATTGTGGAGATTTATAGGAGATCTAGATCAGCGAAGCCAAAATTCATAAAACTCCAATCATGGTCGACGCATCTGTGAATAACCCTTGTGATCCTATTAAGGAGACGTTTTCATGACTGGAGGCACAAGTTTCAGATATAAAATGTAACATGGATCTCCTCATGGTGGCCCTAACCAATATGCTTGGGCTATTCAAAGAAGTTGGGGGTTCTAATGTAATGGATCAATCAGAGGGGAGATCATGAGATCGAGAAGAAACAAAGGATGATCTGAAGAAAGGACTCAAAGAAGATCAACCCAATTCGAGTGTTGTGAACTATTCCAAGATCCTATTCAAAATGGAAGTAAAGTTTTATATCAAGTTATACCAAGGTGGGATTGACACTCTGAAGCTAAATCATTGATTGCATCAATTAGAATTTTATTTCAGTGTTTTTCATATAGAGGAAGAATAAAAGATTTCATTTGTGTGGTTGAAATTAGAGGGCCATGCCATGACCCAGTGGGAAAGCCAAACAGAAACCTTGAGGTTGGAGGGATATCCTCTAGTGACTAAGTGGGAAGACTTTAAAGCCCTCATAAAGTCACAATTTTACCCTATTGGTTACATAGAGGACTAATGGATCTGGTGGCACTACTTCATGTAGAAGCAGGGGCAAAGTGTATAGGAGTGCACCACAAAATGTAGAAAGATGGTCATAATGTTGGGTATCTCCTCAAAGAACCTAGAGTACTCCTCAAGTATCTATGGGGTCTACACATCCATCTGCGGAAGCAAGTGATGTTATTCAAGCCCATATCAATGGACACAGCTTGTATACATGAACAATACTTGGAGAACATAGGCTTGAAGGAAGGGAAATCGAGTTGATCGAAGCAGAAGGAGCACCAAGGCACTTATAAAGAGGGGAAAAAGAAGTGGAAAGGGGGAAAAGATAAAAATATGGCAACCACAACACACTAGTGCAAAGATCCTAGCAAACACTACAACCACTGTAAAATTGACAGTTATATAGAGGAGAAGTGTTGGAAGTTGCATCCGGAGCTTAATTTGAGCAACAAAGTTGAAAGCATCTTGAACGTGGATGAGAAGATCATTTGTACATTAGTGTCAAAGGAGGTGAATATAAGCAACCTTCAACAATAATAAGAGAATGAAAAGACTAGGTTCTTCCATATAAAGATACAAGTTAAAAATGCCAAGATTGGTGCTCTGTTTGACTCAAGATTATAGGTGAATCTCATTGTAGCAGAGTTGGTCAACAAATTGGGATTGGAATTTCATGATCATCCAAGCCTATATCCATTGGTATGGGGAACAAGGATGCAAAGATAAAGGTAACAAAACAATGCAAAATTAGTTTTTTAATTAGTGTTGATTCAATTGATGAAATATAACTAGATGTAGTTCCTCTTTATGTATGTGGAGTGGTGTTTGGAAGTCCCTACATGTGCATGTGAGATGCAATCTTCATGCAAAGAGCCAACCACTACCATCTCGTCAAGGATGGAAAATCATTCACCATCAACACACAAAAAGGAAAGTTGAAAATTTTGTTGGTAAGTGCCAACCAAGCCAAGAAACTGATCAATTCTAGCAAGAAGTATGTTTTACTATATTTAAGAGAAAATAACTATGTAGAATAGTTAGTGGGATCAAAGGCGTCCCTGGAGGGGTATGCTAAGAGATAGAAACAACAATTGGAAGAGTTGCTACAGAATATCGGGATATGTTCTGGGAGCCTAAAGGGCTATCATCCAAGAGGTAAGTAGAGCGTGAGATCCATCTATTGCCAAACTCCCCATTTCCAAACATTGGGATGTATAGGAAATCAGTTTTAGAAGCAAGTGAGGTGAAGAAACAACTACAACAAATATTGGAAGAAGGTGTCATTCAATCATGTACATCACCATGTGGGTCATCCACCATCATTGTGCCAAAGAAGGATGTGACTTTGAGAATGTGTATATATTACAGGGAATTGAACAATATTACACTCAAGAACAAGTACCCCTACCCATAATAGATGATCTGTTAGATTAGTTGGAGCAAGAGAAGTACTTCACCAAGCTGGAGTTAAATGTTGGATATCACCAGGTTTGATTCAAAGAACAATATACCTAGAAGACCACCTTCAAAACTAAACAATGTTTGCATGAGTGGTTGTTCATGCCATTCGGTCTATGCAATGTACCAGTTACATTTATGAGGTTAATGAATGATATATTGTGCACGTTTATAGATTCATTTGATATTGTCTATTTGGATGATATATTGGTATACAATGCTACATGAGAGGAGCACACCTCACTCTTGACATAGGTGTTGGAGACATTAGAGAAGCACTAGTTGCTAGAAAATTTCAAGATGTGTGAGTTTCCACAACAATATTTGGTGTATCTAGGGTATGTGATAGGTGGAGGAGAGTTGAAGATTGATCCTACCAAGATGGAGGCCATCATGAAGTGGTCATTTCCTACTATTTTTTCTGAGATCAGGAGTTGTGTTGGGGTAGCACAGTATCTAAGGAAATTCATATCCTAATTTTCAGCAATAGCAACACCACTTCATGCCATAAAAATAAATGGCAAGAGTTTCTAGTGGGGAAGGCGTCAGCAGGGGTCATTTGAGGAGCTAAAGAAGATCATTCAAGCACTACTTCTGGCATTATCAAACTTGCAATAACCCTTCAAAGTGGGGACAAATGTGAGTGGGTATGTTATGGGAGTGGTCTTGATGTAGGGAGGAAGGCTTGTATAGTACCATTATGAAGTATTTAATGGGTAAGTTCTTAACTACCCTATCTACGACAAGGGGCTCTATGCCCTAGTGCAAGTTGTGAAGAAGTGAAAACAATATCTGATCGGAAAGGAGGCAATAATCCACATAGATCAAAAACCACTATAGTACCTATAGGCTCAAAGTAAGCTACAACAAACCAGGAAATATAAGTGGATGGGGTTTCTACAATAGTTTCATTTAGTGATAAATTACAAGAAGGGCAACAAAAACAAGTTGGTTGACATGCTTTCAAGGCCACCCGCATCAAAGATCACAACTTTGGGAACTTTGATGCACATGGAGCCGCTCACCCATGATGCATACAAAGAGGCATATTCAAAGCATGAGAACTTCAAGGATGTGTTTTAGTAGTTGCAAATCCAGAGCCATGTGCACGATGGTGATAAAATAGTTAACTACCATCTCCAAGATGGGTTACTTTATAGGTTGGATAAGTTATGTGTTCCTAAAGGTGAGTGCTTGCAACTTATTAGAGAGGATCACACCTCCAAGGTTGTAGGGCACTTTGGTGTAAGGAAGATAATGGCCAACTTGTGAAGATATGTGTATTGACCCAAGATGCAAGAATAGCTAGTTTCATAAGAGGATGCATGCTTTTTTGTACCAGCAAGCCTAGTAACATGAAATAGGGTCTATATCATCCTTACCTATAGCCACTCATCCTTGGGAAAGTATTTCCATGGACTTTATGGGAGGTTTACCAACAACTAGGAAGGCACATGACTACCTGTTTGAGGTAGTTTACAAGATGTGTGTTCAGATGCCCTGTAAAAAGACCATCAGTGGGAAAGAAGTAGCAAACTTGTTTTTTGTATAGGCCTAGGTGAAATTTTGGGATACCAAGGAGCATCATTTTAGATATGAACACTAGATTTCTTAGTGCATTTTGGACTACATTTTGGGAGAAGATGGACATAAAGTTAAAGAGGTCTACAACAATCCATCCTTAGACACATGGGCAGATAAAGTAGTCAATAGGAATTTGTTGCAACTTTTTTGGGGTTAAATCATAAGCATCCAAGAACTTGGGATGAAAATATGATATATATACATCACTCTCATAACATAGAAGTCCACACTTCTACTGGTAAGTCCCCATTTGAAAGTTGTTTTGGATATTTTCCACCTTCACCTTTGGATATTGCATATGGGAAACAAGGAAGAGTGAGGGAGGATCTTATAGGGGATGTCTTGAGGGCTAAAAATTTTGTGGAGAAGATCAAGCATATGCATATATAGGTACAGGAGGCACTACAAAAGTCATAGGAAAGTACAACGTTGGGCATGATCAACACGGAACAAAAATTTGTTCAGGGTGGGAGATAGAGTATGGTTACAGTTGAACAAGGATAGGCTACATGGTCTTGGTAAGAAGATCAAGTTATGTGGCAAGGTCCCTTTGAGATACCAGAAAAGGTGGGAGATAATTACTGTAGTCTCAGTCTACCCCCATATATGTGCATTTACTCAGTTGTGAATGTGAATAATTTGAAACTCTATGAGCCTTCCATGCTAGATTAGGAAGAGGAAAAAATCCTACATTCTATGAATGATTTTGCACAAGATTCTCATGTTGATAAATCTAGGGCATGGAAATTAGGATATTGCTCTTCTAATGATAATTGCTTGTGATGATTTTTACTTCTTCAGATTAGTATCTTTTCTTTACTTAGATTATTAAAATGTTCTTCTTTATCAAACAACTAGCAATGCATAAACAATAAAGAGACAAGAGACATAGAATGTAGGCAATCAACAAGGGCCAAAACCTCTCCAACTTGAGAGGAAAACCGAAACGAATTCTTCTTCTTATAGAGACTTCAATTGACGAATACCAAGACCAAGACCCTTGACCAAGATTCCTCCAAGACCAAATCACCTTTATCCTTAAGTTAGCGAATCTTCTTTCTAGACTTCAATTTCAACCTCAACAACCCTCTTACTGCAATTTCGTCCTTCCTTACTGCAATTCAGCTCACCTGCAATTTTTGCAACTTTTCGGCCTTCCCTTCAGAAACCCTAGGTCACATGAGAGAGGAGATCATGGAGAGATTTATCCTTCTATGCCTTCCTTGCTTTCTTAGTGAACTCGGCCTTCAAAGTAGACCTTCTTGACACCAACCTTTGATACTTTTGGTGTGACTGTAATTCATCCTTTTTGCAGCAGATCGAAACCCTAAATATCTTCGCACATGTGGAGAGAAGTAACCCAAAGAATGATCCCAAAAACTTCGATCTCTTTGTCTTCTTTCGTCCTTCTTTATCTCGCACCTTTTTCTTCTTCCTTGAGCTCAAATGATGAGTGTGAAGTGTGTCCATGAGAGAGGTCAAGTGCCTCTTTATATAGGCTTCTTGACCATGACTTGAGGCTGACTTGCAATTGCTTCTAGGTCGACTTGATGGTTGATTGCTTTGATGAAGGCTGACTTGTTGGAGGTGCTTTGACTCAGTCTTGGAGGATCTTCTAGACTCAAATACATATGTAACATGCCCAAATGGGTCTTCAATCCTTGACATTGACTCACTAGACTTTATGACTTGATGACCAAACCTAATAACTCACAATGGGAGCTTCAACTAAAATAAAATTCCTTGAGCATGAAACCCATGACTCAAGCATTAAAAAAATAATTTTATTTTCTTCTTTACATCAATTACATAAAATCATGATTACACGTGTCATTATGAAGACCGAACCTAGTTACACTTTTCAACAACTCAAACAAAGTTGACAAAAGATACAATTTTGTAAAAGAGGTACAAAACTAGAAGATAGGGTCAGAATGACCTTCGTAAAATTGGTTTGAAAGGATAACTTCCAGTCAAGGCTAAATGGTAAACCTAAGAGAAGGTGGAAGAAAAATTTCCTCACCTCAATCAGTAGAAGCTTTTGGGGACAAAAAGCCTCCCAAAATTGAGAGTTGTGATATGTATTGGATCATTATATTGTTTTTCATCCATATCAATGCTTTCAGAGTGGAAAAAGTGGAAGCATTATCTCACAATACCATTTTTACTAACGAGACCTAGTTTGGAAAATTGGGGTCTCAAACCTTCTAGAAGCATTTTGAGGGATCAAATGGCGTTTTTTGGGGGTAAAAATTTTCCACTTTAACATGCTCCTTTTTCACTATTCTACACACATACACCTTTCCAATGACTCAATATTCTCCTCAATCAAAGTTTTTATGCAAAAGTTATGCCACTCAAAAGTTGACCTTCATGTTTTGGCCACCATAATTCAAGAGGATTCCACATCAGCCCCCATTATTTATGAAAAAGGGGCCAGCCATTTGATCACAATGAAGAAGACTCTAGAAGAGTCTATATTATAACTCTAGTTAATAGTTGAAGGATTCAAACATAACCATCAGCAGGCTATCGGGTTGTGTTATAATTAGGCCACTAGGAGGAAAGGGTTTCCATTCTCTTTTAGTGCATTTGTTCCATAAACGAGAAGAATAGCCGATAAGGATAGGGAGATAGGAAATAGAGAGTATTTGTGCATTGTAGTAGCCCACGATCCATATGCATTACTTCTTTGTATACATGGCCATTTTCTATTCAAATAAAGAGAACAGAGCGACCTCTCCTTCTAGGTGAGTTTTCTCCTAAAATGGTTTCCCATGATATATCTCATGTCAATCATGGCTTGTGAGTTTTTATTTTGTTTCTCTATTTTCCACATAATTATAATTTTCATGCATACATAATAAAAAATTATTTACATATCTAGAAATATAAAGAAAAATAAACCCTCATAGTGTAGATTTTTGGATTTTAAGTATAATTTATCAAATTTGTTGTGATGAACTATCCAATGGAATATCCATGACAATTTACATATCATATATCCCATTGCAACTTGGGAGGGTTAGCATAAATGAGTGATGCTCCCTAGGCCTATGGTATTTAATCTAACCCCATCAATGATATGATTTTACAACATGTGAATGGGTAAGCTAATGTCAAGTATGGTAGAAACCAGTTGATTACCAATAACTGGTAAAAATCGTTAACAAATGTGAAGGGATCCACTAATAATGAAATGGACTCCAATGTACCTAATACAATATAGCGAGTGTGAATATATTAGCTAATATTGCACATTCATAGAATTGAACAATCATGATTCAATTAGTTAAACCCATTGTTGACCATGAAAAATCCTACCATTGAGTATTGTAAGTTATAAGGTACTAGTTCTAGACCCCTTTCCTAGATAATACACTGGTATCGATAATAGGCAATCCATCAAAGGAGGGCCTTTATATATTTCCCATCAATCCACATAAAATAAACACTGAAATATGTTGTAAAGAGATATAATCAACAAGTACAACTAACACATGGATGATGAACACAAAAGGTCAACAAGATTGTAGAATGGTTGACTTAGGCTTCACTTCCCTTGAACAATATAGCACGATATACAGGTGACTTGGCAACACTACCTGAATAGAACTGATGATATAGTGCAATAATGCATGAAGAATTGAAGCTCTCTCCATAGTGAATGGAAAGGTAACTAGCCAAAGGAGTTTATGACTACAACTCCTAGGAAAGATATAACCCAATTGTAAGATAAAGATGCAAATAGTTGCCATGTTTAATGGTGATGATGACTAACAGTTGCCACTTTACTAAATATAGATCAAAGATATTTACATTCTATTCATTTTTATTTTTTTGTATCTTCTTCATGTTTTTATGTGTGTAAAAAAAACATAGAAGCGTGCTCAATATTGTCTTTTTCATGGTTTCATGAGCATGAAAAAGAGGTAAAAGTAAGCTCAATAACATATTTTTCATGTTTTTACAAGCACAAAAAGGAGGTAAAGGTGAGCTCGTTGGAGAAAATGAGTAGTTCAAGGGCATGCATATATGTTCCAAACACATGGAACCAACTTATCAAATGTAGTAAAGGTTCAAGGAAAGTAACATCCACTTGTAGCAATGGTTTCCTCCAAGGATAAAGGGTTGTGAAATAGAGGCAATATAATGCAAATGGAAAGAGGTCAAGAGTGACTGCAATGGTGGTAAGTGGGATAAAAGAAAATTATGGTGTAGTAGTATGCACCAAGATATAATATATATGAATATAGAGCCATTAAGCAACATAAACGATGACTGAAACCTATTCAAGGAATGGATAGAAGAAAAGATTAAGAGAGAAGAACGAGACTCAAATTTTAGTTATGTGAGGCTAAATATGGGTTCCTGTGCCTTTCAAGTAGTTAAGTTTGGTCTTGTTGCTTTCGTTTCTCCGCATACTTATCCCTTCCAAGAGTTTATGAGTTGGTTTACTTCATCTCTTTACCCCAAACAAAATTTTATGATGAATTCTTCAGGGGTGAACATTTTACAAGTCTCTGCTCAATTAATTCGTCAAGCCCTAATTTTTCCAAAGTCAGATAGCTATACCACTTTCATAGAAGATTCTCTTTCAACCACTTATCAATTTCTTCCTGAGGAGGATAAGAATAAGTTATTTGAACTCATTTTTCCTACCAACTTTTCTCTTTCTTCAACTACTATTGAGTTTCCCATCACCCTATTTTCTAAAACTGCTAAAGCAATCTTTCGGTTATTATGGGGATATTAGGGAAGGATAATACAAAGATCATCAATTGCCAGGATTTGGGGATTTTCCATTTAGTGATACAACAAAACATTGTATTAGACATTCCATCTTACTGGGAGCACTCCACCAACCTTCAATTCTAGAATTTCAGCATCATTGGATGCTTCAAATTTCCATCTATGCTTGTCTATTTTTTCCTATACACCCATTATGATCAATTTATTAATTTGGGGTTGAATATTTTTTATCCTAATAAATAAAAGAAACCTATAATTAATTGGACTGATATTGTTATAAGGAGAGAGAATAATGAAGGATTTTCCTACTATATATATTATTTTATGTCAATTGTATATAAGATCATAAATGGTCATCCTGCTCCCAGAATCCTTCCACAAGCTAAGTCCTTGTTGCGGTTGAGTAAATATTTTAGAGTTGGTGATTGGTACATCTTGGAGGATTGTTTAGAAATAAGGTTATATGGTGCATAAATTCCACCCTACAAGCTACCTGTATTTGCACCAATGAGAATTTTTGCTTTGGAATTTATCAGATAGAGCCTAAATGTGGATCAGATTCATTTCGTCCCAACTTAGAATGGTTTCCTATTTAAACTACCTAAAACAGTGGGTCATTTTATTGTGAATAATAGACAGTTGTAGAAGAAATTGAAAAGATGATGCAAGAATTGGGTTTTGGACAAGAAGAAAATGTAATTATGATCCTTATCAAGTAATTTCCAAAATAAGAATGTAAATAAATTGCACTCCATATACCCATGAAGGAAAACCAGTGTTGGAAAATATTGGTGTGGAGGATTCACAATAGAAGATAGATTTAGAAACTCTGCTTCCTAAGGAAAAGGTCTTGAAGATGAATTCCTCTAAATTTATGGACGTTGATAGTGAAGGATCACAATCTAGAAAGAAATCTAAGGTTCAAGGAGGAGAAATTGAAGCTTCACAATTGATTGAAAATCCCTCAAGAGAAGTAGGATTCCAAGTATAATTGGGAGATACAAGATGTTCACCTTCATCCCCAATTCCTACTAAAGAGGAAGATTCTTCCCTCAATGCTTTGCAGAAATATTTCCAGCAAATTGAGGAGAGAAATGTAAAAGTAAGGGGAAATGTTACAACACAGTTAGAGGCTCAATCAATCCCAAATTACCAGACCAAACTCCTATCAGCCATGGACCTGGAAAGGAATCAACTCAGAGTATCTCTTACTCATCCAATTTCTTAGACTTTTTCATCAGGCATAGATTTCAAGACAATAAATTTGTTTGTGGATACTAAATACATTCCTCTACCCGACAAGATCAATCTACATAGGCAAACAAGTGAATTTATTTATAATGATCTTGGCAAGTCTTCTTTGGTAGCTAGTAAAGCAGAGGCACTCTTGGAAAAAGTGATATACCAACTTAAACAAGAAAGGGAAAATTCCAGAGCCCTACATACCCAAAATGAAGGATTCAAGAAGTCAATCATCAAATTGGTAGTAAATCCTAAGGACAGAGCAAGGATTCAAGCCTTGCTGCAAAGTGCAAAGTCATAATTTTAAACATTGAGGAAGAAATTAAATATGCCTGTAGCTAAACATGTCCAGGCACCTGAACTAGATTAGGTGGAGAAAGAAAAGGAAATTTTGACAAAAGAACTGCCAGGAAGAAGTCAAGAGTCGGCAGTCCTCAAGTAACAGGATGTAGAATTGCAACCGAAAATAGATAAGCATGTATGTATTATGGTAGTGTCAGATGCTTCAGAAGACCCTGTAGAGAAACTAACCAGGTTTATGACCGAGTTAAAAATATCAGAAGATGGACTAAATCAATTGCAAAGGATCCTAGAGGATGCAAAAGGACAATTGAGTATAAAAGAGAGACAACTATATTTAGTAAAGGAAAATTTGAATAAGGAAACCCTCAAGCATCAAACAAAAAATGATGAAATTAAGGAATTGAAGGCCAAGCTCAAAGGTAACATGTCCTTAATTCAAGGAAGGCATATTATTTGGGACAACATAATTTATCAAGTTTGAGCTATTTGGGACCATATGAATGTTATTGCACAATAAAAAGACGTAATAAAGGCCACCGAAGCAATCATTACTGCAAATAAAAATAAAGCACAAGAGAGAAACCAAATGGATAAGAAATTTATTGACTATTTAAATGATAAATCTTCACAGGAGCTAAGAGATATATACATTATAGATAGAGCAGTTGTGGTGATAGAAATCAACAAAAAGGTGTAGAGGAATATGTACAGGAAAAATATAGAGAATATATTGATGAAATTCAAGGAATCAGTGGCACATTTTAATTCCCACTTTGATCAAAGAGTTAGAGTAGGCCTACCCAATTGTTGGGACCAACAAGGAAATATTCTAGCATGGGAGCAGTATCAGACACTTCTGGTGGAAGACAAAAGCAAGATTGATTCATCACATGAAAATACTGCAACCTTGAAAAGTTAAAAAATAGTGAACTATCTTCAAAGTATTTTCAATTTTTGTGGCAAGTCAATAATTTGTTTACAGATAAGCCTAATTATGCTAAGCTCACTAATTTGAAAATGGATTACAATAGAATGGTCTAGTCTCCTGTCCCAAACTTAAAAATTTGGAAAAAATGTCAAAACCTGATAGTTCCATTGAATGTTCGAGTTATAGAACCTAGGGCTACATAAAAGGAAGGGGATACATCAAAGGAAGGAGCTACATCAAAGGAGAAACAATCCTGAAAGTCTAAATGACTTTCATTTTTCAGAAATTGAAAAATTTTCAGTTTTTAATTTTGTAATAGTTCCTTAATTCTTTTAAAGAACTTGATTAGTCATGAATAGTTAAGTAGTTAAAACAATTGAAAGTTACCCATAATTGTCTTTGTTGTAATTTTTATTTAAAAGAAGATAGAGGAACCATTGTAGGGGTTCCAAATTTTGGCCTGGAGAGTGGATATTTTGTTGTGTAATGTGCTAAAAATTTTCTTGGAGAATTAATAAAAGTTTTAAAGTGATTCCTCATATGTGTTGGCTATAGTATGTGTTTCCTACCTCTATAAGTTAATCAATGTATTTATTCTTCCATTTAAATATGTGTTATGAAGCATTTGGTTTCTTTTTATAAGCATACTTACCAATGTTGAGATAATAGTAGAGGGTACATGTAAAATTTACTTAAAGAAGCCTTAATAAAGTGCTTCAAATTTTCATCAATTCATTTTCCTTTAGATTTGGTGTATCAGATTCTTTACTACCCTGTACATTGAATATTCATTCTCGATATTTCTCCCAGTACATTACAACTCCAAAAAAATATTGTAGTCATAGATACAAAGGCTATTTGGAGAGTTGGCTTATTTTTTCCAAAAATTAAATTCATATTACACCAAAACGGTTATCTCTGGGCACCATTATTTAAGAAAAATTTAAAATAAATACCTTTATTTATATTGAATATATGTCATGGGCACTAGCCTCCTTTAAGCAGGTTGTCCCTAGGGTTACAACAGGATGAGATAGATGCAAGGGATTATCCCTCCCTAATTGTAGGCACTCAAAATGGCTACCGGTAGTTGGTTGATAAAACTTTTTATACAGATACAATTATTCTCATTGTTAGATTTGAGTTGTGTACCAATGAAAGAAAAGGAGTATCACACAACAAAAACAATATTGTTCTAGCTTCACCTTCCAAAATATGTGAGCCACAAGAAGAGCATGATTATTTTTATTGGATGATATTTTGCATGGGCACATGCTCCTTGGTCACCTTGTGTTATGAAACCAACTCAAGAAAAGATAGAAAAGATAGATCAACGCCTTATAATTTAGCCTCTTCGAGGGGGCAACCTCCTTTACATTACATAAATGAACAATTCTTGGATGATTCAAATGACAAAACCTCCTTTCTATATATAGGAGTCTAAGGAGTCACAATATAATCCAGCCGACCTAACAACAATAATATAAAGCCACAAAAATAACAATAGAGGGATTCTATGGGGCACAGTAATAACAATATGGGGGCAATAGGGGCACAACAATATTAATAAGGGGTATAACTACAATAGTAATGGAGTAATCACTAGTATTATAGGGACCCAACATGCCCCTCTCCTTCAAAAAAGTGTTGTCCTCAATGCTTGAGTAGTTCTGGATACTTCTGCATAAAATTCTCATCCTCCCATGTGGAATCTTCAGCAGATAAGTTCTTCCACTTGATAAGATACTCTGAAATTGAACGATTTCGTAGCTGTCGAGTTCTTGTTTCTGTGACTGCTTCCGGTTCCAATATAATTTTTCCTTCCTCGTCAAGTTCTGGCAATATTGTTTGAACTGGGAGTTTGTCGCCTATAACCTTCTTTAAACATGAAACATGGAAAACTGGGTGCAATCGAGAATCTGCAAGAAGCTCCAATTTGTATGCCATAGTACCAATATTTTGCAACACCTTGTACGGACCATAATACTTTGGTGATAATTTATTATCCTTCTTAGCTTGCTTGAGGGACATTTTCTTATATGGTTGTAGCCGTAGGAACACCCAATCACCTACATCAAAACTTCTTTCATTGCGATGTTGATCTGCCTGTTATTTCATTCTATTTTGTGCCAACACGAGGTTATCCTTTAAGAGTTGGAGGACTTGTTGTTGATGTTCGATGTGATGTTCCACTGCCTGAACCTTAGAATTTTCTCTTAAATATGATGTGATGGATGGTGGTTGATACCCATAAAGTTCCATAAATGGGGTCATTTTTGTTGCTGTATGGAAGGAAGTGTTATACCACCATTCAGCCAGTGGCAACCATTTGACCCATTGTGTCTATTTATCATATACAAAGCAACGAAGATATCCTTCCAAACATTTGTTTACTATCTCAGTTTGCCCATCAGATTGAGGATGATAAGATGAGTTATGAGCTAACTGAGTACCAAGACAAGAAAATAATTCTGTCCAAAAATTTCCAGTGAAAATGGGATCTCTGTCGCTTACAATAATCTTTGGGTTTCCATGTAGCTTTTGAATTGTTTCCATACATGCAGTAGAAAATGTATCGGCTTTAAATGGATGTGATAATGCACAAAAGTGTGCATACTTGGTAAGTCTGTCAACTACCACCATGATGACACTCTTTCCCTCAGACTTGGGTAAACCTATGATAAAATCCATTGAAACCTCCTCCCAACGTTGGCTTGGAATGGATAAAGGTTGTAATAGACCTGATGTCTTAATTGTTTCAACTTTATTTTGTTGGCAAACCAAACATTCTGCCACAAACTTTTGAATATCTGATTTAAGGCCATCCCAAAAAAATTCCTTCTTAACCCCGTGGTAAGTTTTTAAAAATCCTGAGTGCCCTCCTAAGGAAGAAGTGTGCAATTCCATAAGAATCTTTTGTTTTAGCTGGGAATTCTTACAGAGGTATAAGCGATCTTTGTACCATAACGAATCATTTTTCCAGCTAAATGTATCAGACATACTAGAATCTTGTTGTAACTTTCGAATAAGTGCCCACACTTCTTCATCATTCTTCCATTCCTCCCTTGCTTCGTTTATCCAATCTGGTTGGATAATAGAAATGACGCACAACAATGCTTCCACATCCTCATCCTTTCTTGAGAGTGCATCTACCACCATATTTTTCTTCCCTTTTTTGTAGATGATTTCAAAGTCATAACCCAACATCTTTGTGACCCACTTTTGTTGCTCTTCAGAGGATAATCTTTGTTTTAAAAAGTATTTAAGGCTATCATGATCCTTTTTTACCTTGAAGTGTCTTCCCATTAGGTAGGGTCGCCATTTCTTAAGTGCATGGAGTATTGCCAACATTTCCTTCTCATAAATAGCTTTGCTTAAAAACTTTCCCTTGTTTGGACGACTTTCAAAAGCAATGGGT
Source organism: Pinus tabuliformis (assembly GCA_031772625.1). Lineage (NCBI taxonomy): Eukaryota > Viridiplantae > Streptophyta > Pinopsida > Pinales > Pinaceae > Pinus > Pinus tabuliformis. The sequence goes on from CM062813.1 coordinate 1,847,967, forward strand.
CTTTCATCTTGCATTAGAACAACACCAATTCCATTTCCTGAAGCATCACATTCCACAATAAAGGTTTTCGTGAAGTCCGATGTAGCTAAGACCGGTGCTTGGCACATTGCCTCTTTAAGATGTTCAAAGGCCTTTGTTGCTTCCGGAGTGCATGAAAATGCATATTTCGTCAATAATGTTGTTAGAGGTGCTGCTATTCTCCCATAATCCTTAACAAACTTGCGATAATACCTTGTCAACCCGAGAAATCCTCGCAGATGCTTTATGGATGTGGGGATTTTCCATTCCTTAATGGCTTTAATTTTGCTAGGGTCTACCTTAACTCCTTCATGAGATACAATATGACCCAAATATTCCACCTCCTGGACTCCAAAGAAACATTTGGATCTTTTTGCATATAATTGTTTCTCCTTCAGTAGTTGTAGCACCCTGTCAACATGTTCAACATGATCCTTCCAAGACTTGCTGTAGATTAGTATATCATAAAAAAATACTAACACAAATTTTCTAAGGAATGGTTTGAAAATTGAATTCATCAAACCTTGAAATGTTGAAGGTGCATTGGTAAGGCCAAAAGGCATGACCAAAAATTCATAATGACCCTCATGAGTTCTAAATGTTGTTTTCGGAATGTCTTCAATCTTCATTCTGATTTGATGATATCCTGAACGAATATCCAACTTGGTGAAGTAAATTGATCCATGCAATTCATCCTGTAATTCATCAATGACAGGAATGGGGAACTTATCTTTAATAGTGAGCTTGTTGAGCTCCCTATAATCCGGACACATGCGCCATGATCCATCCTTCTTGTGCACCAATACTACTGGAGTAGAGAAAGAACTTTGACTCGGTTGAATTATACCAGCCTCTAGCATTTCTGCAACCATACATTCAATTTCACTCTTTTGGACATAGGGATATCTGTACCGCCTGATGTTTGGAGGAACACTTCCTGGAATCAGATGAATATCATGATCATGATCACGCATAGGTGGGAGACCTTTGGGAGTCTCAAATACCTTGGAATGATTATCCAGGACATTTTTGAGATCTGGAGAAATAGATGATTCCGATGTGGAAACATCTAGCGAGCATAATTGTGCAATTACACCTCTTTGCTCCTTTTTTAGAAGCTTTGTCATACCATTAGAGCTGATTATCTTTCCTGGTTTCCCTGCAATACCCCTTAATTCAACTTCCTTTCCTTCCGTAGAAAATTTCATGGAAAGTTCTTGAAAATTAAAAGCTATTGTACCCAGGGATTGTAGCCATTGGACTCCTAGTACAACATCAACACCTCCCATTGGAATGGAAAGCATTGGGCTAGTCAATACATATTCTCCCATGGATAGCTTGATATTATGGCACTTTCCAGAGCAATTTATTATTCCTCCATTTTCTATCATCACTTGACACTCTGGTGATGGATATAGGAAGCAATTCAATTCTTTTGCTACCTTACAATGAATAAAATTGTGGGTGCTTCCTGAATCAATCAAAACTATTACCTTTTTCTTCTTGATTTGTCCTTCTATCTTGATGGTTTGAGGAGTGGTAATTCCCGCCAATGCATTACAAGATATGGTCGGATTTATTTGTTCTTCATCTAGGCTTTGTTCCTGGAGTATATCCTCTTCTTTTGACCTTTCTTGATCCTTTTCATCTTCCTCTTCACAATCTATGTAGAATAATTTCTTCTCAGCACACTTATGACCTTTAGTGTATTTGCTATCACAACTGTAACAAAGCCCTTTTGATCTTTTTTCTTCCAATTGTTGTGGTGTCAACCTTATAGGTTGTGGAAGACTAGGGGCAACAACACTTCCGTCTTTATAGTTGTGAGTGGTATGCTTCCTGGTTGCCATAATTTTGCTTTCCATTTTTCTTGCCAACCTGAATAACTTCTCTAATGAATCAGGTTCCCAAAGGCGAACATCATGTTGGATATTATCCTTTAAAGACCCTATGAACACATCAATCATATGCTCCTCTAGAATATCTTTTACCCTTATGTTCAATTTTTGGAACTCCTCAATGTGCTCCATTATTGAACCCTTTTGTTTGAGACTTATCAATTGGCTAAAAAAAGTGTTGCTTTTTGTATCCTCGTAATGTGCTATCAATTCTTCTGTAAAAATTGCCCAAGTGATAAATTGTTTACGAGAGCAAAGCCATTGATACCATACAAACTGATTTGGTTTCAAATATAAAGTTTCCATACGTACCTTTTGTGTGTTTTGCACATTATTGAGATCGAAGAATTGCTCCATCTGTAATATCCATGTGGTAGGATCCTTGCCATCAAACTTCCTCATATCGATTTTTGGAATATGGTGAGTCTTCGATCCAACATTAGTGTCTATGGAATCATGATTAACATTTCTTTTATTCTCATCATGAGTTTCCTTTAGTACCCTTTCACCCTTAGTGCCCATTTCTTGTAGCAACTTATTCATATTTATCTTCAATTCGTCCATGTCTATCTTCAAATCATCCATCTTAGCTTCTACGCCTTTCTTTAAACAGTCCATCTTAGCTTCTACACCTTTCTTTAAACCATCCATCTTAGCTTCTACATCTTTCTTTAAACCATCCATCTTAGATTATGTTCCTTTTTGTGTAAGGGATAGTTGTTGCACTTGGTCTTGTAATTTTGATATATCATGTTGCATTTCTTCCTCTTCTTCATGAGTCATGCTAGAGCTTTCAGGTTCCTTACTAGGTGTTTGCATTTTCTTTCCTCGGGGCATCAGTTACTGATGATAATGCTCTACTATTCCCTTTGAATTCCTTCAAAATAATTTTTCAAACCAAGCTTAAGAAAAAATTTAAGAAAATCTACACACCTTTTTTCACTTTGTAGGAGCTCGATATTGCCTCTGATGTATCTCTGTACTTTCCAATCATCTAGTTTTGAATTTGTGACTTGTAGTAGCCCTCTGTGTCCTCTTTCTAATGCCACAAGTCTGACCCAAATTGGATTCTCCAAGGAAGAGTTATGTGAAATCTCCCACAGTGACTTGATTATAGACTAGTTCAGTAGAGCGAACTTGTACGACGTGCCACGAGTCACTGTTTCAACCTTTGGATCTGAAAAATGCATACAAGAAACTATAGTCCGTCCTATTTCTATACCTTCTTATGAAATTTCAATCTGATCCCCAGAGAGAAAGTTATGACGATTTTCCCCAGGTCACCTGTTTGGAATGTAATTCAGGAGTCTGCAAAAATACCAACTTCCTCAGATCATATCTCCGCAAATATAGCGCGAAAAGCTCTGAAATTTGGACCCAAGATTCAACACGATTTCTTCTCAAATGGGTTTTTTTTTCCGACTTCTGAAACATCACAGAAAAAAAATTTATAGCAAAAATGCCACGATGACCTGTTTGGAGCAGCGAAACCCTAGAATCCAAAGCTCTGATACCAAATGTTATGAAACCAGCTCAAGAAAAGATAGAAAAGATAGATCAACGCCTTATAATTCAGCCCCTTCGATGGGGCAACCTCCTTCACTTTACATAAATGAACAATTCTTGGATGATTCAAATGACAAAACCTCCTTTCTATATATAGGAGTCTAAGGAGTCACAATATAATCCAGCAGACCTAACAATAATAATATAAAGCCACAAAAATAACAATAGAGGGATTCTATGGGGCACGATAATAACAATATGGGGGCAATAGGGGCACAACAATATTAATAAGGGGTATAACTACAATACTAATGGGGTAATCACTAGTATTATAGGGACCCAACACCTTGATGAATACCCTTGCACTACAAAAAATTGAAAGGGTATTTAATAGTCTTGCATCATCATCTTTAGGCATTCAAACTTGGAAGATGCCTTCCATAGGGGGAAATTCAAACTCCCATATAGATTAGATAGATCATACCTCAATGGAGGGCACCAAAATTAGTAAAGATGACAGTGTAAGTGTGTCACCCAACAATGACCTAGAATGTGATGGTACTTGGGTGACGTCGAGTTTTCATATTTGTAAAAAAATGGCGGACAACCCTCTATTCACATTGTCTCCAAATATAATGTAAACATTGGTATTTTTGGTCCAATTTATATATCTCATGCATATTTGATGATACATGCCAATACCAATCAACTAATCTCAGTTATATTTGAGTCCTCATCTATGCTTGCCTTTGGCATTTCTTCTTGTCACGACACAAGGGATGATAGAGAATGTTGGTGGTTTTCAGTATGATGGTGTATTCCCATAATGTTTTCAAATAGAACATGGAAGTCCTATTTTTTTTTTCTTCCAAAATGAGGAATATCCCCTATATAGTATAACAATGATGGTGACAACCTATACAACAACAAAAAACCAAAAAAATTAAGGAATATCCCCTGTATATTATAACAACGATGGTGACAACCTATACAAGAACAAATACCAAAGGCTAGGCATTTGTTGACAACCTCTCAAATATCATGGGTTGTTTCCTTCCATCACAACAAATATTAGAACAACATTCAGTGTCCTTGTATAGGAACCCTCTTCAAGAATACATATAGGAAGCATGTAGCAGTCAGTCTTGGAACCCTTCTAAAGATGTCATTGAGGAGCATATATGCAAGTTTATTTTCATATTCAACCTAGAAATAATGGAGACACTAGCCTACAATCATCCATATTTTTGCATTACCCTGTTTTGCATGATGAGAAAAAATAGTGGAAGAGGACATTGTACTTTGGAGATGTTGAGGTGGCCACATTGGTTATTAGATTTCACTTAGCAACAACACTTGGAGAATCTACATTAGGGTAGGAATAGAATAAGTTCATTTCAACAATAGTTTAGCTAGAATAAGCTCTTTGAGAATTTGATTTTGTATTTTGGAGTTGATGTGTACAATGAAAATATTCTGGAATCCTCATGCACTTTAGAAAAGAGCACGAGTCCCCAAGTTTGAGACCACTATTATCCATCCTTCAAGAAAGGGTACTTACAATTTTGATGAAAAGGTCAGTTTGATGTTATTATGATTTTTGGATGTTTTCACATTTTTCAAAGAACCTCACATTTCTCAAGGCATGGTCCACAATTTTTGAGGCATTTTTAGGCTTGTTGTGCACACTTTGACCTTTTATTGGCTTTTGACATGGAAGACTCTAGAGTGCTTTCTTAGTTGATCATTTATTGAGCTGATTTTCACCTACCAACCCACACATGTCGATGTTATGGCAATTGTATGGTTACTTAGGGCATGATATGATGTAAAGGGTTCAATTGAGTGACATTCTATCTTGAATATATGACTTGGCACTCACTTGACACAAGTTCAGAGATGTGGAGTTGACTTAAAGGAAACCATTTGAAGATCAATGAGCTAAACTTGAGGGATCAACCCCATCTATTTTGACGTTAATTTGGATTTTTAGGGGTTTATGACTTATTTTTTAGCTTGGCAAGTTACTCCCATGCTTCATTGAGGTCCCTTAACCCAAGATATGACCTTGGTTATTCATTTGATACATTATTTGGAGGTATTGGAGAATTATATTGAACAATTTATGTATTTGTTTTCATGGAGTTTCCCTCTTTGTTGGTCTTTATTTTGATAGAGTAATTTTTTTACCTTGGAAGCACATTTAACCACTTGGGAGGATTAGTTTAAAATTTGGAGATATTCATGGAGCATATACACATGTTGGAGAGCCTTTGGAGCCTAGATGGGCATCATTCACCCTTATTTGGAGGGGAGGACCTCTCATTTACTTCATCCTATTCATTGTACATGTGGCTTGACCACTTTTTTTTAAAGGTTTTTTACAATTATTTAGTTACTTTTCCTAGGCTAGATCTAATGAATCACATGAAAAATTGAGTTTTATTGTGGAAGAGTTGCATCATCTATATGATGAGATGCACATTTTCATTTGATATCATGGTTAGGAACTTCAAAGCTCTCTCTTTTTGGAGCCCAATCAATATATCTTTCTTGGAGCATCTATGGTGTTAAGGGTTCTTTCTTTGTGGTGAATGTATCTATCTTTTAATTTTGTCTTACTTGGTTTTATTTTGGTGCATAAATATTAATAGTGGAATGTTCAAGTTATTTATAATCCTTTCAAATTGATCCACTGAGGGATAGGAAATATCACATGGAAGGGAGAAGCTTAGGGTTTCTTCTCATTCTTCCTTTGTTGATTTTCTTATGCTTCCTTGGCTGAAGTATTAAGTAATTTTATCAAGTCGTAGTTGGTTTTAGAGGATGAAGGATTGTCTTCCATTGAAGCCCATTATTGTACACATTGAATTTATTATTGATACTAATTGGGTAATGATTGATCATTCATTATTGTCTTCCACCATGGAATCCCCCCTATGGATACGACAATGGTATGCTCTGATTGATTTCTCAAAGACCCAAGGCTTTCTCCATGAACATCCCAGGATATATGTAGAGGAAATTCCAAGAGTCCATGAGTAAATTGATTCAGTCACATAGCATGTCTTTGCATTTATGGAATTTAACAACACTGATGGAATCTTTGATGAAGATATTTTAATGATTGTTTTTGCAATAAATCTAAAGGGAAATGCAAGGAATTGGTCCAATAGCCTTGGAAAGGAAATGTTTTAATCTTTTGCATATTTTATTCAAACATTTTGTACACATTGGAACTATGTTCCTTAACAATGCCTTCCCATTATTCAAGAGACTTGGAAATTTTTGGATGAATAAAAGCTAATTGAACAGGGTCTAGGACCAACTCTTAAAGATGATGAAACCAATCTTGAAGTAGTTTCCAACCTAGATTTGAAAGAAGAAGCTCCTAGATTCACTTTTGAAGAAGATGATGCCACTATTACTATGTCTAACTCTTTGTTGGAAGATGACAAAGAAATGATAAATAAGCAACTATAAAATTAAAAAAGAACCATGAATTGATCATTTCCTACATAATAAATCACCATGACATATTTATGGACAAACCATGAACCGTAGTGTGAAATAAAGGAAGAGGCCTTCACATTACCTTACAATACCATGAAAGGGAAAGGGTCAAGTATACAAAGGGAGGTTTCTTTGATGGCTAAGAAGAATAAAGTGACATGGTTAAATTTGAGGGTTTTCTTGTAATGAGAAACTCTTCTTTCAGTTTTATCTATCACCATGACAGATTCAAGGAAAGAAATCTTGATTTATTTTAAAAACAAGTTCCTCACCTTCGATTCCAAATTCGATGAAGATAGTGGTTTATATTTTGAACTATCTGACAAGGAATAGGAATTTCCATGTAAAGAGAAATCAAGTTAACAAATTCGATGAAGATAGTGGTTTATATTTTGAACTATCTGACAAGGAATAGGAATTTCCATGTAAAGAGAAATCAAGTTAACAAATAACCTAATGTACACACACACACACACACACACACACACACGCCAAAAAGTTTGAAGGAGTATTTGGGTCACCTTTTCAAGTCCAAGAAACTAAGTGACATGCCCAGTCAAGACAAGTATCTTGAAAAAGAGACGAAGGTCTATGCATTCTCTAAGTATCTTGAAATCATCTAAAAAATAGTAAGGTTTTTTTCATCTTATAAGGGTAACCATATTACAAGTTTAAGATATCTTTTGTTGAAGAGAAATAATCCCTAACAACCAACAAGAAATTCACTTGAAAATGAAACAAGATCGAACTGTATAGAGGAATTTTAAGCCTACTTGGAAGATCTGATCCAAACCTACAATAACCCTAAGAGGGTCGTAGTCATTTTAAGAAAAACTATATATATATATATATATATATATATATATATATATATATATATATATATATATATATATATATATATATATATCACCAAGGCTAATAACAACCCCTCTCTCCTACAAATTGTGGTACATCGAAGAAGAATCAAATCCACAGTCTTTGGGAAAGTATTAAAGCTACTTTTATAATTACTGAAATCCCTATCTTGAGTATCAAAATTGCAATGGAAGGCTATAGGTATATCATATCTCTAGTGTCCAAAGGTACCAGATCTATTACTAAAAGAAGAATTTTGTGCGACATGGAGTAAGCCTTAAACTCAATGAGTTAGGCAGAATTATAAGAGTTGTTGTTTCTCACAAGAAAGTATCATGCCGTCTTGAAGAAGAGAATCTTGAGTTGACACTGCCATTGGAAGAATCATGACATCAATGGAAGTTGCAGAACCTTTGAAAGCATCCCTTGGCTTTGGAATGGTTGGGATTTTTCTCTCTCTTAGGGATGGAAAGAATATCATGGCACCTTGAAGAAACATTTTCAATAGACATCTTGTAACCCTGGAGAACTAAGGTATGTAGTTCTTGAGGTACATATAATTGCTTTATTCATATAAGGTCTAATTTGGATTAGAATTTTGGAGTTTGTAATCTTCATATTGTTAAATATTGTTAGCATCTAAGTTTTTATGTAAACCCTAGTTGGTATTTTTAAACCCTAAAGAAAACCCTAACCCTATTCTATTCTGTTTACTCATAGAAACCCTGGCTTTCGGTCTCTAGGTTTTGTAGGTAGTCTAGGGAGAAATGATTACCCCTAGTAAAGGTAGAATTGGAATTAGAATTAAAACTCTAGGGTTGATGTTTCAAAAGGTAACTTAGGGTTTGATATGGAAATCCTAAAGTTTCCAGGGAATCCTTAATCATGATTATGATCCTGTACTTGTATATTTTTCTTGGTGGTACTTTAAAATAAAAGTTGCAAGTACTTAATAAGTAATATATGTTGTTCTTATGAACAGTATGATAAATAAAGACTTGGTAATCAAGTTGGATCCTTGGGAACTCTAATAAAAGTAGACTCATATGGAGATGGACCATGAATATGTTGTCATGATAAGAGGTAACCCTTCAAGAGGGAGTCCTTTCAAAGTTTGTAGAAGAAGCAACTCAAGGTATGTTTAAAATTCTAAGATTTGTAGTAGGTCCCCATCATATGAGCAGGTATGATCATTTTGTCTTTAAAATCTATTTATGGTAATGACTCTCTCATCTCTAAGGTTTTTCCATAGAATCATAAAGATTCTTATATTGATAAGGTGTTTGATCTTTAGATTAAATCAACCCTTGTAATAACTATCTTTTGCTATTTATTCACTTTGGTGAAACCCTAATTTTTAGGGTTTGTTGTTGGGCATATGATAAAACCATAGCTTGTTAGGATTTGATGATATTATCTAGGGTTTATGATAAAAACCCTAGTAAAAGTTGAAATAAGATTCTAGGACTTGAGAAAGAAACCATAGATGCTTCCATTATGGTTGAAACCCTAACATGGCTTAGTTGTTGGATATCTAAAGTTTAATATTAAAGTTTCGATGATAATATCAAGGTTTGTAACAAAACCCTAGAAAAGGTTGTTGTAAGTGTCTAGGGCATGAAAGTGTAACCCAAGTTGATTGCTTACGCTATGATTGTGACCCTAACTAGGTCTTGAATATCTAAAGTTTAATTTCTTATTTAAGGTTTTGATAACCCTAGATGCTCTCCTTGTGATTACATGATAACCCTCATTTGATAAGGTTAATATCATGCTCTTGTACATATATATTTGTGTTCATGTGTACATATATATAGATGTCACTTTGATCGTTGATGAGTTGAGTGGGTACCTTGGCAGATAACCTAGATGGTAGCCTAGTGGATCGATACATTTGTTGTAGTTTGATGGTACCTAGTTTGACAGTGAGCCTAAAATGTGCTTGGATCTATGTTCTATAATGACATGTGCTTAAAACATGCTTATCATATTTATTTTTCCCAACATGAACAATGCCAAAAGGAATACTTCTTGAGAAGAAAAATTTTGAGCAGTTGCGAAAAGAGAAGAGATTACTTCTAGAAATGTCAAGAATATTAGTATATATTGAATCTCTAAATAATGGAATAATATATTAAGACAATTAACCCAAGTATACGGGAGTTATTGTTTCATGGTCGAATTTGGATGTGTTGAGAAATAATATTTAGGAGAGGTGCTTGAAACTATAAGTGTCTGCTTCGATGGCTTCTATCTCAGCAAGTTCAGCGCTGGTTCGAAGCGCAATAGCGCCATCATGGAACAAAAAAGAGATGGGCCGAGAGGAAATGACAGTGACAGAGACTGTAGAGATTACCCTGATCGGTGCTGCAGAGGATAGAAGGGGCATAGCATCACCAGATGGATCGAGCAAAGGCAAACGGAGGCACAACTCTGAGTGGGTTTTGGATCCGTGGGCCACTGCAATGCAGGATGAAGCGATCAAAAATCAAAAGAGCAGCAGATCTGAGCTGGATCTGGAATGGCTAAAGAAAATGGAGATGGATCTATATTGCATCTTGACGGAATGGAGTTTCCTTCTACCAGATCTGAGGAATTCGGTCACTGGATTGCCAGAACGAGGGTACCGAACAATGGCGATTATGGCAATCAGATCTAGCCCTGTAACAACCCACATTGGTTGCAGGCAGTCTTTTTTCATTCGCAGCGCTTTAACACTGGCTCGACCTGAGCAAACTGGAGTGCGGCACCTGCACCTCGCTTTCACTAGCACAGATCTTGAACGATCTCTGCAAGGACCTGGATTGATCCCTCTCACCACGAAAGGGCACTTTAATCACAGATCTGCCAAGGATCCAACAGATCTGGCACACAACAGTCCGAACAGCCTATACCAAAACTAGATCGAGAGACACATTCACCAATAGCCTCCTTTTGGCCATGGATTGCAGCACGCAACACAGATTTGGGGGCATGCAACTGCCAAGATACCCCTCTGGCCTAAGCTACAGGTTAAATGTGCAGAAGAAGAACAGAATGGCAAACAGAATGGAGGTAAAAACCTCAGATCTGCCACTAACCAAATGGATTTGATGCTCAACAAACAAATCAGTCCACACCAAACCCAGATCTGGATGCCTGATAACAAAAAGTCTCCTCTCAGCCCTGGATCACAGCCTCAGACCATAGATCGGAGCCGCGATGATTGTGTCGGATCAGGAAAAAATCCCAACATTGGAGCCTGAAGTTTCTGCTTCTGATATTCTTGAAGGAAGAAAAAGTACTCTCTTTATCAGATCCATGGGAGGGAACACAATATGCATCAAGATAGGGAAATGGGAGGCGACAAAAACACTCAAACAGAGGATACAAGAAAGGACTAGAATCCCACCCTACAAACAACTACTGCTCTACACAGGGAAAGTACTGCAGGAGGAGTGCAAGCTAAAAGAATACGATATAGGCAATGACTCAACCATCTGTCTTAGCACAAGACTCCGTGGAGGCTGTTCCGGCACAAGCTCAAAAGGACCTGCTTCCTTCAAAGATGCAGTAAAAGGGAAGATGGAATCTCAAGCGAAAACAGAACAACAAGCTACAACCCCTGGGGCCTACATTGTCGAGTAGACAACACAGAACCCTGCATTAACAATCGCCATACCTGAGGTAAATGAAATACATGTTGATTATTTAACTAAAGTAGTGATATGCAGGTTTAATGGTTTTTGGCCCAAACCGGAAGCCCTTCATCAATGGATTTACTCCATATGGACAGAAAACTACGATCTCCATCTCTGTTCAAAAGGATTTTTTATTGTCAAATTCGACACAGTAAAGGACAAGGAATATGCATTGAATGAGGGACCATGGTTCTGGGGTAATGCTGGCCTTTTTATGACATCTTGGTTCCCAGATTTTGACCCAAACACCATGGTGGTTTCCAAAATGCCAGTGTGGGTAAAATTATATAACTTACCTCTGCACTTTTGGCACTTCAAAGTATTAGAAGGCATCGGAAACGCCTTGGGGAAATTCTTAAAAGCAGACAATGAGTGCCTAGCCAAGGATATCTATACTTTTGTCAGGATCTGTGTGGAGGTTGATCTCAGTCAAGGTTTACCGGATTACATTCTCTTACTCCACAACGAAAAGAAATGGGCACAACCACTTGATTACGAAAACACTACCTTCCAATGCTGCATATGCCGTCAAACTAGTCATCTTCAGAGTGTGTGCCCACAAAACAAAAAAGATAGGAAACGAAGACAGCCACCAAAGCCAAAAGGATGGCAGTTTTCAGCCACATGGGTAGATGACATAGAAGAGGGAAAGAACATAGAAACCACCAATATATTTCAAGAAGCAGAATATGGAGGAAATAATCCAGAACTCAACAAAGAAAGATTTCCACACAATCTACAGAATGATGAAAATCAGATTGAATATGCAATAGATCCAAAGACAACCAACCCACAGCAGCAATGTGAGAAACACACCCCAGGGCAAGAAATTAGAGCCAGCAAGTGAGCATACTCTACAACAAGCTCAGTTTCTGAAAAACAAAATCTTGGCTACCACAAACGAAGCACAAATGAATGTTGTAATAGCCACGCCCAACAATGAAGGTTGGCGGAAAGTGGAAAAAAAGAAAGGCAGGAAAGCATAGATAGACAGTCAATTATTTTTAGATCCTATTATCAGCAGGACAAGTTTTGATACAGCATATACTATTACAACATCTACAACATGTAATTTTACTCAATATGAATAAAATTACGATTTTTCCAGTGGAAAAAACTAACCCAAGCATAGAGTGACAAAAATCTAGTGTTTTTTCACGCTAGTGTAGGAATTTACAGGGTAAGTTCCTTAGATATAACATCAAAAAAAACTACTCAAAAACATATCACATATCAGTATGTTGATTCTTGACATGGTTAAAACCATCAGAGAGGGAAATAGTCCATGACCCGAGCCAACGTAGCCACTTTAGGAAATTTATTAATGTAAAAGAAAGAAAATTTACATAATCTTCTCTCATGAACAGTCACCTAAAAAATGAACCTGCATGCTCTTTAAATAGAGATCATGGACCAATGGGGTGTTAAACCACAAATCAATTGTCGATAATACTGAGGAGAGAATGAACTATTGGATCACTTCATGTCTATAACATATTATGACTGTCGGATTGTAAGTTACAAAAATTACATACTAAAGAAACACACTTTACCTAAATATACACTAGACCAAGTTATACTTAGTTATTTTCTATGTTTCAGAATATCCTAACATCCCCCCTTAAAAACAACTTGGGATAGGATCGAAGGATGTAAAAATATGACACAATAGGAGAAGGAAGAGGCATTAGAGCCCATCCCCCCTTAGTGACAACTTCCTGAACTCCAACCATAAATCAAATTTTAGTAAACTTCACCTATGTGAGAACCTTTGTAAAGATGTCTACAACTTGATCATCAGTTGAACAGTTTTGCACTTCAAGAACATGGTCATGAATGAGCTTTCTGAAGAAGTGAATGTGTATTTCAATGTGTTTTTTGTGCTGATGTTGGACTGGATCTTTGTATAGTTGAATGGCACTTTGATTATCACACCAAAGTGTAGTCGGATGTTGTTGTGGAAAAAAAAACACTGATAGGATCTAACAAAGCCACATGGCTTCCTTACTAGCTTAAATGATGCCACGATACTCTACTTCTACTGAAGAAAGAGAAATGGAACTTTGTTTCTTACAAGGTCATGTAATAGGTCCAGAACCAAGAGTGAAGACATAACCTACAATAGACTTTTCATCATCAGGGGTCACCAGCCCAATCAGAATCAGTGAAAACAACCAATAGAGGAGATGCTTCTACACTGTAATGAATCCAAAACTGAACTGTACCTTGAACATAACGAAGTATTATTTTAGAAACTTTCCAATGACTTTCATGTGGGTTTTTCATAAACTGAGAAACAAGGCCAACAACAAAGGAAAGGTTAGGACGGGTGTGGGTCAGATACAAAAGTTTTCTAACAAGCTGGCGGTATAAGGTAGCATCAACTTCAGGGAAAGTACAAGTGACTGAAAGTTTGGCTCTAGACTGAAAGGGAGAAGGGGCTAGCTTACAGTCTTCCATGTGAAAGTCACATAGAATATCACAGGCATACTTAGATTGGGAATGGAAATACCTTATTTGGATTGCAAGACTTGAAGGCTAAGAAAATATTGCAAGTGTCCTGAGCTTGTCATTTCAAACTACTTTTTTAAGGCTAGATTTCACATGGTTTATAAGGTTGGGATCACTACTAGTAAGAATAATATCATCAACATAAAGAACAAGAATGATAAGATACTTACCCACTTTCTTGGTGTAGAGAGTATTTTCATAATGACACCTAGAAAAGCCAATATCTAAAAGAAAGCTATCCATTTTGGCATACCAAGATCGAGGGGATTGCTTGAGACCATAAAGGGATTTCTTAAGTCGACATACAAGGCTGGAGTTTGTTTGTATAAAGCTAGTACGTTGTTCCATAAATATTTCTTCAAGCAAGTCCCCATGCAAGAAGGAGGATTTAACATCCATCTGATGGACTTCCCGTTTGAAAGAGGCAACAAGGGAAAAAACAAGGCGGATAGAGTTCATTTTGGCAACAGGGGAGAAGGTTTTAGTATAGTCAATGCCTTAAACTTGTGAAAAACCATTAGCAACAAGAAGAGCTTTATGTTTATAAACATTTTCATTTGATCCAAACTTGGTTTTGTAAACCCATTTGCATCTAACAAGTTTTTGTCCCTTTGGAAGAGGAACAAGGTCCCATGTATCATTTTCCAATAATGAATGATATTATTCATTCATAGCTATGTCCCAATTTGGATGGCCTGAAGCTTCTGCAAAGGTGTTAGGATCATAATTCACTGAAGCTTGAGCCACTAAAGAAGAGGCTCTATCGAACTAAGAACGTGTACGACGCTAATCTGTAGGATCACCTGCAAGAGCACATGTTGCATCCCAAGTAGTGTGGACCCATTTTGGAAGCTGAGGAGCTAAAGGAGGATCCCGAGAAGGTGGGGGAGGATTTTCATCCTCGCAATCATGATATGAAGAAGGAATATTTTCAGAAGTAGAAGGGATAGAGAGAGGTGGCACATCTGCAAAACTAGGTTCGTAGGCCGATATATTTTAAGCAAACTTTACATCTCTTCTAATGATAACATTTTTGGTTTTAGGTTGAAGAAGTCTATATCCTTGACATATTCAGAATATCCAACAAAAATACATTTTTCACTCTTAGGTTCTAAGGCTTTATGTTTCTCATCTGGAATATGGGCCCGTGCTTTACTTCCAAAAACACGAAAGTGACTTACAACTTGTTTAATTTATCTCCATTCTTCTTCTGGAGTGAAATTCTTTAAAACCTTAGTAGGAGTGTGATTTACTATGTAATTTGCACAATTAATTGCTTTTTCCCAAAAATTAAGACTAAGTCCTTTAGATTAAAGCATACAATTAGCCATTTCCTTTAAGGTATGATTCTTCCTTTCAGCTACACCATTTTGCTATAGCGTATATGGAACAATATGTTGCAATTGAATTCCATGCTCAATGCAAAAGTTGATGAATTTTTTGTTAATATATTCTCCGCCATTATCAGATCTTAGCTTAAGAATTTGATGTCCAGTTTGTTTCTCAACAAAGGCCTTAAAGGCCAAGAATATATTAATGACTTCACTCTTGAGTTTTAAGAAGTATACCCAAGTGCATATGGAGAAATCATCAATGAAAGTTAAGAAATACTTGTAGCCAGAGAATGAAACAACTGGAAGTGGTCCACATAAATCACTATGCACAAGTTGTAAAGGGGCTGAGGCATGCTAAGAGGCACATTTTTCAAAACTATCCTAATGATGTTTTCCGAGTACACATCTGGAACAAACACCATCTCTGTAAGATACCATAGGAAGACATGTCACCATATTTTCTTTACATAGATTTTGAAGGGAGCGATAGTTTAAGTGGCCAAATCGCTCATGCCAAAGTTTTCTCACTTCATCATTATGAGCAACAAATACCGAGGGAAGATTTGATGACCCAATGTTGTTAAAATTATACAACCTTGTAGAATCATCAGCAATACCAGTAGCTAAAATATGTCTAGGATCTCTTAGGTCCTTAATTACGACATCATGAGG
The DNA here is from genome assembly GCA_031772625.1 of Pinus tabuliformis. Lineage (NCBI taxonomy): Eukaryota > Viridiplantae > Streptophyta > Pinopsida > Pinales > Pinaceae > Pinus > Pinus tabuliformis. Next base: position 1,863,957 of record CM062813.1, read on the forward strand.
TGAAAATTCAATGGTTTTACCTTCACCTGAATGAGTTATTTGATATACAGATAGAAGGTTGCAGGATAAGGTTGGAACACATAATACATCATTAAATTGACCATTGTCTAGATGAATAGTTTCAGTCCCTACAACACTAAGAGATCTATCATCACCAACATATATATTTTTGGTGTTACAATCATTTAAAGAAGAAAATATGGCTTTGTTTTTGGCCATGTGATAAGAATCTCCATAATCAATGAGCCACTCATGAGAATGAGAAGAAGAAGATACATTTAGTGCATAACCAGACCGAGATGCTTGAAAACCACATGCAGTAAGTGTTATTCCTTAAGATGAAGTTGAAGTTGAAGAGTGCTTCAAATGGATGTTATGCTTATTCATTTATGCTTCCAAAGCTTCCATCTTCTTAAATCATTTGGATTCTAAGTGGCCATCATGATTACAAAAGTTGCAATGTCTATCAATATTCTTCCCTTTACTTTTAGTTTCCTTATCATTTTGCTGAGTTGATTTTTCATTGTGAGACTAAAATTGCTTAAGACCCTTTTTTGGTTTAGGACCATTCTTCTTAGGATGCTACTTCTTAGGATTCTTTGAACTTGGTTTTTGCTGGGCTGCTAAGGCTTTCTTAGAAGAGTTTCCAGTATTAAGAAGACAAAGATGTAAGATATTTTCTTTCTCTCTTATTAAAGAATCACAAAAGGCATCAAAAGAGGGGGACTTGTAGGCTTGTCCTTGAGAAATAAAGGTTTCTCAACAAGAATGGAAGGTGGAAACAAACACAAAGTAGGTTGATCCTAACTTAGTAAGAATGGAATAGATAAGGCTACCATGTTCTTCCTTAACCTTAACACCTTCCAAGAGAAGTATAAGGGTCTTGAACTTGGACAAAAATCTTCAATGGAAGAAAAATTATTGGGGTCCAACGTAATCAACTCATTTTCGAGTTGATGGGCTCTAATTTTATTTTTAATTCCAAAAACATTACTGAGATTTTTCATTGCTTCATCAGGGGTATCAATTTCTGCGATATGGAATCTAAGCTCTGGAGAAATAGACATCCCTATCAACCCACGTGTTTGATCTTTCTTATTTTTCCATTTGGCTTGTTTATCTTCATCTTGAGGTTTAGACTCCTGGCATGAGAATATTCTATAAAGACCTTTACTTCTAACTAAATCCACCATGTAGGATAACCATTGGAAGTAGTTAGAGTTGTCAAGAATAACTAGGCATGTACTTTCCATTTTAAAAGAAACTAAAGATGTATATGCTGAAATTAAGTGTTCAAATAGAAATATCTAGAAAAATTAGACCAATTAAAAAAAAAGCTCTGAAAACGGCTTCAGGATGAAGAAGTTATGGCTTTTTGAAGAAATGATGTTGAAGATGCCAACGATGCACGTGAATGTTTGGAAGTTGATGATAATGTTATATTTACAAAAATATCTCCCATTTCCAAACTTAATCTAATTAGCTCACATTTAATAAAAAAGATTACTTTATGTGACCCACTTTTATAAATAAGTGAAAATCACTTTTACAATGGTACTTTATAAACTATCGACTAAATTGTAACTTAAATAAAAGATAAAGTGACATTAGAATTATAAGTGACTCACCTTTTATAAGGGGTGAGAACACTTTTACATAAAGTAACTTTAAAACACAAGTTACATGTCCTTTTTTAAAAAGTAACTCAACAAAAAGAAAGATTTGAACCCAAGGCCTCTATTCTCATAAAGTAACTTTAGACCAAGTGAGATAGTCTAAAAGGTTAGTAATTATTGGAAAAGAGGAAAGGGGGTACGAACTTACTGAAGCTTTGCGGTACATGCTTACTTGAAAAACCCATGTTTCCCTACAAAACAAAAAAAAACCACACAAACCAAACGAACAAGCAAAGGTATCCAAGCCTTACGACTTAAAGTTAGATTTGGTCAGAAACTAGATATTTTCCTCAATGTTTCTGATTTTTTGAGATCACACTAAGGCGCGACGGAAAAGAGTATACACATGAGAAAAATCCTTTAGTTTTGTTTTTGGTTTTCCCAGATTGCACACAGTCACGGGGCAAAGAGCATACGCAGAAATGAAAGGTATAGATTTGGTAATAATTTTTTTTATAGAGGACTATAAACCGAAATAAACAGAGAGATAAATAACTATAATTGCAAATAAAGACTATATATCTCCAGAACTTAAAAATGACGTAGCTAGGGCTATGTTGTGGGGAAAAATGCCTATGCAGGACGATCCTATCCACCTAAGGTGTGACAGTGCCTTAGCAACAAACAGAGACAGCTATTCTAGTATTCTTCCTTTATGAATTAAGAATGAAGAGAGATGGATGGACTAACCGGTGTCTTCCGTTTGTCCCTCGATCCGGTTTCTCTTCTCTTTGAGAGTTCCCAGCTACTTGCCTTCTCGCTCGCCCAGCTTCAACATGTCTCTGCAAGATCACAAGAAGAGAACACTACACAAAGACATAGATTCATATTCATAACTAGTTCAGGATTAGAAATAAACTAAACATACTAATGCAATCATACATCAAAGATACATCAGTATATAGGAGAAACCAAGATAGCTTTATTGATGAATAACAAGGTTCAGGAAGAGATACAACCCAGAGGGCTCCAATCCAGCATCTCCTTCCCAGCAAATGGAATTCCTATCTTCACCCCCTTCAAAGCATTAAGCACCCAATGATTCCAATCTCAAACCAATAGCAATTCTTTGCAATAACAAAATTCCCGCCTCTAGATCTCATGGAGGAGAGATCCATATATAGATGTTTGGAGAGAGGATGAGTCAGCTTGAGATCTGACTAGTGTCCTCTCCCTCTGTCAGTTCTTGATTCCACTTGGAGGTTCTTGCTTCCACTTGGAGATTGGGAACCTCTTACTCATCATTAGTCGAATTCACTGAGGCAAGTGTCATTGAGGAAGATTTTGGAAGCTTCCTGGGTCTTGACACCTCTTGGAATGAACTTGCCATTTGTCAACTCTCGCTCAGCGCACCCTGGTAGTGCTTCTACCTGCATTGCAGTGCAGGTAGCCAGTGTTGACTTTGCATTTCAGCGTAGACAGCTAGTGGAGCCACTGAATTGATCCTGAATTGACTTGTTTTTGAGCAGTTTCTGGTGGAGAACTTCTGTGAATTGCTGTGGTTTGTTAGCCTTGTTCCTCTAGGGGTAGGAACAACATGTTTAGGGACTTTGGATCCCTTAGATTATGGACATTTCATGCTTATAGCTGTAAGGCACAAAAATGTCTATAATAGTTGCCCCCTAAAGTATGAGGCCGTTTATCGGGCGAAATGATTTATCAGGAGGATCCGAAGTTCATTCATTGCTGGGAGGAGACCTGTAATACAATACAATACAATACATTATTTTTCATACTGCTTTTATGATCTAGCTGAGGCGGGCATTCCCATGCTCAGCTTTATAAATTCATTTTTCTGTACATAGAACAGACAATCGTCTGATGGTAGACTGATAATTTTGATGAAATTATCATCCTTTGGGTAGGATGATTATCTGCTGCAATGATGTACATGTCAATGTCTTTATCTTTCCTGAATATATATCGCAGCCCGGATGGATGAAACTAGATCCGGGGTCTTCAAACTCGTTCGATCTTCACTCTAAGTACAAGTCGATCCATGTGAGAAATGTTCTGAAGTCGAACATGGAAGGACATCGCTTGATTATCGGTCAATGAGGTAAACCGTTAACAAGCGCGAGAGGAATCACCGATAATGATAATGACCCTCAAGGTACTGCAGTACAATTCACGTGGTGTGAATAAGGGACTTGGCATCAAACACCACACAAAATCTTTCGGTCGAAGGTCATTGATGTATACCTGTCGCCGGAAGTGAGAAACTTGCCATTGAGGCATGCAAGCTTCAAAGTACTGAAGGGGTTGTTCCTAGATCAACTTCTTGGATAATGAGCTGATGTCGACAAGAAGCGATCCATCAAAGGAGGGCCTTAATGAATCCCACATCAATGACACAGAACGGAGCTAATGATTTTGATGGAGGCGAAAACGATCTGTGACATATGATTCAGGGTGGCGGTCATGAAAGGATGAAGGATAATGTACGGCAGTGGATGGGACACGGTTGACTTTTCTGAACGACTTCTCTTGAAAATATGGCGACACTGATGCGATGGATCGGTAGCATTACCCAAAATATGGATGGTATGGCGAGACCATGGTGATGTGACCGGTGAATGAAACAACCCAACCCGATTGTGGTACGGAGGAAAAGTGTCATGCTCAAGAGCGACTTGCTACCATCAAAGTTTTCTTGAGTTTCTCCCAATTTTTCCCCAGTCATTGCTGACCAGTACCTCTTTATTTTTGTCAAGCTTGAGGAGGATAACATATGCTTGTTCTATAACCTGCCCTTCGGGCAAGCCCATCGCTATGTTTTAACGAGCCTAGCGATAGTGAAACTCGTTCTCATCTAAAGACAAGTTTGTCGCTATTTAATGATTTTAACGAGTCTAACGACAAAGATAACTCGGTCCTTTTCATTTTTAGAGAGTTTGAAAAGGTACATAAAGTTAACTCCAAAAGTCCTTTTTCGTCATCTAATCCCTTAGGTCCGAAAAAGTATAAAACAATACAGAAGGGATGAGTTTTCGATAGTTTTAACGAGCCGAATAAAACAAGCGCTCGATCTTTTTGTGCAATAATCCTTCAGGTCCAAAAAGATTAAAATCTAGAGGAGGGATAACACTTGCTGTCCCTTTAATGAGCTAGAAGGCCAAGGACTCGGCAATCTTTTCATATTTTACGAGTCAGATGAAAAGAGCTTAAAGAAGACTCGTCTTTTGAGGAACGAGTGATGAAACAGGTTAGCAGCTGATTCCAGGTACAGGTTGGAATTTTCCAATCACGACAGTGTCACAAGGATGGCTAGTGAAATCACTCTTCGCAGCTGTTCCTCAAAATGGGTAAACAAACATATGGAGGTGAACGATCGGCCAAAGGAAAAGTGGAGGTGACGGTGCAAACACGACCAAGGCTTTAATGGCTGATAATGTTACATTCACAGTGGTTATTTACCGGGATAGTTCATTTTTTAACGAGATTAAACGCGGGTGGAAACATTTGCTCGATCTTATGTTTATTTTTTAACGAGCATGAACTATGTGCTAAAACTGCTCGGATCTTGCGTTTATTTTTTAACGAGCATGAACTGTGTGCTGAAACTGCTTGATCTTGCGTCTATTTTTTAACGAGCATGAACTGTGTGCTAAAACTGCTCAATTACCCAGTCATATGATAAGAATGTCTCATTAAGATTCTATTTTTTAGGGAGCTTCATCTTACAAAGCTTTGCTCCGGATCCTTTCGTTATGCAAGTTTGGAAACGACTAATCCTACGAGTTTAAAGGGTTAGACCTACAGGTTTAAAGGGAGGACCTAAAAATTTAAAAAATAAATAGCCGCCCCTTGCTTGCACTCCAAAAGGTTTGCATGCCCCCAGGTATAAAATATGGTTTCAAGGTTACCCTTACTTTGTCCGCCAAAACATTTGTTTAAGCAGGAAAGGCCTACCTCTTTCAGGCTACCCAAAGATTATTTCATTAATCTTTCTAACAAAACACTTCTTCGGCGGTGTCTATCGAAATAGACAAAGGTGAATGAACTTAGTGCCAAACACGTAGCTTTGACAAGAGAATCTTATTCTAGAATAACCCTCTTCCAGCATGGGCGGGGTACAGACTAGTCATATTCTCCCGCGGAAACCTACCTTATACCCAAAGTTTTCCTGCCGAAGCAGACCAGGACGCATGCCCCCTTGGTTCCAGTCATATCCTCTCGGATTACTCGCGCTCATCAGGAGGACGGACCGTGGGTTGAGACATTTCTTGCGTGAAGAGACCATTTAGGGATGGTATATGACTATTTGCGATGCGTGATCCGGGAAATGAAAGCTGGTCTACGAGCTTGACCACTCTTCCTTCGTGCGGAAAACACATTACTCTAAAGAGTGAGGAGACGATGGCTCCTATGCAATATATATAGTCTCGTCCAAGGAGTAGGTTATAATCCAAGGGTCCTTGAACGACCATCACGTTCATTTGAACGGTCTTCCCTTTCAATGTTATGGGCACATTTGGGAGGATCCCTAAAGGTCGACTGGTTCCTTTATCAAAGCCTGTCAGATTTCTCATTTCAGGCAAAAGCGTTGGCGAACCAAGCGCTTTCCAAGCAATAGAGGAAAGGATACTCACAGATGCCCCCTCATCAATGATAGTGCCAGCCATTACCATTCTGTATATTTAAACGATAATCCTGAATGGTATGCTTGCCGGCAAACGGGGTCTGCCTAGTTGGTTCCAGTCGAACGAGACAACTAGGTTTCTTGGTGGTGGGACCGAATAGACGGCCGGGTATGACTCTGATGAAGTTCCTTCCTGCGATAAAGGAATGGGAAAATTGCCCCCTTGTTCATCGGAGTCTGTGTTGATGAAGAGAATTTGGACGGTGTCGTCTTTATTCTCCTCTGTGACGGTATCATTCGAAGATAGATCCTCTGAAGGCAAAACCGGGTCAACTCCCGCCTCAACCTTTTGACTTTCGTCAGGTATGGATTCAGACGGTTCATCCTCAATGATAGGTGTTTCGGCTGACCACTTGAGCGGGCCAGCCGGGTTCTCAACTGGTGAAGGACTTGGCAGGAGTTTTTGATATCCAGGAGGAAGTTGCACTGGTAAAACCGGGCGATCTTCCAAAACTCTTTTAGCCTCGTCTAAGAAGGGACAACGGTGGATGGCATGGTCACCTTCACACAGTTTGCAGGGAAATCTAGCTTTCCCTCTCTGTCCTGTGACTTCACTTTCACTAGTTGACGGTGAGCTGTCAACATGGCTATCAGAGGTTGACGCCACCGAATTGTGCAAACGGGGAGACCAGTCCCTTAGTATCCGAGGGATGCAGGGACAATCTCTGTGGAAGTGGTCTCCCTTGCATATGACACATGGCGATTTAGGCCTAGTCAGTGCTGTGTGTGGATTTTTGTCAGACGCCACTTGTTTGCCCCCAGTCGCTTTTGGCTCCTTCTTCTTCTTCTCTTTCTTCTTCTTTTCCTTATTCTCCTTAGGAACTTGGTTTTTTGTTTTACCAGTTCCGTCAAGCGAAGAGGAAGGAGGAGAGGGAGAATTAGATGAAGTAGAAGGCTGGTGGGTAACTCTGGTATGGTCTGACTGTTGATTCGACTGTTCAGGAATAGTGGTGTTCTGAACGACATTGGTTGAGAAGAGCCAGACCGGAAAGCCAATTGTCAGTCCTGGAAGCGACAATGTGGCCATGTGGGGCGCACCAAAATCTCCCCAAGAGGAGAAGGGACTAGGATTTCCACCAAGAGGAATTCCTTGGTTGGTGTGCTCCATTTTCTCAACCTAAAGATCAACGCAGGAAGAAGGGGTGATTGTTCCGTTTAAAATAAATTTTAACGACGCTTTAGACACAACTTGCTTTTTCAATTTTAAAGAGTCGAGAAAAAGCTAAAGATGACTCTAGTCTCCTTCGATGTTTTAACGAGCCCGAAGTGACAAATGCTCGGATGGACTTTTTCCGTTATAGAGTCTGAAAAAGGCCAAAAGGAACTGCTCTGGAGTTTTAGGCAGAGGGTGTGCCAAACTTTTTGCAAAACCGCAGAATACTTTTTAGGGTACGGGCGGTCGATCTTCTTGAATGCTGTGTTCAGTGCATTGCGATCAGTAGGGCGGCCGACACGACTTCCTAAGGATAAAGGTTTTATGCCTATAGGGGTCTCCCAATATATACGCGACGGTACGTGGGAGCACAATCCGTACTGGCGCTATCGTCCCTCAGGAGGAATCACCCACCATCAACGAGATCGACAGTCATCAGGCTTTACGACGCCGGAACACGTCTCTAGCCTAGACCTCTATGTTGTGCGTTATGTTGCAAAGCGTTGTTAAGTTCATTCAATTTATTTTAGGTTGATCTTTTTAGAATTTTGCCTTTTGAGGTTCACCACGAGATGTATGATACAATTCCTAAATGCAGTCTAAAGATGATAAGCAAGCTTTATATCTTTTCAACTTATGAAAATCCTAGCTACAAAGGGAAAAGAAAGACACCATATTTTCTCAAAGAGCAATCAGCACACTCTAATGCACTTTTCCTAAATCAAACATGCAAACTATCAAGATGCAAATGCACAATGCAGGTGTTTGTTTTCCGCTTTCTTAGTATTGATGCCTACAAAGAAAGCTTTTTGTACAACTTTGAATTTGCTTTTAAATGACAAATACAAACAAGTTTACTTTTTCCCGAAATCAGAGAGGGTAGAAGAGATTACAACACTTAACGATTTCCGAAATGAATACTTGTTTTCGACACTTAAAAGAGACAAACTCAAACCAAAAGCAAAAGTAAATGTATAATCAATTGTAAATAGCCAATGGACTCTCTCCTAAGATCAAAATCAACAGATCTGAATCAAGGGCTACAGGATGACTATTTCACTCTTGCAAAGGAAAACTGTAAATGACGCCAAAAACACATAAAAGCACTCACAGTCTTTTTGTAGAAAAGGAGGCGGAATTTAAGCAGAGAAAAGGAGTTATGAGACTGGTACCTATGCTGGTTACAGGCTGCAAAAATCAGAGATCAAAACAAGGCAAAACAGAGCAGAGAACCCCAGCTGCACAAGGCCTAACTGGATCAGCGCACCCTCAACACAGGGGTTTTGACATTCAGCGCAGGTAGCCTTCACGGGACCTACGTTGAAATGCAGAACCTCTTCACAAGGTCTGCGCTGAAGGAGAAACGAGAGTTTCTCACTGGGTTCTGGGTCACAGTTTGCTATTTAATCTACAGTTTCAGGCCAAATCAAAGCAAAAGCAAGGTACAATCAAAGGGATGCTTTGAGGAAGTACTAATATCTATCACAAAGGATCATCAAATCATTTGTGAGTCCATAGTTCAGATCATAGACAAATCCAGTGATTGGATCAAAGCAGCAGCTGTCTACTTTGCATCTGAGAATAGAAGATGCAGTTCGATTGTTGCTGTTGAGTCTATGAAACAAACAATGATAGAAACACAAATAAAATGACTAAACAGATCGCCCCAGCGGAGTCGCCAATTTGTTGTGGGGAAAAATGCCTATGCAGGATGATCCTATCCACCTAAGGTGTGACAGTGCCTTAGCAACAAACAGAGACAACTATTCTAGTATTCTTCCTTTATGAATTAAGAATGAAGAGAGATGGATGGACTAACTGATGTCTTCCGTTTGTCCCTCGATCCGGTTTCTCTTCTCTTTGAGAGTTCCCAGCTACTTGCCTTCTCGCTCGCCCAGCTTCAACAGGTCTCTGCAAGATCACAAGAAGAGAACACTACACAAAGACATAGATTCATATTCATAACTAGTTCAGGATTAGAAATAAACTAAACATACTAATGCAATCATACATCAAAGATACGTCAGTATATAGGAGAAACCAAGATAGCTTTATTGATGAATAACAAGGTTCAGGAAGAGATACAACCCAGAGGGCTCCAATCCAGCATCTCCTTCCCAGCAAATGGAATTCCTATCTTCACCCCCTTCAAAGCATTAAGCACCCAATGATTCCAATCTCAAACCAACAACAATTCTTTGCAATAACAAAATTCCCGCCTCTAGATCTCATGGAGGAGAGATCCATATATAGATGTTTGGAGAGAGGATGAGTCAGCTTGAGATCTGACTAGTGTCCTCTCCCTCTATCAGTTCTTGATTCCACTTGGAGGTTCTTGCTTCCACTTGGAGATTGGGAACCTCTTACTCATTATTAGTCGAATTCACTGAGGCAAGTGTCATTGAGGAAGATTCTGGAAGCTTCCTGGGTCTTGACACCTCTTGGAATGAACTTGCCATTTGTCAACTCTCGCTCAGCGCACCCTGGTAGTGCTTCTACCTGCGTTGCAGTGCAGGTAGCCAGTGTTGACTTTGCATTTCAGCGCAGACAGCTAGTGGAGCCACTGAATTGATCCTGAATTGACTTGTTTTTGAGCAGTTTCTGGTGGAGAACTTCTGTGAATTGCTGTGGTTTGTTAGCCTTGTTCCTCTAGGGGTAGGAACAACATGTTTAGGGACTTTGGATCCCTTAGATTATGGACATTTCATGCTTATAGCTGTAAGGCACAAAAATGTCTATAACAGGCTATCAGAAACCTTTTCGCGTGAAATGAAAGTGGTTCCTCACTGGAACAAATTCTCCTAACACAATAGAGCAGTCCTCTCGGCTCGAAAGCAGTCAGACACAGTAGATCTAGGAAACGACAGTCGGATGCAGTTGTACTGGCTTCAGATTTGGATCACCAATGGATGTAGCCCTCGAATAGCTCTGATACCATGTAGGAATTTACAGGGTAAGTTCCTTAGATATAACACCAAAGGACACTGCTCACAAATAGATCACAGATCAATACACCAATATTATTGGCATGGTTAAAACCCTCAAAGAGGGAAACAGTCCACGGCTTGAGACAATGCAGCCACTTCAGACAATTTATTAATGTAAAAGAAAGAAAATTTACATAAGCTTCTCTCATGAACGGTCACCTAAAAAAAGACACTCCATGCTCTTTAAATAGATATCATGGACCAATCGGGTGTTAAGACATAGATCAAATGTCGGTAATATTGAGGAGAGAATGAATCGTCAAATCACTTCATGTCTAGAACATATCGTGACCATCGGATTGTAAGTTACAAAAAGTACATACTAAAGAAACACACTTTACCTAACTATACACTAGGCCAAGTTATACTTAACTATTTCCTATGTGTCGGAATATCCTAACACTTAGTTGGTGTCATCAATTCTAAATACTTTTCCCAACTTGACTCCCTTGTCTTCTTGTTAAATTAATATCTACACAAGATCAGAAGATTGCAATTCACTCAAAAGTGCCATTTCAATTAAGGTATTGTAAAACCTAGAATTAGTAGGTACTAGAATGTACAAATTAAATTTCTTCATAGAGCAAGCAAGTTCACAAAGCTTACAATGTATTAGATAATAAAGTTCTTTGTTGTGTAATATAAAATTGTAAATGATTTTAATGCTTGTAGTATTTTTTTGGAAGGTATTAACAAAAATTGAACATGTAAGAAATGGGCATCAACTTGAAAGTAACCTACCTTGAATGCTAAATGTAATTTACCATTTTGAGCTATTTTCTTCTGATAGTTGTTCCACTTCAACATACGAATTGATCCTAGTTGTTCTACACATAATCATGAGACCAATGAGGCAAACTTAAATTAAATTTGTCCAAACAATAAATTCAATTTCATGAATAAATAATAATTAAAAGGAATTGAGTGCATGAATACCTAAATTAGCTCCTCTCAGTTTCAAGAATAAATTATTGGAGTAGCTTAATCTTGGAGCAAACCTCCCTCCACTCGATGAAGCAGCAACAAAGTCAACATTGACTGTGTTGTTGTTCTGTTGGATCGAGGATTTTTTTCTCTAATATTATCGAAATCTTAATTTATTCTCTACTAAACTAGGCTAACCACGTGAATGTGGAAGCTCTCATCTCCTCCCCCCTTTCCCCCCCGCCCTCCCCACATCACTCTCAATTCCCCAGTACCCAATCTATCTACTATATAGGAAATAATTGAAAGTAAGACATTAAGATACATAAAAAAAACAAATAGCAAATATTCATTCATTTGTAGATCCACAAAATATTTCATCTCAATAAATTTGGTCATAAAAAAATATGTTTACATAATATGAAACAAGTGCGTGTACATAAAGAAACATATAGCAATTATTAATTAACATATAAAAATAATTCATTTATTCATTAATCACAGACACAAAATACTTCATCTCAATAAATTTTATCATCAAAAATATGTTTTCATAATATGGTACATGATGTTTTTAATGATATAACTAGTACAATCATTTCTTTTTATTTTTCTTTATTTTTGACAACTTGGCCATGTACTCATAATGTTGTCGAGGCTACCGCAAGAGGGGTGGGTCATCAACTATAATAAGAAAGAAATGTTAAATTAATATTTTTGTTATTATTATTACAGGTATTTCATTAATAAAAAGAGCATTAGAGTTTTCTTTACCTCATGCACTAGTTAACACTGTTGGAATGGCTTCCATGTGCTCCTATTATGGTACAGGATCCTCATGTATGACACTCTTTGCCATTGAATGTTGGCTCGTGGTGTATGTATGTTGTGGGGTGATCTCTGCCAAAAACTCTTATATAAGAAAAAAAATTATTAGATAATCTAAAAGTTAAAAAATAAACATTCATAATTGAACTTATGACATAAAAAAAATCACTTTAAAATATGTTTATTACTTGATATCTCTGAAGATGTTGGTTGAACATGTTGATCCTATATTTAATCTCAAAACTTTTATTTCTAATGTGAATCAAACGAACAATTTCTTCGTTCGTTCTAACCACAAGCTTATTGATTGTTGTGATTGGGTCGGGAGAAATGAACAACTAATCATCATCAAACCAATCAATATCATTGTCTTCATGTAGCCCAGATTACATATTTCAACAAAAGAAAAGTTTTTTCAATTATCTAAACAAATAATCAATCTCACATTAAGTTATTTCGATTATTTAAAAAAATAATCTCATACCTTCTTTTCAAACCTTACCAATATTTCTGAAATATATATTTAGCGAAAGAAAACATTTTATTTCCCTATCATAAACATTACTAGAAGTAGTGAAATAAAGAAAACATTTTCTTTTCATTTAATAAACATTTTTGGAAATAGTGAAATAAATAGATTGCAATAACCTATCTTGCATATAGTATAGATAATAAGGCAAGAAGTAGAGAAGAGATAGAGATGAAGCATTGTTGATTACTATCAAACAAATTCTTCCATGCAATGTGTCATCCTTGACTTATGATGAAGTGAAGTGAAGGAGAAATATGTGAATTATACTCTTCTTATGGTTGACAATACTTTTGTAATCAAGGTGGCCAAGAATCCCATATTACATGAGAAAACCAAGCACATCAAGATAAAGTACCATCTGATTCAATATCATGTAGAGGGAAAGACTATTCATTTGAGACATTGTTCCACAAATGAGAAAATTGTTGACATCTTCACCAAATCACTTGGAAGATAAAATTTTGAAAATTTTAAAATGATGCTTGGACTCAAAAACACCCATTCAAATTAAGTGGGGAATGTTAGATACATAATACTTTGGATTTGTTGTTGTTGTACATAATTCGGAGGTATGTGAAATGAACATTCTTAACAAAGAACAATAGTCCCTCGTGGAATGTGAAGAAAGTAGCCACTTCCTTTTGTATATATGCATGCTTTGAGTTACTGAATATCACAAAAATGTGGAGTTATTCCTCTTCCCATCCTGATTTTCTTAGAATCCATGGCACATACATTTCTATATGCCCTAGTGGTTGTAAGGCCTAATTTTGTCAACACTTTCAAAGGAATGACTTGTTGCTCCTAAATATAGCATATAGTTGTTGCTTCTCCCAACTTGATTGCCTTATCTTATTGTTAAATTAATATCTACACATGATTAGAAGATTTCAATTCACTCAAAAGTTCCATTTCCATTCAGGTATTGTAAAACCTAGAATTAGTAGGTATTGGAATGTACAAATTAAATTTCTTCCTAGTGCAAGCAAGTTCACAAAGCTTCCAATGTATTAGATACAAAAGTTCTTTGATGCATAATATAAAATTATAAATTATTTTAATGCTTGTAGTGTTTCTGTTTTTCCATTTATTTGATGATAAGAACACAAACAAGGTCATTCTAATTTTTTCCAAAGGAAAAATTATAAATTTGTATTAATATTGTAAAAATTTACATGTGCACATGCCATGAGGCATTCAACCTATTAGTAAAAACTATGGTACTAAAAAAAATGGGCTCTAAACAAACAAAAATGTGGTACTAAAAAAAATGGGCTCTAAAAAAACAAGTACAATCATTTATTATTAAGTCTCTTTCTCTTTTTTAGGTATTTCACAAGGACATCTTGATCTTACTCTTCAGCTGTTATGGGCTTTATATGCCTTGCTCCTGACTTGGTCATACGTCTATGCTACACCAAAGGGGGTAGAGCATCAACTGCAATAATAAAGAAATGTTAAATTCATATTCATAGTTACTAATATTACAAGTGTTTTATTAATAAAAAAAGTAGTAAAGTGTTTTTTACCTGCTTCGGTACTAGAGGGACACGAAACATTTTCAGATGTGGCCATAAGTTCTCCTCTTCTATAGCCTCATCCTATACATGCACTTGAGTAGAAATAAGAAATGTTATAATTAATATGCCATTTGCATTTAAATATTTTTAATTGTAATCCATACTACAATTTATTTATAACACATGAAATACCTCCTGTACCAAGTTGAACATCAGTTTCAAGAGGCACTCCACCATCCCTAGGCCCATGTGTTGTATCTACATTGATTGTCTTGTTTTTACAATCAAGCACATTACTTTATGGCCAAAAATAATAACCAATAGATTGTACATGTAATAATTTATAAATTCTCTTGTTGCTTTTATTTACCTAAGTGATAGGTTGGGTGTTGGAAGACTGTGAAGACACCAAGCTTGTCCTACATTTAACCATGACTTGATAGTTGTGATTGTAAGAAAGCTTGAAGTCTTCCTCTATGGAAGCCTCATTGAATTGCGATCCCTTCAATTTTGCATGAGAACATGATTTTTTCTTCTTCTATGATATTAAAATAAAACTGTCAATAATTTATAATTTGCATGATTTTTTTTTTTTTGTTTTGTTATACTTACAATTTTTGCGGTCAGTTTTGAGTAACCACCCAGGCCAAGATGATGCTATCCATGTTTAGTTATTCTAGCCAACATCACTTTGGATGTATCTGGGAGCCTATATTTACAATATTGAAAAACTTAATTAGATGTCACAATGATGATAAAACATCATAATTACATTATTAAAAGTTCCTCGTACCTTCCTAGTCTGGGTGGTGCCTTCCCTTATTTTCAAAATGCCTTCTTGTTTGCATCTTCCACAAGGGCTTTCCACTCCCTCTCTCGAATCACTAGAGGTCTCTCATACAACCTAGTCCTTTGCAAATGGCACCTATATTGGTCTCGCAGATGTTTTAAATGTAAGCATGCCTTCAAGGAAAATCCAATTTTGTTGAAGGTACCCTCACCAAATATGCCAACCATCCTATTCATAAGTTCATCCTTCAACTTAGAACTTTCATATTTCTAGCTCGTACGAATGGTAGGCCCAAATATTTATAAGGTTAGGTCATGCAAATGCCTATAGAATACATTGTTTCCTACAAAACGATATTATCATTAGTTTAAAATAATCACAGACTATGCATTAATTTCAATTAGATTGTACTTAATATTTAAAACACTTCTTAAATACCTAGAAGTTTCTCTAATTTCATTGGGACATGGTCATCATCTACCAAAAATGTAATTGGTAGTTTTCATGTGCTATTAACATGGGAATATCTAGGAGAGCTCACTTCAAATTGTGCGATGGGATCATGCTCTGCATCCACAACATCATGTGCAGATCCTGGCACATGTTGTTCAGGGGGTGCATATTGTGACATGTGTGGTTTAGCGGGTGTACTGGTCTCAGTGATCGATGTGTCACCCACAAGTGGAACATCGATGTTGCTACCAACGTCGGCCCCCATAGTTACAGCATGAGGATCGTACTCCCTCAAAAGTTATTGTAAAATAAAGAGTTTTTTTTAATAAAGGATGAGATAATTAAAATCATAAATAAATAAATGGGATAATTAAATAAAGTTCTCACCTCATAGTTTCACCATCATGGTTTTGATTTGGCATCTTATCTCTTCTGTCTTCGGCTCAATAAAAATTAAAGAATTGAGTTTCTTGTTTAATTTCATTTCAAGATTCTTTATTGTTTGGATTGGATCAGTGGACAAAAAAAATACTTCTTCACGAAAAAGTTCCTTAGGAGCATCCATGGACTGCTCTGAGGCTGGTGCCTTCCCCTTGTCACCCTATTTATCAAATAAGTGTAATTTGTAATTTTATTCCACCATCCTCAGTTATAAACATTCAAAGATTTGAATTTGATGAAACATTTTAGATCAATAAAAATTTCCATTTTTTACATAAGAGGGGAAGTTTAGCCAGTTAAATACTTGCTCGTAAATATTATGATATCTTGAAAGTTCATTATGACACATTAAAAAAAATTCAATAAATTCATCCACAATTATTCATCATTATATTAATAAGAAAACCACTACCAATATATGTCTAAATTTATATAGAAACTTCACGTTATATCTTGGGCACTTGTATCAAAGAAAGAAATATTATTTTTATATGGAAGCCTAGGGTAACCTTAGGTCCGAAATTGGAATAAGTGCTACAAGATTTCTTGGAAAGGACGAAAGGCTAGAAAATCCCTAAAGAACATGCAACATCTTGATTTAGTATGGCATCATGGATAGAAGCATCTTTAAAAGTATACTTGGTTGAGTTTCTTTAAATCATCTAGTATTTTAAGAATAAAAAGCCTGGGAACCATTTTACATAAATATTAATCCATACATTGTCTAACATTATGTTAGAGGAAGTCATTTTGCTAATATGGATCATCGTGATCATGTAAGAGTCATCACATTGGAAGGCTCTTGGAAGAGGAATTATGACAAGATCAATATATATTCCATATTGTATAGAAACAATACTTTGAAAAGGATGAAGGAATGCATTCGGTCAAGTTGCAAGCTCATTGTAGGATACAAATAATTAGATGATTGTTTGTGTTACACAAAAATATCGTCACCATGATTATTTCCAGTCAGTATGGGTGTATCATCACTTGTACTGTCCTCCTAAGCAAGTCTCAGACCTCATCTCTTCAAGTCAAGCTTTGAAAATGAGAGAAAGAAATTGAAAATCAATAAAACTCTGGTTCCGCACTTTCTCTCACTATTGCCTGTGGTCCCGCACCTTCTGTTTACAAAAAATGCGGACCTGCCCGCTCTGTCCCTAAAGGTGTGGGTGCGGACCCCTGTGAAAGTTAAAAAGGCGCAAGTTTATTCTAAAAAACTCACTTTGGGTTAATTCTAGATGATTCTAGAAGGAATTTTGATGTGGATTTGCCGCTCTTAGGTGGTTCATGCATCCCAAAAGAGAAGGAGCTAATCCCTTGATGAGAGGAGCTATCCCTTTGAAGGAGGGCTTTATCCCTTTGAAGGAGGACCTAGTAACTTCCCTCCATTGCACTATAAATTTAGGCATTGGGTTGGTTGCTGGAGAGGTTAGAAGCTGAACATTTTTGAGGGTAAATGTTGGTGAAATTAAGACTTCCTAGTTGAGCTTAAGAGGAGAGATCACATAGCTTTTTGGCTTCATTGGGAAGAGAGTGAAACTTTTCAAAGTAGAGGAGACTTCTTGCTGGACTCTGGGAGGAGCTTGTACCACGTCAAGGCACAGGTTGTAAAGTTCTTCTTGATTTGAATTAATACAATCATACTCATTTTTCTCAACAAATTGTCTCATGTCATTTGTTTCATGAATTCCTTGACTTTCATGTTAAATATGTTTTATGATATTGGATTTTCAGGTGTTATTTAATTTGTTTGCTTGTTTGTGTTTGCAGATTCGCGACAAAGGAGCTCATTTGGATCGAAGGAGTGAGGCTTCCACAAACTTGCATTGGACCTAAGGTAGGCCTAAAAACACTTGTTTGCCTTTGTTTATAAAAGCATATTTAGAGAAAGATAGTGTGTGATTGGTTTGCTTGTCATTAGGTCTTCTTTAGATTCTAGGAAGGTCTATCTTGTCCGCAAGATCGACTTATTTCGTGTGACAAAATGGCGACTCCACTGGGGACTTGATTTTTTCCTTGTTTTTAATTTGAGCTGAGAAACTGTGTTTTTTGTTTCTGTTTTTGGCTTGTTGTGTGTGGAATTGGGTAGAGTTTGTAGATCCAGGGTTATTTTTCGTTTTTCATAGCTTTGGGAGAGGACCGCACCCTAGCCTTTTAACACAGTGCGTACTTATCTGCACTTTTGCTTTTAGCACAGAGCGGGACCGCACCTGTGTTAACTATGGGCCTGCGGACCCTGTCAAAATTTTGAAAAACCTAAGATTTCCTCTGTTAGTCAGCTTAGCTTTTGTTTAGAAGTTATTATCCACTGCCCAGACCTACATATAACCTGTCAGAAGCTTTCCTTAGGTTGATTTCTTTGGTGTTAGGGTTTTAGGTGAAATTCCTAAGAGTTTTGCTTGTTGGGTTTGTTTTTTGTTTTGGTCTTGTAGTAGCTCTGAGCTTAGAAGCTGTAGGGACCTCAGATAACCTTGGTGTCTACCAGCCTTCTTATGAGTCTGACCATTTATGAAATCTCCCCTTGTTGAGAAATACGCTTTGTGTTTTCTCTTTACAAAACTTCGATATGCTTGTGTTTAAAAGTTTGGATTCTCATTTTTAAAAAGAAAACAAAATTGGTTGTTTTTGACTGATTTGTGATTATGCATAAATTGGTCCTTAGCTTACATCTAGCTAAGTAAAACATCCTTAAAAAAGGACATCATGTAGGCTTTGACTTCAAATAGGTTTTTATAGTTTATAGATCTCAAAGTTAGTTCTTTGCATAGTTTTGAGTGTTTTATAAAAAATAAAAAAATCTCTTTTGGAAAAAGTTTGTTTTTTGTAGTGGTTGAGTGCTTTGAAAAGAAAAGGGAAATTTTTGTGAAATAACTAGTTGTCTTGTTTTGAGTGCATTGGAAAGGACAAAAGCTCTTCTTTTAATTTGTTTGTTAAGAAAGATTTGTGTTTACAAAGTATTTGCATTCTCAAACTCTTTCTTAGTTAGAAGTTCATCGAAGAGAAAATGTTGTTTAAATCATCTTAGGTGCATTTTTTAGTGATTTTGAGTCGAGTCTTTATACCACGAGTTTCATCTCCGCACCTTTTGACTTAAACAAAAACCAATAAAAAATAACGCTTAAAGTAAAATTCATCTATCAACATTTTTATTTCTAGGGCTCTGATACACCAACTCAGCTTAGGCTAGTGTCTTGGAGTAGGAGAGTAATTAACTCTCCAAGATAGTAAAAACAAACAAGTAGATGTATCTTGTGGTAGGGAAGAAATCCAATTGTTGCATTTATGCTCTGGGAAAGCTCCTCTTAAAGGAGAAGCACGAGATCATGTCCGAACCAGTGTGGGAATCAATCCTTCCTCATTGGGAACGACGCCAGATATTCACGTATTAAAAACGGTAAACCTCGGATTAACCATTGTCGAGGAGCCTGGGGTCACTTGTTGGTAAACCTTGGATTATGTCAAGGAGCCTTCAAGGGGATTGAGCTTGCTACTCTGCCCTTGCGTGCGTATCGGATCGTAGACTGTTCCCCTAGGTATATTTGTTTCAGTTGGTAACCTTAGTGGCCATATTCTTTAGGATTCTTCCTGAGGTGACAGTGGTGGGAAGATCCCACTGTACCTGGAGCAGACATCGGCTAGACTCACTTGGATTTTCTGGGGGGTTCTCTTCACTCGAGACGGTTAAGTGGAGGAACTTGTGCTAGTCTATTCATTAAGCAGGTTGCCGGGGTAACTGTTCCAACCACCATTTCTGTATTGAACTCTGCGACGTTGGATTTCATCACCAACTAGTGTTTTCAGTACGGAAAGTTACTGTTTGTGTGTGTTTGATCTCCTAGATTCTTTAGGCGTATGATTCAAATTTGTTTGGTTCTTTAGAGACTTTAGGTGGTTTTCATTGAGATTTTACTTTGTTTGCGTGTGAAGTAGTTAAAAGTTTTTAACCGTGGCTGAATTACCGAGGAAGTCCCGTAGACTTCGGGGCCAACCTCCTGAGTTTTCACCGAGCCAGCTTGAAGGCTTGAAAGTCCTCATAACTCCTAGAGACAGTAGAGTTGGGTCACCTGAAGAAGGAGAGTCTTCTTTGGTGGTACATCCTGATTTTCAAGCTTTAGTAGCAGATTATAATCCATAATCAATGTCTGTTTCCGAAGTTATTGGTAGCTTTTCATCTACTAGTGATATAGGTGAGGAACTTGAAATATCCGAACCTGAAAGTGAATTTGCTGCTACTCCGACATCGGGGTTTGCTTCTCCAGTTTCTAGTGGTCCTGGTTCACCTAGGGTAGAAAGAGTAATCACCCAAGATCTTCCTTCTGGACTTATAGCTATTGAAGAACTTGCTACTCTGGAGGAAGAAGTAGGCATCCCTATCCCTGAAAATCAACCTGTTATTGAGCTAAGGGAGCGTGAATCAATTTTTTACAGTCCACCTAGGAGCAGTACTTGGTATCTTTCTTTGACAAATTTCTTAGAAAAACCAGGGTTAAGTTTTTCACCACCTAGTGTTCCTTATCACCCAACACCTAGAGGTTATTATCCTCTGTTAAATATGTCAAGACAGTCATCCATGTTTACTCAATCGCCCGAATCCTTTTTGTACGACAGTCCTTCTGTTCCCTCTGGGTATCAGTCACTTTCTGGTACTTTTTCGGGAGCATCTCCTCAACCCATTGAGCAAGGGTTATTAACTGGAAGCAATGGTACTAAGCCGTTGAGCGCAGAAGATATTCTCATGATGTCAGGTTCTATTCCCAATCCTCAACCTCAAGGTGGCCAGTTACCGCCTGGGGGGCAGCCTTAATTATCGCCTGGGAGGCAACCTCAAGGACAGTACATACCTATGGGACAGTACGTTCCTCAAGGTCAACCCTAGACTCAATATGCACCCCAAGGTCAACCCCAGTATCAATTTATACCTCAAGTTCAACCCCAGTATCAGTACGTGCCTCAAGGGTATCAACCCCAAGGTCAGTACTCGAACCAAGGTTTCCAACCACCCTTCGGTCAATCGTATGTTCAAGGAACGGGAAATGTACCTTTGAATTATCAATCCTACCCTCAACCCGGTTATGGTCCTCAATATTCTCAACCTGTTATGGGTCCATACCCTGGAATGAATTTAGTGTGGGATCCATCGCAAACTCAACAGGTGTTGTAGCCAAATGTACAGTTGTCATCTCAAAAAGGACAACTCTTAGTTTCTGGTACACCCCAGCAACCAGTCCAATCTAACATTCAAACTTCTGTACCTTAGGTAGTTTCTCAGCCTGGGCCTAGTATAACTCGTACTCCGCCTCAAACGACTGCTGTAACTTCCGCAACATTTGTTCAATCTACCCCACCTACTTTTGGAGTATCGACAACTCCAGTTTCTACTGTTCCTGTATCTACTCCTCAGACATCTTTACCACCATCTGGATCCACGATTCAAACTTCGGTTCAGATGCCTGTAGGACAACCTGGTTCAAGTACGGTTGTCACAAGTCAACCACAATTTAATTATCAACCGTACCTGGGACAGTACCAATTCGGTCCGGCTGTGCAGCAGCCACTCTATCAGTATCAACTGTACCCTGTGTACACTTATCAACAACCTCAGCAACCCCAGTATGGTCCGGTTAATCCTGGTTTTCCGGGAGTATACAATATCCCAAATGCAATTCCTATTCCTAGTTATCCTAGATATCCTCCTCTTGGGGCTGGTCTCATGACCCAGAGTTTTAGGGACCCTAATCGTCAGTTATCGTTTATCGCAACTTTGGACTTGCCTGACTTGTTGCGCCTAACGAACGATCCCATTAATTATCTTCCGTTTTGGCCGCCAATGCCGAATAAGTTGCCTAGTGATATTCCTAAGTTTGAAGGCAAATCAGGAGAGGACCCGTCGAACCATGTGATGACTTATCACCTCTGGTGTGCGTCTAACTCCATTTCAGATGATTCGATCCGTCTAAGACTTTTCCAGCGCACTCTAATTGGTCTTGAGGCCAAGTGGTACATTGAGTTACCATGAGGCACTTTTTATAATTTTAGTCAGTTAGCTACCTCGTTTTTAACTCATTTTCAGTTGCCAGTCAAATATGACAATGGAATGGAATTGTTAACTTCGTTAAAAAAATCAACGTCCACTTACATTTCAGATCATATTCATGAGTGGAGACATCGACGACGTTTAATGAAGGTTTTTATTCCGGATCAGATCTTGGCTGAGTGGTTTGTAAAATCTTTGTTGCCAAAGATCACTGAAGATGTAGCTAAAGCCGGAGTAGTTACTGAGGAGCAAGTAATTGCTCAAGAACAGTACCTTGACTTGGTCTATACTCAGTCAGGTACGTTACACGAGAAAATTCCCGATCTTCCCAAGCAAAATCAAATCGCTGCAGCTCCTTCGGGATCTCATGCCGCCGATGGTATGATTGGTACGGTTAACACTAAAAGTAAGAAGAAGTCTTCCAAGAATTCTTCTCCTATCATAACCTTGCCTGATTCCCCGACAGGAGATTCTTCTACGGAGATTTCCGCCGATATTCACATTGTAGAGTCATCTACAGCAAAATCAAAATTTGGTGGGAAGAAGAAAGGAAAGAAGAAGAATAAAATGGATAAAAATTCAAAGGAGAAACCTGAAAAATCAGAATCCAATGATGAAAAATGCAAACCTCATTATCCTTGTCTCATTTGTGATGATGAACATTTTACAAGAGACTGCCCTTATCGTGCAGAGGTTGCGAAGATTGTCAAAGGTTCCCAAATGCCTACTGTTTTGAAGGATCCTTTTCCGGCTCAAGACAGTAAGATGATAGGTTATTCCTCGAGTGTCAATGAAGAACCCATATTGATGATGTCCCATGTTAGGATTGAGACTCGATCGCGTGATTATGGTAGTAAAAGTCCTGTTGATGGTAAAGAAGCAGAATCTTCTCATCCTAATCTATCAACCTCAACTCCCGGTTCCGATCCACTACAGATTGAGAAACCTAATCCAGACTTGGTAATCAAACCGCCCGCCAAGGGTATACTTCGAAAGTCAGCTTTCAATCCACATGCGAGAGCGGCTCAAAATTATAACATTGTTGAGGATTTAGCTGTTTCACCCTCAGCAATGTCAGCTTTGGAAGTGCTGCAATCATGTCCAGCACAACGTAAATTACTTTTGTCGGCTATAGGAGTTGTTGAAGTTCAGGACTCGAACCTAATAATTTTCGGTCTAGAAAATAGTATACCGCACTTACCTCATCAAATGGCTTTCTAGATTCCAGTGATAGTCAAAAACAGGCCTATTCATCGAACTGTGATTGATGAGGGAGCCTCAACGTGTATTATGTCGATACAGTGTTGGAGATCGCTTGGTTCTCCTTTGCTAAATCAATCCCCGACGATTCTAAAGGCCTTTGATGGCCATGGGTTTCATCCTTTTAGCATTCTACAGGATTTTCCTATAGGGGTTGAAGGAAAAACCGTTAATCTAGATGTGGAGGTGGTTGATGCCCCTCTAGATTACAACCTTCTCTTGGGTCGAAGTTGGTCTTATGCTATGACAGCTGTTGTTTCATCGGTCTTTCGGGTCATAAATTTTCCACATAATGGAAAGATCGTAACAATAGAACAACTGGCTTACTTTTCATCTGACCCAGCCTCTTCTGAAAGTATTCAGCATGTCGGTAAAACGACTATCCCGTATAAGGAAGTTGGAGTAGGACTAGTTAAAGATGCCAGTTTACTGGGAACTTTTCCTTTTCCTTTGATCAACGCATCGTCTTCATTTGCAACCATTCATATGATTACATCAGACACCATTGTTTATGATGATCCTTGGATCATTCCTTCTGAATCTGAGATAGACTCATTCGGTGATGTCATGCCTTTGAGTCCATATGAAATTGCGTATGAGGCTATGCAATCGTTTATCGACCCATCTTCAACAGAAATTGACTTAATGAATGTGGTCCATGAAGAATCACTTTTCACATCAAGCTCAGATTTAATCACATTTTCTGAACTTGTTCACTCTGATGAGCAAATTCGTGAAATCCTATGTGTAGATGATTTACCATGGGAAGGTAACCATCACAGATCTTCGTTTTTACCCGAGAATGATCGTTTTGAAAATGATTTTTCATCAATATTTATGACTGAATATGTCAAGGAACCTCAGAATCCAATGAAACATCCCGATTCAGAGTTAAATTTGGGAAACATCTCTCGAACTATTCCTATTGACATTTCGGTTAAGCCTGGAATTGTTGAGAACATTCATATAGGTGCCTCGTGTACAAATAATGAAATTCAAATATATAAGGCCCTATTTCAAGAATTCTGCGACGTGTTTGCCTGGTCCTATGAGGAAATGCCAAGAATTGATCCCGCGATTGTTGTTCATGAAATAAAGACTTACCCAGACGCTAAACCCATCCGACAACGTTTGCGTCAGATTCACCCAAGAAAAGCTATTGCAATTAAGGCAGAAGTTGAAAAATTACTCAAAGCAGGTTTCATTTATCCGATCCCGTTAACGGATTGGGTATCGAATATTGTTACGGTTAACAAAAAGCAAGGAACAATAAGAATATGCATCGATTATATGGACATTAATCGAGCCTGTCCAAAGGACAATTACCCAACTCCCTATATCGATAAAATCATTGATGATTGTGCCGACAACGAAATATTCTCCTTCATGGATGGTTTTTCCGGATACAATCAAATCAATATTCTACTTGCCGATCAACCAAAAACGGATTTCATTTGTCCATGGGGGACATTTGCTTATTCCAAGTTACCTTTTGGGCTCAAGAATGCCGGAGCAACTTTTCAAAGGGCCATGTCTTATGCGTTTCATGACATCAAGCACATTGTGCAACCCTATCTCGATGACTTGCCTGCTCATTCATTACATCGAGCTGATCACCTCGTCCATTCACGAGCAATATTTATGAGGTGTAGGCATTATCGGATTCGGTTGAACCCACACAAATGTGTCTTTTGTATAGAAACGGGTCGATTGCTGGGGTTTGTAGTTTCGAAAGCCGGCATTTGCGTCAATCCCTCAAAGGTCGAAGCTATTGTCAAATTGCCTCCCCTTCGAGTCTTCGCCAACTCCAAAGTTTGCAAGGGAAAGCAAACTTTTTACGACGATTCATTCCTAACTACGCCGAGGTTACAAAGGGTTTTACCCGGTTGTTGAAACAGAATACTCCATTCTATTGGGATGAGATAGCTCAGAAATCTTTTGATGCATTCAAACATGCGTTGACCCATGCACCGTTATTGCATCGTCCCAACTACAACCAGGATTACTTCTTGTATCTCGCCGCCTCTCATTCCACCATTGGAATGGTCTTAGTTCAGGAAGATGAATTCAGAACTGAACATGTGATATATTACCTTAGTCGAAATTTAAATCCAACTGAGCTAAAATACTCACATGTGGAGAAATTGGCATTGGCAGCTGTTCAAGCTGTCCAACGTTTTCGTCACTACATTTTACTACGTAAAACTACAGTAATTTCGGATTGCAACCCTATGATCTACATTTTGACCAAGCAATTGCTAGGGGGCAAGTACTCTAAATGGATTGTTATCCTGTAGGATTCGACTTGGAATTTGAAAAATCTAAGTCTAAGAAATCTTTAGTTTTTGCAGAGTTAATGTGTGACTTCCCGCGTGCTGACACGGAAACTGTGGCGGAGGAGCCCATTGCGGACAAATCCTTGTTTCTAATCAGCACTTTAGATCCATGGTATGGGGATATCATCATTTATCTCCAGACCCAATCCTTTCGGCCAGAAATTTCAAGGTCAGAACGTCGACAAATACGATTCTAGTCCCAACAATTAAGGATTATTGGAGATACTCTTTATCGCCGTGGGGCGGACTCTGTTTTTCGACGTTGCTTAACTCACGAGGAAACTGAAAGGGTTCTAAATTACTGTCACTCTGGAGCGTGTGGCGGTCATATGTCTGGGTATGCCACAACCCAAAAGATATTGCGCACTGGCTACTTCTGGCCGTCTTTGTTTAAAGATTGTATTACTGCGGTCCGAAAATGCCACAACTGCCAAATATTTGATCGAAAGATGCGCGCTCCACCTGCTCCTCTCCACCCTATAATTGTCGTTGGTCCTTTTTCCAAATGGGGTATCGATTTTATTACATGTAACCCTCACTTGGCCGGGGGGCATGCGTATATCATCCTTGCGGTAGATTATTTTACCAAGTGGGTCGAGGCGATGCCTACATTTGAGGCAGACGACAAGACAACTGAAATTTTCATATTCAATCATATAATTGCTAGGTTTTGTGTCCCACAAGTGACAATCACTGATCATGGGCGTAATTTTCGAAACGTTATGATGAGCGAACTTACAGGCCAGCTTGGTTTGCGTCACGATAGTTCAACCCCTTATTATCCACAAGCTAATGGTCTGGTTGAATCCATCAACAAAGTTTTAGTCATCATGATCCAAAGAATCATTGGAATTCATCAGTCAAATTGGCATAACATGCTATTTTCAGCGCTTTGGGCGTACCGAACTTCAGTAAAAACATCAACAGGGTTCACTCCTTTCCAACTAGTCTATGGTCTGGAAGCTGTGTTACCCATTGAATGCGAAATCCCGTCACTGCAAATGGCCATCGAGTTGCTTCCAGCCACTTCTGAAGAGGAAAAACGTTTGTTATACTTGGCTCAATTAGATGAGAATCGACATGATGCTGCATTGGCGATCGAGACTCACGCAAAACGTATGAAAGCTCAGCATGATCGAAATGTGACCCCTCGAAATTTTTCGAAAGGAGATCTAGTCTTAGTTTACAATCAAGCTAATGATAAATTAGGTGCTGGAAAATTTGTTCCTGTGTGGCATGGTCCCTATGTTGTCAAGTGAAAGCTAGCAAAAGGGGCCTATGAATTGGTAGACTTTGACGACGACTCTTTGGGTAAACCCAGAAATGGTCTTTACCTGAAGAGGTATTATGCTTAAAGAATGGGTATGGAGATTTTTAGTTAGGATAACTTTTCTTTCTAGCTGGTGTGTTTTAGTTTAAACAGTGTGCTTAGCTTAGAGAGTGTTTTTTTCGTCATTATTCCTGCTTATCTTGATTTTACTCTTGATATTGCAGATGTCGATGCCTCTCCAAACATACCTTGGTTTCGCTGATGGTGCTTGTCGTAATACATGGAACATTTCTTCTGCAGCTTGGGTTATCTATTCGCCCTCTGATGAGTTGGTATCTATGCATGGGTTAAGCCTCGGTCAAACAACGAACAACATTGCCAAGTATAGTGCAGTGATTGAGTTATTATCTGAATCTATTTCATTTGGGATTCAGAGTTTGATAGTGAGGTTAGATTCTGAACTTGTTGTATTGCAGCTTAATAGAGTGTATGCCATTAGAAATCCAGTGTTATTGAGATTATTTTTGAGAGTGCGTCTCTTGGAAAATGAATTTGATTATATTGAATATCAGCATATTCCAAGATCTTTAAATACATTAGCAGATGCAATTGCTTCTTGAATGTTAAGTAGACATTTGCAGTAATCATACATGTAAATTTAAAACCATTCCATAACATGATTTACAAGATAAGCCGGTAATAGTGATATATCTATATATATATATATATATATATATATATATATATAGGAGTGTGTCAAAAAATACATCGTCCTCGATCATAGGTTGAAAAACACCTTATGATCGGAAAAAATGATAAGTACAAAAAACAAAAATGTCATATGTGCCCACAATAGGCGATCATCCTATCACTGGTGATGATCTCGATAAAAAACCACTGCACGGGCCACCTTGCAAAGGAACCTCCTAAAAGGTCCTGGGACCCCAATCACATAGCGCTGAAGTCGACGAGGAATTTCATCTATAGTGGTCTCCGGAATATCTCCTGTCAAGCGCTCGAGATGTCCCTCCAACTCGACCAAAACCTCTGCTGATTCGTCCTGTGGGGCTGGAGCGGCTGCAACTGGTTGTTTTCTCTCATAAGGCCGGAGAGCGGTTGGTCGCTGTGGACCCACATCTGCATTTGAAACTTTTGCTATCAGTTTTGGACGATAGAAAAATAAGAAAAATGTTGAAAATGATTTTACTTGAGTCATCCCACTACTCTCCTGGTGGAAGAGCCATGTCTGGGTCACCACGAAAATCTACCCCAGCGTAAGGGAAATCCTGAATAGAAAAAACCTGGTTTTCTAACCATTGGAAATACTCAAGTTTGAATCGAACAACCTCTGTCCCCTCGTCCGGATGGCGGGCCATAACTGCGACCCATCACATCAGTTTGGGCTCTCGAGGAAGCCCAGCTCCAACAGTAAGGTGCTGCGGGATCAACATGGGAACCCTCTCCAGAACAAAGCTCACAACCAAAGCCCCATAACCAAAGGTCTTTAGTTGTTCGTTCTTGGCTCTGGTCAGTTGGCCTTTCACATTGGCCAACACAACATCGCACCAGTTGAAGATGGTGCCTTGAAAGCAATCAACTACCATACGCATCTGGGATCCAGTGGCAACATGTAATGCGGCACTCCTGCAAAGTCTGGTGATAGTAAACCCAATCACCATGAGTTCAGGAAGGGATGTGGTTTTTATGTCTATCCCTTTGTCTCTAGCCTGGGTGTTGCAGAACTCTATCCGGAGGCTATTGATAGACTGGCCACCTAGCCTAGCCCCGAATAGAGACAAGTCTTCGCCTCTCTTAGGCAAACCAGTCAAGAAATATATGTCTGCCAGCTCGATTTCGAGCTGGTGGCCACCAATGAAGAAGCACTGGTCCTGTATGCTCCATCTGTCAACCAGCCACTGTAAGAAATCCACCTGAGCCCTCATGCCAAGAATGGCCCAGAATTTTTACAAGCCAAATGCCTTCAAAGCATCAAGTGAAGGTTGATGATTCCATGCGGCAGCATCCACGTCCTCATGCTCTCATTCACACCAATCTAGCATGATGTACTCTCTGCATCAAGTAAAAAGACAAATTAGAATGCTATAAATTATTTTGTTTGGGCCAATTTTGAGAAATTTTGGGTTAAAAACCCTTGCGGCGGGGACCACAACCTTCGAGTTAGACACAGTGCGTGGGACCGCACCTTGTCTACATGGAAGGTGTGGACCCCTGACTTTTTCCCAATGGAGAAAAAGTCGGGGTCCGCGGGCCAGCAGTGGTACACCTGCGGGCCCCCGCGCGCGGGTTTTAAGCCTAAAAACCCTCCAAAAAATGAAATGAAAGCCTAAAACAAGAAATGAAACGGTTAAAAATGAAGAGTACAATGATGTGGATTACCTGGAGAAGACGACGTTCGATTCCGACGGTTGGATTTTCCGCAATCTTCACGAGAAGTTTTCTGAACAAAAGCACTATTTTCTCACCCAAAACTCAAATGGTAAAAATGAATTGACGAAGGCCCTTTTTATAAGTTTTTTGAGTAAATAAATTGCAAATTTGTTTATGTTTCACTTTGAAAAGGTATTTTTGCAACATTTTTATCCATTTCAAACAGGTATGAGTAATGTTTGCGTTTTTGTTCAGGATAACGGATTATTCAGGCGAAATTTATCATTTTCGACGAAAAAACATTTAGAGTCACCTTTAAGCTCTTTTCTGACTCCTGAAACATGAAAAGATTGCCGAGTTTTTCTTTTAAACTCGTTAAAATGGAACTAAAAGACGGTCCACTTACTGCTTTTTTCTGATCGTAAAAACATGAAAAGATTGCCAGATTTTTGTCGTTTTAAATTCGATATTGGTTACAAAACGACGTGTCGTTGATCGCTTTTTTACTTTTTCAGATCAAGGGCACTAATTATGAAAAGTACTCCTTGGTCGTAAGATCAAGCGGTTCTCTCAAGTATTATTTTATACTTTTTCGGGCTTGGGAGACACAAATTTGCGAAAAACGTCAACCCTGGAGTCTTCTTAAGTTTTTTCAGACTCTCTAAAATTGAAAAACACTGAGTTTCTCCTATACTGGACTCATTAAAATTTCACAGTAAAGGACTTGTTCAATTACAAACAGGAACGAACCACTCCTTCTTAGGGTTCGAATTTAAACTAAGTTGGACTCACCTGAAGGATGAGCTTATAATCAAGCAAATGTTATCCTCCTCAAGCTTGTAAAAAATAAAGAGGTACTTGCCAGAAATGGTGGGGGAAAAGAGAGAAAAATGAGCCTGTTTGTCATACTTTGTAACCACTCTTGAACACGACACTTTTATTCACCTGGGTTGGGAAATCCTTTGCCTAACAGTTGATCAAACCACATTGAAAGTCTTTAGCCGGTTTCTGGGTATTAACTTTGGGTCAATTGTCACCAAGCCATCTGTTGTGTCGTTATGTGTTCAAGAGGTCACTGCCAATAAGCCATTCATCTGCAAAATATCTGTCATCCATCTTGACCATCCCTGAGTCAGTCCTTGCAACTAAATTTCTTCAACTTGATCTATGATTTCGTGTTGTGGGCTTGCCTGCGACGGATCGCTTTCTATCAACTTCAGCTCATTATCTAGAAAGATGATCTAGAAATCGTCAGTACCTTGGGATCTGCATGCCTCAATGGTAGGTTTCTCGCCTTTGACGACAGTTTGCATCATTGATCTTCGATCAAAGGATTCCGTGACATGTTCGACATCAACACATTTATTCACATCTCATGGATTGTACTGGGTACTTTGAGAGCCATTGGCATTACTGGTGGTTTCTATCACACTTGTTAACAGTTTACATCATTGACTGGTAATCAAGTGGTTTCTACCATGTTCGACTCCAACGCATTCATTCGCATGGATAGAATCGTACTGTTTCGGGAAGTAGAAATGAAGACCCTGGATCTAGTTTCCACAATCCAGGCTGCGAGGAATTTTGTGTTCATTATATAATGGACTATTCATAAACAGATGGCTGTGTCCATACTGTGTTCACATGAGTCTATACTTGTGATGTTTTACAAGATCATTCCTGTATCAGAGCAGTAGTTAGTTTTCTAAGTCAGTTTTGATCTGAGTATGGGAATGCCTACCTCAGCGATGATATGATCTCATATATATATCTTGCATTGAATGTTTTTACAGGTTCCAACCGGGCTCTCCACAAGATGATCCTTGAAATGATAAAGTACTTCACTCTTCCTAAATGATAAATGAAATCCTCATCCACTACAGACTTCGCACTTTAGGGGGCAATCTGTTACACAAAAATATCATCACCATGATTATTTGCAGTCAGTATGGGTCTATCATCACTTGTACTGTCCTCCTAAGCAAGTCTCAGACCTCAGCTCTTCAAGTCAAGCTTTGAAAATGAGAGAAAGACATTGAAAATCAATAAAACTCTGGTTCCGCACTTTCTCTCACTATTGCCCGCGGTCCCCCACCTTCTGTTTACAAAAATTGCAGACCTGCCCGCTCTGTCCCTAAAGGTGTGGGTGCAGGCCCCTGTGAAAGTTAAAAAGGCGCAATTTTATTCTAAAATACTCACTTTGGGTTAATTCTAGATAATTCTAGAAGGAATTTTGACGTGGATTTGCCGCTCTTAGGTGGTTCATGCATCCCAAAAGAGAAGGAGCTAATCCCTTGATGAGAGGAGCTATCCCTTTGAAGGAGGGCTTTATCCCTTTGAAGGAGGACCTAGTAACTTCCCTCCATTGCACTATAAATTCAGGCATTGGGCTGGTTGCTGGAGAGGTTAGAAGCTGAACATTTTTGAGTGTAAATGCTGGTGAAATTAAGACTTCCTAGTTGAGCTTAAGAGGAGAGATCACATACCTTTTTGGCTTCATTGGGAAGAGAGTGAAACTTGTCAAGTAGAGGAGACTTCTTGCTGGACCCTGGGAGGAGCTTGTACAACATCAAGGCACAGGTTGTATAGTTCTTCTTGATTTGAATTAATACAATCATACTCATTTTTCTCAACAAATTGTCTCATGTCATTTTTTTCATGAATTCCTTGACTTTCATGTTAAATATGTTTTATGATATTGGCTTTTCAGGTGCTATTTAATTTGTTTGCTTGTTTGTGTTTGCAGATTTCCGACAACGGAGCTCATTTGGATTGAAGGAGCGAGGCTTCCACAAACTTGCGTTGGACCTAAGGTAGGCCTAGAAACACTTGTTTGCCTTTGTTTATAAAAGCATATTTAGAGAAAGATAGTGTGTGATTGGTTTTCTTGTCATTAGGTCTTCTTTAGATTCTAGGAAGGTCTATCTTGTCCGCAAGATCGACTTATTCCGTGTGACAGTTTGAAATATTAAGAATGCATGTTTAAAGTAACCTTTGGAATATAGGATTCATATAATCTTGTAAGAAAGGTTGGTCATATGCATTGTGAACCTTTGATTTAGTTATATGATGCCTAAAAACCATACTATTCATGAGCTATAGGACATGAAAGCAAGAGCCACAAATAAGTGTGAACCATACTGTAAATGTGAACTATGACTAATCACATATAAACACTATGCCAATAATGGAAATTAGAGAATAAACACTTCAATAAAGCTCTGAGTTGATCAAGAGGTCCCTAGGAGCTTGTATTTTATGATTGAGTCAACAGGGATCAAATAGAGCTAGAAATGACTTCAAATAGATAAGTTGATTCATTCAAGTGAAATGGATACAAGTCTTGGACATTGAATGATCATAAATGTTTGAATACCATGTGAAATGAAACACATAAAGGTACCAAAAATGCAACACATAGACTAATCTTATATTTAATTATTAGGGTATTTTACCATTAGCATGGGAATATTTCACTAGTTGGTGGGCTTATACACTTTTCCTCTCTCTTTCATATCGACATCAAGGGACTAACTAATGGCCTGGTTCTGGGTAAACTCCAATCGAATCTATGTCTATAACTAGCATAAATTTTCCCCCGCATCGCCCCTAGGAGCATGTGCTTATGCCAAATACCGATTTTGAGTTCATTGCTTCACATTTCATTCATGGTACCCAGGAGTAGTTTTGGTCAATCCAATAAGAATTCATTCATAAAGGAATTATGCATGATAAAATTCAAAGACATATGTGGTCATTATCTAAAACTCTATATTTCTTTACAACTTTCCAAGATTTTGTTTCATCTCTTTAAGTTCATTCTGAATATTTTCTATAACATTGATTACAATCTCAATGAAGAAATATTTTGGAACCCCTCCATAAGTAAGCAATTTGATCAAAAATCTTGAAAGGGATGTTGTGCTCGACTTATAGTTGGTTCCACATATTTCCAAGGAGTTGATACTTGGGTAATGAACATAATTTTCATCTAATTCAAATTTGATCATTGACTCTCGAAAATGGATCATTTTACATGGTAATCTTTTGTTAACAAGAAATGTTCCTTTGACTACATAGCCATTACAGAAAATACGACACTGAATGAGCAAGGGGCAAGCCTCTAAAATTTGATTGCTTAAATGTTTTCTTTCAAATACATTTTTTGGGCATTGTGAAGCCAAATATTTAGATATAAATCCAATGTCACCAATATGTATTAGAATCTATCAATTAAATTCATAAACCTCCTTTTATTCTCATCCAAACATGGTATGTCTGCCACACGAATAAAATTTACATTTGAGGTATCACCTCCAAACAGAATGGTTTTTGAAAGAATCAATGTAAACCAAGCTATGTACTTCTTCAAAATGGAAACAATATGTACATGCATAAACAAGCATCGTTCCTCATGGATGTATTTTTTAAAGAAAATGTATGTACTTCTTTCATCTACTTTTGCAAATGATTTGTTGCAAACAAAGTAATATTTGACTAATGATGACATGGGATTTTTTCCTTTTATTCATTGAGACCATACTTGATTAAGTGATATAGGGAGAAGGAAAGTCTAGGGCTTAATGCAGGTGTGACAGGTGGTCCAGTTAGGTTTGTGCGATAAGAAACAAGGGAATCTCTGAAATGAGGGAGCTTAGGACAATGGTACGAGTAATGGTCATAGGCCCACCAAGATAACTCAATAATTATTGCTTTCATGTTTAGAGAGATCTTGCTTATGCTAGATAACAATAATTATGTCTATTTTCAGTATAAAGCAACGTTATTGCCTCTATTTCTTCAATTGAAGGTACCTTTCGTTTTCCAAAGGTGAGATCTAGTACATCGATGGAGTGGGTATAAGCTGTGAATGGTTCATGTCCTATGGGTGTAGAAAGGCGAAGGCATCAAAAGGGGTGAGGGTATAAGAGGCTCTTCATAAAGTCAACCAAGGTCAGTGAAACCAAGAATGTTTTTTTTTTTTGTAAACAAAAAATCACAGTAAATAAATGCGCTAGATCTCACAAATGAAACATATTTTTACCTCTTACAAATACCTTCAACCAGTTTGGAGATTTTTGGACCAGACTCGACCTTATGAACATACAAATTTATCATTCTTAACCATTTTTGTGTTAAATTGTAATTAGAGTAGTTCTCGTCCATTATAAAATCCAAGTTTCTCGAACAAAGCTTACAATAATTCGAGTTATCCCTCTTGAGGTCCAAATTTTTAGCTCGAGAGAAGAAAGAAACAATGAGCAAAAGATACATAACTAGGTAGGAAACCAACCGACGGACAACTCGAAAAAATAGTTCCTCAACCAAATCCAAGCTTCTAGGAAAGCCTTTTGGTCATATAATCACCATTGACCCAAACATTCCCTGAGAGAAGGGTTGAATTCCACTATTAGCTTGATTATTGCTTCATTGGTTGAAAATTATGGGAGGAAGACTTTGCGGTTTTCATGGATGATGAGACTTTATGGGAGGATAACGAAAATTTTCATGGATGAACAAAACCTCTTTCCCCTCGCCTTTGTCTTCATGAATATTTTAAAATCAAATCAAAGCTCGCAACTTAAACTCTTCAAATCCAAACCAACAAATTATTGCATTTTAATGTACCTCAGACCAAAAATAGATTGAAATGGAATGCTAAGGTATCATTCTATGTTGTGTTGTTTGAAACTAGGAATGATTACAAGAATGAATAGTTATGTTTTTTCTAATAAATTTCTCATGTTGAGAGAAGAAGCTAGGACATAATAGAGGTTAAATATTTATACAGGACCAAGATGGCATAACAAAGAGGTTTCACTACTTATATGACCCACCATACAGGTGATTCTACCCCTTGTTAAAGAATCTATCATTACGACCAATTAGTGGAAGAAATCCCTGAATGATGTCCAGATCTATACAATAGCAAGAGGGAGCCTTCATTGACAAAAATATAGGACCTTACCACCATTTTTGTTGGTGCCTCTGTTCCATCACCTTGTGACACTTGCCATGACAACCTACACTCGTGCTGCTGAATGCCCTTTGTTTTCAAATTCCATTTGTTGTCGAATTTCCTTGTGGCCTCGTGCCCTGCTTGAACACCATTTCTCGTTTAATGCTTTTCTCCACGATGGGTTTATGTTTGACGCAGGTTTTATAATCTTTATTATTTTTTCAAATCATGCTCTAATACCAAATTACTCATGAGATTTTGATTTGAAATTAGGCTTGTCATTTATGAACTATACGAATTAGTCATTTTAGCTTAAGTTTGTCTTTGGCCCCATTCACAGGTCACTCTATGTGGGGTTAAAGCACAGTTTCCACTAATTAGTAAATGGAAAACCTTGGAAACTATTAGATGAACCAAAGTTGAAATTGGAAATGATGGTATAAACCTAAATGAGCTTATCTTCATTTCAAGAATAATATCGTCTCTACTGAACAAGGCCAACCATGTGAAGGTGGAAGCTTATATGCACCCCCCACCCACCCCCCCCCACACACACATCAATCTCAATTCCCCGATACCCAAACTATCTAATAAACATAAAAACTAGAAAAAAAAAATTAAGGTGAACGAAAGAGAACAAACCAACTGAAAACATATAAATACATACCTCATACATTTCAAAATTTTGATATCATTGATCTTCTTCCTCCTCCAACTCATCATTTGTATCATCTAGTACCGAATTCATGTTCAAAGGATTCATCATATCAACATCACCATCATCGTCTATATCATCATCCAAAACATGTTCTACATTTGGTTCGACTTCTTCAAGTTCTTCATCCGAGACAACGTAAAATATATCATTTAATTAATCCAAATTAACATTGCCTCGATTAACATATTCTTGAAATTCTTCAACATCTTCTTTTGACACATGAACCCCCTGCTCCTCTACATCATCTTCTTCTTCAATTTCATCTATTTCTTCCGCATTATACTTTACCAACCTTCCTCTTAGATCATATCTAACAAAATATGACCAACCCGCTTTACCTGGAACCTCTACGTAAAATACCTATTTGCATTGTTTTCAAAGAACATAGGGCTCTGATCCTAGCTCAAAATTCCTTATATCAACCATGGTAAATCCATTAGCATTCTCAAAAATAGTTCTATCAAGGTCATATTCATGGATTTGTAGCCTAAATCATTTGACATCAAACACAACTATTTTGAAGGATTTAAAGTCACACTCAAGTATATCATCTAGATACCCATAGTATCGATTCTCAGAGACATATATATGTTTTTCACCTCTAGAAGAAACATTGATAACCTGAAAAACTGCAGTTATCCCACTGTCAGAAGTCTTCATCTTTTCATCCAACATTTTGATGTGAAATTTGCAGTCATCGCACCACATTTTGTTGTGGAGTGTTGTAGCGCCTGCAACACCCTCCAAAATTTTGGCCTGCTTCCAATTTCAGAGCCTCCCTTGGATTTTTACTTGATGTTTGCAAGAACTCGAGCTCACCCCATGGGATCATGTGAGTCTTTGCACCCTCCTTACTTGACCGTTCAATAGACAAAATTTTGCATGTTGGTCTTAATGCCACAATTGCAACCATGTTCTGGTCATGGACAAGGTCCTCACTTCGTGTGTAAATGTTGTTTTCGCTATGTGAACATCCGTCACACTCACACACGAAGTTGTATGCACTGTCATGTAAGCATTCTCGCGGTCATTCAATGATCTATCACAAGATTCATGCTTGTCACTCGCACCATCAGTCAGTCATGTTGGGCATATTTTGTCTTGATGGTTTGAGGTGTCTTGTCGTCAATTCATGTTGAGTGTGTGTCTGCAAGGTAGCGTATGCACAAATTCACTCGCTCACACACTTAGTCATTTTGCTGAAGGTTTGATGACTGGATCACCCTCTAACATTCGGAACTCCACCCTACAAATGACTCAACCAATTGTCACCCAGAACAGTGCAGAAGTGTCCAACAAGCAATTTAAATCTACGCTGCCTGCAAGCTGATCAACCAACCCTCATGATGGTCAACCAGAGAGTTTGATCGGGTAGTGACCTCGGGACTCACTCCCTTAAAAATTTGCATAAAATTTATAGACCTTGCCCACTCCGCTAACTAAGGAAACTACAAAGACAAGCCATATAGACACCAAGTGCCTGTCCCTGTCTCCCTCTAAAAATTGCGCAGTTTTTCCAGCCAACCACCTAGTCAGCCAACTGGATGCTCACCTAGAAAACTACGCAGATTTCATGAGCAAGCTCCTCAACTTCCCAGCATCCCACTCAAATTAGAAATTGTGCAAAGGTGTTCAGCAGGTCAGCCTCCCAGCAATTGAGCAGTTTTTGTCTCCAGCAACCCCGCAACCTGCTACCAGCTCCCTCTAGGAATTGCGCGGTTTTTTGCTGCCAAGCCTCCTATAGGCCGCAGATCTTCTCTCCAGAAATTGCGTAGATCTTCCCTCCAGCCGAGCCAGATCCCGTGGACAGTCACTACTGATCCATATTGTTCATCTCAATCTCCGAGTGACCTCTGTGCAGTTTTCACCAGCAGTGCCCAGAGCTCGCATCCTAGCTTGAAACTTGCCTAGGTGCAGTTTCATAGCCTTTTCCTCTCTCCCGGTGACCTTCATCCAAAAGCTAACAACCATACATCATGGTAGACAAGGAGGTTTATTGATATGATTTCGTCTCGTCATGAGTGACTGCAGATACATGTAGATGAATAAGACATGATGCGACCACATATGGGATGAACAAGGAGAGTACATACAAGGAGGTGTGTTCGCGAATGAATGAACGAATGATGCATGAAAGGAAATTTTCTCGTGAATAGACGAACGAATGATGCATGCAAGGATATTTTATCGTGAATAGACGATTCATGCGAGGAGAGTACTTCACGAATGGATGAACATGTCAAGCATGTCGAAGTACAAGCAAAGGACAAACGTGCACATGCAACATCAAGCAAACACCAACGACCATCGAAGTATATGCACAACTTGCCATGTGGAGGTGAAACTGTGATACACTAAGAGGACATCAATCGCTCGAGAGTAATACAGCTCAACATGCACACCACCACCAGCATGAACATACCGGCATTCTCGTGTCATGAGTCATGTCAGCCACATCACTACTGTGGGCCATACTATTGCAAATCAATGTAATGTAACGTGGAAGTCCAAGAGACCCACTTGTCATCTGAAGAGTCACGTAGAGTTGAAAAGTCATGAAAGTAAAAAATTCATGAGGGAAGTCGAACAGTCACAAGGGCCAGTTTTACCCTTGGCTATAAATACCCCTCATTTTTATATGCAAAGGGATTTTTCACCTTGGTTCCTCCCACATAGCCTTGAGAGTCTGTAGTATTTTCTTTGAGGAGCGAGTAGTGGCTCCAACACCCCACCTATAGGGTTAGTGATGTATGGTGTATCGATGTGTCTTGGAACTTTCACTTAATTCAGAAGCCTGATAACAGGCCAACACATTTTCACACATGTGTTGTTACTATTTGTAAGAATAATCTTGAACACTTGTAATGCATGTTTCTTTAACTTGTGTTAGACAATTGAACTCATTCAACTATTCTAATACATATATTTATGAAAATGTGTTGTATAAGTTGTTAATGATGTCTTGCCCATGTTGGTTACCTCCCTAGACATTACACAAAACCTTTCAAAGAAACTTGTTATAACGACTATCGCACTCGCTTGGATTGTCACGCTGGGTGTTGTACATGCTATCTTACCTTGTGTGTTGTGACTTCCTCATCCTTTTGGACTGTTCCTTTGAAATTTATGCATGTACCGTTTTGTTGTGTGTCTCTGACAGAGTTGGGACTTCCTCCCTTTCAAATTGAGACTCACGCCCACCCTCTCTCTATGCGACAAAAGAACCTTGACATAATTAACACTAGCACTCATCAGGCACGCGAACCTCACTATTTTTAGACAAGTAGACCATTCTCATGTGGTAATAAGAAAGATCTAAGCCAAACATTTAAGATAATGGAAACCAGGCCATCATACCGGATGGGACCCCCACACCAAATGGTGTGAGTTCTAGTTGGGACTTCATACCGAGGAGATCCCCTGAATGTTGGCGGGTCCAACACCGTCAACATTTCTGGAACTAGAAGGAGGCCCGCCAGTTGTTTATGGCTAAATGCCCTCTCACACCCACTCATCAATCATCTGGTTAATGTAGTAACTTGCAATCCCTCTCACCTACTCCAAACTTTGAAGTTGGTTACTCCTCACCTCCCAGACGTGAACACAAAATTTCATATCAGCACCTTCGCTCCATCCGTCCCATCACCCGTCAGTTCGCAAAAGAAGTTGGACTAATCCTAAGAATAAAAACTCTTCCATACGCATCAAGAAATAAAAAAAACCACTCCCACAAGGGTTGTTGTATCATCGGTGGAAGAAGCAATTCTTGCCACACTTGAAGGTCTGACAAAAGTTGTTGAGAATGGAGAGGAACCTCCGGTCTTCCAATAGGGAGAACGAGACACCCTCGTGATCTCGGGCTCAAACTCCGGTACAAGAGGCAGAGGGGAAGGCAGTGAAGGAGGCAGAGGCAGAGAAGAACCAACTGACTCAGAGCCGGAACCATCAGAATCTGAAGAAGAGGAGGAAGATGAAGAGAAATAAGACATGGCTAACCAAAATCTGAAATGGATGACTCAGGGACCATTGGCTCTCCTGGGTGCTTTGCACAAGATTCTCAAGCGGTTGGAGAGAATGATCACAAAGTTTGACCCTGACAGCATAGTTAAGGTAGAAGATCACTTGGACAAATTCTACATACAGTTGCAGACCCTTGAGCTATGTTACGATGATGTTGCATGTAGACTGTTCCCATGTATCTTGGATGGTTGTGCAACAGCATGGTACCACAGCCTTCCTGTCAGCTCCATCCATAACTGGGGTACATTCAAACACATGTTTCTGGAAAAGTTTGCTGATGACAAGAACCGATCCATGTTACTCAAAGAATGGGGAAGCCTCAAGATGGAGGGGAAAGAAAAGGTAAAATATTTCAATCAGAGGTTTTTGCGCATATTGAATAAGTTTGCCGCAGACATGAAGCCTCATGACTTTATCACTATCGACTACTACACATCCACACTGCCAACCAGTATTGTGCAATTCGTCAAGCGAGCTGCGAAACCAACACTGTTAGAAAACTACGAAGAAGCAATCGCTGTTGAAAAGGACCTGCACATGATTGGAGTTACAAGGATAATGAACCAGCGAAGGACTCCAGAGACGTGAGCAAGAAGCCCCAGGCTGCGACAAGTAAGGGTAGAGACAAAGGAACATGTGATATTGAAACCCTTACTCACCTTGTCAAGTATTTAACAATAGAAGTGTCTGAGACTAAACAACAAACAACAAACGTATTTGCGGGCAGCCGACCGCCCAAGAAAAGACAAGGAAGTGTGTCATAAGGTAACAACCGCTTCTCGACTAAAACTACACAGAGCTCCAACTCAGTGTTCCAGGTCGAATAATGCATGAATGATGAATTTTGTTCATTTCATGAAGATAAGAACCGGAAGGGTCTTGTTTGGATTGGAAACAAGTTGCAGGCTCTGTATGCAACCAAATGACAAACATGTTGAGCAGTTCGTAGGGAAGCCAGGAGACATGGATGATGATGAAGACACTGCACCTGATAATACCTCAAGCACTGGGAGAGTGATTAACATGTATCAGTGCACACAAGCAACATAGAAGACAAGTGCCAAGAAGAAGCTCCCCAAGGAGAATGAGCGCTACAATCTCAAAAGTAAAGGGGATCCCCATACAATTGGGGAAATGAAACAAAAGCTCAAACTGTTGAGGAGGGTTGATCCACCAGCCATCCAAAAGCATAAAACACAAAGCAAGCCTGGGAAGACAATAGTGGAAAGAGTAATTCCATAAGAAGCAAGTTGCAGAACACTGCGCCGGACAACACGAACATCAGTCCAACCCCAAACATCTCGGTGAGTCTACCTACCCTTGATTACAACATTATGGAAGATATGAAGAAGACTCGCGCAAACATTAGTTTTTTCAAGTTGGCTAAGATTCAAGGACAACGGGACATCTTGCTGCGCACACTGGGCCAGTCATCTACAGACAGTGCAACCTCTACCAACAAGGGAGCAAGCACATCTCCTAGATCACTCACGACTATGCTAAACACACTTCGGATGGAAGAAGCAAACTCTGTTTTCCCTCCATTCTTGTTATCATTTGAAATATTCAATTGTAATGTTCACAACTGTTTGGTTGATTCTGGGGCGTCAGCCAATGTCATGCCACTCTCTATTGCTAAGGAGATCAATGCACAATGGAGAAAGACATCCAATCAGATCATCCAACTCGATCACACATGCGTGCCAGCCATTGGTGAACTTCACGATGTGATCATTAGACTATCTCATGACAGCCGAGTTCACCAGTGTATAAACATTTTTGTTATGGACATACCAGAAGCATATGGCTTACTACTCAGCAGAGACTAGTCTAGCAAGTTGAACGAATACTTTTCTACAGACTGGTCACACTTGTGGGTTGCGTACAAGGGAAAAAACAATCAAATCTAGGTGTTATCCGAGAGATACACGAGGCACAATGTCACTCCCATCATTTGCAAGAACGAATCATTGGCCTTCACAGAGCTCATGTTTGGCAACTGCCTCTTGGAAACAATGTTGGGGTGTTATCTCACATGACTAGCTTTGACCCCACCAGACACACAGTTGGGTCCTCTCCTTGCCCAATTAATGGAAATGAAAATTGTACAGTACATTGTAATAGTAGTAACAATAGCAGTAGCGATATTAATAGTAGTAGTGCAAGCACGTCGAACGGTCCATGTACATGTTAGACTCTGTCTTCTCAAAGTTCTCTGTCAGAGTCAAAATGACAGGTGGCTGTCAAAATCTAAGTTGAAATATGCAGGCCAATGACAATTAGCTTTCACCCACTGCTACTTAGATGTCTGTAAAGCTTGATGTTTCAATAACACTTGCAGGCTAGGAGAAGGTTCAGTAGATGTTTATTTTAGGAATGTCATCAATGTGAAATAGATTCTTCTTCAAAACCCTGTTTTGAAGAAGAAATCATCAAATATGTTTTTGTAATAAATAGGTAAATGTTCCAAAGCTCTACAGTCTTCAATGGCAACAACTTCAGTAGCTCCAATCCCTGCAGAAACAGCCAAAGAAATAATCAGATGTGTCAAAATGCTTCAAAGTTTCCAATTTTTCAAATGACAGCCCTGTTTCAGCTTCAAAGGCAACTCTGTCACCGCATTATCTTCACCAGTTTCAGCAAACAGATAGCTCAATTTTCCATGGAGCTCAACTGTGGATCAACACCCGCTGACAGTTTTAAATTAGTATTAAAATTACTGTCGCAGGTATTCAATGCACCTCATTACTTGTCAATGGAATTGTATTTTTACGCAGGTATGTTCCTCACCAAGAAGATAGGTTGGAGAAAACAAATGTAATTGGAAGACAAAGCAAGGGTGCATCAGAATTGGAGACCTGGATAGTAAATTTAAATATTTCCTTAAGGAATATTCAGAAAGTACCATAGTGGGAACTGTTGTTAGTCTTCTGACACGAACTGCTCAAAAAGTTCCAAGGCTTGCAGAGGCTCAATCCCGCCAACTCATCCCTCTCTTTTTAACATTTCTTGGTTATTCTAACCAGGATAGTGCCAGTGTTGAAATCTATGACGAGAGCCAATGTAAAGGGAAGGAGAAGAGAGGCATTATCAAGGAATGGCTAATTTTGATTAAAGAAATCAGAAACCCCAGATCATTTTTTTTTAGAGGTCATTTTCTTAAGGAAATTCTTACTAACAGGCTTCTAGAGCAAAGTGATACTGATATTCAGCTTAAAGTTTTGGAATGTTTGTTGAATTGGAAGGATGGTTTTTTGCTTTCATATGAGGAACATCTGAAGAATTTGAAGACTGCACGTGAAGAAGTGACGACATGGAGTTTGTCTAAAGAGAGTCAACAGATTGAAGAGGGTCACAGGGATGAATTGATTCCTATAATTATACCGATACTCATATCAAAGGTCAAGAAGATTAAGGGTGGCTCTTCAAGAAAGTCTGCAGTTCTCCAAAGGAAGACAGTTCTGTGGTTTTTGGCACAACTTGAAATGAATGAGTTGGATCCCTTTTTCATTTTGCTTTTGAAATCTCTTCAAAATGCATTTATTGATGAGCATACCTCAATCTGTGGATCAAAATATTCTTGGGAAGCTGCTATAGAACAAGGCACAACAATGGATTTCATTAATTTGATTA
The DNA here is from genome assembly GCA_031772625.1 of Pinus tabuliformis. Classification (NCBI taxonomy): domain Eukaryota; kingdom Viridiplantae; phylum Streptophyta; class Pinopsida; order Pinales; family Pinaceae; genus Pinus; species Pinus tabuliformis. The sequence goes on from CM062813.1 coordinate 1,907,527, forward strand.
GTATCGAAGGAGTTTCTACTTTGCCATACAAAATGAAATCAGGATTTTTGCATGTAGTGAAGGATGTTTTGGAGACCTTTGATGAATCAAGAATGGTGCATTATCTTCTCCCATTATTAGCATTTGTCCTTCGTATATTAGAATCCTGTGCATTAAGTTTAGAACATCAAAAGGACGCCATCTTCAATCATAATAGTACATAGGGGGTTGAAATTCCTGCTGGCTATGAGATGCCCGATGTAGCAATGTTAGAAAAGATCTTCAAATGATGATGAAAGGAGGATACATTGGACAAATGCCAAAATTAGACCTGATTAATGTTGTGCATTTTTTGGCAGTTTACAGACAAGAGTGGAATCATTGTTTTTCATGTTTAGTTGGAAATGGCTGTCTGTTTTAGGTGAGATATTGGAATGGCTAGGAAAAGTAGCATTTACCCTAAATCCAGAGTGGAAATTCGGTCTTCCTTCTGAGGAATATGTTCATGGTGCTGCAGGTCCTACTAGCTCTATTTATCATCAGGTGCACATGGTTCTTTTCGGGATTACCAAGTGGATGCAATAACTCTTGAAGTTTCCCTGCGTCTCTCTCTTGAAAATGAATTGACTCACATATCATATATTTTGGAGTTTGGCAGAAGCCATCTTCCAGAGTGATATGCAATGTGAAGACCGCGTGTAACATCATCACTGCCAGTTCTAATGCATGTATTCAAAACAGATAGTTGTTATGGACATTTTTGTGCCTTACAGCATGAAGCATGAAATGTCCATAATCTAAGGGATCCAAAGTCCCTAAACATGTTGTTCCTACCCCTAGAGGAACAAGGTCAGCAAACCACAACACTGAATAGCAGTTCTCCACCTGAAAACACTCAAAAACAAGTTAATTCTGGATCATGTCAACTGCTCCACTGAGCATCTGCGCTGAATGTCAACTGCTCCACTGTCTACCTACACTGAATGTCAACTGCAAAGAAGGCTACCTGCGCTGGGCGAGTTGGGACATGTGGCACAGTCATTCCTCAAGGTGTCAATGCCCAGGAAGCTTCCAAAATGACACTTGGATCAAGGAATTCGACTAGTGATGAGTAAGAGGCTCTAGATCTCCAAGTGGAAGCAAGAACCTCCAAGTGGACTCAAGAACTGAAGAATAACTGAAGTGGGAGAGGACACTAGTCAACTTCATGCCAGCTTCAAGCTGACTCATCCTTTCTCCAAAACTCCTATATATAGAGCTCTCTCATGAGGTCTAAAGGAGGCTGGAATCTTGTGAATGTAAAGAATTGCTGTTGGTTTGAGTATAGAACTATTGGGTGACTTGCTTTGAAGGAGGTGAAGAGGAGATTTCTTTCTGCTGGGAGGTGATGCTGGATTGGGCCTCTTATGGTTGTATCACTTCCTGAACTTTACTTCTTCCATTAATAAATCATTTGAGGTTCTTCTATATGCATGTGTCGCAATGGTGTATTGTTATACTTGTGTATTTGATTTATTCTAATCCTTGAATCAATTATGAATGTATGCTTCTTGTAGTTTCCCTCTCTTGCCATTTTGCAGGATCTTGGTGTAGCTAGGCCAGTGAAAGAGCAAGGAGCTGGGAGCAAGCAACAAGGAGAGAAGATTGGATCAATCACTAGCGAAAGACATCGGTTAGTGGATCTCTTTCTCTCCTATTTTACTTTCATAAAGAAGAAATCTTAGATAGCTTTGCTTTGATTGTTGCTGAGGTACTATCACCCTTAGAGTGGGATAGGGTCATTCTGTATTGGATACTTTTCCCAACAACAAATTGGCGACTCCACTGGGGATCGTATCTTGTTGGTTGTTTGTGTTTTTGCTATTCATTTCATAAACACAGGGAGTACCGAATCGAACTGCATTTGGAGCTTTCAAATGCAAAGTAGAGGGCAGCTACTCTAGCTCAGTTTCTGGGCATGTTTATGATTTGAAGAGCTGATCCACAAGGACTCTAAATAGCTCTTAGTGATAGCTTTTCATCCTTCTTTTCATCCCTTAGTGTGTACTTGATTGATAGCTTTTGATTTGGCCAAAAACTGTGAATTTTTGAGCAATCTGTAACCCGGAAACTGAGAAAAACGAAAGTTTAACTCTTCATTGCAGACACTATGAAGGCAGTCTGCATTTCAGCGCAGATCCCGAAAGGGCTACCTGCGCTGAATGTCAAACTGACAGTGTACCACCTGCGCTGAACCAGTTTTGCCTAGTGCTACTGGGGTTCCCTGCTGTTTATTGCCCTGTTTTCATCCTTGTTTTTGCAGCATGTTATCAGTCAATGTACCTATCTGAAACCAATTTTCTTTACCACTATTCCGCCTCGGTTGTATAAAGAAACTGTATTTGTTCTTTGTGTATTTCTTACATCATTTGCAGTTTCCCATAACGAAAGTGAACTAGTCTTGCTGTGGCCTCTTAGATCTAGACCTGTGATAAAGTGTCGTTTTGATCTTAAGAGTTAGTTTGTTTGCTGTTCATAGCTGATTGAGCTTTTGCTTTCGTCATATGGTTTGAATTTAAGTATTTCTAGTGTTGAAACAGGTAAATCTTAAGGTGTCTTTTGATTTTGGACAAAAGCTTGTTTTCTTTCGCTTGAAATTGAATTCAAAGTTATACAACAACTTTCTTTTTGTAGTACATCAACATTAAGAAAGAGAAAAGAAATACCTGCATTGTGCATGTGCATTTTGACAGCTTGCATGTTAATTTAGGAAAAAGTGCATTAGTGTGTGCTCTATGATCTATGTGAAAAGATGATGTCTTTCTTTTCCCTCAGTAGTTAAGATTTTCAAAGTTGAAAGATTGAAAAGCTTGCTTATCATCTTAGACTGCATTTAGGAGTTGTACCATACATCTCGTGGTGATCCATAAAGGCAAACTGCTAAACAAGTTCAACCTTAAAATAAATTGAATTTACATAACAACGCTTTGAAACATAACACAAACACATAGAGGTCTAAGCTAGAGACGTGTTCCGGCGTCGTTAAACGTGATATCTTAGCGTTGAGTGGTTGGGTGATTCCTCCACGGTGAAGCGATAAGTATCAATACGGACTTGTGCTCCCACGTACCGTCGCGTATATATTGGGAGACCCCTATAGGAACAAAGCCTTTATCCATAGGAAGCCGTGTCGGCCGCCCTACTGATCGCAATGCAGTGAACACAGCATTCACAAAGATCGACCACTCGTACCGTAAAACGTATTCTGTGGTTTTGCGAAAAGTTTGGCACACCCTCTGCCTAGAACTCCAGAGTAGTTTCTTTTGGCCTTTTTCAAACTCTATAACTGAAAAAGTCCATCCGAGCATTTGTCACTTCGGGCTCGTTAAAACATCGAAGGAGACTAGAGTCATCTTTAGCTTTTTCTCGACTCTTAAAAAGTGAAAAAGCAAGTTGTGTTTAAAGCGTCGTTATAAAATTTATTTTAAGCGGAACATAATCACCTCCTATTCCTGCGTTGATCTGTAGGTTGAGAACATGGAACGCACCAACCAAGGAATTCCACATGATGGAAATCCTAGTCCTTTCTCCTCTTGGGGAGAAGTTGGTGCGCCCCACATGGCCACATTGTCGCTTCTAGGACTGACAATTGGCCTGCCAATTTGGCTATTCTCAACCAATGTAGTTCAGAACACCATGGTTCCTGAACAGTCGAGTCAACAGTTAGATCAGTCTAGAGCTGACCACCAGCCTTCTACTTCCTATAACTCTTCCTCCAATCCTTCATCTTCGCAAGGTAGAGCCGGCAAAAGCCAAGCTCCCATGGAGAAGAAGGAGAAGAAGAAGAGAGAGAAGAAGAAGAAGGAGCCTAAGGCGACTGGGGGCAAGCAAAAGACATCTGACAAAAATCCACACACAGCACAGACCGGGCCTAAATCGCCATGTGTCATATGTAAAGGAGACCACTTCCATAGAGATTGTCCCTGTATTCCCCGGATATTAAGGGACTGGTCCCCTCGTTTGCACAATTCGGGAGCATCAACCTCTGATAGCCATGTTGAATGCTTACCGTCAACCAGCGAAAGTGAAGGTTCAAGACAAAGAGGGGGAGCAAGATCCCCCTGCAGACTGTGTGAAGGCGATCACGCCATCCACCGTTGTCCCTTCTTAGACGAAGCGAAAAGAGTTTTGGAAGATCGTCCGGTTTCACCGTTGAGTCTTCCTCCTGGATACAAAAAACTCGTGCCAAGTCCTTCGTTGGTTGAGAATACAGCTGGCTCGCTCAAGTGGTCGGCTGAAGCGTCAGTCATTGAAAATGAACCTACTGAATCCAGACCGGACGAAAGTCCAAAGGTCAAAACGACAGTTGACCCGGTTCTCCCTACAGAAGTTTCATCTTCAAATGACACTGTCACTGAAGATTCATCTTCAAATGACACCCTCACTGAAGAGAATAAGGATGACACCGTCCAGATTCTTTTCATCAACACCGACTCTGATGAGCATCAGGGCAATGCGCCCATTCCTTTATCGTAGGAAGGAACATCGTCAGGGTCATATCCGGCCGTGTATTCGGTCCCACCACCAAGCAACCTGGTTGTGTCCTTTGATTGGAACCAACTAGGCAGACCCCGGTTGCCAGCCAGTATACCATTCAGAATCATAGTCCAAATTTATAGAATGGTAATGGCTGGCACTATCATTGATGAAGGGGCATCTGTGAGTATCCTTTCCTCTGTTGCTTGGAAAGCACTGGGTTCCCCGGCGCTTTTGCCTGAGATAAGAAATCTCTTGGGTTTTGATAAAGGAACCAGTCGACCATTAGGGATCCTCCCCAATGTGCCTGTTACATTGAAAGGGAAGACCGTTCAAATGAACGTGATGGTCGTTCAAGGACCCTTGTGTTATAGACATTTTTGTGCCTAACAGCATAGAGCATGAAATGTCAATAATCTGAGGGATCCAAAGTCCCTAAACATGTTGTTCTTACCCTTAGAAGAACAAGGTTTGCAAACCATAACACTGAAAATCAGTTCTCCACCTAAAAACACTCAAAAATAGGCTATTTCTGGATCATGTCAGCTGCTCCACTGAGCATCTACGCTGAATGTCAACTGCTCCTCCTTGTACCTGCGCTGAAGGTCAAAACTAATGAAGGCTACCTGCGCTGGGCGAGATTGGCCAAGTGGCACAGTCATTCTGCAAGGTGTCAACTGCCCAGGAAGCTTCCAAACTGACACATGGGTAAAGGAATTCGCCTAGTGATGAGTAAGAGGGTCTTGATCTCCAAGTGGAAGCAAGATTCTCCAAGTGAACTCAAGAACTAAAGATTAACTAAAGTGGGAGAGGACACAAGTCAGCTTCAGGCCAGTCTCAAGATGACTCATCCTTTCTCCAAAAACCTATATATAGAGCTCTCTCATGAGGTCTAGAGAGGCTGGAATTTTGTGCAAGTAAGGAAGTGCTGTTGGTTTGTGATTAGAGCTATTGGGTGTTTGCTTGAAGGAGGTGAAGAGGAGATTTCTTTCAGCTGGGAGGTGTTGCTGGATTGGGCCCATTGTGGTTGTAACTCTCTCAGAACTTTACTTCTATTATCAATAAAGTATTTGAGGTTCTTCTATATGCATGTGTCTTTATGATGAATAGATGCTTGTATATTTGATTTATGCTAATCCTATAATCGATTATGGATGTATGCTTCTTGTAGTTTCCTTTCCTTGTGCTTTTACAGGATCTGTGTGTAGCTGGGCCAACAAAAGGACAAGGAGCTAGGAGCAAGCGGCAAGGAGTGAAGACTGGATCGACTATTAGCGCAAGATAACGGTTAGTAGATCATCCTTTTCTTCCCTCTCTCATCTCATAAAGAAGAAACTTTGAATAGCTTTGCATTCTGTTGTTGCTGGAGTACTATCACCTTCAGAGTGGGATAGAGGCATTCTGCATTAGATACTTTTCCCCCCAACAAAATGGCGACTCCGCTGGGGAGCGTATCTTGTTAGTTTGTTGTGTTTATTGCTATTCATTTCATAAACAAGGAGAGTACCAAATCGAACTGTGTTTGAATCTATCAAACACAAAGTAGAGGGCAGCTACTCTGGCTCAGTTTCTGAGCAAGTTTATGATTTGAAGAGCTGATCCACAAGGACTCTAATAAGCTCTTAGTGATATATTTTCATCCTCCTTTGCATCCCTTAGTGTGTCCTTGACTGATAGCTTCTGATTTGAGCAAAAACTGTGAATTTTTGAGCAATCTGTGACTCGGAAACCAAGACGGACGAAAGTCTCGTTCTTCATTGCAGACTGTACAAAGGCAGTCTGCATTTCAGCGCAGTTCCCGAAGGGGCTACCTGCGCTGAAGGTCAAACAGGCAGTGTTACACCTGCGTTGGACCAGTCTTGGCTTGAGTTTCTGTGGTTTCCTGCTGTGTCTTGATTTGTTTTCACTGTTGTTTTTGCCGTTTGCTGCCAGTCAGTGGGCCTATCTGAAACCATCTTCCTTTGTCATTATTCCGCCTCAGTTGTATAAAGAAAATGTATTTGTTCTTTTGTATTTCTTGTGTCATTTACAGTTTCCCATAACGAAAGTGAACCAGTCATGCATTGACCTCTTAGATCTAGACCTGTGATCGAGTGTCGTTTTGATCTTAAGAGTTAGTTTATTTGCTGTTCATAGCTGATTATGTTTGTCGCTTTCGTTATATGGTTTGAATTTATATATTTCTAAGTGTCGAAACAAGTGAATCGTAAGGTGTCTTTCGATTTTTGGACAAACTTGTTTGTTGTCGCTTGAAATTGAATTCAAAGTTATACAACAGCTTTCTTTTTGCATTTCATCAACATTAAGAAAGAGAAAAGAAATACTTGCATTGTGCATGTACATTATGACAGTTTGCATGTGATTTAGGAAAGTGCATTAGTGTGTGCTCTATGATCTGTGTGAAAAGGTGTTATCTTCCTTCTCCCTCAGTAGTTAAGGTTTTCAAAGTTGAAAGATTGAAAAGCTTGCTTATCATCTTAGATTGCATTCAGGAGTGTTTCTATACATCTCGTGGTGATCCATAAAGGCAAACTGCTAAACAAGATCAACCTTAAAATAAATTGAATTTACATAACAACGCATTGAAACATAACGCAAACATATAGAGGTCTAAGCTAGAGACGTGTTTCGGCGTCGTTAAACGTGATATCTTAGCGTTGAGTGGTTGGGTGATTCCTCCACGGTGAAGCGATAAGTATCAATACGGACTTGTGCTCCCACATACCGTCGCGTATATATTGGGAGACCCCTATAGGATCAAAGCCTTTATCCATAGGAAACCATGTCGGCCGCCCTACCGATCGCAATGCAGTGAACACAGCATTCACGAAGATCGACCACTCGTACCGTAAAACGTATTCTGTGGTTTTGCGAAAGGTTTGGCACACCCTCTGCCTAGAACTCCAGAGCAGTTTCTTTTGGCCTTTTTCAAACTCTATAACTGAAAAAGTCCATCCGAGCATTTGTCACTTCGGGCTCGTTAAAACATCGAAGGAGACTAGAGTCATCTTTAGCTTTTTCTCGACTCTTAAAAAGTGAAAAAGCAAGTTGTGTCTAAGCGTCGTTATAAAATTTATTTTAAACGGAACATAATCACCTCCTATTCCTGCGTTGATCTTAAAGTTGAGAACATGGAACGCCCCAACCAAGGAACTCCACATGATGGAAGTCCTAGTCCATTCTCCTCTTGGGGAGAAGTTGGTGCGCCCCACATGGCCACATTGTCGCTTCCAGGACTGACGATTGGCCTACCTATTTGGCTATTCTCAACTAGTGTAGTTCAGAACACCATGGTTCCTGAGCAGTCGAGTCAACAGTTAGATGAGTCTAGAGCATCCCACCAGCCTTCTACTTCTTCTAACCCTTCCTCCAATCCTTCATCTTCAAAAGGTAGGGCTGGCAAAAGCCAAGCTCCCACGGAGAAGAAGGAAAAGAAGAAGAAAGAGAAGAAGAAGAAGGAGCCTAAGGCGACTGGGGGCAAGCAAAAGACATCTGACAAAAACCCACACACAGCACAGACCGGGCCTAAATCGCCATGTGTCATATGTAGAGGAGACCACTTCCATAGAGATTGTCCCTGTATTCCCCGGATACTAAGGGACTGGTCCCCTCGTCTGCACAATTCGGGAGCATCAACCTCTGATAGCCATGTTGATTGCTTACCGTCAACCAGCGAAAGTGAAGGTTCAAGACAAAGAGGGGGAGCAAGATCCCCCTGCAGACTGTGTGAAGGCGGTCACGCCATCCACCATTGTCCCTTCTTAGACGAAGCGAAGAGAGTTTTGGAAGATCGTCCGATTTCTCCGGTAGTACTTCCTCCTGGATACAAAAAACTCGTGCCAAGTCCTTCGTTGGTTGAAAATACAGCCGCCCCGCTCAAGTGGTCAGCTGAAGCGTCAGTCATTGAAAATGAACCTACTGAATCCAGACCAGACGAAAGTCTAAAGGTCGATATGGCAGTTGACCCGGTTCTTCCTTCAGAGGTTTCATCCTCAAATGACACCGTCACTGAAGATTCATCTTCAAGTGACACCCTCACGGAAGAGAATAAGGATGACACCATCCAGGTTCTTTTCGTCAACACAGATTCTGATGAGCATCAAGGAAATGCGCCCATTCCTTTATCGCAGGAAGGAACATCGTCAGGATCGTATCCGGCCGTGTATTCGGTCCCACCACCAAGCAACCTAGTTGTGTCCTTTGATTGGAACCAACTGGGCAGACCCCGGTTACCAGCCAGTATACCATTCAGAATCATAGTCCAAATTTATAGAATGGTGATGGCTGGAACTATCATTGATGAAGGGGCATCTGTGAGTATCCTTTCCTCTGTTGCTTGGAAAGCACTGGGTTCCCCGGCGCTTTTGCCTGAGATGAGAAATCTCTCGGGCTTTGATAAAGGAACCAGTCGACCATTAGGGATCCTCCCCAATGTGCCTGTTACATTGAAAGGGAAGACCGTTAATTTGAACGTGATGGTCATTCAAGGACCCTTGGATTATAACCTACTCCTTGGACGTGACTATATATATTGCATGGGAGCTATAGTCTCCTCACTCTTTAGAGTAATGTGTTTTCCACACGAAGGAAGGGTGGTCAAGCTCGTAGGCCAACTTTCATTTCCGGGATCACGCATCGCAAATAGTCAAATACCAACCCTCAATGGTCTATTCACCCAAGAAAGGTCTCCACCCCCAGTCCTCCTTCCCGATGAATGCGAGTGATTCGGAAAGATAGAACTGGAACCCAGGGGGCATGCATCCTGGTCTGCTTCGGGCAGAAGAAACCTTGGGTATAAAGTAGAATTTCCGCGAAAGAATATGACTAGTCCGTACCCTGTCCGTGGATGGAAGAGGGGTTGTTCTAGGATAGGATTCTTTTGATAAGGTTACTTGTCTGACAAAGGTCATTCAACTCTGTCTAAACAGGTAGGCTACCAAGGAAAGAGATTCTATTGCGGCAGCAAATGGAAACCATCTTTGGATAAAAGGCAAGCCTCACCCATTAAAACTAATGTTTTAGAGGATAAGTAGGGGCAGCCTCCAAAGAAGGGGATTCATTTGCTGCAACAAGTAGTAACCATCTTTGAGTAACCTAATGATAGACATCGCCGAAGAAAGAGTTTCATTTGCGGCAGCAAATAAAACCATTCTTTGGGTAACCAGAAAGAGGCAAGCCTCCCTCAATAACATCAATGTTTTGTCTTTGAGTAGTGTTCTTCTCTTGTCGCAAGTAGCTGCTCTCTTGTCGCAAGTAGCTGTTCTCTTGCGATCTTGCAAAAGATCTGTTAAAATTGGGCCGACGGGAAGACAAGTACCGCATAAGACCCGTTAAAATAACGAGAAGACAAGTATCGTTAACATTAGACTAGCAGGACGACAAGTAGCTGTGAACACCCAAAGAAAAACAAAGGTGAAAGAGAGGAGGGGCAGCCTTGAAATTGTATTTTATACCTGGGGGCATGCAAAGATGAGGGGAAAAGGTCAAAATTGCCAAATTTAGAGCATAGCTTTGGTAAGGCGCAAGCTCTATAAAAAATGGGATCTTTCAGGAGACACTCTTATCTCATGACTGGTATATCGAGCAGTTTTTAGCATAAAGTTCATGCTCGTTAAAAAAAATAAACGCAAGATTCGAGCAGTTTTACCGTGGAATTTATGCTCGTTAAAAAATAGAAAAGCGTGAGCAAGGGTTCCACCAGATTTCAAGCTCATTAAAAAATGAACCTATCCCGGTAAATAACCATTGTGATCGTAAATTTATTAGCCACAAAAGCTTTGGTCGTGTTTACACCTGCCACCTCCATTCCATTTGGCCGATCATTCACCCCCATATGATTGTTTACCCATTTTGAGGAACAGCTGCAAAGAGTGATTTCACTTAGCCATCCTTGTGACACTGCCGTGATTGGAAAATTCCAACCTGTACCTGGAATTTGCTGCTATCCCTGTTTATCACTCGTTCCTCAAAAGACGAGTCTTCTTTAAGCTCTTTTCAACTGACTCGTAAAATATGAAAAGATTGCCGAGTTTTGGCCTTCCAGCTCGTTAAAAGGACCGGAAGAGCTATGCCTCCTCTAGATTTTAATCTTTTTGGACCTAAGGGATTATTGCACAAAAAGGTCGAGCGCTTGTTTTATTCGGCTCGTTAAAGTTATTGAAAATTCATCCCTTTTGTATTGTTTTATACTTTTTCGGACTTAAGGGATTAGATGACGAAAAAGGAATTTTGGAGTTAACTTTCTGTACCTTTTCAGACTCTCTAAAAATGAAAAGGACCGAGTTGTCTTTGTCGCTAGACTCGTTAAAATGATTAAATAGCGAAAAACTTGTCTTTAGACGAGAACGAGTTTCCCTATCGCTAGGCTCGTTAAAACATAGCGATGGGCTTGCCCGAAGGGCAGGTTATAGAACAAGCATATGTTATCCTCCTCAAGCTTGACAAAAATAAAGAGGTACTGGTCAGAAATGACTGGGGAAAAATTGGGAGAACCTTGAAGCTTTGATGGTAGCAAGTCGCTCTTGAACATGACACTTTGTCCTCCGTACCACATCGGGTTGGGTTGTTTCATTCACCGGTCTCATCACCATGGTCCTCGCCAAACCATCCGTATTTGGGGTAATGCTACCGATCCATGACATTAGTGTCGTTATATGTTCAAGAGATGTGTTCAGAAAGAGTCAACCGTGTCCCATCCACTGCCATACATTATCCTTCATCCACCCATGATCGCCACCCTGAATCATATCTCACAGTTTGTTTTCACCTCCACTAAAGTCATTAGCTCCGTTCCGTGTCACTGATGTGGGATTCATTAAGGCCCTCCTTGACGGATCGCTTCTTGTCGACTTCAGCTCATTATCCAAGAAGTTGATCTAGGAACACCCCCCCAGTACTTTGAAGCTTGCATGCCTCAATGGAAAGTTTCTCACTTCCGGCGACAGGTATACATCAATGACCTTCGACCAGAAGATTTTGCGTGGTGTTCGACGCCAAGTCCTTTATTCACACCACGTGAATTGTACTGCAGTACCTTGAGGGTCATTGTCATTATTGGTGACTCCTCTCGCGCTTGTTAACGGTTTACAGTATTGACCGGTAATCAAGCGATGTTTTTCCATGTTCGACTTCAACGCAATTCTCACATGGATCGACTTGTACTTAGAGTGAAGATCGAACGAGATTGAAGACCCCGGATCTAGTTTCATCCATCCAGGCTGCGATATATATTCAGGATATAAAGACATTTGATATGTACATCTTTACAGCAGATGATCATCCTACTCAAAGGATGATAATTTCAGCAGAGAATTATCAGTCTATCATCAGACGGTCGTCTGTTATATGTACCAAAATGAATTTATAAAGCTGAGCATGGGAATGCCCGCCTCAGCTAGATCATGAAAGCAGAATGAAAAAATAATGTATTGTATTGTATTTTATTGCAGGGCACCTCTCAGCCGATTGAATGAACTTCGGATCCTCCTAATAAAGCATTTCACCCGATAAACGACCTCATACTTTAGGGGGCAACTGTTATAGACATTTTTGTGCCTAACAGCATAGAGCATGAAATGTCAATAATCTGAGGGATCCAAAGTCCCTAAACATGTTGTTCTTACCCTTAGAAGAACAAGGTCTGCAAACCACAGCACTGAAAATCAGTTCTCCACCTAAAAACACTCAAAAACAGGCTATTTCTGGATCATGTCAGCTGCTCCACTGAGCATCTGCGCTGAATGTCAACTGCTCCTCCTTGTACCTGCGCTGAAGGTCAAAACTAATGAAGGCTACCTGCGCTGGGCGAGATTGGCCAAGTGGCACAGTCATTCTGCAAGGTGTCAACTGCCCAGGAAGCTTCCAAACTGACACATGGGTCAAGGAATTCGCCTAGTGATGAGTAAGAGGGTCTTGATCTCCAAGTGGAAGCAAGATTCTCCAAGTGGACTCAAGAACTGAAGATTAACTAAAGTGGGAGAGGACACAAGTCAGCTTCAGGCCAGTCTCAAGATGACTCATCCTTTCTCCAAAAACCTATATATAGAGCTCTCTCATGAGGTCTAGAGAGGCTGGAATTTTGTGCAAGTAAGGAAGTGCTGTTGGTTTGTGATTAGAGCTATTGGGTGTTTGCTTGAAGGAGGTGAAGAGGAGATTTCTTTCAGCTGGGAGGTGTTGCTGGATTGGGCCCATTGTGGTTGTAACTCTCTCAGAACTTTACTTCTATTATCAATAAAGTATTTGAGGTTCTTCTATATGCATGGTGTCTTTATGATGAATAGATGCTTGTATATTTGATTTATGCTAATCCTATAATCGATTATGGATGTATGCTTCTTGTAGTTTCCTTTCCTTGTGCTTTTACAGGATCTGTGTGTAGCTGGGCCAACAAAAGGACAAGGAGCTAGGAGCAAGCGGCAAGGAGTGGAGACTGGATCGACTATTAGCGCAAGATAACGGTTAGTAGATCATCCTTTTCTTCCCTCTCTCATCTCATAAAGAAGAAACTTTGAATAGATTTGCATTCTGTTGTTGCTGGAGTACTATCACCTTCAGAGTGGGATAGAGGCATTCTGCATTAGATACTTTTCCCCCCAACACCTTGGATTATAACCTACTCCTTGGACGAGACTATATATATTGCATGGGAGCAATAGTCTCCTCACTCTTTAGAGTAATGTGTTTTCCACACGAAGGAAGGATGGTCAAGCTCGTAGACCAACTTTCATTTCCGGGATCACGCATCCCAAATAGTCACATACCAACCCTGAATGGTCTATTCAATCAAGAAATGTCTCCACCCCCAGTCTTCCTTCCCGATGAGTGCGAGTAATTCGGAAAGATAGGACTGGAACCCAGGGGGCATGCATCCTGGTCTGCTTCGGGCAGAGAAAACCTTGGGTATAAGGTAGAATTTCTGCGAGAGAGTATGACTAGTCCGTACCCCGTCCGTGGATGGAAGAGGGGTTGTTCTGGAATAGGATTCTTTTGTCAAAATTACGTGTTTGACAAAGAGTCATTCACCCTTGTCTATTTCGGTAGACAGTGCCGAGGAAATGTTTTCGTTTGAAGAAGTTAACAAGACAATCTTTGGGTAACCTGAAAGAGGTAAGCCTCACCCTTTAAAACAAATGTTTTAACGGATAAGTAGGGGCAGCCTTGAAATTGTACTTTATACCTGGGGGCATGCAAACCTTTTGGAGTGCAAGCTAAGAGCGGTTATTCATTTGTTTTTTGGGTTAGCCGTTTCCGAACTTGCATAAAGAAAGGATGAGATGGAGTAAAGCTTAGTGAAGATGAAACTCCTTAAAAAATAGAGATCTCACAGGAGACATTTCTTATCTTATGACTGGTATAATCGAGCAGTTTTACCGCGGAATTTATGCTCGTTAAAAAATAGAAAAGCGAGATCCAAGCAGTTTTAGCACATAGTTCATGCTCGTTAAAAAATAAACATAAGATTGAGCAGTGTTTTGGCGCATTCAAGCTCGTTAAATAAAAAATGAACCTATCCCGGTAAATAACCACTGTGATCGTAAATTTATCAGCCATAAAAAGCCTTGGTCGTGTTTGCACCTGCCACCTCCACCGTCATTTGGCCAATCGTTCACCTACATATGATTGTTTACCCATTTTGAGGAACAGCTGCGAAGAGTGATTTCACCTAGCCATCCTTGTGACACTGCCGTGATTGGAAAATTCCAACCTGTACCTGGAATCTGCTGCTATCCCTGTTTATCACTCGTTCCTCAAAATACGAGTCTTCTTTGAGCTCTTTTCATCTGACTCGTAAAATATGAAAAGTTTGCCGAGTTTTGGCCTTCCAACTCGTTAAAGTGACCGGAAGAGCTATCCCTCCTCTAGATTTTAATCTTTTTGGACCTGAGGGATTATTACACAAAAAGGTCGAGCGCTTGTTTTATTCGGCTCGTTAAAATTATCGAAAACTCATCCCTTCTATATTGTTTTATACTTTTTCGGACTTAAGGGATTAGATGACGAAAAAGGAATTTTGGAGTTAACTTTATGTATCTTTTCAGACTCTCTAAAAATGAAAAGGACCGAGTTTTCCTTGTCGTTAGACTCGTTAAAATGATTAAATAGCGACAAACTTGTCTTTAGACGAGAACGAGTTTCCCTATCGCTAGGCTCGTTAAAACATAGCGATGGGCTTGCCCGAAGGGCAGGTTATAGAATAAGCATATGTTATCCTCCTCAAGCTTGACAAAAATAAAGAGGTACTGGTCAGAAATGACTGGGGAAAAATTGGGAGAACCTCAAAGCTTTAATGGTAGCAAGTCGCTCTTGAACATGACACTTTTCCTCTGTATCACATCGGGTTGGGTTGTTTCATTCACCGGTCTCATCACCATGGTCTTGCCAAACCATCCACATTTGGGGTAATGCTACCGATCCATCGCATTAGTGTCGTTATATGTTCAAGAGATGTTGTTCAGAAAGAGTCAACCGTGTCCCATCCACTGCCATACATTATCCTTCATCCATCCATGACCGCCACCCTGAATCATATGTCACAGATTGTTTTCACCTCCACTAAAATCATTAGCTCCGTTCCGTGTCACTGATGTGGGATTCATTAAGGCCCTCCTTTGACGGATCGCTTCTTGTCGACTTCAGCTCATTATCCAAGAAGTTGATCTAGGAACAACCCCCTCAGTACTTTGAAGCTTGCATGCCTCAATGGCAAGTTTCTCACTTCCGGCGACAGGTATACATCAATGACCTTCGACCGAAAGATTTTGCATGGTGTTCGACGCCAAGTCCTTTATTCACACCACGTGAATTGTACTGCAGTACCTTGAGGGTCATTATCATTATCGGTGATTCCTCTCGCGCTTGTTAACGGTTTACATCATTGACCGGTAATCAAGCGATGTCTTTCCATGTTCGACTTCAGCGCAATTCTCACATGGATCGACTTGTACTTAGAGTGAAGATCGAACGAGTTTGAAGACCCCGGATCTAGTTTCATCCATCCGGGCTACGATATATATTTAGGAAATATAAAGACATTTGACATGTACATCATTGCAGCAGATGATCATCCTACTCAAAGGATGATAATTTCAGCAGAGAATTATCAGTCTACCATCAGACGATCGTCTGTTCTATGTACCGAAATGAATTTATAAAGCTGAGCATGGGAATGCCCGCTTCAGCTAGATCATGAAAGCAGAATGAAAAATAATGTATTGTATTGTATTTTATTACAGGTCACCTCTCAGCGATTGAATGAACTTCGGATCCTCCTGATAAAGCATTTCACCCGATAAACGACCTCATACTTTAGGGGGCAACTGTTATAGACATTTTTGTGCCTTACAACATGAAGCATGAAATGTCCATAATCTAAGGGATCCAAAGTCCCTAAACATGTTGTTCCTACCCCTAGAGGAACAAGGTCAGCAAACCACAGCACTGAATAGCAGTTCTCCACCTGAAAACACTCAAAAACAAGCTAATTCTGGATCATGTCAACTGCTCCACTGAGCATCTGCGCTGAATGTCAACTGCTCCACTGTCTACCTGCGCTGAATGTCAACTGCAAAGAAGGCTACCTGCGCTGGGTGAATTGGGACATGTGGCACAGTCATTCCTCAAGGTGTCAATGCCCAGGAAGCTTCCAAAATGACACTTGGATCAAGGAATTCGACTAGTGATGAGTAAGAGGCTCTAGATCTCCAAGTGGAAGCAAGAACCTCCAAGTGGACTCAAGAACTGAAGAATAACTGAAGTGGGAGAGGACACTAGTCAGCTTCATGCCAGCTTCAAGCTGACTCATCCTTTCTCCAAAACTCCTATATATAGAGCTCTCTCATGAGGTCTAAAGGAGGCTGGAATCTTGTGAATGTAAAGAATTGCTGTTGGTTTGAGTATAGAACTATTGGGTGACTTGCTTTGAAGGAGGTGAAGAGGAGATTTCTTTCTGCTGGGAGGTGATGTTGGATTGGGCCTCTTATGGTTGTATCACTTCCTGAACTTTACTTCTTCCATTAATAAAGCATTTGAGGTTCTTCTATATGCATGTGTCTCAATGGTGTATTGTTATACTTGTGTATTTGATTTATTCTAATCCTTGAATCAATTATGAATGTATGCTTCTTGTAGTTTCCCTCTCTTGCCATTTTGCAGGATCTTGGTGTAGCTGGGCCAGTGAAAGAGACAGGAGCTGGGAGCAAGCAGCAAGGAGAGAAGATTGGATCAATCATTAGCGAAAGACATCGGTTAGTGGATCTCTTTCTCTCCTATTTTACTTTCATAAAGAAGAAATCTTAGATAGCTTTGCTTTGATTGTTGCTGAGGTACTATCACCCTTAGAGTGGGATAGGGTCATTCCGTATTGGATACTTTTCCCAACAACAATAGTGTACGTTGTCATGGAGTAAAGTAGAAATGGACACCAGCCATAGTTGAGTTGCGAAAGGGATAAAAGTGGCTGGCCAGTTGTCAACATGGGAGGATTGTGTCATCAATGGGAGCCTATGTAACAGAGAAATAAGATTCGATCTTCTATTAATAGCTTCAGTTAAATCTCCAAACGGATCTACGCCCCAGTTGATATCTTTAAGTGGCCATCAGAGGATTTTAAACCGCATTGAGTTATTTATATATAAGTCATTGTTTTATGATAGAACCTTCTGCAGATGAATTAAAGATATCAGTAATGTGGCAATCATAAAGGTATCAGATGAATTAAGCACATGGAAAATGTAACGTGGCAATCGTTGCAATATGTGGGCATTCGATTCATCTAAAAGAGCATATGTGGCAGTTTGACCCATATTTTAGCAATTTCTGTAAAGTGGCAAAGCGTATCTCCAGAAATTTGAGAGCAGTTGCAAAGTGGCATTCAAAGGTTTGATTGCCTATTTCTGTCTTCACACTGGAAAAATGGAAGGCTTTTCTATCTCTAAGAGCAGATGGAGGATTCTTTTCTATCTTCATGGCTTTAGTTAAAACGGCGCCCCTGTTTTTGGGTTGATCTGTTTTCTCCTAGAATAGTTTATTCAATGTATTAAAAAATCATTTGTAAGAGTCAAAGAGAGAGAGAGTTTTGAGCGCTGGTGGAGGAGAGAGAATAGAGCTTTCATTGTACAGTCTTTGACAGGGATTTTAATGAAAATACCCAGCTCTGGCTTCTGAGATTCCTGTGGTATGAGATTTAACATTTGTGTCCTCTTTTGTTTCATATGTAGCCTGTTATGTGTTCATGTCATTTCATGATCGTTTCCAATTGAATAAATGAAGTGTTAAGGTAGAATTCATATTTTGTATGCTCTGCCTTTAAGTTTGTTCATATTTAATGTTTTCTTCTGTTTGACAAGGATTCATCCTCTATGCCCTTGTCAGATCCTCAGCAGTCTTGCCATTCTATTTAATCTCAATTTGATGTTAAACTTTCTTGCCTACCTTGCCTCAGGAGACAATCTGTGTTTTTGATTACATTTCTCTGTTCACACTGTTTCTTTGCCCCATGCAGCCCAGAAAAACCCCATCATTTTATTAGAAACCCCTTTTTATCAGTTTACTAGCCTAAAATCAGTGTTATTTATTGGTCATCTCAGCCCTTTGAAGACCTTTTGCCGAGATAGACCCGGAGAGAGCCCTCTCCTATCCTCGTAGGGCTAGCTACGAGGCTAAGTGGTTTGATGTTGCCTTGGATTTTGTCTTCTTCAGCTTGAGGCCAAATTCGAGCACTAACATATTGGCGACCATACTGGGGAGAACATTCGACTTGTTGATTGTCTTGTCCCAGTACATGAAATCAAATTGTAGATCTGATGCTGATGGTGGACAGAAGTCAGACACATATGCAGGCTGAACCATTCACCTGGTGACTCCAATTCGATCCAGACATTCCAACGCTTGCTGATCTATTCATGCAATGGTAGGGTATGTGGCAAACCCTGCCCTGTGTGAAGTTGTAGAAGAAGTAAGAAATGAGTTAGCAGATTCTGAATTTGATGAAGATTTTTTCAGTGCCTTGCTTCATTGGTTGAAATCTCCAAAGTTCCCTTTTGAAACTAAAACTAGATTTTGCGAGTTAGTTGTTGAAAGCGTTGAGACGGAGATTCAATGTTTAGATGAGCAGATCCAATCATATAATTTCCAAGACCCTAAAAAGTTCTTGGAAATCCTTCCTCCATTGAAACAAGAAATAATAGACCTTCCTACAGATGTTTACATTGACAATGTGTAGCTGGGGGTATGTATTGCAGAGTTGGGGCAGCCGACAGAGTCTGGCTTTCGCGATCCAATTGCGATGTACATGGAAATGTTTTTCAGTTTGATTGATAGATCAGGCTGTATTCTACGTGACCAGGCTCATTACGTGCATGAAGGGCTGCCAGCAATAACATCTCTGTCTTGGTGGAAGCATTCTCAAGCGGCATTATTCTTAGGTTTACTTGAAAGGTTAATCTGGCATTTTAGTATTACCTGATCTATTGTTTGTACAACAGATTAGGGTAGGTTTTGTAAATAAATAAGCAGCCAAAGGGCAAAATTTTGTTCCAGTTTTATTACAGTTCTAGTTAGAAGTTTGCTGAGTCAGTTTTTCAATCATTTCAGTCAAGTTTCAGTCCATGAATGAGTCAGAACTCTTGTGTTGGTTGTTGGAATGATGACTCCATCACCCAATGGACGGAGGCACTGTCTGCTCTCCCAAAGCTTTGCGGTTCTTGGCAACTCCAAAAAGCGGCAGCTGCCATCCCCATTGGAGCCAATGTTAGACTCCGTCTTCTCAAAGTTCTCTGTCACAGTCAAAATGACAGGTGGCTGTCAAAATCTCAGTTCAAATGTGCAGGCCAATGACAATTAGCTTTCACCCACTGCTACTTAGATGTCTACAAAGCTTGATGTTTCAATAACACTTGCAGGTTAGGAGAAGGTTCAGTAGATGTTTATTTCAGGAATGTCATCAATGTGAAATAGATTCTTCTTCAAAACCCTGTTTTGAAGAAGAAATCATCAAATATGTTTTTGTAATAAATAGGTAAATGTTCCAAAGCTCTATAGTCTTCAATGGCAACAGCTTCAGTAGCTCCAATCCCTGCAGAAACAGCCAAAGAAATCATCAGATGTGTCAAAATGCTTCAAAGTTTCCAATTCTTCAAATGACAGCCCTGTTTCAGCTTCAAAGGCAACTCTGTCACCACATTATCTTCACCAGTTTCAACAAACAGATAGCTCAATTTTCCAGGGAGCTCAACTGTGGATCAACACCCGCTGACAGTTTTAAATTAGTATTAAAATTACTGTCGCAGGTATTCAATGCACCTCGTTACTTGTCAATGGACTTGTATTTTTCCGCAGGTATGTTCCTCACCAAGTAGATAGGCTGGAGAAAACAAATGTAATTGGAAGACAAAGCAAGGGTGCATCAGAATTGGAGACCTGGATAGTAAATTTAAATATTTCCTTAAGGAATATTCAGAAAGTACCACAGTGGGAACTGTTGTTAGTCTTCTGATACGAACTGCTCAAAAAGTTCCAAGGCTTGCAGAGGCTCAATCCCGCCAACTCATCCCTCTCTTTTTAACATTTCTTGGTTATTCTAACCAGGATAGTGCCAGCGTTGAAATCTATGACGAGAGCCAATGTAAAGGGAAGGAGAAGAGAGACATTATCAAGGAATGGCTAATTTTGATTAAAGAAATCAGAAACCCCAGATCATTTTTTTTTTTAGAGGTCATTTTCTTAAGGAAATTCTTACTAACAGGATTCTAGAGCAAAGTGATCCAGATATTCAGCTTAAAGTTTTGGAATGCTTGTTGAATTGGAAGGATGGTTTTTTGCTTTCATATGAGGAACATCTGAAGAATTTGAAGACTGCACGTGAAGAAGTGACGACATGGAGTCTGTCTAAAGAGAGTCAACAGATTGAAGAGGGTCACAGGGATGAATTGATTCCTATAATTATACCGATACTCATATCAAAGGTCAAGAAGATTAAGGGTGGCTCTTCAAGAAAGTCTGCAGTTCTCCAAAGGAAGGCAGTTCTGTGGTTTTTGGCACAGCTTGAAATGAATGAGTTGGCTCCCTTTTTCATTTTGCTTTTGAAATCTCTTCAAAATGCATTTATTGATGAGCATACCTCAATCTGCGGATCAAAATATTCTTGGGAAGCTGCTATAGAACAAGGCACATCAATGGATTTCATTAATTTGATTAGTATCGAAGGAGTTTTTACTTTGCCATACAAAAGGAAATCAAGATTTTTGCATGTAGTGAAGGATGTTTTGGAGACCTTTGATGAATCCAGAATGGTGCCTTATCTTCTCCCATTATTAGCATTTGTCCTTTGTATATTAGAATCCTGTGCATTAAGTTTAGAACACCAAAAGGACGCCATCTTCAATCATAATAGTAGACAGGGGGTTGAAATTCCTGCTGACTATGAGATGCCCGATGTAGCAATGTTAGAAAAGATCTTCAAACGATGATGAAAGGAGGATACATTGGACAAATGCCAAAATTAGACCTGATTAATTTTGTGCATTTTTTGGCAGTTTACAGACAAGAGTGGAATCATTGTTTTTCATGTTTAGTTGGAAATGGCTGTCTGTTTTAGGTGAGATATTGGAATGGCTGGGAAAAGTAGCATTTACCCTAAATCCAGAGTGGAAATTTGGTCTTCCTTCTGAGGAATATGTTCATGGTGCTGCAGGTCCTACTAGCTCTATTTATCACCAGGTGCACATGGTTCTTTTCGGGATTACCAAATGGATGCAATAACTCTTGAAGTGTCCCTGCGTCTCTCTCTTGAAAATGAATTGACTCACATATCATATCTTTTAGAGTTTGGCAGAAGCCATCTTCCTGAGTGATATGCAATGTGAAGACCGCATGTAACATCATCACTGCCAGTTCTAATGCATGTATTACAAACAGATAGTGTACGTTGTCATGGAGTAAAGTAGAAATGGACACCAGCCATAGTTGAGTTGTGAAAGGGATAAAAGTGGCTGGCCAGTTGTGTTATAGACATTTTTGTGCCTTATAGCTCTAAGCATGAAATTTCCATAAACCAAGGGATCCTAAGTCCCTAAAAGTGTTGTTCCTACCCCTAGAGGAACAAGGTCAATGAATTGCAACTTCTCCCAGAATTTCTCCACCAAAAACTGCTAAGAATCAGTCAAATCAGGATCATTTCGGCTGCTCCACTAGCTAGCTGCGTTGCATAGCACCCCAGTACACTAGCTAGGTGCGTTGCAATGCACCTAAATGCACTACCAGGGTGCACTGAGCGGGAAATGACAAATGGCAGTGTCATTCCGCAAGGTGGATAGACACTGGAAGCTTCCAGAATCTTCCCCAATGACACTTGCCTCACTGAGTTCGACCAAGGATGAGTAAGAGGCTCTCAGTCTCCAAGTGGAAGCAAGAACTGACAGAGAGAAGCCACTAGTCAAATCATAAGCTGTCTCATCCTCTTTACATACATCTATATATGGATCCCTCGTACCAGAGATCCAGAGGCTGGGATTTTGTACATGCAAAGAATTGCTGTTGGTTTTGAGATAGAGATCAGTGTATTGGGTGATTTATGCTTTGTTGGAGGTGGAGAGGGGATTCCCTTGCTGGGGGGTTGATGCTGGATCAGGAATCATCGGTTGTAACTCCTCCTGAACCTTCTTGTTATATCAATAAAACTATTTGAGTTTCTCCTACATGCTTGTGTACCAATGATGTTTTGTTATATTTGCATGTTTAGCTTAAATCTGATCCTAAGCTATTTATGAATGTAAATCCATGTCTTTGTGTAGTTTTCCTCTTCTGTGATCTTGCAGGAACTTGGTGAAGCTGGGAAAGTAAGGGAGCAGGTAGCTGGAAGCTGTCAAAGAGGAGAGATATTGGATCAAAGGACCAGCGCAAGACACAGGTTGGTTCATCCTATCCCTCTTCGTTTATAGTTCATAAAGAAGAATAAGAAAGTAGTTTTCCTTGTTTGTTTCTAAGGTACTGTCACACCTTAGTGGGATAGGGGCGTTCTGAGTAGACACTTTTCCCGTTAACAAAATGGCGACTCCGCTGGGAGCGTGTCTAGTTAGTTTGTTTGTGTTTCTCTTATTGTTTGTTTCATAAACACAGAAGTAGCAATCAAACTGCATTTGCCATTATCAAATGCAAAGTAGACACCTGCTACTTCAATCCATTCACTGGATTTGTTTATGATTTGAACAGCTGATTCACAAATGATCTGATTACCCTTTCTGATAGCTCTTAGACCTCCTTTAAATCCACCCTCTGATTGTGCATTACTGATTGCTTTTACTCGGCCAAAAACCATAGATTAAACTGCAAACCGTGATCGAGAACACGGATAGAAGTCTCGTTTCTGCCCCAGCGCATGCTCTGTGAAGAGATTATGCATTTCAACGCAGTGCCCGAGAGGGCTACCTGCGCTGCAATCCAGTTTCTCTGTGTAACAGGTGCGCTAACGACCTCATACTTTAGGGGGCAACTGTTATAGACATTTTTGTGCCTTACAGCTCTAAGCATGAAATATCCATAAACCAAGGGATCTTAAGTCCCTAAAAGTGTTGTTCCTACCCCTAGAGGAACAAGGTCAACCAATTACAGCTTCTCCTAGAAGTTCTCCACCAGAAACTGCTCAGAATCCATAGATTAAACTGCAAACCGTAACCCAGAACCCAGAAGGAATTCTCGTTTCTGCCCCAGCGCAGGCTCTGTGAAGAGATTATGCATTTCAACGCAGTTCCCGAGAGGGCTACCTGTGCTGCAATCCAGTTTCTCTGTGTAACAGGTGCGCTGATCAGCCTAGCCCTGTGCAACTGAGGTTCTTTGCTTCATTTTTTCAGTTTTGTCTCTGATTTTGCAGCCCGTGATCAGTGTGTGTCTGTTTAAAAACCCCTTTTCTTTGCCTTAATTCTGCCTCCTTTGTACAAAAATACTGTAGATGTTCTTTGTGTGTTTGTTACATCATTTACAGTTTTCCATTGAAAGAGTAGAATAGTCATACTGTCGTCCTTGGATTTAGATCTGTCGTAAGTGTCGATTTTCATCTTAGGAGAAAGTTTGTTTGCTGTTGACAGTCGATTATGCTTTTACTTTTGTCTTTGGTTTGAATTTGTCACTTTCTAGTGTTGAAACGAGTGTTTATTTCAAAATCATAAAGTGTCGTAATCTTCTCTACCTTTTGATTTCGAAAAGAAGCTTGTTTGTGTTTTTCACTTGAAAGCAAATTCAGATTTGTACATCAACTTTCTTTTTAGGCATCAATATTAAGAAAGTGAAAACAAATACATGCATATGTGCATTTGCATATTGATAGTCTGTTTGGCTTGATTTAGGAAAAGTGCATCTACAGTGTGCTCTTTGCTCTTTGAGAAAAGATTGTGTCTTTCTTTCCCCTTGTAGCTAGGATTTTCATTGCTGAAAAGAGATAAAAGTTTGCTTATCATCTTTAGATTGCATTTTAGGAATTAC
This sequence comes from Pinus tabuliformis, assembly GCA_031772625.1. NCBI lineage: Eukaryota > Viridiplantae > Streptophyta > Pinopsida > Pinales > Pinaceae > Pinus > Pinus tabuliformis. The sequence continues at coordinate 1,931,491 of CM062813.1, forward strand.
ATCTACATCTCGTGGTGAACCAAAAAGGCAAACATCATAAGAAAGATCAACTTAAAATAAATTGAATGAATCTAACAACGCTTTGGAACTTAATGCACAACATTTAGAGGTCTAGGCTAGAGACGTATTCCGACGTCGTAAAGCCTGGTAACTGTTGTCCTCACTGATGGTTGGGTGATTCCTCCACTTTGAGATGATAAGTGCCAGTACAGATTTGAGCTCCCACGTACCGTCGAGTATATATTGGGAGACCCCTATAGGCTTAAAACCTTTTATCCATAGGAAGCCGTGTCGGCCGCCCTACTGATCGCAATGCACCGAACACAGCATTCGGGAAGATTGACTGCCGTACCGTAAAAAGTATTCTGCAGTTTTGCGATTGGTTTGGTACTCCCTCTACCTAGATCTCCAGAGCAGTCCCTTTCATTCCTTTTCAAACTCCTTAAAGAAAAAGGTCCATCTGAGCACTTGTCACTTCAGGCTCATTAAAAATCGAAGGAGACTAGAGTCATCTTTTGTTTTTTCTCGACTCTTTAAAACTGAAAAAACAAGTTGTGTCAAAAGCGTCTAAAATTCATTTAATTCGGAAACATAATTCCCCTTTTTATTTTAGTTGATCGAGTAATCTGCAATCGTGGAAGAAAGTCAATTGAAACCCCGTCGTTCACGGAGGCTTACGAGTCAACCGCCTTTGTCTCCGGAATCGAAACTAGTACGGACAAAGCAAACTCGTTTAACTGGTTCAAAATCTCCTATTAAAGTTAGAACAAGTGTTCCAACAACATCCGAGATTCCGGTTACTCCAAACATTTATGGAAACCCTGCCTCTACAGAAGAAGTTCAACAACCACAGAGGGACAGTGATACTGATCCTAGTCTGAGAGTAAACACTCGTGTTACCGAACCAGTTCCATCTACAACCGGTTCAGAGAGTCTTGCTCTTCAAACATCTGTCGCTGTTGATTCCACCCCTTCTTCGGCACCAGAAATATTTTACGGACCTGACGGTCTTCCCCTTCCACCTGGTCTGATTGCAATTGAAGAAATTGTAGAAGATCCTCAAACAAGTACTCCAACACACTTTGGAGTCGGAACCATTCTATATCCTTCTTCATCAGAAGTTAGTCTACCACCAGTGGAAGTTCCTGTAGAATCGCTAGGTAATCTTTTGGATAGACTCCAAATGTCTGAACAACCGTCAACATCTAGGACTATGTCGTCTGACACAGCGACAACAAAAATACCTGCCGTCACTCCGACAATGTTCGCCGGCATACCATCTGTCCCAACTAGCTCTCAATCGCTAGAAGGAGCCCACTCAGGGGCTATTTCGATAGTCTGGTCTGTTCCTGTTTGTTCATCCAGAATAATATCCGGAAACTCTTGTGTTGAGTCCCAACAAATTGATCCATCTGGAGGTCAATTTGGGCAGTCTGGTCCCCAAGGGCAAACAATTCCCTTGAGTTCTGGATTACCACCGTATGGGGGGCAATATGCCCTTTCGTTATCCCCTCCGGGAGGATATCCATACGGGAGTTCACAACAATATTCAGGTTATACTGGAATTACCTCAAGTGGTTGGGTACCTATACTACCTCAACAACCAAGGGTTGTGTATCCGATGCAACAATGTGTACCTATGTCGAATATCCCGACTACACCAGCTATTGTGACAGTGTCACAAGTTCAAACGCTGCCTGTTGTATGTCAAACCCCGTGTCTTCTCAGAAGGTGACTTGGTCTTGCTTTACGACCAAGAATCCGATAAATTGGGAGCAGGTAAATTTAAGTCTTTATGGATGGGCCCCTATATTGTTAAACGGGTGTTGGCAAAAGGAGCCTACGAGTTAATGGATTATGACGGAGTTCCACTGGTGCAACCTCGTAATGGGTTGTACCTCAAGCGTTACTATGCTTAAATAGTAACCAATATGCTTTTGTTGTATTTTTTTTTCGCTAAAGTGTTTGTTTTGGTCGAGTAATCCACCTTTTTACATTTATTGTAGATGTCAAACCTTTTGGAGACATGTGTTGGATATGCCGACGGAGCGAGTCGTAGTTCGCAGAACCTGTCCTTCGCAGCTTGGGCCATTTTTGATCCAAGCGACGAGTTAGTAAGTTTCAGAGGTGTATGTATTGGTCAATCAACGAATAACATCGCTGAGTATAGCGCGTTGATAGAACTTCTCTCTGATGCCATCACCCATGGTATACACCGACTAATTGTCAGGCTAGACTCACAACTCGTAATACTACAACTGAATGGTATATATTCCGTCCGAAACCCAGCTATTTATCGCATGTTCCTAAGGGTTAAGATTTTGGAAAGACAATTTGATCTTATTCAATACCAACATATTTCCAGAAACTTAAACACATTAACCGACTCATTAGAAAACTATGTGTTAGATAGACATTTGCAACATTTGTAAAAAGAAACACATCATCAATGTTTTACATGTGGATCATATAGCTCAACCAGAATAAAACCCCGAAAATCAAAATATATATATAGTTGTTTATGGTTTACATATAATGTTCTGTAACCAAGACAAAATCGGTCACATGACCCAAAAACTCAAAATGCTAGGGGGCACCCTAGTCTAATGATGCTTGTGATAGCAAGTCACAGCCTGTGCGATCATGCGTAAGAGACGAGTCCATCGTCTGGGCACACCAGTAGTATGCCGCTGTAACTGCAAAGGTAGCTCGTCGATCCTCACATCTGGAATACCGAGAGTAAGGCTCTAAACCTACTCTTGCACAACTGTGAGAGTCTCAGCCACATCAAGGTCACAAAGAATAACCCTCCCGGCGGCCTCTCCTGCTGGGGCAACAGCTGGCACTCTCAGGCGAACTACTAGACGAACAGGACCAACATCTGCATGTACACATGAGTTTGATCAAAGTCTTGATAGAATAAAGCACAAGGACATTATAAATAAAAACAGTAAACAACGATATGGTCAGAGATTTTACCAATAGCACCCCACTGCTCACCATCCGGCAGTACTAAATCTGGATCACCCCGGAAGTCCATGCCAGCATATGGATACTCGGCATAAACCATCTCCTGACGATCAAACCACCTGAAGAAGGTATCAGAAAACGAAATCTGAGACTAGCCAGCATGCCTAGACATATGGTCAACCCATCTCTGCATACGTGCTTCAGTAGGAGAAGGTAAGTCGAGTGCAATGTACTGCGGCTGCATCAGTGGTATCTTCTCCAAGGCAAAGGCGATCAAAATAGAACCGAACCCAAAGTTCTTCAACCTCCCGTCCTTTATCTTGGTCAACTGATCTTTCATCACAAGAAGTATTGCATCACACCAGTTGAATACTTTCGGTTGGAGGCATTCCAAGGCATGCTGCATATAGGATCTGTTGGCTACATGAAGAGACCCACTCCCGGCCATCCTACCAAAAGTAAACAGGATAGACCTAAGGGACCTGTCAGTGACATCACGGATGATGATCTTGCCGTCTTTACTCGGCTGAGATCCTTCCCTGCAATACTGGCGGACATAATCTCTCACAGAGTCACCTCCTCGGGCCGAACCTGACAAAGAGATGGGGGCACCCCGCCTCGAAAAGCCAGTCAAGAAGTAAATGTCTACTATAGTCAAGGGGATAGATTTGCCCCTAATCTGGAAAACTTGATTGATAGGATCCAAAGCATCGAGCAAATACTGTAGTAGGTTGATCTGCTGTCTCATGCTAGAGATGCGGAAGAACTTCAGCAAGCCACATTTTGGCAGCGCGTTCACTATAACCGGATCATGTAGGGCAATCATGTCCTCTTCTTCATGTTCTCGTTCTCGCCATGTAAGGGTCATCTTGCTCCGAGATCTCTGAAAAACAAACAAGAGAGGAGTTAGATCCTGATTTTGATGAGAAACAGGAAAAAATTTTCATCAAAAACTGTGCAACAAATTCCCTTTCTGCGCCCAACGCACCTGTAGTAGTGTTCCACCTGTGTTGAATGTCAAACTGCCTTCATACTGGCCAACATTCAGCGCAGGTTTCGATGTACTAAGGGTGCGTTGATGGCAGAACAAACCCATCAAACCCCAGGGGCTCAGAAAAGCAGGGAATGAAGCACAAAATGCAAAAAGGAAACCATGAAATGAAAGAGCATGGGTTTAGCTCCTACCTGGTCCAGACGGCGCCGAGAATTGTCCACAGAATCTCCCGAAATCAGCTGATGAAAAACAAGGGGGAAAAGGCACCTCCAAAGCTCCAACAAACCAAGTTCAAATGAAATGGTAAAATGAGAGGTAAAAAACACTTTTTGATTGCTTTTACGTAGTTCAAAGTAAAATATTAGCTTTTTAATCTCATTTTCAAGCAAATATCGTTCATTTCAAACTAGTTTGATGAAGCAGTTGAAGATACAGTACCATCTTTGGAAAGACGAAGCTATTTATGGTAAAAATCGAAGCAAGACCATCTAATCGAGCAGTTTTAGCACATAGTTCAAGCTCGTTAAAAAATAAACATAAGACATGAGCAAATGTTTCCACCTGCGTTTAAGCTCGTTAAAAAATGAACTATTCCCCGGTAAATAACCACCGTGAATGAAGATTTCAGCCATTAAAGCCTTGGTCGTGTTTGCACCGTCACCTCCACTTTTCCATTGGCCAATCATTCACCTCCATTTGATTGTTTACCCATTTTGAGGAACGGCAGCGAAGAGTGATTTCATTAGCCATCCTTGTGACACTGCTGTGATTGGAAAATTCCAAACCTTACTTGGAATCAGCTGCTACCCTTTTTATCACTCGTTCCTCAAAAGACGAGTCTTCTTTAAGCTCTTTTCAATTGACTCGTAAAATATGAAAAGATTGCCGAGTTTTGGCCTTCCAGCTCGTTAAAGCGACCGGAAGTGCTATCCCTCCTCTAGATTTTAATCTTTTTGGACCTGAGGGATTATTGCACAAAAAGATCGAGCGCTTGTTTTGTTCGGCTCGTTTAAAATATCAAAAATTCATCCCTTCTGTATTGTTTTATACTTTTTCGGACTTAAGGGATTAGATGACGAAAAAGGAATTTCAGAGTTACCTTTACGTACCTTTTCAGACTCTATAAAAATGAAAAGGATCGAGTTATATTTGTCGTTAAACTCGTTAAAAAGATTAATAGCGACAAACTTGTCTTTAGACGAGAACGAGTTTCACTATCGCTAGGCTCGTTAAAACATAGCGATGGGTTTGCCTGAAGGGAAAATTATAGAACAAGCATATGTTATCCTCCTCAAGCTTGACAAAAATAAAGAGGTACTGGTCAGCAATGACTGGGGAAAAATTGGGAAGAAACTCAAAGAATCTTTATTGGTAGCAAGTCGCTCTTGAATATGACACTTCCACTCCATGCCTGAGTCGGGTTGGGTTGTTTCATTCACCGGTCACATCACCATGGTCACGCCATACCATCCACATTTGGGGAAAATGCTACCAATCCATCGCATAAGTGTCACCGACATGTTCAAGAGAAGTCATCCAGAGAAGTCATCAGTGTCCCATCCACTACCATACATTATACTTCATTCTTTCATGACCGCCATCCTGAACCATATATCATCAGATCGTTTTCACCTCCATCAAAATCATTTGCTCCATTCCGTGTCATTGATGTGGGATTCATCAAGGCCCTCCTTTGACGGATCACTTCTTGTCGACATCGGCTCATTATCCAAGAAGTTGATCTAGGAACACCCCATTCAGTACTTTGAAGCTTGCATGCCTCAATGGCAAGTTTCTCACTTACGGCGACAGGTATACATCAATGAACTTCGACCGAAAGATTTTTCATGGTGTTCGACGCCAAGTCCTTTATTCACACCACGTGAATTGTACTACAGTACCTTGAGGGTCATCATCATTATCAGTGATTCCTCTCGCGCTTGTTAACAATTTACATCATCGACTGGTAATCAAGTGATGTCTTTCCGTGTTCGACTTAAGAAAATTTCTCACATGGATCGACTTGTACTTCGAGTGAAGATCGGACGAGATTGAAGACCCCAGATCTAGTTTCATCCATCCGGGCTACGATATATATTCAGGAAAAATAAAGACATTGACATGTACAACATTGCAACACAGATAATCATCCTACCAAAAGGATGATGACTTCATCAGAATCATCAGTCTACCATCAGACGATTGTCTGTCATGTGTACATAAAAATGAATTTATAAAGCTGAGCATGGGAATGCCCGCCTCAGCTAGATCATGAAAACAGTATGAAGATAATGTATTGTATTGTATCTTATTACAGGTCTCCTCCCAGCATTGAAAGAACTTCGGATCCTCCTAATAAAGCATTTCACCCGATAAACGACCTCATACTTTAGGGGGCAACTGTTATAGACATTTTTGTGCCTTACAGCTCTAAGCATGAAATGTCCATAAACCAAGGGATCCTAAGTCCCTAAAAGTGTTGTTCCTACCCCTATAGGAACAAGGTCAACCAATTACAGCTTCTCCCAGAAGTTCTCCACCAGAAACTGCTCAGAATAAGTCAAAAAAGGATCATTTCAGCTACTCCACTAGCTAGCTGCGTTGCATAGCACCCCATTACACTAGCTAGGTGCGTTGCAACGCACCTAAATGCACTACCAGGGTGCGCTGAGCGGGAAATGACAAATGGCAGTGTCATTCCGCGAGGTGGACAGTCAATGGAAGCTTCCAGAATCTTCCCCAATGACACTTGCCTCACTGAGTTCGACCAAGGATGAGTAAGAGGCTCTCAGTCTCAAAGTGGAAGCAAGAACTGACAGAGAGAAGCCACTAGTCAAATCATAAGTTGACTCATCCTCTTTGCATACATCTATATATGGATCCCTCATCCCAGAGATCCAAACACTGGAATTTTGTACATTGCAGAGAATTGATGTTGGTTTTGAGATAGAGATCAGTGTATTGGGTGATTTATGCTTTGTTGGAGGTGAAGAGGGGATTCCTTTGCTGGGGGGTTGATGCTGGATCAGGAATCATCGGTTGTAACTCCTCTCGGACCTTCTTGTTATATCAATAAAACTATTTGAGTTTCTCCTACATGCTTGTGTACCAATGATGTTTTGTTATATTTGCATGTTTAGCTTAAATCTGATCCTAAGCTATTTATGAACATAAATCCATGTCTTTGTGTAGTTTTCCTCTTCTGTGATCTTGCAGGAACTTGGTGAAGCTGGGCAAGTAAGGGAGCAGGTAGCTGGAAGCTATCAAAGAGGAGAGAGATTGGATCAAAGGACTAGCGTAAGACACAGGTTGGTTCATTCTATTCCTCTTCATTTATAGTTCATAAAGAAGAATACAAAAGTAGTTTTCCTTGTTTGTTTCTAAGGTACTGTCACACCTTAGTGGGATAGGGGCGTTCTGAGTAGACACTTTTCCTGTTAACAAAATGGAAAACTACTTTCGTATTCGTCTTTATGAACTATAAACGAAGAGGAATAGGATGAACCAACCTGTGTCTTGCGCTAGTCCTTTGATCCAATCTCTCTCCTCTTTGACAACTTCCAGCTACCTGCTCCCTTACTTGCCCAGCTTCACCAAGTTCCTGCAAGATCATAGAAGAGGAAAACTACACAAAGACATGGATTTACATTCATAAATAGCTTAGGATCAGATTTAAGCTAAACATGCAAATATAACAAAACATCATTGATACACAAGCATGTAGGAGAAACTCAAATAGTTTTATTGATATAACAAGAAGGTCCAGGAGGAGTTACAACCGATGATTCCTAATCCAGCATCAACCCCCCAGCAAAGGAATCCCCTCTTCACCTCCAACAAAGCATAAATCACCCAATACACTGATCTCTATCTCAAAACCAACAACAATTCTCTGCAATGTACAAAATTCCAGCCTCTGGATCTCTGGGATGAGGGATCCATATATAGATGTATGCAAAGAGGATGAGTCAGCTTATGGTTTGACTAGTGGCTTCTCTCTATCAGTTCTTGCTTCCACTTGGAGACTGAGAGCCTCTTACTCATTCTTGGTCGAACTCAGTGAGGCAAGTGTCATTGGGGAAGATTTTGGAAGCTTCCATTGTCTGTCCACCTTGCGGAATGACACTGCCATTTGTCATTTCCCGCTCAGCACACCCTAGTAGGGCATTTAGGTGTGTTGCAACGCACCTAGCTAGTGTACTGGGGTGCTATGCAACGCAGCTAGCTAGTGGAGCAGCTGAAATGATCCTGATTTGACTGATTCTGAGCAGTTTCTGGTGGAGAACTTCTGGGAGAAGTTGCAATTGGTTGACCTTGTTCCTCTAGGGGTAGGAACAACACTTTTAGGGACTTAGGATCCATTGGTTTATGGACATTTCATGCTTACAGCTGTAAGGCACAAAAATATCTATAACAGTTGCCCCTTAAAGTATGAGGCCGTTTATCGGGTGAAATGCTTTATTAGGAGGATCCAAAGTTCTTTCAATGCTGGGAGGAGACCTGTAATAAGATACAATACAATACATTATCTTCATACTGTTTTCACGACCTAGCTGAGGCGGGCATTCCCATGCTCAGCTTTATAAATTCATTTTTATGTACACAGGACAGACAATCGTCTGATGGTAGACTGATGATTCTGATGAAGTCATCATCCTTTTGGTAGGATGATTATCTGTGCTGCAATGCTGTACATGTCAATGCCTTTATTTTTCCTAAATATATATCGCAGCCCAGATGGATGAAACTAGATCCGGGGTCTTCAATCTCGTCCGATCTTCACTCGAAGTACAAGTCGATCCATGTGAGAAATTTTCTGAAGTCGAACACGGAAAGACATCGCTTGATTACCAGTCGATGATGTAAACTATTAACAAGCGCGAGAGGAATCACCGATAATGATGATGACCCTCAAGGTACTGCAGTACAATTCACGTGGTGTGAATAAAGGACTTGGCGTCGAACACCACGCAAAATATTTCGGTCGAAGGTCATTGATGTATACCAGTCGACGGAAGTGAGAAACTTGCCATTGAGGCATGCAAGCTTCAAAGTACTGAATGGGGTGTTCCTAGATCAACTTATTGGATAATGAGCCGATGTCTACAAGAAGTGATCCGTCAAAGGAGGGCCTTGATGAATCCCACATCAATGACACGGAACGGAGAAAATGATTTTGATGGAGGTGAAAATGATCTGATGATATATGGTTTAGGATGGCGTTCATGAAGGAATGAAGTATAATGAATGGTAGTGGATGGGAGTGCGCTGAGCGGGAAATGACAAATGGCAGTGTCATTCCGCAAGGTGGACAGACAATGGAAGCTTCCAGAATCTTCCCCAATGACACTTGCCTCACTGAGTTCGACCAAGGATGAGTAAGAGGCTCTCAGTCTCCAAGTGGAAGCAAGAACTGACAGAGAGAAGCCACTAGTCAAATCATAAGGTGACTCATCCTCTTTGCATACATCTATATATGGATCCCTCGTCCCAGAGATCCAGAGGCTGGGATTTTGTACATTGCAGAGAATTGCTGTTGGTTTTGAGATAGAGATCAGTGTATTGGGTGATTTATGCTTTGTTGGAGGTGAAGAGGGGATTCCTTTGCTGGGGGGTTGATGCTGGATTAGGAATTATCGGTTGTAACTCCTCCTGGACCTTCTTGTTATATCAATAAAACTATTTGAGTTTCTCCTACATGCTTGTGTACGAATGATGTTTTGTTATATTTGCATGTTTAGCTTAAATCTGATCCTAAGCTACTTATGAATGTAAATCCATGTCTTTGTGTAGTTTTCCTCTTCTGTGATCTTGCAGGAACTTGGTGAAGCTGGGCAAGTATGGGAGCAGGTAGCTGGAAGCTGTCAAAGAGGAGAGAGATTGGATCAAAGGACCAACGCAAGACACAGGTTGGTTCATCCTATTCCTCTTCGTTTATAGTTCATAAAGAAGAATACGAAAGTAGTTTTCCTTGTTTATTTCTAAGGTACTGTCACACCTTAGCGGGATAGGGGCGTTATGAGTAGACACTTTTCCCGTTAACAAAATGGCGACTCCACTGGGGAACGTGTTTAGTTATTTTGTTTGTGTTTCTCTTGTTGTTTGTTTCATAAACACAGAAGTAGCAATCGAACTGCATTTGCCATTATCAAATGCAAAGTAGACACCTGCTACTTCAATCCATTCACTGGATTTGTTTATGATTTGAACAGCTGATTCACAAATGATCTGATTACCCTTTGTGATAGCTCTTAGACCTCCTTTAAATCCACCCTCTGATTGTGCGTTACTGATTGCTTTTACTCGGCAAAAAACCATAGATTAAACTGCAAACCGTGACCCGGAACCCGGATAGAAGTCTCGTTTCTGCCCCAGCGCAGGCTCTGTGAAGAGATTCTGCATTTCAACGCAGTTCCCGAGAGGGCTACCTGCGCTGCAATCCAGTTTCTTTGTGTAACAGGTGTGTTGATCAGCCTAGCCCTGTGCAGCTGAGGTTCTTTGCTTCATTTTTCAGTTTTGTCTCTGATTTTTGCAGCCTGTAATCAGTGTGTGTCTGTTTAAAAACCCCTTTTCTTTGCCTTAATTCTGCCTCCTTTGTACAAAAAGACTGTAGATGTTCTTTGTGTGTTTGTTACATCATTTACAGTTTTCCATTGAAAAAGTAGAATAGTCATACTGTCGTCCTTGGATTTAGATCTGTCGCAAGTGTCGATTTTGATCTTAGGAGAAAGTTTATTTGCTGTTGACAGTCGATTATGCTTTTACTTTTGCCTTTGGTTTGAATTTGTCACTTTCTTGTGTCGAAACGAGTGTTTATTTCAAAATCATAAAGTGTCGTAATCTTCTCTACCTTTTGATTTCGAAAAGAAGCTTGTTTGTGTTTGTCACTTGAAAGCGAATTCAGATTTGTACATCAACTTTCTTTTTAGGCATCAATATTAAGAAAGTGAAAACAAATACATGCATATGTGCATTTTCATATTGATAGTCTGTTTGGCTTGATTTAGGAAAAGTGCATTTATAGTGTGCTCTTTTCTCTTTGAGAAAAGATTGTGTCTTTCTTTTCCCCTTGTAGCTAGAATTTTCATTGCTGAAAAGAGATAAAAGCTTGCTTATCATCTTTAGATTGCATTTTAGGAATTACATCTACATCTCGTGGTGATCCCAAAAGGAAAACTTCTAAGAAAGATCAACTTAAAATAAATTGAATGAATCTAACAACGCTTTGGAACTTAACGCACAACATTTAGAGGTCTAGGCTAGAGACGTATTCCGGCGTCATAAAGCCTGGTAACTGTTGTCCTCACTGATGGCTGGGTGATTCCTCCACTTTGAGACAATAAGTGCCAGTACGGACTTGTGCTCCCACGTACCATCGAGTATATATTGGGAGACCCCTATAGGCTTAAAACCTTTTATCCATAGGAAGTCGTGTCGGCCGCCCTACTGATCGCAATGCACCGAACACAGCATTTGGGAAGATTGACTACCGTACCGTAAAAAGTATTCTGCAGTTTTGCGATTGGTTTGGTACTCCATCTACCTAGATCTCCAGAGCAGTCCCTTTCATTCCTTTTCAGACTCCTTAACGGAAAAGGTCCATCTGAGCACTTGTCACTTCAGGCTCATTAAAAATCGAAGGAGACTAGAGTCATCTTTTGTTTTTTCTCGACTCTTAAAAATTTGAAAAAACAAGTTGTGTCAAAGTGTCTAAAATTTATTTCAAACGGAATATTCATACCCTTTTCCTACGTTGATCTTAGGTTGAGAAAATGGAGTCTACCAACCAAGGAATTCCCCTTGGTGGAAATCCTAGTCCCTTCTCCTCTTGGGGAGATGTTGGTGCACCCCATATGGCCACATTGTCGCTTCTAGGACTGACAATTGGCCCTCCAATATGGCTCTTCTCAACCAATGTCTTTCAGAACACCACTATTCCTGAACAATCGAATCAGCAATTAGACGAGTCCAGAGTTTCCCACCAACCTTCTACTTCCTCTAATTCTTCCTCTCCTCCTTCCTCTTCGCTTGATGGGGCTGGCAAAGCCAAAAGTCAAGTTCCTAAGGAGAAGAAGGAAAAGAAGAAGAAAGAGAAGAAGAAGAAGGAGCCAAAGGCGAATGGGGGAAAACGAGTGTCGTCTAACGAAAATCCACACACTGCACCGACCAGGCCTAAATCGCCATGTGTCATTTGCAAAGGAGACCACTTTCACAGAGATTGTCCTTGCATCTCTCAGATACTAAGGGACTAGTCTCCTCGTTTGCACAATCCGGTGTCATCAACCTCTGATGATCACGTTGAAAGCACACCGTCAACTAGCGAAAGTGAAGCCCCAGGACAAAAAGGGAGAGCCAGATTTCCCTGTAAACTGTGCGAAGGCAATCATGCCGTCCACCGTTGTCCCTTCTTAGACGAAGCGAAAAGAGTTTTGGATGATCGTCCGGTTTCACCGTTACGACTCCCTCCTGGATATAAAAAACTCTTGCCGAGTCCGTCGCTAGTTGAGAATCTAGCTGGCCCGCTCAAGTGGTCGGCTGAAGCGCCTATCATCGAAGATAAACCATCTGAATCCATACCAGACGAAAGTCAAAAGGTCGAGGTGGCAGTTGACCCGGTCTTGCCTTCAGAGGTTTTATGTTTGGATGATACAGTCACTGAAGAGAACAAAGATGACACCGTCCAAATTCTCTTCATCAACAAAGACTCTGACGAACATGGGGGAAATCTACCCATTCCCTTACTGCAGGAGGGAAGTTCGTCAGAGCCATACCCGGCCGTCTACTCGGTCCCACCTCCAAGCAACCTAGTTGTCTCCTTCGACTGGAATCAACTAGGCAGACCCCGTTTACCAGCAAGCATACCATTCCGAATTATCGTTCAAATACATAGAATGGTCATGGATGGTACCATCATAGATGAGGGGGCTTCTGTGAGTATCCTTTCCTCTATTACTTGGAAAGCGCTTGGTTCGCCATCACTGTTGCCTGAGATGAGAAATCTGACAGGCTTTGATAAAGGAACCAGTCGACCTTTAGGGATCCTTCCCAATGTGCCCATAACATTGAGAGGGAAGACAGTTCAAATGAACGTAATGGTAGTTCAAGGACCCTTGGATTATAACCTACTCCTTGGACGAGACTATATTTATTGCATGGGAGCCATCGTCTCCTCACTCTTTAGAGTAATGTGTTTTCCGCACGAAGGAAGAGTGGTCAAGCTCGTGAACCAGCTTTCATTTCCCGGATCACGAATAGCAAATAGTCATATACCATCCCTAAATGGTCTCTTCATGCAAGAAATGTCTTAATCTCCAGTCCGTCCTCCCGATGAGCGCGAGTAATTCGGAGGGATATGAATAAAACCAGGGGCATGTGTCCTGGTCTGCTTCGGCAGGAAAACTTCGGGTATAAGGTAGGTTTCCGCGGGAGAATATGACTAGTCTGTACCCCGTCCGTGATTGGAAGAGGGGTTATTCTGTTGGGTCCCTATAATACTAGTGATTACCCCATTACTATTGTAGTTATACCCCCTATTTATATTTTTGTGCCCCTATTACCCCCATATTGTTATTTCTGTGCCCCATAGAATCCCTCTATTGTTATTTTTGTGGCTTTATATTATTATTGTTAGGTCGGCTAGATTATATTGTGACTCCTTAGACTCCTATATATATAAAGGAGGTTTTGTCATTTGTATCATCCAAGAATTGTTCATTTATGTAATGTAAAGGAGGTTGCCCCATCGAAGAGGCTGAATTCTAAGGCGTGGATCTCTCTTTTCTATCTTTTTGTGAGCTGGTTTCATAACATTTGGTATCAGAGCTTTGGATTCTAGGGTTTCGCTGCTCCAAACAGGTCATCGTGGAATTTTCACTATAACTTTTTTTCTGTGATGTTTCAGAAGTTGCAAAAAAAAACCATTTGAGAAGAAATCGCGCTGAACCTTGGGTCCGAATTTCAGAGCGTTTCGCGCGATATTTACGGAGATATGATCTGAGGAAGTTGGTCTTTTTGCAGACTCCTGAATTACATTCAAAACAGGTGACTTGGGGAAAGTCGTCATAACTTTCTCTCTGGGGATCGGATTGAAATTTCGTAAGAAGGTACAGAAAGAGGATGGACTGTAGTTTTTTGTATGTGTGTTCCAGATTCAAAGGTTGAAACAGGGACTCGTGGCACGTCGTACAAGTTCGCTCTACTGAACCAGTCTAAAAGCAAGTCACTGTGGGAGATTTCACATAACTCTTCCTTGGAGAATCCAATTTGGCTCAGACTTGTGGCATTGGAAAGAGGACGCAGAAGGCTACTACAGGTAGAAATTTCAGAATTGGATGATCCGAAATTACAGAGATACATCAGATTCAATATCAGGCTTCTATAAAGTGAAAAAAGGTGTGTAGTTTTTTTTTTTTAATTTTTGTGTAAGCTTGGTTTAACGGAATTCAAAGGGCATAGTAAAGCATTATTATCGGTAACTGATGCCCCGAGGAATGAAAATGCAAACACCTAGTAAGGAACCTGAAATCTCTAGCATGACTCATGAAGAAGAGGAAGAAATGCTACATGATATATCAAAATTACAAGAACAAGTGCAACAAATGTCACGCTCACAAAAGCTAACATAAGATAAGGTAAATTGCGTGGAATCTAAGATAAAGGGCATGGAAGCTAAGATGGAGGATTCGATGGCAAATTTGAAGATAGATTTGAAGACAAACATGGAAGAATTGAAGAAGTTGCTACAAGAAAGGGTCACTAATGGTGAAAAGGCAGTAAAGGAAACTCATGATGAGAACAAAAGAAATGTTAATCATGATTCCATAGACTCTAATGTTGGATCGAAGACTCACCATGTTCCAAAAATCGATATGAGGAAGTTTGATGGCAAGGATCCCGCCACATGGATATTACAGATGGAGCAATTCTTCGATCTCAATAATGTGCAAAACACACAAAAGGTACGTATGACAACTTTATATTTGGAACCAAATCAGTTTGTATGGTATCAATGGCTTTGTTCTCGTAAACGATTTATCACTTGGGCAATTTTTACGGAAGAATTGATAGCACATTATGAGGATACAAAAAGCAACACTTTTTTTAGCCAATTGATAAGTCTCAAACAAAAGGGTTCAATAATGGAGCACATTGAGGAGTTCCAAAAATTGAACATAAGGGTAAAAGATATTCCAGAGGAGCATAGGATTGATGTGTTCATAGGGTATTTAAAGGATAATATCCAACATGATGTGCGCCTTTGGGAACCTGATTCATTAGAGAAGGCAGTCAGGTTAGCAAGAAAAATGGAAAGCAAAATTATGGCAAGTAGGAAGCATACCATTCACAACTATAATGACGGAAGTGTTGTTGCCCATAGTCTTCCACAACCTACAAGGTTGACACCACAACAATTGGAAGAAAAAAGAGCAAAAGGGCTTTGTTACAATTGTGATAGCAAATACACAAAAGGTCATAACTGTGCTGACAAGAAATTATTCTACATAGATTGTGAAGAGGAAGAAGAAAAGGAGCAAGAAAGGTCAAAAGAAGAGGATATATTCCAGGAACAAAGCCTAGATGAAGAACAAATAAATCCGACCATATCTTGTAATGCATTGGCGGGAATTACCACTCCTCAAACCATCAAGATAGAAGGACAAATCAAGAAGAAAAAGGTAATAGTGTTGATTGATTCAGGAAGCACCCACAATTTTATTCATTGTAGGGTAGCAAAAGAATTGAATTGCTTCCTATATCCAACACCAGAGTGTCAAGTGATGATTGCAAATGGAGGAACAATAAATTGTTCTGGAAAGTTCCATAATATCAAGCTATCCATGGGAGAATATGTATTGACTAGCCCAATGCTTTCCATTCCAATGGGAGGTGCTGATGTTGTACTAGGAGTCCAATGGCTACAATCCTTGGGTACAATAGCTTTTAATTTTCAAGAACTTTTCATGAAATTTTCTGTGGAAGGAAAGGAAGTTGAATTAAGGGGTATTGCAGGGAAACCAGGAAAGATAATCAGCTCTAATGGCATGACAAAGCTTCTAAAAAAGGAGCAAAGAGGTGTAATTGCACAATTATGTTCGCTAGATGTTTCCACATTGGAATCATCTATTTCTCCAGATCTCCAAAAAGTCCTGGACAATCATTCCAAGGTATTTGAGACTCCCAAAGGTCTCCCACCTATGCGTGATCATGATCATGCTATTCATTTGATGCCAGGAAGTGTTCCTCCAAACATCAGGCCGTACAGATATCCATATGTCCAAAAAAGTGAAATTGAACGTATGGTTGCAGAAATGCTAGAGGCTGGTATAATTCAACCGAGTCAAAGTTATTTCTCAGCTCCAGTAGTATTGGTGCACAAGAAGGATGGATCATGGCGCATGTGTCCAGATTATAGGGAGCTCAACAAGCTCACTATTAAAGATAAGTTCCCCATTCCTGTTATTGATGAATTATTGGATGAATTACATGGATCAATTTACTTCACCAAGTTGGACCTTCGTTCGGGATATCATCAAATTAGAATGAAGATTGAAGGCATTCTGAAAACGACATTTAGAACTCATGAGGGTCATTATGAATTTTTGGTCATGCCTTTTGGCCTTACCAATGCACCTTCAACATTTCAAGGTTTGATGAATTCAATTTTCAAACCATTCCTTAGAAAATTTGTGTTAGTATTTTTTGATGATATACTAATCTACAACAAGTCTTGGAAGGAGCATGTTGAACATGTTGACATGGTGTTACAACTATTGGAGGAGAAACAATTATATGTAAAAAGATCCAAATGTTTCTTTGGAGTCCAAGAGGTGGAATATTTGGGTCAGATTGTATCTCATGAAGGAGTTAAGGTAGACCCTAGCAAAATTAAAGCCATTAAGGAATGGAAAATCCCCACATCCATAAAGCATCTGAGAGGATTTCTTGGGTTGACAGGGTATTATCGCAAGTTTGTTAAGAATTATGGGAGAATAGCAGCACCTCTAACAACATTATTGAAGAAATATTAATTTTCATGGACTTCGGAGGCAACAAAGGCCTTTGAAAATCTTAAAGAGGCAATGTGCCAAGCACCGGTCTTAGCTATGCCGGACTTCACAAAAAAATTTATTGTGGAATGTGATGCTTCAGGAAATGGAATTGGTGTTGTTCTAATGCAAGATGAAAGACCCATTGCTTTTGAAAGTCGTCCAATCAAGGGAAAGTTTTTAAGCAAAGCTATTTATGAGAAGGAAATGTTGGCAATACTCCATGCACTTAAGAAATGGCGACCCTACCTAATGGGAAGACACTTCAAGGTAAAAACGGATCATGATAGCCTTAAATACTTTTTAGAACAAAGATTATCCTCTGAAGAGCAACAAAAGTGGGTCACAAAGATGTTGGGTTATGACTTTGAAATCATCTACAAAAAAGGGAAGCAAAATGTGGTGGCAGATGCACTCTCAAGAAAGGATGAGGATGTCGAAGCATTGTTGTGTGCCATTTCTATTATCCAACCAGATTGGATAAACGAAGAAAGGGAGGAATGGAAGAACGACGAAGAAGTGTGGGCACTTATTCAAAAGCTACAACAAGATTCCAGTACTTCTGATACATTTAGCTGGCAAAATGATTCGTTATGGTACAAAGATCGCTTATACCTCTGTAAGAATTCCCAACTAAAACAAAAGATTCTTATGGAATTGCACACTTCTCCCTTAGGAGGGCACTCAGGATTTTTAAAAACTTAACACAGGGTTAAGAAGGAATTTTTTTGGGATGGCCTTAAATCAGATATTCAAAAGTTTGTGGCGGAATGTTTGGTTTGCCAGCAAAATAAAGTTGAAACAATTAAGACACCAGGTCTATTACAACCTTTATCCATTCCAAGCCAACGTTGGGAGGAGGTTTCAATGGATTTTATCACAGGTTTACCCAAGTCTGAGGGAAAGAGTGTCATCATGGTGGTAGTTGACAGACTTACCAAGTATGCACACTTTTGTGCATTATCACATCCATTTAAAGCCAGTACAGTTTCTACTGCATCTATGGAAACAGTTCAAAAGCTACATGGAAACCCAAAGATTATTGTAAGTGACAGAGATCCCATTTTCACTGGAAATTTTTGGACAGAATTATTTTCTTGTCTTGGGACTCTGTTAGCTCATAGCTCATCTTATCATCCTCAATCTGATGGGCAAACTGAGATAGTAAACAAATGTTTTGAAGGATATCTTCGTTGCTTTGTATCTGATAAACAAACACAATGGGTCAAATGGTTGCCTCTGGCTGAATGGTGGTATAACACTTCCTTCCATACAACAACAAAAATGACCCCATTTATGGCACTTTATGGGTATCAACCACCATCCATCACATCATATTTAAGAGAAAATTCTAAGGTTCAGGCAGTGGAACATCACATCGAACATCAAAAACAAGTCCTCCAACTCTTAAAGGATAACCTCGTGTTGGCACAAAATAGAATGAAACAACATGCAGATCAACATCGCAGTGAAAGAAGTTTTGATGTAGGTGATTGGGTATTCCTACGGCTACAACCATATAAGAAAATGTCCCTAAAGCAAGCTAAGAAGGATAATAAATTATCACCAAAGTATTATGGTCCGTACAAGGTGTTGGAAAAGATTGGTACTATGGCATACAAATTGGAGCTTCCTGCAGCTTCTCGATTGCACCCAGTTTTCCATGTTTCATGTTTAAAGAAGGTTATAGGTGACAAGCTCCCAATTCAAACAATATTGCCAGAACTTGACGAGGAAGGAAAAATTATATTGGAACCGGAAGCAATCACAGAAACAAGAACTCGACAGCTACGAAATCGATCAATTTCAGAGTATCTTATCAAGTGGAAGAACTTATCCGTGGAAGATTCCACATGGGAGGATGAGAATTTTATGCAGAAGTATCCAGAACTGCTGAAGCGTTGAGGACAACACTTTTTTTGAAGGAGAGGGGCATGTTGGGTCCCTATAATACTAGTGATTACCCCATTAC
The DNA here is from genome assembly GCA_031772625.1 of Pinus tabuliformis. Lineage (NCBI taxonomy): Eukaryota > Viridiplantae > Streptophyta > Pinopsida > Pinales > Pinaceae > Pinus > Pinus tabuliformis. The sequence goes on from CM062813.1 coordinate 1,950,473, forward strand.
TATTGTAGTTATACCCCCTATTTATATTGTTGTGCCCCTATTACCCCCATATTGTTATTTCTGTGCCCCATAGAATCCCTCTATTGTTATTTTTGTGGCTTTATATTATTATTGTTAGGTCGGCTGGATTATATTGTGACTCCTTAGACTCCTATATATAGAAAGGAGGTTTTGTCATTTGTATCATCCAAGAATTGTTCATTTATGTAATGTAAAGGAGGTTGCCCCCTTGAAGAGGCTGAATTCTAAGGCGTGGATCTCTCTTTTCTATCTTTTTGTGAGCTGGTTTCATAACATATTCTAGAATAAGATTCTCTTGTCAAAGTTATGTGAGTTGGCAGACGTCGTCACTCAACTTTGTTTATCTCGATAGACATCGTCGAAGAAGTGTTTTGTTTACACCGTAAATAGAACAATCTTTGGGTAACCTGTAAGAGGTAGTACCCTTCCTGATAAAACAAATGTTTTGTCAGCTCGAATAAAGGGTGACCCTTCCTGATAAAACGAATGTTTTGTCAGCTCGAATAGAGGGAGACCTCGAAACTCTGTTTTATACCTGGGGGCATGCAAACCTTTTGGAGTGCAAGCGAGGGGCAGCTATTTATTTTTTAAATTTTTAGGACCTCTAACCCTTTAAACTCGTAGGATTAGTCCTCACCTAACTTGCATAAAGAAAGGATGTGGGGCAAAAATCTAAAAATTGCCATTTTATATAAGACATTCTTATCATATGACTGTATTAATCGAGCAGTTTTAGCACATAGTTCAAGCTCGTTAAAAAATAAACATAAGACATGAGCAAATGTTTCCACCCACGTTTAAGCTCGTTAAAAAATGAACTATTCCCCGGTAAATAACCACCGTGAATGAAGATTTCAGCCATTAAAGCCTTGGTCGTGTTTGCACCGTCACCTCCACTTTTCTATTGGCCGATCATTCACCTCCATTTGATTGTTTACCCATTTTGAGGAACAACTGCGAAGAGTGATTTCACTAGCCATCCTTGTGACACTGCCGTGATTGGAAAATTCCAAACCTTACCTGGAATCAGCTGCTACCCTTTTTATCACTCGTTCCTCAAAAGACGAGTCTTCTTTAAGCTCTTTTCAATTGACTCGTAAAATATGAAAAGATTGTCGAGTTTTGGCCTTCCAGCTCGTTAAAGCGACCGGAAGTGCTATCCCTCCTCTAGATTTTAATCTTTTTGGACCTGAGGGATTTTTGCACAAAAAGATCGAGCGCTTGTTTTGTTCGGCTCGTTAAAACTATCGAAAATTCATCCCTTCTGTATTGTTTTATACGTAATCAGACTTAAGGGATTAGATGACGAAAAAGGAGTTTCAGAGTTACCTTTACGTCCCTTTTCAGACTCTCTAAAAATGAAAAGGACCGAGTTATCTTTGTCGTTAAACTCGTTAAAAAGATTAAAAGCGACAAAGTTGTCTTTAGACGAGAACGAGTTTCACTATCGCTAGGCTCGTTAAAATATAGCGATGGGTTTGCCTGAAGGGAAAATTATAGAACAAGCATATGTTATCCTCCTCAAGCTTGACAAAAATAAAGAGGTACTGGTCAGCAATGTCTGGGGAAAAATTGGGAAGAAACTCAAAGAATCTTTATTGGTAGCAAGTCGCTCTTGAACATGACACTTCCACTCCGCGCCTGAGTTGGGTTGGGTTGTTTCATTCACCGGTCACATCACCATGGTCACGCCATACCATCCACATTTGGGGTAAATGCTACCAATCCATCACATAAGTGTCGCCGACATGTTCAAGAGAAGTCATCCAGAGAAGTCACCCGTGTCCCATCCACTACCATACATTATACTTCATTCCTTCGTGACCGCCATCCTGAACCATATATCATCAGATCGTTTTCACCTCCATCAAAATCATTTGCTCCGTTCCGTGTCATTGATGTGGGATTCATCAAGGCCCTCCTTTGACGAATCGCTTCTTGTCGACATCAGCTCATTATCCAAGAAGTTGATCTAGGAACACCCCATTCAGTACTTTGAAGCTTGCATGCCTCAATGGCAAGTTTCTCACTTCCGGCGACAAGTATACATCAATGACCTTCGACCGAAAGATTTTGCGTGGTGTTCGACGCCAAATCTTTTATTCACACCATGTGAATTGCACTGCAGTACCTTGAGGGTCATCATCATTATCGGTGATTCCTCTCGTGCTTGTTAACAGTTTACATCATCGACTGGTAATCAAGCGATGTCTTTCCATGTTCGACTTCAAAACATTTTTCACATGGATCGACTTGTACTTCGAGTGAAGATCGAACGAGATTGAAGACCCAGGATCTAGTTTCATCCATTCGGGCTACGATATATATTAAGGAAAAATAAAGACATTGACATGTACAGCATTGCAGCACAGATAATCATCCTACCAAAAGGATGATGACTTCATCAGAATCATCAGTCTACCATCAGACGATTGTCTGTCCTGTGTACATAAAAATGAATTTATAAAGCTGAGCATGGGAATGCCCGCCTCAGCTAGATCATGAAAACAATATGAAGATAATGTATTGTATTGTATCTTATTACAGGTCTCCTCCTAGCATTGAAAGAACTTTGGATCCTCCTAATAAAGCATTTCACCCGATAAACGACCTCATACTTTAGGGGGAAACTGTTATAGACATTTTTGTGCCTTACAGCTCTAAGCATGAAATGTCCATAAACCAAGGGATCCTAAGTCCCTAAAAGTGTTGTTCCTACCCCTAGAGGAACAAGGTCAACCAATTGCAACTTCTCCCAGAAGTTCTCCACCAAAAACTGCTCAGAATCAGTCAAATCAGGATCATTTCGCTGCTCCACTAGCTAGCTGCGTTGCATAGCACCCCAGTACACTAGCTAGGTGCGTTGCAACGCACGTAAATTCACTACCAGGGTGTGCTGAGCGGGAAATGACAAATGGCAGTGTCATTCCGCAAGGTGGACAGACAATGGAAGCTTCTAGAATCTTCCCCAATGACACTTGCCTCACTGAGTTCGACCAAGGATGAGTAAGAGGCTCTCAGTCTCCAAGTGGAAGCAAGAACTGACAGAGAGAAGCCACTAGTCAAATCATAAGCTGACTCATCCTCTTTTCATACATCTATATATGGATCCCTCGTCCCAGAGATCCAGAGGCTGGAATTTTGTACATTGCAGAGAATTGCTGTTGGTTTTGAGATAGAGATCAATGTATTGGGTGATTTATTGTTAGGCCCCTATACTACTAGTGTAACCCCTTATTGTTATTAGTAAAACCCACTTATTATATTGATGTACCCATGTAGTGCCCATATTGTTACTAATGTACCCCATAGAAGCCCACTATTGTTATTATTGTGCCCTTACATTATTATTGTTATGTCGGCTCTGATTATGTTATGCCCCCTTAGACTCCTATATATAGAAAGGATGTCTTTTCATTTGTATCATCGAAGAATTGTTCATTATGTAATGTAAAGGAGGTTTCCCCCTCGAAGAGGCTGAATTCTAAGGCGTTGATCTATCTTTTCTATCTTTTCTTGAGCTGGTTTCATAACATTTGGTATCAGAGTTTTGGATTCTAGGGTTTCGCTGCTCCAAACAGGTCATCTTGGAATTTTCGCTATAAAGTTTTTTCTCTGATGTTTCAGAAGTCGCAAAAAAAACCCATTTGAGAAGAAATCACGCTGAACCTTGGGTCCAAATTTCAGAGCTTTTTGTGCGATATTTGTGGAGATATGATCTGAGGAAGTTGGTCTTTTTGCAGACTCCTGAATTACATTCAAAACAGGTGACCTGGGGAAAATCATCATAACTTTCTCTCTGGGGATCGGATTGAAATTTCGTAAGAAGGTACAGAAAGAGGAGGGACTATAGTTTCTTGTATGTGTGTTGCAGATTCAAAGGTTGAAACAGGGACTCATGGCACGTCGTACAAGTTCGCTCTACTGAACCAGACTAAAAGCAAGTCACTGTGGGAGATTTCACATAACTCTTCCTTGGAGAATCCAATTTGGCTCAGACTTGTGGCATTGGAAAGAGGACGTAGAAGGCTACTACAGGTAGCAACTTCAGAATTGGATGATTTTAAATTACAGAGATACATTAGATTCAATATCAGGCTTCTATAAAGTGAAAAAAGGTGTGTAGTTTTTTTTTTAATTTTTGTGTAAGCTTGGTTTACCGGAATTCAAAAGGCATAGTAAAGCATTATTATCTGTAATTGATGCCCCGAGGAAAGAAAATGCAAACAACTAGTAAGGAACCTGAAAGATCTAGCATGACTCATGAAGAAGAGGAAGAAATGCTACATGATATATCAAAATTACAAGAACAAGTGCAACAAATGTCACGCTCACAAAAGCTAACAGAAGCTAAGGTAAATGGCGTGGAATCTAAGATAAAGGGCATGGAAGCTAAGATGGAGAATTCGATAGCAAATTTGAAGATATATTTGAAGACAGACATGGAAGAATTGAAGAAGTTGCTACAAGAAAGGGTCACTAATGGTGAAAAGGTAGTAAAGGAAACTCATGATGAGAACAAAAGAAATGTTAATCATGATTCCATAGACTCTAATGTTGGATCGAAGACTCACCATGTTCCAAAAATCGATATGAGGAAGTTTGATGGCAAGGATCCCGCCACATGGATATTACAGATGGAGCAATTCTTCGATCTCAATAACGTGCAAAACACACAAAAGGTACGTATGGCAACTTTATATTTGGAACCAAATCAGTTTGTATGGTATCAATGGCTTTGTTCTCGTAAACAATTTATCACTTGGGCAATTTTTACGGAAGAATTGATAGCACATTATGAGGATATAAAAAGCAACACTTTTTTTAGCCAATTGATAAGCCTCAAACAAAAGGTTTCAATAATGGAGCACATTGAGGAGTTCCAAAAATTGAACATAAGGGTAAAAGATATTCCAGAGGAGCATAGGATTGATGTGTTCATAGGGTCTTTAAAGGATAATATCCAACACGATGTGCGCCTTTGGGAACCTGATTCATTAGAGAAGGCATTCAGGTTAGCAAGAAAAATGGAAAGCAAAATTATGGCAAGTAGGAAGCATACCATTCACAACTATAAAGACGGAAGTGTTGTTGCCCATAGTCTTCCACAACCTACAAGGTTGACACCACAAAAATTGGAAGAAAAAAGAGAAAAAGGGCTTTGTTACAATTGTGATAGCAAATACACAAAAGGTCATAAGTGTGCTGAGAAGAAATTATTCTACATAGATTGTAAAGAGGAAGAAGAAAAGGAGCAAGAAAGGTCAAAAACAGAGGATATATTCCAGGAACAAAGCCTAGATGAAGAACAAATAAATCCAACCATATCTTGTAATGCATTGGCGGGAATTACCACTCCTCAAACCATCAAGATAAAAGGACAAATCAAGAAGAAAAAGGTAATAGTGTTGATTGATTCAGGAAGCACCCACAATTTTATTCATTGTAGGGTAGCAAAAGAATTGAATTGCTTCCTATATCCAGCACCAGAATGTCAAGTGATGATTGCAAATGGAGGAACAATAAATTGTTCTGGAAAGTGCCATAATATCAAGCTATCCATGGGAGAATATGTATTGACTAGCCCAATGCTTTCCATTCCAATGGGAGGTGCTGATGTTGTACTAGGAGTCCAATGGCTACAATCCTTGGGTACAATAGCTTTTAATTTTCAAGAACTTTTCATGAAATTTTCTGTGGAAGGAAAGGAAGTTGAATTAAGGGGTATTGCAGGGAAACCAGGAAAGATAATCAACTCTAATGGCATGAAAAATCTTCTAAAAAAGGAGCAAAGAGGTGTAATTGCACAATTATGTTTGCTAGATGTTTCCACATTGGAATCGTCTATTTCTCCAGATCTCCAAAAAGTCTTGGACAATCATTCCAAGGTATTTGAGACTCCCAAAGGTCTCCCACCTATGCGTGATCATGATCATGCTATTCATCTGATTCCAGGAAGTGTTCCTCCAAACATTAGGCCGTACAGATATCCATATGTCCAAAAAAGTGAAATTGAACGTATGGTTGCAGAAATGCTAGAGGCTGGTATAATTCAACCGAGTCAAAGTTCTTTCTCAGCTCCAGTAGTATTGGTGCACAAGAAGGATGGATCATGGTGCATGTGTCCAGATTATAGGGAGCTCAACAAGCTCACTATTAAAGATAAGTTCCCCATTCCTGTTATTGATGAATTACTGGATGAATTGCATGGATCAATTTACTTCACCAAGTTGGATCTTCGTTCGGGATATCATCAAATTAGAATGAAGAATGAAGACATTCCGAAAACGACATTTAGAACTCATGAGGGTCATTATGAATTTTTGGTCATGCCTTTTGGCCTTACCAATGCACCTTCAACATTTCAAGGTTTGATGAATTCAATTTTCAAACCATTCCTTAGAAAATTTGTGTTAGTACTTTTTGATGATATACTAATCTACAGCAAGTCTTGGAAGGATCATGTTGAACATGTTGACAGGGTGTTACAACTATTGGAGGAGAAACAATTATATGCAAAAAGATCCAAATGTTTCTTTGGAGTCCAAGAGGTGGAATATTTGGGTCATATTGTATCTCATGAAGGAGTTAAGGTAGACCCTAGCAAAATTAAAGCCATTAAGGAATGGAAAATCCCCACATCCATAAAGCATCTGCGAGGATTTCTTGGGTTGACAGGGTATTATTGCAAGTTTGTTAAGAATTATGGGAGAATAGCAGCACCTCTAACAAAATTATTGAAGAAAGATTCATTTTCATGGACTTCGGAAGCAACAAAGGCCTTTGAACATCTTAAATAGGCAATGTGCCAAGCACCGGTCTTAGCTACGCCGGACTTCACAAAAACCTTTATTGTGGAATGTGATGCTTTAGGAAATGGAATTGGTGCTGTTCTAATGCAAGATGAAAGACCCATTGCTTTTGAAAGTCGTCCAATCAAGGGAAAGTTTTTAAGCAAAGCTATTTATGAGAAGGAAATGTTGGAAATACTCCATGCACTTAAGAAATGGAGACCCTACCTAAGGGGAAGACACTTCAAGGTAAAAACGGATCATGATAGCCTTAAATACTTTTTAGAACAAATATTATCCTCTGAAGAGCAACAAAAGTGGGTCACAAAGATGTTGGGTTATGAATTTGAAATCATATACAGAAAAGGGAAGCAAAATGTGGTGGCAGATGCACTCTCAAGAAAGGATGAGGATGTGGAAGCATTGTTTTGTGCTATTTATATTATCCAACCAGATTGGATAAACGAAGCAAGGGATGAATAGAAGAAGGACGAAGAAGTATGGCCACTTATTCAAAAGTTGCAAAAGATCCCAATTCAAGCAATATTGCCAGAAATTGAAGAGGAAGGAAAAATCATATTGGAACCTGGAGCAGTCACAGAAACAAGAACCTGACAGCTACGAAATCGATCAATTTCAGAGTATCTCATCAAGTGGAATAACTTACCCGCTGAATATTCCACATTGGAGGACAATAATTTTATACAGAAGCATCAAGAACTACTCAAGCGTTGAGGACAACACTTTTTGAAGGAGAGGGGCATGTTAGGCCCCTATACTACTAGTGTAACCCCTTATTGTTATTAATAAAACCCATTTATTATATTGATGTACCCATGTAGTGCCCATATTGTTACTAATGTACCCCATAGAAACCCACTATTGTTATTATTGTGCCCTTACATTATTATTGTTATGTCGGCTCTGATTATGTTATTCCCCCTTAGACTCCTATATATAGAAAGGACGTCTTTTCATTTGTATCATCGAAGAATTGTTCATTTATGTAATGTAAAGGAGGTTGCCCCCTCGAAGAGGCTGAATTCTAAGGCGTTGATCTGTCTTTTCTATCTTTTCTTGAGCTGGTTTCATAACATTTATGCTTTGTTGGAGGTGAAGAGGGGATTCCTTTGCTGGGGGGTTGATGCTGGATCAGGAATCATCGGTTGTAACTCCTCCTGGACCTTCTTGTTATATCAATAAAACTATTTGAGTTTCTCCTACATGCTTGTGTACCAATGATGTTTTGTTATATTTGCATGTTTAGCTTAAATCTGATCCTAAGCTATTTATGAATGTAAATCCATGTCTTTGTGTAGTTTTCCTCTTCTGTGATCTTGCAGGAACTTGGTGAAGCTGGGCAAGTAAGGGAGCAGGTAGCTGGAAGCTGTCAAAGAGGAGAGAGATTGGATCAAAGGACCAGCGCAAGACACAGGTTGGTTCATCCTATTCCTCTTCGTTTATAGTTCATAAAGAAGAATACGAAAGTAGTTTTCCTTGTTTGTTTCTAAGGTACTGTCACACCTTAGTGGGATAGGGGCGTTCTGAGTAGACACTTTTCCCGTTAACAAGTTGTCAACATGGGAGGATTGTGTCATCAATGGGAGCCTATGTAACAGAGAAATAAGATTCGATCTTCTATTAATAGCTTCAGTGAAATCTCCAAGTGGATCTATGCCCCAGTTGATATCTTTAAGTGGCCATCAGAGGATTTTAAACCGCATTGAGTTGTTTATATATAAGTCGTTGTTTTATGATAGAACCTTCTGCAGATGAATTAAAGATATCAGTAACGTGGCAATCGTAAAGGTATCAGATGAATTAAGCACATGGAAAATGTAACGTGGCAATCGTTGCAATATGTGTGCATTCGATTCATCTAAAAGAGCATATGTGGCAGTTTGACCCATATTTTAGCAATTTCCGTAAAGTGGTAAAGCATATCTCCAGAAATTTGAGAGCAGTTGCAAAGTGGCATTCAAAGGTTCGATTGCCTATTTCTGTCTTCACGCTGGAAAAATCGAAGGATTTTCTATCTTTAAGAGCAGATGGAGGATTCTTTTCTATCTTCATGGCTTTAGTTAAAATAGCGCCCCTGTTTTTGGGTCGATCTGTTTTCTCCTAGAATAGTTTATTTAATGTATTAAAAAATCATTTGTAAGAGTCAGAGGGAGAGAGAGTTCTGAGCGCTGGTGGAGGAGAGAGAACAGAGCTTTCATTGTACAGTCTTTGACAGGGATTTTAATGAAAATACCCAGCTCTGGCTTCTGAGATTCCCGTGGTATGAGATTTAACATTTGTGTCCTCTTTTGTTTCATATGTAGCCTGTTATGTGTTCATGTCATTTCATGATCGTTTCCAATTGAACAAATGAGGTGTTAAGGTAGAATTCATATTTTGTATGCTCTGCCTTTAAGTTTGTTCATATTTAATGTTTTCTTCTGTTTGACAAGGATTCATCATCTATGCCCTTGTCAGCTCCTCAACAGTCTTGCCATTCCATTTAATCTCAATTTGATGTTAAAATTTCTTGCCTACCTTGCCTCAGGAGACAATCTGTGTTTTTGATTACATTTCTCTGTTCAATCTGTTTCTTTGCCCCATGCAGCCCAAAAAAACCCCATCATTTTATTAAAAACCCCTTTTTATCAGTTTACTAGCCTAAAATCAGTGTTCTTTATTGGTCATCTCAGCCCTTTGAAGACCTTTTGCCAAGATAGACCCGGAGAGAGCCCTCTCCTATCCTCGTAGGGCTAGCTACGAGGCTAAGTGGTTTGATGTTGCCTTGGATTTTGTCTTCTTTAGCCTGAGGCCAAATTCAAGCGCTAACAGTACAGACGAGTTGTGGACCATGTATTTCGACATATCAAAGACACAAGATGGCTCTGGAGTTGGGTGTGTCTTGATCGACCCAAACAATAGGAAACATTTGATTTTAAGCCGCTTGGAGTTCGAGTGCACAAACAATATTGTTGAATATGAAGCACTCGTGTTGGGCTTGCAAAAATCAATTAGCCTCAACGTGGTCACGCTCAAAGTGGTAGGTGATTTGGAAATAGTGGTACAATAGGTATGTAACACCATTTGTCGTTTGTCACCCCATCTCAAAAGTTACCAACAAGAGGCATGTCGACTTATCTCTAACTTCCAAGCATTTAATATCACTGTTGTACCAAGAACGCGTAATGCTGCTACCAATGCCTTGGCAAATGCAGCTTCTAGAATCTCACCGCTTAGGGATATATTTACTATTAAAATTTTGTATAGACCATCTATCCCGGATAACATAACTAATTTATGCGTGTTTGATTATGATCAACAAATACTGCATTTCATGGCCAACGTTGATACCTTCAAGGATTCATCAATTGACAAAGATGAGCAAGAGCGATCTTTGCAACCTGGGGTGGATATCAAGAAAGGCCACCTCATTCCCAAAGGGGTGGTATCGTTGGAAAAAAGATATGACTTGCAAGAACGCTTTTAGAGTCCAAGGAACAACAAAAACCATAGCTCTACCATGATGCACGAACTGATTAACTTGGGAACAGAACAAGCTCTGAATTTCGTCAATCTCAGTACATGTTTCACACAGTAGGAGCATCAAGCCTTTGTCTGCTTGTTCAAATAGTACCAGGATGTGCTCACATGGACGTACGATGATCTGAAAACTTACAACATGCGAATAATCCAACACATCATTCCTATCAAAGAAGAGGTCAAGCCATATTCGAAAAAGCTGAGGAAAGTACATACGTCACTTGAACCTCTCATACAAAAAGAGCCAACCAAGCTATTGGATGCACGGATCATATACATAATTTGTCATTCTACTTGGGTTTCAAACCTCATTCCTGTATGAAAGAAGTCTGAGGAAATCCACTTGTGTGTTTATTGCCGGAACTTGAATCGCGCCTCGGACAAAGACAACTACCCCATGCTGTCTATGGAGCACATTTTGCAAACAATATCTGGGGCACACATGTTTTCTCTACTTGACGAGATTTCAAGATATAATTAGGTTATGGTAGTTGAACCTGATAGACTCAAAACTACCTTCCGTACCAAGTGGGGTACGTTCACATAACCTTTCAGCGCGTGATGGACATCGCCTTCCATGGACTCATTGGACAAAGCGTAGTGGTGTACCTCGATGAGGTGACTATGTTTTCAAGAAAACAGGAAGACCACATATGCCATTTGAAGAAATTTTTTGAGCGATGTCGGAAATACGGGATTTCATTGAATCCCAAAAGAGCATATTTGCAGTGTCTGAGGGGAACCTCCTTGGACACATCGCTTCCAAGAGTAGGATCAAGGTTGATTCGGGCTGGGTCCGGACTATCACACAGATCCCTCACCTAGCCAACAAGAACGTGATGCAGTCCTTCTTGGGAAAGATAAACTTCCTCCGGAAGTTCATCTCAGATTATGCGTAGATAGTCAAACCAATGCAAGACACGATTAAAAAGTATGCAGTCTATAGTTGGGGAAAGAGGGAAAAGTACGCATTCACCCATATCAAGCAGGCTATTGTAGAAGCACCTACACTCTATAGCCTAGAATTCAACAAAGACTTCCTGCTATACACCTTCACGTCCGATAACTCGATCGTTGTAGTACTCACTCAGAAGGATGAGTTGAATGATGAACATCCCATCTCCTTCATGAGTGAAATCATGCAACGACCTGAAATAAACTACCCCGCTGTTGAAAAACAAGCATATGAAGTATACAAGGCAGTGAAACACTTCAGACCCTACTTGCTGAAGAACTATTGCATAGTCTATGTGTCTCACCCAACAATCCGCTTATTGTTCATACAACAAGAGTTGGGTGAATGACGTGCGAACTGGATGATAGGCTTGCAAGAGTATGATCTTAACATCAAGCCAATTCACACTGTCTAGGGTCATGGTCTCTATAGAATCGCAGTTGAGGCAGTACACACATAGGAGGAAGAAGAAGAGCTCGCTGGTTGGGAGCAAGATATTGAAACGTATGATGTAGTGTGAGCACCACGCACTATAAATGGAAACTCTTGGTACGTAGATGTGCGACAGTACCTTGAGCAGGCAACATACCCTCTCACTTTTCCATCAGATAGAAGAGGGCATTGCGTCTCAAATCTTTAGCTTATCAGTTGGTGCATGAAGTGCTTTACATAAAGCACAACAACAAAATATTGCTCAGGTGCCTGGAGGCACATGAATCAGAGAAGGTTTTGTAAGATCTACATGACAGAATAGCCAGGGGTCACTTCGTAGGAAATACCACTGCGCACAAAGTTATGCAAGCCAATTTCTACTGGCCCACATTATTCAAGGATGCACATGCTTATGCCCACAAGTGCCCGGTCTACCAGCGATGCGCTGACAGAATGCGAAGGTTAGCAGCCCTACTGCACCCTGTTGCAGTGGCTGAACCGTTCCAATAATGGGGCCTGGACATCATCATGGAAATTTTCCCACATTCATTGAAACAACACCGCTACATTCTAACAACAACTAATTACTTCACGCGGTGGACAAAAGCAGTTTCGCTCAAGCAAGTGAATGAACAAGAGGTAATCATCTTCCTCCAACAGAACATCATCTCACGCTTTGGCATTTCGGTATCACTTGTGTTTGATAATGCAATGTACTTTTCATCTTTAAAGATTTATGATTTTTTGTTACAAAACTGTATTGTGCTGAAACACTCATCTAACTACTACCCACAGGGAAACAGTCTCACAGAATACATGAACAAAAACCTTATCCATATAATCAAAATGATTGTTTACTCTTAGCAGTGTAACTGGCACTCTGCCTTGACAAATGATTTATGGGCTGACCACGTAACACCCAAACCCTCTCTGAATACCTCACCATACTTCTTGGTCTATGGTAAAGAAGCCATCCTACCACCCAACATCTACTTTCCTGCGCTTCAGTTATCTCAAGAATACAAAGGCAAGCCTTGCATGCTAGTTCAACATAGGATGGATACGCTTCACAAACTACAGGAAGAAAGGATGAAAGCAAAAGAAAAGTTTACACTCCACCAGAACCGTATCAAGAGATGGTTCGACAAGAAGTTTGCAGGGAAAGCTAACTTCGATGTTGGTGACTTAGTCTTGAAATGGGATAAACCCCATGAAGACAAAGGCAAGCATACAAAGTTCCAGTCCTTGTGGATTGGTACGTACACAATCCATGAGAAGCTTGGCCTACACATATACCGTCTACAATGAATTGACGGGAGGATTAACAACCTTATTTCAATGACCAAGATCTCAAGCATTAGTTTCAGTAGGTCGGGTTGCGCCCCACGCCATGTACATAGTCTGCTTATTACTTCTTGTTTTTTCTTTGTTTTATTTGCTTACTATTTTTGTTTTGTTTGTTTGGTTTTCTTAGTATCCTGCTATTTTTTAGTTTTGTAAATAAGTGTTTCCCTCTACTGAGTTCTGGCTTTTGAACGAGTATGTGGCTGATATCTGAAGAGACTTGTGACACTACAACACTTGTCTAATACTGTGTCCATCTTCTCTATGCTTGTTTGTAACTTTCGACCAATGAAGTACTGATGAAAAATATGAGTTGTCTACAAGGGAAGATTGGGTCCAACCATGAACTTCTTTCCACATTGGGAAACCCCATGCCTGTACTCAATCTTCTACTCGGTGTGATCAAGCTCATCCAACTAGTAGAAACGGAGAAGGGGAGAATCTAAATGAGAAAACTTATGTCAGAGTTCTTACATGCTTCTCTGAAGGAACAACCTCCTCTGCTTTGAATAAGCCGGGATCCCTCTTCCGCCCCAAAAATAAATAAGTGCCTATGCACATTCCTCTTTAAAAAATACAAAGGTGAAAGAAGAGAAAGGTTTCCTGTGCAAAGAGGTGAAGAATGCAAATCCACCGGGGTACTAACCAGGCTTGCTGGTAGTGGAGAAATGTGTGTGTTCCTACTTGACTCAACCGGGGTACTGTCCAGGCCTACTGGCAGTAGAGCAACACCAAATATGAAAAACATACTATGAAATTTTTTAACTCGCGAGGCAAACTACCCTTCCTGATTTCGAAACACTGTGATCAAGCTAAAACTTTTGTTGTGTTTGATTGAGTTGGAAAAAGTTGAACCATGTCTGTCCATGGGGTAAGTGGGAAAACCGAATTAACCTTCACTATGATTCAATACTCCCTGAAAGACCAAGGCCCTGTGCTGTCAATGAACCAAAACAAAGAAGTTGGAATTCTACCAATGTGTCGCCAAGTGTTGTAGTGGCTACAACACCCTCCAAAATTTTGGCCTATATCTAATTTCAGAGCCTTCCTTGGATTTTTACTTGACATTTGCAAGTACTCAGGCTCACCCCATGGGCTTGTGTGAGTCTTTTCACCCTCCTTGCTTGACCATTCAACAAACAACTTTTTGCATGTTGCTCTCAATACCACACTTCCAGCCATGTTCTGGTCATGCACAAGGTCCTCGCTTCGTGTGTGCATGATATTCACTATGTGAACATCCATCGCACTCACACACGAAGTTGTATGCACTGTCATGCAAGCATCACCAAATTCGTTCAATGATCTATCATAGTCATTGCGCTTGTCGTTCACATCGTCAGTCAATCATGTTGAGCATAGGTTGTCTTGATGGTTTGAGGTGTCTTGTTGTCAAGTCATGTTGAGTGTGTGTTTGTAAGGTCACATATGAACAAATTCACTTGCTCACAAACTTAGTCATTTTGCTGAAGTTCTGACGATTGGATCACCCTCTGACAGCCAGACCTCCACCTTTGAATTGACTCAACTGACTATCAACTAGAACAATGTAGAAGTGTCCTACAATTCATTTCAATCTGCGATGCCTGCAAGCTGATCAACCAACCCTCCTTCTAGTCAAACAGAGAGTTTTTCTGGGCAATGACCCCAGGACTGACTCCCCTAAAAAATTGTGCAGAAGTTGCAGACCTTGCCCACTCCCCTGACTAAGGAAATTGTGCAGATAGACCAGAGAGACACCAAGTTCCTGTCCCTATCTCCCTCTAAAAAGTGTGTAGTTTTTCCATCTAGTCACCCAGTCAGTCGACTGACTGATCACCCAAAAAAATATGCAGATTTCATGAGCAAGCCCCTAAACTGCTCAACATCCCGCTCATCTCAAAAACTACGCAGAGATGTTCAGCACGTTAGCCTCCCAGCAATTGCGCATTTTTTGTCTCCAGAAATCCCACATCCCTCTGCCAGATCCCTCTAGGAATTTCATTGTTTTTGCTGCTAAGCCTCCTGTAGCCCACACTGCTTCCCTCTAGAAGTTGCGCATATCTTCCCTCCGGTCGAGCCAGATCCTGCAAACAGTGACTGCTGGTCCAAATTGTCCATCTCAGTCTCCTAGTGACCTCTACTCAATTTTCACTAGAAGTGCCCAAAGCCCGCATCCCAGCTTGAAACTTGCCTTGCGTAGTTTCATAGCTGTGTCCTCTCTCCCTGTCACTTGCATCCAAAAGCGAATGACCATGCATCATGGTAGACTACGAGGTTTATGGATTTGATGTCATCTCATCATGAGTGACTGCAGATACAGGTACATGAATAAGGCATGACACGATGACAGATAGGATGAACAAGGAGAGTACATACAAGGAGACGTGTTCACAAACGAATAAACAAACGATGCATGCGAGTATATTTTCTCGTGAATGGATGATGCATGCAAGGAGAATACTTCATGAACGGATGAACATGTAAAGCATGCCAAAGTACAAGAAAAGGAGCAACATGCACATGCAACATCAAGCGAACACCAATGACCATCGAAGACTTCGCACACCTTGCCATGCAGAGGTGAAGTTGTGATACACCAAGATGACATCCATCACTCAACAACACTGCAGCTCAACATGCACACCACCTTCAGCATGAACATACCAGCACTGTCGTGTCAGCCACATCACTACTGTGGGCCATACTGTTGCAAATTAATGTAATGTAACATGGAAGTCCAAGAGACCCACTTGTAATGTGAAGAGTCACGTAGTGTTGAAATGTCATGAAATTCAAACGGTCATGAGGGAAGTCGAATGGTCACAAGGGCCAGTTTGACCCTTGGCTATAAATACCCCCTCATTTATACATGCAAAGGGACTTTTCACCTTGGATCCTCCCACATAGCCTTGAGAGTCTGTAGTCTTTTCTTTGAGGAGCGAGTAGTAGCTCCAACGCCCCACCTACGGGGTTAGTGACGTATGGTGTATCGATGTGTCTTGGAAATTTTGCTTAATTTAGAAGCTTGATAACATGCCATCACATTTTCACACGTGTTGTAACTGTTTGTAAGATTAATCTTGAAGACTTGTAATGCATGTTGCTTTAACCTGTGTTAAAAAATTGAAAATCATTTAGTTTTTCTAATACATATATTTATGAAAATGTGTTGTATAAGTTGTTAACGTTGTCATGCCTGTGTTGGTTACCTCCCTAGACATCAGACAAAACCTTTCACGTAAACTTGTTATAATGACTGTCGTACTCATGCGGATTGTCCTGCTGGGTGTTGTATGTGCTATCTTCCTTTGTGTGTTGTGACTACTGAATCCGTGTGGACTGTTCCTCCAAAAGTTGTGCATGTCCTATTGTGTTATGTATCTCCGACAGAGTTGGGACTTCCTCCCTTTCAACTAGAGACTCACTCCCACCCTCTCTCTCTACGGTGAAAGAACCTTGACACAAGTAACACTAGCACTCACCAGGAACGCAAACCTCGTTGTTCTTAGACAAGCAAACCACTCTCATGTGCTGAAAAGCAAGATGTTGGCTTATATGGGCCTGACCCAGGTTCAGAAGAATTATTTATCCAAACAAATCCTGTAGCTACCAACCCTTTCGGCACCCGAGGTAGCAGGGGAGGGTGCTGGAACTAGGTTTCCGCACCCTTGGGATGTCTAGATGTGGTCTAGAGGGTTCGCGCACCATTCTGCTGCCTCACGCTGCTCTACTTTCGTGTAGATCCAGATCCAGGATAATTCGTAGTATTAAGTACTTGTATAAATTAGATCTACTTAGCATGGTATTTAAGCAAACATTTAACAAATTTAAGCCATTTGCGCACTTAGAATAAACTCAGATTCACATACATTTATGACATAAGCATATGCGCATAGATCAAACAGTTATATTAACCATACAAAAATCCAGATCCGCAATAATTTAGATTTAACACAAAATTACAGAAACGACTTAGCTTTTTATTCAACTTCTTCACCAATACATCCAGATCCGTCCTACGCACTCAACTGCAGGGGTTCGCGCACACAGCTGCAGACTCTTCTAGGCCTCTACGCACACAGCTGCAGAGCCTCTATCCACTACCCAAACCCTTGACTCGGACTTACAGACGCTTCCAAACTTTCCTCCTCAAAAACCCATTACATATTAGATCCAAGAGTACATATAAAAAACTAAGCTCGCTCTACCCATAGAGCCTCGCTCTATTTATACATTTCCATGGACAACGATCCATGGGCGGGTTGACTCAACTTATATTTCTTTACATTATTTTTGGGCGGACTACCCTTTGACTCAAATTATTACAATTCGCACTCTGCACATCCTGCGGAGTCTTTACCCTATCTTTACCCAAAATTTCGGGCTTTGTGCCCCATGACCATTGCGCGAGGCTTCTGCTACCCAACATTCCTCCAACACAATCATCGTGACTCGTCCCGAGTCACTCAGCTAGTGTGGCCATTTTCGCATGAGGATCGGTTAGCAGCCTCTGTGCTTCGCTTGTACTGGCAGCAAACTCTTCTGTCATTTGTTGTATCCGTTCTACACGTGTCGCAGACACATTAATCTCTATCTCTGCTAGTTCCAGGGTAGAATATTCTCTCTCCATGTGTGCTACTTTGCGCTCTATGGTGGTCGAGACCACAAATGCCTCATCCAGCCAAGGCTAGAGACGGGCCTTAATCACTGCTTCCTTCTATCTGGCGGTGTCAGCCTGGATTTTTAGGTCCTGGGCCCCCCTCATCTTAGCCAAGCACTGCGTAATGGCCATGGTTTGCACGGTTCCTTTTATTGTGTCGTGGGCTTGCTGGAGCTCCTTGGCCTTGGTTTCCAATCACTGAAGTGTGGGATCCTCCTGGAGGACGGTGAGCATAACAATCGACTGGGTTAATAGGTTAGTACATTCCTTCATTGAATGTGTGAGCATCTCACACCCAAAGGTAATGACGTTTCTATGCTGCACAGTGATCTTTGGGGGTGTCAACGGTGGAGCTTGTAGTTTTAATTCCTCGATTTTCAAACTAAGCTCCAGCTAAATCCGTGTGACCTCCTCCTTAGCTTGACGGAACCCGGTAGCGAAATTACATATTCGTGTCTAAATAAGCAGCTCAGCCCCAATCTCTAGCTCAGGGGCACTCAAGTAGGCTTCCACTACTAACTACTCCACTTGTTGCTTCTGTGTGACTGCTTTGTCCCATTGGATGCGCAGTTGTTCTATATTAATATTCTGTTCCCGGAGTACTTGTTCGACGTGGTCTTCTCTGGCGTGGAGCTCCATTGTGGCGTTGTCCTGGATCTGTTGCAAACTTTCTCGCGGTAGGGCAGCCACGTTTAATCCCAACCCTGTAAGCCGTCTTAGCACAACTCGGTCCTCCGCATTTGTGGTGATTAATGCTCCTGCTGGAATTGCGATGGAATGAGCTATTTGAGCCTTCAACAATGGTTCAGTGGCTGTCCTACCGGGAACCCCCTGAGTAGCGCTGGTGCCCATTGGTGCGATCCTTATCCCAAGTTCCTGTAGTTGCGTACGGAGTTCCCCCAACACAATCTGCTGGTCTGACATGGCCTCATCGATGACATCCCGAGTGGCATCCCGAATGGTGTTTTCTATGTCATTTAAGTCACCCTCAGTTAAGGTGGTCACTTTGCTGTCTACTTTAGACACCTTCACCTTCTTTCATGGCTTCGGCCGTTCTGGTTGTGCTGACCGCTTCAAAGGGGCACCCATAGCAGTTGATGGTGGTTCTTCCACGACCATCTCAGTGGGTGCCTTCTGACTACTTTTGGCCGTTGTCGACGCTGCCCCTCCTGGTGGTGTCTTTCCTGCTGCCACCTGTGCTGCCTCCCGGGTTTCCTGAACGTCCGCGACAAGCTGTTCATTTCACTTTTGTTGGGCAGCGCGATTAGCTTCCTCCTTTTGTTTCCGGATAGTGGCATCATTGCACTCTATTGCCTCTGGTCCGCGCCATGTCGGTGGCCAGGTATCCACAACCGTGTCGACGACGTCATCAATGGCAAAAAAGGGGAGCGAGGTCCGTGTGCGGGCTAGGTCCTTATGTGCCCTGATGTAGATACAATGCATGCCTGCTTTAAATTCGACAATATGCTTCATGCTTTCATAGATACCGTTGGATAGGTGGGGTTTCTCGTTAATCCATTGGCGCACATTTGCATCCATCAGTATCCAAAAGATTTTGATGTTCCAGATTCATCCAACGTCCCTTGTCGCCCAAAGGGAAGCGTATCTAGCGGCTTCTGGCCAATCCGGGTCCAAGACAAGAAACTAGCTGTCTTCGGGTAAGTCAGTGGCGACCAACATAATGGACAGGAGCAGCCACGCATAATGGAAGGTCTTGCCCTCCTCCTGAACATCTTGACAGTTGGTAAAAAATTCTTCACAAAGGAACTGTGACCAATTGAACCGTTCTCCAACTGCGCATTCCTCAGTGAGTGCAATGACTACTGCTGGAACCTCAGTGCCACGACATTTCCACATCACTTTCCCTACCAGCAACTGGGTGGTGACGCAGACTGCATTATCTGAAATGCTATCAATGATGTATCCTCATTGCCCCTTCTCGAGCTTATACTTCTTTTTCAGGTTGTCTATCATTGCGACATCGCCACTTCTATCAACAATTTCCCAGGGGTCTCTTCCTTCGTAGGGAAGGTGCGAAACCTGATGAACAAGTTCCGCTATGATGCAGACGGGTTTGCCGACCCATAATATTTCCTCATGGACCAAACATAGCAACTGCCTTATGACTAACAATGTGATAGGGGGCCGAAGAAAGTGAGGAATAGACAAGAGACAGAGAAACTCAAAATTTTCCTCCTTTCGCAGCCACTCCTTTGGTTGTAGCATTGTCACCGTCCCTTCGACACTCTGCTCCATCAGTGCATCAGTTGCCAAGTGGGGAAATTTCACTGTATCTGCTAGGTCCCAGTCTTTGAATTTCATTATCGCAATACGGCCAACCACGGAGCTTTCTATTGGGACTGCTTTTGGAAGAGACGAGGTAATGAGTATAGTGTCGACTTCATCCAGATTTACAGGTACCTTCGCCTTCCCCTTGCTTGGAGACACATACTTGGGTCGTCGTACTGGCTGGATGGAATCATCTTTAGGGTTTACTTCTTCGACATATGTGGGAGAACCTTCTTCTTCCTCATCACTTTCAATTGTGACAGCTTTCCCTTTTACTCCATTATGAACTTGCTAAAGGGCAGGTATCGTGGGGACCTCCTTACTGGTTCTGGAATCTAAGGGTCCTTCTTGGTTCGTGGTGTCCGAGGTGATTTAGGGAGCTCGAATGCTTGCGGCGTGGCTTTCTGCGGACTGTTTGCAGTAGGGTTTGTCGCTTTGAGGATTGCTTCCCAGTAATGTTTTGGCAATGCCTGAAACCACAAAATTTATTCTAGTTGTTTGTTACTCATATTGCACTTGTCTTGGACCTAGGGCGTCTTTCTTGTGGAACGGTAAAGCATGGTGGTGTGACCCTGACTATGATTATATATGATTCCAAATTTAAAATTGGTTGTTCGCCCTTGCTGAAACTCATAAATGCGATTTTGGCAGTTACTCTTTGCCTTAATTGCCCGCCGCCCGCTCCAATGTGCCTTAAATGTGCCATCATATCATGAACAGTACCTGCAACGGTCACTTTCCCTTATTCCCTCGTGGTAGTAGATCTCCAAGTACGCATGTGCATTTTCCATACGTATGTTGTGGCCATGTCGCGCAACTTCTCAGTAGCCTGTTTTATAGTCTCGTGCCCTGTTCCAACTGCATGGGGCTCTAGGACTGGACCTCCTACGGATAGTCAGGTGGGTGAACCTCTCCTGTGGGTATTCCATTTCCCGACTAGCCCGGGCTACGGGCACCCTTTGCGTTCCCCCGATTCTACTAAAGGATTGCGGCTTGTGCGTCCTTGTACTCCCGGGTGCAATCGCAACCATGCTAGCGGGGTCGCTACTTGTAGCAGTGTAGGAGAGCCAGCCATGTCCGTTCCCTTCGTTAGTTCCTTCGCGTAGTCCATGTAGGTGACTTCTAATTGTAGCTTATCAATTGCTTCATCTAGCTTCGCACTATGTGCTCGGAGTCTGGCCCCTGTTTCTTCTAACTTACCAAGTTGCATTTTTCCACACAAAATAGCTGCCTAGAGCTACTGAATCCTTTCGCAGATGTTGTCACCGATAGGGTGAGATGCATCTGTGCCGGGTCGTAGAGAGACTTCCCTGCACGGCCACGTGAGCCTTCGTTCCACGCAGATCCGATTGGATTAATGGTCGCCCGATGTGCATCCGTACCCTTGTTGTTGATGAACGACCACTCTATACCAACGTGGCTACCGCGTATGTCCTCCAATCCGTACCTGGAATCGACTCCTACATCTCAGCTTCTGTGCCCCCCCTCCGGGTGCACGCGGCACGTCTTCCGACGCAATAGGTTGTTCCTGTGCTACGTAAAGTGCCAAGCTTGACGAGCTGCCCTTCATTTGTTGCGCCATTCTGTACTGGTCGCTGTCTTTCCTCTGTGGTTACGCATCGCAATGATCGAATCATCATATTACAGTTAAGTGTCGTAACTTCCTACAATCGGTTCTGCCATCGCTCAGTCTCCTCATCGGAATCCACTGTGCAGGTGCTATCACGCTCCCATGAGATTCTTCCATCGTCTGTGGAATGCACCTGATCTTGGTCTTGCGCTGTTATCTGATAGATGCAATCTAGTTCGTCATCACTTTCCTCGTCACGCACGAGTTCGATGTAGCGCTCTCCTTCTTCTGGGTCCAACGGAACTACTACCCGCAGTGACTTCTTTTCGAACGTCATTTTCCACCTCTTTAAATTAATGATCCCTTTCATGTTCGTGGCCTAATCAATTCCGAGCAATGTAGGGTAAGGATTACTATCATCAAAAATATCTATGACTTTGATGTCAGTATGTGTACTTACGCCTTTGATGTCCATGGTCACTCCTTGTAGTTGGCCCATTGGTAAGATCTTTTGTTGGTTGGCCATTCTTAGTTGAATCGGGGACCATTGCAGTGCGGGCTTGCCCATGCACTCCCATGTTTGCTTAGGCAACACGTTCACATCTGATCCTAACTCCAGGATGACTTCATCCATCTCGTAGTCGCCGATTTGTGCTGTCAGTCTCATTTCTCATCTGGTGCGCAGAGTATGTCTTCCTATTTTCCAGACTACGTGTGGTTTGCTCGATCCGGCGCACCTAGTGATCAGCTCCTGTAGTCCCTTAACAACTTTACTATCATGCAACAACTTCATGCAGGTTTCAAGAAATGTAGTAATCATGGAGGGGTCCAATCCTGGCCCCGTTTGGTCCCTCCTATCTGGAGTAGAGGCTTCCCCGAAGCTCGTCTGAGCTTCCTTAGGTGTCTTCATCCCTTATTCTAGCTCAGAGTCAGGTCCCTTTGTAGGTACGTGTGCTCCCTCCCGCCTTCTGCAAGATCTTTTCGCATATCACCTCTTGTGGTTGCACCGCTCCTCAACACCATATTTATACTGGGGTCCTCTTCGCGAGGTTTTGATCGCATCATCTGGACATTCTGGGTTGGTGTGGGTTGTAACACTCCCTTATCACGCATTTGGGCAATTAATATTGGACAGTCTAACATTTCATGATCAAACTGCTAACAATAGGGGCACGAGATCTTGGTCGGGTTAGTGCAGTCACGAGCGTAGTGTCCTGGCCCTCCACAGTTATAACAGATCAGCTATCCGCGGCCCCGCCCGGGCCCCATTCCTCTTCCTCGACCGCGTCCTTGAAATCCTCCTCGCACTTTAGTCTGCATTCGGTAAGCTGGGGTTCTTTCCATCATTAAGTCGTAGCTTCGACACGTTCGCTCATCATGTCCTACTGATAGAAAAAAGTTGCAATACAGCTGTTGCGGGGTCTGGGTATACTTTTGTAATAGGTGGCAATTATCTGTTGCGTGTTTTCCACCCACTTGACAAATCGCGCACCAGAGCGTAGGTGCGACACTTGGTCTTGCTTGTACCTCCAGTTTTAACAGCATCGGGCCTCCCCCCGCCAGATAGTTCACGAAGACAGGGCAGTGGTCCTTATCGTGCCCTTGGCTCTTGCATTTAATACATCCTACCTCTGCACATGCCTCTGGTCGTGGCACCCTTTCTTACTTCAAGCTTTGCATTTCTAAACTCAAGTTTTGAAGTTGCGCGTGGATTTGCTGAACTCCCAACCCTGGATCCGGTATTGGGGTTTCGTGCAACCTCATTGCTGTCTCCAGTGCCTCAGCTTGGGTTGAGATCTTTTGTTGTGATAGAGCCGTCCTTAGATGTGGTGTCAATGACGCCACAAACCACGCGCAGTGCTGCGCATCTGTCAAGGTCATGTTAGCTTCGCGAATAGTGCTTTTTAACCTCTGGTCCAGATCCCACGGAGTTTCACCAGGAAACATTGCGATCTCCTTGAACCTAATAACCGACTGTGTTTCTGATTTCGGTCGGCCAAACTCTTTGTTTAGCGCATCCTGGATAGCTTCTATTCCCTCATTTCAATGATCGATCGTGCATTTTATGTACCACGTCAGCGTGCGATCCTGCAGTGCACTAACTAGGGTGGCCTTCTTGATGTTTTCATCTGTTATGCCTTGGGCGTCCCATACAGACCTTATCACAAACCAGAATCGTCCTAGTTCCTCGTTCCCTACACCCTTAAATATTGGTAGCTTGATTGCACTCACCATCCCGACCTTTGGTGGTGGTGGTGTTGGAGGTGAGGTCGGGATCGGTGTGGACGGATTTGATGTAAGTGATGCAGGGGGTGGTGTGGACGAAAGTGGTATCAGAGGGAAGCATTGTTTGATCAGCCGGACTGCACTTCTCGGTGAGAAACTTGGGAGCTCCTCCTCTCTTTCCGTGAAATAGAAATCAGAGGACTGTTCCCTGCTTCTCCCATTTCACGGTAACCTCTTCTGCTCTACATTACCCCAGACATCAATACACATGCATGATCTGTTTTTCACATAACAACATCTTAAACCAAGTATTCAATGATTTGATATACTTACCCCATAGTCCTTGAAGAAATATCTTGTTTTCTTCACTATAGCTCACATTTGTATCTATCGCGAACTCAGTGATAAATCCTCCTATCACCCGATCCAGCCAATGATCTACGATGCGTGTGATTTTATCTTCGACAGCTTCTAGCCTGCGCACCAGTTCCAGAGTCCACACAATAGGCTGATCTAATATGCACCTTCCCACACTGTCAGTTAAACTCGCGATCCACTCGTATAGCTCTACTAGAAATGTCGCGAAGAAGACTTCGTGAATATCTGTGTATATATAGCGGTCCAACCAATCTTCCTTCGATATCCACAGATTTCTGTTTTGCTGAACTGCGAACTCGTGGAGTTTCATATCCCACCACTCTTCAATCTCTTTCTTTGTAGGGTTCCAGTGTTCCAACATCAGACACCCCTTAGGTAGATCCTGGTCCTGGCAACGGAACCATTTGTTGGCTTATATGGGCCTGACCTAGGTTCAGAAGAATTATTTAGCCAAACAAATCCCGCAGGTACCGGCCCTTTCGGCAACAGCCCGTAGAGCGCGGACTGAGGTCTCACCCGAGGTAGTAGGGGAGGGTGCTGGAACCAAGTTTCTGCACCCTTGGGATGTCTAGACGTGGTCTGGAGGGTTCGCGCACCGTTCTGCTACCTCACGCTGCTATACTTTCGCGTAGATCTGGATCCGGGATAATTCGTAGTATTAAGTACTTGTATAAATTAGATCTACTTAGAAAGGTCTTTAAGCAAACATTTAACAGATTTAACCCGTTTGCGCACTTAGAATAAACTCAGATTCACATACATTTATGACATAAGCATATGCACATAGATCAAATAGTTATATTAACCATACAAAAAGCCAGATCCGCGATAATTTAGATTTAACATAGAATTATAAAAACAACTTAGGTTTTGATTCAACTTCTTCACTAATACATCCAGATCCGTCCTGCACACTCAGCTGCAAGGGTCCGCGCACACAGCTGCGGACTCTTCCAGGCCTCTGCACACATAGATGCAGAGCCTCTATCCACTACCCAAACCCTTGACTCGGACTTACAGACGCTTCCAAACTTTCCTTCTCAAAAACCCATTACATATTAGATCCAAGAGTACATACCAAAAACTAAGCTCACTCTACCCATAGAGCCTCGCTTTATTTATACATTTCCATGGACTGCGATCCATGGGTGGGCCGACTCAACTTATATTTCTTTACATTATTTTTGGGCAGACTACCCTTTGACTCAAATTATTACAATTTGTGCTCTGTGCATCCTGCGGAGTCTTTACCCTATCTTTACCCAAAATTTCGGGTTTTGTGCCCCATGACCATTGCGCGGGGCTTCTGCTACCCAACATAAGAGCTAAGGCAAACATTTAAGATAATGGCAACCGGGCCATCATACCAGATGGGACTCCCACACCAAATGGTGTGAGGTATAGTTGGGACTTCATACGGGGAGATCCCCTGAATGTTGGCAGGTATAGCACCGTCAACATGGAGTTTCAAGTGCAATATGTCAAACACATAAAAAATGCATTGTCAATTTATAAGAATATTTATCCTTGGAAAATTTGCAAATTAAGAAAAAAACATGCCATATGCATCAATATAATTGTAAAAAAAACTAAGTAGTATGGGTTAATATGCTTTCCTGATAATATTTTAAACCATATGCTAAATCGATTTTCCTCTATGTAAGATTGGTATCTCCACTATGTTGAGCTTATTTGACCAAAGTAGACACACAATACCATGTTAAATTACCATTATTAGTCTGTTTTCATCGTTCAATCCATACCTTCATCCAATCAAGATTGTTTGCAATGTATAAATGTATTGCATCCCACTCTCGATTGGCTATAATAAAATAAAACAATTCACATATATATAATTAGTTACCATGTTATGCCTTCATAATAATGAATTATGCAGGAAGACTAAAAATTAAATAAGTTCAATATACATAAAAAAAGAGTCAAATGTACTATAAATCTCAACTATCTACTTACATCTCACATTTCTCATTCTACCTTTACCCAATAGGTTGCCACTTCAAATTTTTTCATGGAGTTGACATCCCAAATGTGATCCAATACATTGATAATTTTTCCTATTGCAAGACTATATTAATGAATATAAACCATGGTTTGATATACCATATATCCATCTACCACAAAACCTTTAGGATGTGCTCTTTGTCTAACCAAAGCCTTCAATGATTTCAAGTGCCTCTCAACCATCCACATTGATCTTGTGTGTACAGGGGCATGTTACACAGTAATTTGTCACCATTGGTCACCATCCCTGTTACCCCTTTCCCGCACTTTGGAGGACTCATTCCGAGACCTGTGAGAAGTGACATGGCTTGAAAACACTTGCATTATGTTCCCCTAAGTATGGACTTCATATGCCTTGAAGACATCTCCTGCAGAATATCCTTAAAAAGTCCCCTTTTTCCATTAGCGTGGATCCATAGTGTATCACCCGCGCCAATGGGGGAAATTCTACAAAGAGGGCGCGCCCATTGGTGCTCTGTCTCAGAATCTTACCCGCGCCAACCAATTTTGGGAAAGCTTTTTAACAAACGCACGCCCAAGAGTTTTTTCCTTTCGACTCATGAGGCTTTTCAAGGATAATGCCAATCTCATGGATGTTGAGATTCATCGTATCTCTATCCATAATAGCTTTTCGAGGATAATGCTTATCCCACGGATGTCTGGATTCATTGTATCTCTTCCTCCTCCTCCATCTATAAAAGCTTGTTCTGGTGCATTTGACAAGCTAGTTTTTGAGCATAGGGAGGATGATACTGTCAGACAAGGAAACTTTTAAGGATGGAAAAATTTCTTGAAGTTTAAAAACATTGGCGAATCTCACTAATCCCTAATATGCAAACTATAAAATGTTTATTGATATATTTGTAAAATTATTCAAGTTTATAATGATTTTATATATAGCCTCTATACAATGTTGGCGATTTTTAAGGTAAAATAATTTTATATTCTAAAATTTGGGCGAATCGTCTTTTATAAAATTGGCAATTGGCGAATCTTTTTTGTGGAAAAATCATGGAAAATTAGCCCACTGGGCGAACATTAGCCCCTAAAATTTTCCATGCTGTCAGAAGTCTGAGAGATTGTTGTAAGAGTCTTCTTTGCATTCATAATCAAAGAGAGAGAGAGGCTTGTTCCCGATCCTGACAAGCTTTGCAAGAAATATGTAGCTGATCACCCGGCCAAAGGAGGATTTGACGTCAGAACTACGGTTGTATACTCCTTTGTTGATTATCAATAATAGATGACTATCATTATGGTTCCATTCTTGCTGTTCATTATGATGATGTTTGAATTATATCTTTTCTGACCGATATATAATTGCATCTATTGGATTTTATGCTTGTATTCGTATTGTTCTTTGCATGTGTAGGTGTCCATTCACGGAGATCGTGAGGATCGTGACCGGCCGGAGCAAAGGAACGGGAGTGTCAACTCTTCTACAACACTAGCGTTGGAATCCAAGTAG